>CAWUFW010000186.1:0-2400000 GCA_963921515.1 Calotriton arnoldi
CATCTTGCCACGACTGATGGCCAATCTGCAACAGGATCGTGCCTGTATTGTCGGTGAGTATGTGGAGTGGTGTAGCGTGCTGGTTGTGCGATGCTGTCCCCTGTCCAGTTGGAATTGCAACGGTTCTCTGTGTCCCTCACACCCAGGTGACTCTGCGTATCCGAATGGGGCATGGCTGCTCAGTCCATTGAGGAATCCTCGCACCCCAGCAGACGATCGATACAATGAGGCACATGGGAGGACCAGACGTGTGGTCGAGCGTACCTTTGGCCTCCTCAAGTCCAGGTTCAGGTGCCTGGACCGCACCGGGGTGCACTGGCGTACTCCCCACAGAAGGTGTGCCAGATAGTGGTGGCGTACTGCATGCTGCACAATCTGGCCATTCGGAAGCAGATCCCCCTCATTGTGGATGACGGAGATCAACCAGGGCCCCAGCCCGCAGACCAGGACAGCTCGAGTGAGGTGGACAGCGGAGAGGAGGAAGCTGGGAATGTGCGCCAGCAGCTCATCGCCCGCTACTTCACTTGACGGTGAGTGTCCATGTACGACGGATGATGTGTCTGTATCTGTGCAGGTGTGTGTGTGCTGTGTCAGGGTGGCCGTATGTTCACTGCGTGCAGTGTGTCAACGCTACATGGCCAGGGTAGTATGCCACTGTTGGTGACTGTGGCATTGTGCCCTATTGCTCTGTGCGATGTGTGTACATTGCTTGTAGTTGTTGACATGTACTGTGTGATGGGTGTGTGACACACTCATTGAATGTGCTCCTGTTCTGTCTCCCACCCCTAGGTCCCTACAGGCCCTCCAGATTCCATTGCCATGCCACGCATCAGGTGCCTTTCCGCCCAAGGTGGCCGTTGTATTCCGTACAAATAAAACACAGGGCACAAACAGCAGTTAGTGAAAAAGGTGCATTTATTACAAACTGTGACATGTGATTGTGTGTAAGGTGATGACAAAAGTGGTGCGTGCAGTCACAATGAGCTGTCGGTCATGGCTGCGTGATGATCAGGGTGTACCCACTGGTTCTATGTCCATAGTCCAACACACACATGCCATCCAGCTGGCTGTGTGGAGTGGGATCGTAGAGCAAGTCAATGCAGTGGCTGGTCAAGGAAGGCTGGCGGAAGGCTGGCTGGCTGCCTCACTTGCGACTGGAGCGTGCGAAGTCCTCCCGGGAGATCTGTTTCCTCTTCGGACGGCCCCTTCCACGTTTGGGAGGGGGTGTGTGGTGGCGACCTGCTGGTGGTGGGTGAGGTGTGCTCACTGGCTGTGGACGCAGGGGAAGTGGACACTGCTGCCCGAGCCTGCGCCCTAGCAGGTGGTGGCGGAGGTGGTGTTGCTGGCCTTGCCTGTGACCCCACCGCCACCACCAGCTGGCCCATGAGGTCCACGAGTTGGTCCATACGGGACACGAATTGGCCCATATGGGCGTCCATGGACCTCAGCACCCCCAGCACCTCCCGCGTGTCAGTAGCAGACCTGGCCCATTGTCCTTGGGCCTCTTCATAGGCCCCAAGGACTCTGGCCATTTGAGGCAGGGCATGGCTCCCAGGGGAGGCTGGCGTTTCCCTGACCCTGCTCCTCCTACCAGTCCTGCTGCCACCGGCCTGCCCACTAGCCACATTGCACACCACGGTCCTCGCTGTGGCTCCCAGGGTGGATCCAGTGGTCCGGGCCACCACCTGCGCTGGGGCTGGTGCCAGCGAAGACGTGGTGGTGGTGGAGGCGGTGGTGGTCGGTGCGGCGATGGTGGCGGTTGCGGCAGTGGTAGTGGCCGCAATGACCGTGGGTGTGGCCGCAACGACAGTGGCAGCAGGGGACTGGGACTGTTCAGCATCCCTGGATGATGGGTTGGTGGGTAGGAGGGGTCCTGGGGAGCGGCTGGGCCCTGCCACGCCAGATGGGCCAGCTTGGTGGTCCGTGTCCGAAGAGGAGGACAGATCCTCCAGATCCGTGTGTCCTCGTTGGGGGCTTGTGGGCTGGCTGTGCTGGCTGCTGTCTCCATCCCCAGCATCCAGCAGTTCGTCACCTGTGGAGAGAATGAGATTTGTTATTGTGTTGCACCTGGCGAAGTATGTATTAGTCGTCTGACATTGGCAGTTCGTGCAATCTCGTACATGGGTTTCCCGGAGGCGAGTGTGTGGCTGTGGCATCTGTAGTTGTGTGTGCTAGGCAATGGGACTGTGTGCTGTGCACATGTGGCATGGGACGGATTGGCCATGCCGATGGGTGTGTTGCTGTGCCCCTACTCATTGTGACTCTGGTGTATGCGGGCTCCTGGCCCATCCTGGGTCTGGTTTGTACTTTGCTTTTGGGGTTCAAATGGAACGCTTAGGAACGCATATGGCAACATGGGGCCATGCCCCAGATTCGCATTTGGGAGGGGATATGCTTTTGGGGTTCAAATGGAACGCTTAGGAACGCATATGGCAACATGGGGGCCATGCCCCAGATTCGCATTTGGGAGGGGATATGCTTTTGGGGTTCAAATGGAACGCTTAGGAACGCATATGGCAACATGGGGGCCATGCCCCAGATTCGCATTTGGGAGGGGATATGCTTTTGGGGTTCAAATGGAACGCTTAGGAACGCATATGGCAACATGGGGGCCATGCCCCAGATTCGCATTTGGGAGGGGATATGCTTTTGGGGTTCAAATGGAACGCTTAGGAACGCATATGGCAACATGGGGGCCATGCCCCAGATTCGCGTTTGGGAGGGGATATGCTTTTGGGGTACATGCTGTGAGCCATGGGTGCCGAACGTGACATGTGTTGTGGCAGCATGACAGTGCATGGTCTGAGGTGTGTGCATGCCTGACATGCCCTGCATATTTGCTGTCTGTTGTGGTTACTGGACATGGCATTGGACGCATCGTTATGAGTGAGTGATAGTTGTGTGCCAGCCAACGTATTGCAGTTGTCCCATCTCCTTGGTGTGCGTGCTGCCCTGTGCCATGTGCATCACTGCAGTGCTCGGGGGGTGGCCCATGTTGTGTGTTGTTGCTCACAGTGTGTTGTGCGCTTAATTGACTTCTGGCACATGGTTGGTCATGGGCATGTGTCTTAGCGTGACTGCTGTATATGTGGCAGCTGTGCGGATGACATGCCTTTCATGAGACTGGGGCTGACGGATGGGATGGATGGTATGTTGTATGTGCATGGTGTGTCTGTGAGTTTGATGGGTTCAGTGGTGTTCGTGTGCATTTCTGTTGTTCCGCTCTGTTGCGTCTAGTGTTGTTTGTCTTACATAGGCGTAGTTGTGGGGTGTGGGGTTGACAGGCAGTGGGGGCTACATGGACAGGACTTCAATGGTGTTTCGGTTGTGTGTGATGAGTTGCACAGTGGCTGCCGTGTGGGACTATATTCAGTGTGGCTTGTGCATGCAGACGTGGCTCCTTGGGTGTTGCTATGTCTGTGATGGGTCATGTGGGGTGTGAGTCTGTTGTTCATGTCCGTGTGCACATTGTTCACTTGTTCGTGACGGTGGGCGGTGCTGCGTGTCCGTGTGCTACGTGACATGTCCCATGTGTTGGTGGTGTTATGGTCCTCATGCCTCCAGTAATCCAGCCCTGTCCAGTTTCCCACCTGCAAGTTGTTCGTGCGTGCACTGTACTGGATGCCACATGGCTCTAAGCGGGGGTGTTCCATGTTGCAGGTCTGTGGGGGTGGGGGGTGTAGTGGGTCGTGGGGGTGGCTGTACACCCACTGACACCGATTGCTGTGGACCGTGATGTCTGCCTTTCGGCTGTCGTTGTGCACTGCGGTGGCTGACACGTGGCTGTGGGGTGTGGGGGATGCTCCTCCTTGCTGTGCTGTGGGACTGGGGCCTGGTGTGTGTTGTACTTGGGCTGTCCACCGTCCCACCCACTGCACTTTGTGTTCCTGCCACTTACCTGTTACTTGTCGGTTAGTGCAGCTGTGGCGGACACATGGGTGTGGTGGGTGCTCGTTGTGGCGCTTCTGGCATATTTGGGGACCTGTTGGTGGTTACGTGGCTGGCTTAGTGTACACATGTCCCCACGCATCTTACAGTTGTTCGGTTTGGGCTGTGTGTGGTAGTGTCTGTTGCATGTGTGTGTGATGTGTTGTGTATTGTGTGCTGGACATGGGGGTGTTTGTCCCTGGGAGCTGTGGCATGGTAGTTGCGCATGTGAGTACATAGCGGTGTGCTGGTATACATTAGTTTGTACTTACCAGCCTCCACTCCCCCTGCTAATCCGGCGAGGATCTCCGGATGGATTACGACTCGCACCTTCTCCTCCCACGCTTTGAAGGTCTTAAAGAGCGCGGGATTCCCTCCGCCAGTGACGGCAGCCAGCTCTCTGTTTTTGCCCTCCTTCTTCTTGACCAGGCTCTTTACGTCATTCCAACGTTTGTTTATCTCGACTCTGTTCCTGGGCAGGGTCCCGACTGCATTGACCTGGTCTACGATCCGGTTCCACATTCTGTTTCTGGTGGCTAGTGGTGTGTGCTGGACCATGTTCCCATAGATTTGTGGGTACACCTTGATGATCTCGTCGACCATGACCGTCAGCTCCATGGGCGTGAACTTGGGCATCCTTTGTGGTGCCATGGTGTTTGTGGTGCTGGTGCGGTGTGTGTTGTGTAATGTGCAGGGGGTTTGTGGTGCCGGTGTTTGGTGGTGGTGGTGGTGGTGGTGGTGGTGTTTGGTGGTGGTGGTGGTGGTGGTGGTGGTAGTGATGTGTGCGTTTCTGTGGTGTGCTGCTGTCCTTGCTGTGTCACTGTGTCCTCTCCTCTCCTCTCTGGTTTGCAATGTAGCAAGGGGTTGTGGTCTGTGGGAGTGCTGCTTTTGTACTCACCTATGTGGGTGTGTCCTCATGGTCTGTTGTTTTCAGGTGTGTTGTGTCTGGGGTTCTGGCCTTTGTATTTTTTGTTTGTCCGGGGGGTGTTTTCGGGATGTGTACTGTGCTTGTGTATTTGTGTGTGCCTTGCTGTGTGGACTTGTTGGCCATGTTGTGTGCTATTGGTTTTGTGTGCGGATGGTTTCTGTGCAGGTACGTGGGCGCCATGGCTTCTGCCGTGTCGATTCTCATCGGCGTTGTTTGCGCTTGCGGGCGGTATATTTGTTGTTTTTCCGCGCTCATGGCGGTGCGATCGTAATTTCACGTGCGGTGTGTCGGCCGTGTGGGCGGGCGGTTTTGTGTTGTCGTGCGTGTTTCCGTCCGTGGCGGGCGGTTTGACTCCGACTCGGATGATGGCGGGCGGTATTTTGTGTGATTTTTCCGCCGATGGCGGTTTTCGGTTTGTGTACTCATAATGGCGTGGTCGGTGTTCAGGCGGTGTGTGCGGGCGGATTTTTGCCGCTTCCATGCCTGGCGTTTTTTTTTACGCCGGGTATCGTAATGGGCCCCTAAATAATTATTTTAATAAATTATAAAATGTTAGAAATATGTCAAAAATTATAAATACATATATATATATACATACACCTGTAACATAAAAAAAACAAAAAATATATATATTATAAATTAAATTATTAAAATATTTATTAATTTTTAAAACTACATTTTACACTACATTAACTGCAACAGTAGGGAAAGTGTTGGATAGCGGAGGTGAATAAATTACTATTCCCACTCCAGCGAGTGCAACAGTAGGGAAAGTGTTGGATAACGGAAGGGAATAATTTACTATTCCCACTCCAGCAAGTGCAACAGTAGGGAAAGTGTTGAATAGCGTAGGGGAATAATTTACTATTCCCACTCCAATAAGTGCAACTGTGAGGAAAGTGTTGGATAGCGTAGGGGAATAAATTACTATTCCCACTCCAGGGACTGCAACAGTAGGGAAAGTGTTGGATAGCGGAGGGGAATAAATTACTATTCCCACTCCAGCAAGTGCAATAGCAGGGAAAGTGTTGGATAGCGGAGGGGTGAAAATTACTATTCCCACTCCAGCAAGTGCAACAGTAGGGAAAGTGTTGGATAGCGGAATGGAATAATTTACTATTCCCACTCCAATAAATGCAACAGTAGGGAAAGGGTTGGATAGCGGAGGGGAATAATTTACTATACCCACTCCAATAAATTCAACGTTAGAGAAAGTGTTGGATAGTGTAGGGGTAAAAATTACTATTCCCACTCCAGCAAGTGCAACAGTAGGGAAAGTGTTGGATAGCAGAGGACTAAAAATTACTATTCCCACTCCAGCAAGTGCAACAGTAGGGAAAGTGTTGGATAGCAAAGGGAAATAATTTACTATTCCCACTCCAGCGAGTGCAACAGTAGGGAAAGTGTTGGATAGCGGAGAGGATACAATTACTATTCCCACTCCAGAGAGTGCAACAGTAGGGAAAATGTTGGATAGCGGAGGGGTAAAAATTGCTATTCCCACTCCAGCAAGTGCAACAGTAGGGAAAGTGTTGGATAGCGGAGGGGAATAATTTACTATTTCCACACCAGCAAGTGCAACAGTAAGGTAAGTGTTGGATAGCGGAGGGGTATAATTTACTATTCCCACTCCAGCAAGTGCAACAGTAGGGAAAGTGTTGGATAGCGGAGAGGTAAAAATTACTATTCCCACTCCAGCGAGTGCAACAGTAGGGAAAGTGTTGGATAGCGGAGGGGAATAAATTACTATTCCCACTCCAGCAAGTGCAACAGTCGGGAAACTGTTGGATAGCGGAGGGGTACAAATTACTATTCCCACTCCGGCGAGTGCAACAGTAGGGAAAGTGTTGGATAGCGGCGGGGAATAATTTACTATTCCCACTCCAGCAAGTGCAACAGTAGGGAAGGTGTTGGATAGCAGAGGGGTAAAAATTACTATTCCCACTCCAGCAAGTGCAACAGTAGGGAAGGTGTTGGATAGCAGAGGGGTAAAAATTACCATTCCCACTCCAGCGAGTTCAAAAGTAGGGAAAGTGTTGGATAGCGGAGGGGAATAAATTACTATTCCCACTCCAATGAATGCTACAGTAGGGAAAGTGTTGGATAGCGGAAGGGATAAAACCAAAGATTACAGCTATTGAACCAAAAACCACAAACAAAATAAAAACAAAACAATTACCAAAAATATTTATAAATTAATAAATGAATATTAATGATCAACTATTGATTAATTTATTTAAGCTAAATTACTTTTCACCCTCTACCCCAATAAACACCAAATCACACACCTAAAAATATTCACACAATTTCCATAACTAATTTTGCATTCATAAATTAATAACAATTAACAACAAATCATTAATTAATTTAAAAAAAATTCTTCCCAACATTTACAACTATGAACCCCACAACTCACACATCAAAATTATTCCACAATTACCATATTTATTTTTTAATTAATTAATTAGCATTAATTAACAAATAATTAATTAATTCAAATAATTTACCTACCACCATATTCCCCTATAAATAACACCACCAATGTTCTAAAACATGACACAATTAACATAATTAATTAACAATTAATTAATTAATTAATAACAATTAACAAACAAAATAAAAACAATTATTAATAAATTAATAAACACTATAAAATAACATTAAATAAATATTATATTAAAAGTATTAAAAAATGTATTAAAATTAAATTACTTCCCACCCTATTCCCTAACAACCCACTCCCAAAAAAATGACACAATTAACAACATTACCAATTAATTAATAATTAACAACCAATTAATAAATAATTAAATATAAATTAATTATCACAATTAACAATAAAAACTATTAAATACATAAATATTAATTAATACAAATTTTTAATTAATTAATTAAAATTAAATTACTTCCCACCCTACTCCCCTATCAACCCACAACCCGCTCCTAAAAACTTTACACAATTACCACAATTACCAATTAATTAATAATAATTAACAACCATTTGATAAATAATTAATAATAAATTAATTACCACAAATAACAATATAAAATATTAAATACGTATTTTAATATTAATTAATTAAAATTATTAATTAATTCATTATAATTAAATTACTTCCCACCCTATTCCCCTATAAACCCACAACCCGCTACGGAACTAAAACGCAAAATGTAATTACAATAAAATTAATAATTTCTAAAAATTATTAATAAATTTATTATAATTAAATTACTTCCCACCCTATTCCCCATAAACCCACAACCCGCTACGGAACTAAAATGCAAAATTTACTTAAAATAAAATTAGTAACTTCTAAAAATGTAATACATATATTAAAAAACAAATGCAATACTTAGACAAAAAAATAGAACACATACATTTCAAATACATACTAAAATACATAACACTAACTAAAAAAACGATATTTTTAACAACTATATTTTTGCTAATGATATTAATGACTTCGATATTGTTAAAAACGATATTACTTACCTTACACTCGATATTCTGCACCACGATATTCTGGCAGTCGATATTTTTGTATCCCGATATTTTGCACTCGATATTAGTGCAAGTCGAGAATAACAACTCGATATTCTGACTGTTTACCGTGCCAAGTTTCCCTAGGGTTGAGCACAGGTTAATTTCGGATTTGCTTGTGACTTCACCTGAGACGAATTGTGGTTGCTGCTTGAGAAGGGTTTCACCCCCCTCAACCAGTAGCCCAATTTCTTACACTCACCAAGCATGTCACGCACCAGCCGCCAGCAGGCTACAGCACTTCTGATGTGAGGTGGTGATACTCCACTTTACTGGCACAACAGAGCTAGGAAGCGACACATCCAATCTCATTGCCAATGTGCAATGCGGGGACAGCGGGAAGTAATGGTTCCACCACACAGTCTTGGATGGGGGTGCTTGAGCGCATCCCATCTTTTCATTTAATAAACCTCTGACGCTGCACTCGACATCAGAAGGTTTGTTTGGATGTGTGGGCCGTCGTCTGCTTGTGTCATCTGATACACTACACCATGGACTTGTCTCAGGGTCAATCTATGATAACCCTACAGCTTTTCTAGACTAAATAAATGTTGCCTTACAAGAGGTGCGGAGTGGTGTGGCTGAACCTTAACTGTAGTTTCTAAGAGCTGCTGGTTGTTATCTCCAAGTGCTACTGAAGATTCCTCTGGGGACGCTTTTTGTCCATCATCTGTTAACTTGAAGCAACACTTGAATCATGGAATTTAGGGGCATATTATTAAGGATTAGCAATATTTATCGCTAACCGCGCTTAGCGCGTTTTTTGTTAACGCCGCCTATTGCTGGAAATTATCGCTGAGATAACACCCTATTAGTAAGGTTTATCTCCATAGCAATAATATTTCCAGCGATAGCGGCAAAAAGTGAGAATATCGCTGGAAAACCAGCGATATTCTCGCATTAACGCTAAGGTGGATTCAGCATTAGAATCCACCTCCTATACTTTAAACAGGTAAGTCGTCCTCACTAGCAGGTGTTAGAATCTAGCGATAAACGCGCTTAGCGCGAATTATTATATCGCTTCGCCTGCCTTGCTAATAGGGGGTAGTGGGATTAGCGACTGTTTTCAGTCGCTTTTAGTAGGGAATGCCTTCCTTGCATGTCATTAGCGATAATTATCGCTGACATGCAAGGCGATGGAATACGCGGCCTCTAACGCCTGAAAGCTGTTTCTAACGCCTGTTAGCGATCGCCGCTTTAGCGGCGAAAAAGTGCCGCTAAAGCGGCGATAAAGCCCTTGATAATATGCCCCTTAGTCTAAGACAAACCAAAACGTGACTTCCACCAGCATGGCTGATCGTCTCTTGAATGTGTGATTTGTGCTGACGGCAGATGCAGTAGAATATTTTGTAAATATGTTTACATAATAAGCTGCATCAGATTCCAAGTTTCAATTTACACTTGTATTAAATTGTAAAGAAAAAGATGAGAATCCTGAAACAGCCACCAGCAGTGATCATGCAAGTCATACCCATGGCAGTCTGGAAAACACTGCCTAACAAAAAATAATAGAGGAAAAGCTTTCTCCTGAATCTATGCACATTGGAAAATCTATGATGAAAGAGAAACGGAAGTTACATGGACCATCAAGACCATCAAGGGAAGATTTCACTGGTGGCGATTAAACAATTCTACTAAATGTAAACAGTGCTCTCCTATTAGTAACTTTTTTTCTTCTTTTATTGGAAATGGGAGTCAGTCATTAGTGTTTAGTAATATATTACTTTTAAATATCCTACCTCAAGAGGGTGTGTCCAAGATGGCGACTGGGCAAGTCACATAACAGCGATCTCCAATCAAGCGCTGCTTCATCATGGAAAAATGTTAGCCTAAATCCCCCTTCTGTGCATGGGAAGAGCGGAGGGACCGTGCACACATAGGCGACAGTGCCCGAAAAGACCCAAGAGATCCTGGATTGTGGCTGCTGCCTGACGGATGCGCCGGCGTCGAGCACGTCCTTTGAGCAGTGGGCACGCTACAACTTGGGCTGCCAGGGCTGCATAACACAGAGCTTCTGAATATTGCTTGAAGCAGGTCCTCCAGAGACTGTTGGATCCGGGATCCTGACCCTGCGTTCGACGAGTGTGCGGCTGGAGACTGCAGGGCAGTACAGTGACTCAATGGCCTATGAACAGGGGCCTGCGTCCACAACTCTCTTTTCTCTTTCCCTTCCCGCGTCAAAGTGTGAGACACCGTGGACCTTTGGGCTATTTTTTATGCGGGGACCAGACTGAAGTGAACTCCCTGGCAGGACTGGAAGGCGCAGCACAGCTGGGAGCACACTCAAGGCGAACACTGCGACGAGGCCCTGACATCCTACTTCTGGCACCTACGGGAGGATGTGCCGTGCAGTGTGGTCCTTATGTGACCCCAATGATAGAGGTGCAGTGTGACCTGTGAGGGCCCAATGCCAACCCTGGAGCATGGTCAAGACAGAGACACAGCTCCAACGTGACCGAGGAGGTAGTCTGTGTGGTGTGAACCTTTTTGAACAGCATCAGTGCAGGGGACGTTCTGCAGCATGAGGAGCCCAGAGCACACCAGTGCTGTCAACGCAAACTGGATGAGGAGGACGTGGAGAGGTGTGGTGCAGCGGCCAGGGCAGCTGACTTCGGAGCACAGGGTTCACGGTTCGATCCCCGGCTCCGGCAGCAGCTCAGCTCAGTACCATGTGACTCTGGGCAATAGCTCACTTAATTTCCACGACGGCCCCCAGCGCCTTGAGACCCGTAAGGGTGAGTAGCTGCGCTATATAAAAACGGACTTACATTTAGTAAGTGGCACTGACGGCAATAGAGCATATTTGCGAATAGTCAGAGTCCCTGCAGCAGTTGGGACCTGGCTGCCCTACACTACACTTTGCAGCTGGACTTTAATGAGGAGCGCCAGCCAGGGAGGTCAGCTGACACCAGACGAATGGAGCTATGCCCAGCCAGAGACCGCTGTGACCAAGGGGGGTGGTCTTCATCGGGGAGTCAGGGATGCAGTTCAGATAATTGCTTCTTGGTATCACACTAGAGAAGGACACTGACAAGCCCTTCTGCTTCTCCTGGCCCTCCTCCCCCCCCTGGAGGACTTGCATTGGAGAGTAATAGAAAGTGTAATTCCACGACTAGGAGTAGGCCTTTGAGTAATTGGGCCACTGCTTCACAATGGTGAAACAAAAAGGGAGCGGACATGGCAGGAGCCCTCGTCAACCACTAGGGCATCGACTGATAGCTCACCCACATTAGAACACATGCTTTGGGACCACAGGGAGAAGTTCACTGAGTTCCTTACGGCAGTGCGAAATCTTAAGATGTCACTAGAACTGAAGCTGGATGCTCTAATGATTGACGTTGGTATTTTACAAGATGATCCCAAAACTCAAAAAGAAGGTGAATACACATGAAACTATCCTGATGTCAATACAACCACATATGACCACTGCTCAGTCACAGATTGTAGCCTTTCAGAAAGAAATGGAAACACTGAGACATCGGGCGGATGATGCAGAAGTCCGCTCAAGGCAGAATAACATCTGAGTGGTGGGGTTGCCTGAAGGGCCCAAGTATGGACTAATACTTAGAGCAGTGGCTGGCAAATACAGTCCTGGGGACAAACCGACTACCTTTTTCTCGGTGGAGCGTGCCATCTGGTGACTGACCTACCGTCTTCTCCTGGTGCACCCCCTAGACCAATGGTGGCAAGGCTCTTCAAGTATCGCAACAGAGACAATATATTGTGGATCTCCCGCACCAGTGGCAGGTGGAGAACAGTAATGTCACAATCTACCCTGACTAAACAGCAGAGGTGCAAAAAGAGTGGCCATCTAATTATTCAGTAAAACAAAGGCTTGCCTCTTAGGACTTAATTATACACTACTGTTTCCTGTGAAACTTAGAGTGATAAATGGAGGCAAAGCACTATTCTTCTCCTCCCCAAACGAAGCCTAGACTTGGTTGGAGACCAAAGGAGAGCGTGCACCTACAGACACCAGAGACAAAGAGGTAGGATGGAAGAAGCGAAGGGGCAGGAACCGAGCTGCCTGAAAACTCGGCAGCCATCCATATAATGAACAGGCAGCAAAATAAATGGCACAAGTATTCATTGAAATTGAGAGAGTGGGCATGCTTGGATCAGGTGCCAAAAGCTCAGACATGGAAATGCTGGACTTGCAGGATGGGTATCTCCCAGATGAGGTACCGGAGGAACTGCAATGTGACCCACAGATCACCCCAATGACAGCAGATCTCTTGATCAGATGCATTCCCAGTTGTATCCTTCCTATTATTTTTCTACTGATGCCTGAACTGGCCCTGAACTGCAAATAAATGGGCTGTTGGGTCGTATTGGCATGGGTGGGGGGGATTCTACATGGGAAATGTCATGGGGGTCAGTTTTTGTATGGCAATGTGGTTTGTTGAATGTGTGCGACCCCCCCCCCACACACTTCGGACTGACTCTAAGTGTATTGCTGAATTGTTTTATGTTTACCTGTACAGGTCACAGTTGTGCCCCAGTAGTGGGAGATGGGTTTGCATGTTCATGTTTATTAGTTGCTGTGTGCAAGCATCCGCCCTAGCCCCCACACTGGAAGTGACACCTGGACAGATAACAGCTCAGTCTCAACATGACTACTTAGACTTAATGTGAGAAGCATGGGCACATACATAAAAAGATGTAGAATACACGCATCCAAAAAGGCCCCATGTACATTTCACATGCCACGAAGAAACACATCTCAGAGTGGGGGAACTTGACAAATTATGCCTTCAATGCTGCGGAGAGCTCTTTGGCATGACTTATTCTGGGTATTCTAGAGGGATCCTCATATGGGGTTTCCATACACGGTCCTACATACCAAGATAGATGCGGAGGGGAGGTAAGTGATATTGGAGGGCATCCTGGATGGTGTCCCGCTATCTCTAAGGGCTAAATACACTCCTAACACTGGGCAGTCTACCTACTGTTTGGCCTCACTCACGCCTGCCCTCTTACATTGTACTCCAACAGTGATGTTGTGGTGCAGAGATTTTAATTGTGTCCCAGATTTGATGCTGAATAGGTCCAACCTCCACACCTGCTGGTGGGTGTCCAGGCTGGCCTTGCCACTCGGTGCCTTAGACAGTGGCCTTAAACAATGCAATTGGAAGACATTTGGCACCTGCTGTATCCCGAGGAGAGAGAGTACTCCCATTACTCGGCTGTCCATGCATTGCACACACGTTTGGACTTGCTCTACTGCACAACTGACCTGCCACACAGATTCAAACAGGCTGAATGTTTGGGGCGCACATTATCTGACCACGATCCGTTGATGGTCAACGTACATTGAAGGAGACCCCACCAGAAAATCACTACTTGGCAGTTGGCACCTTTGGCATTAACGGATCTGATGAGATTGCGGCGTGAGATGCGTTTAAGGTAGATGTGTATGAAAATTACATATGGGATAAAAAGGGTGCTGCAGGGAAGGGAGGGTCGCATTAAAACCTTGGAGGATGCATTTGTGATAAGCCCAGAAAGATGATCAGAGTTGGTCCAACTAAGGAAAGTGTATAGGACGGCCTTGCTCAGACTTTCGAGTATTGACTAAGGAATACCTGAAGTGGCAGCATGAAATGGGTGACAAGTCTGGTAGCCTGCTGGCCTGGCTCCTGAGGGCAGTCACCCACATACCAACAACAGCTATCCGATCTGGATAGTGAACTCCCAACAGGAATTTAATGAGGTTTTTGCAACTTGCTATAGGGACTTGTATGGGGATATTACCGGGAATACTCAGGCGGTAGCTCTGACTTATTTAGAGCAGTTAGACACCCCTACTATTGACTCCTTACAGAAGCAAGAACTGGAGGCTGCCCTAATGCTAGAAGAGAAAAAACTGGCGATCAAGCAGATCGCAACGGGGAAAACTCCAGGAAATTATGGGTTCCCTATTGAGCTCCGTGCTACATATCAGGCACAGTTGGCACCTCGTTTGCTAAAAGTGTATGAGACAGCTGAAAGGAAGAGCGTCCTATCAGACTCTATCAGAGACAGCTTATTTGTCGTACTCCCAAAACTGGGACGGGACCCCCTACAGGTGACATCATATGTCCCATTATCATTGTTAAATCTAGGTTACAAGGTGCTGGGTAAAGTGCTTGCTAACTGGCTGTCTTCAATAGTCAGCACGGTGGTGCACCCTGACCAGAATGGATTTATTCCAGGAAGCTTCACTTTCTCTAATTTGCGCAGTCCATTCGGAGTAATGGTTTTGGTGCGGCGTACGGTGACACACTGTTGGGTTGCCTCCTTAGAAATCGAGATGCCGTTTGATACACTAGGGTGGCTATACCTCGTGGCGGTGCAGGGTAGATTGGGACCGAGCTTTATATGACTGGATGTCGTTATTATATGCTGACCCAGTGGCACGGGTGCTCACAGGAAGATTTATATCAGACGAGTATCCGATCAGAAGAAGGGCCAGGCAGGGATGCCCCTGTCTCCTCTCTTATTTGCTCTGGCCATGGAGCTGTTGGCATGCCTATTCTGAACATAGGCCCCACAGTTGGGTATTGCAGTACAGGGAACCCTGCACATTGTTTCATTTGGGTGGGCATTGTAGTTGAAGTTTTTAGAGGATGCTATTCTCTTGTCTTCTGAGATACAGTGAAGTCGCACTGACAACCCACAGCAACAACAACCCCACTAGTGGGCCGGGCAATGGGGAAATGTTTTTTTTTGTAATTCTTTTTATTGTTAACAAAACAACAGCACAGATTTCCAGATATTACAATCAAAGTATCATAGTAGTCAGTGATGCGGTACATACAGTTCAGCATTATCATATAAAATCCTTCCTGGCCAGAGTCAGCTAGTATGCTAGGGGTCTGATTCTTCTGGGGATAACTGTGACGGTAACTCAGGTGGCACACATATATTTCCTCTATATTCGTTCCATTTCCCCCATATTTGCATCCATTTTTTAGGGCATCCCCTTGATATGTACACTGTTTTCTCTCTAAACATGCACCAATCCATATCGCCTTCCCACTCCCTCAATGTCGGGACCGTCTGCACTCCCCACTTTCTTGCAATGTTCCTCTTGGCGACCATCAAACCTAGTGTCACCCACGTTTGCTCTTTACTACCCAAGTCCGTTGGTTCCCATATATTTAATAAACACCGTTTGGCATCCTTTGTTATTGTCTCTCCCATGACTTCCCCATACATGAGGTGACCTCGCTCCAGTATCTACTAATATAAGGACATTCCCATATTATATGAAAGAATGTGCCCTCACGGCCACATAATCGTCTACAGCTAAACTCGTCTCTATACCCCATCTTGACCAATGTTGGCCCTGTAACATAGATTCTGTGCAGTATTTTCAGCTGTACTAATTTTAGTTTAGAGAAGATTGCCCCATCCCTTGGGGATGCTAGCGCTTCCAGTCACTCCTCCTCTTCTAATTCTGCTAAGTCGCCTTCCCATTTTGCACGGAGTTGTTGGAGAGGGTCAGATGAGTGATTTACTAGTTTTGAATATGTCAGGGAAATTGCCTTCTTGGGCATATATCCATCCAGGAGCCTATCCTCGAGAGGAGAGGCCTCAGGAGGGTTTTCTCTTTTTGGAATCACCCCTTGTAGAGCGTGCCGCACCTGCAGATATCGGAACCCCTCAGTGTCCGCTAATTCGTAATTCTGCTGGAGGGCTGTGAAGGGCACCACCCCTCCCTTTACCCAGAGGTCGCCCACCCGAGAGATCCCTATTATATCCCATGTATCAAATCCCTTCGTTCTCCAGAGGGAGCCCAGTTGTTCCGTATCCCATAGTGGGGTGTTCTGTGTTATAGTCTTAGCCCATCCCATGCTCTTTTGGGCCGAATGCCACACCTGTACAGAGTGTTTTGTGGGACCCGTCAGGTGAAATTTCGTGGGCTTTGAATACAATGCCCGTGTGTGATTGCTACCGGGGAGCAGCCATCTGTCCATGGCATAACCCGGATCATTCTGGGGTCGATATATGAAGTGATTGATGGCCGCTAGTTGTGCAGCCCAGTAGTACTTTTTAATGTTTGGTAATCCAATTCCCCGTCATACCAGCCTTTCACAAGTTTTGGGAATGGAATTCGTGGCGGACTAGTTCCCCAAAATAACGTTCTCTGTGCAGTTTCCACCAATCTAAAGTATGATGTGGGGACGAGAGCAGGTGAGTTCTGAAGAATGTACAAAAAACGAGGCAGCGACATCATTTTAAAGAGAGCGGCTCTGCCCAAAAGCGACAGTGGAAGAGACTTCCAGTGTTCCACATCACACCTCAGACGCTGCAGCGGTGATAACAAGTTAGATGCATTAAACAATTTGGGATCCCTAGTAATAAAGATTCCTAGATATTTAAACCCCCCCGTGGCTATCGTAATCTGATACTCTTTGGCAGGGTTGGTGGCCTTCCTTTAATACAAAAATGAGCGATTTTGACCAATTGATGGTGTACCCGGAGTATGTACCAAAATTAGTAAAGATGTTAAGAACCCCATATAGGGATCTCTTTGGGGAGGCCAAGTACAGCAAAATATCGTCTGCATAGAGAGATATACGGTCCTCCCAGTCTTCCGTCCAGCGCAGCCCTCGAATAAAGTATTTTGGCCTCTGCGTTCAGCAGTGATATGGGCCGATACGATGTGCAACTATTTTTGGGTTTACCGTCCTTTTATATTACTACCAGACTGGCTGTTCTTTGGTATGCAGAAGGAGTCCCTTCTCAAGACTCTCCACAAATATTGCCCTAAGATGAGGGGCTATTTTATCTGGTCGTACTTTGAAGAGCTCTATCGGAAGGCCGTTGGGGCCCATCGCCTTTCCCGTCTGGAGAGAACGAATGGCCTGAGCTATTTCGTCTTGCGCAATGTCACCCTCCAGCGAAGTTCTGTCCTCTTCTGCTAATACTGGCATACGAATTTCTGCCAGTAATTCTCTAGTTTCGGCATCCTGCCTAGTGGTCCTGGATGCGTAAAGTTGTTCGTAATATCTAGCAAATTAATCCGAATAGCCTGCGGGTCCGTGAGGTATTCCCCAGTCTCTGTCCGTAGCTCTGTAACCAGACGGCTCGCTAATTTCCTCTTGTCTAACCAAGCCAGTAGCTTCCCCGCTTTATCCCCCAGCTCGTATATACTCCCCAGCTTATGGCTAATCATTGTTTTGGCCACCTCTCTCGCCTCATTTCGGTATTCCTCTTTTGTCAGATTAAGAATGTGCGTTTTATCTCGCTCTGTTGAAGTGAGGAGTTCCTCCTCTAATTTCAATATGTCCTCTTCTAAGCGGAGTAATCTGGCATGTTTCTCCTTTTTTCCCCCCGATATCTGGGAGACCGCGTGTCCCCGTATCACTGTCTTAAAAGCTTCCCAAAGGATCTGAGCCGATTCAACCGATCCTTCATTCTCGTTAAAATAATGTTCTATTTCCTGAAAAATCTTCGACTTAATCTTAGGGTTTCGGAGATGCCAGGGGTTAATTGGAGCTACTCTGGTACAGCAACCCTTCCCAAACTCCACTTGCATCCATATTGGGGAGTGGTCCGATATGCCTCTCGCTAAATGTCTAATCTCCTTGACATTCCCAACTAGCGCCGCTAGGGTGAGGATATAGTCTATTCGGGAGAGGCTATTATGGGCCCCCGAGTGAAATGTATATTGTGTCTCTGCAGGATGATGCACTCTCCACGCATCCACCAATCCCATGGCGTCAGGGAAATGGGGGAGTTGTAGCTGCGATGAATTTATATCTCTGGGCGGATAGCGATCCAATGTCCCCGAGACAACAGAGTTAAAGTCTCCCCCTATCACCATTCTCCCACTAGGGAACGTTAGCAACACTCTCCCCAGGTCTCTGAATGTGGCTTCCTGTAATCCCGGCGGTAAGTACAATGACATAATCGCCATCGACTCACCTTCCCATTGGCCAGACACCACTGCATATCTCCCCAAGTTATCAGTGTGGACCTGATCTATTGTCATTGGGAAAGTGCGTTTTTTCAGTATACCCACTCCCCTTGAACCCGTTGTAAACCCAGAGTGTGCCACTAACTGAAGCCCCATCTAGCTAGGGCCTTACACATATTTCCTATTAGGTGTGTCTCCTGGAGTAAAACCACCTGCGGGGCATGTCGTTTAAGAAATTGCAGTATAATTCCTCTTTTGAGCTTGTCCCGCAATCCATTTACATTCCAAGATAATAGCTTAAGTCGTTCCTCATGTGTGACGCCCATGATGTTGCTCAGTACTTGCTACTAGGGGCGGTTCCCAACTTCTCCCCATTGCACTAGCAGTTAGCCAAGAGAACTGGCCATAATCGAGTATACTCAATGAATCAGCTTCCCACCCATTGTACTTCTCATGCCCTGAGTCATTAAATGTCAATCTGTGACAAAGTAAAAATAACACAATAACAAAATCCCCAATAACCCCCTCCCAGCGTCCCACCCTGCTTCCCCACACTCTGGCCTCAAAACTGCCCATATTCCAATAGTGCAGAGTGCCTGTTGCCCTAACTACAAATGAACTAGAAAATCTGGGGGGGGTTGGCAACTCCCGCCCTATGGTCCCAACTTCGCCTCTTAGTATCCCCAAGTAACAGTATGCAAACAATATCATATACAAACAGAATCACTTAGCGCATAGTATGTCCCTTTAGCCTGCTCGGTATGTCCTCTTAATATTCCAGCTACAGGGAGCAGAGATTCGGTCCAGGACATTCTCGGTCAGTAGTCCTCGTTGTGGTAGGACGCTTTACGTGTAGGTTTGGGAGCCTCTTTATCACCGCGCGTTGTGATCTTTCGCCGGTCTCCAGCCCGCCAACCATTCTTGCGCCGCTTCCGGGGAATCAAAGAACCAAGATTTACCATCTGCTTCAGCTCTCAGCTTTGCGGGAAATAACATTGCGTATCGAATACCTTTACCTCTTAGCAGTTTTTTTACTCCTAGAAAGGTTCTTCTTTGGCGTTGGACCGCAATGGTGAAGTCCGGAAAAAAGGACTGTTCGCTGTTTTCGAATTTAAGAGGAGGATTATCACGAGCCGTTTGCAAAATGATGTCTCGGTCTCTGAAGTTGAGGAGTTTTGCCAGAATTGGCCTTGGGGGGGGCACCGGGCTTTGGTCTCCCCCCTGGCACTCTGTGTGCTCTCTCGACTGAGAAAAGTTTTGATAGGGTGTTAGGTCGGAGATGGTTCACGATTAAATCTTCCACAAATAGGTTGACTGCTGGCCCCTCAGCTTTTTCAGGGACCCCAATAATTCTGATGTTGTTGCGTCTCGCACGTCCTTCATAGTCATCCAGCTGAGTGTCTATTCTTTTCTGAGCGGTTTGAAGTTCCTTAATCTCTTTACGCATCTGTTGGGTTTCACTGCTGAGCTGCGTGGTTACCACTTCAATGGCTTTCACTTTCTCTCTCGTTTTTTGCAGATCAGTTCTAATCAGCGCCATTTCGATAGATATATTGTCCATTCTATGTTCCAGTGAGGTACGCACCCCTGCTATGCCAGCCATAACATCTATGAGCGTCAGCTCTTCCTTAGATGTATTCAGTGTCTTCTCCATCTCCCCTTTATTTGCTCCCTCCACCTACTTTTTGGGTGGTGTATTTATCCAACTTGGTCTGGAGCGTACTTCTTTGTCCCTTTGTCCCAGACATGGCGCCATGCCCAAAGAGGAGTCTCCCACTATGTTACCCCTGTCCGGGTACCTGGGTATGCTTCTCACTCCACTCTGGGCAAGGTCACTTGGGAAGCTCCCAGACTGCAGCCTTATCAGGGCCACCAGTGGACGATCACACTTCCCAGCGTGCCCCAGTGGTGCTCCAATCTCAGACTGTCTCCTTTGCCAACTGGAAAATATACAGCCTACAAACCTCACGGTCCGAGGCTCAATCACTATTCACTGCCCCAGATATACATTTGGACGTGGGCTCAGAATACGTCTAGCGTTCTAAATATCCTTCTGGGACTGCCACCGGGACCTCTTGCCCCCGGGACTCCTTATTCCCACTTCGTCATGATCCAATGCGCCTTATGTCTGCCACCTCACTGCAGCTCCAGGACTCTTCGCCACTAGGGCGTGCTCGGCACCCCCACACTGCCAGAATTCTGCCACCCGGGGCTTGTCTATTCAGGCGCTGTCGCAACCACTCAACGCCACTGTTCATCACGCCCGGAGGCCGCACTCACCCAGCCGCCGATTATCACATCGGGTGCCTGACGAAGTGGGGTAATTATTAGCTGCGTCACAGATCCACCCGCATGTCTCTGCTCTCCTCGGCGGCGCAGTCATCCACCACTCAGCAGGGGGGGGGAGGTGCAAGGGGAGTCTTGCCCGCAATCCGACAATCTTCGGGGGTCCAGTTATGCAATGACGCCTGCACTCCTCCGGGGCGCCGTCAAGGCCAGAGAGCAGCGGCCGCCCCTCTTGGAAGTCCCGGTAGGCCGATTTCACACTTGAGCCTGGGGATTCACAGGCCCAATCAGTGCACGGCTCCTCCTCCCCGCAAAATTGCAGCGCCAGTGATTTCTGCTATCACAGAGCCACAGCGGGTGTTGAAATGACACTCCGCTGCACTCCTGGAGTTGAAACTGGATCAGTACACGGATATTTTGGCGGATTTAGGCCACCGGCGTCGGGAGCTTCACCGCAGTGCGGCCATTGCGCTCGGTGACCAAGCCATGCCCCGCAATGGGGAAATGTTGTCCTGGGAGATTATATGTACCATCATGCTCCTTTTGCTGTTTTGATTGTGATACCTATATCTGACTTTCACCTGGTACAATGGATGTAAGGAACTGTATTGATGTTGAAAAAATATTAATAAATATAGTTACCTCAAACAAATATTAACCAATGGATGGCCTTTGCCATACAATCATTAATTACTTTATGGGATATCATACAGATATACTCGCTTACTTTTCAAAGATTGTTCATTACATAAATGTATCATTATATGCATGCCACAATTAAACCACTAAACATTGTTGTCCAAGATCAGATCTGTTTTAAAACACAAATGACTAAAATGATACAGTATTCTCATTACTCATGACATGGAAACAGCAGCAACTTAAATTATACATTGATGATCTGATACAAGATCTGGCCTTATCACAATTCAAAACTAGTGAAGTCTCCTGCACACATCATCAACCATATCATGGACCCAGTATTCATTAATTATTGAGAAATGAAAGTGGCATCCGCATTCCCTTATTGTGTACAGACCACTTTGCTGTCTCCATTACCATATTTCTCCCCACTCCAAAGTGATAGATTCCATCTCTACCTAACTTTGGAAGCAATGGCTTAAAATTGGAACTTGACCTAATGCTACAATCACCTAAGCCGATTTGGGAACGATGGCTAATGAGGCAGACCATCAGATCAAAGGAATGGGTTATGGCAGCCTCTAATTCAGCAAAAGAGGTTTTTGCAATTGTTAAATCAACGATAGACCCTTTTGTAAAAAATCCTATTGCCTCTCTGTCCATGCTATGCATCCCTCCCTACCAAAATGACTGATTTTGAGGCCCAGAGCACAGAGATACCAGCGATGCCCAACAGCATTTCTTTGTCCTCCCTTCATCCCATGGCAGAAGATGATTTGGAAGGCTTAGCAAACTCCATAAAATCAGGATCCCCATCAGATCCGACCCATCAACACTTTATTAAGAAGGATGTCTCAGTCCTTATCCAGCACTTAGAGAATTACTGAATCTCTCCAGAGCCCTGAGAACACCAAAGGGCTCATTCACAAGCCATGTGCGCTGCCGGAACATCACTTTTTGTGACGTTTCGGTGGTTCACAGGGCTTAACCATATTTATAAGGCAACGTAAAGTCACCCTGTGTGCCTTTCCTGACCTTGTAGATATGGAGTGAGGGAATGCAGCGCAAGTCGCTGCGTTGCCTCACACTAGCATGGGGAGGCATGCCATGGGTTTTGTGCTGGGTCTTCCCATATAACACCTATTGTATTTGACACATTCCCAGATTTACAACAACCTGGGAATGCATCAGAAGCCTACACCTTCCCAGGGGTGGCGTAAAAGAGGCGCAACGAGGAGAAATAACATTATTTTTCCTAGTTTTTTCCTCTTATTGCATTCTGCAGCACACATAGAAAGAGGAAATCGCCTCCATTGATTATTTTTGTGCAGGAAGGTCTCCCTTCCTGCACAAAAACAATCATTCCTACAACGCAGGTGCCTGCATTGACGCTTGGCAACCAAATAAGTGCCAGCGCAGGGAAAGAGGACAGGAATGTGCCGTATCTGATAGATAAGGCCAGTGCTTAACTTGTAATCAAATAAGTGCTGGGCTCTCGTCAAGAGGTCACTGCAGCTTGCACCACTCATTGGCCCTGCCAGTTCTACCAATGATGGTACTAACATAACTAATAACCATCACACACCTACAAGTGTGACAACTGAGACTATTCCAGGCCCCCTAAGCTATGAGAATGGCTTGGTTGGCAGGTATCAGTCATTTGCATGTTAAATTTATAAACAACTGCTGTTGTGCTAATCTCTAAATTAGAGAAACAGTGCCACCATGTGGCAGACTGTCATAAATGCTGGTCTTGGCAATTAAGTGCTAATGCCGAGCACCGGAAACCACAGCTCAAATTAAACAGGAGATAGGGCGCATTCCTGCCCTTTTCTTTTTCCGTGGGGCTGCGCAGCAGGAAGGCTTGCAGCACTGCCCTACAGCAAAATATTGTAAAAGAGGTCCCCAGTAGTTAAACCCCTCCTAACAAAACCTACCTTGAACCCATCTTGAACAGAAAACTATAGGCCGATTTCACTTCAGTTTACGGCAAAGGTATTGGAACGACATGTAGATCGGCAACTGTCTGACTATTTACAATACAATACAACATAATACAAAAATGTAAAGCATGCAACTGCTTCCGAAGGAGTGTCCCGGCACCAGCTGCAAAAGGTCAGTACAGAGTACAAAACTTAGAGGGCAGAGTTAAAAAGAAAACATTTTCAAGTATTTTCTGAAAATAAATTCTGAAGAAGCTAGCAGAAGGCTAGTCGGAAGAGCATTCCAGATATTCACCATAACTACACAAAACCCTTCTTGCTTTGCGCACCCGAGGAATCCGAGTCAGTGTTTGGCTGCAAGATCTCAAAGGTCTAAATTGCTAATATGCCCAATGGATTATAATATCCTCCACCCATGACAGGCTGGCTCACGGCATTGTCATGGTACTGAATCTGCGCTGCATGCAGTTCCCGAGGAGCATAGAATGGATTTAGACCAGGGCGGAACTGCAGCCATCATCTTTTTAGATCTCAGTGCTGCATTGACACTGTCTCCCATCATATCCAGCTGGACAGACTGTGAAAGGTTAGAATTACAGACCAGGCTGGAGAGCGCTTTGCCTCTTTTCTAAAAGATCATAGGGGGCATATTTACAAGCCCCTTGCGCCACCTTTGCGCCGCCGTTGCGTCACGCATGTGACGCAGCGGCGACGCAAACCATGCGCCGCGTTGCGCTATATTTACAACGTGACGCATCTAGGGAGATGTGTCACGTAGTAAACCCTGCGCCACATGAAACCTGCGTCAGGTTTCATGTGGGTGTACCGGTGCGGGGGGGGCGTTCCGGCGCAGCATCGCCTCGGAAAAGTGACGTAGTGAAATCTACAAGATTTCACGCAGTCACTTTTCCGACGCTGGTGCGTCAAATCCTTACGCCTGCTTCAAGCAGGCGTAAGGATTGACGCACCATGTTAGGGATAGGGAAGGTTGGAACAGTGCTGGAGGTGCGTCGCGCTTGCGACACAACTTCAGCACTGCACCAACCTTCCGCCGGCAGATGCGTCACGCATCTGCTTATCCTTGCGCCACGATGCGCCGCATTGTAAATGCGGCGCATCGGACGTGGCGCAAGGGTAAACTTGCGTGACGCATTTTCCCTGGCGCATCCCTGCTGATATTCAGGGATGCGCCAGGGAACGTAAATATGCCCCATAGTGTTCAGGTTTTTGACAGCTCTTTCCATTCGGATGTGTTTCCGTTAACATGCAGGGTACCTCAGGAATCCTTCTTGAGCCCACTCTGTTTAACATATATGTCCATCCACTAGCAGACATTGTGCAATGCTATGAAATATACATCGTCTCTGATGCAGACAATTGCAAACAGTTGTATATCTCCCCCAGTGGTCGAAGTAGGGGGAAAAAGTAGGGGAACTGTGGGCTGGCAATCAGAGGGCAGGAATAACCCGAGGATTGGGTCAGTGGGCGGAGTCAGAAGTGTGGCCAGAAAGAGCAAATCATTCTAATTTTTTGTATTTGTTTGGCATTTCACGACCCAGTTACTCCTTATTACGTTATTTAATTCAACCAATGGATACACATTTATTTAAGGTTTAATATGAGTTATTGACATTAAAATACATTCACAAAGTGGGATTTGTTTCCAATCGGGGAATGTACCAAATACGCTTAAAAGTAGAAGCACAAGCCATTTGTCTCAGAGCCGAGGAGTTACTGCCATCAGCACTTCTCCTCCCTTTTTCCACAAGAGCAGTTCAAACATGAATTTCAAAATATCCTAGTTTGCAAATATTTTCTATATAGTTATGGCTCTGCAATATTTGCCACATAATGCATCTGCTGCATAATTTGATGATTTTAACTAATAAATTGTTGGCAGCTCAAATGGATCAAAAGCTACTAAAAAATGTGACTTGTGTTTCTGCGAAGTGGACAGCCCTTTGCAAAGGTTGACTGATCACCTTTCTCACTGATGCATTTGCATGTTACACTGGTACTAATCAGACAAAATGGTTGTGTGATGGAAAAACGCATGCCTTAACAACGCATGCCTTAACCACGTGGTCTAAACCCCGACCACGTCTTTACCATGCATGCCTTTACCACGCATGCCTTTACCACACAATTTCATGGTAAAGACATGTTTGGTAAATGGGCATGTGTGGTAAAGATCACACTCCTGCCCCTCTGCCCTAAACCCTAAAGACACCCTAAACTTAAAATCCCTACTTCCCGCCTACCCCAGCCTAACTGCCCCCTCGAATTGAAAACTGCCCCATCCTGTCCCCTACCCTGAGCCCTACAACTCAGTCCCCTTAAAACTACTCTGACCCCAGCCCCCTCCCTGAGCCCTAAAACAAACCCCAGCCCCTAAAATCTAACCCCACCTACCCCCGCCCCAGCCCAATTGCCCCCTCGGCCTTAAAACTGCCCCTTTCCTGTAACCTGCCCTGAGCCCTAAAACTCCCACCCCAGCCCTGAAAACTATCACGACCCCCCAACCCCTAAAAATACCCCCAACTCAAATAATCTACCCAACCCCCAACCCCCCAAACTACCCCACCCAAATAATCTATCCCCACCTCAGTACCCTGCCCTGAGCCCTAAAACTCCCAACTGCCCCCTCCACCTGAAAACTGCCCCTTTCCTGTCCCCTGCCCTGAGCCCTAAAACTCCCGCCCCCAGCCCTGAAAACTACCCTGACCCCCTCCCAGCCCTGAAAACTACCCTACAACCCCTACAAACTACCCCCCAACCCCTCAAAGCCGTTCTTGCCTCTTCTCCTTATCCCGATCCTTCCTCTTCCTGCTTCCGGCAGCAGCAGCAACTAGACTGTGCATATGCCTTAACCACGAAGAAGCGTGGTGCGTGGTTAAGGCATATTCGTGGTTCATCCCCGCGTAGCTCATGATTCATGGTTAAGGCTTTTTCCCAGGCAAAATCTTTGCAGAAACTGTAAAAATAATAATGTTTCAGAAAAAATACCGCATTACGCTGCAGCCTTTTTTTTGTCACATAATTTAGTTAACACTGTGGCAGAATTTTGTCCTCCATTGCTGTATAATTCATTGGCCCCAAAGCAGGCAGCACATGTCAAATGTGCTTGAGCATGAAGCAGAGAGACCGTGACGTTTGTGAACTTAGGGCCAGATGTACGACCATTGAATTTTGCAACTCGCAAATTACAACAAATTGCGAGTCGCAATTTGCGAGTCACAAAATTCAATGTAAAACAGTGTCTGAGACACTGTTTGCGATTTCCTTAAAGGCAAACAGGATGCATTTAAAAAATAAAAATGAAACTTTTCCGTTTTATTTTTTAAAGGCAGGCAGTGGTCCCTGTGACAACTGCCTGCCCTTCAAAAAAAATTGCGCATGCATTCACAAAGGGAAAGGGGTCCCCTGGGGATCCCTTACCGTTTGCGAGTGCTTTACCACCCTTCTGAGAAGGGTGGTCAACTGCGAGTCTTTTGCGAGCGCAATTGCGGTCGCAAAACATTCATACATTGTTTTTGGAGTCGCTATTAGGAAGGGACGCCCTTGGAACGCCCCTTCCTAATAGCGAGTCGCTAAACCTATTTTGCGAGTCGCAAATTGTTTGCGACTCGCAAAATAGGGTTTGTACATGGCCCACACGTTTTTTGCGGTCGCAAACGGGCCTAAAACCCCTTTGCGACAGCAAAAACGGTCCTACATTTGGCCCTTAGTTTGGTGTTCGTTCCAATCCTGCATGCCGACCCCTGGTGAGTCGCAGCTACTACTGCTGAAAAAAGGCCAATGGAGGTACCAATGGGTGAGGCGGATTGGCCTCAATGGCAGGGCTGTCTTTAGTGCTGGTGGAGCCCTGTGCGACAATGTTTGTTGGTACACCCCAATGACTCCTTCCACCACGGATACCCTCACTACCACACTTTAACAGTGCCCCTCAAGTCTCCATAACTACACTCTCGCTCAGATGCATTTAATTTGATTTACAGCACCACTGATACCAGTGTAGGGTGTGAGAGCACTTTACATCAAACACATTACACAGAGACAATCAATTATACGTATGTAAATTACTGTATAGGAAATGTTATAAAAGACAAAGGACTACTAGGTGTAGGAGTCACATGACAACCATGCAAGTAGGCAGTATAGTTAAATAGTGATTGGTCTGGTGTTATGTCCCGTATAGAGGCCCTAATGTAGACCCGTTCATACATGCCCTAAAATTGACGTATTCGTATTTACCCTAATACGGTCATATTCGTACTTGCCCTATTATGGTCATAGCCGCATATGCCCTATTACGGTCATAACTGTACATGTCCTACTATAGTCATGATTCCGTATATAGGCATGATCTTTCACCTACATTGGTCCTCGCTAGTACACAACGAGCTCTGAGGGCGAACGTTATCTATCCTGTGGTTTTGAATACAGCAGGGTTTTTCCCAAACACAGGCCCACACTGTACTCATCAATTATGCATGGCTCTCTAGGAATACACCACCTGCATAATATGTATGTACAAAGTTCACCCCTGACGTCTTCCTCAAGTCTAACAAGGGCCAATACAAACCATACGAAGCAACTAGAGTCTTCTGGGTATAAATACACCACATCTTACCCCGGTAAGGAAGAGGGAACCGAGACTTCCATGCTGACACACTGACCAGAGACGCTGAGGCTCCTGCATGCAGTCGCTCCAGCTGACAGCGGTCTAACACAGCCCTTGCGGGGTGTCCAACTCGAGACCAGGACGGGGTCCCACACTCTCTCTATTCAGGTATGGGGGTTCGACTAAATCCTAGAAGGATTCTTGGCTCTTAGGCTTTTAGACCTACACATATGCTAGGTACACTCAGGTACATCTAGTTAGGCATCGTAGGAGTACGCGCACTTTCATAATGCTTTTTATATTCATGTATGTATTCATGATTATTGCAATATGGTAGAACTGTTCTATCCCTTTGCTTTTATCGTACTGCTGATAATATATCTCTGCTATTGTCTGCTGATTGCGGCAGCACATATATTTTACACTAGAATAACAACTGTTCAATAAATACTTATTGAAACGCCCAGACTGTTTAGTCTGTGTAACTCTCTGAGGCAAACCGAATAAGTAAGCACGAGTGACTGAGCGAAAAGTAGTATATTGTTTCCACGATTCTGAGGGATCAGGGTTGTCATGATCTAAGGTTGCCAGAAACTAATCTCTCCCCGATAAGAGGAGATTCTAGTGGCACTGTGAGCTAGCTAATGCAAATCAGGCTAACATACGCGGTGGGGGTTCACAGAGCCAGTCTACCACCAAACCCACAGTTTATGTTATCCAAACGTGCAGGTCCTGCATGGGTACTATAGGAACTACACGACATGGTGCCACCAACGTTGGTCTGGTACTTATTTAACAGTAGAATCTGAGTAGCTCAGTCATGCTATTCTCAGAGAACCTTCTCACAAAACACCAGAGACGTCTGGAGTGGGTGGGCACAAAATCCGCCGCAGCTGAGTAGTACGAAAATACTATTTATTGGCTGTTGGTTAATCGAGCTTGAAAGGACATTTAGTTCCTAAATTGTGCATAACACCTCATCTTAGTTCCCTTTGAACACTTCTTCCTCTAAACATGCCTGGTTCAGGGGATAAGAGAGTTGACCTGGGAGGAGAAGATCCTGAGGATGCAATACAAATTGCTCCAAAATCAGAAGGACAGTCACCCTAAGACTATTAGAAAATGGTGTATAAGCCAAGGGTAGCATTGTTGTTTTCGTGATTGAGGTACACAAATCAAATAAAACAGAGGTATTCTATTCATGGGTTACACTCCCAGCAGCAAATGCAGTAACAAATACATTTCACTACTATATAGAAGGAGATGCACCACGGGAATATTGTCCGTTTGAGGACATAGAGATTCCACTCACTTACCAGGAACATCATTACTGGTTTAATGGCGCCCTACCCCACGTACGAGAAAGAGTAAGATTAGGCCCGCTCGGAGGAGACGGGGCCACATGGCCAATACTAGCGGCTTACACACCGCAGCCAGACTTACTAGTACAACAGTACAACACAAAGATTTAATTAAAATCTACAGAAACCTGACACAATTTGTCATGAGGACTTTAACAATCCAACCTGCACCAGCTGGTGCAGCAAACAGTACTCCGACTCAGGGTACAGGAAATAAAATTACTCCTCAAACATTACATGCAGTAATGGGAAAAACGCCCGCAAAACGCGAACAAATACCATTCTGGATAGCTCAGAAAATAACTCAGCTTGAGGCGGTATTCCCGAATACTACCAACTGTGATAAACACAGAATTCTAACAATCTGCTTGTCCATGGGGATCATACCACAAGTAGAGGACTGCACCTCTTGGGGTTCAGTCTTCGCTGACATATATACCAGAACACATGGTATCCCGTCTTTAGCAGTAATACCTGATGTATTGAGACAGATACAAAATGAGTACGGAGCAGAGCCTGCCCTTAACTTAGGGATGAAGTTACTAAATAACTTTGACCAGGTATCAGCCATAATACTAGCTAACATTAAGGGGGAGGCAGCTTCAGTGGCGATCCGCCAACGCCTAAGTGAGTTCAGTCTAGTAGATCATCAACACGAACTACCCAAAATAATTGAACCTGCGTATGCAGAACTAGGCACAGACAGTTTAGGTGGGAAAGCATTAAAACCACAACTAGTGGGCAGTCCTGAAAAGGACACTACAAAGCAGACGCCTACTTCTTCTAAAAAGAAGTGGGAAAATAAAAAACAAGCATTTGCAATGCAATAGGTCTCGCATTTGCGAGAGTTAGAGCTATTGGCATTGTAAATGACAATGTTTTTTACCCATGTGTTTTGGTTTGGAGTGGAGTGGACGTATAAACACGTATTTGCAATGCAACTTGTTTTGCATTTGTGCAAGTTAGAGCTATTGGTGTTGAAAATGACAATGTTTTTTACTTTTTTGTATGCAGTGGAGTGATGATATTTACATAGCGCTATTGCCATTTGTATGACCTCGCGGCGCTGGATAACCAGAAAATAGGAAGTAGGTAATGAGAGAGGGGAGATAGGAGTAATATGATGGCTGAAAAAAAAAGTAACAACAAACACAAGATTAAGTAAAGCATGTGAAATGTAAGCAGGAACAAGATAGTTACTTTAACGCGTTTACACTTGTTATTCAGAAATATTTGAGTGTTTTTGCCTGAAAAGTTAAAAACATGACTACAGGGCCTGTCTGAAAGTCCATTGCTTATATCCTTACAAAACGTAAGCAGTATGGTTTAAAAAGATCACATCCCTGAACAAAGAGCAGCGGTACACATTTTATAAACTAAAATAAGAAAAACCGCAGATAAGGATCATATTAGTTTTCCAATTTGATGGTTTTTAGCAAGTGAGGAGGAGGAAGACAGAGACAGAAAGAGAGGGAATAAGAGGAAGAGAAAGAATGAAAGAGTGAGGGGGAGAGGCAGAGGCAGAGCAAGAGAAGTGAACACTGTTGTTCAAAGAAAGTAGAGAAAACGAAAGTAGCGCTTCACTGGCAAACTTTGTAAAGTGGCGCTAATGTGTTTGGTTGTGAATAAAAGTAAACCTAACTGCCATGATGATATTCCATAAAGAAAGAGATGAAAGGTTACAGAAGTGGGAAAGGGTCAGTATTACGTATAGGGTGGGTGTAGAATGGGTGGGGAGTGTGAAATGGGGAGAGAAGAGAGGGGTGAAAGCAGTGAGTGCATAGAGGGAGGAGAAGCAGCTAAAATACATCTTGGTAGGGAATTTGGTTGCCTACAGAAAGACAAGAGAACTGTGAGAAAGAATAGTGAAGAGAGAGGACCGGGATCGACTTAAAAGAAAAAAAGAGCAAAGACTGGTGGGAAACGAGCAAAGTTTGATTGGCACCCACCGGTGGTGGAGGCTCTTTTTGGCAGGCCGGGTATTAAGGTAATAGAGTTATGCACAGACCCTGGGTCTAAAGCATACTATTGTGAACATGACTCTAATGGCCCTTTCCATCTCGTCCTCTAAAGTGCCCACCTGAAACCGCTCCGCTGCCCTCGATTCAGAGTACTAAGGGCTCTGTTCCTTGCCTTCCCAGTTACAGCCGTAGTACACTTTCTGGCATCAGCAGAGCACCACCCTCCGGGCCCTGCTCAGTATGGAATAGCAAGAAAAACCAAGCATTTGCAATGCAATAGGTCTCGCATTTACGCGACTTTGAGCTATTGGCATTGTAAATGACAATGCCTTTTATTTACGTTTTGGTTTTTAAAACATAAACAAGAGGCATTGTCATTTACAATGCTAATAGCTCAAACTGTCACAAACGCGAGACCTATTGCATTCATAAGAGTTGTTGAGGCATGTGACATCAAAGAGAGGGGGAGAACGTAAGACATTAGGGGTTGTTTTTAGGCGATGGCATGTGACAATCAACATCAAAGTAATCAGAGGGGGCGTTTACAAGAGGAGGAGAGCATAGGGCGGGTGTAGAACTGATGCCAATATATATTATGGTAACATCGACGATCGGTGGGCTACAATTTTGGTTCTACGTATAACACGGAATGTGTGATGTATTTTATATGACTCTTTTAGCAAACAGCATGGTACCACTAAAAAGGGGGAAAAAAGAGTCTGAAATGGTAGTCGATCGTACGTCATTGTTCTGTAACTTTCTTTCCTGATATGATTGTAAATGAATCAAGTATCGGAGTGTCTTTCTTCTATGTGCTTTACAAAATCCTGCAGATAAAATAAACGAGGCGCAGGGACGTTTGGTGCCCAGAATCACACATCTTGTGTGATGGGAAGTGGGAAATAGAAGCCAGACCCGTGGTTAACCCGCTGGCTGAAGTGCTACCACAGGGGGCTCAACGGGTGCCGAGGCATTGATTGTGGTAATTATTAAAGGGTGCCGCACGCAGACGGTGGTGGCACCCGGGCCGCCTCCTGCAGCACGCGGTGCGCTGGTAACCTGCTTCTTTTTATCGAAGGGATAGTTAGGAAAAGTTTTGTCCAGGTGCTGTGCGTGAATGAATACTGTTTTGTTATTCTGAATGAAAGGTGACCCGTGACACACATGCGCAGGATTATGTAAAAAAACAGCAGCCTACGTCATTAACTATTTTGTACACGTGCTTCTGGGTGTTTTCTGTGTTGAACATGTCTAATTTTGTGCAACACATTTAACTGGTCGCGACTCTATTTTATTATACCCAAGTTTTCACAGCTTATTTTACGTTCGTCCCATGATGCGAGTTCCTTCCTTTGCTCTACTAAAAGGCGGATTGTAAATAAACTCAACAGAGCTCATTGTATCGACCACTGCAAGGGGTTGTCACATGGTCAGCGCTCCGACTCCCATTGATTGCTGGTCTCATGCGGCCATAGCTTTGCATCAAGGTTCACCCATGCAAGAATGAAAGTAAAACCAGCGCGGTGCTCGTGAAACAGGTGCCGCGCTGGTAAAGTATGTTCACAGTTATTTAAAAAAATATAGTTTGACGAGCTGCGAAAGGCGCGGCTCGGGAGGGAGGGAGAGCAGGGAAAGTGGGATGCAGCAGCTGGGAAAAGACACGAGAATGAAAGTAAAACCTGCGCGGTGCTCGTGAAACAGGCGCTGCGCTGGTAAAGTATGTTCACAGTTATTTAAACAAGTGCGAGCGGACGAAAACTGTAGTTAGGCGGCGCTGCTTCCGGACTACACGGAAGTTACTATCGGATCAACAGCCAACAGAAAGCAAGATAAGAACAGCAATGCCACAGTTAAACGAATCGCAAGCGGTATGACAAATTACACAGAGCTTCACCCAACATACAGATTACTTTATGTCTCGCTGAGACAGCGCATGCAGCGCATGCGCTGCCAAGGTGAGACCTAACAACAAAAGTCTAAAGACAGTAGATCTCAATCCAGAGGTAGGTCTCCTCAACAGGAGCCCTCTGAAAGGAGGTATAACCTCAGGAATAGGGATATAATATACTGATACTCGTTCCTCTCGTTCCTTTCAGGGTTCATCAAAAAACTGCGAGAGGGAAGGACGGTCAGAGGAGCGTACAAAGTCCAGAGACACGCAACGCGCTGTGGACTACGCACCTAAAAAAGAAGATAATCAAAAATCAAAACCTCCGTTCAAAAAGAAGAAGGTAGCAGGTCTCAAGATCAGACATGCCCAGAATTCTGAGGACACAGCTTCTGAACGGGGAATGGGCTCTGACGATGCTAGACAGCGTGGCAGAAGTAACGATAACTAGCCAGTACCTGAAGGAATTTCTGGTTACAGCGGAGTTGAGTGAGTATATCACGGTGGAAACACCTGATACTCGGGTAAGTGTCCCACATAAGTTACATGAGATAACACTCCGGATGGAGGGGGACAAGCCCAGAAAAGTTAAAGGTCTCTTTTGGAAAAATCTGTCATCTGGTTAAGACATTCTATTAGCAGAACAAGACTGGCCGCCAGCATTCGTCATGGAGTGCCCTAGGGGAGAAACTGTAATTTTTCCAGCCTTTTCCAACCTCGTTCCCATACATCTAAAACATGCATATGCGCAGGAGTGGGCGGTTGGCCTAGCTCCAGCATTGTACAAAAATCATGCTGGTTAGGATGAGGATTCAACCCACCACGTGATCCCATTAAAAGTTTCCCCAAATGCTCAGAGGCAATACCCTATAAAGCAGGAAGCTAAAAAACAAGTCAGGGAGATCCTAGATCAACTAGAATACCAGGGGTGATTGAAAATTGCACTTCACCTATGAACAATCCTTTGTTTCCCGTAATGAAACCTGACAACACATATCGTTTAGTTTTGGACTACAGACATTTAAACACTTGCACAAAGACATTTGCAGTTCAAAATGCACACAGTGCCGCATTAATGAATAACATTGTGCGCAAAAATACAAAACAACACTTGATATCTCAAATGGATTTTTCTGCCAAAATATAGCGCCTTAAAGCAGGTATCTGACCGCATTCAGTGCGTTAGGGTCCCAGCAACAATTTTGTCGACTAGCCTAAGGGTATAAAAATAGCCCCGGGGTATTTTCAGCACGCGTAACAGAGTTACTCCAAAATTTGGATGAAGAAGCATTGTCCTATGTGGATGATATTTATCTGACGGACGATGACTTACCGAGGCACTTGACCAGGGTGAACACCATTATTATGGGATTCGCCTCTGAGGGCTATAAATTTAATTTCAAGAAATCAAAAATTGCCCATCTCAATGTCCTGTTCTTAGGGTATGAGCTGTCAAGTGAAGGAAAAAGCCTAGCAGCTAACTTTTTAGAAAAGTGTGCGCTGCTCCAACCTCCAAAATCATTAAAGAATTTACAATCAATTCTGGGATTCCTAAAGTTTGGTCAAACATACATTTTGGATTACGCAGAAAGAGTAAAACTTTTCTACGACTTAATAAAACCTGATTTTTCAGTCAGACAATGGAGACAGGAACATACAAATATCTTGCGTTCCCTACAGGAAGACATGATAGCTTCTAAACATTTACAGTCACGCGTAAACACACTCAACTTGGTGATCCGAGTAATAGCGGGTCAATGCGGGTACACTTATTTGACTTTCAATGAAGGTGAAACAGTACTGATCGCATACAAATCACACCTGTACACAAACGCAGAGATGCGTTTCACTTCAACAGAGAAAATCCTGACAGCAGTTCAGACCGCTGCAGCAAGAGAAAGAGCACTGGCTCAGGGAAAACGCATAATAGTCGTGACCCCAGTACCAGCCTTAGAGGCTGTTACAAAGGCTAGCATTCCAAATGCGAAAGCCTTACATCCCAGATGGATACAATGGGCTAATTCTCTTACTGCAACGGATGTTGAATACAGATTTGATCCAAGTTTAAAAACACAAGCATTTCTGTAATACGAACAAGAATATCCTCTACCAAATGAAATTTTGCCTCTAGATCAGTATCAAAACATTATTTACACTGATGGATCTGCTCAACCAGCCATAGGGAGTAAGCAAGCTTACAGCGCAGCGTGTGCGATTGTTAAAGGTCGCATGCACGGTGGAAAATTCCATCCTAGTTGCACTAAAACGCAATCTCTAGGAGACTGCACGGCTCAGTTGTCAGAATTAAAAGCACTGATACTGGCACTGGTAAATACGGAACACGAATTCCCCACACTAATTGTGTGTGATTCCTTTTACTGTGTGCAGTCATACAATGAATACTTACATCATTGGGAACAAAACGGGTTTAAAGACGCAAAAGGTGGCACAATTAAGCATAAAATGCTATGGGAACAGGTAGTGGAGTTGAGAAACGAACTACCAAGGGCTCACGTGATACATACACTGAGTCATCAGCGTGATGGCGTTCACGTTGAAGGGAATTCATTGGCTGATGAAGCCGCAAAGGGGGCTGTTCGCACGGCTTCCGTAGCTGCAATCACTCGTTCAAAAACGAGAATAGACGGCGAGATTATGGTAGCTGTCAATGCTTCACGCAAAGGCAGCACAGCAGTACCTAAAAAATTTCCACTCAAGTACTCCTACAAGTTAGATGGACAAAACATTCCATATGCTCAGATTCCTGGAGTGGGGGATAGAGTAATACCAAATATGGATCGTAGGCAAGGCTTAATTTTAGCAGCACACGAGGGTTTAGGTTCTGCGCATACAGGCGTCACAGCGACTATTTCTTTACTGAAACAGCGCTACTGGTGGCCAGGGTTAACAAAGCAGACCAAAGACTATGGGCTCGATTCCGATCTCGGCCGGTAGGGCACCGAATCGGATTCGGCTGAACCGGATCCGATTCGGAGCCCTTTTTCCCGACCGATTCGTACGTGCGTCCGGGCGAGCGAGTACGATGCGAGCCCGTCCGAATTCGCCGACCGACTCGTTTGCGGGTCCCAACCGCTCCGACCGACTCGCATGGATGCGCCTCGCACCGCGCAATGGAGACGTTCCCTGACCGGGCAAGTACAATGCGCGCCTCGAGCAGTCCGACCGACTCGCGCAGTCCGGCACCAAAGAGAAGTCGGAGCCGCACTTTGGGGGTCCGTGTCGGACCCCCCTGTACGCGTAGCCGCGCGAGTCGCACACAGGGGGGACCCATGGGTCCCCCCTACCTGTGCATGTACGGCGCAAGTTGCTTCGCCGCGTACATGCTGTAGGGGGCGCCCTTGTTCACCTCGCACCCATTGAGTCAATGGGAGCCCGCGTACGCATTGTACGACCGGCTCCCATTGACTTCAATGGGAGTCCGACCGACTCGAGTCCGATAGCATGCATACGCATTGTACTCGTTCGGTCGGGCTGCTAGGGTCCGATTCGGTCGGAAATCTCTCCGGGTCCGGCTCGGTCGGAGAGATTTCCGGCCCGAATCGGAATCGGCCCCTATGTCTTAAAGTGCGGCATCTGTCAGCAGATGAAGGGCTCCACCGTAACACGCTCGGCGCAGACACCATCGCTGAAATCAGACAAACCTCTCGCATGTGTTTATTTGGACCACTGCGGACCCCTACAATCTGATGGGGCCAAGAAATATATCACGGTTGCAGTGGATTCCTGCTCTAGATTCCTATTGGTTTGGCCTCAGCGCTGTGCTGATGCTCGAACTGTTATAAGAGATTTGTGAGTCTTTATCGGCACATACGCAATTGGCACGTTACATTCTGACAGTGGCCCGGCGCTTAGCTCTCTGGCTTACAAAGAGGCCATGGAAGGAATGGGCGTAGCATTGCGGTACTCCTCTCTGTACCATCCTGAGGGAAATTCCGTTGTGGAGAGGAAAAACCGTGACTTAAAGCAATCTTTAACAGCTAGGGTATTAGGCAAAGGCGGTAGATGGGTCCATCACCTTTATGGGGTCCAACGAGCAATAAATAATCAGTCAAGAAGCTCTCTAGGGTGTGTCACTCCTTACGAGGTCCTATTTGGGACAAGAATGTGGGTACCTGATCTTGACTGTGAAGGCACAGTGGCGGATGAAAAACCATTTGATATCCATGATCGTTTGGCTGTTTTACAGGATCTAAATGAATCCAGGACACACCAAAGCAACGTGCACTTAAAGCAGACCGCCACTGAGGAAGTCAAGGCAGTAACGGCAAGACCTGTCTGGATCCCAAAAGTCGGGGATCTGGTCAGAGAAAAGATTGCGGACAAGAAAGATTTTGGACCATCCTACAGAAAGCCTGTACCGGTCCTAGCAATCCAAGGCACAAGAACTGTACTTCTGCCACCTCTTGCCGGGAAAAAGGAGAAAAGATTTGTCTCAATTGACCTAATCAAACCACACTATGTGGCCAATACTGAACAGTAGGCCTCGTGGACTCCACAGTAGCAGACGCCCTCCTCTCGCTACAATCCAAGAAGTTCAAACAGAAAGACTCATCACGTTTGAAGAGCCACCTGTACAGAATGAAGGACTAAGCAACAAAGCTATGGAACTCGTTCCACTTCAACAAAATGAAAATCAACTTAACAACCAAGTTGCAATAAGACCGACTACAGACGTCTACGTCAACATTCCTCGTCAAGAGCAAAATCTGATTTCAACAAATCCCGATGCAATTCCTTCAATTGATCGAACTGCTTCTGGCTATTTCATGAACTTTGATACGTTTTCACTGGATTCAAGCGAGCAGGAAACGACGCCAGCCAAAAAAGCACACAAAGAGAAACTCATGGACTTTTTGCACTTTTTTAGAAAGACTTACCTGGTGTCACCTTGGATAGAACTATGGTATATCACTGGGATTTTCTTTTTTCTTTTCTAGCTAGGTTTATTTATAACTTTTAGTATGCTTATTAATGGACGATACCTCCAGCAGAGCTCTACAGCCCAAAGAGTCAATTTGATTTTAAAACCACACCAGTCTTCACATCGTGAACCAAGAGACTTGTCTTCAGTGAACATCACAGCAGTTCCTATACCGGACGGTATAGTATGGGACAAAGTTGATTTTGATATATTCGGTCCGACTGAACTTTTAATGCTTAAACATGTATTTAAAATTTCTTTAAGTGATATCATTACCTCCAGTACATTTTCTGATGATTGGGACACTGAAACTGTAAACAATATGATGTCTGATTTAGAAAAAACTGCAGCATTTCCGAACAATGAAATGTTAGAAGGTACTTCAGACTATGATACATTGTACTGTTACCAACATTATGGTCATCATTTCTTACATAAATCTATAACACCTAGAAATGTATTTGAATACCACCAGTGGGAACACTGCCCAACACCTCCAAAAGGTAGTTCGCAAACTTTTGCACAGAAATTCACATACTTTTCAGGGTTTAATATATCTGACCCAAAGTCATTTTATTACAGAGTGACAAAAACATCAGCACAGAAAATTATGTTGACTAACACCAAACAGATGTTACTCTGCTTCCTTTATGGCCCAGTTGTCTACACAGGGTTTCGACCTATGGAAGGACACTATAGATTTAAAATCAATCTGGGGTTCTAGGGACTGGCAAGTCCAGGGAACAGAAGCGCTTTTTAGAGCATGCCTCATTCCACAGCAGATGATATTTCTAAATGAAACTGTGCAACAGACATCCTGTCTTGGACTAGCCAAGAACAAGGAACTGAACTCACCCGGGTTTCCTACACATTCACATTTGGGTGGGGGACAGAATTCAACTACACAAGGGGTAGGATTAGATGACATTCTCCAGTACAACAGATCAGATCCTGATTGGACGAAATGGCTGGTTTGGCCCATTGACACAAACACCTGTCAACAGAGATTTATGAATACAACCGAAGGGTTTAGTATCCATAGGCCAGATACACGCTATGTACAAAGACAACACCCAGAGGTAGTGACATCCTACAGTGTTGGGAAGTTGTGCCTTGATTGGCTAGATCAACACTCACAGAAGTAAAACATCACTTAACCTTACTCACACCTGATGTAGACCTTAGGGATTTCTTGCTAGGCCCAAGGAAAACACGTCAGAAACGTTTCATATATGCCGGCATTTATGCCTATTATAGTGAAAACTGGAAAATATCCCAACAAGAGGCCGCAGAAAGAATACGGGAAATAGACCGTATTGACCTAGAGAAGGCATTAGCTGTAGTGGATAATGGGTTAACAACTTTGACCTCCAGGATTTACTCCTTAGGCAACATTGTGTCTTCGGCAATCGACATTTTAGAACAAGATCTGGCCTTGTTACAACACGGGCAATCTCAGTTACGTTCTATTATGATGCTAAGATGGACGCTGCAATCTTTGCGTGCAGGCTATGTGCCCTGGCGTTTTATAAACACCACGTCTCTGTTTTCAGAATACAATCTAACTGATAAACAGAAAGAAATGGCACAAAGGGGAGCCAAATATACAATGCTGCGTATTGAGAAACTGGAAAGGTTACCATTCACTGTAGCCGAATCACTATCAACTGAATGGCTAATTCGTGGCCAAATCACTCCGCCGGTCACTACGTTTCAGTTTCAATATTGCCTTGAGCAAAGGCAGGCAGGCAAATATGAAAAAATGGGTAAGGGTTACATTAAGGAAACTTGGGAGTTACCATATAGATATCGATGCCGGAATGGGGATCGAGAAGTGTATCTGAGTGGTACAAACTGCAAGAACGCTTTAAGCGGTTCTCTCATGTGTCAGGATATTTCTCTACACGGAGCCTGTAGCGGTTCAGTAGCGAACCTATCGTGTCACATGACAGGGACCCCATGCGGCCATGATCACACCGGTTTTCCAGCTGCTCTCGAATGGGAGTTACTTGATGCTAAATGATCAAGGTTGCTGTGGGATGCTTCCGTGCGTCGCTTATCTGGTCACTGTTAACTCCAGGGTTACTTACTGTATGCAAGTATTGTTTCCGCCACTGAACACAGTCAGGGAGGCGCCGCTATGGCCTTCACTGAACTTTTCTTTCATACAATTTGATACTCTGAGCAGACTGCAAGCCATGCTTTTACAGCAAACCGTGCCCTTAATCTCCGTTCGAGAAAACTTTGAACTTCAAGTTGCAAGGACCTTGACTGAGATACAGGCGCTTATACATACAAACTGCCCCTTTCATTTTGTAGAAATGGTGGGATGTATCTTCAATATGTCTGATACAAGCGGTATTATACACCTATTTAAGACCATAGGGTCAGGACTGTTGAGCACCTTTCAGACAGTCCTCGGAGTAATCCCAAATTTTATACACTCCATATTGGGAAGCGTATTTGGAGGACTCCCTCTTATCCTATTGCTGGTTGCAAGGGTCCTATTCATAATACTATTGCTATGCAATGGACGGCCCAATTTCCGAGGGAATGGCAAACATGCTCCTGGAGCGGAAATACCGTGAACGCATGGTACAACTTCTGGGCATTTCTTGCCTGCGAGAACTCAATGCCTCCTGGTTTCGATCCTTTCAACCAGTCTGGGTAGACTGCATCTTACCTGTTCTTCGATGCCTGTTTTGCGGAAAAGAATGCACGTTGGATCTTAGTCTAACGTTTCCATCAGATGCGCCTCCGGACACGGATGCAATGCTGGACCCCATTAAGGCCCATGCTCTGCGTTGTCCCCAGCGGCTTCCAATTCTGATGAACGCATTCCTGGAGAATTCACAGGTGCCGTTTGCTCCTGCTGGGTTAGGTGACTCCTCCACAGGCACCCAGGTAACAACTGCCGCAGCATCTACTGTTGGCAGTGCTACATTCCATCTATGTGCGATTGACGTTCTCTGTGAGGGGTTGGATTTGTCGTCTGCAGTAGCTCACACAGATAATGTTGTGCTTCCCAGCCAGGACACTTAATCTCGAATTGGCTCATCGCGTCCTGGGAAAGAATTCAGCTTCTCCACTCGTTTTCATAACAAGCGAGCAAATTTGGAACATTTCCTAAATTGACACTCGCTTGAGAAAAGCATGGCCTTTTTCCGCTTTGAGTGAAGCAACTTATATAGAGAAACAAAATAGACATTTATTTTTTTAGTGGCAATTGGAAACAGCTGAATTGTAACATTTTTGATTTTTTTTTTTAACAATTTTAAGACCATGTTTTTACTTGCTTTTAAAATGTTTTAAATTGTCCAGATTTTAAGTATGGTCATTGTTATCCTGTTCGGAAGAGGAGTGGGTGTTATGTCCCGTATAGAGGCCCTAATGTAGACCCGTTTATACATGCCCTAAAATGGACGTATTCGTATTTGCCCTAATACGGTCATATTCGTACTTGCCCTATTATGGTCAAAGCCGCATATGCCCTATTACGGTCATAACTGTACATGTCCTATTATAGTCATGATTCCTTATATAGGTATGATCTTTCACCTACATTGGTCCTCGCTATTACACAACGAGATCTGAGGGCTGAACGTTATCTATCCTGTGGTTTTGAATACAGCAGGGTTTTTCCCAAACACAGGCCCACACTGTACTCATCAATTATGCATGGCTCTCTAGGAATACACCACCTGCATAATATGTATGTACAAAGTTCACCCCTGACGTCTTCCTCAAGTCTAACAAGGGCCAATACAAACCATATGAAGCAACTAGAGTCTTCTGGGTATAAATACACCACATCTTACCCCGGTAAGGCAGAGGGAACCGAGACTTCCATGCTGACACACTGACCAGAGACGCTGAGGCTCCTGCATGCAGTCGCTCCAGCTGACAGTGGTCTAACACAGCCCTTGCGGGGTGTCCAACTCGAGACCAGGACGGGGTCCCACACTCTCTCTATTCAGGTATGGGGGTTCGACTAAATCCTAGAAGGATTCTTGGCTCTTGGGCTTTTAGACCCACACATATGCTAGGTACACTCAGGTACATCTAGTTAGGCATCGTAGGAGTACGCGCACTTTCATACTGCTTTTTATATTCATGTATGTATTCATGATTATTGCAATATGGTAGAACTTTTCTATCCCTTTGCTTTTATCGTACTGCTGATAATATATCTTTGCTATTGTCTGCTGATTGCCGCAGCACATATATTTCACACTAGAATAACAACTGTTCAATAAATACTTATTGAAACGCCCAGACTGTTTATTCTGTGTAACTCTCTGAGACAAACCGAATAAGTAAGCACGAGTGACTGAGCGAAAAGTAGTATATTGTTTCCACGATTCTGAGGGATCAGGGTTGTCATGATCTAAGGTTGCCAGAAACTAATCTCTCCCCGATAAGAGGAGATTCTAGTGGCACGGTGAGCTAGCTAATGCAAATCAGGCTAACATACGCGGAGGGGGTGCACAGAGCCAGTCTACCACCAAACCCACAGTTTATGTTATCCAAACGCGCAGGTCCTGCATGGGTACTATAGGAACTACACGACACTGGAGAAACACAAACTCTGAATTTAGAATGTAATACCATGGTTGGGGGTTGGAATTGATTTCTATCCAAATGAACCATTTTTGCGACATTAGGCTAATCAAAGAAAGACTGGGGAGAAACCATAACACTCTAATATATACCTTGCAGTCTCCATGCAGCTCTCAGATGACAGTTAATAGCTCACTGATCTATGTTAGGATTTTGACTTATAAACTGCAAGTAACAAAAGCATCTCACTGACAAAAGCAGTAACCCACTGACTTATTTACATTATGTGCACTTTGTGATCTGCATGGTACATGTTCTTTGCAGCAGGCACATTAACCCTCTGCGCTACCTTTCCATTAGTCAAAACTTCCACTTGACAAAACTTCATCTCTCTCTAAGAAGAACAATAATCACCGGAGTTATCATTACATTTTTACTGTTGTCGAAGATTGCTTGAGGCCAGGAAGGAGGCAGCAAGTGCTTTTAGAAACATAATATACTTGCAAACATGACACCCCCACTTAAATTCAGCGCCCGATGCGATTGCACCGGTCGCACTGCCCTAGAGCCGCCCTGCTCAAGGGTCGCATGACCTCAGTGACAGAGTCACTGTCGCTCTAGGGTGTGCTGCTTCATAGGCCTACCTGCAAAACTGGAGGTGAACTTCAGCATGGATTGTGGTGGACAGGTCTTCAAGGTTACCCCACACTTGCCATCACTAGGGTCTACCTACTGGTGCTAAGACACCAGGGCTTCTAAGGTCTTGTGGGGTCTTCTAAGGTCTAGCATGGGAATTTGCTCCCTCAGGAGAGTGGTCTGGTGGACTGGTCATGAAGGCGGAACCTGGTTCCCCAGTTCCAAATTCAGCAGCTCTGACCATAGTGCCACATCCTCTCCCCCACTGAACACCATACTGTCCCACTGAGAGAAACTGGCACTGCCTTCAACTACAACCCAGTTGTTCCCCACTATAAAACACATGGATGTGACTCAATTCAAATTAAGCACTAGACAAGAGTAATATGCTGCCTAAAAAAAAAAAAGTAACAACATCCTGGAAAAAGCAAATACTCATAGGGAATGCAAGATTAAGTAAAGCATGTGAAATGTAAACAGGAACAAAATGTTACCTTAACGCTTTTGAACTTAATATTCAGAAAGCAGTGAGTGTTTTTGCCTGAAAAGTTAAGGACACGACTACAGGGCCCAGAAGGGAACCACGAAGAGGACCTTAATTAGGAACAAAATCCTCACCAACGCCAGCAACCCAAAGGAACCCTTCAACATCATCCAGCAGGTCACCAAACCTCCCTGCGGAGCCACGGACATCACACCGTCCCAGGACCTCTGCAACAAACTCGGCTCTTACTTCCACCTAAAGATCAAGGCACTCTACAACAACTTCAACGAACAGACTCCAGAACCCACCCCCCTCCAGCTTTAACAGCCAGCCCACCATCACCACCTGGACACCGGTCATCACCGAAGACACCACCGCGACCATGAAAAACACCCACTCAGGAGCCCCCACGGACCCCTGCCCACCTCACATTTTCCACAGAGCCACTACCGCCCTCGCGCCTGAACTACGCCACACCATCAATGCCACCTTCGAAGCCAGCATCTTCCCTGATGACTGGAAGCGTGCTGAGGTCAAGCCCCTCCTCAAGAAACCCTTGGTTGACCCAACAGACCTGAAAAACTACTGGCCCATCTCTCTCCTTCCCTTCGCAGCCAAAGTCACCGAAAAATTCGTCAACGCACAACTAACCACCTTCATCAAAGAGAACGCCATACTCAACTCCTCCCAGTCTGGATTCCACAGCAACCACAGCACCGAGACCGCCCACATCACCGCCACCGACGACATCCGCAGGCTACTCAACCAGGGACACACCGCGGCCCTCATCCCGCTAGACCTCTCCGCTGCCTTCGACACAGTCTCCCACCGCACTCTTGCAACCAGACTCCACGACGCTGGCATACAAGGACTCGCCCTCGACTGGATCCGCTCTTTCCTCACCGGCAGAACCCAACGGATCAGACTCCCACCCTTCCTTTCCGAACCCACAGAGCTCAACTGCGGAGTACCCCAAGGATCATCGCTCAGCCCCACGCTCTTCAACATCTACATGGCCCCCATCGCCGCCATGATCAGACAGCATGGGCTCAGCATAGTATCCTACGCCGACGACACCCAGCTCATCCTCTCCCTCATGAATAACCCCAGAGACACCAGACTCAGCTCCCAAGAAGGAATGAAAAACGTCGCAGCCTGGATGAGCGACAGCTGCCTAAAACTGAACTCAGAGAAGACAGAGGTCCTCGTCCTTGGACCTTCCCCCTCCGCATGGGACAGCTCTTGGTGGCCCTCCGCCCTCAGAAACCCACCCACCACGACAAACCATGCCCGGAACCTCAGCATCATCCTAGACTCCTCCCTCACCATGAATCGCCAGGTCAACGCCAATGCCTCCACCTGTTTCAACACCCTCCGCATCCTCCGCAAGACCTTCAAGTGGATCCCAACCGAAGCCAAAAAGACCGTCACCCACGCACTCATCACCAGCAGATTGGACTACGGAAACGCCCTCTACGCGGGAATCAACAAACCCCTGCTACAGAAACTTCAGACCATCCAGAACACCGCTGCCAGGCTCATCCTAGGCGCCCCACAACACGAGCACATGAACCAACACCTGCGAGACCTCCACTGGCTCCCCGTCGAGAAGAGAGTAACCTTCAAACTACTCACCTACACCTACAAATCCCTCAACAACATCGCGCCCAAATACCTCAACAAAAGAATCACTTTCCATGCACCCAAAAGAAACCTCTGCTCCGCCGACCTCGCCTTAGCAACGACCCCACGCATCCGCAGAACCAGAGCCGGGGAAGAGCCTTCTCCCACCTTGCAGCAAAAGCCTGGAACGAACACCCAGTCAACATCAGACGCTCCCCCACCCTGCACACCTTCAGGAAGAGCCTCAAGACCTGGCTGTTCAGGCTGACCTCGAGCTGTCCCACCCCCCCCCCAGCTCATGAGACCCTCACAGGTGAGTAGCACACTTTATAAACCCTTGATTGATTGATTGATTGATTGATTGATTGATTTCAATGTCCATTGCTTATATCCTTAAAAAACGTAAGCAGCATGGTTTAAAAAGAGCACATCCCTGAAACACTGCACGCTCTTTGTTTTCCAATCCACCCATCAAGCATGTATTGCACAGTACCTCCAGGAATGTTGCACTTCCCCACGCAGGGAAAACAATGTTGTTCAAAGAAAGACGAGAAAACAAAAGTAGCGCTTCACTGGCAAACTCTGTAAAGTGGCGCTAATGTGTTTGGGTGTGAATAACAGCAATTTGGCCACTTTGCGACCACTCTATCTTGCTTTATTTAGTTCTTATTTTTCACATTTTGAACCTTTTATTTCTCTCCGTCCCAAGACTGCACTTTGAAATAGAAAAATGTCTGAAAAAGACGACATTTCCAGCAAAAGTGTTTTTCTTTTTTGGATCCATTTCACAGGGTACGAATGAAGGAAAGGAGAGGAAAGAGAGAGTAAGAGCCGTTTCTTGAAGTCGTGGTTTTCAGTAAGTGAGGAGGAGCGAGACAGAAAGAGAGTGAGGAAGAGTAAGAAAGGGGGGTGGGAGCAGGCAGCTGCCAGTGGCAGAGAAGGTAAAGTGGACACTGTCCATGTCTTCTTTGGGCAAGCAGTAAAAGACAGTCCTTCTTCCTTCTCTGCCCCTCCCGCCCGTCCCCGAACGAACACGAACGCCGAGCCTTATTTGTAGGCCTTGGCTATTTCTGCCGTCCTGGGACGCTTGTTTAAAATAAAAAAGTAGGGGAACAGAATCTATTAAATTAAAGAAGTAGGGGCACGCCGTGCCCTGCTGATCCTGCCCCACTTCGACCACTGATCTCCCCCATCCAGAAAAGAATGCAGGTCAGCTGAAGAACTGTTATGCATCAGTACCTAAGTGGGTGGGAAACAGCTGCTTAAAACTGAACAATAATCAAACCGACGTCATGCTAGTGGGCAATGACTTTCAATGTTGGACATCTAGTTGCTGGCCCAATTGCCTTGGACCACTACCTAAACCAAAGCCCTTAATTAAAAACATATGTTTCTGGTTTGACGACAAACCTGGATTCGAAGCACCCATAAAGAAATTGCCAGCTTACGGTTTTGGCCTACAGAGAACACTGAGAAAGATTATCTGGACTCTTCCCTTTTCTACCCAGAAAACATTCATCCAGGCCATGATTACATTGGGCCTGGACTACGAGAATGTTCTGTATTTAAGGACCTCCAAAGACATTTTAAACAGATTGCAGATAATCCAAAACACTGCAGCCTATCTACTGTTGTCAGTGCTTAATTTATATAAAAAAATAAGTGCCAGGGCTCTCGCCAGGAGGCCACTGCAGCTTGCACCACCCATTGCCCCTGCCATGCTGCCAATGATAATAACAACACAACTACTAACCATCACACTCCTGCAGGTGTGAAAAATTCTGACTATTTCAGGCCCCCAAAGCTATAAGAATGGCTTGAGCGGCAGTTAGTAGTAATTTTTAATGTATGTTGAATTCATAATTAACTGTTGTTGTGGTCATCTCTAAATTAGCAGACAGCACCACCCTGTGGCAGACTGTCACAAACGCCGGTGTTGACAATTAGGTGGGGAGCCAAGCAATGGAAACCACTGGCTCAAAATAAGCAATGCCTGTTGTGGATCTCCACCCACCTTGTCTGTGGCCTCCTTTCTGCTAGTCCTTCACTAGCTCCCTATAGTGAAGCTGGTTCATTTTAACACACTATGTCCTGCATTTAGGATCATCAACTCAGGACCCACTCTTCTAAGACCTTCAGTGCAACTCTGCCCTCCTTCCAGAGCCCTGAGATCATCAAATGTCTTACCCTCCCACACTCTGTCCACCAGTCTCCAGATGAGAAAGCATTCAGAAGAACACTCAAGACATGGCTGTTCCACCACCCTTTAAATTTGTGATTTCCTATCGATCTCTGCCAGTCTTAAGTGCTGTGAAGCTCTTTTGGGTATCTGTGCGCTATACAAGTCTTATCAAATCAAATCAAAATGAAGTTTTTAACACAGAACTCCTCAGAGACTGTAATAAACCAGAAAAGACATGCACTGGCCGAGCCAATAGGTGTCAACTTTAAGAGGCTCCATTGCCTTTTTGTCTAGGTTCATGCTATACGAATACCATATACATATATACATAAAATAATCACTTCTCTGCCTCTTACTGGTCAGTGTGCCACAGCCACAACTCTAGCACCATCATGGTGCTCCTTAAAAGGATATGCTAAATATTAGTGGGAGCCACTCTGTAACAAGTTGCAACACAATACACAGTGCTTTGCACGGACGTTATGTAGGCGTCACCAGGGGTCGACCCCTTGCTTGCCCCTTGTGGCACCTGTAACTGCCCTTGTGGCACCTGGCGGCCCATGGCCTAAGGGGTCACTAAGGCAGAGCCAGAAATGGTTTGCATCATGCTTTGAGAAGAACAGTTATGATCTGAGATAGTACGTAAGTTCCAGGGAAGTTTATTCCAGGAGACAGGAGCAATATAAGAAAAAGACCTTCCTCCGTATCTCGCAGTGGGGATTCTGAGGGGTGTGAGAAGGGATTCATTGCTCGATCTTAGCGACCTACAATGCTGGTACCAACGTAGTTTTTTGGACCAGTACCCCGGGACCTTTTCCATACATGTTTTTATGTGTTAGACAGAGAGTCTTAAATAGGACTCTCTGTCTGACTGGGAGCCAATGTAGAGATCTCAGACAAGGGGCAGACGGGGATCTTGGCGGGAGATTCAGAACCAGTCTGGCCGCAGTGTTCTGCAAGATCTGGAGTTTAGTGAGAAGGCCTTCGTTTATTGAGGACAGCAAGGCATTTCCATAGTCCATGCGATTTATTATCAGTTTCTGGACAAATGGTTTCCTGGCCTCCATCGGAATCCATTTGAAGACCTTTCGTAGATTACGCATCACTCCAAAACATGAGCCGATTATGTGATTGGTCTGATTTTTCATTGACATTTGACTGTCCATGTGGAAGCCTAAATTCCGTACCGTCGGTTTGGGTGTTGGACAAGGGCCAAGGTTCGGGGGCCACCAGTCATGAGACCAATGCTCGTGAGCCTTGCCGAAGAGCATGATCTCGGACTTGCCTCCGTTTAATTGGAGATGGTTTGTACTCATCCACCTGTCAATGTGGGACATACATTTTTTAAAATGCTGTTTTGTTTCTGATGGGTCTGGTCCAAGAGTGACCAGGATCTGCGTGTCGTCAGCATACGACACGACATCAAAACCATAAGATCTGATCACCTTGGCCAGTGGCGTCATGTACAGATTAAAAAGAGTCGGACTCAAGATGGAGCCCTGTGGTACTCCCATCTTGACCGGTCTGTTACATGAAACAGTGTTTCCCACCTGGACCGTTGTAACACGGTCTGTTAGATAACTTGTAAACCATTTTAGGGCGTTCCCCCTGACACCAATCTCCCAGAGCCGATGTTCTAGAATGCTATGGGAGATGGTGTCAAAGGCAGCGGATAGGTCGAGCAGGACAAGAATTGTTGACTGACGTTTGTCCAGAGCTGATCTGATGTTGTCTGTTACCTCCACCAATGCTGTCTCTGTGCTATGGGCCGCCCTGAAACCCGACTGTGAAGGATCCAGTAGCCCATGGCTCTCTAGATAAGTGACAAGCTGTTGGTTTACTAATGATTCCAGCATTTTCCCGAAATAGGGAAGCAGCGAAATGGGGCGATAGTTCAGGCAGAGATTAGGATCAGCTGTGTTTTTTTTTAGAATAGGCCTTACCCTGGCAGCTTTCCATAGTTTCGGGAATTCAGCTTCCGATAGTGATTTATTAAATAAGTTGGTTAAATTTTCCAATAACACCGGCGCGATGATTGAAAAGAATTTAGGAGGGACAGTGTCAGTGGGGGAACCTGATTTTATTTTCTGCATGACAGTTGCCACTGACTCGATGTTGCAACTAACAAATTCGTCCAGGGTATACGGAGGGTCTGAGGGCAGGCTAAATGCATTTTCTGAATGGTCATTAATTATTTGGGACGGAAAGGAGTGATGAATTGTGGCGATTTTGTCTTCAAAAAATTTGGAGAGAGAATCAGTCCATTCTTGGGAATTTGGGGTCAGTAGCTGGGTGGGAGGAGTTGTGAATTCTTTTAAGAGATAGTTCAAAGATAGAGAGAAAGAGAGTAGGAGACGTGTAAGAGAGGTGATAAAAAACAACGTTTGTGAGCAAGCCCAGAGAGAGACGGCAAAAGGAAAATGGGATACAGGTGAAAGCGAGGGGTAATAAAAAGACAAACGGGATGATTAGAAACAGCTGAGAGGTGAGGGAATGGACAAGTGAGAAATAAGTGATAAAGAGACCACTGAGAGAGAGAGAGACGTAAACAATCAAGATAGAGGTGATAAAGAGATACAGTAGTGAGAGGCAGCTGAGAGAGAGGTGGGGAAGGGCAGAGCTGCATGGTAGGGGGTATAGAGATAAAGGGCCCTGTTCACATAGGTACATTTAGACTAAGAGTCTAATTTAGCCAAAAGTCTAACTTTACTACTTTTCAGTATTCATAAAGGTAAGTTACTACTGGTAACTTTACTACTAGTAAACTTACCAGTAGTAAAGTTACTACTAGTAAAATTACTAGTGGTAAAGTTACTAGTAGTAACTTACATTTGTGAATGTTGAAAAGTAGTAAAGTTAGATTTTTGGTTTAAGTTAGACTTTTGGTCTAACTTTACCTTTGTGAATTGGGCCCTTGGACTTTAGGTCTAAAGTTTCACTTCAGGTCTAAACTTAGACTTCAGGTTTAGGGTTACCTTTGTAAATTGGGCTCAAAGAGGTGAGAAGGAGATGGATAAGGAAATAAGACAGAGGTGTGACACAGGCGGAGACGAGTGGGAAAGAGACATCTGAAAGATGGTTGATAGGGGAGGAAAAGGTGTGAAAGACATTGTTCAGAGAGAAGTAGGAGGAAGATGTAAAGGAGGAAAAGAGAGACTGGTAAAAGAGTGAGGGATGATAACAACGGACACCTGCCCTCACCATTTCTTCAACCCCAGAACCCAAGAAATCAGTGCGAAACTCCCCAACATCCTCAATGCCTCCATCAGCAGAGCGACCTTTCCCGACAGATCGAAACACGCGGAGGTCAGATCGCTCCTGAAGAAACCCTCCGTCGACCCCAGCGAACTCAAGAATTACCGCCCCATCTTGCTGCTTCCATACCGTGCCAAAGTCCTCAAGAAGACCATCAACCACCAGCTCACCAAACAGCTAGAAGAAAACAACCTGCTTGACGCCTTCCAATCTGGCTGACGTGCAAATCACAGCACAGAGACAGCTCTAATCGCTGCCACCGACGACGTCAGATCCCTCCTTGACCGCGGTGATCACAATGGACCTCGTAGCAGCATTCAACTCCGTATCCCATCATACCCTCATTAACAGACTCAACCACATCGGCATCTAGGGAAATGCCCTCAAATGGATTGCATCCTTCCTCACGAGGCAAAAAGAGAACTCGACTGCCACTCTTTACCTCAGAATCCAAGACCATCGTCTGCGGCGTCCCCTAAGGATCGTCCCTCAGCCCCACCCTATTCAACACCTACATGACACCCCCTCGCAATCATCATCAGAACCCACGGACTCAACATCATATCCTATGCAGATAACACATAACTCATCCTCTTGTTTTCCAAAGACCCCTCCACCACCAGAACAAACTTCTGCAACGCCACAATCAGTGTTGACATTGTCGATAAGCTCAACACGGACAAGACAGAAGTACTGATCTTTGGGAAGACTGCCACCCTGTGGGGTAACAGCTGGTGGCCCTCCGAGCTCGGGCCCACCCCTACACTCAGAGACCACACCCTCCACCTGGGCATAATACTCGACAGAAAACTCACCATGAAGCACCAAATCAACGCAGTCGCCTCATCCTGCTTTCCCACACTCTGCATGCTCTGAAAAATCTTCAAATGGATCCCCGTCAACAACAGGAAAACCTTCAACCAGGCCCTCATCACGAGCTGGCTCGACTACGGGAACACTCTCTACTCTGGCATCACCACCCAATACCTCAAGAGACTCCAGACCATACAGAATGCAGTAGCCAGACTCATCCTCAACCTTCCCAAATGCACCCATATCACCTCTCACCTCAAGAACATCCACTGGCTCCCCTTCCAGAAGAGATGCCAGTTCAAGCTTCTGATATACGCCTACAGAGCCCTACACGACCAGGGACTAGTATACATCAACCACTGTGTGAACTTCCACTAACCCGCCAGACACCTGCACTCTATCTCTCGGGCCCTCACTCACACCCCCGCATCTGTCACAGCGGAGACCGCGCCTTCTCCTACCTCGCCACAAAGGTCTGGAACGACCTGCCCCTCCACCTACGAACATCATGCTCCCTGGCGGTATTCAGAAGAGAATTCAAGACCTGCCTCTTCGACTGAGACCAGTGATACCTCAGCTCCCGGATACCCTCAAAGGTAAGGAGCAGTGCTTTATAAGACTGATTGATTGATACAAATGGCTGAGAGAAGTAGAGAGGATGAACAAGTGAGGTACAGGTGTCAAAGAGACAGCTGGGAGACAAGTGAGAGCAGTGACAGAAACAGAAACTGCTGAAAGAGGGGAAGGTAACAGTGCATTGATAAAGTGGTAGAAAGATGCGAAAGAAACAACTGGAAGGGAGGCAGAGGCAGGTGAGACGAAATGACAAAGCTACAGTGGGGCATATTTACAAGCCCTATCGTCACAGGAACGTCACTTTTAGTGACGTTCCTGTGGCGATACAGGCTTCACCTTATTTACAAGGCAGCGTTAAGCCACTTAACGCCGCTTAACCCAGCCTTGCAAATAAGGCACCCTTTCACACTATACTTAGCGTGAAAGGGGCAGGCAATGGGTGTTGTGGTGGGCGTTCTACTGCAACACCCATTGATTTTGACGCTGCCCCATATTTACAAGGGCAGCGTAAATATGGGTCAGCACCAAAATTTGGACCAGGGAAAACCTGGTCTTAAATAGGCGCAATGAGGAGAAATGTTTCATTTCTCCTCGTTTTTGCTGTTTCTATGTGTGCTGCGTTGTGCAGCACACATAGAAACAGCAAAAGGCCATTGATTGTTTATATGCAGAGAGGTGACCTTTCCTGCACATAAACAATCGATATAAAAAAAATTGTTTTGCAACTTCTATGTGTGCTGCATTAAGCTAACAAATATAGAAGTTTCAAAATGCCATTTCAGATTGTTTATGTGCAGGAAGGGACACCTTCCTGCATATAAACAATCTTCCCCTACAACTCAGGCACCCTTGCACTATGGTGCAAGGGTTTCTGCATTGGCGCTAGGCAGCTAAAATTAGCTGTCTCTTCCTGCACATAAACAATCACAAATGGCGATTTGAAACTTCTGTGTGCTGCATTGAGGAGCACACATAGAAGTTGCAAATCGTCATTTTTTAAATGATTCATGGTGTTTTGCTGTTTCTATGTGTGCTGCATTGAGAAGAAATAAAGCACACCCTGGTCTTAATTTTGGAGCTGCATCCTATTTACGCTATCCTTGTAAATAGGTTTGCAGCGTCAAAATCAACGGGTTTTGCTGAGGAACGCCCACCACAACACCCAATTCCCACCCCTTGTGTGAAAGGGTGCCTTATTTACAAGGTGGCTTTATGCCACATTAAGGGGCATATTATCAAGAACGGCGTTAAAAATTATCGCCGGTTTAGCGGCAGAAAACTGCCGCTAAAGCGGCGATAATGGGCTTGATAATATGCCCTGGAGAATTCCAATAGAAGTCCATGTTCTGGTGTGAACATGGGCTTCTATTGGAATTCTCCAGGGCATATTATCAAGCCCATTATCGCCGCTTTAGTGGCAGTTTTCTGCCGCTAAACCGGCGATAATTTTAACGCCGTCCTTGATAATATGCCCCTAAGTTGCTTAAAACCGCCTTGTACTTAAGGCGAAGCCCCTATCCCCACAGGAGCGTCATTAAAAGTGACGTTCTTGTGGCGATAGGGGTTGTAAATATGCCCCTTAGTCTCTGAAATGGAAGCTGAATTCCTCCAGCAGGGCAAAGTTACAAGCTGTATCAGAGGAAGTCCTCTTGAAGCTGTTGGATGAGGTCCTACTTTAGCTGTTGGTTTTGGTGGGAAAAGCTCAGAGCAGGAAAAGTTCAAATTAGGAAAGTCTTCTTGTCGGCCAGCTACATTTTGTAACTTTGCCCGGTCAGTTTACTCCATCACAACTTGAATGACAATCCATCTGCCTCATTTTAAATGCCATAGGATATGATGCACTTATAATAATGGTAGACAGGATATCCCTCAAGTTTGTGACACAGTAATCCATCTGTAAAAATCTAAATCGGACCCTTAGTCTATTTTTCATAGCTGAGAATCCTCCAGGGAGACAAGGCTGCAGGATGTATACAATTATTTTTTCCATTAGGCCAGATAGCTTCTCACAGAGAGCCTGCTCAAACACATTTGATGCTGCGGAGAAGCCCAAAGCAGGAGAAACCTGTTTCTTAATCCCAGAGAAGTAATGCCTTGGCAGGGTCCGGTTGGGTTGTTGGTTCCACAGCTTGTCAGAGATTGTAGCAGAAGTCCAGTTAGACACAACCAAGGGTCCCAGGACCTCAGAGACAGCACTTAGGGGACAGGACTCAATTCAACAAAGGCCACCAGCATGGTCCACTCCAGATTCAATTGCAACTGGTCAGGTAAGCACTTCAGGAAATAGGTATTCTGCAGCCTTTTACTTCCCTGTAGCACGCAAGAGGTCAGCCAACTGACACTTGGAGGACACTTGTTTTTCCTGGATACATGTAGGAGCAGGTCCAGCCCTTCAGGTCACCTCACGGGTCTCAAACAGCTGGTGCGGTCCTTCTTCTGTTCTTGCAAAAGTCCAGAGTTTGCTGTGAGGTGAGAGCCTTTGGGTGCCACATTAATGTTTGGCACTAGCTAGTGGGTGGGGGCAGGCGCGGTCGGTGGTAGGAGTGCCGGTCGGGCGGTGATGTGGGGGCGGGGGAGGGGCTGGGTGGGGGGTAGTAAACTACGGATTAAGGCCCAATACAGGTAAGTAAACATTTAAATAAATAAAACGAATTTCGTTGTGAGCGCTGCATCGCCAAATGCGATGCAGTGCGCCCAACGAAATTCGTTTTATTTATCTAAATGTTTACTTACCTGTATTGGGCCTTAATCCGTAGTTTACTATCCCCCGCCCCACGTCACCGCCCGACCGGCACTCCTACCACTGACCGCGCCTGGGTGGGGGTACTCCTGTCTCCTCCCTAACAAATGGGGTAAATGTTCCCTGGAGTAACCTTACCCACTTTTCCAGCAAGCCCTGTTTGTCCTCTCAACAATCCCACAGTGCAACTTTCCCAAAATCCAAAACTGGGGGTACCATCTTTTCCCTGTGCAGATCCTGTGTGCCCACCAGAGGTGTGGCCAGGGAAAAGAGCAGCCCCCTCCTCTGTGGTAACTCAAAAGCGGTTGTAGGGGAAGATGCCCTCCCACTCGGATCAGACCCAGCCTGTCTGGGGCACCAAAGGTTTACCTTCTCCAGGTCTCACTTTACATTTACTTGTGAAAGGGCAGGCTCTTTACAAGTTAATGAAGTTCATGGGTCCACCCTAATGGGTCTTCCTGCAAGGGGAAGAAAAACACCTCTTGACACCGGTGCCATTGTTGCTGCTCTGGGAGCAGTTTTTAGACCTCATTAAGGTCAAGCTCTGGCTGGGCAGCAGCTGGAGAGCTAATGCAAATTAACCTCCATTAGCTTCAGGCAGGGAAAAAGTAACTTTCTAAAAGTTACTTTTCCTATATATTTAGATATATATTATTGCTTTCCAGTGTTTCAATATGTGCCAGCCAGAGCCTATTACATTGAAAATAGCTTTTGGGTGCAAGTCACTTTGGTGACAAGTTAAGCTTATGTTTCTATATGTCCCACTTCAAAATACCATGCACCCTCCCTTTTGGGCTAGAAGGTCTACATAGGGGTGACTTATTAGTTTGTAAAAGAAGGTTTTTCCCAGTCAAAAGGGTTATTGGACAGGCTGTTGGTTTAAACTGCAGCAGTCAGTCATGTTTGTCTTGTCACACTTCTGGAGGGCAGAATAAGTGCTGCAGTCCATAGGTGACATTTAGCTTTCCATGGCATGGGTGTATTTCTGCACCATATACTATGGCCCTATAGGAATGTTAATTAAGCCAATCAGGAGTTAGCCAGTGTAAAAATGTGCTAGGGGTCAGAGCACATACACTGGGACCTGGTTAGCAGTGTTGCAGTACACAGAGTCAATAAAGTAAAAAACAGCAGCATCAGTCCAAAGAAAATGGGGGTGACCACAAAAAAAGCGGCACTTTCTCACACCCGAATTACAAGTTTCCCTGACCCGGTGGGAGTTTCCTCCTATCATGTACCACAATAATGCACAATACTCTACAAATCAATCAATTACTTATAGGTGATCTAATCTGCTAGATCAAAGTAATATTGTCATCTACTTTTTAACCACAGTTGCTACTTGGAGAGATTATCTAAGGAAGAATTGTATGTAAACTGTCAATGGTACTTCAACTATTTTCCTTCATTTGATAATTTCTAGGACTTTGATTTGTGGTCTATGGTACTTCATCATTTGTCCTCCATATCATACCCACAAGGTCATCTGTTAACTCCCAGTGGTTCTGCGGACGTTGTGATCAATATAATCTGTCGATACCTGTGAGTTGTCTGTAGAATTGCAATAATTCTAGCACATGTAGAAACTACAAGGGCACCTCTTAGGGATCAATGGTACTTTAAGTTGATGTTTTCCTTTAATCTTCGTGAGGACATCTTCTAGGTGTGAGAGATACAGTAGTCTTTCACCACTCGGCCAAGCTATTTCTGATGGGACATCAGTAAATGTCTCCTTGATGTTATTCCTTACATCATATATGATGTTATCAGTGATATTAGCACTGATGCAATTAGCTATGGTGAAGAGGATTGAATGTGTTCTGATTGCTCAGCTACCCATAAATGATGAATTTCAGTGGTTTATAGTTCTCGGATCAATACCATAATGCCTCTACAACTGAAATCTTTTAAGGACTCTTAGTTTGTGACCGCATTTGCTAACCATAGCATCACAATAAAAATAATTTTGTATTTTAAGGTACAATCTTGTTTTCTCTTAAAATGCAAACCCCCCCAAAAAAAAATACACTACCATAATATTTCTTCAGCTGGCTATTTGTGAGTTTTTTTTTAGTTTTTGTTTATAATTAAGGCTCCCAGTTTTAAGTTTTTACTGATTATTACAGATAAATACAGACAGAAAACAATGTGTTTCCTGTCTGAATTCATTTTAGAAACAGAAAAATACAGACAATTGTGCTTCTTGTGAGTGACTCACCATGCTGTCTTTCATGAATTCCACACAAAAGCTGAGCAGACAGAATGGAGACTAAAAGCAGGATCAGATTTCCTTAAATACAGGCGTATGTGAACATGCATTTGTAGTATAACCCTAATATGCACCTATAGGTGTATGAGTGTAGTTTTGTTATATGTGGCTGCTTAATTTGCTAAAACGCGACAGGCATCCATGTATGAGTGCACGTCTGAGAGTTAAATAAATGTAGAAATATACCATTTTACGACTCCATTTATTCTCAAAACACAAAATAAATATTGATAAATACCAATAGCATGGCCAAAAAATAAATATGGATAAGCACAGATGGAAATGTTACAAAAATAAATACCATAAAACCGGGAGCCCTATTTATAATAGATCTTAGTTAAAAAAAAACATAACGCAGTTGACAAACGTTTCTTCAGTGTTTTTTTTGTTATTTCCATACGATAGACTTGAACAAGTTCCTAGAATTTGCTTACATCCTTAGGGGTTGCTGGACACAGCCTTGAGCTCATTCCCAGCAATCTGTGATTGCAGGGTATGGCTTTCATCCATATCTTGGACCGAATATTCTTGACCGCGCAGTCCACTGTTTTCCACGATATCTAACCCCAACACTCAGTACACTTGGCTAGTCTTCCCGCCCTCAGAGCCTGCTGGTGTATGCCTTTAGGGTTATCAAATGCAAAAAGAATAATTGATGGAGAGAATGCTGAACAATGTCAAACATTCACCACGATACAGAGATCTGGGCCTAAATCCATTGCTTTTTTGCTCCCCATGCCATTCCAGTTTAAACCCAGCCATATGCAAATCACTCTTGACCCTGCTCCCCATGGGAACAGTCTACCCCAAATTGCCAGGCCAGGTTCCGCCTGGACCGTAAACAAGCATCCTGGGACCCATTTGGGGTATCACCCCTCATCAGCCAGGCTAGCTTGACTCCAGTGGCATGGACAGCACAGGACCCACGTCTGGGCATACCCGTCCTGATAGAGCGAAATGTTCTTGTGAATTGTAGGGGTGCATCATAATCACTGATAGGCCGCACCCACTTGTATTTAGACATATATTCGTATATTAAGTTTCATATTCATGTCTGTTTAGTAAAGAATGAATAGTTTGCTGAGACAAAGCGAATCAGCAGCATAATGGTGTTAGGATATTGATGTAATGTAATGCTTATTGAATTGTGTGAACCTAATGCATAGGGGAATTAGTTCGTGTGTGTAACGTAATTGCAGTAGTTTAAACGTGCACCATATTAAAGTTGCACATGTAATTCAGTGTTTGCATATGAATCATAATGAAAATGCTTATAGGGAAACATAAGATGTGTGATTAAAAGTTATATGTAAAGGCCTGACTACATATATGCTTAGGGAAGGCCTGGTATATTCTTATGTTAGCTTATATTGTAGGCCGAGAAAAGTTTCTCTTGGTAAGGCTCTCTGGGCACAAACGGTAGATTTAATTTGCACAGTAGAAGGTTTCTGTTGAAAGTATCTTTCGTTGCAGGTGCAAGGACACATGTCTCGTTAGCAAGACTAACTCTTTGTTTTCGAAAGCTAGAGAGAGGGGAGGCATGGTACGGGGAGTGAAAAGGTATGTAGGGATGATACTTTCGGCGGAGAAGGTGCCTGGGACTCAAGGTCATCACAACCGTCCAGGATGAAGTAACCGTTTCGATGGAAAAGCACAAGAAAGAAGACCTGGCCAAGGAGGCGTGACAAAGGCGTGTACAATTGTATTGTGGTTTTGTATTAGGGATAGTGCCCTGAGGGAGGAGGACAGAGAAGCGGTAGGGGAGACCTGAAAGAAGGACAGAGCTGAGCTTAGGTACTATGTGATTGCACTTCTTAGGAAGTCTTCACAGCTGACACCTTTTATTCACTCTTGCCTGGTAAATCGTTATGCAGGGAATGCCACTTAGCGTTAGTGTAGGGACAGCAATTGATTTTAAGCTTGTTTAGGCCAATGAAGAGTAACTTAGAAATAGGAGCAATCATAGTCTGGTTGATCCTTCTAGAACTTTCTATTCTCCTTATCTTGAGTCGGATGAGATTTCTGCGTAGATTATTATTTGTATTAGTGCCCATCTATTTCTTTAACCTCGTGTTGAGGTGCTTGCACGTTCAGTTATTTTTGGCGATAATAAATTCTCAAACTTGAATTCGGAGTCAGTGGTCCTTTCAGACAAAATGAATGCTGTTATATAACCAGATGAGATTCTCTCCTTTACACTATTCAACAGGTAAAAAGATCTTGGCGACCAGAAGGTTCTTATAGATAATTGGGTAAGAATCGGCGTTATCAGTTGGTAGCAGAGTAGGATGGTTACCTTTGATGGTAAGGGGAGATCTAGAGCAAGATAGGAGATTAAGTTGCCCCATAGAGCCCGAGTGACGCAGATCCAGAGGACCGCGGGAGAAGGATGTCGGAGGTCGTGGAAAACTGACGGAGAGTGACGGTGCGGCGGAAGTAGCAGTTCGTAGTAGAGTGAGTATGAAAAGAGTGATGTTTGGTAGATTGCGGTGTTTTATTGTTGTGTGATGTCTTGCGGAGTTGGAACGAAAGTTGTGTGATTGAGAAACGGACCGTGAGCGCGCGGGACCGGGAGATTTATTGTGGTGTAGAATACACCCAGAGTTGAGAACGTTGACCAGAGTTGTGGGGGTCACGAGACGTCATTGACAGACCCACTGAAGATAGGGAACACATGAGTGAGTGTGTGAATAACCAACGCAGGTCGTAGGTTATTGTGTGCAGAACATCGGGTGATTGAATCCTATCGAGTGTGCTAAAGGCGATTGTCCGGTCGTTTCGCGGACAGACGATTGCCAGATTGAGGTCAACAAGCTCAAGAGGCTGATCGGTCATTGGTAAGACCGACGGTCAGAGAGGTAATTGTTCGGTAGGACGGACATTATTTCAGAGTATGATTGGGACAGATGCGAGTGAGAACAAGTGAATTAGAAAGGAGGGGAACTGCTGCGAGCGGAGGAAAAGTGACGTCAGACAAGTGCCGCGCTGCGATAGGCCGGTTGGTGTGAGCCGCGCTGGTATTGGTGGATTGAAATCAGGAAGTAAAAGCGGACATTTTGAGTGCAAATACAAAGTTGATTCATCATGAAATGTTTTAAAGCTTTACGGGAACTTTGTAGAGGTGATAGACATGTGGTTGTTCGGGAGGGAGAGGAAGCTCCTCCCGAGGACACACCAGCACATTATATGGCAAAGAATGTAGGATTGCATACTATAATTTGGCTTGAGAATTGGCATAAAATGACAGAAGCAGAAGGAGAATTGTCGTTCCCTCGATATGGTACTTTCAGGTTAGAGGTGCTGTACCAGCTAAAAAGTGTAATGGCTTCATTAAGACCACTACCTAGACCAACACAGTTTGAGGCACTACATGCGTGGATAAGAGCAGCGTATGATAGGAAGAAGGACAGATGTCAAGAAAGGGTGAAGAAATCGGTCAGGGCATTTCAAGATGCAAGGTGGGATGCATTGGAGAAAAGGTGGAGAGTGGAAACGATCGAAGGAGATAAGTTATACCCATTGTTAGTACAAAATGGGAAAATAATAAGAATCGATGAGGACGACAGTGATCTAGATGACAGCTTGTTGGATAGGATGTTGGCGGAGAGGCCACCACCATTTAATCCAGATTCAGAAGAGGGAAAGACGACCCCAGCAGTGGCAATAGTTGATGAGAGCCAGAACCAGACTAGCATGAGAGTGGTGGGAAGAATTTCCACAGGAACGGAGGGGCAACGGCGTCTATGATAACACAGCCTCCTGCGGGGAGCACAAGATTACCGGACTCCTTGACAGTACCGGTTACCATTGGCCCTATAGTACCGGTATACGACCCAGACCGAGTGAGAGAAGGGAGTTCCGTACCGATGAGAAGGGAGGAAGGAAACAGTGAGAGTGGGAATGGGTTTGGAGTGAGGGTGGTTCATTTCCCAAGACCAATGGAGACAAGTACGCCGTTACCGGCTACTGCGGACTCTTCCTTCAGGAGAGAAGAGGAGAGACCAGAAAGACCGAGGTCTTTGCGGGAACCTAAGTCAGCTTTGAGGGAGTGGACACCAACAGTAACGAACCAAGAGGATAGGATGCAAGGAGATAGGGCACAGAACGTCTCGGAAGACAGACCAAGTTCCAGGAATATGACGGAAGGGAATAGGTCACAAGGACAGAATAGTGACTGTAATGAGCGAGATGGCTCGGGTTGTCGAGAAGTACTGAGGAGTGCAGTACAGGCAAGGTTGCTAGACGTAGTGAGGTTGAAAGCAGAGGTAGACGAAATGATCAGTGGGGGTCTGCCTTTGGAAAGGATAGAAATTTATGGATCAGATGAGCTGCTGTTTGTAGCAAAAGATGTGACTCGAAAAGCTAGAATGGCACATGATAGATTGAAGGAATTGGCCAAAAGATATGAGGTGGACCTGAATAAAACTAAAGCGTTGCAGGGACCACATAGATTGCATTACAGTGATCAGGAGCTGGAGGAGAAAAGAATAACAGGATTAAGAACACACACCAGAGACCTGATTATAGGAATGAGAATATGGATTTTGTTGGACAAATGGGAAGAAAGGTGGTCCAAAAAGAAACCAGTAAAGAGAGCAGAAGGGAAACGCCGCCGCCAGGAGGGGGGCGACGGGTGTTGGAAATTTTCCTTTACGGGAAGTACAGAATGGAGGGTACGTGCATGTGCCGTGGAATAGAGGTGATTTGGCTGCATTTACAAATGATTTTCCTCGGCTGAGGGAAAAACCGGTGGAGTGGTACAAACAGGTTGAGCGGTTTGTGAAAATTTCAAAAGTATTGTGGATTGATTTGAACACTTTGTTTGACATAGTGGTACCGGGAGATTTGTGGACAGCTTGTAAAGTCGCTATTGAGTGGCCGACTTCGGAACCGGATAGAGAGGCGGTTACAAACGGTCCATCACCACTAGTCATGAAAAAGTATGAGCAGGTGATTACATGGTTGAAATTGAAGATTTCACCTCAGGATATAGATTGGGTTAAGATAGATCGGACTGTACAGGAACCCAAGGAAACGGTGCATGAATATTATGAAAGACTTTTGCAAGCTTTTAAACAGTATAGTGGGTTGGATATCTTGGACCCCAAGGATATGGGACAGTTTGTCTCAAAGTTTGTACTGGGTCTGAGAGTGGAAATCAGCCTCATGATACAGCACCATTTGATCTGCTGGCAGAACAAGCCACTAGATGAAATATTGCGGTATGCGAGATACTGTAGTGATGAGGTGGAATCGAAACATCGAAAGCTAAAAGACAAATTGATGCTCGTCCAGATGCAGACAGCACAGAGTCAGCCTAGTGGAGGGACCTTAGGAAGAAAGCAAGGAAATTTCCAGGGAAACCAGAATGGGCAGGTACAGGGAAAGGGAAAACCAGTAGACCCCAAGACAGGAGTGGACGTGGCCACATTGAAGAAGACCACTGCGTGTCATCTTTGTCGCCAGGTCGGACATTGGAAACGCGAGTGTCCTTTGAACCCAGCTAATCAGTTGCAGGAAGAGGAAGAGGGGGCTCAGGCACCCGCGCAAGAGGTAGTTAACACAATAACGAGGCCTAGAACGATGAAAGGGGGGGTTTACAATTCTCACGCCCAAGTTCCCCAAGCTCCAAGGATTTCACAAGGAACACGAACGTACCAACAAATGCCCCTGTTCGAAGGTTACGATGAGGATAGCTTAGACCCTTTATCCTGACGGTGCCTGAGGGGGGAGGAAGACTGCACACTTGGAGCGGTCTTGGAGGTAGACCAGAGAGGACCTTTTGTGGAGGCAGAGATTGACGGCAATCCTGCAACGCTTTTGGTTGATACTGGTGCTACCCGGTCTACTGTAAGATCAGCAGTAGTCCCTAACCTACCCCTCTCGGGACAATCAATCCAGGTTGTTGGAGTAGCGAACAAGAAAATAAGCAGCCCATTGACAGAACCGATCTTAGTAAAGATAGGTACTTTCCAAACTAGACATCAGTTTGTAGTGTGTGATACGAGTCCAGTTTGTCTTTTGGGAAGAGATCTGTTGTGTAAGTTGAACTGCACGATTTATTGTACGCCCAATGGAGTAGAGGTCCAGACGAGAGATGACGATGCTGACTTTAAAATTACCAATCAGCATTTGTGTATAGATCTGTACCCAATGGTGACTGTGGAAGAACTTCCACCTGATCTGAGAGACGCAGTGTCGTCTGTGGTGTGGGATTTCGCAGGAGACGAAATAGGTCTAATCAGAGGGGTTGAACCAGTGCGGATTGAGGTGAAACAGAATGTTGATTTCCCAAGAACACCTCAATACAACCTGTCGACAGAAACGATTGCAGGAATAAAACCTGTGATCGAGACTTTCATTGAGAAGGGTATTTTGAAAGAGATCAGAGGTAGCCCCTGTAATTCGCCCATAATGGGACTACAGAAACCGAGCGGGAAATACAGGATCGTGCAAGACCTGCGAAAGGTCAACACGATAGTTGTCCCTTGTTGTCCAGTGGTACCGAATCCTTCAGTAATACTGTTCCAGATCCCATGTGAAGCCGAGTGGTTTACGGTTATCGATTTGTGTCAAGCCTTCTTTTCGATACCGCTCCACGAGGAAAGCCAATTTCTTTTGCGTTCAGGCTAGAAAATCGTGTGTTAACATGGTGTCGTATCCCTCAAGGGTATACGGAAAGTCCATCGATCTTTAACCAGATCCTGAAGAAGAACCTTGAGAGTCTTGTGTTGCCGCAGAACTCAGTTCTCGTGCAATACATAGATGACTTGCTCATTGCCTCAGAAACAGAAGATGCTTGCAGAATTGACACTGTAGCTCTGTTGAACCACTTAGCAGAGAATGGACATAAGGTGTCCCCAAACAAGCTGCAGTACTGTTTGAAAGAGGTACAGTACTTGGGACACAGATTAGAAAAAGGCAAGAGGAAGGTGTCACCCGATCGAATAGAGGCAATAATGAGCATGGCAGTACCCACGACACAGAGAGAAGTTAGGATGTTTCTGGGAATGGTTGGCTATTGTCGACAGTGGATTCCTAGTTTCTCCTTGAGAGCAAAGCCTCTGCAGAGGCTTACGCACAAGGATGTAAGTGATCCGGTACCATGGGACGAGGAATGCTTGATATCATTCCTGAAACTGAGAGAGGATTTGTGCAGGGCTCCGGCATTGGGAATGCCAGATTACAACAAGGCCTTTTCATTGTTTTGTTACGAGAGAGAAGGATGTGCATTAGCAGTGTTAGCTCAGAACCATGGAGGTGTCCGTAGACCAGTTGCCTATTTTTCAGCTACTTTAGATCCAGTAGCTTCCTCGTTGCCCGGATGTCTAAGATCCGTTGCTGCAACAGGTGTCAGCATTGAAAGATGTGAAAGCATTGTAATGGGACATCCATTGACTGTACATGTGCCCCATTCGGTTGAGTTATTGATGACCAGGACCAAGACCCAGCACCTAACGAACAATAGGTTAACGAGGTACGAACAAGTCATACTTGCCGCAGAGAATGTGACTCTGAAAAGGTGCTCTGTCTTGAACCCTGCGACATTGATGCCTACACCGAACACGGATGATGAAGATTGTGCGGACCATGATTGTCTCGATGTGACCGAACTTTGCACCAAACCGAGACCTGACATTGTCGATGAGCCATTGGCTGACCCAGATGAAATTTTCTTTGTCGATGGTTCATGCTTAAGAGACAGTGTGGGGCAATTGAGAGCAGCGTTTGCTGTATGTACCATTTCAGGAGTGGTCGAGGCTGCTTGCCTAGAAGGAGTACGCTCCGCGCAGGTAGCTGAGATCATTGCCTTGACCCGTGCCTGTTTGGCTGCTGATCGAATTCGAATCACGATTTACACAGACAGCCAATATGGGTTTGGTGTGGTGCATGACTTCGGGCAGTTATGGTCTCAGAGGGGATTTTTGACATCATCTGGCTCACCCATTCGTAATGGAGAATATGTAAGACAATTGTTAGATGCATTACAGCATCCAAAAGAAATTGCTGTGGTAAAATGCTCAGCCCATGGGAAGGGGGAGGACTTTGTATCCTTGGGTAATAACTATGCGGATGAAGTAGCCCGCTTCTGTGCAGAACAAGGATGCATATTCACAGGAAGAGAGATAGAAGAGAGCCAAGAAGGAACCGATCTCAGCATAATGTTGGCCATGGCAGACACTTGGGAAGAGCTTAAGCGATTGCAGGATGAAGTTTCAAACCAGGAGAGAGAGGGATGGATCAAAGCTGGGTGTGAGAAAGGAGATGTGGATGTGTGGGTATCCAACGATGGGAGAGCTGTGTTGCCTGAAGAATTGCTGAGTCCAATGGCAAGACTGATACATGGACAGGCACACCTGGGTAGAGACGCAATGATGAGAGTGTTTAGACAGACGTGGTATAACCCACGGTTCCGAGCAATGGCTGAGATGGTATGCCAGAGGTGTGTTACTTGTCAACAGATGAATGCTGGAAAGAAAACTGTAGTTACATTGAGTCACATTGGAAGGTCGGGAGGACCCTTCAATCGAATACAGTTGGACTTCATGGAGATGCCTAGGTGCAATGGATTGAGGTACATTTTAGTGCTAGTATGTGTATTCTCACGGTGGGTGGAGGCTTACCCCACACGCAGGTGTGACACTCTCACAGTGGCTAAATTACTGTTGAGGGAGCTCATCCCTAGATTCGGGATCCCGACCTCTTTGGAATCAGATAGAGGAGGGCACTTCCATAGCGAAATCATGAAGTTGCTTTGTGCTGCATTGAACATAGACCAGAGACTTCATTGTAGTTACAGACCAGAGGCTTCTGGGATGGTGGAACAAGTTAATGGAACTTTGAAGGCCCGGATGGCAAAAATGTGTTCTTCGACATCCCTGAAATGGCCCGACGCCTTGCCACTCGTGCTAATGAGCATGCGAAGTGTCCCAGACAGAAAGACCGGGTTGTCCCCCCATGAGATATTAATGGGGAGGGCAATGAGACTGCCAGCAGTGCCAGCTACAGCCTTGATAAACATCACTGATGATTTGATTCTTGATTATTGTAAAGGACTCTCTGATGTGGTCCGTTCTGTATCCCAGCAGGTGCAAGCAGCAGTGGTCCCAGCCTCGAGTGATCTGTGCCACGACTTGTGTCCCGGAGACTGGGTGCTCGTCCGAAAGCACGTGAGGAAGAGTTGCTTGGATGCCCGCTGGCGTGGCCCGTATCAGGTGATACTTATCACGAACACAGCAGTGAAGTGTGGAGGATTGCCGAACTGGGTGCATGCTTCCCATACCCGCAGAGTTCCAGCACCCTTGGAAGAAACAGCTCCTCTCGTAAAGGAAAATCCAGCTGATGTGGCAGGGCCACATGAGAGGACAAGTCAAGCTGTAAGGGTCGCTGGCACAGCTGGTGGTGCACTAGAGCAAGCTGAAGGGGGTTTCCACAGTTCGAACCCTGACTCAGACACCGAGGACAGAACCGGTGCAGTGGGCGGAGAAGAGTCAGATTCAGCAGAAAGAGGAAGTAGTGCACTGGGTATAGAAGGGGAAGGCAGACGAACGAACAGAAGTGCTGAAAGTTGGCCTGAAAGACAGAGGCGACTGAACCTGAGGTTAGCACCTGAGAGAGACCTTGCTCCAGTGTCGGAAGTATCTGAAACAGAAGCAAGTGATGAAGACCAAGCACAAGACAGTCGGCGAAGGTCAAAGAGAACAAGAGTGCCTTGTCGCAGATACTCTACCCCTGAGTGGACTTACACTGTGTTTGATGCAGGGGGTGGTGAGTACGGGAAGATTGAGGTCAGTGCAAGTGGTCAGTCGGAGCCCGAATGTGGTGGTGAAGGTGGTGCTGCGGATGCCAGGGCTCGAGATAGAAGGAACAATGACACTCACGGTTCCGAATCCCCCGCTTCTGAGTGAAGTCCGAAACTTGCTTTTGCATCGACTCGAATTTCCGCCTTTTGGAGTTGAGCCGTTTTCACATGAAGTGCTGATTTTGCGTCTTGAACTTTTGTATCACGTTCTGGTCTTGCTCAATGAGGATCTCATTGTGGATCAGTTATGAACTGTAAATAAAAGTCTAAAAGAAGAAGATAACCTAGGTCCGAGTGGAAGAAGAATAAACTTAGGGACTTTCCACAGAAGAGGAACGAAAACTAGGGAAGTCTTTTTCTGGACTGTGTAAATAAGTTTGTGATCGGAGAGGGAAAGTCCGGAGATTTCATGGTTGCTCGAGCTGGTTAAGCAAGTCACAAATAAAGGACAGAGACTTTTTCAGAGTTCTTTGCGATAACCAAGACTTTTTGAGAACTTTCGAAACCATGGAGCCGGGAGATCCCAATCGTAGATCAAAGTGGATTGTAGGCATCCTTATAAGTAGTGTAATAATCTCTATAATCATAGTAGTTATAGTCTCATATACTGGTTCGCATGAGCAAGAAGTAGAGGAGGTGACAGGGACACCTACACCTATCACACCTAGTCAGAAGGGGGTAGACAGGGCAGCTGATAGAGCTTTGCTATTAGAAGAAAGTCATAGATTACATGTAGATTTATCTAAAGGGGATTTTAAGTTGAATGCATATGCTAAGTTGTTGTATGAGTATGTTGACGTGATGGATGCGAAAGATTGTTATGTGTGTATGCAGTTGCCTACTTCGGTGGATGAGGGTATTAGGTATCACCATCTTCCACTGACTTATGGTATTTCATGTAGTCTTTTGCTTAGTTTGTTTTATGAGAGAGAGCAGTTCGAGTATTTCTTTTCCAATTTCGACGCAGTGCTTCCTGAAGTCCCAGCTTACAAGCATTTGAATAAGTATGACTATTATAAGACCGAGGACAGACTGAGGAAGTACTTCATACCGAGTTTGGAATTGGATACAGCATTTGCACACAGACACAACCTGACTTGTTTGATGTCGGATGTAGAGAGAAAGTTCGTAGATCAAGTTGAAGATAGGTATAGAAAGCTGACTGAATCCCGAGATTTAGGGCATCACAGGACAGATTGGACAGAGGAAGAACGGTTGCATAAGACCAGGGGAAGCTATGGTCCTATAGCATTAGATAAGGAGCAGAGGGGTAAGTTGTGTATAAGGCGTTATCAGACTTACTACGAAAAGGTTCCAGTGGGACAAAGTACTTGTGATCACGTTTTACCATGGCAGATGTGGCAAAAGATTTTCTCCAAGGTCCTGTACAAGTGATACCTACGGTGTATTACGTATGTGGGAAGAATGCTTATGTGAGGTTGCCTGCAAATTGGTATGGAACATGTTATTTGTCAATAATATTTCCAAAGATTTACCATACAGAGGATTTAAATCTTCTAGAGGGTGGAGAGCATTCAAGAACGAGAAGAGCTGCAAGTGCAGGGATCGTTGTGGGGGATATCTTTGGAGCCATGATACCTAGTCTAGGGGTAGTCTTGAATGACGTGAAGATCCGGAGGTTAGCGACTGTGGTGGATGAATTTTCGATGAACACAGCAAAGTCGTTAGTGTTGGTGGAAGGAGAGATGTTGTCGATAAGGGGAATGGTTTTGCAGAATCGCCTTGCTTTGGATGTCCTATTGGCAAAAGAGGGCGGAGTCTGTAAAATGTTGAAGGTTCAAGAGTGCTGCACTTATATACCAGACCGTAGCAAGGATCTGGAGAAATATATAAGTAACATCACTATGATCCACACAAAGATAGCGGATTTGACCGAAGAAGGGGCCTGGGAAAAGGTCGGAAAGGGTTTTGGTCAAGTGGGAGGTTGGTTTGCGAACCTAGGAAAGGGTTTCCTTGGGTACTTCCTGAGACCACTCCTTATTTTGGTGGTTTGTGTGGCTGGCTTGTGGATTGTGATCAAGGCCTACAAGTGGTATCGAGCAGGCCGAGTCAAGAGAGCTTTGAGGGAAAATGACATGAAGTTGGCAAGACTGCAGGACAATCAGTATCAAAGGCTCAAGAGCATGGAGAAATTTAGATCAGGGAAGATGGCAACAAGTTCTGTTTAGGTCGGTTCTTTCTCCAAGGGAGTAAGTAGAGTGAAATGTGATGACAGGAGTCATCAAAGGGGGAACTGATAGAGCGAAATGTTCTTGTGAATTGTAGGGGTGCATCATAATCACTGATAGGCCGCACCCACTTGTATTTAGACATATATTCGTATATTAAGTTTCATATTCATGTCTGTTTAGTAAAGAATGAATAGTTTGCTGAGACAAAGCGAATCAGCAGCATAATGGTGTTAGGATATTGATGTAATGTAATGCTTATTGAATTGTGTGAACCTAATGCATAGGGGAATTAGTTCGTGTGTGTAACGTAATTGCAGTAGTTTAAACGTGCACCATATTAAAGTTGCACATGTAATTCAGTGTTTGCATATGAATCATAATGAAAATGCTTATAGGGAAACATAAGATGTGTGATTAAAAGTTATATGTAAAGGCCTGACTACATATATGCTTAGGGAAGGCCTGGTATATTCTTATGTTAGCTTATATTGTAGGCCGAGAAAAGTTTCTCTTGGTAAGGCTCTCTGGGCACAAACGGTAGATTTAATTTGCACAGTAGAAGGTTTCTGTTGAAAGTATCTTTCGTTGCAGGTGCAAGGACACATGTCTCGTTAGCAAGACTAACTCTTTGTTTTCGAAAGCTAGAGAGAGGGGAGGCATGGTACGGGGAGTGAAAAGGAATGTAGGGATGATACTTTCGGCGGAGAAGGTGCCTGGGACTCAAGGTCATCACAACCGTCCAGGATGAAGTAACCGTTTCGATGGAAAAGCACAAGAAAGAAGACCTGGCCAAGGAGGCGTGACAAAGGCGTGTACAATTGTATTGTGGTTTTGTATTAGGGATAGTGCCCTGAGGGAGGAGGACAGAGAAGCGGTAGGGGAGACCTGAAAGAAGGACAGAGCTGAGCTTAGGTACTATGTGATTGCACTTCTTAGGAAGTCTTCACAGCTGACACCTTTTATTCACTCTTGCCTGGTAAATCGTTATACAGGGATGCCACTTAGCGTTAGTGTAGGGACAGCAATTGATTTTAAGCTTGTTTAGGCCAATGAAGAGTAACTTAGAAATAGGAGCAATCATAGTCTGGTTGATCCTTCTAGAACTTTCTATTCTCCTTATCCTGAGTCGGATGAGATTTCTGCGTAGATTATTATTTGTATTAGTGCCCATCTATTTCTTTAACCTCGTGTTGAGGTGCTTGCACGTTCAGTTATTTTTGGCGATAATAAATTCTCAAACTTGAATTCGGAGTCAGTGGTCCTTTCAGACAAAATGAATGCTGTTATATAACCAGATGAGATTCTCTCCTTTACACTATTCAACAGGTAAAAAGATCTTGGCGACCAGAAGGTTCTTATAGATAATTGGGTAAGAATCGGCGTTATCAGTCCCACTCAGGGTGACACATGCAAAAAGAACAATTGATGGAAAGAATGCTGAACAATGTGAACATTCACCCCAGATCTGGGCCTAAATCCATTGTTTTTTTGTCCCCCATGCCATTCCAGTTTAGACCCAGCCATATGCAAATCAGTCTTCTTGACCCTGCTCCCTATGGGAACAGTCCAGCCCGAACTGCCAGTCCAGGTCCTCCCTAGACTGGAAACAAGCATCCTGGGACCTGTTTCGGGGTTTCACTCCTCATCAACCAGGCTAGCTTGCCTCCAGTTGCAAAGTGAGCAAGGGACCCACATCTGGGCATACCCTGCCAACTCGGGGTAACAATTGCAAAAAGAACTATTGATGGACAGAATGCTGAACAATGTCTAACAGTGACCCCAGTGCAGAGAAATGGCATAGGATTACAGCTGTTTTTACACTGTCAATAAACATTAACGTCATCAATGATGTCAATGGTAATGTGATACATTTTCCCACCTGCTCCTTTCCTACGACCAAAAACCTCACTTTCTGTAAAATATAAAACTCCTCTTTATATCAGGAACACCCAAACGTATCCTTTCGCCCAGGACATGTTCCAAATTTGGAGCAGAATCCACCAGTGCCAATCGCTCTATTTGATGGAGTGAATTGCAATAATTATTCTCCTCTGGCTCTGGCACTATCGCCAAAAGTGGAAAACTTTCCGCCCACCTCGCTCGAAATCAGGCCCTAATTTTGCTGACATTCTCCACTTGGAAAAGCAGCGTTATGCTTCTTTAACTCATCTCAAGGCCATGTCTACATAGATGCCATCAGATCATATCAAGGAACTGTCAAATGTTTTGACATGTACCTGGGTACTCACTAGGATTTTAAATTACTACTCATAGTAATGGTGCTAACAGGCAGAGATGCATGACAGGGCTATACTATATTTTGCAGAACAAACCCATTAGCCTCACATGATTGCACCAGCTGCTGCATTTCTCTTTTTGACTGTCACAAATAGCTTTCTCTTCGACATAAACAACCCACATGGTCTTTTATTTTGGTTGCTAAGCTGCAAAAAGCTTTACCTTTCCCCGTTTAGCCTTGCTAGTCGAACATCCATTTTGCTGTCTCTCTCTATCGATGGCTGTAATGTGCACTCTCTCTGAAGCAGAGTCTGAAAACATGTTTAATTTTCATTATAAATAAGTTAATACTATTTTGTGGCTGCTCGGGTGGTACTTTTGAAGGGAAAACGTATTTAAGTAGTTTCCATGTGATTTATTACTTGAGGTAGGTGGTTCTAGTTCCAAGTATATGGCCATTTCAGTCAGTCATTGCTTTTTCCCTAATAGCACTTTGGGGCAGATTTACAAGAAACTAACGCAGCGCGGTGCTGCAAGTAATTTTGCTGCGCCGTGCTGCGTTAGTTTCGAGGCACAGGGATGCGACATATTTACAACAATATGTCGCATCTCTGTGCTTCCCCCTGCGCTGGCACACAAACTGCTGCCATGCGCCGGCACAGGCACCCTTGCACCATGGTGCAAGGATGCCTGCGTCGTGGGGAGATTGTTTTTGTGTAGGAAGGGGCACCTTCCTACACAAAAACAATCATTTGGGGTGATTTCCTCTACCAATGTGTGCTGTAGAATGCAGCACGCATTGAAAGAGGAAAAAAACGAGGAGAAATGAAAACATTTCTCCTCATTGCACCTCGCAACGCCACCCCTAGGGTGGCGTAGCATTCTGACGCATTTCCAGATTTACGATTCCTCGTAAATCTGGATGCATCAGTGGACATGGGTGTTGCGTGGCAACACCCACAGCAAAACCCATGTCACACCCCTAACACGCAAAGTGTTGCGTGAAAAGGGGGGATATTTACAAGCACAGGTAAAGTCACGCTGGGTGGCTTTACCTGTGCTAGTAAATATCACTTAGCAGGCTGCGCCACCGGTGCGTCACGCAACGTGATGCACCGGCAGCGCAGGGGCTTGTAAATCTGCCCCTTTGTGTCCTGGTACATGTAGCAATACTTGTGGGCATGGTATGGGTGGGCTTCAAAACTCCTGCATTCAAACTGTTTTTGGCTAGTTCACACAGTGGACTGGAAGTGTCACACATGGCATGTAGCTACCAGGCAGCTGTGTCAGTAAATTTTAAGGTGATGCAATATTCTGCTGATTCATTCTTGCTAGATAATACTTTAAAAACCATAAAGGAAACACAGATTGGTTCATTAAATTCATCAAGTGTGAAGAATGTTTAAGGAGGAGGTCTTAAAAACGGTTTTCTTTGCTACTGAACCTAAAGTGCTTTAACTGGGCTTAGCCTGCTAGCAGTCTGCTCAATTTCATGCTGATTTGTCTAACTGCTGGGAAGGCTGGGCATGTGCAGGTGGTTTGAGTGGGAAGGGAGATAGCTACAGGGCCTGGCCAAAATGTGGTATGGGCAGGATAGGGGAATCGGCTGAGAATTTTATGTCAAGATCAGAGGCTCCTATTATGCTTTCTTAACTTGCTTCATTTTAATAGCAGCAGTCAAGATAACCAAAACTACGAATCCGTAGAGGCCAAGCAACAGGCTGGCCAATGGGAATTCTTAGAGTCACAAACACAAGAACCAATAATATCAGTGAAACATGTATAACGTCCTACTTGACTGCGAACAACGGTCTTTTCTTGCTGCTCTTAGTCAAGATAAGTACATTATATTTTTCCTCCATGTGTTTTATTTATATGCGCTAAGTTTTATATGTCGATATATGCTTTGGTTTGGTCTTTTGTTACAGTATTCACAGCTTTAATGTGACATGTCGCGTCTCCCGCTCGCGCTCACTGGTTTAATTTTGTTCCCTTCTCGCGCATGCTGCACGGCTTCCTCCCTGCACGATGCGAGAATCCACCATTACGGGAGCGTTTTTCAGCGCCTCCCAGCTGAGAGACTTGCTCCGACGCTTTACACGGCGGTGTTTACTGTCTGTCTCACCAAGCTTCATTGCGCTGCTAATCCGACGCGCCTCCGCATATCGGACACCCTTCTCTTTTCAAGGGAGTGGTTTTTAGGTCTCGCCTACGCAGCGCGCATGCGCTGCATAGGAAAAAAGACCTTTTGAAATTGATCCGGTTTTGCAGGCAAAAACGTGCACGCGTTGCATTGCTTTCAATGGCAACGCGTGCACGTTTGGCGATTCCCTTGCGGGAGCGAGCTTTGGCGCCATGTGTTAGCAATTATCGCTCCTGGCGCTGCTCGCTCCCGCAAGGGAAACGCTTTCACTTTTGCCGCCATTTGTGTTTTTTTTTTACTTTTAGCCCGAGGCGCGCGCGCTTGTTTATATAGCGCTTGTTTGTAAAAGTAATGAAAATAAACTGAAGTGTCAGCACAGTCCAACTTGTGAGTTAAATGCGCCCATGTAGAGTCAGATAATAACCTCAAGACATTATTTCACGAAGGGCTTTCTCAAAGTGTCGGCAATCCAATTTTTTTTTCTTTTTTGAATGGGAAAGGCTTTGTCATTTCCTGGCACCAGTTCAATATTGATCTGAAAACCTCAGCTCGCTCTCTGCACGATGAGATAATATTACAACTGCAGTCCGTCCTAATGGGCACCCTTGCATACCGAACCCAATGACAACATCTGCTGGATTTTGCTGGGCTATCTGAAGGATGCACATGCCCCACTGCGCAGCGCTACAGCCCAGCATCTTTGCCCCCAGCCTTCACTTCATGCTTAATACACAGGTACACGTGTGCAAGGAGGGCTTAGACTAATGTAGCTGAAATCAGTCAGCATTAGTTACGGCACTCTGATGAGAATGCAATGCAAACAAGCCTTGGCAAATCAGATTGGTCTCGCACTCGAGACTCACTTTGCCACTGCTCTTTGACAATACTGTTCAGTTTCAGGGAAAAGGGGGGACAATTTTATTGTGTTTTCAGAACGGCATCGGCAAGAAAAGAAAACGAAAACAGCACGAAAATGTATACAAATACGTGTGCCATACGTAAGCATGTGTATGCGTCATAACTCTATGACGGCTCCAGCGTGATGACGCATACTCATGCATGCATCACCACGCATGCCCACAAATGCGCCATGACACTATGCTGGGGTTTCTTTTCTTGTCAATTTACTATTCAAAGATGGCAGATGCCCATCTTGGGTCTGTAACTTAACCAAAAAAAAAAAAAAGTGGACGAAAGGGCCTTATTTAGAAAGAAGTGGCCCAGCAACAAATATAAGTTGATGGGCTCTCCACATAAAATACATAATGAAAAGAATGCAAAGGTGGATGGCTCTGAGGGCAACGGAGGAGCATGTGGGCGTGGAGGACAGCAAGTAAACACTGCTGAGTGACAGGAATAACAGGGAGGCTTGAGGAAGCAACTATGGAGCGAGGTTGGGGTAGATATGAATAAATGAAACACGCAGAAAGGGATGACTGTTGCGACCTGCATATAAAATACACACTTCCATCATCCCCATTTTAAGGATGAATTTATTGACTTTGGGTAAGAGGCCGAAAAAGTCATGATTCAAAGTACAGTAGAGCCGGCAACTCTAGGTATCTTTCATGTGACAGAAAGCCTAAAATGTCATTTATAGGGGAATAGTGTGATAGAGGTATTGAGAAGGGCAGTTTTTAGGTCTCGCCTACGCAGCGCGCATGCGTTGCTTAGGAAAAAGACCTTTAGCCATCGATTCCCTTTTTCTGCCAAAAACGTGCACGCGTTGCATTGCTTTCAATGGCAACGCGTGCACGTTTGGCGATTCCCTTGCGGGAGCGAGCAGCGGCGCCATATGTTAGCAATTATCACGCGTTGCTGCTCGCTCCCGCAAGGGAAACCAGCGCAGGCCCCCTCCTCTCTCCCCACCCCCTGCTGCAGCGCGCGCTTGTTTACTCTCGGTATCGCTTTGTGGCAATCTCCTCTGAATGTTTTAGGATGTCCTGCAGCTTTAACAGTTTTCATTGACGCTCCAGACATTGGCATGATCCTTCCAATTCTGCCAACTTAAAGTTGAACCTCTTGTTGATGACTTTAGGCCCATTTAAAAGATTTCTGATTGTCCGGGATATTTAACAGACAAGAGAATACCAGGGATAAGTGCCATGCTTGCATCTGGTAACCCATGGGAGCTATGCATGCTGCCAATAAACGGGCACAGACTATATTCAACAGGCCACAGATCACGCACCCCATGTGTGAGGTGACCCCCTCACTGTCCTCTGGCCATGCCTTACCACATCCTCTTCTGTCCGCAAACATGTTCTTAAGAAGTCGGTCATCTTCGCATTGAAAGAGGGTTCACACTGATGCATAATTTGCAGAACCTTTGATAAATGAGTGGGCCTAAGCTGTGCTATAAAGCCTCTTTGATTTTGTGTTTAATCAAGCAGTTTACTATAGTTTATGGATGGGCTTTTAAACAGTGCCAGCAACAGATGGTCGATGGTTGGTAGTAATTTTAAACATCTGCATAAAAGGTGTCTATTCTGAAGCATCTCCCTTCCTTCCTGCCATTTTCTGCCTCTCCTTCCTATCACTTCCTCATTCTCTCATTTAATGCTCTCTTTGTTTTCTTAGTCTATTTATCCCTATCTCTGTCTCTGTATTCCCTCAATCAATGCTCACATTCTGCCTCTCTCCTCTTGCTTGTTAACCCTTTGCACCCTTCAACACCTTTCTGTCTTTCTCACAAGTCCCTCCCTTCCAATAACACGCTGTGCACTCCCTCATTTGCTGCCTTTCTTTTGTTTTCACCCACCATAGGCCCTTCCATTCATTTCCTCCCTTTCTCCCATTCTTTCTTCCCCTCTTTAAATTCCACACTCTTTCCCTGTAATCTCACATCTTCCCTTCGATACTGCCTTCGGCTCTCTTCCCTCCTCTCCTGTCTCTGATTGTCACTCCTTTCTCCTCTTCCTACTGTATCACTGTTCCTCATTAGTGACTTTCTTCTATAGGCTTTTTAGCCCTGCATGTAATGTGCAGCAGTCCGCCAGGAGGAAGTGACGCACGTACAAGAGTGCTGTTTACATTGTGGCTATAATATATTATGACTATACAATGTTTTGCCCTTTGTCTCCTTTTTGCCTAGCCGGCCCCCTGCCCCCATACTCTGGCCCAGCACCCTGTCTCACCCTTTCATTATATAAACCGATTTGCACTCCATTCGTTGCTTTATAGCTCGGGCCGCGATGTATGAATCTCATAACGTAATACATATAATAGGAGTGGACTGTAAAACTGTAACTATACCCTGCTGAACGCCTCGAGCTGTTAGCTGCTGGTGAATCGATCAGGGAAATTTATTTGCTTATTTTTTGCAAGGTCCCTTAACATGTGTCAACTTTTAGGAAAACTGATGGGAGATTAAGTAAAGACTGGTTAAAATCCAGAATTCCGTTTGAGTGACTATTATATATGTGATTGGCTTTACGCATGTTTTATGTCAAACAAGCATTGGCAGATCCAAGAGGCCTTGCCTTTTAGATCTAATGGCTTTGCCAATACCTTTTAGCCATGCCGCACAGCATTCCCAATTCTGTGCAGCATGGATAAATAAACAAGCATTGGCATAGCCAATAGGTCTCGCTTTGGGACCTTATAAGTATTTAGTTTTGCAGCACAATATCCTTGGTGCAACAACATCAGCTGTTGCATGGCTAAACCTTGTACCTTATAAGTGTTTAGCCATGCAACAGTTGATGTTGTTGCACCAAGGATATTGTGCTAAAGTTATCCAGCACAATATCCTTGGTGCAACAACATCAAGTGTTGCATGGCTAAACACTTATAAGGTCCCAAAGGCGAGACCTATTGGCTATGCCAATGCTTGTTCCTCTTTTCCTCCTCCGGAATGCTTATTTCCTGCCAAGTACACGGCCAGGGGTGGGGTTTTCTGCCCTTCGGGTCACTCCTTGTAATTTATAACCCTTTTTCTGCTGGTTGCTTTGTTACCCTGTACATAATGGAAATAGATAGCTCACCTCGTTCAAATGTTGATAATGAGGAAGGTGCAGCATTTAATAATGACTTGAATGTTTTTATTTATTCCTCTGTGGAGCAAGCAGTTGTGGCCTCTAAAAATTAAAAAATTAAAAAAAATATGGAAAATTCTATGCTAAACATGATGTCCAAGATCTTATTGGCCCATTCTGTGGGGGAAAGCAGAAAACATAAATCTGTGCCTCTTTCCAATTTTAAATATCAAGTCCCTAATTTTGATGCCGCCCAGGCGATCAGTGAGGTTTCCTCACACAAGGTTGAGGACAAGGTTCCTCTCAGGCCTCCTTCTAAGGAGGGGATGGTAAACAGCCATTAGTACGTGACTTTTTGTTCGCATACCATTACAACGCAAGCGTAACAACGCATGCGCTGTAACAACGCGTAGCCTTTACTACATATGTTATTACTTCGCATGCGCTGTTACAACGCATGCGTTGTATTGCGTGTATGGCTGTGACTGAGGACCCGGCGCAAAGATGGCAGAGAGGAGGCAGCGATGACGTAAGTAGGGGAGAGGCGCTGGTGCCCGCATGCGTGCAATTCTGTGACTGAGTACCCGGTGCCAAGATGGCAGAGAGGAGGCTGTGATGACGGAAGTAGGGGAGAGGCGCTGGTGCCCCGGCGGATCTGCAGGCTCCTGCGCACTGGCTGGGGGCTTTTTTGGGCAACTCTGCTGCGAGTGAGGACCCGGCGCCAAGATGGCAGAGAGGAGGCAGCGATGACGGAAGTAAGGGAGAGGCGCTGGTGCCCGGGGCGGATCTGCAGGCTCCTGTGCAAAGGATGGGGGCATTTTTGATTGACAACGCTTGCAGCCGAGGACAAGGGATGTGCACAGAGGAGAGAGAGGTAAGAAGGGCTGTGTATTTTTAAAGGGTTTGTGTTTGAGGAGTAGTGTTTTTGGGTTTAGGGTAGTGTTGTGGGTCGTGCAGGGTAGTGTTTGTGTGTAGGGACAGGAGTGGGGGATGGGAGAGGGTCGTGCAGGGGTTAGTGTTTTAGGGATTATTAGTGTTGTGGTTTTTCTGTAGTGTAGGGTAGTGTCGGGTGGTTCGTGCAGGGTAGTGTTTCAGTGTAGGGACCGGACTAGGGTAGGGGCAGGGTCGTGCTGGGGGTAGTGTTTTAGGGTTTAGAGTAGTGTTGTGGTGTTTGTGTAGTGTAGGGTAGTGTTTTAGGGTTTAGGGTAGTGTCGGGGGGTTGTGCAGAGTAGTGTTTCAGTGTAGGGGACGGACTGGGGGTAGGGGTAGGGTTGTGCTGGTGGTGGTGTTTTAGGGTTTAGGGTAGTGTTGTGGTGTTAGTGTAGGGTAGTGTTTTAGGGTTTAGGGTAGTGTCGGGGGGGTCGTGCAGGGTAGTGTTTCAGTGTAGGGAGCGGACTGGGGGTAGGGTCGTGCTGGGGGTAGTGTTTTAGGTTTTAGGGTAGTGTTGTGGTGTTAGTGTAGGGTAGTGTTTTAGGGTTTAGGGTAGTGTCAGGGGGGGTCGTGCAGGGTAGTGTTTCAGTGTAGGGAGCGGACTGGGGGTAGGGGTAGGGTCGTGCTGGGGGTAGTGTTTTAGGGTTTAGGGTAGTGTTGTAGTGTTTGTGTAGTGTAGGGTAGTGTTTTAGGGTTTAGGGTAGTGTCGGGGGGGTCGTGTAGGGTAGTGTTTCAGTGTAGGGGACGGACTGGGGTTAGGGGTAGTGTCGTGCAGGGGTTAGTGTTTTAGGGATTAGTAGTGTTGTGGTTTTTGTGTAGTGTAGGGTAGTGTCGGGGGGTAGTGCAGGGTAGTATTTCAGTGTAGGGACCGGACTAGGGGTAGGGGCAGGGTCGTGCTGGGTGTAGTGGTTTAGGGTTTAGAGTAGTGTTGTGGTGTTTGTGTAGTGTAGGGTAGTGTTTTAGGGTTTAGGGTAGTGTCGGGGGGTTGTGCAGGGTAGTGTTTCAGTGTAGGGGACGGACTGGGGGTAGGGGGTAGGGTTGTGCTGGGGGTAGTGTTTTAGGTTTTAGGGTAGTGTTGTGGTGTTAGTGTAGGGTAGTGTTTTAGGGTTTAGGGTAGTGTCAGGGGGGGTCGTGCAGGGTAGTGTTTCAGTGTAGGGAGCGGACTGGGGGTAGGGGTAGGGTCGTGCTGGGGGTAGTGTTTTAGGGTTTAGGGTAGTGTTGTAGTGTTTGTGTAGTGTAGGGTAGTGTTTTAGGGTTTAGGGTAGTGTCGGGGGGTCGTGTAGGGTAGTGTTTCAGTGTAGGGGATGGACTGGGGGTAGGGGTAGTGTCGTGCAGGGGTTAGTGTTTTAGGGATTAGTAGTGTTGTGGTTTTTGTGTAGTGTAGGGTAGTGTCGGGGGGTCGTGCAGGGTAGTGTTTCAGTGTAGGGACCGGACTAGGGGTAGGGGCAGGGTCGTGCTGGGGGTAGTGGTTTAGGGTTTAGAGTAGTGTTGTGGTGTTTGTGTAGTGTAGGGTAGTGTTTTAGGGTTTAGGGTAGTGTCGGGGGGTTGTGCAGGGTAGTGTTTCAGTGTAGGGGACGGACTGGGGGTAGGGGTAGGGTTGTGCTGGGGTTAGTGTTTTAGGTTTTAGGGTAGTGTTGTGGTGTTAGTGTAGGGTAGTGTTTTAGGGTTTAGGGTAGTGTCGGGAGGTTGTGCTGGGTAGTGTTTCAGTATAGGGAGCGGACTGGGGGTAGGGGTAGGGTCGTGCTGGGGGTAGTGTTTTAGGGTTTAGGGTAGTGTTGTAGTGTTTGTGTAGTGTAGGGTAGTGTTTTAGGGTTTAGGGTAGTGTCGGGTGGGTCATGTAGGGTAGTGTTTCAGTGTAGGGGACGTACGGGGTAGGGGTAGTGTCATGCTGGGGGTAGTGTTTTAGGGTTTAGAGTAGTGTTGTGGTGTTAGTGTAGTGTAGAGTAGTGTTTTAGGGTAGTGTCGGGGGTTGTGCAAGGTAGTGTTTGAGTGTAGGGACTGGAATGGGGAAGGGGGAGGGTCGTGTAGGGGGCAGTGTTTTAGGGTTTAGGGTAGTGTAGTGTGTAGTGTAGGGTAGTGTTTTAGGGTAGTGTTGTGGAGTGTGTGTTATGTAGGGTAGTGTATATGGATGTAGAAATTAACGTAGTGTTGGGGGGTTATTTTTTTTTAAAAATGCGTTGTAAATCTCTGCGGGGAATTGGGATTCGTTGTAAAGACATTTCTTATGCATTTAAAAGCAAATGCGAAGTAATGGTATTCGTTGTAGAAAAATGCGTTGTAACGGTACTTGCAAACTAAAAACAACGTTGTAAAAGTATGCGTTGTTTTAGTTTGCGAAGTATCGTCATATATTCGAGGGGATCTCTAAATCATTTGGGAAGTGCAAATCAAAAGCTAAAAACATTTCTGAGGCTCCTAAAGAGATTGTAATTACTAACATCTTGGAAACTGATGACGACATGGGTGAAATAGATGATATTTCTGATAAGTTTGGAGCCGATGACCCTTCCTCTCCCCGAAAAAATCAAAACTCGACTCTTTTGCCTCCAAACCAGTTCTGGATGCTGAAGGTTCACCAAAGTTTGACCCTCCCATGATCCGCCATCCTAAATCAACTGAGTTGTTTCTTGCCATCCATGTCGGAGAGTCCATCTCTTCTAGACTTCGCCTTCCCTGGATAAATCCACCAGAAACAAATTGAAATCAGAATGTCCACATTCTTCCCTTGCTTCTAATATTACTACTACTCCCCCTATCGATCAACCTTTACTAACTTTCTTCTCTAAATTCGGCAATGACCCACGCAAGGGCATAGACAAGGCATTGTCTACTTGCCAAGACAAACTACTGGATGTGGTGGGGCCTCTAGCCTGCATTTTCGACATTGCAGAGTATTCCAGGTTGGGGAACATGGATATAGCTCCTCAAGATCTTTCCTTATGGATCCAAAGAGCTTTTTGTTTTCTTGGCAATACCAATTCAGCAGTAACCCATGAACGCTGCAAAGGGCTCCTCTTGAAATTGTATCCCAAATTAGTTAACTTGGCTTCCCTGGACCCAGGCATTAAGGCTGTTGGCCTTCTTTTTGGTGATTCTTTTATAAAGGATTTGAGCAAGTATGTTACTAGATTTGCTTCTACAGACAAGGTACACCAATCGTTGAAAAAAGTATTTTCCCATGGGGTTTTTGCACGGGCCGGCAGAGGCAGGAGCCGCTTTACCGGCCGTTCCCACCAAAATCAAGGCTCCAGAGGTTTCTATGGTTCCAACTACAAGTACCAGGACTACAAACCACAATTCTACCCTCAAAGAGGTAGTGGGTACAGAGGACGTGGTCAAAAAATCTATAGAAATAACAACCAGCAAGGTGAGTCTCTCTTTTGGCCATCCTCCTGTAGGGGGCTGTATAACGTTGTTTCTTGCAAAATAGCAAACTCTAACTGCAGATCCCTGGGTTCTCAATATCGTCCAAGGTTATCTTGTAGAATTCTATGCTCCACATTTCCAAACAGTCTTTCCTTCTCCTCCAATCTTCTCCTCCGATGTCACCTATCTCATCTCCCTACAAATTTCATCCCTTCTCCAAAAACAAGCAATCCAGATCTCTCAGCCAGATCCTTCTGGGTTCCTCAGTTCCATCTTCCTGGTGCAAAAGAAAAACAAAAAGAAGCATCCAGTTATAAATCTGAGACTATTCAAACCATTATCCATTTCAGAGATTCTCTACGACAACATGATTGGATGGTCAGACTAGACCTACAAGAAGTTTACCTCACAATTCCCATTTATTATTCTCACAGAAAATTCCTTCAGTGCCAGTGGCTCGGTCTAACTTACCAGTTTTCCTCTCTTCCTTTTGGTCTGTCTTCAGCAGCTTGGTGCTTTACTAAGATAATGAAACTGGTAGTGACTTACCTCAGTTCTCTCGGGGTCAGACCCATAATATGCTTGGATGACATCTTGATCATGAGTCAGGACAGTCAGACCCTTTTATCTCATCTACAACTCACTTGCTCCCTTCTGTCAGATCTCAGTTTCCTACAAAAAAACGAAAAGTAAATTATCTTTCCTTCTCAACAAATTGAATTTCTAAGTTTTCTCATAGATTCTTCAACTGCCACTCTACACCTTCCGCAGTCGAAGGTCAGGGCAATCAAATCCGAGATTTCTCATACTCTTCGTAGTTCCCAAATATCGCTCAGATCCCTAGCAAGGATAGTAGGCCTGCTGTCCTCTTTGATTCAGGCGATCTTCCCGGGTCCCCTCCACTACCGAGCCCTTCAACCCCTCAAAATACACCTTCTGCGTCAAAGTTTAGCTTAGTCTGATGTAGTCCTCATTGAGCCAGAATCTCGTTTAGAACTTCAGTGGTGGATTGACCATTTAGACATCTGGAATGGCAGAACTATCTACGCATCAGTTGCCGATCTTGTGTTAGAATCAGATGCAAGACGGACGGGATGGGCCGCCCGCTGCAGCACAAACTTGAATGGAGGTACATGGTCTCTCGAGGAGCCAAACTTGCACATAAACTGTTCAGAGAGGCTTGCAGGATCCTTTGCAATCAAAAGCCTAGCAAAGGACAGGAGTTGGTGTTCCATACTTCTTTGCGTGAACAATGTGTCCGCGATCTGCTAAATAAATCATCTAGGTGGAACAAGTCCAAGCCCCTTATAGATTTGGCGAAAGGTTTCTGGGAATTCTGTCTTCTCAACAAAATTTCTGTCAGAGCAGAGTACCTTCCAGGCATTCTCATTATCTACCAGATTTCAGTGATTGGAAGCTACATTCTTCCGTCTTCCAGTCTCTCTCCCACATGTGGGGTCCTTTTAATATCGACCTGTTTGCTACTCGTCTCAATACCCAACTTCATCACTTCTTCAGTTGGCGTCCGGATCCGTTAGCTTTGGCAACAGATGCTTTCCTTCAAGATTGGTCTCATCACCTCAATTAAGCTTTCCCTCCATTTCTTTTGATCAACAAGGTTCTGGCCTAGGTCGGGCGCCAACTAGCCTCTCTAGTTATTGTGGTTCCTTTTTGGCAATTACAAGTATGGTTCCAGTCCCAGCTGGAACTGACCGTGGACTTCCCGGTCCTTCTTCCATCCTTCAACAGTCTTCTTTCAGATCCTCTGGGTCACACTCACAATCTGGATCTTGACAACACTTTGATTCTTTCAGCCTGGAAAATATTGGGTCTGGACAACCTAGGCTCGGTATTTCGCAAGAGGTTTCAGACTTCATTAACAAAGCTTGAGCTCCAGGAACAGCAAAAGATTACAAATCCTCTTGGGCTTTATGGTCAAGCTGGTGTCTGTGAAAACATCTTGATCCCTTTTCAGCAGATGTAATTTACTTTATCAATTTACTGGCGGCGGAAGTCAGTTCAGGTAATTCCTACAGAAAAATCAACCTTTACAGATCTCCTAATTCTTTCAACCACAGCACCATTAATGGCAAACCAGTTGGAGAGCATTCGCTCGTATGTCGTCTTTTGAAGGGAGTAACATTTTCTAAGCCTCCTCTACCAAAGTATACAAAATTATGGGATGTAAATCTGGTTTTGAATTTGTTTCTTTCTTGGTCTGATAATCCTGCTCATTCTTTGAAAATGCTGTCTGCCAAGCTTACTATACTGTGTTTGGTTTCCATTAAACAGGTATCTGATGTCAAGTGTTGGATGTGTCTTCTTGACAATATACCCCTCCTGGTGTGATGTTTTATATTAATAAGCGCACAAAAACTAATTTAAATTTTGTGTTTTACCCTTACTTTCTCGCTCATTCCAAACTTTGTGTGGGCAGTACCTTAAAAACTGTAAACAACGGACCTTTGATTTCAGAATGTCCTCTCAGTCCCAGCTCCTTATTTCCTTCCGCAGATCTCACAAGCCTGTTTCCTCTGACACTTTAGCCCACTGGGTCAGATGGGTCATGTCCCTTGCTGGCATTGATGTTTCTGTTTTCGGGGCTCATTCTGCCAGGGGTGTCATGGCTTCTAAAGCTTTTTTGGCGGGTTCCAGGTTGGAGTACATTCTGAGATCAGCTGACCGGTCCAATGATAAAGTGTTTCAAATGTTTTACTGTAAACCTGTTCTCAATGCAACTTCTTTAGTTGTGGACATGCTTTAAACAAGCATAATAGGAGCCTCCGGTCTTGACATAAAGTGTAGATTGTCCTAGTAATTTATGAAGGAAAGTCTTAATTTTTATTAAAGACATGGAGGCAAGTATTATCCCACCTTAACACTTAACATGTGCTTTTCGCCCTCCCTTACAGCGGCTCCAGCTTTGCCACCTAAAGCTTCCTAATGATGGCCTACACCAATGGAATTCTTCCAGTGTTCATTTGCCTTCTTCTTCTTCGCATGGATGTTGGACTTTGACCTTTTTTTCTACTCGATGACTTGTTTTTATGAAACTTTGCCAGGATTTATTTATGTTGACATTGGCTTGTTCTATTGTTCTTTCAATTTTCCCTTTATTTTCTGTTCCTATCTAACTACTCGCACAAGAAAAGAGGGCTGTTTGCAGTCAAGTAGGACGTTATACATCGTTCATGATATTATTGATTACTGTGTTTGTGACTCTATGTATTTCCATTGGCCAGCCTGCCGCTTAGCCTCTTGGGATTTGTAGTTTTTTGTTATCTTGACTGCTGCTAATAAAATTAAGCAAGTTAAGAAAGCATAATACTCAACTCTGTATCTTTAATAAAATTAAGACTTTCCTTCATAAATTACTAGGAAAATCTACATTGTGGAAGGTTATGTACAGCTGGTTTAAGTGGGATGGAGACTAAAACCATAAGCTAACTCCACACATACATGTTCCTATACACAGCCTAATGCCTATCACAACTGGTTTCAGGGGCATGGTGGTGGAGCTAGGCGCAGGGCTCAGGCCCAGAGCCTGTGTCTTTTTGACAAATACTGCACAGCTAGTTTGAATGTTAAAATTTGACCCGCACTTGAGTTTCAACGGGCACACAGGGTGAGGGCCTGTTACCTGACCAGCCAGGTGAGGTCAAAACAAGCTTTGTCAGGCATCAGCAGGTGAGGCAGGTGCTCTTGGCAGCCAAAAAACAGGGCCAATTTTCCTACAAGGGACAAAAAATGTATGTCTCCCAGGACATTTCATGTAAGTCAAACCTAACGCGGAAAAACATTCTTGCCACTTCAATATGGGTTACATCATCAAGATCTCCGCTTTGTGCTGCTGAAACTCACGATTATGCTGGAAACCCTAGATAGTTTTTAGTTTCAATTGATGATACAGATGTGGACACTAAAAAGGTACGACAAAAACTGTCAAACATCACAGACATCTCAGGAATGGGCAAGTTGACATCATCAACAGGTAGAGAGGTTAAGGCTGGAAGAAGTCATGCGTTGAAGGGAAACACAAGACAATAATGGAATATAACACAAACATACGCCAAGAGACACATCAAAATCACAGCTAAAAGACTAAAGAGAGATAGTGGGCTTTATTGAGGTTGGTGATATTATTGACAGGAGATCTAACCTTTAGCGACCAGTCTCCACCAACGAGAGACCTATGGTAAGACAATTGTGGTGCCTGGAGAATGGGAAGCATTCCTCAGTGTTACATGGATTGTGCTGTGTAAAAGAGGACATTTCTGATCTTATGAGTTACTTTTCACAACTCCTCTTAGGGGAACACCACGGTCTACGGGTAAGGAAGTGAAGTAATATTTCTCAAACAGTTTTTACCACCATTAACAAAAGCATCATGAGTTTTACTAACTCATTATCGACTCTTTGGCTCGCGCAATAACTGTTCTAGATATATTACAGTTGGCATCCTGTTATTCCATGTTTGGATTGCGTTAGTATACGTTAAGACTCCCTCTGAAGGGATTTCTCTTTCTTTCTCGGTCCCGGATGAGGATACCATATTTTGCATCAAGATATCCCATTTTGTACATTAGACATAAAATTAAGATTTCTGATCTCCTGATACATTCTCCTTAGAAATAACAGGCTTACTCTCCCTAATGCCAATAGATACAGGACAGCCATCTTGTTTGGTCTTACTAAGCCTTAAGGACACTCCTCTTATCTCATCATAGTTGGACTTGAAGTATACTCTATTTCCTGATTTACTGTTACTGTTGTTACAGCATTACCTATGAACCTTGTTAATGCTGTTCCTCTGTAAAAAAAAGTCTCTCTAAACTTTGAAGGACTGCCCACTGCATTAAAAGAAAGACAATTTTGTCTTCGCTAGGTGCTAAACAGCGCAACATAGTGCTACTTCAAGAAATGCATTTGCCTCCCAGAGATTGTGATTCGTTAAAGACAGACTGGGTGGGCAAGGTATTTTTTGCATCTAACAGAGCCTATAAATCACATGATACGGGCTAACAGGCACCATATTGTATAAATGGGGTGGCTATTTTGATAAACAAATCCCTCGCGGTCATAATAGTGAAGAGGTGGACAGACCCACATGGTCAGTTTGTTTGGCTAAACTATATAAGTATGAATATACATATATATATATGTATGTATATATATATGCATACTTATATAGTTTAGCCAAAACAAACTTACCATGTGGGTGTGTCCACCTCTTCACTATTCTGGCGCTCACCAGTAGGTAGTTATAGTTAGAGCCAAAGTTTCCATAGGAAAAGCGTTTTTTGTTTTGCCAATAACTTTGGCACCGCTTGACAAATCTCCTCAAACTTTTCACAGAACTTCCCCTCTTTGGTTCAGCTGCTATGTTGAAAGTTTCGGAGTGATCCGTAAAGCGGGGGTCGAGAAAAAAGGGGAGGTCCCAAAACACGTTTTCCCCATGTTAAGTCTATGGGGATTTTTCATTTTTTGAAAACGACTACAGCTCAAACCGCTGAACGGAATTACACCAACTTTGGCATAAAGCAAGACGTTGGTCCAGAAAGCTTGCTTTTTGTGATTTGGTGTAAATCCGTTCAGTAGTTTCAAAAATATTTAATTAAAAAAAATATATATATCTTAGAACGCGAGTCCTTGCAGGGGACAAGCGGACCCCCCTGAAATTTAAATGGCTGCCAACATTTCAACCAGTAAGTGTTAGCAGCCATCTTGGGACCCGGCTTGGAGCTGAGTCCCACAAAAAATGTATAACCATTTTTTAATTCAATTTTGCAGCAAAGTCGCAGGTGGACACACAGATCCACGGAAAAATTGAAAAAAAAAAAAGAAGCGCTGGCTCCAGCGCGTCTTTTTCATGAAGCTCCCGGGTGGGCCAAATCTTCTGGACAGTGCTTTATAACATTGCGAGGGAGGGGGGGGGGCGGCACCACCATGTCCCATGGACCATCACCTCAGCGGGGCAGTAAACTGATGCGGGAGGCCTGCACGCCCTCCCACAGCCCCGGGAACTGCCACCTCCCTTGGGCTATTTGTAAAATTAGCGCAGGGGAGGCCCATCTGGCCTCTCCCACATCCCCAGGGACCGCCACCTCCCCGGGGCTATTAGTAAAATTAGTGCAGGGGAGGCCCATACCGCCTCCCTCACAGCCTCGGGGACTGCCACCTCCCCGGAGGCTCTTTTCAAAATTAGTGCGTGGGAGGCCCATACAGCCTCTCCCGCAGCCCCGGGGACTGCCGCCTCCCCGGGGAAATCATTTATAGAAATGCGGGGGCACACCCCCCCCGCAGCCCGGGAACCCCCACCTCCCTGCGGCAATTCACTTATAGAAATGCAGGGGGCCCGCACGTACCCCCCGCAGCCCCTGGGACCACCACCTTCCCGGGGCTCCAAAAATTTAATGGAGGGGTTCCGATGCGGGCCCCGGGGACCACCACCTCCCCGGGACTAAAGTAAATATTGGAGGGGGGCCGCTTGCTCAAAGCAGAGCACAATTGCTTTTACACATGCATGTTAGCACTCGCAGCTATGTGTAAAATGCTGGCTCCTTCAGGAGGTGGCGAGCCGGCAGGGACCACGGGAGCCTTCAGGCTCTCCCCACGGTCCCCATCTTTGTACTCTGAAGCTCTAGAGCCACCCATACTATTTTGCAGCCTGACCCCATTTCCCGGCTGCTGGTTCGGCTGCCGCGGCACAGCGGAATGTGCTTCAGCCCCCTGCAGCTACCCAACTGATCTGCGTCCCTCTGATGACCAGAGGCACCTTGTGGTGACCCGCGACGATCGCGGCCTGACTCGGCCCTCGAAGGCCCCACGACGACAGTGGTCTCGGGCGAGCCTGAGGGCAGGTCATGCTCAGCAGCCGCTCTACAATTGACGCCGGGGATTCTTCTGCAGCCTTGCCATGCAGGGCATGGTTTCGAGCATCTGCGACCAGCCGGGGGGGGTGCCCTCCTGATTATTACAGCTACTTGTGACAGGGCCACTGCGGTGAGTCGCTCTTTGCTCCTCCAATACCATGGTGGCTGTTGGTATCCGGCTCTCAGTGGGGGCAGCTGCGGATAGTGCTGGACTTTGGGCCAGAGGTTGGCTTTTGCTCCGTGGGCCCCACTGTATGTGTGCCTCCCTACCGTTCTTACTACTGGGCGATTGGCCACAGCGCTTGCCTACGCGGCGCCCCACTCAAGCTCACTGCCTCTGCTGGGATAGTCGATGGTCGATAGCCTCATGGTTGCAATGAGCAAAGTTTTTGGGGATTGTTAGAGATGGGGGTCTCTCAGGGCTCTCAGTGGACAGGGGTGGGCTCTCCTACACCCTGTCCTCCTCCCTGGGGCTCTGTACCCTCCACCTGTTATGGCACCCCCATACTTCAGAATTGTCAGGGCACCTGTGGCAGGTGTCCTGTACAATTCTCCCACCAGTTCAGGGGTGCTATCCTGCAACTGGTACACCAGCCTAGGGTCTGTACCCTGAGGCTGAACAAGGGACTGAGGTGGGCTCTCCCATACCCTGTGCTCCTTCCTGGAGCTCTGCACCCTCCCACCTGGAGTGGTACCCCCAGAAGACAAACCGTTAGGGGCACTGTTAGCAATCGCCCCTTCCTCCAGGTCAGGGGGGATACCCTGAACCTGGCCCTCCAACCCAGGGTCTGCCCCCTTAGGCTGGACCTGTGCCTGGCAACCCAGGACTTCTGGGGGAGTACACCACCCCCCCCCAAGGGAAACACACTCCTCAGGAGTTGTGCAAGTCTGTCTGGCACAGGTCTCCAGCCTCCTGTCCACCTGACAGACCATAAGATCCCCAGGCCAGAAGTGACCTCACTAGGGTCAGTCCTGGGGTGCTCTGACCTCAGAGCTGGCAACCACTGACCCACTGGTCCTTCCACTGGGGACTGCGTCAACCCCCTCACCCCTCTCTCTGACTCATGCACCCTCCCAACTGGAGAGGTGCTGCCAGACACCAGAACTGGTGGGACTCTTGTTACAGTAGCCCCCCAGCTCACCTGACACCCTGGGATCCCTCTCAGGGGATGGCCTCCCATTACAGACCAGGCCCCTCTCCTGGGGTTTCCTCACAGAATCAACCAGGCCTTGAGACTGGATTTTGGGCACCTCGGGGCATAGCCCACTACCACTGCTTCTCCTCTGAGACATGACATGGGACCCTACATCTCTCCCACTACTCTGGGACCTATATGGGCTTCCACAACACTCCCCCACCTCACTTGGTGGGGGAAAACCTGAGCCACCTTCTTCAGGATCACCCCTAGAGGCTTCTTCAGACCCTCTGGAATCCACCAAAAGGTCTGCCTCCGGTGCGAGCTCCCTGGGGTCAGAGAACTCACACTCCACCAGGTTTTGGCATAGCACTGGAAAAAGGGGGCTTAAAATATGCTCTCCAACAATTGAATCACACAGTCCCACACAGGTGTTAACTTAGCTGCCCTTTGCCTCACCATCCAGTGCCTCGCACAAGTACCCCACACCACCCTCCTGAGACTGGCAAGACAGTACCTGACTGTCCCTGTCACTGAACCCACACTCTTCTGGGCAGTCTCCACAATCACATACCAAGACGTCTACCATGGAGGAACCCCTCTCCCTGCACCGCTCATCTAGAGTCAGTAGAGTGTCCCTCCCACCACTAGGAATATGAACCCCTGTGCCAGTTCCCCAATCCAGCTCAGGGACACTGCGCACCACTGGAGCCACCTCATAAACCTGAACCCCCTGGTGTATGTTAACCTCCTCCTTCAAGTCAGGCGCCACCTCTCTGGGTGTGTGTACTTCTCCCTAAGCACTAGATAACACCTTTTTGCTGCCACCATCTTTGCTGGACTCCACCTCCTGCCCAGCCAAGCTCACTTCCTGAGCTACACACATTTCTTTTTCAGTTAAGGCTTGCTCTATATCCTCACACACCCGGTCTAGCTGCCTCAGCCTCCGTCACAAGCGCAAATCTGATTCCTCTCCTCACATGTCAATCTTTCCCATGTTTCCTCCTCAAGGTCACTGCCCTCCTGGTATTCTGGCTGGTGATCCTCCCCCTCAGATTCCTCCTCTGAGTCATCTGATAGTGTTGCTTCCCAGCATAGCACCTCATAGCTATGCAGGGTTGCCTCAATATCCTGCATGGTGGATCTCCTCTTCACCGGTAGCCCCCTCTCCTTGCAAAAGACTTTTAGTTCCCTCATCTTGTAGATGTGCAGGTGACAAAATTTGATTTCCATTTTCACAAGGCCCCTCAGGTGCCACAACTAACCAGAGTTCCAACAACCAAATTCCGAAGGGAAACAGGGAAAAATAGTATGTGGTTGCGTAATGGTCTGCACTATACTAGTAGTGTGCACCAATCACTGTATGTAAGGCACAAATGCAAGTCCAGATCCCACTGCTGCCACCAATGTTAGAAATGGGGGTCTCTCATTGGCAATGGTTTGCACCTTTGTCCAAGTAGGGACCCTTCTTCCTAGTCAGGGTATTGGGGAAACACTTCTAAAATAATCCCTTCTCTCCCCTTGGTAGCTTGGCATGAGCAGACAGGCTCATCTCAGAGGCAGTGTGTAAAGCATTTGTGCACACATACAATTATACAGTGAAAATACTACAAATGGACACCACACCGGTTTAGAAAAATACATAATCTTTATCTAAACCTAACAAAACTAAAACGATAAAAATCCACACTACAGTAATCAAAATGTACTTCTTAGAAGGTAAAAACAGTTTGGTCCATGGCAAATTATAGAGGTGACACTTTCAATACAAATTACCTTGGATGCGTCAACATCATAAACAAAAACAGCCACAAGGAAGGTGATGCGTCGGTTCCTTACTCCAGGAGATGTGGTACGTCGGTTCCTTACTGCCACTCAGGGGAGGTGATGCTTCGGTTCCTTACTGAAAGGGAGGTGATGTATCGGTTTCTTACTGGGCGGGGAGGTGATGCATGGGTTTCTTACTGCGGCCTCGGTGTCCTTTTAGATTTGGCGCCCTGGTGCGATGCATGGGGGTCTGGATGGGTCGGTCCTCGATGCGGCGGCAACATCGCTGCGTTTCTCTCTCCAGCCGCGGTCCCACGATGTGTTGGTTCTTGCAGCTGCACAGCAGGGCCTGCGTCGGAATCTTTGGTCTAGCTTCCCGGCAGGAGGTGGAGACAGCATTGTGAAAGGCAGACAAGGCCCATTCCGGTGAAAGGAAATCTCCTCCCCCTACTCTAAATGCAGCCCAGGTCTATTCAGCCCAGCCCTGACTCATTCAGGAAAGGCAGGACACACATCACCCCCCCCCCCCCAGTGGCTGTCTGAGAGAATGCACTTCCCCAGCCCCTGTCACTCCAGAGCCAGACATTCAATCCACAAACTAGCTGAGGCACACAGGATGGCTAAGCAAGAAAATACCTACTTTCTAAAAGTGGTATTTTTAAACCCACAATATAAAAATCATCTTTACTAAAAGATGCATTTTTATATTCTGAGTTCAGGCATACTAAATCCATCTTTCAGTCTTTTCCCAATGGGAAGTTATACGTATAAGGTTTTACAAATAAACTCCCATTCCATCTTATGGGACAGATAGCCTTTCCATAGTGAAAAAATTATATACAATGTATTTCACTATTAGGACATGTCACACACACCAGTACATGTCCTACCTTTCACATACACTGCACCCTGTCCACAGGGGTACCTTGGGCCTAACTTAGGGGTGGCTCACATGTAATAAAAGAGAAGGTTAGGACCTGGCAAGTGGGTGCACTTGCCAGCTCGACATGACAATAGAAACTGCGAGCAGGCACTGCAGCAGCAGGTCTGAGACCCTTTTAAAAGGCTGCTTGCAAGGGCGGTACAATCAGTGCTGCAGGCCCACTAGCAGCATTTGATTTACAGACCCTGGGCACACACAGTGCACTGTACTACGGACTTAGTAGTACATCAAATAAGCCAACCATTGGAACACCAATTCATTATAACAATTTACACAGAGAGAAATGCACTGTAGCACTGATCAGCAGTGGTAAAGTGCCCAGAGTCCTAAAACCAACACAAACAGGGTCAAAAACAGGAGGCCCAAAGGCAAAAAGTCTGGGGATAAACCCTCTGGAAAAGCTAGGTCTAACGGAGATGCTTCAAAAGTTGGATCTTGCCGTTCTTTTCTCAGCTCTGGCTATAGGGAACTGGGGATCTAGAAGAATAGGGGAGGGCCATAATGGACGTCTGCAATGCCCAGAAGCATTGGTGTAGGGAACCCCAAAGAATGGATTAGGGCACTTTTTACAGCCCTTGTCTATGGTGATCTGCCTAGTCTTAATACGTCCCATACAACAGAATATGATTTCACAGGCAAGGTCACAATGCCTGGCTAACTCAAATCAGTGTTTTTTAACCATCAAGTCTCTCTGTGGGTCACTATGGTTGTCACTGAGACTGAAAGATAATTTTTAATAGATCCTATGGAGGTAGTATATAAACATGAAATCTTTGGCAAGTACGAAGCGGTGCAGAAGCAGAGCCATAGTGGATCTCCTAAGACTTGATCCCAAACTAGACTGGCAACTCACAGTACAGGCATCCAGAAAGCAGCATCACAGGTGTGACAAAGGTAGAACAACAAGGCTGGAGAGGGTTTAGGAAGGCCTTCAGGCATGCAAGGAGTCAGAGTGTATCCAGTTTTCAGTGGCAAAGTTCAACGTCTTGGGTGCCAGCCTTTCAGGGCATTGAGCTATTTCAAAGGCTTCACTGAACTCTGGTAACCTGCTTGCTGAGCAGGGTTTTGATTCCAGTTCCAAGCCAGACATGAAGAAAACAACATTTTATATGGAGTTCTGGTTAAGGATCTATGCTGGCTACCCATGCTTTCCACAAATTGTTGATGGGATGAGGGGTTATATGGACTTTCCCCCATCAAACCATACAGCAAAGACGAAAAGGCCGGATACTGCCAGTCAGTCACATCCACAGCACAATAACATCTATGCCAGACCACCATTTTGCACTACGCACTTGGGGGGTATTTATGAGAGCCTTGCATCACTTTTGCTCCACGTAAAGCGGTACATATGTGATGCAGGGCTCTGAATCAGATTTCTGAAGCAATGCTAAACCACCCTTTGTGGCTTTGAGTGGCCTAATAAATCTCGAGTCAGGTGACGCAGCGCAAATCGCTGTGTTGCCTTACTCTGTGCTGGGTAGGCATTCCATGTGTGTTATGGTGGTTGTTTCCATGCACCACCCATGGATTTTGACGCTGTCCCATATTTACAAAATCATGTAAACCTGGGGAAGCACCAAGGGGCATATTATCAAGAACGGCGTTAAAATTATCGCCGCTTTAGCGGCAGAAAACTGCCGCTAAAGCGGCGATAATGGGCTTGATAATATGCCCTTGAGAATTCCAATAGAAGCCCATGTTGACACCAGAACATGGGCTTCTATTGGAATTCTCAAGGGCATATTATCAAGCCCATTATCGCCGCTTTAGCGGCAGTTTTCTGCCGGTAAAGCGGCGATAATTTTAACGCCGTTTCTTGATAATATGCCCCCAAATCCTTACGCCTCACAAGTTGCGGCGTAACAAGGAGAAATATTTTTATTACTCCTCACTGTTTTCTCTTTCTATGTGTGCTGCATTTTGCTGCACACATAGAAAGAGGAAAAAACCTTTTAGGGTTGTTTTTGTGCAGAAAAGTGCTCATTCCTGCACAAAAACAATGCTGCATGCAATGGACCATGGCACAAGGGTGCGTATGCTGACAATAGGCTACCAAAAGGATGCCAGCGCAGGTAGAAAGGACAGGAATACACTGCATTGCATAAATATGTTGCATTCCTGCCCTTCACTTTGGCACAGGGCAGCGCAGCAAGGTGACTTGCTTTGCTGCCCTACCCCAAAATCCCGTAAATTACGGCCTTAATTGGGAAGAAGGGGAGCCACGTTGGGGAAGTGTAGAGTTTATATCGAGGGATCACAAAATGTCCAGAATGTAACTACCGACAAAAGAGCCTCTGTATAAGGATGTCAGATGTAGACAGATCCTTGAAAACGTTTAGGGAGCACTTTGGGGTCCCCTTTCTCCCAGCTGTAGCCTGGTGCTCTTCTCAGAAGCCTCTGAAGCCAATATTCATGTGATCCTGGTAATGAGTCATCGCTGTATATGTCAAACGGAAACATTGCCATGAAAATGTAAAACCATGCAGCCCATGTTGCTATAATGAGCTGCATGTTTATTTCCTATGAACAGCGGCAAAGACCAGTTGCAAAAATGTTCCTACCTAGCTCAGTTACAGCCAGCACCACATTTCATGAACTTCCGGAGGATCTTGGTCCCCATGACCTTCAAAAAGGTTCAAGCAATTCGGAGTTTGGCCTAGTCTGGTTGTTCAAGTTTAGCTTTGCCACATGACAATCGGTGCTTAATTTGAGCCGCTGGTTTCCGGTGCTTTACACCGGAACTTAATTGTCAACACCGAAACATATGACAGCCTGCCACATGGTGGCACTGTCAGTCTAATTTAGAGATGAGCACAACAACAGTTGTTTATTAATTAAATATACAGTAAAAATGGCAAAATGCCTGTCGCCCAAGACATTCTCCTAGCTTTGGGGGTCAGGAATGGCCTGAATCGTCACACTTGTAGACGTATGATGGTTAGTAGTTGTTTTGGTACTGTCGGTATGCAGACAGAATATCGAATTTATGGTAAGAAATATCATTTTTAAAAATATAGAAGTCATTAATATCGTTTGCAAAAATATAGTTGTTTAAAATATCGATTTTTCAATTAATGTCATGTATTTTAGTTTATATTTTAAATGTATGTGATGTATGTTTTTTGTATAAGTATAGTTTATGTTTTTTAATTAATTAATAATAAGTTGTTAATTAATATTAATTAATTAATCGAACATTAAGGGGCCCATTACGATGTCGGGCGGAAGCACTACCGCTGTGCTGTCGGAGGCAAAAACCGCTCGTTACCGTCCGCCAGCAACGGCCCACACGCCCGCAAAATTAGGATGTGAAAGTCAGGCAAACACCGCCCGTAAGCCTGCGACGCCGCCCGCCATCAAAGTGCGCCCGTGTACGTAGCGGCACGAGCCAATGGAGACATACCGTCCGACGAAATGACGTACCGCCCGGCGTACAAATTACGATGCCACAACCAAACAGCCTCACCGGCAAAGAGACACCGCACGAGACACCAAGGCGGAAAGCCGACTGTCCAGTACGGAGACTACAAAGGCGGCCCACCCAGAGATGAATCCTGCACTCCAGGCCATCCCCATGCTCTACCTGATGCACCACCTAGGAGTGAACGCGCCACGACGACGTAGGTAGGCAGACACACAACAAGGGCACGCAAACACTGGACACAATGCAAGGGCGGATAAACTGTACATGGCCCCCCCAGAAACCCCTGTGTGGACAGGACAAATCCACCACTGTACCCACACATGTCCCACCTGTCAAAATGAAAAAACTCGCAACATCCTGGGCACCCACTACCCGGGACCAGGAAGTGACGTCCCCGTCACGGCACCGCAGTGGCGATGACGCAGGTACACATGCGCACAACACAGAGGCCAACGACAGCGCCATGCATGGGCTGCACACAAACACCACAGGGTCACAACTACACACCCCAGACCCACCCTGAAGGCACATGTCACGTGGCCTTCCTGCATCAGTCATGTCCCCAAACGACAACTCACAGTTGTCAACCTGATGTCACACAAGTGTCCCGAACAGGGGAGTAATGTGATGGCAAAATAGGACACACCCTTGTGTGCAAAACATGGAGAAGCACACGGCGGCTGCTACATAACAGCGCAGAATATGGACATTGTCCGCAAAAGGCACGCCAGTCACATCCAAAAATACCTATACCATCCTGCTTGCAATATCAAGCTATGCAATGTACAAATTAGAAAAACCCTGCTGCCTGAGAACAGGTGTTCCCAATCACTACACCCACACAGAAGCCTCAATGTACAGCGGCAACGGAGTGTCCCGCCCACACACGGGAGAGCAGATAGCACTGAATGGCCTTCCATTCCTACTCTGAAATCACATTGCAACAAATTATGCAGGAGAATGGAGCCATTGTACCAACAAGAAGCCAAACATAGCCATGCAGAGGAAAACTTCCCCTGGCAGATAGCGCCTAACATGAAAGAAAGATAATAACACAAAATACAATCATACCACTCCTCCATGTGGGCCAAATGCAAGTAAACTGGAAAGAGTCAGACACCACTGGCCTTGACCATTCATTGAAGCATGTGGAATGAAGGCCTGTGTCCTCCGCCCAAGCTATACCCCAAGTCCTGCTGCCGTACATCCATTCCAGAACTCCCAGCATCGTCGGAGGTTGCACTAACCCTGGGCGTAGTTTGCGTAGTAGCACTACACGTAGCTACGCGAAGTACATTTTGAACTACACGTAGCTATGCAAATTGCATAGTGCGTAGCTGTGTGCTTGACTGCACTGTACAATAATTGCCAAAGGTATCTTGCACAGTGCAAGTTAAGATAAAATAAATATCTCTGTCTTTATATGCTAAAAATACATATAGTTATTTCACAAAAGTAAAAACGATAAATTAACAAGCAGTGAGAGAGGTGATGATTTTGGGATCCTCCCTAACCTAGGGAGAGAACCAAGCAGATGCCTTGAAAACAAGAAGCACATCTTTTGAACGATTCGGTGGTGGTCCCATCCTCTTAGGACCACCCCAAGCACAGTTATTGGCAAAAATACAATCCCAACCAAAGGCCCTGCAAAGCATTATGGGACGAGATTAGCAGTGGGCAGTGAATATTATAGTATCCAATATCAAAATAATTCTACAAAGAGCTGCAGTTCCACTAGTCGTTACTAGATGTCCCTCACGAGTCAAATGCAAAAGCTTCATGAAAGGGTTTCAATGCTTTTGCATTTGACTCGTGAGGGACATCTAGTAACGACTAGTGGAACTGCAGCTTGATGTATTAATAATTTCAATGCTTTTGCATTTGACTCGTGAGGGACATCTAGTAACGACTAGTTGAACTGCAGCTCTTTGTAGAATTATTTTGATATTGGACACTATAATATTCACTGCCCACTGCTAATCTCGTCCCATAATGCTTTGCAGGGCCTTTGGTTGGGATTGTATTTTTGCCCATAACTGTGCTTGGGGTGGTCCTAGGAGGAAGGGACCACCACTGAATCGTTCACATGATATGCTTTTTGTGTTCAAGGCATCTGCTTGGTCCTCCCCTAGGTTAGGGGACCCCAAAATCATCACCACTCTCATTGCTTGATATTTTATTGTCAAAGTTTACTTTTGTGAATTGATTTTATGCTTTTTTAGTATAGAAAATTGCTTTATCAAAGCATTTGTAGGTGTTTATTATACTGCTGCTACGCTATGTCAATTAGCACAGTTTTTCATTCTGCTACGTGCAATTTGCGTAGTGTGTAGTAGCACAAACTTTGCATGCTCCGTGAGCGTAGCGAAGTATTATGCCCAGGGTTAGGTTGCACTCTGCTGACTCCTCAGGCAGCCGGAGCACGCCATCACATCACCCTGTAGCAAAATGGCTGTTGCACCACTGCTTCTCAACTATGCCGGACAGATCAAGCTGTACAGTGACAGCTTGACTCACATAGGAGAGGTGTGGTGCAGCGGCCAGGGCAGCTGACTTCGGAGCACAGGGGTCACGGTTCGATCCCCGGCTCCGGCGGCAGCTCAGCTCAGCATCCTGTGACTCTGGGCAATAGCTCACTTAATTTCCACAACGGCCCCCAGCGCCTTGAGACCCGTAAGGGTGAGTAGTTCGCGCTTTACAAATACGGATTTAGATTTAGATTTTTATTTTTCAAATCTGGCTATGCTGAATGTAAGTTACCGAGTAACTTACCGAGTAACTTACCGCATTGCAATGTTCAGCTGCGTCATCCCCGTTTTCTACTGTCGGAGGTGTCCGTTCCACTGTCCTGTGGATTTATGTCTCTCCAACCCGGCATGTCCAAAGTCGGACTTGGTACACTTGTTTGCACCCCTGGACGCCCACGACAGGATCTGTTCAGTGTATGGGGGCATGGCGTATGTGGCAGCAATCGGGGACACACTGCAATGGGACCAGTGTGCCTCCACACAACGTCTTCTGGATCACAGTTTCATCGAATGTCATCCAACATGTCCCATCAGGCTTCTACAAGGGACAACTTACGACGAACACGTTGCTACCCACCATCCGCTTCATTGGATGTCATCCATGTTTACCATCAATGGGATGGATGCCCTGCTGGAAGGTATCGCATACATGACAACTTGTCAATTCATGGGTCCCCGACTCAATACCCCCAATTGAACATTGATGTTCAACACCGTACCTATGCTTGGCTTTCGCACGGAGTGGGCAGTTAGCTGTACAACAACTATACCATACAATCTGCAACTAACACCTTACCATCAACTCCACTGCCATGACATCTGACATTTTCGGGACATGCACTCTGTTCCTCACCATATCCCGTGTCTCTGCATGAACAGGGGGAGGCAGAGGTATGGGACTTGTGTACAGTAACCACATGGCCAATACTGCACGCACAACTATGCCATAATCTGTATTCTGCGCACCTGGACACATGCACCTGTCAGTGCACACTTATCTGTTTGCTGTATTACGTGAGAACTGTCACCTCACCTTTGTCTGTACTTCCGTGCCAGGACTTTTGCATGGACAACAAATGCAACCCCCTACAACATGGCCCTAGTTATTGTGTCATGTTCAGTAGCCACCACATTGCAACAACTAGTGAGACGCTGCTGCATGCATGTAGGCTCATGCTCTGATGTCACCTCTGACGCAGGTGTGTCAGAGTTACTATTGTAGTAAACCTGTACCATGGAACTGAGATGTACTGTGCCTATGATGTCAAGCTGTCTGGTAGGCAAAATGAATACTGTCTGTGTCAAAGTCTAGAGCTCTTCAGTAATTAGCAAATGTACTTTAGCATAGCAAGGGCAAGGCAGTTGTAACTCTGAAGCCTTCATTCCACAGTCAACAACTAATCACATCTACCCGTACCCCCTTTTGTGTGTGTAATCATGCTAAGTATATCCTTCACATGCATTTTGCTGCCAGTAGTGTCCACTCTACTGCCTCACAGAGGAAGTAAGTCCAAATACATGCCTTGAAGCAAATATGTGACTCTGTAGAATTATTTTTCGAAGACAAGTACGAATGAGAGAGGATGAGAGTGTGTGAAGTACACGAGAGTCGTGAGATGACCATGTAGTCTAGTGTCATTGGATGTCAATGCATATGAGTTGCCGCCACAGTGGACCTAGTGAAATACTACAGGTCGTGGGCCTTAACTTGTCAGACTCTGACGTGGCCCAACAGATCATCACATTAACACGGACGGCCTGGTCACTACAAAGCACAGTCCTACATATGTGTATAATTACCTTCACAGTCTGACATCACACTCATCAAGCAAAAGTAGGAGCCACGCAAAAGCATGCTACAGCAATGCATGACAAAACACACACACGATATCACTGTGGGTGGGCAGGACTGCACAGTGAGTTGGAACTGCAGAAATTCACATACATGCTCAATTAAACAAGGCACAATCTTGACAGTCACACACCCTGCAGAAACACAATGTCCAAAACATATCAAGTAGGAGACATCCTGAACTGCAAGGACACACCCACACACTGCACACTGTGCAACCTACAATACACACATGTGATCACATTCACAGACCTGAACACGGATACAAACACCCACCATGGGCCTGGGTAACACATGTGTGTAGTCGACATTGCCAGAGCGCACACACACACACCAACACTACCGCAAAGTCACACTCTTCACACCACACACACCTACACCTCCCAAATGCACACATTGAAAGTAAGCCATGTGCCCAGGCTCAATGTTCATCACAAGATTAACATACACCTACACTGCTGGCCACACAGAAAGTAAGCTCACACATTCCCGCATACTCTGCAAATGCTACCTGCCATCCTGTGGCTAGACTCACACCCTGTGCTTTGCTTGCACGCAAACATGACACGTATACATTTTCCCATATATACCACCAAATACATGCAGACAATCCGTGTCACAAAAATACTTCTTCATCACACACACAAGTAGCAGAGTCTGAAAGAAGTGAAGTCCCTGCCACGTGTAAAACACATTGAAATGTGAGACCAGACATTGCAATTGTTGAGGTACCATACACGGCATGTGCCTCACTTAACTATGCACACACAGCAACAACTGCAATCAGCAACTACACAGACACAACCGACTACAGGAACAACAGCATCCAGTCACAGATTACATAGACAGGCGGCAATATTGATCAACACCAGGGACAGTGGCCAGTCCGATGTGCAGAGTAGTGACACGAAAAGCTGCGTATGCAATGTGTGTGAGTGTACCCTGCCATGGCCAGCAACACTGCCATGGCAGTCACAATAGCCATTACAGCCACCACTGTGTCACAGGTAGTTGTGTGAGGGTGCCTACCATTCAAACTGGATGCCAGTCCGACTCGGTGCTGTCTGTGTGCTACGGGACAGTTGGAGGTCTGCCCCTGAGAGAGAAGCACAACTGTGGAAGACACACATGTGGCATGTGAAGCAGGAGGGCTGCTTGGCCCAGGTGGGTGGGTGGCACGGGTAGGTGCACTCATGCAGTGTTGAAACAGACTGTGTGGGGAGGATTCCGGAGGGGTAGATTTCCACTGTGTTGGGTATTTGGAAAGCCTACCTGTCTGGGGATGAATGTGAACTCGTGTGGGCACAACAGGCGGGCACACGATCAATGCTGCATCAGGTGTAGACGTTAGCCCTCCCTCTGGGGACATGCTGGATACTGCTGTGCGTCTGCCAGGCCCTTGCCAAGGCACTCACATCCCCTGTCCTCAAGGTGTACCCCCTACATTGTCCACCTGCACAGGCTACCCAGGGCACGGGATGGCAGTGGAGCTTGGTGGGTGGGAGGTCATGGCGCCCTTCTCCTGGTCACATCTCGCAGGCAACACATTCTCAGTGTGCAGCATGGCACAAGTCCTAAATAAGAAGTGGGGGGACGCAGACGTCACGACAGGAACTGACATCACGAAAGGTGGCTTGCACCATCAGACTTATTGCCTCCCTTCGCCCACCCCTTACATGCGATTGCAACAGAGAAGCCACCGTGTGCACAAGCAGCTCTGATTTCGCCCCAGAGAGGCCGAAGAGTGAATGTGTGGCTCCATTTGCTCCAGTCATCGGGCTCGCGGTAAAATAAGTGGGGGGATGCGGTCCACCCGCGTGGTACCCCGACTCGAGACCTGGACAACAGTGACAATGCATGACAGCCTCCGGAGTCCGGATACACCACATGCAACACACAGAGGCTGTAGCTGCCCTACCGGGCCAGGCCGCAAACACAATCCCAGACGAAAGGTAGACCCACCCCGGCGCGCATAGTCATTACAACCGCTGCCATTGACAAGGAACCCATGTGGTGAGACATGGGCCTCAGGGTGACGGGCCTCCGAGCCATCCCCCGCCAACGAGTGTCATGCAACTCACACATATCGCAAAGCCAATAGGACACTTTGCCTGCACACCAGGGCTCGAGTCGGGGTACCACGCGGGTGGATGGCATCCCCCCACTTATTTTACCGCGAGCCCGATGACTGGGGCAAGATCGGAGCTGCTTGTGCACGTGCTGGCTTCTCTGTTGCAATCGCATGTAAGGGGTGGGTGAAGGGAGGCAATAAGTCTGATGGTGCAAGCCACCTTTCGTGACGTCACTTCCTGCCGTGACGTCTGCGTCCCCCCACTTCTTGTTTAGGACTTGTGCCCTGCTGTTGTCAGATGTGCCACTGTCCAGGGGGGTGGAGAAAGGCTCAGGAATGTCAGCCTGAGATTGGCCCAGTTGAAGGCCCACCTTGACTGGGGAGGACAACCATTGGACAGTCTGGTGTAGCCCACCCACGCGTACATGTGGGCCCTCCATGAACTATGTCACCTGCGGCAAAGTGATGTCATGGGCAATGACGTCATTGAGGAGAGCTGTCTGCCCCACGCAGAGATGCCGCACAAGATCAACAGACCCAGCACTGAGGGCAGCAGGGGTCACATGTGCAGGGGCAGCTGTGCCTGGTGTGAAGGACACTCTATCCTTCATCCTTGTGCCGACACGTGTTGCACCAGTGAAAGTAGATGGGAGGGCGGGCATTGGCCTCCGCGTGGCTGAAGAGGAGCCATAGTCCACGTCCCCTGTGCTAGCAAACATGGATGCATCACCTCTGTCCTCAGATGACGCCAAAATTGTCATCTCGGCCTGTGATTCATCCAGCACACGTCTGGCCCCTCCAGGCGCTGGTCACATCTGTCTCACTCAGCACCTGTGCAGCTGCTACATCCGATGCCACACCACTGTTGACCATCCCCTGTCCCTCAGCACCCACGGGAGATGCCACATGAGAGAGAGCGAGGTGGCCTCACTCATCTGGCATCAATTAAACAGACATGTGCAAGGGAAGCAGCACAGAACACTCCCAAATCCACATGTTGCACGATACCTGTGCAATTGCATACAGCCACCACAATCAACACGTAATGGCTGGCGTACAGAAAATGAAGCCGCTAATAAGTGGCACATGTGTTGTGCACATAGCACAACACCCGGCCTGTGTCACCCTGCGACCATAGCCACAAATCGCTGTGTGCACACCCACTGTCCTGATGGTGGCAAGGATGACCACTACGTAATTAGGCCAAAGACATACCTGCATGGAGCAGAATGGGAAACCACTCACACAGACTGCAACATGACAGGCCACAATGGCCATGAGCCCATGCCATCCACCTGTCGTTCACACGAGCATAACTGCTGTAGCACAGTGTGCCGGATGTGTAAGTACCAGAAATATGAGGTGAGGCATCGCACACATATGACCGAACGAAATCAGAGTAGGCACAGTGCCTCAAACATACATGTGAATTGCCACTCCAGCCTACTACAGGTTGTTCCTGAGGGCTACGACTCTGAGTGCATTGACAATGCAGAGTGCTCAAATTACATCTTGACCCTCAGGAATCGCATATGCCTGTCAGATGCACACAGCACAGAGTACACTTACAACCCACTGCATCACACAACAAACTTCACATTACCCAGATTATGTGTAGGCTGTGGACACATGCTGCATCTCACAGCAAAAGACACCATCCCACAATACTGTACACTTGCTTGCTGCTGATGCCCCTACAAACGTGCATCCGGCACAGGCTGTGTGACTGTCAAGATGCAGACCATTAGTGGTGAAATGCAGCGCCGTGCTGACCTGACAATACGAGGGGGCATTCCCCGATTCGTTATCGCCACGTAGTAGCTCATCCGGCAGATGACGTCACACCCTTTGTGGAATTGGCTGCACTGTCGGTCACACATACACAGAGGCATCAACTTGGATGCAATGGCTCATCACAAGGCCTTGGGCTGGAGGACTTCCAACTGCAGGGATGGTACACAAGATGGTTGGAATATCACTCATACACTTCTCATCATCACCCACATCCACCAATCACAGTGGCATGATGCTGACCCATCCCAAATACTCAGAGACGTGTAACAGAGCCAAGAAGTAATCGGACATGGCCTAACAGCATGTGTACACCACATGTGAATGCATGCTGCTGGGAGTGTGTACACAGTACCTGTCCATCCCATTCACATGCAGGTTGCCAGCACATTGAGCAATGTGTAGTCTGCCCACATCTACTGTCCATTGTCAGGTGGACCAACACATAGATCACAAGGCAACACATCTTTGTGGGTGGACTCACTGTGTCCAACACTGCGCAGCCCTCAACGTACTCGCCCTGTGAATGGCTCACCCCGCAATGCAGGTCACATTCAGTGCCACTATCTCTCACACACATCCCTACCACAAGGCCTGGAGTGTCCAATCGACAGGGCTGAGTTTGCGCATTTCAGGAGAGTCCTGAACAAAAGACACATGTAACCCACTGTACAGTCAGTGTTGTCGCCTCTAGTATTGGCCGGTCAATGTGCAGCCCAGGTCTGCTGAGACTGAGAAGGCCAGCAGGGACCCAGCCAGCCATTCACACAAGCAATAACTGCCCTGAGTCCTGCATTGCCAAGTGGCTGCGTCACTGGATGTCTGACATGAAAATGCCATGTACCACCACTCGGGAGGGACATGCATGGGAAAGCGCCAGAGAGCCTACATACCCCTTCCACCTGTAGTTAGCATGGTAAGCAGTGCATGTTGGAACCCCACAGGCTCAGACTCATAGTGCTGCGGATCAACGACATGTGTGTCCCCCACATGCACTCCCACACACACTGTAGTTGTCTTACACACACAACTTTTGCAAGAAATAGCCTTGGGCAGTGTGCGTGGAGCTCGGAATCCAGGATCTCCAGCTCCTCGCTGGTGAGTGGACCTGGACATATCTTCAGAGTCGTCGACATGAAGGTGGACATGTGGCAGCAGCAGCAGGTGTTCTTGAGGGATGCCAGGCAGCAGTCCCTGGAAGCTGTGGTAATGCCGGTCTCCCTCCCACACTCATATAGCCCCCTGGGGCTGTTTCAGTGGGTCCAAGCTGATGCAATTGGTGTACCATGTCTGCCTACTTCAAATGCACACAATGGCCTGCTCCGAGCTGTCCCGGTACGCTTATCTGTATAGTCGAACACGCAGGATGCAACCGCGAGGGCCATTAGAGTTGGCCTCAAGGGCCTGGTCCATGGCGGGTACAGTCCGCTGGTGCCATGTGGAATCCACAGTTTAATGTGCGCCATGCATTTGCAGGTGTGGCCATGATTTGTGTGTGGGAGCATGTCCACACTAGACAGGGCCACTTCATGCTGTGTGCATAGGCATTGACGGCCAGTGCTCAGCCTCCACATGTCTGTTGGCACAGCATCATGTACACATTAGCATGGGAGCATGGGATGTGCATATGCACACACATGCCATATTTCTCAATGTACACCTCCCACTTGGCACGTGCAACGTTATGTGTCACTTGTGATGTGTGTTTGCATTCACACAGCTGTGTTGTCATGGAGTTGTCAATGTGTACACCTGTCAATGTGTGTTGGAGGTGTGATACGTACAGTGCTGTACATTGGGTGAACTAGGGACATCATTGACTGTCTCATATCCCGTTGTGCAACAGGAGCCACTTGTTTGGGCCGCTCAGCCTGTGTCCATTGTGTTGTTGGTGTGTGCCATACTCACCCAGCCTCGGAAGCTGTGTCTGGCACAGCAGCTAGGTATATTGCCGTGGTGTTGCCGCTTCCCACATATGCAGTCTGAAATCATCATCATGCCTTTCAAGCTATTAGGGCCTAAATCCCCATGTGCATGCTCATAGAAATGGTTTGTGTCAGTGGCCATTGCTATTGGTAACGGGACCTGTGTAAGGGTATTGTAGCTGTGCTGTCCCAACTTGTCAGCTGTTCTGTGATTCTATTGTTTTGTCAGTAATTTTAGTTTTGTGTATGTGAAAGTGCCATGTGGTGTGTTGCATTGACATGTGTCCACTTCCATCTGTCCTAGGAGGAGACCAAACATACATCACCCCTACCAATTGCTGGCAGACATGGAGGATGTGGAGGTTATACGTAAATTCCGTCTGGACCGACCCACCCTGCATCACCTATGTGCAATGTTGGAACCCCACCTTCGTCCTCGTAGGGTGTATCCAACAGCATTCACCCCCACGGCTAAGGTGATGGCTGCACTGCATTTTTTCGCAACCGGATCTTTCCAACACACGGTGGGCAGTGGAGGTGGGATGTCCAAACCCATGTTCAGCATGGTGCTACGGGATGTCCTGTCAGCCATGATGCTGTACAGGAACCGGTACATCCGATTCCCCAAGGCTCGTGATTTGGCGGCAGTGAAGGGTGCTTTCTATGCCCTTGGACGCATCCCCCACGTTGTTGGTGCAATTGATTGCACCCATGTTGGCCTTGTTACACCACAGGCCATGGAGCACATCTATAGGAACCGGAAACATTTCCACTCCCTGAATGTGCAAGTGGTGTGCCTGGCGGACATGATAATCACACACGTGTGTGCGAAGTTTCCCGGATCCGCCCATGATTCGCACATCATGCGCTACAGCATCCTCCCACGTATGATGTCCAATCTTCAACCGGACCGTGCATGGATTGTTGGTGAGTATGCATACTCGTGTAGCGTGCTGGGTGTGACATGCTGTCTTGTATCCTGTTGGAATTGCAATGATTCGCTGTGTTTCTCACACCCAGGTGACTCGGCATATCCTAACGGGCCTTGGCTGCTGAGCCCACTACGTAATCCCAGGACACCAGCTGATGTCAGATACAATGAGGCACATGGGAGGACCAGACGTGTGGTGGAGCGGACTTTTGGACTCCTGAAGTCCAGATTCAGATGCCTGGACCGCACCGGGGTGCTACTGGCATACTCCCCACAGAAGGTGTGCCAGATAGTTGTGGCATGCTGCATGCTGCACAATCTCGCTATTCGCAGGCAGATCCCCCTGATAGTGGATGACGGTGATCAGCCAGGGCCCCCGCCTGCAGACCAGGCCGTGTCCAGTGACGAGGACAGTGGAGAGGAGGAAGCAGTGAATGAGCGTCAGCAGCTCATCGCCCGCTACTTCACTTGACGGTGAGTGACCATGTACGACGGCTGATGTTGCTGTAGTTGTGTAGGTGTATGTGTGCATTGTGACGGCGGCCTATTGTTCACTGAGTGCTGTGTGGCAAGGGTCCATGTCCAGGGTAGTATGCCACTGACAGTGGCTGTAGCATTGTGCCCTGTTGCTCTGTGAGATGTGTGTACATTGCTTAAACTTGATGACAAGTACTGTGTGATGAGTGTGTGACACACACATTCAATGGACTCTTGTTCTGTTTTTCACCCCTAGGTCCCTACAGCCTCTCCTGGCCTATCGACATACCGCACTCCAGATGCATTTCTGATCATGGTGACGGTTGCACATCCTTGATTAAACACAGAGCAGATACAACAGAATGTGATCCAGGTGTATTTATTTTAAGCGGTGACGTGATTATGGGCAAGGTGAAAACAAAAGTGGTGCATGCTGGAACAATGAGTTGACGGACATGTCTGCGTGATGGTCAAGGTGTACCCATGTTGTTCTGGGTCCACAGTCCGACAGACACATGCCATTCACATGGCAGTGTGGGGTAGGATAGTAGTCCAAGTGAATGCAGTAGATGGCCACCGTGGCTGGCTGTCTCACTGGCGTTTGGAGCATGCAAAGTCATCTCTGGACACCTGTTTCCTCTTCGGACAACCCCTTCCACGTTTGAGAGGGGGGGGGTTGTGTTTGTGGGCTGCTGGTTGTGGCTGAGGATTGCCCACTCGCTGTGGACGCAGGGGAACTGGATGTTGCACGGACCTGCGCCCCAGCAGGTGGTGGCGGAGGTGGTGCGGTTGGCCTTGATTGGGCCCTCACCGCCACCACAAGCTGGCCCATGAGGTCGACAAGTTTGCCCATACGGGTCACGAATTGGCCCATATGGGCGTCCATGGACCTCAACACCCCAAGGACTTCCCGCGTATTGGCAGCTGACCGGGCCCATTGTCCCTGGGCCTCTTCATAGGCCCCAAGGACTCTGGCGATTTGCGGCAGGGCTTGGCTCCCAGGCTCTGATGGCGTTGGCCTGACCCTGCTCCTCCCACCTGAACTGCTGCCACCAACCTGCCCACTCGCCACAGTGGTCACCCGGGGCCTCGTTGTGGCTCCCAGGGTCGATGTCGACGTGCGTGCAACCCCTTGCGCAGGGTGAGTGGTCAGGGAGGCCCTGGTAGGGGTGGTGGTGGTGGTTGTGGTGGTGGTGGTGGTTGCGGCGGTGGTGGTGGCTGCAATGACCGTGGCAGCAGGGGCCTGGGACTGGTCACCAGCCCTGGGAGATGAGTTGGTGGGTAGGAGGGGTCCTGGGGTGCGGTTGCGCCCTGCCACACCAGATGTGCCTGGTCGGGAGTCCTCGTCCGAAGAGGTGTCCAGGTCTTCCACATCCGTGAGTCCGGGTAGAGGGCTTGTGGACTGGCTGTGATAGCTGCTGTCGCCCTCTCCAGCATCATGCTGTTCGTCACCTGTGGGGCGGAGAGGAAAGGTTATTGTGTTGCACCTTGCAAGCTTTGTGTTAGATGTCTGACATTCACAGTTTGTGCACAGTTGTGCACTGATTTCCCAGATGCGTGTGTATGGCTCTACAATGTGTGTGCGTGATCGAGGCAATGGAATAGTGTGATGGGTGCATATGGCATGGGACGGATTTGGAATGCCAATCGGTGTGTGTTGCAGTACCCCTACATTTTGTGGCTTTGGTGGAAACGGGGTACAGCCCCATGAACGCTTTTGAGATGAAATATGTTTTTGGGGTTCAAATGAAGCGCTTAGAAACGCAGATGGCAAAAGGGGTACAGCCCCATGAACGCTTTTGAGATGACATATGTTTTTGGAGTTCAAATGAAACGCTTAGAAACGCAGATGGCAAAAGGGGTACAGCCCCATCAACGCTTTTGAGATGACATATGTTTTTGGGGTTCAAATGTAACGCTTAGAAACGCAGATGGCAAATGGGGTACAGCCCCATCAACGCTTTTGTGTTGAAATCTGGTTTTGTGGTACATACTGTGACATATGGGTGCAGAAGGGGACATGTGTTTTGGCCACACGACACTGCAGAGACAAAGGTGTGTGTATGTCTGACATACCCAGCATATCTGCTCACTGTTATCATTTGGGGACATTACAATGCAAGCATTGTAGTGAGTGAGTAATGGTTGTGTGCCACACAACGTATTGCAGATGGGAGAATTCCTTGGTGTGCGTACTACCCTCAGCCATGTGCAGCAATGCAGTGCTCTTGGGGTGTTGACTATATTAGGTATGTTGTAAATCACAGTGTGACGTGCGCTTCAGACACTGCAGACACATTTTTGGTCATCAGCAGGAATCCTTGCTGTACTACTGTATATGGGACAACTGTTTAGATGATATACCTTTCATGACACTGGGGCTGTAAGATGGGATGGATGAGATTTTGAATGTGCATTGTGTAGCTGTGTGGTTCATGGGTCCAGTGGTGTATGTGACATTACTGGGGTTCCACTCTGTTACATTGAGACAAGATAGACTTACATGGGTGATGTTGTACAATGTCAACGGAACAAGCAGACACGACTACATGGACAAGACTTCTATGGTGTTGCTGATGTGTGTGATGACTGGCACACTGCACGCCATGTGGGTCAGTACTCCAGTGTGACTTGTGCATGCAGACGTGACTCCTTACGTGTTACTGTATTTGAGATGGCTCATGTGGGCTATGACTCTGTAATTCATGTCCGTGTGCACATTAGTCACATGATTATGACAGGGAGCAGTGCTCCCTGTTCCTCTGCTACGTGACATGTCCCAAATGTTAGTCGTAGTACAGTCCTCATGCCTACAGACACCCCGCCCTGTACAGTAGTCTACCTACTTGTTAGTTTGGAGTGAGCAATGCAATGGCTACCACATGGTTATGAGAGGGAGGGGTGCTCCATCTTGCTGGTCTGTGGGAGTGGGGGCCGTGTTGTGAGTTGTGGTGATGGCTTACCACCCAGAGACACCCCTCCGTGTAGGGAAACATATCTACCTGTCGGGTGAAGGTGTGCACTGCAGTGGCTGACACATGGGTGTGGGGAGTGCTCCATCTTGCTGCGCTGTAGGACTAGGGGCCTGGTGGGGGTTGTACTTCTGCAGTCCCCCCTCCGATACACAGACTTTGTGGTAAGGCTACTTACCTGTTACTTGTTGGTTAGTGCAGCTATGGCTGACACGTGTGTGGGTGTGGGGAGTGCTCCTTCTGGCGCATCTGGGGTACAGGGCGACCTGGTGGGAGTTGTGGTGCTGGCTGACTGTACACATGCCCCCATGGTTTTGTTTGTTGGTACCTTTGGGCTGTGTGTGTGGGAGTGTCTGTTGCATGTGTGAGAGATGTCTTGTGTATTGTGTACTGGACATGGGGGTGTTTGGCCCTCGGAGCTATGGCATTCTGGTAGTGCATGACAGTACATAGCGGTGTGCTGGTATACATTTGTTTGTACTTACCAGCCTCCACTCCCCCTGGTATTCCGGTGAGACTCTCCGGATTTAGGATGCCTCGCACCTTCTCCTCCCACGCCTTGAAGGTCTTGAATAGCGCGGGATTTCCGCCGCCAGTCCTGTCAGCCAGCTCACGATTCTTGGCCTCCTTCTTCCTGACCACGCTTTTCAGGTCGTGCCACCTCTTTGTGATTTCACGCCGGTTGCGTGGCACGTTCCCAACTGCATTCACCTGGTCTACGATCCTGCTCCACATTCTGTTTCTGGTGGCTACTGGTGTCTGTTGGACCTGGTTCCCATAGATTTGTGGGTGCACCTTGATGATCTCGTCGACCATGACTGCCAACTCAGTGGCAGTGTACTTTGGCATTCTTTGTGTTGCCATGGTGTGTGGTTTGGTATTTGTGGTGCTGGTGTGGTGGGTGTGTGGTGTGTGGTGTGTGATGTGCAGGGGGTTCGTGGTGCCGTTGTTTCAGTGGTGATGGTGGTGTTGGTGATGGGTGTGATGTGTGCGTGCGTGTGGTGTGCTGCTTTCCTTTGTGGCTCTCTGGGTTCTCTGCTGTCGTCTTCGCTTTGTAGTAGTGCCAGGGATTGTGGTCTGTGAAGGGGCTGCTTTTGTACTGACCTATGTGGGTGTGTCATGATGGGCTGTCGTTTTCAGGTGTGTTGTGTCTGGTGTCCTGGGATTTGTAGTTTTGTATTTTTGCCAGGGGGGATGTGTCTTTGGGATGTGTTCTGTGTTTGGGTATTTTGGCGTAGTTTGCTGTGTGGACTTGTTGGCCATGTTATATGTATTTCTTTGTAACGCAAATGATTTCCGTGCACGGACGTGGCCGCTAGGCCTTCCGCCGTGTCAGTTATTCATCGCTGTTGTTAACCGTGGCGGGCGGGGAATATGTGGATTTTCCGTCCTCATGTCGGGGAGATCATAATTTCACGGTCGTTGTCTCGGTCGTCAGAGCGGGCGGTTTTGGGTTTTCGGGCGGGATTGCGTCCGTGGCGGATGGATGATCTTCTACTCTCACATGGACGTGCGGAATTTTGTGTGATTTTTACCGCCGCGGGCGGAGGTTGCTTCGCGACTTCATAATTGCTCGGTCGGTATTCCCATGGTGCAGGCGGACGGTTTTCTCAGGCTATAGTGGATGGCGGATTTTTTAACGCCAGGTATCGTAATAGGCCCCTAAATATGGAAATTGTGTAATTAAATGTAGGTGCGGGTTGTGGGGTTTTATAGGGGTAAAGGGTGGGAAGTAATTTATGTTTAATTAATTAATAATTAGTTGTTAATTTATATTAGCTAATTGATTGCAAATTAAATATGGAAATTGTGTAATTAATTTTAGGGGCGGGTTGTGGCATTTATAGGGGTAAAGGGTGGGAAGTAATTTATGTCTAATTATTAAATAATTAGTTGATCAATTATAACAATTTATTAATTGATATTTAATAAGGGCAATTGTTTTTGTTTGTGTGTGGGTTTTACTTTTATAGGGGTAAAGGGTGGGGAGTAAATTAATTTTATTTACTTTATAATTAGTTGTTAAATACTATTAGTTTTTTAATTGAAAATAAGTTTTAATTGTGTAATTAATTTTTTTACAGTTTGGTTTTAGCTTTGGGTTCTGGGGATCATAGGGGTAAAGTGTAGGAAGTTAATTAATTTTTAAGAGTTTTAATTTGTTTTTTAATTAATATTTCTTAAATTGGTAAGTAATTATGTTAAATATGGAGGTACATTTAAAAAAATGTTTAGATGTGGGTTGTGAATTGTGTGGTGTTGTAGGGCAGGAAATAAAAAAGGTAATGTATGTAATACGTAATGCTTTTGTTTCTAAATATTTTCTAATTAAAATTATTTATTTGTTTGAAAATTATTTTTTATTTTGTTTAATATAATATTTGTAGGTATTCGTCATATGTATTGAACATTATAATATGTTTTTAAAATTTTTAATATGAAATATATTTGAATTTTAATTTTTTAACATATTTATATGTTTTTTATTTATTTTGTTTTTTAAATATTTTTGTTGTTAATATTTTGTCTGTTTTTAATTTTAAACTGACTGGAGTGAGAATATTAATTGTTGCCCCTCCGCAATCCAACACTTTCCCTACTGTTGCACTCACTGGAGTGGGAATAGTAGTTTTTACCCCTCCACTATCCAACACTTTCCCTACTGTTGCACTAATTGGAGTGGGAATAGTAAATTTTACCCCTCCGGTATCCAACACTTTCCCTACTGTTACACTTACTGGAGTGGGAATAGTAATTTTTACCCCTCCGCTATCCAACACTTTCCCTACTGTTGCACTCATTGGAGTGGGAATTGTAATTTTTACCCGTCTGGTATCCAACACTTTCCCTACTGTTACACTCACTGGAGTGGGAATAGTAATTTTTACACTACACTATCCAACACTTTCCCTTCTGTTGCACTGACTGGAGTGGGAAATTTAAGTTTAAAGATTTTTAAATAGTTTAATGTTTTAATTTATAATAGAATGTTTTTTGTGTGTAAATTTTTATATAATTTTAAAATTATAAAATACATTAAAATTAATAGTTTATATATATATGAATTATTATGTATGTGTGTTTAACTTTTTTAATTAGGTTTATTTGTTATATTTGTTAAAATGTATATTAAATCTACTTTATTTTTTTAATTTAATTTTATTATGTAATATAGTTAATATGTTTATATATATATATATATGTATATATATATATTTATATATATATATACATATATATATATATATATATATATATATATAAATCGATATTTTGTACAACTATATTTTCGACATTGATATTTTTTTCCGATAATTTTGTACTTACCTGTTTAAGTATTGGGAGTCGATATTTTTGCGTTCTATATTTTTACCTCGATATTATTACATCGATATTCTGTCAGTGAAACGGTACTGTCATTGGCAGCACTGTCAGGGCCAATGGGTGGTGCAAGTTCCAGTGGCCTTAAAAGGGCCCTGGCACTTATTTTGTTACAAACTAAGCACTGACAATATATCTGCACATTTAGATAATTATACTGGCTAGGCATATAATAATATGTAGGGGTATAGACCTACTGTGAGGATGGAAGGACCAGTTTTCAGGCCAGGAGCATTGCAGTCAGTGCTGCAACCCTCCTGCCGGTGAGCAGCATTTAGAAAGGACAGGCAGCCTGGAAGGCAACAGCTGGATGAAACCTGACCCTGTCAACAGCATGACATTTGGATATCGCAAGAAACAACAGTCGGGATGATTGCTCTCGCCATAGAACGAGCAAACGGGTATTTTCTCAGTTTAATTGTGTGGAAGAAAGTGAAAACTACCATATGAACATTCTAATTGAAAAGCTGTTAAGAGAAAAAAGGACATTGAGGAAAAGAGAGCACCGAGCAATTTGTTCATCGCCTGGTAGGTTTCGCTTTTGTGTTCTTCTGCCCTGCTTAAATAATGATCTTTAGTTCCCCTTCAGCACAAACTTGATAGTGAAGAGATATCCTAAAAATGATTGCAGGTCATACTTGACGTCTGATACACTGGATCCTGCTGCAGCAGATTTGCACCGTGCAGATTGCTGGAGCTAAATTCAGTATAAGCTGCACTGAAGCGGGTGAACCTTTAGTTCTGGACTGAGGCGTGACACGACAAGGAAAATAAATCTAAAAAGCGTGAAGCACATTTGGCCCCACAAGAAAATAGGGAGTGGTAGATTTGCAAAGCATGAAGGTTTGTTATCAGATTAGCAAAGTTACAAACTCAAATGGTTCAGATCAGTAGTAAATCAGGACATGCATGCATTACTCAATATGATTCAAATCAATTCAAAATCGCAAAGACAAACTGTTGAAGTTGTCATAAAGTAAATCAAAGCAGGCACAGTTTATGAAGGGAAAATCCCATACTGGCTAAGCTAGAGAAGGTGTGGAAATTGGAGAGAAGTCAGGCAGAAGGTGTTGGCAAATAAAGCCTCTAAGGGCAGAATCAAATAAGATTCAGTCAAGAGCCTGGGAAAGGGATCTCCCTAGGAGTCCAACTCTTTCAGGCAAGAGAAAAGGGCATCAACTCTAAAGAGAGTATAGGAAGCGTCTCCTCTAAGTGAAAAGTGTATCTGACCTAACTAACTCAGCAGGGAAACATCGTTTACAACGCACGCCTTACAACGCGTGTCATTACAATGAATGTTTAACAACGCGAAATCCATTACAACGCATGTCATTACATCGCGTAATCCATTACAACGCATTCCCCAAAGTAACGCCCCGGCGGAGTTAGAATAGAAATTGCGTTGTAATGGATTATGCGTTGTAACGACATGCGTTGTAACGACATGCGGTGTAATGGATTTTGCGATGTAAATAATTCGTTGTAATGACACGCGTTGTAACACGTGCGTTGTAACGTCATACATTCAACTCAGCAACGCATAGTTAAATAATTTCTTCGACAATAGAAGGTAACTCCCTACCATTACCATGAACAGAAATAATCAGGATCTAACATGTTGCGACAGTCAAGTTTCAATCTCCCTGACCTCTGCGGAACCTTACAGAGTGCACCATGTCATCGGATAGGCTGAGGCAACACTTGCCAGTTTTTCATTGGCTATGGTGTCCAGATGCCCAGGACAAAATGTGCCTGCTGAACATAATCATGTTGGAAGTGCCAAACTCCTGTTTTATTACTTCTGAGGTCCACACATGTCATCTCACTTCACCCTCACTGTTCCTCCTTCTCTTTCTCCAGGGCTGAGTGCATGGGTACAGCTCTGACAACCTGTGCAGCCTCTGCTCCCAGCACATAGAGACAGAGTATTTGTTTCTCTGCCTGTCCCCTGTTCTTCTTGCACCTCACAAGTAGACCTTTCAGTGAGCTGCAGGTAGGAGAGAAGGAGACTATGAAGCGCGACGAGCACAGCAGATGACTCTCAATGCAAGGCTCAGATGCACATAAGGAGAGTGCCCCAGATGCCTTCAAAATAGGTGAGTGATTTTCTGTGGAGCTGTAGTGTGTGCGCGTGTTTGACCTTTGTGTCGGTGGGTGTCTTTCTGTGTTAAAGTGAGTGTCTATAGTGGCCATCTACCTGACCTCCAGCATATAGTGGCCCCCCCAGACATGTGTGAACCTTCATTAATGTACTTTGAGGATTCTTGGCATATTATTCAAAACTGGTGTTCACCCATCATGTAATGCTAGCATATTGGTGGCAATCCCTGTGGTATGGTTGTTATCCTAGGCAGTATTGTGACCATCCCTCATGAGATTACTGCACTGACATAATGGTGGTAATTCTTGATGTATTGTGAGAATTCTAGGCAAGTTGCGTCCCCCTCTTTGCGAATGCATCCACCGCTATAATGATGCTAATTCTGAGAACGATGGTGACAGCGCTGAAATAATGCTGGGTCTGCACAATGGTATCCATTCATGACACATTGTGTGTATTTTTCACAAACTTGTGGACACCCATGGTGCATAATGGTGAAAATCCATGGCACGCTATGGTGATAGATGAGCATCTTAAGATGAATTGTGCTTTGTGTGTCCGTAGCACATGCAAATATTTGAGGAAAAGGAGAAGCTTATGTTTGAGGACACAATGGGGTATTTTCGGTCGTAAACATGGGTTTATGGCCAAAAATGATTCATTTACCGCCGGACGGAATTCACAAAGGGATTCCTGGTGGGCAAACATGCATTTGCTACTGCTGATTTTTCTGCCACTGGTGCAGAACAATTCATAGTAGTAAATCCCACTCCAGGGGAGGAAAGTGTAGTATGCCTTGGAACTTCATGAACACCCACACCATGCATGTTTTTTGACATCCCCAGATTTCAATGCAAACCCTTTCTGACCCTGGAAATGATTGGGGGTTTATTTCAGCCAATGGCTGAACTAATTCCCCTTTCAGGATGGGAAAGAGAATGGAACATCCAAAAGAATTGCTAGGGGTGTAGTGGAAGAGCTTCCTCCATGGGGATAAATGATATTGTGGTGAAAAAAACAGAACAAAACATGCATCTGCACAGGAGCCTCTGTTCCCCCTGAATGAAATAGCATGCTATGTAGAAATCTGCACAGTGGGAATATGAACCTGTGGTAAATGCCATACGATATTCTCAGTAGTACGCCTGGAAACCTGCACCTGGTTCGGCTCTCTCACGTACTGCTGGGAATGCTGGCAAAATAAAAAAAAAATGGAAAAATACATTGTAATGTTTATATTGGTGAATGATACCAAACATGTATTTACTAAAAATGATGACTGACGGCTTTTGTAAAATAATTCAAGCTTTAGTCAAGAAACTTACCACTGATGTTTACTGTTGCACAATGGGTTCCGCTCATTTTATACGCCCAGATGTTTTACTAATGGATCACCTAGTTTTGGACTTTTCACTGTGGGTGAGTCTCACTACATGTGTCTCACCCTCAGTAATCACATGACAATTGGACTGTGCGTCCAATTGTCATGTGATTACTTTTAAGATAAGGCAACTGCAACACAGCCAGGGTAAGGGTCACTTGGCTAGTTACACATGAACACATGTGCACACACATGTGCAGGCTGTGTGTGTGAGGCTACTGTCATTTGCAGCCCCGTAACTGCGTACAGGTAGCCTGGGGCAGAGGGGACTCTGCAGGGTTAGATGTTGACCTGGTAAAAGCCTGATAATATTAGCGACCACTTATAAGGTAAAGTCAGTGTGATTTACTGTTTTGACTGCCGTGACATTTTATACTATATGTGGGGGAAATCTGCCTTAGAGTGCAGTTTCTCTTCTCTTAGGCCTACAACTCCCATTAGTTATGAACCTGGGGTGCAAATGGTGCGCCCAGTTCATATTCGCAGGTCCCAAAACCATACATGTACATTTTTTGGATCGTACAGAATTGTCATATTTGCCTGCTCAGCTCAGCTCAGGTTCAGAGCCCAGGCCTTGTGTCACCTTGCTGGGCCAAGTTATTTACATTTCTCCATGGCAGAGGGGACAAGGCCGCCCCAAGCGAAAGAAGTAATTAACAGTGCTTTCCTCAGCTCCTGAAGAGGAAGGGGTGGGATGAAAATCTGCATCTGTTAATTACCTGATCCTCTTTGAAGTTTTGGTGGGAAATACCCTGACAGTAATGTCAGCCAGGGCCAAGGCTGAGACTTCAAGGCCAGAGCTGAGACCCAAAGAGCAGATGTGACCAATGACTCCTGTATGGTGCCAGCTTGAACCGTCCCAGCATGCTGTGCAGGAGGGTTGGGACAGGGGTGAAGAAGTGCTGTGGCACCCTAGTATTGGCCAGTGGTGCCTGGCTTCTAGAGCCTTCCACCCCCTTTTAAAAACTCCTGCACAAGGGAGAAAAAAGGCTATTGGCGCTGTTTGTACTTTTTGCTGCTGGATCTTGAGACTGCGACAGCCATGGACAACTGAAAAGAGGAACCCCCTGATGCCCACCAGGACCAAGGACTCTGCCCCCAGTTGACCCCAGGATGAGTGGGGCTCTTCAAGGGACAAAGAGGCTGGCCCCCTTACACCCCTTGAGGACCAGTTTGGGGGAAAGATCTGGACTTCTGCGTCCGAGAGGGTATCCAGGTGCTTGGGTAGGTGTGTGGTCCCCAAGGTGCTTAGACAAAGAGCCAAGTCTTCAGCTTCTTGAGGCACTCAAGAAGTGAGGCGGAGGCTCTGATGTGTTGAGTGAAGTCCATATGGCACCATACGGCACCACCCTTACACTAACTCATTCACCAAGTCCTGCAATCCCTTATTCAGTCACCCAATCATTCACTGAATCACTCATGCATTCATCCATGCTCTCACAAAGCCAGTATGACATTTTTGTTACATCAGCTTAATCTTGCATGACGTCTGGCATTTCACATTACATTTGCAGTGAAATGCATGATGTGATGTGATGCTATTACACATATTGCCTAATACAGAGTTTGGGCATGATTCAGAGTTTGGCTATTACAAACGTAACATATATTCCTCCCACATTATTGCAAGTGCCATCACATATATGCACTTGTATTAAGGCGGACCGGATGTCCGTCATGCTTGTGATGGAGTGACTCATCTACCAAACTCTAAATCAGGCCCCATTTCTAGAACAAAATATAAACAATTACGTAGCTAGCAATGTTTAGAGCATAATCGGCTCAGATGGATGAATGTATGTTCTCTTTCTGTGTCACTTGGCATTGATTGAGCTAAACTGATTTCAAGTTAAGCACAGTTAAAGCAATTGTTAGAGCAAAATCTAATATTTCTACTGGAAAGTGCCAAAGGGAATAAGACTACAGTACATACAGAAGCTAACTTATTTTTCCTGTCCTAAAGATTCTTTTTGTGCTTGGACACTGAGGGTGGAAGCATGAATCATCCCATGTCTTCAATATCTGCTGCATCATCCACCTTTGGATTTTTGGGGAAAATCAAGTATATGTATAATGTATGTATTTTGAATACGCTGATGTTTGAGACAGGGCAGGCACAACCATTTTTCCTCTTTTTAGGTTTATTTCATTTTTTTTATGTGTAGCTGGAGGTCCTGGTGTCTGGATTAGGTGAAACAGCACATGCCTTTGTGGAAGAGTAAGGGACATGAGGGTAAGAATAACGAGCGTTTTGGAGCAGTGGCAGAGTGAAGATATATTTCCTCCTTTCCTTGTTTTTTTGGCCAGATGTAGCGCTTTGTCCTGTGGTGTACTTGTGGGTGGGGCCTAATTAACTAGTCTGCTGCATGGCATAGATATTTTCCTCAATTATTTTAAATGTTGTTTCACATTCCTACTGCTGCTATGTTAGAGATGTTTTAGGGTCTATGGATGGCCTTGAATGCATGCGAAATTCCGGGTATATTTGCATGCATATTTTTTATTGGTGGTTAGGAGGGGCTCCATTTCCAGGCAGGCAGCCATATTCCTTTGATCTCAGCCTTCTCCTCCCCTGCCATCTGGTCATCCACCATTTCGTCAAATACGTTGTCTGCGTGTGTGTGTATGTGTGTGTGTGTGCGCGCGCACGCGATAGTTTATTAATGTGAACAGCTTTGGCTGGGGGTGTTGGCTACTGTTGTTGGTGGTTGTTAGTTTCCACATTTCTGTGATGCCCTGCAAGATTTATGGGGCCCTCTTGGCTCCTATTGATATTTTATCCAAAAAGATATTTCGATTTTTCAGTGCTTCTATTCTGGTGGTGTAGGGGCCTGTGAATGTGCAGACACTACGTTTTGCACATATATTTGTGCAATATTTGCCCTGCAGTGTTGTATGGGTTTGCTGGTTTAAGAGGGGAGAGGAAGGGGTAGAAGGCAGGCAGCCATTTTTTGTTCTTCTACATGCCTTCTCCTTCCCTGCCGTATGCTCATCCAACATCCTGTGTAAAATCTATGTGTGTGTGATTACATGTGTGTTAGCTAGCCATTTTCTCTTTATTCTCATGCATTCTATTTCCTTGTTAAGCTGTGTGGCCACTTATATTCTTGCTCATGTTTAGGTCTCAGTTAAAGGCAGCTTTAGCAGTCTGTTGGCAGACCTATTGTTTCCAAAACCTAATATGCACTTAGAGTGGGCCTTGAGTCAGCCTTTTGCTCTCCTTATTCTGGTGTTCGTCCCACCAGAAGCATTTAGGGGCATATTTACAAGGGCCTTATCTCTGCTTTTTTGGCTTTAAAAGCCAAAAAAGCGGAGATAATATTAGCGCCCTATCTACAAGGGGATGCTAACATGCAGTAGCGCATGTTAGCACCCTTTTTCCCGACGCCTCGCTTGCTTTGCATCTCTAATGAGATGCAAAGTGGGCGTCACTGTGCAGTACAACCTGTAAAATATCGCTGATGTGCACATCGCGATATTTACAAGGCGGCCCACGCATTTTAGCAGACGTTAGTTTTGGGCGAAAACCGCTGTTTTCGCCAAAAACTAACGTCTGCTAAAATCCTGACTCATGTATGTTTAACATGGGGGGTGGATTCTTGTGTTACGACCACAGGGTCGTATCATCAAGCATATCGCCGTTTTGCATGGAACATCGCTGGAAAACCAGCGATGTTCCCTGCAAAACGGCGATTTCCCCGCTATCGCTGGAATTTACATCGCCCTGGAGAAACGCGTTGTTAATAACGCGCTAACACGGCGATAAATTCCAGCGATAGACGGCGATAAATACAAAAGCACTAAGCGCGCTTTGCGTTATTCATCGCCGTCCGTTGCTGATATGCCCCTTAGTTTGCACAGTATTTTGACTGAATGAGTTGTATATTCAATTGCGGACTTGACAGGGCCCCTTTTGATGTGAATCCTCCAAGTAGCTCATTTACAAGTAGCTCATATCAAATGAGAGCTCCTCACCTGCTCGCATTCACTCATTTTACTCTTCATGGCTGACTGATGTTGACACTGTGCACCAGCCTCCTGCCACTCCACTCACTGCCCTGCCCCTGAAGCCCCCACTCCAATCCCCCACTGCCCACCCATTCCTCTGTCCCTATGCATTTCTCCCCTACTGCCCACCCACTCCTTTGCCCCTCTGAACTGCTGGTGGATGTTGGAGCAATGCACTCACCCCCTTGACTCATTGCACTACCCCCTTCTCCAGCTGGCCGCTTTCAGCTCAAGTGGACAAACAACACCTTGGAATTCAGTGGACATTGTACTCAACTATTGGCCTTCAGGATGTAAGGCAAAAGCTGACAAACCTATGCATTGCTGATAAAACAATATACCCCTCTTTAAACCAATGTACTTTATCGTTATATCTACGCATATGCATACTTCACATCTGAAGGTAATCAATCAATCAGTCTTGTATAGCGCGCCTTGTCACCCCCGGGGGGCCTCCAGGTGCTGGGTCCTTGGTCAAAAAGGCATGTCTTGAGCTTTTTCCGGAAGTCTCTCAGTAAAGGGGCAGTGTGCAGGTGTAGGCGGAGGTCCTGCCAGGACCTGGCGGCTAGGTAGGAGAAGGAACGACCTAGGCAGCACCCAAGAAAATAAGTGCAAGTGCTAAAAGGACTATGAATATGCAAGCGCCATACACAGAGGTATTACATGCTATCTTTATACCCAGAATTCTTTGAAAACACACCCTAACTTTCTCGGGTAGGGCATGCAAGTACCGGCACTGTGTATGCATTGCAAAATAAAGCAAATGCTTATCAGTTAAAAGGGGAACTGTGCATATGGTTGTTCAAGTGAGGGGCATTACATTAAGATATCAGTCTTGCATTGGCAGAGATTCCTATGTTATAATGGAGAGCAAACATATACAATTCGTACAAATGACCTTTAATACAACAAAATGACCGTCAACAAAATACAATTGACAAATGCTTTAGCTTTAAAGCTATTTTTTACAATTTCAGTGTTCTCACAACAGTCTGCAATTGCATGTGGTTTCCTATTTGTTACATTCACCTTGGAATGAGACAGTTCTAAGCATTTATTTTATTTTCCAAGCCAATGCATATAATTCCTATCTTAATAGCACAAGTCCCCTCTCTTCCTTCTCTCTGAGTTCTACAACAGTGATAAACTGTATCTTTGTCATTATTTTGCCATTAACAGCTAACACGTGTTTCGCAGTCTTGTATGGCTTCTTCAGGGCTAATAGTTTTTGGTAACTCATTCTTATCCTAAGTAAATCATTTTTTCGACTCCTATGGTGTGATAATACAAGTAACAAAGTCGCTAATCCATTCCTGTGATACATTAATGGAGAACAGTCTGATCTTAATTTGTGGCTCTGAATCTTCGAACACCTTCACAATCCTAATTTAATCCATTTAGGCATCCATGGTAAGAAGAACCCTTATAAGACAATGCTCAACTATGTCTTGGGGACAGAACCACCCCTCTCATCGAGTCTGTCCCCAGATGAGCAGCACCTTGTTTTCTCCTGTCAGCTCAATGTTTTCCAGCAGTTCATTATTAATTTAGTTGTTTTTGAAACCCACGCAGTAGGGATTGAGTACTCCCATCTCACTCTTGATATAAGATAAAGCATTTGGTAACTTTATTTGTTGAAATTCACTTTTGTTGTATTAAAATACATTTGTAATAATTGTATGTTTGCGCCCCATTATAACAGAGTGATTTATGCCAGTTGCGGTGCTTGTTAAATGGGATGGAACTTTATTTAAGAGCAGCTCTCCAGCAAACAGTTTACTTACATTTTATTAGCTTATCAGAATTCTATACCTAACTATGCTTAAATAGAATGCTATGTGATGCTTCTGATGGCTGCTCTAGGATTTCTCTAACTGATAGAACTTACTTAGAGGGTGCCATAGGTAGAATCTGTCCAGGGTCTGTTTGTGTACTCTTTCTCTTGCTCATATCCAGCTGTGTGCAACAGCCATGTGTGCAAAGAAGACACAATCGCAACTCAAACAACCTGGAGCACTGGTGCACAAGTCATTCAGCCACCACTCTCAGGGTGATGGGGCTGTCTTTCCCTGTGTTGCTGGGCAGTAGGAGAGGCTTTTATGAGGTGGGTGGGTAGTTTTAGCTGCAATGAGTCATTGGCACTTGGGGCCATATTGATCATTATATCATGCAATGCTACGAATCACAGCAAGACACCTTGCTGTGCTGCACTACATGAAAGGGGGAGGGCAGGAAGGCACCATATCTATCAAGATTTCTGCTCCCTGCCAGCACAGGCACACAAACTGCTGCCTATCACCAACAAGGCACCTTTGCACCACGGTGCTAGGATGCCTGCGTTACAGCCAGGATTGTGCAGGAAGGTGTCCCTTCCTGCACAGAAACAATCCTCTAAGGCTTTTTCCTCTTTATAAGTGTGCTGCAGAATGCAGCACTTGTAGAAAGATGTGAAAAGCAAGAGAAATAGAGATATTTCTCCTTGTTATGCCTCTCCTGGGAAGGCGCAGCATTCTGACACTTTCCCAGGTCTATCAGTATTTGTAAATCTGGGAATGCTTCAGAAGTTATGAGTGGATGCGTGGCAACGCCAGCCCTCCACCCATGCAATGCCTCCATGGGGCAGAGTACCGATAGGCAGTGGCTTGCCCTGCCTTGCATTACTACAGATTTACCAAGCCACAGGGGGACATGCAAGACTTTTTAGAGGCTTTTGTCCATCTGGACCTGTTTCTCAACTGTCACTGGGATTGGCTGCTGATGCCATAAAGAAGAGTGCTGTGCAGTCCATCCATTTCACTATAGACATGTGGACCAGATGTCAAGCTTCAGACAATATGTGCATCACAGTCCACGGGGTCTCCTTCAAAGGGAGCATAGAAAAGCATATCACGCAGCACCACTAGTGCTGCCATTTCTCAAGGAATCTGCCAGCAAACATGTTCTTCACAGAGAAAGAGCACAAAGCTGCCACCATCAGAGAATTAAATCCCAACGTCTACACATGTCTTGAACCCATGGGTCTCAGGGCTAGATTTGTTGCCCCCACATCAAAGATGGAAGATACGTGCTCTGTTTAGCCAGTTGCACCAACCTGATTGTGCAGCGCTTCCTCAAAAAGGAAGAAATAATTTACAACATACTGGTCATCTGTCCAGATAAACATTTTAGTTATTCTTCTGAAGCCAGGGAAAGCTTTTCCGTTTGTTGAACTAAAAAGATTCCCATAAAAGCCCTTGTACAGGAGGTTCTAACCCACTGAAACTCCACCTTGTACATGCTGCAGTGCCTGCTTAGCAGTACAAGTCTACAACTGGTTATGTGTTACAAAGGAGAGGATATGACACTACCAAATTTATATTGATAGAGGTTGTAAAATGGGGGATAATAGAGTGTGTACTCAAAATGCTTGAAGCCTTTGAGATTTTAAAATGGGGTGTTGTCAGCAGGAAAGATTGTACCATAAGCCGAGCACTCCCATTGTTGCACTTGCTGTAGATGCATTTAAGTAAAAAGGAAGAAACATTTAATGATGTTATTGATAAAGCCGCTGGTTTAGTAAACAGCTTAATTATTCATCTAGAGCTAAACACAGACTGAAAACAGAGTATGTCCTCTCAAGAGAATGTTTATGTCACTGTGCTAGATACTTGCTTTCCCTATGTAGCAATGCACAACTCTATTTATACGAGTTGGATCCTCAAAAAGTATTTGAACTTGAATATAATAGATTGGGCATCTAAGGCCAAAGAGAACTCAAGTGCTCTATTCACCAAACCTCTACAGATCACAGTGGTGTCTGTAGGATACTGTCACAACAACAACCTCCACCCCCACAGGTAAAATATTCATCTTTCCAAATCATACTTTCTGCTAAAAATCAACATCACTAGAAACATTTTCTGCCTAAGATTGTTCTTTTATGGCTTCCAGGAAACTTACATCAAGCACACACATGCAGGATACCCAGGAGGAGCCAATGCCAATTATGTCATTAGAAAGGATGTTACACTGGTACATGGATGCATGCCCCAAAAAGATTTCCAGTAGATCAAGAACCATTGATCTATGGAGTGGGAAAAATGGAACAGTGGCCGGACCTCTGCGGGCTGGTAGTAATATATCTATCAGGTCCTTCTGTCAGTTTACCTTCTGAACAGGGTTGTCAGAGCAGTGGGGCAGCTGGCCCAGCCAGTGGAAGTCTGCAACCACATGGCCTTAATCTTTTGGAGTCACTGCTGTGGGATGTGAGGCTTCATCCTTCTCATCTTCAATAGGAGCAGTAGGCTGTTCTAAGAAGAGAAAATCAATAGTTGGCACACCTGTAAGCACTTTGCTTATTTTCTATTTGTTTAATACCTCTATGTATAATGATGGTCAGGCTGTTAATGTTAAGGGGGTGGACAGCTCTGGTTCACATTCATTAACAAGCATTGACAAAGCCAGTAGGTCTGGCATTTTTATAAGAGTAAGTGCTTGGCATACTGTGAACCCCTGCACAAGCATATACTTAGAGACATACAATTACTGACCCACATCCTACTTGTAGAACTGCCATAAAAGGCTGACTGCAACAGAGCTCTGTAGTGAGGCTGCAAACTCATAGAAAGGAGCTATGGTGAGAAATGCACATATCTTCATGAGACTACTGGTGCATTAGGTCTTATTCGGCTGCTGCTGTGTGAACAACCCTAGACTATTGGTGCACAATGATTCTTGACATTGTTGGTGCACAGTCTCTTATGAGGATTCTGGAATATGACCTCTGCTGAGAGTACTACTATAGAATCGGTTGTAAGACTACTGTCATGTAATGACAGGTGAGATTGTTGCCATACCTTTGGTAACCCCAAATGGATTTTTCTACCTCATACATTGGAGGATTGGCATATTCAGGAGTTCAATGGACAGGCCATGTGTGATTACAGTTCATTTTTATACAGAAAGTGCTTCCCCGGCAAACATACAACATGCAAAGCCAACTCCACTATGAAAATTTTAAAAGTACCTATTTAAAATATGAAATCGGGCTGCGTGGTCTTGTTGGGCAATGAGAGACCCGTGCCAGTGGCGTAGCTAGAGTGGGGCGGTCTGCCCCGAGCTGCACTGCTTTTGGGGGCAGTGGGAGTCGTCTGTTAACTACCACCACCCTCAAGGGGCTGCCCGGGTGGCAGTACATCTAGCTACGCCACTGACTCGTGCACTAACCTCTCTGCAGTGACCCCTGTGTGCTTGCTTATAATTAGGGGTGGGCATATATGGCACAATTCTCTCTAGTGTATTTGCTCGTAGTTACCACAAAATTACTTGTGATTATGTGTAATTATGTGAGAAGCACAATCAAGCATTTAGTGCTATTTTCTAGCGTCCAAAATGCACTCTAGGATACATTTTGCTCTAAGAAAATAGCACTAAATGCTACAGGACACAAACAGCAGTAGCCAACATCCACTCGCTCTCTCTTAGTTCGTTGTCCCTCTGCTCCTGCGGTAATCTTGCATCACACGAGTAATGTGTAAAACTGAAATTACTCCAATTACTTCGGCGTAATTAAAATTTCACCCAAGCCTACTTATAATGCCCCTGGACTGGAGTACCACAACATGGTGTAAGTACTATACATTAAAAGTGATGTGTCTCTTGCAGCAAGCGGATTGGATTACTTTGTGGAGGGTGAGCCACATGATCAACACATTTTGTGCCTGCTAGTACTGTCCTTTTAGCGGAGCACACTCCGTGTGTCGAGTCTTATATAATTAAAGCTGCGGGCCTCTTGGAGCGAGCAGATGGGACAACCGCGACTTGATAGTGAGCAGGAGAGCATGCGTTTGTCTTCATCAGCAAGAGCCGATGTCAGACACAGACACTACAATTAGGCCAATCCGGTGTTGTTGGTGAAATGGAGAGCCGCTTTCTCAACCTATTCGTCACACCCTTTGTGTCCGTTTTTGTATCCAAGGAAATGAGCATGGATTCTCATTGCAAGTCTCATATATTGAAAATGCAGGGTATTTTGGAGCAAGTGGGGTGCAGCCAAATTTATGAGTGTAAGCTACTACTGCCAAATAGAAATAGTAGTACGTCCAACACCATACATGTCCAACCAGTAGTACTGCAAATCCCTCCCAATTGAAAATAATGGAGACATGAACTTGAAATAAAATCCCACAGGACAATGTTAAATGAAATTACATGATTTAAAATAGTTTAAAATATAAATACACATAATTTAAGCTAAAGTTAGAACAATATAAAAATAAAACATACCTATTATCTAATTATAAAATATTTTGACAACCTTTTTTGAATTTATTAATTAGTGTAACATTATGTTTTATTCAAATATTTAAACAATTTTTTGAAATAATTCTATACATGACTTTTATTAATTATTAATGCATAATCAGAAAAACCTTTTGTTATTTTAGGTGGAATTTTGTTTTCAATGTATAAACTAAAAAAGAAGCACAAGAAATAAATTATGGCTAAAGTGCATGAACAGAATTCGATAATTGCTCAGCACATCCTTTAATGATGCCTGGCAGGGTGGGGGTGCGGGGGAATGAATAGATGCACTCTTCTTAAGTTTCCATTGCATATTAGGCACTATACCCACCATGAGCTGATGCTGAATTGCAAAGAATATGATCAAAACATGTTCCTTGCCACTGAATGTGTTTAGAATTGGGGAAGACCCTGAAACTTAGAGAGAAGCTGTTTAAACTCAAGAAAAGACTACCCCACCAGCCCTGGGAGTAAAGTGAACTATATTTTTGGTGGATGGATACATGTGCATCAACAATTGACAGGTACACTGACAAAATAACGACACCCAATATATCCCCATACAAAAATATCGTGACCTCTATCGATGTCAAAAATATCTACATCCTATACTTATAATGGTAAGTACAAAAATATCGGAAAAAAATATTGATGTCATAAATATAGTTGTACAAAGTATCGTATATATATATATATCTTCACCACAGCAAGCTCGTCATAGACCGCCGCTCACTCTAGGACGGGTGCCGCCGCCAGCGGTGACGAACTGCTATGTATCCTCCAAAAATGCACTGTGCGTACGCAAAGCATGCGGCGCACTCGTGACTTAATTTAAAGTTTTATTTCATCCAAGCCATCGTAGCTGACAAACGCGTTTCGGCCTTGGCGGCCTTCGTCAATGTCAGCGCGTCTCCATTTTCAAAAACCTTAAATACTACATTTCGTATCAACATCAACAACGGGCTACAGAGCAACATTGCGTTCCAAATTCATGGCGGCCATATTTGAATATGTATATGGCAAAACAACATTTTATAACGTATCAATCACTTCATTTACTTCATTAGATATACGTGCAACAACAGTTATAATGACCATGTGTATCTTTTTTAACAGTGTATATGTTTTTTGTTTTTTAACAGTTTTTTAACATGGTTATCTTCTAAGCAGGAAAACTAACTATGCCCTGAATGGGCCCGATATTTATCCTGCACATCATCCAGCAAATGGGGTTAGATCGGTGATATGGCTAAATGGCAGATAAATATACGAATATATTATATCTTAAGATAACACATAATTGTAATATCCCATACATCATGAACATACATACTACAACATTATGACATTTCATTAACCTTGTTCTGCCCTGTATGGGCTTTGACACTATCTTAAGCAAATTTGCCATTAAGAGCATGGTTACAGCTGACCTCACACCTCAACCTTCACCACGATCTCCCTCACCGTTATTATCCACTCCCCCTTGTTTTCATCTTCTGCTGGTCGCTTTACCCTTTTGTTGCACTCCAGTTTTTACATATCCTTCCTCTACTCATCTCTCTTCCCCCATATATGTAGCCTGTCTTGGTAGTCTATAACAGAGGGGAGGCTCCCTTTTAAACATTAAAAACAATCATTTGCTGTTTTTACTAGTATCTTTTATGGGATAAAATCATTCCCATTCCCTACTCTTTTGTTTCTTATTCTTCTATTCAACATGCACCCATAACTCCTCTTCACTGTTCAAACCATACGGAGCTCTTGTTCTCAATTCAATAATGTACTTAGACTCCAATTGTCGTGGGATTCTCACTCTGTCTCCCCCTCTCTCCTTTGCCACCACCTGATCCAAACAGAAGAATCTTAACAATTTACTTTTGCTCTCTCTGATGTTGCACTGCAAACTGTCTGGCGACTGGGTAACTTCTATCCACATTTGTTATCGCCCGCATGTGCTCCAGGACTCTTTTCTTTGCCTGGTGTACCGTGCTACCCACATACATCAGGTTGCACGGACACACCAGGCAATAGACTACATAATCTGAATTACAGTTTAGTAATTTCATGATCTCTTTCTTAGAGTCCCTCCCCGGGACCACATAGTCTTTAACCTTGGTACTTTTTTGGCAAGCTTTGCAATTCAAGCACAGGTAAAAGACCTTCAACTGTGTTGGATCTCTATCTTTTTTGAAAAATGGCCATGTACCAATAGATCTTTTAATGATGTGTTCTTCCTATAGGTGATGCTGGGATATTGGGCCACTGTCTTACCGATTATCCCATCCGTTTGCAAAATACCCCAGTGTTTGTTTAGTATCTTCCTAATCTCTCCTGAACCAGTGGAATATGTTGGAATCAATCTACATATGTCATCATGTTTTCTCTCATCTCTTTTGTTCAGAAGTTCATCCCTGGCTTTCTGATCTGCTCTGTTCCTAGCAATCCTCAGTGTTTTTTGTGGGTAACCCCTTAACCTAAAGCGATCTATTGCTTCATCTCTAGCTTTTTCATAGCTCTCTGAAGTGGTGCTATTTCGCTTCATGCGGAGTAATTCTCCAAGGGGATGCTATTTACCAAGCATCTGGGGTGTTGACTGGTATAATGGAGTACAGCATTCCCTGCTGTTGGCTTCCGATATAGCTTTGTCATGAGTTGGTTACCATTGACATACACTAGCAGATCTAAAAATGCTACCTCTGTTGAGCTTATATTACTAGAGAAGTGTAGATTGTAGTTGTTAATATTCAATGCATTAATATACTCCTCCATTTCTGCTTTAGAGCCCGTCCAGACAATGAAAATGTCATCTATAAAGCGGGCCCAGATAGCTATGTTCTGTGCCCACTTTTCATTGGTCCCCGCACAGGCCACGTGCTTCTCCCTGTATCACAATAAGTACTCCTTCGATGCGAGGATGATAACCGCGTCTTATTCGTAACAACCCTGGAAAGGTACAGATGGGAAGTCCTAGGATGAAGGGACCCACCAAGGAGTGGGGAAGGAAACAATTCCTTTTGTTTTAATTACCCTCACACACCCTAGTGGTGTCATGCTTCATCATCGGGTCACCCTGACGCCTAAAAGTCAGGGTGGGCTCGACCATTTTTCAGGGAGCTCTTAGTAATAATACGACCAGGGGGGAAAAAATTAAAGATTAAAAAACCACCAGCAAATCCCAGTATCCCTTTAATATTAGATTCGTAAGGGTTATTAAAAAATGTAACTAGGGGTCAGAATAGGAGTCTTTATGGTCCTATGACCCTACAGCCAACATGTTTCAGTCCTACTGGGGCCATAGAGGTCCCGGACTTTCTTCAGGGCAACAATACAACCTCCCTGGATAATGCAAGAGGAAATTCCCTACACTACTTTTTCTCTAAGGGCAGATAGCTGCTCCTTAGTTGACTAGAAGATATTTTATCTCCTTGATCCTGTTATCGCTCCATCTGTAAAAACAAACAAAGACAAACAGGGCAAACAACGTATATTACTCATAGAGTACATTGAAATGCTTCCCAAAAGTGACGTGCTGGCCAGAACACCGGTGTAGTTCACATGGTGTCAACGAACACATCATCTCTTATAACCACAATGGCATGTGGTTATGACACACGTATATTTTAATTTTACCACGCTTGCGTAGGTGCAAAATATGGTGTAGTGGCGATCCTTGTCGCATTCTACCAATATCCACGCTCATGTGTTTCTGTTCTCAAAGTGTATACACCCGTGTCACTCTCACCAAACAGCACAAGGCTGCTAACAATTGCCGTGTTTTAGTCTCTCACACATATCAATCACACACGTCCCCTTACCCATTCATGGGCGAGGTAACTCTTCGCCGGGCGCCTCGCAGAATAAGGGGTAGCCCTGTTGTCAAACCCTGCATGTTTGCAAGCGATAGCGCACCAATAGACAAAATACAAATAAAAAACAACAGAGCCTGTGAGCAAGAGTCATGCTAAAAGCGCTCGTTTAAACGCGGGCGCGCACATACCTGTGTTCCCATAGAGTACTCAGATTACTCACGTCATCAAGGGTCCTGCCCCGCTCTCTCACCTACTCGGTGCGGGTCCCGCGGGCCTTCGTATTATCTTGCCTAGTGGAAGATGTTTAAATACTCCATGTAGGTTCTCATTTGCTAATTACACTGCCTGATTGGTATGATCACGTGCGGGCGTCTTAGATCAAGCGCCGTCGCACCGCTGTCATACTTTGGGCTGGGGTGCTGGGAGTTGTAGTTTCATTCTACATCACTTCCCCGAGCGAAAAATGCAGTAGTTGATCTAAACCTGTATACGCGTCATACCTAAGACGCCGACGCGCATCGTCGTACTTAGAAAAGAATGACGGGACATGTAGATAAACCCCGAACCGAATAATGTGAAATAAGTTAAAGCCATATTACGTGGCACACCGCTAGTGATAGTGCCTGGCAGCTATTGCACGAGTTAGAAAAAATAGAAAAAATACTGAGACATCTCAGTTTGGTATGGGGCCTCCTCAATTTCTTTACGGCGTCTCATTACTGAGTTGACAATGACCTTGTGCATGCGTCATACCACAGACTTCGACGCGCATCGTCATACTAAGAAAAAAGGGGGAAGGACGGGAAATGTAGTTAAACGCCACAACCTAATATTATTAAACAGGTAAAAAGCCATATTTTTTGGCACCATGCTTCTGATAGTGTCTGTGAGTTTATGCAGGAGTTAAAAACAGGGGATATAAGGAGAATACTGAGACAGCAATCCTGACCCCAGAACAAAAAATAGAAATAAGACCTGTTCACTATTATAAGTTAGATCTATCTAATATCAACAAAGCCTTATTGAGACGAGCATTGTTATATGTCCAATAGGTAGAAGCAGAGCAGAGAACAATGACAACTATACTGCTCTACGTCTCAAGTCAAATTTTTATCCACCAGCGTCACTGATGCCTCCAGAAGTCCTTGCGTTTGAGGAGAGTGTCACCAAAGAAGTGGAACAACTGCAAACAAAGGGCAGCACCTACAATAATTTGAGCAACGACGAGAGGTCAGCATTAAGATCTCTGAGTACTAGATCGGACATTGTAATAAAACCAGCGGATAAAGGTGGAGCAACGGTCATTCAAAGCACTAATGCCTATAGAACTGCATGTATAAGTCTCCTGGCTGATGAAAGGTATTACAAAAAAATTAATAGAGACCCCACAACACGTCTAAAGAAAACAATAAGATCCCTGACCATTGAAGCAGAGGACCGCAGATGGATTACAAAGAAAGAACATGATTTTCTTACTCCAGATGATCTGTTTTATACAATACCGAAAATACACAAAAGAAAAAATCCGCCGCCCGGTAGACCGATCGTGTCGGGAGTCGGGTCCCTTCTTGAACCCTTGTCCAAATACACCGACTGGTTTCTACGACCTCTGGTCACACGTATCAGGTCATATGTGCAAGACACTAAACACCTACTCAACCTTTTGACGGACATTGATTATGACCCAAGGGAAAACACCATGGTTTGTCTTGATGTGGAAGCGCTGTATACCAGCATTCCACAAGAAGAAAGTGTCCGAGTGATAGAGGCACTCTTGAGACAGGAAGAATGGCAATGGGAAGCACCGGTCAATTGGGTCATCACTCTCATGCGCCTTGCCCTGATGGAAAACTTCTTTGCTTTGAGGATCAGATGTATCTACAAGTACATGGCACTTCCATGGGCAGCACCTTTGCGCCGAGCATAGAGTGTCTCTATATGGGCCATTTTGAAGATCAACACATTTGGCCCACCAACCCTTACTCTGATAACATCTGTAAGTGGTTTAGGTACATCGATGACATCTTGGTCATCTGGAAGGGAGATAAGTCCGACTTGAATAACTTCCTCATCTGGATGAATCAATTAAATCCACATCTTAATTTTACCATGACCACCAACAGTAAAATGGTCTCCTTTCTAGATGTGAATTTGATCGCCAGTGGCGGCACCCTGATCAGTTCATTATATACCAAGCCTACAGACAGGAATAGTCTGTTGCACTTTGATAGTGCACATCCCCGTGCCCTTAGGGAGAACTTACCAGTGGGCCAATTTCTCCGGGTTCGAAGAAACTGTACTAACTTACAAGATTACAAGAGGGAAGCAGCCCTCCTTACCAGTAAATTGAAACGGAAGGCCTATCCACAAAAAATCATTGAACGGGCCAACAAAAGGTCACGTAACACCCCGCGTGAGGCATTACTAGAAACCCATGAAAAACCAGAAAAGGACACGTTGATATGTGTCACTACCTATAACTCCTCGTCAAACAAGATAAAAAAGATTATAAATCAAAAATGGCCGGTATTAACATCAAACAAGCTTACGTTTGAGAAACCAATGTTCTCTTTCAAGAGGAATAGAAGTCTAAGAGATTCACTGGTACATACCAACATGCATAAACCCAAGGCATTGAATCAGCTTACACTCTTTAACAATCTACCAGTTTCAGGTCACTATCCCTGCGGATCTTGTGTGGTTTGCCCCCTTACGGAACACACCAAACAAATCGATCTCGGTATGGCATTCCCGTGGGAACAACGCTCACATACTAACTGTAATAGTGAAAACGTTGTATATATCATCAAGTGCCCCTGCCAACTTTTATATGTAGGCATGACTAGCAGAAAAATAAAAATACGAATAGGTGAGCACAGAAGCACGATTAGGAGGTCCATCACAGCCACCAAACTTACCGCTCACTATCTTGAACAAAAGCACAGTGACACAGATATCAAATGGACAGTCATTGAGAAAGTGAGTGGTACAGGCAACCTCAGCACCAGACTGCTGGAGCGTGAACAACAATGGGTTTACCGTTTAAAAACACACGTGATTGGCCTGAACGATTCCATTCCGTGGAATCAAATACATAGGAGATGACATTAGTATGTCTTGTATATGTAGGGTGCCTATTCTTACAACGTTACTATGTTTTCTAGCTCAAACATAATGCGCTCTCTACCTGTTCCCCTCTTTTATGAATAATAACAGCTTCTACCTATTGGACATATAACAATGCTCGTCTCAATAAGGCTTTGTTGATATTAGATAGATCTAACTTATAATAGTGAACAGGTCTTATTTCTATTTTTTGTTCTGGGGTCAGGATTGCTGTCTCGGTATTCTCCTTATATCCCCTTTTTTAACTCCTGCATAAACTGACAGACACTATCAGAAGCGTGGTGCCAAAAAATATGGCTTTTTACCTGTTTAATAATATTAGGTTGTGGCGTTTAACTACATTTCCCGTCCTTCCCCCTTTTTTCTTAGTATGACGATGCGCGTCGAAGTCTGTGGTATGACGCATGCACAAGGTCATTGTCAACTCAGTAATGAGACGCAGTAAAGAAATTGAGGAGGCCCCATACCAAACTGAGATGTCTCAGTATTTTTTCTATTTTTTCTATTTTTTCTAACTTGTGCAATAGCTGCCAGGCACTATCACTAGCGGTGTGCCACGTAATATGGCTTTAACTTATTTCACATTATTCGGTTCGGGGGTTTATCTACATGTCCCGTCATTCTTTTTCTAAGTACGACGATGCGCGTCGGCGTCTTAGGTATGACGCGTATACAGGTTTAGATCAACTACTGCATTTTTCGCTCGGGGAAGTGATGTAGAATGAAACTACAACTCCCAGCACCCCAGCCCAAAGTATGACGCGGTGCGACGGCGCTTGATCTAAGACGCCCGCACGTGATCATACCAATCAGGCAGTGTAATTAGCAAATGAGAACCTACAAGGAGTATTTAAACATCTTCCACTAGGCAAGATAATACGAAGGCCCGCGGGACCCGCACCGAGTAGGTGAGAGAGCGGGGCAGGACCCTTGATGACGTGAGTAATCTGAGTACTCTATGGGAACACAGGTATGTGCGCGCCCGCGTTTAAACGAGCGCTTTTAGCATGACTCTTGCTCACAGGCTCTGTTGTTTTTTATTTGTATTTTGTCTATTGGTGCGCTATCGCTTGCAAACATGCAGGGTTTGACAACAGGGCTACCCCTTATTCTGCGAGGCGCCCGGCGAAGAGTTACCTCGCCCATGAATGGGTAAGGGGACGTGTGTGATTGATATGTGTGAGAGACTAAAACACGGCGATTGTTAGCAGCCTTGTGCTGTTTGGTGAGAGTGACACGGGTGTATACACTTTGAGAACAGAAACACATGAGCGTGGATATTGGTAGAATGCGACAAGGATCGCCACTACACCATATTTTGCCACCTACGCAAGCGTGGTAAAATTAAAATATACGTGTGTCATAACCACATGCCATTGTGGTTATAAGAGATGATGTGTTCGTTGACACCATGTGAACTACACCGGTGTTCTGGCCAGCACATCACTTTTGGGAAGCATTTCAATGTACTCTATGAGTAATATACGTTGTTTGCCCTGTTTGTCTTTGTTTGTTTTTACAGATGGAGCGATAACAGGATCAAGGAGATAAAATATCTTCTAGTCAACTAAGGAGCAGCTATCTGCCCTTAGAGAAAAAGTAGTGTAGGGAATTTCCTCTTGCATTATCCAGGGAGGTTGTATTGTTGCCCTGAAGAAAGTCCGGGACCTCTATGGCCCCAGTAGGACTGAAACATGTTGGCTGTAGGGTCATAGGACCATAAAGACTCCTATTCTGACCCCTAGTTACATTTTTTAATGACCCTTACGAATCCAATATTAAAGGGATACTGGGATTTGCTGGTGGTTTTTTAATCTTTAATTTTTTCCCCCCTGGTCGTATTATTAATAAGAGCTCTCTGAAAAAATGGTCGAGCCCACCCTGACTTTTAGGTGTCAGGGTGACCCGATGATGAAGCATGACACCACTAGGGTGTGTGAGGGTAATTAAAACAAAAGGAATTGTTTCCTTCCCCACTCCTTGGTGGGTCCCTTCATCCTAGGACTTCCCATCTGTACCTTTCCAGGGTTGTTACAAATAAGACGCGGTTATCATCCTCGCATCGAAGGAGTACTTATTGTGATACAGTGGTTTAAACACGGGAGGGTGTACTCCCTTACGAGATTTCCTCTCGGCCCTTACGGCAACGGGAATGGGTTCCCTCTCATCCTTGCCGGAATTGTGATAGAGCACGTGCTTCTCCCACCAGCCCACAAATAAATTCGCTGAGCTGGGGGCAAAGCACGTGCCCATCGCGGTTCCCTGCTTTTGAATGTACATCTGCTCCCCAAAGGTAAAAATATTATTGTACAGACAGAAATGCATGAGTTGTAAGATCATTTAATTGTGTTCTGTGAACTTGAGGGGTCTAGTTTTTAGAAAAGTTTCTACTGCCTCCAGTCCCTGGGAATGATTTATAGACGTATAGAGACTTGTGATGTCAAGGGTAACCAACAGAAATTCCTCCTCCCATAATATATTGGAGATCAATCTTATGAAGTCTGTGCTATCCTTGATATACGACACTAAGTCAAATACAAATGGAGATAATACTGTGTTCACCAGGATCGATGTATTTTCCAATAAGCTCCCTTAGAGGACACTATAGGATGCCCTGGGGTTTCTTGTTATCTTTGTGGATCTTCGGGATATGGTAAAATGTGGGATCACCGGGTAATCTATCTTCAAGAACCCAAATTCCTCCTGATCTAAAATACCCCTATCCCTCCACATAGATATCATTTTTTGAAATCTAAGAACACTCTAATTGTATTCCTTACGTGTAATCTTAGCATAACAGACTGTGTCACTTAATTGCCTTAATGCCTCTTCTTCATAAGCCAATTTATTTTGAATAACAATATTCCCGCCTTTGTCTGACGGTTTAATTTCTATTGACACATCCTCTCTTAATGCCTTGATAGCCTCGCGTTCCTTTTTGGATACATTGTGTGGCATTCCTTTATCTTTTTGCTGTTTAGTTCTTAGATTATCTAGGTCTTTAATCACAATCTCATGAAAACTGTCAATCATATCAAAAGCAGTCTTTGTGATATATTTAGATTTCTTTTTCAGATGACTTGTCGCCCCCATTTGGGTTATATCAATCCGCTCCAAAAATCCCAGCTCATCCTATGTTGCAATTCTGTCTATTTCGGTTGCCTCCTCTCCCAAATCATGTAATACTCTTACTGCTGGTAAGTCCCCTCCGGTTAAAATGTCGGTAAGTTCTGCCTGTCTTTCTGTATTTCCTTCCTGCACCACCATCCTTCCGCGAAATAGTTTTTTTAATTTCAATTTTCTAATAAAATGGTAAAGATCTATTCTCGTCTGTACATAGTCCCATTTGTTCGTGGGGCAAAAGGTGAGTCCTTTCCGAAGTACTTGATTTTCTATTTTGGTCATTCGTCTGTTGGATAGATTTACTACAGTTAGGTCATCCTCTAATTGCGAAAATTGCCCCTCTTGCTCCTTGTGACTCTTGGGGTGTATTGCTCTTTTGTTTCTCTTGCCACCCCGTCTTGTTTTCCTTTTTCTTGTTGGTCTGGCGGCGGCACCCGTCCTAGAGTGAGCGGCGGTCTATGACGAGCTTGCTGTGGTGAAGATTCGTGGAGAAATAACGCTGGCTCCGCCAGACACGACACAGGAGTGTCCCAGCGAGGCTCCGTAGGGAAATACGAGCAGGAGGCAGGACCGGGAAGGTCAAGCTGTGGGATATCGAAAGCACACTGGAGGTGGAGAGTCGGAAGGTCTATCCAACAGACGAATGACCAAAATAGAAAATCAAGTACTTCGGAAAGGCTCACCTTTTGCCCCACGAACCAATGGGACTATGTACAGACGAGAATAGATCTTTACCATTTTATTAGAAAATTGAAATTAAAAAACTATTTCACGGAAGGATGGTGGTGCAGGAAGGAAATACAGAAAGACAGGCAGAACTTACCGACATTTTAACCGGAGGGGACTTACCAGCACTAAGAGTATTACATGATTTGGGAGAGGAGGCAACCGAAATAGACAGAATTGCAACAGAGGATGAGCTGGGATTTTGGAGCGGATTGATATAACCCAAATGGGGCGACAAGTCATCTGAAAAAGAAATCTAAATATATCCCAAAGACTGCTTTTGATATGATTGACAGTTTTCATGAGATTGTGATTAAAGACCTAGATAATCTCAGAACTAAACAGCAAAAAGATAAAGGAATGCCACACAATGTATCCAAAAAGGAACGAGAGGCTATCAAGGCATTAAGAGAGGATGTGTCAATAGAAATTAAACCGTCAGACAAAGGCGGGAATATTGTTATTCAAAATAAATTGGATTATGAAGAAGAGGCATTAAGGCAATTAAGTGACACAGTCTGTTATGCTAAGATTACACTTAAGGAATACAATTAGAGTGTTCTTAGATTTCAAAAAATGATATCTATGTGGAGGGATAGGGGTATTTTAGATCAGGAGGAATTTGGGTTCTTGAAGATAGATTACCCGGTGATCCCCACATTTTACCATATCTCGAAGATCCACAAAGATAACAAGAAACCCCCAGGGCATCCTATAGTGTCCTCTAAGGGGAGCTTATTGGAAAATACATCGATCCTAGTGAACACAGTATTATCTCCATTTGTATTTGACTTAGTGTCGTATATCAAGGATAGCACAGACTTCATAAGATTGATCTCCACTATATTATGGGAGGAGGAATTTCTGTTGGTTACCCTTGACATCACAAGTCTCTATACGTGTATAAATCATTCCCAGGGACTGGAGGCAGTAGAAACTTTTCTAAAAACTAGACCCCTCAAGTTCACAGAACACAATAAAAAAATGATCTTACAACTCATGCATTTCTGTCTGTACAATAATATTTTTACCTTTGGGGAGCAGATGTACATCTGAAAGCAGGGAACCACGATGGGCACGTGCTTCGCCCCCAGCTAAGCAAATTTATTCATGGGCTGGTGGGAGAAGCACGTGGCCTGGGGGGGGGGGACCAATGAAAAGTGAGCACAGAACATAGCTATCTGGACCCGCTTTATAAATGACATTTTCATTGTCTGGAAGGGCTCTAAAGCAGAAATGGAGGAGTATATTAATGCATTGAATATTAACAACTACAATCTACACTTCTCTAGTAATATAAGCTCAACAGAGGTAGCATTTTTAGACCTGCTAGTGTATGTCAATGGTAACCAACTCACGACAAAGCTATATCGGAAGCCAACAGCAGGGAATGCTGTACTCCATTATACCAGTCAACACCCCAGATGCTTGGTAAATAGCCTCCCCTATGGAGAGTTACTCCGCATGAAGCAAAATAGCACCACTTCGGAGAGCTATGAAAAAGCTAGAGATGAAGCAATAGATTGCTTCAGGTTAAGGGGTTACCCACAAAAAACACTGAGGATTGCTAGGAACAGAGCAGATCAGAAAGCCAGGGATGAACTTCTGAACAAAAGAGATGAGAGAAAACATGATGACATATGTAGATTGATTCTAACATATTCCACTGGTTCAGGACAGATTAGGAAGATACTAAACAAACACTGGGGTATTTTGTAAACGGATGGGATAATCAGTAAGACAGTGGCCCAATATCCCAGCATCACCTATAGGAAGAAGACATCATTAAAAGATCTATTGGTACATAGCCATTTTTCAAAAAAAGATAGAGATCCAACACAGTTGAAGGGCTTTTACCTGTGCTTGAATTGCAAAGCTTGCAAAAAAAGTACCAAGGTTAAAGACTATGTGGTCCCGGGGAGGGACTCTAAGAAAGAGATCATGAAATTACTAAACTGTAATTCAGATTATGTAGTCTATTGCCTGGTGTGCCCGTGCAACCTGATGTATGTGGGTAGCACGGTACACCAGGCAAAGAAAAGAGTCCTGGAGCACATGCGGGTGATAACAAATGTGGACAGAAGTTACCCAGTCGCCAGACATTTTTCTAGTGCAACATCAGGGAGACAGTAAATTGTTAAGATTCTTCTGTTTGGATCAGGTGGTGGCAAAGGAGATAGGGGGAGACAGAGTGAGAATCCTATGACAATTGGAGTCTAAGTACATTATTGAATTGAGAACAAGAGCTCCATATGGTTTGAACAGTGAAGAGGAGTTATGGGTGCATGTTGGATAGAAGAATAAGAAACAAAAGAGTAGGGAATGGGAATTATTTTATCCCATAAAAGATACTAGTAAAAACAGCGGATGATTGTTTTTAATGTTTAAAAGTGAGCCTCCCCTCTGTTATAGACTACCAAGACAGGCTAAATATATGGGGGAAGAGAGATGAGTAGAGGAAGGATATGTAAAAACTGGAGTGCAACAAAAGGGTAAAGCGACCAGCCAGAAGATGAAAACAAGGGGGAGTGGATAATAACGGTGAGGGAGATCGTGGTGAAGGTTGAGGTGTGAGGTCAGCTGTAACCATGGTCTTAATGGCAAATGTGCTTAAGATAGTGTCAAAGCCCATACAGGGCAGAACAAGGTTGATGAAATGTCATAATGTTGTAGTATGTATGTTCATGATGTATGGGATATTACAATTATGTGTTATCTTAAGATATAATATATTCGTATATATATCTGCCATTTAGCCATATCACCGATCTAACCCCATTTGCTGGATGATGTGCAGGATAAATATCGGGCCCATTCAGGGCATAATTAGTTTTCCTGCTTAGAAGATGACCATGTTAAAAAACAGTTAAAAAACAAAAAACATATACACTGTTAAAAAAGATACATATGGTCATTATAACTGGTGTTGCACATATATCTAATGAAGTAATTGATACGTTATAAAATGTTGTTTTGCCATATACATATTCAAATATGGCCGCCATGAATTTGGAACGCAATGTTGCTCTGTAGCCCGTTGTTGATGTTGATACGAAATGTAGTATTTAAGGTTTTTGAAAATGGAGACGCGCTGACATTGACAAAGGCCGCCAAGGCCGAAACGCGTTTGTCAGCTACGATGGCTTGGATGAAATAAAACTTTAAATTAACTCACGAGTGCGCCGCATGCTTTGCGTACGCAGAGTGCATTTTTGGAGGATATATATATATATAAAATAAATTAATAAATATTAAATATATTAAAGAATAAAATTAATGTAAAAAATAAATTAGATGTAATATACATTTTAACAAAAATAACAAATAAACGTAATTAAAAAAAGTTAAACACTCAAATACAATAATTAATATATGTATAACTTTAAAACAATTATTAAACTAATAATTTCAATGTATTTTATAATTTTAAAATTATATAAAAATGTAACAAATAAATATATATATATATATACATATACCAATAACATAAAAATCTATTTAAAAAAACATTCTATTATAAATTAAAACATTAAACTTTTTAAAAATCTTTAAACTTACATTTCCTACTCTAGTGAGTGCAACAGTAGGGAAAGTGTTGGATAGCGGAAGGGTAAAATTTACTATTCCTACTCCAGTGAGTGCAACAGTAGGGAAAGTGTTGGATAGCAGATGGGCAAAACTTACTATTCCCACTCCAGGGGCGGTGCGTACATTAGGGCGCTTGGGCGTTGCCCCACTGAGCGTTGCCGTCACTCTCTAACTCGGACGGGACTCTCTCACTCACACAATGCAATCCCTGTATCCCAGCCAGAGCCGGAGGCAGTCGGCTTAGAAGGGGGCGGGGCAGCACTACAGGACAGAGTTCAGCTGCAAGTGATTGACATCCACCATAACATCACAGGTGGTCGGCGGAGCGCACAGCAAGAGTGCGCATAGTCCTGTTTAGGCTTAAACATTTTGCGACCAGCCCTGAACATGCGCACTAGGCTGCTCATTAGAAGAGCGAGGGTTGTTCCATGCTGCTCTTCTAATGAGCAGCCTAGTGCACATGTTCGGGCTGGTCGCAAAAAATGTTAAGCCCTAAACAGAACATGCGCACTACTGCTCAAGCCAATCCTGGCGCTGCTGCTGGAGCAGCGTCTGGATTGGCTGAGAGCAAGCGGTACTTGCCAAGGCGCCAACGCAGGAGGACTCGCAGAGGTGGCGCGGATCCGGTAAGTTTAGTTTGCTTAATAAGGGTGCTTTATTTAAATCTCCCCCGTGCCGCGCGCGACCCCCAACACCCCCCCGTGAGTATTGGAGCGCGAGCCGCGACTGCCTACACCGAGGCCCTGTCTCTATGCATTTGTAAATGTGTCCCACGTGGCTGTCCGGCTCGTCTATCCAGGTTCACACCTTGAATTTAAATATACAGCTGTATAGCGCTTAAATAAAATTCAGCGCAGCCGAGGCGCTTAAAGGCGCTTCTATGCGTTTGTAAATGTGTCCCACGTGGTCGTCTGCCCAGTTCACTCCTTGAAATTAAATATACAACTGTATAGCGCGTAAACAAAATTCAACGCAACCGAGGCGCTAAGGTTAGACCTTCATCCCAGACAGGGCCTCCGGTCAGTTTTGGTGGGTGCGTGCAGTTGCAATTTTGCAGACCTTTAGCAATACACTCTCGCACAGGCCATAAGTGCCAAGTGGCCTCGTCCGTGGCATGTGTGCCCTATACAAATACCAGTAACATACATTCTAAAATTTCATGCTGTCAAGTAGTATTCTAGTATTACTTACTCCACGTTTTACAAAGCCAAGGAAGATAAAAGCAGCTGAGCTGAGCGTGCCATGGGTCGCACAATGACTGACATAAGATATATTGTATAGGGCTCCACGTAACGCACATACTGTAAGTTCAAGGAGAAAGCAGCTGGGCGGGATACCCAGAGGTTACGTACAGATATTTACTCATCACACGCAAAGTTGTGAGAGAAAGTGGTTAGACCCATTAAAAGGGCGCTTTGTGAATCACCGTCGCATGTGGAAGGGAGGCAGGTTTTATTACAAGACCGCAGGCTTCAGACTATTTTGCTTTCTCTCTTTAATAGTCCTGAAATTACTGCGAAGTATAAATGGACTATAAATATTAACTACCTCCTACAATACATCAGTGTCAGGCTTGACTGAAAAATATTAAAAACACAAGGTGTAAAGAAAGGAAACTTCCACTGAAAGGGAAGTGGCAGGAGAAATGCCCTTTACGTACAGTGCACAGTGCATTCATTGTACGGTTTTATTTGTGTTGCTTCGATCACACGTTTCACAACCCACGCGAGGACACGTACTTATAAATCCAACACAGTTGGTACTTCAATGGACGTAAAGAGGGGGTCGCAGCTGCTACCCCCCGCTTGCCCTTTGCTACTCCTGGTCTCGGGTGTCAAGAGGTCAGTGGGGGGCACAGAAAGAAAGCAGGGCGCTTTCAGATGTTTACTTTGTTGCTTCCATACCTTGCTCTTTGCCTAACCCCACAGGGGGCACTGGCTACTGATGGGACAAGCTGACAAACCAGTGATGTTATCAGGGGTCAAAGGGTGCATGATGTTACTTCCTCTACCCCAGGGAATTTGGTGAATTGACGTCCCCGTGTGACTAACTAACTCCTCGGCACGCTCAATTAATGCAACATCAGGGACAGGTTCGAAAGGTATGGAAATAAAAGAAATCCGTTTGCGAAGCGTAAATTAAGCCTGCGGATGGGTGCGGTTTACAGCATGTGTGCATGTCTCATAATCTACGGATGCGATAACAAACCAACATATATGTATGACGCTCCTATACAATGGTGATTTATACGCCTATTCTTAATCATACATGTACGCAATATTCACAATCATGAGTAGAGTCAGAACTATTGTACAAATGCACCTTTTAACTGCAATATTATTTACTGGTGAATACATGCATTTGCATTGCTTCCCGTGTGCCTCTTTGTCACTCCTCAGAGCATACTCAATATTTTAATCCTTGTTGCATGTATATGTGCATAATATGTATTTCTTGTGCATGTTCAGCACACATATCACACAAGTAACACACGCAGATTCCATGACTAATTACTATTTCAACTCATGTCCAATTCAGGCATGTGTACATTATCAATATATGCTGGCGTACTCATGTTTTGTGCTAGAAAAAACTTTGTGACTGTCCGGACTTCTGTGTGTGTGGGCAATGAAAAACATGTTGCATGCTGCTGTGCGTGCTTCAGACCATGCAGAGAATCGAAATGCAGTGGGTGTGCAAAACTATAATGAAGCAAACATATTTAGGCAAAATTCATATTTTGGTCATTTTATTAACCAAGTAGACAGGTCTCTGTTCAGGTTATAGGGGTGGACATAACCTTAGCCGCAGTCGTTGTCAAGGCCTCCCATCTTGCAGGTCAGAGGTCGGCCTGACCGAGCAGGTTCAGTCCACTGAGAGTTAGGTGATCTGACAACCTGTCTACAGTTTGCGGCACAGCCATGCGGTGGGTGCAGGCAGATTTGAACAAGCTGTCATGGTTCAGAAAGTCATGGATGGGGGCAGATATTCTAAGTGCTAGTATTGCTCTATTAACCTTCCTGCTTCCTCAAATTTGCTTGAAAATGCACCATTTATCCACTCTTTTTTTCAAAATTTTCTCGGGGGGGGATACCCCCCGAACCTCCGTAGGTTGTTCGGGCCCGCTCACTGCACTCGCTCGCCACGGTGCTGTACGCCAATAATTTTACACCTCACCACTTTCAAATGTCACCAGCCACCACTGTCCCACTCTAATGAGTGCAATAGTGGGGAAAGTGTTGGATAGCGGAGGGGTAAAAATTGCTATTCCCACTCCAGTCAGTGCAACGGTAGCGAAAGTGTTGGATAGCGGAGGATGTAAAATTACTATTCCCACTCCAGTGAGTGCAACAGTAGGGAAAGTGTTGGATAGCGGAGGGACAAAATTTACTATTCCCACTCCAGTTAGTGCATCAATAGGGAACGTGTTGGCTAGTGGAGGGACAAAATGTACTATTCCCACTACAGTCAGTGCATGAATAGGGAAAGTGTTGGATTGCGGAGGAGTAAAATTTACTATTCTCACTCCAGTCAGTTCAAAATTAAAAACATACAAAAAAACATCAACAAAATTAAAATATTTTTGAAAAAAGTAAATAAAAATATATAAATATGTTAAAAATATATAAATATGTTAAAAATATAAAAATAAAAATATATTTAATATTAAAAATAAAAACATATTATAATGTTAAATACATTTCACAAATACCTACAAATATTATATTAAATGAAATAAAAAATTATTTTCAAACAAATAAATATTTTTATTTAGAAATTATTTATTAACAAAAACATTAATTATTACATAAATTTAGTCTATTTACTTCATAACCTATAACACTACACAACTCACAACCAACATCGAAAAAAATGTATTTGCATAATTAACATAATTAAACAAATATTATTAATTAAAATGCAAATTTAAACTCATAAAATGTAATTAACTTTTACACCTATAATCTTCACACCCATACCTAAAATTAAACTGTAAAAAAATTAATTGTACAATTAAAAAACTTTTTCAATTAAATAACTAATAGTATTTAATAACTAATTATAAAGTAAGTAAAATTAATTTACTCCCCACCCTTCACCCCTATAAACTCAAAACCCACACATAAAAAACAATTAAACAATTACATGGATTAATTATCAATTAATTAATATTAATTTTGAACTGATTAATTAATTAAAAATAAATGACTTTCCACAATTTACCCCTATAAACCCCACAGCCCGCACCTAAAATTAATTACACAATTACCATAATTAATTTTCAATTAATTAATATTAATTAACAACTAATTATTAATTATTTAAAAAATAAATTACTTCCCACCTTTTACCCCATAAACCCCACAACCCACACCTAAAATTTACCCAAACAAATTAAAAACACAATTAACATTGTAAAATCTCAATTAAAAAATATTAATAAATAGATATATTCATTAATTTATTATAATTAAATTACTTCCCACCCTATTCCCTATAAACCCAAAATCCACTACGGAACTAAAAACGCTAAATATTATTAAAATTAAATTAATAACTACTAAAATTTAACACATATATTAAAAAACATAAACATCACATACATTTAAAATATATACTAAAATACATAACACTAATAAAAAATCGATATTTTAAACAACTATATTCCTGCAAACGATATTAATGACTTCTATATTTTTTACATCGATATTTCTTACCTTAAAGTCGATATTCTTGACCACGATATTCTTGCTGTCGATATTTCGGTGTCACGATATTTAAAACTCGATATTAGTGTAATTCGACATTCAAAACTCGATATTTTGACTAAATACCCAATTTACAGTCACTTCAACTGAAGTGAGCTAATGGCTGATAATGACAGACCCACAGCCCCATGCTTTATGACGAAGAGAGATAATTTGAGATCATTTGTGCAAGAACTTATCAAAAGTGTTGCAGATTTTTCCAGTGTACATAGGATGGTACTGAGGACTGGAGAATTCATTGGTGACTTGAGATCAGCGTTTCAGGGGACCATGAGAAGACAGCAAACGAGAGGGTAACACGGCGGAATAAGAGGATAAATATCTTACCTGTTTTGAGCTGGGACCTCAAGTTAAGAAGAGAAGATATGCGGCTGATCAAAGGCTATGGAGACAGCAGTTGTGAAAAGCTGCAGCTCATTTCTGTGGAAAGGGATCATGTGTTTCCTCAGACTATAACAGTCAGAATCTTCTACCATCTATGAAGCATCAAATTCCAGGAACAATGATACCCTGAGCCATTTGACCCTCGCTTTTTGTTGTTTAAACAATAAGGGGCCTATTAGGATGGCGGGCGGACTTCAGTCCGCCCGCCACCCTAGCAGTGCTGGGACCGGCCGCCAGCGGTGCGGCGGTCCCGCACCGCCAATTAGGATGCGACCGCCACCCTGGCGGTCGCATTCCGCATCTTTAACATTGCGGCGGGTGCTGCTTTAAGCAGCACCCACCGCAATGCCAAAGAAGCATGCTGTGCATTGCCATGCACAACGTGACAGGCACCGCGCGGTGCCTGCCACCTTGTGCATGGCAATGTAGGGTGGTACCATAGGTACCCCCCAAGTGCAGCCCGCCACCCCCCACCCTCCCGGGGGCCTGCAACAGGCCCCCAAAGCAAATCCTGCCATGGAAAGGCCTTGACACACCGGCATCATGATATTGATGGCGGTGCCTTCCAGGCACCGCCACCATATCATGCACCAGCTCCGCCCGGCCGGCAATCGTAACGATTGCCGACCGGCGGAAAACCGGCGGACGGACTTTCCGTCCGCCGCGGTACCCCCCGCCATGGTAATATGGCGGAGGTAAATTATGTTGTGATGGCGGGCGGATCGCCACCGCCGGCCGGGCGGAGGCGATCCGCCCACCATCATAATGACCCCCTAAGTTCTTGGAATTCTAACACTTGCGTCATACGGTTCATACTTTCTCAGTAAAACTGTGCGTTTGTTTGGACAAGATAAACTTCAAAGATGTGCGAGACCACACACACCATAAGGATGTGTTGGCCTTAGTCCTGGCTATCTCACAGTGCACAATCTGTACCCCTAGCGTAGCAAGGTAAAAAGTGGAATGGGAAAACTCAGAACATGACAAACCTGACTCCCCAAGTAAATCGTGGAAACAGATCTAAAACCCTTTTGTTTGGTAACTCATGCATGCCCAAAGGGCGAATTGGCGTTTTAAATATTTCTTGAAGCAATAAGATTCTTGTGTAAAATATGTGCGCTGCAATTATCAATAGAAGAAAATAAAACAGAGTAATCAGCATCACAAGAATGGTAAAGAAAACGAACAGTTCAACTATACATAGAATATTTGCTTGCATATAAGTACAATTAGATTTGTGCTCCTACCTAGCGCTTCCTATCCTAGTGTGCCTAGGGTGAGAGAATCTGCCAGAATCCCTGTAGGGTGATCTGACTCCCCAGTTACTGTGGGTATGTTTCATCTGAATGCCCGTCTTGGTGTAGAGCTGGGCACCATCCTTTTCAAGAGGTAAACAGGATTCAGCTGGGCTGGAAATCCGGCATGGGGCAACCTCAACAGTGTCAGCAAAATGCTCCTCTAATTAAAAAGGAGTGATGAAGTTTATATAATAAACTTCAGTCATGTTGCCATCCAAAGTCCTAGTCAGGCCATCATTATTGATTATGTATCCTGACAAAGCTGTCACCCTGCGAACAATAACAAACATCAACATTTTGCGAAGTGAACATTAACTTTGTACAGAATATTCAAAGCTCTGATTAAGTGTCTATGAAGAAATGTAAATATAATCAAAAGTCATTTCAGAGAATATTATTCATACAGGCACGCAAGCAGATGTGCGTCAAATGTCAACATTCAAGAAAGATGTCAACTTTAAAATGTCAACATGTAAAATGGTGGTGTATTCGCCTGGGCCTACGCTTGGAGAGCTAGGATGTAGAGGAGGGTCCCAATTGTTTTGCAGTGAATGTGCTTACGACTTGCAAAATCATTACTGTTATACTTGCCCTAATCTTGCTATACCTCATTTCATTCTCCTCTTCCATCACATTGATATCCTTACAGATTAGGTGCACTGAGTGACAATTTCATAGATTTTTTTCTATGATGTCACAAAATTACAAGGAAGAGATTATGGTCAAACCCTGATATAGTTAATGAGGTAGATTTAATTCCTCTTTTTGTAACTTTATAAACAGATATTCTAGCAAGTACATTAGGGGTTTAATGGAGTCATCTATGTGACTGTAAGACAAAAAAAGAGCATAAAGTGCCTAAAACATATGCTCTGAGTAGAGCATAGTTTCATTCAAGCATCTCAGGTTTTCATCAAGAATTAAACTCTAATAAACCAAAATCATCTTGCTTTTCTGACTTCCAGTATCACACAACCTGTCTGTATTTGCACCAATAGGATATTAAAAATCCTTGAAAATATCCCCATCCTGTGACAACCTCGTGTATGTACCACGCAACCCATACCAGGTGATAAAGATGGTCTTCATTATCCAAAACCCATGTTGGATGTTTCTCGGCTGCCAGATGCTGCCACCCTAAACTCTTCTAAATGAGCCAGCCTGTGGTACTTTTCTGGTATCAAAATGTCAACCATCCACCATGGTATGCCTGATGCGACTGTCAGCACGTGGATTCTCGAAATAAATGGTGCTGAACATTTTAAATAATCAACATGAAAAATAAGCAATCCATTATCATGGCCTTATCCATGCTAAAACACACATCTTGATAAAAAGGAAACAAGGCTCAAAATAAGGAAGTAGCCGGAAGAGGCCTTTATGACATTGATCTATAAAAATTCACCTTCTTCTCCTTAATGTTGTATTCACTGTATGCTCCATATTCTTATTTCCTTATGCAATGGGAAATGCTATACTACTTTATCCAAATTTCAAATAAACTTCGTGTAACATGACATGACACCAGCCCACGTCATTGGTGAATTAATAATTCCATTAGCGGTCTTCCCTGGGACTGCCTCGAAAGTATAGAAAATGGCTGCATCACTGGGTAGAAAAGACCTCAACTCTCCCTGCCACCCCCTCCTTCCTTACTTACATTTTTAGATAATATTTTGGGGTGCATCTATACTGACCACAAATTATTTGACCATCTCCCCACCAGAGCCTTCTATGTCTGCTCCTATAACATTGAGGTACAGCTGTAACATTTGCTTCACAAGTCAATCAATGAATGCCATTGTTTTATTTGGAGCGCCCAATGGGTTCTGGTTACTGTATCACCTTTGTGGCAACAATACTGTAACTGTTTCTTGGCATAAGAAGTCACAGCAGAGATACAATGCTTAATGATGCTCTTTCCTACCCTTAGATGGTCCATTTCCCTATACAGAAGTTTAAAACATGGTGGCATAGACGATGATTCAGGCTCTGCGGACATCTAAGAGACCGGGAAGATGCTGCCGTTTTGTGACAAGTCCTTGTATCATCTTTGAAACAAAAACAAGAACCGTTTGTAACTATAGGGATTTTGCGTCATTTCTCTTGGCAGATGGTAGACACTGGGACCCCTTGCAGGGTACTGCATCAGATCATGGTGTTTTGCAAAGCAAACGAAGCTCTTTCTGCTTTCCACCAGTAGCTATGCCTTCAAATCCGATGAGCGAAGTGATAGATTTTTAATTTATCATAGATCACTCTTGACACAGGAAATATGGTATTTTTTGATGAGTTACCTTGAAGAATATTGTGCTGATTGCTTAACATTAAGGGGGTCATTATGATGGCGGGCGGATCGCCACCGCCCGGCCGGCGGTGGCGATCCGCTTGCCATCACAACACAATTCACCCCCCTCCATATTACTATGGCGGGGGTACCACGGCGGAAGGAAAGTCCGCCCGCCATCCTAATAGGCCCCTAAGTGGTTGCAGGTGGTCAGCACCAGCATCCATATTTGGAGACCAGGACCTACCTATTGTTCATCATCAGGCTTTGGCCCTTAGAAAGAAAACGAAAGGCATGAAAGGGAGCAAGAAGTTGTTCGAACAATATAATTAAACATTAATAATGAAAGAAAGCAGAGATGGAAGAGTGGGATTAAGAGAACGAGTGGAATAAAGCAGTTTGAGGTGGAATAAAGACAAGACAGCATCCATTTTCAACAACCCTGGCATTTGGCGGTTCCGGCTTTGGCCTCCTGCATTGATTGTTTTGCAGATTATGCACTATGCTATGCAAGTTCCCTTTCTGAGCTGTATGCTAAACCTGTTCCATTTCTAAGCGGAGATGCATTTGATCTGTGTCCCTGGCAAGAGATGGCAAGGCACTCATCTTTGCTGAAGGTGCATCAGCTAAGGCAGAAGGAAGAACAGGTACAGCTAGACCTGTCGCAAGATGTGGAAATAGAACCTATGTATTTATTGGGTGCACTACAAATGATGCTTCCCACAAGCATTTACATGGTCCATGGTCACAGGCTCACCATTCCTACAGTTCTCAGGACTGGACAATACCAACCTATCTCAGCATTGATGGGAAGAAGGCGTTGAACGATGAGGGCGGCGGTGTCTGCGTGGACTTTGTAATCTGGATGTCCACATGGGGAATCTTTGAATGTACCCCTGTACACCACTGGTAGCCCATGTAGGTTGGGTGATACCAGCCTTACTAACTGTTCATGGAAAAAGCTGGTACCTGCATGGACTCGGTGGTCTGGAAGGAGACACAGGAAATCTTTGCTGCACCCATTCCCCTGATGGGCTGGACGTCACAGGGAAGAGGGGCTTGGGGCTGGGGGCACTGGCAACAGCCCAGCCTGGCCCACTCTTTGTGCCTCCTCTCTTACACACTGCCTGCAGGGCATGCACGAGACAACAGAGCAATCAATATGTGCCAGCTTTTCATTTCAAAGGACAACAGCTTCTCAACAATATGTGAGCAAGATCGAATGCCCCATGAAAAATTGTGCAGCATTTTTTGCTTTGCTTTCTGCTCCCATATCTCCAGCGCCATGATTTTTAACTTTATTAAAGATTCATTCTGAATGATTGATAAAACATTATATAAAAACGCATTTCCCAACAGGCAAGTGGTGCTGTTAGAAAATATTGCAATTGCATTTCTGACCTTGTGTTCTTTTCTTTTCGCTCCGTCCCTGGCTTTGTACAAATGAACATGCAACAGCCCAGGCTGGGGACACATGCCCTTTAATTAAAATAGCTTTTTCACTCCAGTGCCTTGAAAATACTGGTTAATTAAAGCTTACTGTAGCCGGAATGGATTTGATCAGCAATAATAGCAGGTTGCCCTGTATCTGTGAATCCCAGCATGCTTCAGAGGGATGGCGCTGCCTGCTGAGGTATTTTTTATTTCTCTCTGTCAGACCTGTCCTTCAGCCAGCATTACAAATGATTTTCCGCACAACTGCCACTGTTGAGGCAAATACAATGTCTGGGAAGAAAGCAGCCAAACAAATTAACGTCTATAGTCTGAAACACTGCCTGGCAGAATTAAGGGGCTCATTACGATGGCGGAACGATCGCCAGCGCCGGGCCAGTGGTGGCGATCGTTCCGCCATCACAATGAGATTTACCCACCGCCATATTAGGATGGCGGTGGGTATCGCGGCGGACGCAAAGTTTGTCCGCCGCTTTTCCACCGGTGGCAATCGCACCGATTGCCTGGCGGGCGGAGCAGGGCCACTAATATGGTGGCGGTGCCTAGCAGGCACCGTCCGCCATATTAGGATGTGTCTGTGTAGAGGCCTTTCCATGTCGGCATCGAAAGGCTGGCGGGGATTGGGTTTGGGGGCCCGTTGTGGGCCCCCCTTGGGGGGGGGGTGTCACTGCACTCTGGGGTACCCATGGTACCCCCCTGCATTTCCATGCACCAAGTGGCAGGCACCGCATGGTGCCTGCCACGTGGTGCAGGGAAATGCGGTGCAAGCACCTTTTACATTGCGGACGGTGCTGCAGCCAGCAGCACCGCCTGCAATGTTAAAGGCCCAGGATGCGCCCGCCAGTATGACGGGCACATCTTATCGCAGTGGTGGGACCGCCGCATGTCTGGCGGGCGGTCCCAATCACCGCTACGGTGGCGGGCAGACCAAGTCCGCCTGCCATCGTAATCAGCCCCTAAGTTCTGTAACTTTCAGAGTGCCTATTCATGGGTGTCGATTCACCAAAATTCTAGGGGTAACGGAAGTGGCATCACATACCCTGTGACCTTAATGACATCACAGGAAATTACATCATATGACCCCATATCCTGATTTTTCCAGGAAGGCATTACACATGACAACATCACAGGAACTGAGGATTGCCTCTTGTACTGTTATTTAATTCTTTCTCTTGCCACATGCAAGTGTCCTTCTGGAATGATCTTTTGTAAGTTCTTCACAATGGCTTTGTTAACCCTAGAGCATTGTTCAAGTAAATTTCCTACAATCTTCACTGACTTAGCTGGAAGAAATTTCATTTAACCATTGTTTGTTCCCATTACATTCACAACTGACTGCTCAGAGTGATTCAAGCTCTGTGTTTTTTAGGTCTGGCTAAAGACAGCTTTTGGTACCTGTTAGAAATGGTGGTCTCTAGTTGGCAGAGGTAGGTACCTTTGTCCAAATAGGGAGCCTTGCTTCTAGTCAGGGTAAGGGGGATACACACTTTAGATAACCCCTGCTCACCCACTTGGTAGCTTGGCACGAACAGACAGGCTTATCCCAAAGGCAATGTGTAAAGTATTTGTACCCACACTCACAGTAACACAGTGAAAACACCACAAAAGGACACCACACCAGTTTAGAAAAATAAAATACTTTTATCTAAACTAAACAAGACCAAAATGACAAAAATCTAGCATACAGATATTCAGAAAAATGACTTTCTAAAGGATATTGCAAAAATAAGCTTGTAGAAATCAAATAGCACCAACTGGGGCTATTGCAACGTCATGATAGCAAGAAATCCAAAGTACGCGCCGACCGCGAGGATCACGGTGTCGGGCGCGGAGTCACACAGACCCCCAAACAAACAGTACCTTGGAAACAAAGTCGGTGATGATGCACGGCGTCGAAGATGGCCGATGTTGGCTCCGTTGACGATGCGACGTCGGCAAGTTCGTAGAGTCGCCCTCGGCGGTTATCGGCGACGCGATAACAGGATGTAGGCGCTGGCGATGACGGAGTCGATGCGAGCGCTGGCGTCGGGCACGGCCGATCACTGCCGGCATCGGCGGGCGTCGAAGGGCGTCGGAGCTGCGGAGCAGGCCGGGTGATGAGTCATTCACTTCACGAGCGGCTCCCCGGGCCTCGGTGCAGGTCGCGGCGTCGTTGACGGCGTCAGAAACAGGTTTCCTTGCTTCTCTTGGGTTTCTTCCAGCTCCCAACAGCAGAAACAACCTCGAGAGGTCCAAAACTGGCACAGGCACCTCAAGGCAGGTCAGGACTTACAACAGCTGAGTTCAGGGGAGCTGGGGGGGAAGTCTTTGTGTCCCTGAGATTTCTGAACAGGAGGCCAGCTCACTTCAGGCCCTTGGAGATCTTCTTCAAGCAGGGGACACAGCACACAGCAAAGTCCTTCTCCTTTCCTTGGCAGAAACAGCAACTGCAGGCCAACCCCAGACACACAGCAAGGGCAGTACTTCTCCTCAGTTTCTCCAGCTCTTCTCTTTGGCAAAGGTTCCTCTTGAATTCCAGGAATGATCTAAAGTTCAGGGGTTTTGGGTCTAATAATTATACCCCAAAATGTCTTTGTTCCCTTTGTGCAGGTGGCTCTGAGCCCAGTTCATACAAGTTCTGCCCTCACTTTGCAACATGACCACAGGAGGTGGAGACAGCATTGTGCAAGGGAGACAGGCCCTATTCAGGTGCAGGGTAAATCTCATCCTACCACTCTATATGCAGCCAGGGTCTATTCAGCTCAGGGCTGGGTCATCCAGGAAGGGCCAGGCACACCTCAACCCCCCCCCCGAGGCTGTCTACAGAGAATGCACATCCTCTGCCTCTGTCACACTGAAACCAGACAGTCAATCCACAAACAGGCAGAGGCACACAGAAAGGTTGAACAAGAAAATAGCCACTTCCTAAAAGTGCTATTTTCAAACACATAATTTAAAAACCATCTTTACTAAAAGATGTGTTATTAAATTCTGAGTTCAGGGATACCAGACTCCAATCTTCTATCTTACTCCTATGGGAAGATATGCTTGTAAAATGTCACAAAGCATTCCCCATTCTGTCCAATGCGCAAGATAGCCTTTCAATAGTGAAAAACGAAATTGGCAGTATTTCACTATCAGGACATGTTGCACGCACAAGTACATGTACTACCTTTCACATACACTGCACCCTGCCCAGGGGGGTACTTTGGGCCTACCATAGGGGTGTCCTAGGTGCAAGGAAAGGGAAGGGTAGGGTCTGGCAAGTGGGTGCACTTGCCAGGTCGACATGGCAGTTAACAAACTGCGCACAGGCACTGCGGTGGCAGGCCTGAGACCTCTTTTCAGGGCTACTCATGTGGGTGGCACAATCAGTGCTGCAAGCCCACTAGTAGCATTTGATTTACTAGCCCTGGCACACCCAGTGCACTTTACCAGGGACCTACTGGTAAAACAAATATGCCAATCAGGGAGAACCAATCACAATCTCAATTTACACAGGAAGCACTTGCACCTTGACACTGATCAGCAGTGGCAAAGTGCCCAAAGCATCTAAGCCAGCAAAAACGAAATCCAGCACAGCATCAAAAACAAGGAGGTAGAGGCAAAAAGTCAGGGAAAACCACGCCAAGGATGCCAGGTCTAACAGTACCCGATAAGAGTTAGTTTCATGAATAAAAACAAGCATAGGCAAAGCAAATAGGCCTGGTGTTGGCCCCCAGCCTTTTGTATTTGTCAGTGCTTGTTTTATTTTGTCATGGTTTTAGCAAATATTTATTGGTGGGGAAGCTGCCAGGGCCTCGTCAATATATAAAAAAAAATTGACTACAAGTGCAAATATTTTTTGGGTGTCAAAAAGCACACATTGCGATTGTAGTCCCTCGCTCTGAAGGAAACTACTTTGTGTGTGAATATGCTTCTAGGGAAAGAGCAGACTGCTATAACTCACAGTGAAATTAGCTAACGGCTGATGTGAGCTGGCCCACTGTCTGATACAAAACAATAGATGATGAGGGCTGGCTGAAAGCCCCTATAATTGAGTATGCTATACCTATACGGTTAAGTAAAGTCAAAAGCTCTTGGCTAAAGCCAGACATAAAAATACATCGATAGAGGCTTAGGTTCAGCCCACTTTCGGAATTGCTTCTTTAAAACACCTCCTGTGTTGCACTAGATGTGCTGTTTTAACATCACAGTCCCTGTGTGATTTGTGGGGCTTTGGACTGTATCTCAATTCAGGCGACAGAAAAAACTATGAGGTTTGCCTTTTCATCTGCACGGACAGGCATGCTGTGTGATATTGACAATTTCGAGCGTGACTAAATGTTCTGGGAAGTGAAAGAGAATGAATGTTGGCTGCATTGTAGTAAACATGTTGACAGTCATCAACGCCAGCTTGGGCAGGCGATAGTGAAGACAGATAACGCTGTCTAAGATTTAGAGCGGCCACAAATGATTGGCGAACATGGCCGGACTTGCCATTGTGGCACTCTGGCATTTTCCCAGTGGGCTGAAGGCAAGGTCAGAGGCGTAACACAGGCCCCTGCAGCCCCTGTGGCATGTGGGTGGCAACCCTTTAAGGGGCCACCAAACCTTCAGGGGGCCCCCATTCAGCCCAAAGCTTATGAAAATTTGTGAGATATTGGAAACTCGATGGACCTCTCATCACGTTCTGTGAGCGGTGGGGCTATCCTTTTGGGTTACGCCACCAGGGCTGCTTTTGCAGCAGGATGGACAGCCATAACCCTACAAAGCCTCATGGCACCATTCTTTTTGCAGCTTCCCACAGCATGAGTCTGGCTTGGCTTTTTCTTTTTACTTTTTGACAAATGTCTATCATGAGTAAGTCTTCATAGGCACCACTGAGAGGCTGCTAGGAAATAATGTTTGGCAATATACAATGTGACGGTGAGAATGAATGACTGAGGAATATCTGGGATGGGGAGCCATGTGCAGTCATTAGTAAGAGTGTGAATGGGAGATGGGCAGATCAGTAAGATTGCTTATTACCGCAGCAGGCATAAACATTTCAAACAGACACCTTATATAGGAACATAGTGGTACATAGATGGTATTGCATATCCGTTGGATTTGGTCTGCAGGAGTTTGGAGGGAGCCAAGCAGGAGACACATACAATACTAACCTGAAGTATGCTATGTATGACATCAATTAATGTAAGGTAACTATCTCTGAGGTGACAGGAGCTGGTCAAGAGATGAGTTTGCTGAGGTTGATGGGTGCATTGTTGTCCCCTTCGATATGGATGAGGCAGACAGGAAGAATTTGAGGATTCAATAGGCGCTTGCTTGCTAAAGCGCTCCCCATAGACTAATACATCCTGAAAGGGACCTTTTGTACCTTTTTTCAGTAATTTATAATCACCCTTAGGTGGCATCCTAAGAATGCTACCATGTTCGCCTTGTGGAAGAACAAGGCTTTAAGACATGTTTTCAGGTCAAGGAGGGTGGGAGGAGGTGACCCTCCATTTACTAACCAGTGACCTTAAACAGCCGGTTCAAGCAGGTTGAAACAGGTGCACCAGGGTTGAAAGGTCATCCCCAATACCTGAAAAGGCAGTGTTAAATTCAGCATTGAGAGGCTTGTGAATCCTCACAAAATGGAAAAAGATAGAGCAGGAAAAGGAGGAGGCGGTAGAGGCTATTCAGAAACAAGGTCAGGGTGTTCGTCCTAACTGATGATGAGCTATGTAGAACATGTAGATTCACCAAACCCACCCTACATAACCTCAAAGAGAGAATGACCACATAGTGTGCCGTCATAAAGGGCACAGCCACTACCAAAAGACATATCACTACTACATGATCAAAATAAATATGTGAAATGTAATCAATACATGAAATGTTGTCATCATTCATTACAGTGGTATGAAAAAGTACACCATCTTAAGATTCGAAGGTTTTATATAATAATATGTATCTAACAGGAGAGACATCTAACCTCATATGCCAAATAATTACAGAAATATTACATTGCAATAATTTCTTAAAGAATAATTACTTCCTCATCTCCTTCCTTGTCCCATTCCTTACTCTCGCTTTAAGGTCATGCCTACAATCATCGTCACTGAGTCTCAAAGCCTTTGTTACTCTTTTAAGAATACAAGTAGGCATGCCACTAACTTCTAAATAGTGGTCCCTCCAATTCCACTTCCTGTTTTAGGTCTAGTGTTAGCCAAGACATTTTGATTTACAAAAAAATATATGTACAATATAATTATTTAAAGGGACTTTCAGCCAGCTTTCTTCATCCGTTGGTCTGTTGATATGTCATTCACATTTTGCTTCCGCCCACTACAGCAAACAGCATGGGGCAGAGGGTCAGCCCACTTTAGCCACTGGATAACTTCACTTTGAATGACTGCATTTTGCTCTTTCACAAGGACCATATCTGCACACAAGCTGGTTACCTTCTGTGCCAATATTTTTAATGTATTACTTTGATGCACCCTTTGTGTTTAGAGTCTGATGTGACAGCAGGACGCTTTATACTATATGTGAACATAGGCCACATTCCATGTTTTATCAGTTGCTGCCTCCTGCTAATTCTGATATGAATTTCTTTTGGAGTGTCTTTATTTGACTGCTGGTATTTCACAGCATAACAGATTGCATCCATTTGAAACTGTTATGTATAAGTTATCGAAAACTTCAATATTATACATGTGAATTCATAAACAGACAATTCTTCAGGACCCATTTATTCTGGGCTCAATTTTGCCAATTAATAAACCAATTAATACATTTAGCCAATTAATAAACTTTGCATAGTAAGAAAACTAGCCTTTATTGTGTTTAATTTGCTGCATTTGTAACACTTCTTTTATTTCCTTCTCCCTTTCCTTCTTTCTTTCCTTCTTTCTTGCTTTCTTTCATTCCTCTTTCCTTCTTCCTATCTTTCCTTTTTCTTTTATTCTTTCATCCCCTCTATCTTTCTTTCCTTTCTTTTATTCTTTCATTCCTTCTTTCCTTTTTTCTTGCAATCTTTCATTCCTTCTTTCATTATTGTCTTTTTCTTTTATTCCTGCTTTCTTTCATTCCTTCTTTCTTGCTTTCCATTTTCTTTCATTCTTTCCTCCCTTCTTTTTTCTTTCCTCTTTTTTCATTCTTCAATTCCTTTTCTTTCCTTTTTACTCATACCTTCTTTCCTTTTTTCTTTCATATATTCTTTCATTCCTTCTTCTTTCAGTCCTTATTTCTTGTTTTCTATTCTTCCTTCATTCCTTCTTTCTTTCTTGCTTTCTCTCATTATTTCTTGCCCTCTTTCCCTCTTTCCTACTTTCTTGATTTCTTTCTTTTGTTTCTTTTTTTGTTTTCTTCTCTTTTTTCATTCTGTCATCCTTTCTTATATCCTTTTTTCTTTCATCCATTCATTCCTTCCTTCCTTCCTTCCTTTTTATTGATTTCCTTTTTTTTTTCAGTCCTTCTTTCCACTTTATTCATTCCTTTCCTTTTTTCATTATTCCATTCTTTTATTCCTACTTTCTTTCATTCATCTTTACTTTCATTCTTTCTTTCTCTCTTCACTGCTTTCTTTTCGTCTTTCATTCCTAATTTCCTTTTTATTACTTTCTTTCTCTCTTGCTTGCCTGCTTTCTTTCCCTCTTCCCTTCTTTCTTGCTTTCATTCCTTTTTTCTTGCTTCCATTCCTTTCCTTGTTCTTTCATCCCTCCTTTCATTCATTTCTTGTTTCCTTCTTTATTGATTTCTATTTCCTTACATTCCTTCTTTCCTCTTTTCTTTCTTTCATTCCTTTTCTTTTTTCTTTCATTCATTCTTTTATTCCTTCTTTCTTCTATCCTATCTTCTTTCATTCTTTCATGTTTTCTTTCCTTCTTTCTTACTTTATTTTCTTCTTTCATTCCTTCTTTCCTTCTTTGTTTTCTTGTTTTCCTTCTCTCTTGCCTTCTTTCTTTTAATCTTTCCTTCTTTCTAGCTTTCATTCCTGCTTTTTCTCTTTCTTGCTTTCATTCCTTCTTTCTTGTTTTTATTTTATTTCCACTTTCTTGCTTTTATTCCTTCTTTAATTTTTTCCTCCCTTCTCTCTTGATTTCTTTTGCTGTTTCCTTTGCTTTCTCCTTCTTTCTCTCTTTTTCTTTCTTTCTCCTCCTTTCTCTTTACGTTCTTACTTTCTTATTTTCCTTCTTTCTTTCTTTTTCTCTTTCCTTCTTTCTTTCTTTCATTGTCTGTCTTTCTGTCCTTTCTTTCTTGATTTTTCCCTTCTTTCTTTACTTCTTTCTAGTCTTTCATCTTTCCTGCCTTCCTTTTATCTTGCCTTCTTTCTTGCCTTCCTTCTTTCCTTCTTTCTTGCCATCTTTCTTTCTTTGCATCCCTATTTCCCCCCTTCTTTCTTGCCTTGTTCCTTTTCTTATTTCTGGCCTTCCTTTTTTCCTACTTTCTTTCTTCCTTCCTTCCTTCCTCTCCTTTCCTTTCTTTTCTTTTCTCTTCTTGCTTTCTTTCCTTTTTTCTTTCTCAAAAGCAAGAGGCTGGCAGCCAATAGCACAACAATTGACTTTTTACAGTCTGTGTTAGCCAAGACCCTTTGATTTTAATAATATTTTCTGTATAACGTAGTTACTTACATACGTTTTCAGCCACACTTCGTCCATTTGACTGCGGTTGTCATTCACATTTTTCTTCAAACTACTTGAGCATTCATCAAGGGATTATGTGTCATCTCACTTCAGCCATTGGCTGACTTCACTATGAGTTACGGCATGCTGCCCTTTCACACGGAGCACATCCACAAGCAAAGTAGTTCCCTTCAGTGCCAGAAAGTACTATGGTAGTCTGTGCTTTTGTTGAAACCAAAAACATTTTTTGCATTCAGTCAATGTTTTTTCAGATTGACAAATGCAGGACAGCTTCCAAAAACAAAGTTTTCTGAAAGCCATGATGAAACAAAACAACAATTGCCAAAAGGCTGGTGGATGTCGCCAAACCTATTGGCATTGCCAATGCTTGTTTCTTTATTAGGCCAGTTTTACTTATGGAGCTATTTTTTATTCTTTTTTTTCAGGGAGCCATTGCGTAAAGGGATCTCCCAGAATACATGTATTTACTCTTTTTTTTCCTCAAAGGAGACACTTAAGTATTTGAAAGAAATTCCCATTACCTGTGAGGGGGCCCATGTGGGCTTTATGTGGTAGCAGAGACATGCATTTAGTGAATGGTAGTAGCATGCTGAACTCTCCGTGCAGTTGCTTTTGCGGTGCGGAAGCCGTGAGTATGATGCCGTCAGCTGTGAGGCAGTGAGAGCATTCTGCACTGTGGCAGCAGCGGCCTCGGCAATCGGGCAGCAAGTGCATGATAGGTTAGTTTCCTTGCCAGTATTTGATTGATACCTTGTTCTTGCCTACTTCTTTGTGGGTTCTGAGGATGATGGTGTTTGACCTTGCAGGTCATACACTTTGTTTTATTACTTCTGGACTTGGTTGCCTGCAGACAAATAGAAAAAATTATGGCAAACAGGTAAGACTGGGTGTACATAAAATATGATAATTAGACTTCATGGTATTGTTTAACTTTGTTCTCTATTGTCTTCTTGGAAAAAATAAGAATGAGAAAAGTGGAAAGATATATGGTTATTAAAGTGGGAATCCGAGATAGTTTTATCTTCATATGCTTTTTTAACCTACTATTTGAGGTCCCAATTTTCCGTTATAAGCCTGTGCTTGCTAAACCTGCATTATTTGGAGTTGGTGATTTCTGCATTAATAATGGGGAGGCATTCTCAGAAAATACATCACTCCTCTACTTCTACTGGAAGGAATCATGAACATGGGTGTTGGGTTAGGTTGGAAAAGTTTCTGGCAGGTTGACAGACGTGTACCTCTGCCTTGAGTGCCCCAACTGCAACGATGTATGGATCCCTGGTGTTGATTTTGATTGTCATAGCAGAACACGGATCATGCATGCATGCCATGACATCGACCATTCTCATATATTACGGTCTAGTTGGACCAGGAGGGGCACCCAAAGAGCTACCCTCATAGTGGTGAAAGGCTACTGCCTTTGTTGAGAGTCAAGCAGCACGATAGCGGTTGTGGCAGCATACCATGTAGTGATCAGTGAACAGGCCATTTTTACCTGTGTCACTGGAGCGAGGTCTACAGGCTCACTCATGTAAAGTTCCATTGCTGTGTGATAACTCACACTTGGCCCACATCAAGTTAGTATGTAGCACTGTGCAGCACACATGTGGTGTGATGTGTGTGCTGTGTGTATGTGTGCCTGTAAATGGTACAATACATGGAAGTCTCTGGATTCAGGCTGACTGGGGGAGCATGAGGAGGTAGAGGAATCTCTCACAGACAGTCTTGTGGATTGCTGTATTCCTGAGAGATGGGTGGGACACACAGTGGAGGAAGGAGATCCAGGTTCTTCAGTACACTTCAAAGGATGCTCTTTGATTTATGGAAAGGTCCCTGGAAAATGGCCTGGGCATCTCTTTGGAAAGAGATGGGGCTGATAAGATAATCATAGAGAGTAGGGCTGGACCCTGAGGTAACCTTTTGATGTGCATATCACTGTGGCTGACAGTCACAACCATGGCCTGTTTTATTGGGCTATTAGATTTGGAGTCTCTCCAAATGTGAAAGGCTGCTTTCTGGAGGAAGGACAAATCAGAGGAGTGGGCACTTGAAAAGGAAGCACACCCCCCTAAATCACATTTGGTGTCTGGCAATGGGCTATAAGAAGGGGAGCTCAAGGCCCCAAAACTGTCATATGTCAAGCAGCTAGTCAGACTATATGTTGAGGTGAAGAAGCGCTGCAACTCTTCTGCCTGTGACAAGGACTGGGGGCTAAGTCGAGCCAGTCTCCCAGCTGGTTGAAAGGACATTTCCCAGGAAAATCCAAGACCACCTGCCCCTTGAGCCTGGAGCACCAGTGCCTGCCTGCTTACCAAGACCAATGTGCCCTGTGAGGCAGAAGAGAGTGCTCGGATGGAGTGAGATCCAGTAGGGGATCCTGGGGAGTAGATCCCCGTAGCGAGGTGTGAGGAGACAGCTGCTACACCAATCAGGTTTTTGCCCATGTGCAGATTCAAGTCTGCTGCTCCGTATGCCAGAAAGGGCTGCAGTGAAGTTCGCCGTGGTTGCACAGATCGAGCCATCGCCTGTGTGCTGAGAAAAGTCAGCAACCCCCATATGCCAGATGTGGCTTCCATGAAGATTGCATGTTTGCCATGCGGATCGGGCCATAGCCCATGTGGAGAGTGAAGTCAGCGACTGTATGCTGGAAGCACCGCAGTGATGAGGAAGTTGCTGCCCTGACTATTGTGCCATCGCCTGTCTGCGGAGTAAGGTCAGTGTCCCCATATGTCAGAGGGGGCCACCGTGAGGATCGAGAAACGTTGCCTAGTTCTGTCATCATGGTGACTAGGAGTGGGCGTAACTGGCGTAATTCTCTCTAGCGTACTTATAATTTCAGCAACATTACTTATAATTGTGCATAATTATGCAAGAAGCATTACCCAGCATTTAGTGCTATACACTTAGTGCAAAATACACTCTCGCATCCAGGCCAGAGGATGCATTTTGCTCTAAAAATATAGCTTTCAATGCTATAGGACACAGACAGCAGTAGCCAACAGCCGCTCGCTCTCTCTAAGTTAGTTGTTCCTGTGCTCCTGCAGTAGACTTTTTTCCCCAAAATACTCTTAATTACTCACACTGGCGTAATTGCTTAATTTCTGTAATTTCACATCACAAGAGTAATGCATAATTAATGAAATTACTCTGATTACTCCAGCGTAATTAAAATTTCACCCAGACTTAGTGGTGCCCTATATATGCCGGAGCCACGACTGAGGATCAGAACCCAAGTGATTACTCCCACACCAGTGAGAAGTATCAGAGAAACTTACTATCTCACTGGAGGAACTGCTGTGGACGCCCAACAACTGCCCCTGCAGAGCTACTCACCATCAGCAGCTGATGCACCCCTCTGCAACATCTGAGAGTGAAACGCTCCAGGGACTCCGGTAAAGCAACCCCTGCAGGAGTGGATACGACTGATCACAGAGCTGGAAGGCCTGGGGAACTTGTTCTGTCGCATAGCACACTTCGAGGGCTATGCGACAGAACAGAACAGAATTTGGAATTTGGAAGAGCTGGAATGGGAATTTGGAACAGCTGGAGTGGGATTCCTGAGAATTGGACTACTAGTAGGGATTAACCTGAATGATGCTTATAGTGAAGGGGGAATAACCACAACTGTTTATGAGGGAGAAGTGGTACTTAGGGACCAGCATATGGAACTCTAGAGCCCTGATCTCAGGGGCTATATGTTTTTTTTGTGTCTGTCATATTTTACTTTGTTGGACCTGGCTCTTTTTGAAGAGTCCCCACCAGATTTTTGGGTCGAGCCTCGACAGCCCTTGTGCTGTCTGCAAGATGTGTTGTATCTCTTCTGTGGGCTTTTGACACGCACATCAATCAATTGTCATTGGTTATTGTGTGTGACATTCTGAAATGCTGGCTTTTGATTGGTGTTTTTACGGTGTCTGTCCCTCCTTTCTGTCTGTTCACGCCCCATGGCAATTTCACTAATGTTTTATTTTTGTCATCCTGTCCCCCAGGAGTAGACAGTGCCTGGTTTAATTGGTTTCTGCCCGTTCACCCAAAGAGAGTTCGTTTGGCACAGCTAATTACTTGTACGACAACTGTGGCATGTGAGACCATAGGGCGCCACACGTCATGTCTTCAAAGCATGGCGCACAGGTCATAAGAGTAAAACAGAAGAAGAAAAGCATTGGAGGTTGTATACAGAAAATTAGGGCATTGGATTACATTAAACATACCAATTGTTAGTGTTGATAAGTATTATAAGAATATGGTATTTTCAATAGTATTTATTAATGAAATATGTGACAGAGTTGGAAATTCAAAAGATGCTGCCATTGAAACAAAACAATCAGTATGTTCCAATATGGCGGACTTTTTTGCTAAAACGGCGAGTGCATTTTCTATGTGTGCATTCAGTTTGAAACGGACTGCACTAACACATCTTTATCATGGGGTTTAAATAGTTCCACTCCTCCTCATACGCCTCAGTTGGTATCCACTATTACCCGGAAGAGCTCGGCTTCTGGCTCTCGGCTTACCTTTCAGGTGGTGGCGCACAGCAAATATGCTTAGTCTGCTGTAGTTCCTGAGAATCCGTTTTAATCTGCCCAGTCCCCATCATCCGCGTTGTCGGTGTCAGTCTACAAAGAAGCTGCTGTACCATATTATTTAAAATATTCCCAGCCCCGCTGTAATGAGAGAGACGCGTGTAATAAAACAGTATCTTAAGGGGGACTATGGCTGTTGAACACTTTCTAACTGCCTGTTCCCGTTACTAATACCAGGTTAGGATGGTAGAAGGCTAATGATGAGGGTGTGATGTGGTTTTATGACTAGCAGGGGAGTGCTGCTGGCACTTCCTGCTCACCCCTTGTCATAACAGACGTTGTTTACAGCCCTGGGCCTGTAATTGACTAATTCATTGCTATGGGGTGTTTGAGTCCGATGTAGTGAAAGGAAGCCCAGACTACAGCACCCGCAATGCACTGTATTGTCACAGGAATGTCCAGGTCTGTAAACTGTCCGTAGTGGCCTGAGGTGACCACCTGGATAGTACTTCAGTAGACCTCCTCACTAAGGGTGGATAATTAGTGTCGTAAAGCGACATGTCAGAATATAGTAGTGGTGTTGTTGAAGGCTTTGGATGGGCTACTGAACTCTGGTGGGTCTAGGAAACAACTCTTACACTGCGGGTTAATTAAGTGCTCATGTAAATATGAAAGGGGAATTAGGCTTCAAAGCACCTGTAACCCCCACTCGTGGATTCTCTCTCCTTGCCAATGGCCTAATAATCATTTACCAGTCCCGGGCTGGTGTGTTCAGGTCTTCAGTTTCCTTGTCCTAGTAAGTTCTTGCCCTGTTTGTTTTTCTGGTGTTGGTATTCCTATTCACAGCTCCTCTTCTCACTTGTAATTTGTGATCGATCTTGAGTTGTAGATTGTGTCCCCTGGTCCTACTGTATCATCCTCTGTGTTTCCACTGACATTGCTTTCACTCTCATGAGTTCATTGTTGTTTTTAAACCTTTTCAGTGTAGTTCCAGAAACGTGTATCATTTTCCCATGTGTTTATGACTGTTTCTAGCTAGTGACTTGCTGCCAAACCATGGGCGGGTATGGGCAGTGGGTCTTGTGTGGCAATTGTGATTGCTTGTGGTGTTCGTTTAGTTGGATAGATGGCTATGTCGTGAATTGTGTTGTGATCTGCTTCATTAGTCATATGGCGGCTTTTCTCTAAACCTAGGTGAGGGCCAGAAATCTCTGCTCCATTATGTCTTTGATATCTTGCACCTTCCTGCACTAATATCATGTGTGCTTGTTTCAGGATTCACCATGTTCTTTGCCAAATACTTAAGTACCTGTATATGTTTATAAAATTCTTGTCTTATCACCGTTTTTAGGGGTCCCTGTGAGAGTTAGAGTGCACTGTAATCTTGGAACAGATGGTCTCCTCTTCTTCAGGTGTATCCTGCGTACACAGGCGCACCCTCTTTATGCATCTGTGGCCTGCTCTCCCCTTCTTTCTCTCTTTCTCATACACTCTTTCTGCTCCTCTGTCTGGAGTTCATTCAGCACTTTGTGCAAAAACTACCTATGCCTCTCTATCTTCCTTTCTATCTATTCTGTACAGCTCTCACTTCTATCTATTCACCATGCCACATAATTCCACTACACAAATAACACAATTCCACTCCACACAATTCCACAACTAATAATTCCAATTCAACCCACATACATCCACTCCACTCCAAACCACAACACATGGGTAAAAGACATTATCATTTACAAAGCAAATAGCTCTAACTCTCTCAAATGAAAGACCGATTGCATTGCAAATGCTTGTTGCCTTGTGTTGCCGAACCTATTTCGCTAACCACTGCTAAAGTGCTTGTGCTCTCTCTTTACAACCTGGAAAAATTGGCTTACACCTGATTGGCTCATTTAATTTACTTGCAAGTCCCTTATATATGGTACTACATGTACCCAGGGCCTGTACATTAAATACCACTAGTGTGCCCTGCAGCCCACATTGTGCCACCCACTTAAGCAGCCCTTTCAAACATGTCTCAAGCCTGCCACTGCAGTCCATAGTGCAGCTTCAAACTGCCATTTTGACCTCACAAAATAAACCTTTTGCGGGCCTAAACCTTCCATTTTAGTACTTTTAAGTCACCCCTAGGGTATACCCTAAAAGCTCATATGACAGGGTCCATGGTATTGCCCAATTGTTGTCTGTTCGGTATCCTAGTCTTTCCATGCCTTGGACCAAGCCATGTCCCAGGCACTATGGCAAGTGTGTGCTGTGAGCCACATGGGTGGAGGGATGGGTAAGCAGTGTCCCACCCAGGGGTGTAACGGACACCCCCTGCAATGCGGGGGCCCCAGGGTTAATTGTTTTGGAGGGGGCCTCCTCACCTCCCAAAGCCATTCCATTGCATGCCTTGCAGAATACATGCAACGGCATGGACTAAGAAATAGGTAAACGCTTGGGAAAGTCACTCTGCTTTCCCAAGCAGGACACTTGCAGCATAGAAGGGTCCCAACCCTTCAGGGGGACCCCATTAAGCCCAAGACCAATTAATATCTGGGAGATCTGGGAGACGACGGACCCCTCATCACATTTTGCAGGGGAGGCTCCATCATTTAGTGTTACGCCACTGCTCCCACACCTGCACTGACAGCCACATAACCCATAGAGGCAGCATTGACATGTACAGGTGGACTTACAGAGCACATCGTTTAGAACCAAGTAATATAAATCAATAAAACTTTGTAGCTGACTCTGGACCCTGGATGACAAAAACAGGCTCACACGAGACATGTGCGCATGGGCAAGCCCCTTGTTGAAATAGTTAATTTGTTGCAACTTTGTAATTAATATTATCTGCATTGAGCCAGTGGTTAATGAGTGAAACTGTCGATGAAAAGTGTGCATCTTTTCTTCCACATTAATACCAGTAATTCAGAGTTAAAACACTGCATAAATGTGTTCATTTTAAATTCAAAGGCAGCCTCTTCAAACAGCAAGCTCCTTCTTTTATCCTAACAAATCACAGCCCTCTAGCCTTGTGAGCAGCATCCAGGCCAGCGAGATCAATGCGCTGTGGTAAGGAAATAGGCCTCCTTTCATGCCCGCTCGGTCTCAGAGGAAGGCCTGCTGGAAAGTGAAGTTATCTCTGCTTGATCGTATGCGGCTGACTGGTATTTGGAGAGGGGCCAGGATACCACACTGAGCTGGCCTCAGTTAAGCTGTCACATACAATAAGACTGGCAAACAGAGCTTAATTGTTCACAATAACACACTGCTTCACAGGTCAGATATTCTTGTATTCACCAGTGAGCATGTCAGAATACCGATAGGAATACTGTCACAGTAAAAGTTTGAAAATTATTTGTGTTTTTGCATGCTCTGGCTTCCATTTGCTTAGGCTTGTGAAGTTGTACAAAAAGGTACAAACTATGATGGCTTTGAGGTCAGCCTTGTGCTGTTGGTTGTCGGAAAGGGCACCAGCACAAATTTTTTGAGGCCCAAGAGTAATTTTTCATTGTCAGACTTTGACCAAGTAGAAGTAACAGGAGGGGTAGTTGGCCCCCAAGCACCCTGTGGAGCCAGGGGTCTTCATCCCTCTACCAGCAGTGTACCAGGAGGCACATTTGCAGAATGGTGGCGAAAGGGGGCGTGGCCTCCGACAACCTCTCAGCAATCCCGCTGTGTGGGACTTACTGAAGGTAATAGGAGTGGTAGTTGGCCCTCAAGGCCCCGCAGCAGCCAAGGGGACTTCATCCGCCAACCAGCAGTGCATCAAGAGGCACGTTTACAGAGTGGTGGAGAATGGGGGCGTGGTCTCTGAAGTCCTCTCAGCAATCCTGCTATTTAGGACCATTTGAGATATCATCAGTGATGTCATCAGTGATGTCACTGACCATGGCATGAGTGATGTAATATGTGAGGTCATAAGCAATGCATTGCAGGGGTGCGAGCTATAGTTGGCTCAGCTAACTATAACTGCTGAATTTCTCTGGTTTTGTACAAGTGAAACCTGAGCCACACTATGACTTCTCTGTAACCTTTGTTTTTTTCAGTGAATTTGTAAGGTTTTTTTAATTCCATTTCCTGACTATAACATCCCTGTAACCTTTGGTTTTTCAGTGAATTTCTAAGGTTTTTTAAATGCTACGTCCTAACTATAACGTTTTTCAGTATATATATATATATATATATATATTTATATATATATACACAAATATATATATATATATACATATATATATATATATATATATATTTGGTTTATTTTGCTTTAATACATTTTATTACATCATAGTACAAATTGTGCTTCCAGTCATACATATTGATTAAAGTATTCGTCTAATGCTCCTGCACTCTGAATGGCAAAGACTACAGAGTCAATTTGAAGGAAAGTGTAGCCCTGTCTCATGAGCTTTGTTCTTTAACATGCTTGAAAGTATGAGAAGATGATTCTCGTCAATAGAACTAGAAGCACAATTTGAGAATAAACACTATCTCCTCAAAATATGAATAGGCAAAAGAGAAGAATAGTAGACTTGGAAATGTTGAGTATGAGTTGTGGAAAAAAGATAAAGCACTGACAAGGTGAAAAACCCCAAAATACTTTGTTATGAAGAGTCCAGCAGCCGCCGATGGTTTTCTACAAGACATTTATTGTAGATAAAGGTATACAACAGGATACATGTATTAAGAGCCCAGAGAATCAGCATCAACTGACTGTGGTGGAGTTAGTTTCCCTCCCCTGACCAGCAGTTTATTTTCAATAGAAAGCTCATCGTCAGTTTGCATTAGATTTGTAAATCTACTCCAACTGGCCTCTCCTTGGGCTAGCCAGCAATCACAAAATTCATGACTTGCTTCAATACACGATCACTCTTAAAGCATTCTGCCATTCTCCCATATTTGAACAAATCACTTTGCCTTCCACGTTTGCAATAATGCACTCTTCAATGTCCTCTTGTTTTTTTTTAATACAATCCACACTCACCATGAAAAGGCAGTCAGAAAGGGACTTTGGGGGCCCCAAGTAGGGCCCCGGTCCCCTGTGGGCCACTGTAAAGTGGCCCTTGGGGCACTTATAGTGCCCCACTACACATCCAGGCACTGTGTGCAGTGCCCCTTTAACTGCAGCTTGTGCTGTGGCCTTTTTTGTGGGCCGCAACACAAAAAGCAGTGTAAAAGGGCTTTTTTCCGACCACCAGCACTGCGGTCAAATCGTAATTGGGCGGTTAGACAGCCGCCTGCCTATCGGACGGTCCCCGGACCGCCATGATGGCGGCGGGCAGTCCGAGCGTCCGGCATCATAATGATGCCCTTTCTTGCCCACAAATAGGATCTAAACTTTTCTATTCCCCACACACATGCAAGCATTTCCTTCCCAATCAGATTATCTTAATTCCACGTCCTTCATCCTTCTAGAAGCAAATCGAATTGTCACTTCTTTACCTCCAATCATTTGCAACAAGACTGTACCCATTCATACGAACTCGCATCCACTCTCACTTAGGTATTCCGACCCTCAACATATGACTGAAGAGCTGGGGCTGCCAAATTGCTTTCCTTAATAAGATGTAAATGCTCTTGACAGATAGAGGTCCATATAAAATCTGCCCCTTTTTTCAACAGACCTCTAAAACACTCAGTGAGACTAGCAAAACTTTTTATGAATTTTGCATAAAATTCATACAGGCCACTAAAATATCATAACTGGTCCTTATTAACAGGATGAGGGGAATTAACAGTTCCTTACACAATACTAGGGTTTGGGTTTGACACCATCTTTGGAAAGGATGTAGCGCAAGTACTCACTATCGTTCACTCCAAAGATACATGTATCCTCTCTAACTGTCACACCATTCTTTTCAAGGTCAATAATACTTCTACAGCAACCTCAGCATGTCTTTCTTTTGTGTCATCAGCATGCACCAATATGTCATCCTGGAAAACAACCACATTCAGTACTTCTTGAAACATATTGGTCATTACTTTCTGAAACACAGAAGTAGCCGAGGCCAATCCAAATGGCATGCAGCATAATTGAAAGGTGCCATCAGGTGTAACAAAAGCTGTTAAATGACAAGAACGCTCATCCAAAACCACCTGATGGTACGCCGCACACAAATCTAGTTTCGAAAACCGCTTGGACTGACCAGGTGATCTATGTGTGGTAACTGATAGATTTCTACCCAAATGGCATTGTTGAAAGACCTAAAGTCCACACACAAGCGCAGCTCACCAGTTCTCTTTTTAGCTAGATGGAGGGATGACAACCACAAAGTGGCATCCACCTTTTCAATAATTCAATCACACTGCATATTTCTTAACATCTATGTCAATTCAATGCTTATACTGTGTGGTACATTGGGGAACTTGTGTTTCACCGGAGTGAAATGAAATGAGAAGTTTTTGATTTGTCCAATTTTGTAATGAAATACACTTTCAAATTTATTTTTCCATTGCAGATGACCCGAGACTGAATTTATCAATGAAACAGGACATTTCTGACTAGGTTTGATAAGCATACCAAATTCCGCTTGGTGCCACCACCCTAACACATTTATGCCATTATAGGCAACATAAACTTTCCCATGTATGGTTTTACTCTCAAACATGATGTATCCCCAAAAGTAACCCCCATATCTATTCTATTGCCCTCAAATGCAGTGGCATCCAAATCTGGAGGCAACAACATCTTGAGTGACCAAGACTCTCTGTACTTGTCAATTGAGATAATCCTGGCTCCTGAATCAATAAGTAGAGGAATCCAGATTCCCTCAATTTTTCTCTGTACCAAAGGATCACCATATTTCTTCTCAGTCTGAAGATTGTTAATTTACACTTAATCCACAGACAAAACCAATTCTTCTACCCTTTTCTCAATATCCTCTTGCTCATCACACACAGCATAATCCTGAATCCTCCTGACAGGGAGCCCCCCTACACACCTTCCCAAAATGACCCAACATTTTCAGCATTCCTGTGCCACAGCTGGACAATTTTTATAGTTTGACACCTGCGTGGTCAAACTGCACCTAAAACAAATCAATTTAAGGTAAGTACACCCACTCGCAACACTCTTCCCACTTCTGGCATTTGTTTCCACAATACTTTTTCCTCCTTTAGAACTGGTATCATTAAAACCAAAATGCATACATTTTTGGTAAGAGAATTGACACTTGTCACTCCTGCAAGAAGACTTTCAGCTTCTAGCAGTTTAGCATCTATTTTGAACATTCAATACATTTGGTTATTTCAATAGCCTCATCCAGCGATGGGTTCTTACACAATAATAATTTTTGCTGAATCTTTTTCGAATGCATCTGCAAGCTATTTGATCCCTAATTAATTGCCAAGTAAACCACTCAAAATCACAGTCACCAGCCAACATTTTCAAGGCTGTGACATAAGAATCAATGGACTCATTGGGACCTTGAACTCGAGTAAAAAACTTGTGAATATGCACCACAAGATTGACTTTACCCTCAAAATACATGCTCAATTGTTTCACAACAAGCTGATATTCATCAAGGTCTTCACTGTCATGACCAGTATATTCTGGTAGATGGTCAGAAACATTTTGACCTTCAATACCCAAATAATTGTAAATCAAACTTTGCTTTCTATCCACTTTAAACTTCAACACATCACATCACATCAATAAGCATTGAAAGATCTTTACCACAAATGCCACTTTACTGGTGGTTCCTCTGGTTCCTGCAAAAAGGATTTTGCATTGTCATTAAATAAAGCACACAAATAATAAGCACAAAGTAATTGCCTTGAATAAATATATAAGCAGCTGCCAATAATAGCTGTTGTCCCTTTTTAAATCGTGAATAACAAACAAAATGAAGAAGAAAAAAAAAAAAAATTGAAGTTAGTGTTAAAACCCTCTTTCACAGTATAACACAATGGGCCCGATTCACAAAGGTAAAATGAGACGAAAGTCTAACTTTAAGACTTTCGGTATTCACAAAGGGCATTTACTGCTCGTAATGCCCTTTGTGAATACCAAAAGTTGACCTTTACGATTTTTGGTATTCACAAAGGGCATTTACGAGTACTAAATGCCCTTTGTGAATACCGAAAGTCGTAAAGTTAGACTTTCGTCTCATTTTACCTTTGTGAATCGGGCCCAACATTTTTAACACACAAGTTAGTGTGTCAATCGCTGTTGACACGTATTTGGTGCAAAACCAAGCTTTCCCTAATCTTCTGTGCAATGGAACTTTTGTTGCAGTACCAAGTTCACCCACACTGAGCGCTGTGATGAAAACACCACAAAACCGCCGCTCTTTACAGAGGAAACGTTTTGTCTCGTTTCCGATAATCCACAACCTCCAAGACAGCCGCAACAAAGATCTGCCAGATAAATAATGCTGCCACAACCTCCAGCAATGCCGCCGAACTAATGACATTGTGAAACAATCCATCCTTCTGCCACAGCGAGAACCATCCGTGCGTAGCCTCCACTCGTTAATGCAGAGCCGGAGTCGGCTCTTGGAGTCGGCTTAGTAAAGTCAACAATGCCAGAACCTGAATGTTCTCACGCTTTCTGAGCGCAGCAATTTTTCCTTTATGCGCTTGCTTTGCTGCTGCTCTTGGCTAAATTCGTTTGTACAGGCATGCAGAGATTTTCAAAGGATGACAGGTCTCAAATAAAAACAAGTACTTCGACTTGCCTGACTTTATCCTCACAAATGTTCGCACACACCATAAAATCACATAAAGGTGGCACGGAACTCCAATTCAAAGGATCCCTGGGCCCTCAGAGAGAAAAAAAACAATACCTTTAAATAGCTTGGTAGGAGAAAGCCGACGTGCCTTTTAAAAAAAAAACCAATCAGGATAAGTATCCCATGCTTCTGGTCAAATATGTTATGAAGAATCCAGCAGCCGCTGATTGTTTTCCACAAGAGATTTATTGTAGATAAAGGTACACAAAAGGATACACCTTATTAAGGGCCCAGAGGATCAACACCAACTGACTTTGGTGTTCTAATCTTTTTCCCATTGCATTCTAAAGACTACATAATTATATTAGAACATTGGAATGTTGAGAGCTCCATTGAAGACAATGGAGTTGCTCTGGGCTTATAATGGCTGGTATAAGCCCAGCGCTCCAACATTCCAATGTTTGTCTTTTATTTCTCCATTTTTAATTTAGAACATTCTACCCTTAGTGGGTGGAATGTTTAATAGCCTTATAGTCCTTCTGCCTCAGGCTATACCGGCTGTTAAAGCCCTCTCCTCGCTATAGGCCCGCCTGCGGCTCGGGCCTATAACTCGGGATCAGGGCCTTTAACAGCCGGTATAGCCCTCGGCAGCAGGCTATAAGGCTATAATACAGGCTCCTTGCTAACTAAGAGACCTCAACACTCTATACAACACTCTCTAATATAAGCTACTGTATAAACTCTATGCAAACACCACAGTTATTGGCTGAAATATATGAGACTAATTGAAGGCAACTCTGATTTAACATATCATGTAACAGGTTATGAACAAGGAATTAAAGAGGAGGTTTTGGGCACTGAAAAAACTTGATGACTTATTTATGCACATTATTTCTGAAATCCCATGTAAAGATATGTAATAAACAAAAATAATATATTATGTGGTGAAACTATTGATTCCTAGAACATTATGTATCATGATTTTAGTTTGTGTTGTATGGATGCTATAGGTGCTCTTTCTACAATGTGCGGAGAACACTTTGACCGTCCGTCTCAGGCCGGTCAAACCATCATGCACACTTTACATGTTCTCCATGCAGGCTGAATTACAGCCTACATGGAGAACATGCCCAGCAACACATTCTCTGGCTGAGCACCGATCCACGGCGCTCAGACCAAACACAACTCTGCATTGCAGCATTGTGATTTGCTATCGGGAGGCTGGGAGCCCGGTGCTTCCTGCTTCCTGACCTGGAAGCAGGGAGAAGAAGACCCAGAGGAGGCAATGGCGGGCGGCAGACAGGTAAATGAGTATTTTAATTTTTAATTCATCCCCCCCCCCCTGCACCTGTGACCCGTATTTAAATTTTTAATTAATTGCCCCCCGGCCCCCATGACCCGCTCCCCACCACCTTCAAATACCAGCTGCCACTGGATTTGCTGTGTCTATGTGTGCTGCACAATGCAGCACACATAGAAACAGCAAAAATAGGAGAAATTGAGCATTTCTCCTCGTTTCGCCATGTTAAGACTAGGTTTTCCCTGGTCTTAATTTTGGTGCTGCCTCCTATTTACGCCACCCTTGTAAATAGGGGGCAGCATCAAAATCAATGGGTGTTACGGTGGAACGCCCACCGCAACACCCATTGCCCACCCCTTTCACGCTAAGTGTAGCGTGAAAGGGGGCCTTATTTACAAGGCAGCGTTAAGCCACATTAAGTGGCTTAACGCTGCCTTGTAAATAAGGTGAAGGGGTTATCGCAACCACGTTCTGGTGGCGATAACCCCTTGTAAATATGCCCTTAGTCCTTTTCACACTCCCTATAGTTGCCCGTTCCACCCTTCCCATCCCTCCTCACTTACATCAGTTAAGGTCTGCCCACAATTTAACTTGTAAATAATGTCTGCGTCAGTATAAATGGACTATGATCATTCACACTTAATCCGTTCTCTCTTTTGCTTGCCCCTTTTCCACAGAGGCACAGGGGTTCGCCCCAATGAAACTTACTGTAGTTGCTACTTTTCATCATGTGATCTTTATACCCTGTCATTAAGTGGTCCTGTGTGTTCCCCTTGGGAATTTCAATCTATGATCCTGGTTCAAATGCCCAGTTTCTGGCCTAATTTATGCTTGGCCTGTCAGTGTGTCACTTAAAACATGTTGTGCCACCAAGTATCTGCACTTTCATACTGGTACAAAGAGCAGCAGATACACACAAGCAAACCTGTTAAAAACCATGTTAATTTTACATTTGTTTGCGCAAATAGTGCCATATTAATGAAATTTGTGGCACAGGGCAGCTCAGCAAGTCACCTTTCTGTGTTGCCCAGCGTCACAGGGAAAGCGCAGGAATGTGCCGTATTTACCCAATACGGTACATTCCTGTCCTTTCCCCTTGTGCTGGCACCGTTTTGGCAGCTTAGCGCCAACGCACGCACCCTTGCACTATGGTGCAAGTGTGCCCGTGCTGTAGGCAGGATTGTTTAAGTGCAGTAAGGGGCACCTTCCTGCAGAAAAACAATCCTAAAAGGCTTTTTCCTCTTTCAATGTGTGCTGCATTCTGCCTTACTAAAGATTTATGAGGTCACGCAATGTGGCTTTGCGTGGCCTCATGAATCTGACAAGCATGTACCACTTTGCGGGGTACAAGCGTGACGCAAGTGTCTGCACTTTCATAGTGGTACAAAGAGCAACAGATACCCACAACCCAACACGTTCAAAAACATGTTAATTTTATATTTTAAATTGAATACTTGCATAAATAGTCTCCTTTCTATGAAAAATGTATTGTTCAATTTTTTGTTCAGACACTGTAAATAATGTATTTTGAGTTTCCTTTGTGAACTGGTTCAGAAATTTTAAATACAATATTTTGGGACTTCTTTAATAAATAATTAAAGTGTATTTATTATTTTCCTTGCATTAGCATTTAGTCATTTCTCCTGTGGCAGGGTATACATTCCCTATCTGGGATGCCACAAACTCTACCTTAGTAGAACTATGTTTTTCAACTTTACCTGCAGAGGCACAATTCCAGGCACAATTCCAGGCACAAATTTAGGTGAATGTAGGCAGGTGACCCTAAATCCATTCTGTGCTGGATGGCTTGCATTACCTTTTTAGTGGCGGCCTAGTGGTTGTGACTGGAGCAAGATTACTGTGTTTTCCCCTTCACCGCACCCAGTGGCCTACGTAAGTGCCTTAAGATACAGTTCAGTTTGTAGTTTAGTGCCTCACAGATGCAGTGCAATGTGATGGATTTATGTCTCTAGGGTGTTCAGCGTTGTAGTAGGTTGGATTCGGTTGGTCGCAGTACAGTGTTGGGGTATAGTCTCTTAGATTTACTGCATGATGCTCTGCTAATGTCCCTATGGTGACATGTGGGTGGTAGGTTTGTGTCACTAAAGGCTTAATTTAGATCTTAGTGGAGGACAATACTCCATCACAAACGTGACAGAGATCCCGTCCGCCGTATTACAATCCCATTATATCCTATGGAGATCGTAATAGGGTAGACGTGATATCCATCACGTTTGTGACGGAGTGTTCCATCCTTCGAGATCCAAATAAGACCCTACGTTTCAGTAAAGTACTTTGGGTTAGTGTCTGCGATGCAGAGCAGTGTGGTAGGTTAATGTCCCTCACATGCAGTGCAGTTTGAGTGTTACTGACCCTAAAGAGCAGTAGAATATGGTGGAATGGGCTTCTAGGATGTGGCACACTGTGGTGGCTTAAGATCCCTAAGTTGGAGAACAGTTTGGTGAATGGGCGCCCTTAGTGTGTTTGGCAAAAGCTTAGGATATGTGGTGGGCGTCTGTCTCTAAATGTAAAGCAGTGGGATAGGATCCTGTGTACGCCATGCAGTGTTATTGGCTATTATCCTCACCATAAATTGCAGTAGTTACTGTCCTCAAGGTGTAGTATAGCGTGATCTATTTCCCTAAAATCCCGTAAATTGTGGTGGGTTAGTGTCCATACGTTACAGTAGGGTGAGCAAGTGTGCCTAGTATACAGTGCCGCGAGATATCTTAGAGAGAGAAGCTCTATGTGGGCCTATGTGGAAGGTATGTCCCTGTTGGAGGCCCAGAACGTTGTGGTCTCACTCTTGTATCTTCAGACACAACCCCGCCAACCCAAATCAACAAGTCTAGCAAGGTTGAGAAAGAAAAGGGTGGCCAGGAGCAATAAGGCAGCAGCAGGTGTGCTTCTTAGGGGTATGTAGCGAGAGATGTCGACATTTGATGAGTGGCATTTAACCTGGACATTTTGAGGGAATGAGTTAGTTGAGATGGATTCTCAAACTTGGTATTCTACATAGATCACACGCAACCAAGTGAAACACTTGCTCCTTTCAGTCACTCTTGTCTTCAGGCACCCTCAGCTTGATATACGTTGACAACAAATGCCTAAGGTCTAAATGGAGAAAAGGCGGGGGAGCGAAGGAAGGGCTGCGGGGATTGTCCAAGAGCACTACTCTAAACATTCTACCAATTGGCACCTTCTTAATCCAGTTAACACTTGTGACGCTACGCCTGTCACAGAACGGTTTTCAACAAAAGCCTTCTAAGCACTTCTTTCATTTTCAACTATTGTAATCACAAAGATGCTAGTGACAGCAGGGGTTAGGTTCAGCTGGCTCTAAACAAATGTATCATAGGAGACCAGTATCCTCCATAGGGCAGGGTCAAATTATCCAAAATGTGTACACTCATCAGAGAAAATGATATATTTATATGAGTCTAAGCAGATTCTGGTGAGTCTTTACAACCTTGCAAATATAAGGATTGTGAAATAGCAAAAATGGGGAAGTACTGAATAAACGTTAACGATGAGTTCAACCTGTGTCTCTTCTAATAAAGCAGGTAGACTTCTGAAAATTATTGCACAAGTCAAATTACTCCCAGCATAAAGAGTTTTCCATCATTGCACATAAATTGTGGAAAAGTCCCTGTGTTCAACGGCCCTGAGAAATATGTCTTTCTATCAAGAGAATCATGGTGCACTTCCATCTTAGTCATATCCTGGGCCCCAGTCCAAAATGTGTAAGAACACTTCTGAATTAGACTGTGATGTATGTACTGCAATAGCATTAAAAAGGCATTAAACAGCCTTGCGCGTCACCTTCGATGTCAAGTGAAGCCGTAATGGAAAGGCGAAGGTGACAGTAAGCTAGCTAGAGGGCCTGAGCAATCAAAGGAATGACAGAGTTCCTGGCTTGAAGCTGAAGCCTGAAAGTTCAGACCAGGAGACCTTAATAAATAAATGTTTTTGGAAGATGGGATAGCGCGTACGCGAAAGAACACTTGCGCAGTATGCAATTGATTGGCAAATCAATCATGGCCTCCAAACTCATGGTGCAATATCAGGTTAAAAAATGTTTTACAAATGGTCGGTAATATACAAGTCTTTACTCTGTTTTATTTGACCTTAAATAGTGGCCATCAATTTTACTAGTTTGACTAGAAAATAACTGGTGGGCTAGTGTAGAAAAGGACAAGCTAATCATTCTAATTCCTCCTGATGGAAACCTTGATAGATCTAATTGGTGGTCATTGGTATCCATTCCTGGAATAAGGACTAAAAGGTATTGTTTATATATTTATTTATTTACTGTAAGAAATTGGGTTACTGGTTGAGGGGGGTGAAACCCTGCTCAAGCACCAACCACAATCCTTTTCAGGGTGAAGTCACAAGCAAACCCCAAATTAACCTGTGCTTCACCCTCTAGTAGCTTGGCACAAAAGCATCCAGGCTTAACTTGGAGGCAAGTTGTAAAGTATTTATAGAGCACTTCAAACAGTAATAAAGAGAAACACAACACAAGAAAAATCCCACACCTATTTAAAAAAATAGAGTATACTGTAATAAATAATTTAAGACCAAAACGATAAACATCCAATCAGTAAAACCTGAGCCATACAAGTTTAAAGATTTAAGTGCAAATAGTACCAAAAAGCACAAAGTGCCATTTGCGGCTATCTGGTCGTGCAAGACTGGATGAAAGTCACAAGTTCAGGCTGACTTCAATTGAGCGTGGGCCAGATACAGGGACCAGGTTAGTCCTGCTGAAAGAGTTACCTTAACAGCCCAGTGCAATGAACTCCATTTCAGGTGGAAGGGGCCGCAAGGAGAGCATCGTGGATGGCCGTGGAAGAAGCAGGAAGCAGGCTGGACATCACAGGCAGTCGTCGCTGTAGCGCAAAGATCCTGTCAAGGCATCACCGATGGTCATGGCTGGAATTTCGTATTGGAGGTCCCTACAAGCTGTCTATGCTGTAGCGCGAAGTGCACCTCCCGCCCTGCCGGGTGATGTTAGTGGTAGCTGTAGCGTGAAGAGCTGGATTTGCCAGTGGGCTACCCAGGCAGCAAGATCTTGGTGCAAACGGGCCGGCTAGCATTTGCGAGTAGCCCAAAAACTTCAAAGGAGCTCACTGAGGCCACAGCAAGGATCCAAGACCAGAGAAGCACCACTTGGGAGTCAGGAACTCACTCCAAAAGAGCCCTGCAGGGCTGAGGCAGGTCCAGTTGCAGGTAAACGCATCAGGATAGCTAGGCAGTTGCAGAGAGTCTCTGGTGCTTGTTATGTCCCTGTAGCTCAGAACAGGAGGTCAGCTGACTGACCACTGGAGTCACTTCAGCCTGCGATGAAGTGTGCAGGTCCAGTCTTCCTTCTCGGCAAGCAGGGCAGGAGGCAGCAGAGCAGCAGAGTAGCAGGGCAGCAGAGTGGTAGTCCTGCTGGCAGTAAAACAACAGCAGTCCTCCTTCTGCAGCATCCACAGGTCCATGAGTGCACTGAGGAGTTGGGGTCTGCGGTCCAATATTTATACCTGGTGCCCACTTTGAAGTAGGGGAAGCTTTCAGAAAATTCCACCCCCAAAAGGTTCTTGGATTTTCCTGCCTTCCTGACCTGGTCCCAGATTGTCTGGGGTCACAATAGACTAGTGTTAAACCCCTTTGTGAGAGTGCTCAGGCAGGGCCTTTGTGATGTGCGAGTGTGGTAGGTGACAGCTCCTACCCCTTCCCAACTCAGAGTGGCCCATGCTGCCAATACCTAGTTTTTCTTTACCTCACTATATGGGAGCAACAAGCAAAGACAAACTGCCAACTACACCTAGTAATGTGACCCAGTATACAGGCAAACACGATGAGATGATGGACGGAGTGCTGAAACTTTTCAGACACTCACCCCCAGTCACAGATCTGGGTTGAATCCATCATCGTTCTTTAGCTCACTTCGCCACCCCAGCTCAGACAAAGCTATATGCAGATCAGTCTTGACCTTGTGCCTCATGGGAACAGTCCAGCCCGAACTGCCAAGCCATGTCTTCCCTGGACCGGAAACAAGCATCCTGGGACCGGTTTCGGGGTAACACCCCATATCAGCCAGGCTAGCTTGAATTCAGTGGCAAAGTGAGCAAGGGACCCATGTCTGGGCATACCCTGCCAACTTAGTCAAGCTATTCTGGCTGATGAGGGGTGAAACCCCGAAACTGGTCCTAGGATGCTTGCTTCCAGTCCAGGGAGGACCTGGAGGGTGTATGGATATGTGAGTGGTTGTGTGAAAGAGTACATGAGTGGGTCTGTGAGTGGGTGTATGTGTTTTTTTAATTGGGGTCTGGATCCACGGATACATTGCAGATCCACGGCTCCTCGTGCACACAAAAAATACATTTTAGGACTATTTCTTGACCATGAAGGGTCCCTAAGAGACCCCTCCATCAGTCCCATCAGTCCCATGGGTCAGGATACCTCTATCCTGATCCCTTATATTCTATTTATACTTTATTTCCCCCCCCCCAGGAACCATGTCCTGATTCACAAAATGGCGCTGCAACTATTCTCTCAGGTTGCAGCCAGTCAATCACGGCATTGCTGTTGGTGCATAGATCAATTTCTCTAGATATACATACATCTTTTTTCTTTAATAACTGCAAAACTACTGAACAGATTTACACAAAATTACAAAAAGCACTCTTTCTGAACCAAGATCTAGCTTTCTGCCAAATTTGGTGTATTTCCATTCAGTGGTTCGGGCTGTAGTCGTGTCTAAAATCCCTTTTGGAAATTTCGTAGGGAAAACACAATTTGCGACCTCCTTTTTCTTGGCCCCCACTTGATGAATCACCCCGACGCTTCCTAGACAGCAGCTGAAGTGCATGGCAAATTAGTTTTGACATTTTTGTGATGATTCGTGAAACTGCACCAAAGTTATTAGCAAAACAAAAACACTTTTCCTATGGAAACTAGATCCTAACTATAACTACTTACTGGCGATTGCCAGTAGGTAATATGTATATATATATATATATATATATATATATATATATATATTATCTACTGGCGGTCGCCAGTAGATAGTTATAGTTACAACCTATTATCCATAGGAAATCCGCGACATTCTATTTGAAATAACTCTCTTGCCGGTTGACGTATCTTCGCAAAATTTTCAAACTTTATGGCCCGCTCCGGTCCGCTCCTACCCTGAAAGTCTCGGGGATTCGCTCAGCGGGGGCCGAGAAAATAGGGGGTCCCAAAACACGTTTTCCCCATGCAATTTTCCATAGGAAACTTTAGACACGGCTACAGCTCGAACTGCTGAACGGAATTACACCAAATTTGGCAAAGAGGTAGTTCTTGGTTCAGAAAGAACCCTTTTGTTAAATGGTGTAAATCCGTTCAGTAGTTGCTGAGAAAATCAAAAGTAAAAAGATAGTGATATCTATGGCCGAGTAGGGTCCGCGTACCCTCAGCGCACCCTGCGCGCACCGTCCCGATCACGAGCTGCATGTTAATTGGCTGTCAGCTGGCTGTCAACATTCCGATTCAGGAAATGTTGGCAGCCATTTGTCCCCTCGGTAGAACCGAGGAACAGAAACAAGTGCGCAAAGCGCACAAAGGGGGCATGGTAGAAACACCCTGACCCCTAGGTTTGCTCAGGGGTCCCACAAGGACCCCTTGGGCAAAAAAAAAAAATTTTTTTAAAATCGGCAGGATGCGCTCAGGGTGCGCGAATCCTGCCGAAAATCGAAGCGCGGTCTCCCGCGCTTCGATGCACTGGCCCCCGGGTGGGCCAAGTCCCGGGGGCATGCTGGGGGGGTTAATTTTATGTGTGGGGGCCTCTAGGGTCCCCAAGCCCCGGGGACCACCACCCCCGGGGCTTTATGTATAATGGTGCGGGAGGGCTCTGAGCCTCCCGCAGCCCCGGGACCGCCACCTCCCCGGGGCTTCTTTTTTATTTTTGAAAAACCTGTGTGGGGGCTCCAGCCCCCACACGCCCGGGACCACCACCTCCCGGGGCACTAAGAAAAATTACAATGGGGGTCCGTTTTGGACCTCCAAGCCCCGGGGACCACCACCTCCCGGGGCTTTCAAAATGTAAGGAGAGGGGCCGCGCGGCCCCTCCTGGAGCCTGTGGTGGCCCTGGGGACCGCCACCCCCAGGGCCGGCTCCTGCAGTGTCCCGGGTGCCTACCCCGGGACACTGCTGTTTGCAATGACAGGACGGGAGCCTCGCGGCTCCCGTCCTGTCATTGCAAACTTGCTTGGATATTGGAAGAGAGAGCAGGAAACCTGCTCTCTCTTCCAATATCCAAAGACAATTGCTTTTCCACATGGGGAGCAGCATGTTAGCTGCTCCCCATGTGTAGCATATGCCGGCTCCCGTAGGACACGGGGAGCCGGCGGGACTGTGGGGGTTTGGGGACCCCCACAGTCCCCAACGAGAGGCCAGGCCCCGGGGATGGGGTCCCCGGGGCCATAGGTGGCCACGGAGGGGGCCACGCAGCCCCCTCCCCACAGGTAAAAAAGTAAAAAAAAAGTGCAAGGCCGCCCCCGGGGATGGGGTCCCCGGGGCCTTAAATGGCCTGAGGAGGGGGCCACGCAGCCCCCTCCAAATAAAAAAAAAGAAGCCATGCCCCGGGGGATGGGGTCCCCGGGGCCAATACAGGCCCAGGGAAGGGGGCCACGCGGCCCCTTCCCGTTTTTATTTTAATTTTAATTAAAAGAGGTGGGTAAGGCCCTGGGGGATGGGGTCCCCAGGGCCTAAAAATAGGAAAAGGAAGGGGGCCACACAGCCCCCTTCAGGAGAAAAACGATCGGGCCCGCAGGCCCCGCCCCTTCCTTCACCACTCTGCAAACGCGCCCCTGGCGCGTTTGCAGAGAGGGAACAATTCCCCTTGAGTACTGGGGGTCCCTGGGAGCCAACTAGCCCACCAGGAACCTCCAGTATGCGCCAGGGGCTGCCTTGCAGAGAGGTGTACAGAGGCCACGCCCCTTTTACACCTCTCTGCAACGCAGCTCTGTGGCGCTTTTTGGAGGTATATGGTGGGCTAATTGCACCCCAGGGACCCTCAGGATTCAAGGAGTTAATCCCCGACTTAAAACGCGCCACGGGCGCGTTTGCACAGTGGTGAAGGGAGGGGCGGGGCTTCAGGTGACATGTGTGCAAACAGGCCCCGTGGCGCGTTTTAAGATGGGGAATTAAATCCCTTCAATCCTGAGGGTCCCTGGGGCCAACTAGCCCAACAGGTACGTCCAGAAAGCGCCACAGAGCTGCGTTGCAGAGAGGTGTAAAAGGGGTGTGGCCTCTGTACATGTCTCTGCAACGCAGCCCCCTGGCGCATACTGGAGGTTCCTGGTGGGCTAGTTGGCCCGTAGGGACCCTCATGATTCAAGGGGACTTAATCCCCCTACTTAAAACGCGCCATGGGGCGCGTTTGCACAGATGTCACCTCAGGCCCCGCCCCCTCCCTTCACCATTGTGCAAATATTCCTCTAAAATCAGCCGAAATACGAATTCTGATTTACTCACCTGTTATCAGGAAAGACCTCAGTGCTGCATCTTTCAGCCCAGTACTAATCCTGAAAAGTAATTTTAACCGTACTTACCAGTAACTTGAATTTCCTTCCATAGGCTAACATTGACTGGTTTCACTTGGAAATTCTTCTAAGTGTGGAGTTTTGGAACTTTAAAATATTCCTCTAAAATCAGCCGAAATACGAATTCCGATTTACTCACCTGTTATCAGGAGAGACCTCAGTGCTGTATCTTTCAGCCCAGTACTGGTCCTGAAAAGTAATTTTAACCGTACTTACCAGTAACTTGAATTTCCTTCCATAGGCTAACATTGACTGGTTTCACTTGGAAATTCTTCTAAGTGTGGAGTTTTGGAACTTTAAAATATTCCTCTAAAATCAGCCGAAATACGAATTCCGATTTACTCACCTGTTATCAGGAGAGACCTCAGTGCTGTATCTTTCAGCCCAGTACTGGTCCTGAAAAGTAATTTTAACCGTACTTACCAGTAACTTGAATTTCCTTCCATAGTATATAATTGCCTGCTTTTTGCTGAAAAAGTTTCTGTGTTGATTTTTGAAACATACAAATATTCCTCTAAAATCAGCCGAAATACGAATTCCGATTTACTCACCTGTTATAAGGAGAGACCTCAGTGCTGTATCTTTCAGCCCAGTACTGGTCCTGAAAAGTAATTTTAACCGTACTTACCAGTAACTTGAATTTCCTTCCATAGGCTAACATTGACTGGTTTCACTTGGAAATTCTTCTAAGTGTGGAGTTTTGGAACTTTAAAATATTCCTCTAAAATCAGCCGAAATACGAATTCCGATTTACTCACCTGTTATCAGGAGAGACCTCAGTGCTGCATCTTTCAGCCCAGTACTGATCCTCAAAAGTAATTTTAACCGTACTTACCAGTAACTTGAATTTCCTTCCATAGGATATCATTGCCTGCTTTTTGCTGAAAAGTTTCTAAGTGTTGATTTTTGAAACATACAAATATTCCTCTAAAATCAGCCGAAATACGAATTCCGATTTACTCACCTGTTATCAGGAGAGAACCCAGTGCTGCATCTTTTAGCCCAGCACTGACCCTGAAAAGTAATTTTAACCGTACTTACCAGTAACTTATCTTTTCTTCCATAGGAATCCATTGTCTGGTTTTCAGCAGAAAAGTTTCAAAGTGTCGATTTTCACAAACTACAAATATTCCTTAAAAATCGCCTGTATGACTTAAACGCATTTTTTCAACTGTTTACAGGAGATGCACCAGTGCTGGATCCAGGATCCAACACTGAGTAAGAAAAAGTAACGATAACAGTTTTTACCTGCTAAGTGAATTTCCTTCCATAGGATAACATTGGTGATTCTATGAGGAAAAGTTTCTAAGTGTCAACTTTAAAATACAATAATATTCCTTAAAAATCACGACTGTAACCAAAACGCTTTTACTCAACTGTTTACAGGAGATGTCCCAGGACTGAATCTAGGATCCAGTCCTGTGGTTAGAAAAGTAATCTATAAAGTAACTAATTGCATTTAACTAGAAATTCACATTGAGCTGAATGTTGCATTGTGTTTGAAAATGTGTTGCCCATTGCAACAACTGTAACTACTGTACTTAAAAGTCTATTGCCTATGTGCTAAGTATTTAAACTAAAGTAATTCATTCTGAGAAAGTATTTTTTGTAATGTAATGTACAATGTAATTACAATGTAATTTAAAAAATAAAATATGTAAAAGAAATTGTTTCTAAAAATGTAGTAAATCAGTATGAAAAAAAATAATATAAAAATTAATACATTTAAAAAACCTTTGAAATTCACTGAAAAAACCGTAGGTTTCAGGCACGTTATAGTTACAAATTAGCATTTAAAAAACCTTTGAAATTCACTGAAAAAACCATAGGTTTCAGACACGTTATAGTTAGAAATTAGCATTTAAAAAACCTTTGAAATTCACTGAAAAAACCATAGGTTTTAGGGACAGTTATAGTTACAAATTAGCATTTAAAAAACCTTTGAAATTCACTGAAAAAACCATAGGTTTCAGATATGTTATAGTTACAAATTAGCATTTAAAAACCTTTGAAATTCACTGAAAAAACCATAGGTTTTAGGGACAGTTATAGTTAGTTGGACATTTCACTCGTACAAAACCCGTGAAATTCCTCCGTTATAGTTAGTTCAGCTAACTATAACTCGCGCCCCGTAATGCACTGCTGATGACGTCACATATTACATCACTCATGACATGGTCAGTGACATCACTGATGACATCACTGATGACATCTCAAATGACATCACTGATGACATCAACCACGTGATAATCTGATGCAGCTCCTCACACCCTAATATAACCTTTGATACACCCAATCTAAATTACAGACTGCCATTCGCAAAACTATAGACACTCCAACACCAATAACTACATACCCACTCACTGATTCTTAGGTCTACACACACACATCCACTCACTCACCCGTACAGTCACTCATACTTATGGTCACTCAGTACAGGACTATCATATGCACTCTTACTCCTATATAGACACTCAAACACCGCCACTCATCCATAGAGGTACTCACACACCTAGTCAGTCATGCAAATAATTAAACACACTGCCATTTACTCACCTATACAGTTATACACACACCAGCTCACTTAATCATACAAATACTAGCACATTGTTACGCTCTTATACAATCACTGATACAAGCACACACTCATCCATACAGCCACTATCACAATCACTCACTCTCGCTTATAGCTATTTATATACTCCAACACACATATATACTGGCTTTCACATATGTAGTTACTCACACATGTACCACTGGGACATACATTCACTCACTAACACACTCTTACACACACTTACCCACCCATACAGTCTATCAAAGATGCACTCTTGAAACCATCCACCCAGTGAATCACCCACTCACACATCTATGCACAGAGTCGCACACACCCCACCCACACAAACACTCAGGCACCCATACAGATACTCAGACAACCAATCAATAACTCATATAGACACTCATGTAGCTATTCACAAACCCATGCAGCCACTTACACAGCAACAGACAGACAGATACAGACATTCACCCAGTTTAGTCACTAACCCATGCATTCAGTAAGATACGTTAAATCACTCACTTATAGAGTCAGTCACGCACCTACTAAATCATCCATACAGACACTTACACACCCACTCATTCTTCAATACGTCTTTTCCTATATATATTAAAAATATTTAAACTTTACAGAAACACACAGTCACTGGATGATGTCATCAGTGATGTCATTTGAGATGTCATCAGTGATGTCATCAGTGATGTCACTGACCATGTCATGAGTGATGTAATATGTGACGTCATCAGCAGTGCATTGTGGGGCGCGAGTTATAGTTAGCTGAACTAACTATAACGGGGGAATTTCACGGGTTTTGTACTGAGTGAAATGTCCAACTAACTATAACTGTCCCTAAAACCTATGGTTTTTTCAGTGAATTTCAAAGGTTTTTTAAATGCTAATTTGTAACTATAACATATCTGAAACCTATGGTTTTTTCAGTGAATATATATATATATATATATCAAACACCACACTCCCTTGCTTTTTAGGCAGAAAGTCGAGCACACACGGGTTATCAGGCAAGAGCTGCTCTTTATTCAGACCTTCGGCATGACGCGTTTCGTTAATACAAACTTTCTCAGATGCCGATAATCACAGCTGGTTCTCCCGCCCACCTTTTAAAACAACGATGCCCTTTTGCGATTGGCCAAGGCATTGCGGTCATATTAAAACATGGAGTGACTCGAACTCAACCGTGTAAGTCCGTGTGGAGCAGCATATATATATATATATATATAATATATTTTCGGGGGCTCAGAGAAGTGTGATCAAGAAGACACCCATATTCACTAAATTCTTTCTGAGACTAGAGTAACCCACTTCTCACGCTAGGTCCTTGCAGGTTCATGACACTGGGATGCCCTCGTCCCCAATCTAGAGGTTTAAAAACATTGGTGTGGATGGACAAGACAGGGGCAGTGCTTTTTTTGTGCACTACAAAGGTGCCCATGTTTGCTGTAAGGAAACGAGGGACAATACCATGTAGCTCACATGTTTGCAGCTGGTAACTTCTGTGCACAACAATAAAAGTGGATTGAGCACACAGTGGTGCAGGTCCACATCAGGCAATTCAGTGAATGTGTGTATGCTTCTGATGTACCACTATATGCAACTTTTGAAACCTGACCAGTGTTGAACACAGTGCTCTTGCCCAGTCTGTGACTAGAGACAGAACAGTACTCCCATTTGTGGCATTGTACATGCATGCCTCCATGCTCCACAATGGCACCCTGATGGTTGATCCTACGTCCCGCAGCACATGTCATCCAGGGTCTAAAGAAATATGATCACATTACTCCAATCCTGATGGAACTCCAGACCCCTGCTTATCTTGCAGACAAGCTCACCATATCTGGTGGATATCCGAACAGCCACAGCCAGGACACCATTAGACTGAGTATCCCCTATGGGGAAATGTTGAGGCTCAAAAGAGTCTGCAGCAACCCCGTAGACCTGATTGTGGCACAACAAGAAAGCAAAAAAAGATTTATAGCACGGGGATACTCCAACAAAACAATAGATGCAGCCATCCAAAAAGTCCATACTAAAGACAGATTAGATCTTTTATTAACCAATAAAGAGAGAAACAACATTGAGAATGATCAGCCACTAAAAATGAGATTAATCCTAGCCTACAGTGCCCAACAAAAGGAGATCAAAAAGATTATGCAACGAAATTGGCCCATTGTGAGGAGTGACCCGGTAATAGGGGAGTTACTACCAGAAAACTTGGGAGTCACCTATAGAAGAGCCCCTTCCATGCACAACAGCTTAGTGAGTAGCAACCCAGAGACCAGAGAACAAAGAAAGTGGTGGGTACAGGATGGATTTACCAAGTGTAAAAGTTGCAAGGCGTGCCAGTATGGTATCAATATGAAAACATACAAACTGGCATTCGGTGACAAAGAGTTTAAAATCAACAAGCCACTTAACTGTAAAACCGAGTATACTGTATATGTTTTGATCTGCTCCTGTAACCTTAAATATGTGGGAAGTACCAAGCTCCCCGCACACAAAAGAATTCTGCAACATATCAGGGCAATAAATAACAATGATCAAACATATCCAGTTGCAAGACACTTCAGGGAGGTACACCAGAGTAACTTAAAGGACCTCTCATACTTCCTAATTGACTCCGTCCCAATCAACAGAAGAGGTGGGGATAGGGAAGGGCAACTTAGAAGGTTAGAAACTAGATATATTCTTAACTTCGACAGTAAAGCCCCAGGAGGTCTCAATACGACCGAGGACCTTTACACTTGCCTGTAGTAATGCCATCAGTCAATCATACAAAACCCTAAAAACCCCTGTATTTCTCGAGTAACCTGCCCCTTCCCAAATAACTGAGATTTCTCAATATAAAATAAATTTAATCTAGCTAGGTGATATCCCCATGAAAAGATGAAATGAAAACCAGGTGTGATATGGGGAAAAAGTTTTTTTTTTAATTGGCAGAATGGAGTATCTATAACAACAGTATTAAACTTTAATGAAACAAGGGCCGCCTGACCGACCTCAACCACATGAATAGTGTTTTTTTAATATACACTTCAAAAATGAAAAATTTAGGTGATGGTAGAAGTATATATATACTTTTTATGTTAAGGTAGCACATGCCCTTTCTTGCACATTTATTTAATTGGTTTTAGAGTAAGTATAGGCATATTCTGAGGTAGCTCGGAATAGGACTTTGTCAAGTGAAATGGACCTCTGGAATTTCTATACAATGTATAATGCGCATTTATGCAAGGATTTTAACCAGCAAACACATAAGTGGTTTTATACTAATCTTGTTTCGCTTTTTTTGATAAGAAATTTTAAATGAATATTTATTTAATTATTTATTTAAATTAATCAAAGCATTGTACATAAAACGAGATGTACATATATTTATGGTATTTTACACCCTCATAACATCTCGCATGTAATGTATTAAATTTTAGTCTTTATTAACATATAGAAAAAGAATGTATTTTATAAAGTATTTAACAGCTCCCAAAAAAGTGATTTATGATTTGGGGGTATGAACAAGATTGCAATATCCGAATGCACTATATTGTATAACACTTGATTGAGTATGTTCTCTATGTCTATCTTCAACCTCCAATGAAAATGAGCACAAGTCACTTTAAAAGCGGTGTAAAAAATTGTAGGCGTTGTCATGTGATCAAGGTCCGGCTGGACCGAAACGCGTTATGGCAGACACGAAAATAAATATCTAAGAGCACTTACTTTGTGGTCCACGCCTGCTTGGGTTGGTGAACAACTGATTGGGAAAAGCAGAGAACCTGGATATATATATATATATATATATATATCAAACACCACACTCCCTTGCTTTTTCGGCAGAAAGTCGAGCACACACGGGTTATCAGGCAAGAGCTGCTCTTTATTCAGACCTTCGGCATGACGCGTTTCGTTAATACAAACTTTCTCAGATGCCGATAATCACAGCTGGTTCTCCCGCCCACCTTTTAAAACAACGATGCCCTTTTGCGATTGGCCAAGGCATTGCGGTCATAGTAAATCCTGGAGTGACTCGAACTCAACCGTGTAAGTCCGTGTGGAGCAGCATATATATATATATATAATATATTTTCGGGGGCTCAGAGAAGTGTGATCAAGAAGACACCCATATTCACTAAATTCTTTCTGAGACTAGAGTAACCCACTTCTCACGCTAGGTCCTTGCAGGTTCATGACACTGGGATGCCCTCGTCCCCAATCTAGAGGTTTAAAAACATTGGTGTGGATGGACAAGACAGGGGCAGTGCTTTTTTTGTGCACTACAAAGGTGCCCATGTTTGCTGTAAGGAAACGAGGGACAATACCATGTAGCTCACATGTTTGCAGCTGGTAACTTCTGTGCACAACAATAAAAGTGGATTGAGCACACAGTGGTGCAGGTCCACATCAGGCAATTCAGTGAATGTGTGTAAGCTTCTGATGTACCACAATATTTGCAACTTTTGAAACCTGACCAGTGTTGAACACAGTGCTCTTGCCCAGTCTGTGACTAGAGACAGAACAGTACTCCCATTTGTGGCATTGTACATGCATGCCTCCATGCTCCACAATGGCACCCTGAGGGTTGATCCTACGTCCCGCAGCACATCTCATCCAGGGTCTAAAGAAATATGATCATTTTACTCCAATCCTGATGGAACTCCAGACCCCTGCTTATCTTGCAGACAAGCTCACCATATCTGGTGGATATCCGAACAGCCACAGCCAGGACACCATTAGACTGCAGACTAAAAAAGTGTAAAAAAGAAAAAATGAGGTCGCAGGCCTTTTCAATCAATACACACAGTATCTGGAAAAACATCCCTGTATCCATCAGAACAACCCCAACTCTGCTCAAATTTAGAAAAGACTTGAAGACTCACCTCTTTAAAGAACACTACATTACAATGCATTAACAAACCACAATCCAGGTTCCTCTCCTCTTGTTGACTTCATACTTGTCCATAACCATGTAAAGTGCTCCACTGCCTTTTGGATAGGTTTGCACTATAGAAATGCCACATACGTACATACAACAGGGGCGTAGCTAGGCCTTAGGCTGCCCGTGGCGGCCCCTGCGTTTGCTGCCCTCGGAGGGGGGGGTGTTTAGCGGCCGATTCTTGCGGCCGCGACGGCCGCAGGTAAGAGCGGGGGAAGGGGGGCCTGCTGCCGCCCCAAAACTTGTGCCGCCTGGGGCGGTCCGCCCCCATCGCCCCCCCCTAGCTACGCCACTGACATACAAACATACATACATTCCCCAGCATTAGCTGCTGGCCTCAGTAGAAAATTGTTGGTGCTGACCGAAGCCTGGTGTCATGTTTACGCAAGTTTGCTGTCCCGCTTCTACCACTGCAGATAAAAATATGGATTGAACCTTTAACCTACTAAATCAATGCCACTAAGGAAATGGACAGAGGTGTGAAAAAAAATCCCTGCTGCTATACTGCACAGGTGAAGAAATATGAATATGATTATGTGAAGGCCACGCCTGTACTAAATTTACACTTTACTCCAAAGGTCAATTCCAGTTTGAATGCTTTATTCTACCATAGGCCCACAGCAAGATGACAAACCCATAGACAACTTACCTGGCTGGCTGAGAGCAGTAGCAAGAATATGCACAGGTGATGACAAAAACAAAGAGGTGAGAACAAAGATAATCCAGGGCTGTAAATTATGTGTGTGAAGGAGAGTAGACCTGTGCGTAAACAGCAGGAGCCTCAAAGCAATCTAAATCTGGACTGATTGCATGAACTCTTGCATGCTCATGTGGCTGAACTGGACCCAACACTAGCACATATGATCGTCAAAAACAAGCCAAAGCACCCCTCTTTCATACATATGGATGACATAGACAGAACGAGAGAATATGAACCACCCAACAGCAATGCGTCAAGGTGTGAGAGGCCCACAACCCACAAAATAATATGCAGACAGTGTAGTAAGGACAAATACAGAATGGAAAATGGATCTAGATTGATATGAAGCTCCCAAAAAGACAATTAAAGGCAGCACCACATGACAACATCTCTCAATGATTTGGCAGACCACAATGGGGCCCATGGTTTTCAAAGTCAAACTAGTTACCACCAGCTTAAAATCAACACAACAACCTTCTCCATTTGCATCATAGTGCTCCAAAATTCTAATCTTTGGGATAATTTTTGCAATAGGTTCTTCAGAAAGCTAACTGGGATTCCTTGGCAGGCTTAGAAGGTGTAATGAATGCTAGCGACAATGTGTTGATATATGTCACGTCAGTTTCAGAATCCCACAAAACGTTAATAGTGCTGTTGCAAAGAATTTCAATGATTCTTTTTCAATCTTGAGGTGTTTGGATACATTCTTTCCAATAAAGAAGTATGAGCTGACCTCAAACCTGTGCAGGACATTAAGTCTGCAGCTTTATGTACACAGCCACCTAGTTTGGACATTTCATCCTCTTCCTAGCCACTGTAGCTGAATCCCTTTAGGAGCCGATGAGGAATAAAACCAGATGGTCTAGGATAGGAAAGCATGAGAAGGTGTTCCAGGTGACCAAATGTGCCACAATGCAAAATGCAACATTGAACTACTTTGACTAGGCAAAGGTAATGCAAGTCTCAGCTGATGACGACCTACAGGCAGTACATCAACAGTAGACAGGTGAATGGACAACGATATTCTGTTCAGAGCTGGACGCTCATCCGTAATCCAGATCTGGTTCTTCTTCTATCCGAGGTAAGTACAACTGTTTCCGCGAGCCACAATGTCACCACACACAGGAATATGTCCTAGGCCAATGCCCTTGAGAAGCAGTCACCTTCTCAGGAGGATAAAGCGGCATAAAAAACCTCCTTGCTGATGAAGTCTTCACAGGATTGGAGCAAACCAGAAGTCAGGAATCCAGGTGAGGAAGTGCCAAGAGCGAGGAGTCCGAATCAGGAAGTGGAGGGAGCAAGGAAACAAGTGAAGGAACACAGCTTTGTTGCAATGCGCCCTCTAAACAAACTGAGGCCTTTATATAGTAAAAGACAGGAAAAGGAAATTACTTCAAACACCACATACAGGAAGCATAAAAGATTGGAGAAATCAGAAAAAACAAAGGAGGGAACAGCCGTGATGGAAAAGTAAAAGAAATGAGAATGAAAACCTGAAGTGGACTAGCTGTGGAGTCACCTTTGAAAGATTCTATAAACCCTCAGGTGATTGCCTTTTGGAGTTGAAGAGAGACGGAGTAGCAGTCAGGAGCCCAAGAAGCACGAGAGGAAACAGGCCCGCTGGGGGCGCTCCCAGCCTATAGCTGCAAGCTTCATACGCCAGACTCTGAGCTCCTGGAACCACAGGACCACGCAATGTACTGTGTTCCTAGGGCACTCAGGTGCCCGAAAAACCATGATGCAAAATATTCTTAATCCTGACAGACACTCAGTCACATAATTCTCAAATTCAAAAAGACATAATTGTAGTTAAGTGAACATGCACACACTTTCCCTTGTGTCTCCATAGCAACAAAATAGTGGTAGACCATAAGCCGCTAACACCTCACCTAGAGGACTCTGCTCCACACCCACCTCTGAGGATCAAATAATGCGGCCTTCAGCCTTAAGTCTACAACTTTGACTTACAGTAGCACCCTCGGGTGAGCAAATGAGCAGACTCCTTATTGCAACAACAACATCCCCCAGCTGTCTACATGCGATGAGTAAGATCAAACTGAACCATGTATTCACCTACTCAACATATATGTAGTGTTAGGTACAGACAATCTATATTTAGCTACCTTTTGATAGTTTGTCCTTCAATATTGTGACCACAATATTTGGTGCCATTGAGATTCCTAGCTCAGTATTCTGGGGGCACACCCCATGCGGGTCTGGAGGCTTCGCCGTATGTTTCGTGGCACTGGTATGGCTGCCTGCTGAATATACCATAGTCCCTGGGGCTATGCAAGGAAGAGATGCAAGTACAGGCTGGATGGTTCTCCGTGCTGGAGAATACCACGGAGGCACACGAGGCACTGAGCACAGTGTGGACTTCACCGGATTTAAGAGACTACTGAAAACATGCTTATTTTAAGGATTGGATGGGCTACTTGAAAAGGCCCAGTGCCGAGATACATCTCTGGGTGGGTTATGTTGCGCTTTATAAGTAGATATAACATAACATTGATATTGCTCAGCCACCTTCATCTGCAGCCTGACGGGTAGTGGAGTGTTTGCTGTGATGGAGCTGCGGTGCGAGCGATGTGTGGTACAGCACATGCCACACAACAAAGTTGCAGAGTAAGAAGGAGCTGCAGTGCAAGTGATGTGGTGTACAGCACGTGCCGCACAGTGAAGCTGCAGAGCCTGTAGGAGCTGTAGTGCAAGTGATGTGGTGTACAGCACGTACCGCACAGTGAAGCTGCAGAGCATGGAGGAGCTGCAGTGCAAGTGATGTGGTGTACAGCACGTGCCACACAACAAAGTTGCAGAGTAAGAAGGAGCTGCAGTGCAAGTGATGTGGTGTACAGCACGTGCCGCACAGTGAAGCTGCAGAGCATGCAGGAGCTGCAGTGCAAGTGATGTGGTGTACAGCACGTGCCGCACAGTGAAGCTGCAGAGCATGCAGGAGCTGTAGTGCAGGTGATGTGGTGTACAGCACGTGCCGCACAGTGAAGCTGCAGAGCATGGAGGAGCTGCAGTGCAAGTGATGTGGTGTACAGCACGTGCCGCACAGTGAAGTTGCAGAGCATGGAGGCACTGCAGTGCAAGTGATGTGGTGTACAGCACGTGCCGCACAGTGAAGCTGCAGAGCATGGAGGAGCTGCAGTGCAAGTGATGTGGTGTACAGCACGTGCCGCACAGTGAAGCTGCAGAGCATGGAGGAGCTGCAGTGCAAGTGATGTGGTGTACAGCACGTGCCGCACAGTGAAGCTGCGGAGCATGGAGGAGCTGCAGTGCAAGTGATGTGGTGTACAGCACGTGCCGCACAGTGAAGCTGCGGAGCATGGAGGAGCTGTAGTGCAAGTGATGGGGTGTACAGCACGTGCCGCACAGTGAAGCTGCAGAGCATGGAGGAGCTGCAGTGCAAGTGATGTGGTGTACAGCACGTGCCGCACAGTGAAGCTGCAGAGCATGGAGGAGCTGCAGTTCAAGTGATGTGGTGTACAGCACGTGCCGCACAGTGAAGCTGCAGAGCATGGAGGAGCTGCAGTGCAAGTGATGTGGTGTACAGCACGTGCTGCACAGTGAAGTTGCAGATCATGGAGGAGCTGCAGTGCAAGTGATGTGGTGTACAGCACGTGCCGCACAGTAAAGCTGCAGAGCATGGAGGAGCTGCAGTGCAAGTGATGTGGTGTAGAGCACGTGCCGCACAGTGAAACTGCAGAGCATGGAGGAGCTGCAGTGCAAGTGATGTGGTGTACAGCACGTGCCACACAGTGAAGCTGCAGAGCATGGAGGAGCTGCAGTGCAAGTGATGTGGTGTAGAGCACGTGCCGCACAGTGAAACTGCAGAGCATGGAGGAGCTGCAGTGCAAGTGATGTGGTGTACAGCACGTGCTGCACAGTGAAACTGCAGAGCATGGAGGAGCTGCAGTGCTAGTGATGTGGTGTACAGCACGTGCCGCACAGTGAAGCTTCGGAGCATGGAGGAGCTGCAGTGCAAGTGATGGGGTGTACAGCACGTGCCGCACAGTGAAGCTGCAGAGCATGGAGGAGCTGCAGTGCAAGTGATGTGGTGTACAGCACGTGCCGCACAGTGAAGCTGCAGAGCATGGAGGAGCTGCAGTTCAAGTGATGTGGTGTACAGCACGTGCCGCACAGTGAAGCTGCAGAGCATGGAGGAGCTGCAGTGCAAGTGATGTGGTGTACAGCACGTGCCGCACAGTGAAGCTGCAGAGCATGGAGGAGCTGCAGTGCAAACTATGTGTGTCACAGCATGTGTCGCCCAGTGAAGATGCAGAGTGAGGAGGAGCTAAAGTGGCATCTGTAACAGAGGTAGAGGTGGGTGAACCGCTGAAAATGTGAGCCAGGCTCCAGCCTGAAGCTTGGCTCAGGCTCAGCTCGAGGTTTCAAGGGAACCTTGGGCCCATAACGAGCCGAGCTTCCATGTGGCTTCTGCCTGCCACCCTCGCTCTTACCTCATGCACAAAGAGGTAAAAACAAGGCATTCAAATTTGAGGTAAAAGGAGAGACAAATAGATACCCTTTTAGTGGCTGATTTGTACAAAATGAAACCAGAAAACCTGGATTAATTGCAGCGTCCCCACTTAACCAAATTGTGCAATCCTAGGCACCTTCAAATATGTGAGTTCAGAATACCAGCTATACAAAAACCTTTTGAGTTTGATATATTAGCCTATAATGTTACTGCATATATAGGCATCTGGACCACATACAGGGTTCACATGACAATTAACCTGGCCTCTTGTTCACTAATGACACTGTCTCCAGGGTGGGGGCGGGGACAGGAATGGTTCTAAGTTCATGTTTAATAATCTATCACTTTTAATAAGTACTTCACAGTGTATTGCTATAATGTGACACATTACTGTTAAAGCTTCTACATGTTAAAGAAATGCACTTTTTCATTTTCAAGGGAATTTATCATTTTTTTGTGAAGTTTGCTGTATGATTTACATAGAAAACATCTTCAGGGCTGAGGTCATGCACGGGCTCTAAGAGCCAAGCCAGACCCTTGGCTCGGCTCTGGCTTGGCTCACCCTGTTAATTTGTTGCTCGCCCACATGTCAATAGAGGCAGTGAGAGATTCCTTTTCCTTTTGGTGCTCGACTGTCCATGTCTCCCTCCGTACAGGCATCAATTAATTAATCAGGATTTATAAAGCGCGGCTAATCACTCAATAGGGTATCCAGGCGCTTGCATGTACAACTGCTGCCCAAATGCCTATCATAACTATCAATATGCGATGAGCGTCACATATCATCAACCATTGCTTATTTATTTATTTATTTTTTGAATTTTATATAGCGCTAGCTAGTCCTGAGGGTATAAATAATTAAATAAATATTCATTTATCCGATGAATGTGAGCTGATCAATATGTAACCTACACTTATTGCAACCACCGGCTCAGTGCCTGTGGCCCTTTGCCCATCATTATATAGAGTACATCATTTTGCCATGAATGGGATTAAGTCAAGCCTAAAATGTAACTAATGTCAATTTTCACGAAATCTCCAAAACAAAAAGCAACCTACGGTTCACCGATCAAGTTCATAACATTAGAACGAGGAGAAAAAATTCATAGCCAAGCAAGCAGTAATCCGTGTGCATCACCAAAGCATCAGAAGTAACACCCAGGAAACGAGTAATTGATATGTGTTCAGCCATTGTTTCCTGGCTGTTCGTTTCCGCAGCTAAGATTAGTCACGTGCTGCTAATGTCATGCACATTGTACAATATGTTAATAGCAGGCTCTTAGGCATTAATGAGCCCTTTGTGTGGGATAGTTAAACTAACATGACACCACTATTTTTGCCTCCGCGTTCTCTAAACCTTAAATTATGCAGAAACACAAGTGAGCAGCCGTACAATTTGCTCTGGAGCATCTCACAGGCTCTTCTTCAGGTGATTTGGGGTCTCTTCAAACAAAAGACTGTAATTAGTGGGATACATTCCACCTGAGTGAGCCGCTTAAATGCCATTTTTAAGAGCCTGGGGAGGGAGGGTGACAGGCAATGCACTTTTCATCATTCAGTTGTTTCACTCCTTGGTGTGTTATTCTCACCACAACAATAAAGGCTGATTGGGAAGGCAAAGAAAAACAACTAAAGCAGAGTCTGCTGCAGGATGAGCAGTCAGGCAGCTGAAGTGCTTTGTCCTGATTACGCCCTGAGCTGTGTGTGTCTGTGGTTGGTGCCTGCTGTGGTGGCAAGCTCTCTCATCCTCGTACTGGATGCAGGGTGACGTCAACCATGCCAGGATTCAAACCTGCAACCAACAGACCACAAGGATTCCAGCAGCAAGACATCAGCTCACTCAGCTATATCACTGACTGTGGGATACTGGTGCTGATGCTGGGAGAGAGGGGTTGACTTGGGGTGACCTCCTGCTCCAAGTTAGGCACACTTTACATATAACGTAAGAGTAGCGGAACAACACAGGGGCATATCTACAAGGGCTGGCGATAAAATTATCGCCGCTTTAGCATCCGTTTTCGGACGAAAAGCGGCGATAATTTTAACGCCCTATTAGCAAGGACACGCTAACGCGTGAATCCATGCTTCTTCGCCCTTTCACATATCGCCCAGCTTTGCATCTCTAATGAGATGCAAAGTGGGCGTTCCTCCCCAGAATAACGGGAGAAATGTCGCTAAGCGACATTTCTCCTATTATCAAGCCTCATGCTACGAAGCATGGCGACAAGAAAAGTAGCGATAACCTCTGTTATCGCTACTTCCCTTACGCCTGCTTTGACACTGACTTAGCCATGATATCCTATGGAAGGTGGATATCATGGCTAAGTATGTGTAGCCCTATCAGCAAGCTATCGCCAGAAGTTGTGCGATTATCGCTGGATTTCCAGCGATAATCGCACAGTTGGCAGCTTGCGCTCTGAATTTTATCGCTTTGGAGATAAGCGTTGCTGATAGCACGCTATCTCCGCGATAAAATTCAGAGTTGGCCGGCGATAATTATCCTCACACTAAGAGCGCTGAGCGATAATTATCGCCAGCCCTTGTAGATATGCCCCACAATTTCTCACTTACCTGGTGGTGTCTCACCATCACCACAAGCGTAGTGCAAGGGTCATTCCAAGATTCAAGGGGAAAGATCTGGGCATATGTCATCAGGCCTACTGAGCCCTTCATCAGTTGGTTCAATGCATCAACTCCTGCCCAGTACACATTTGGTTAGAGCACATTTGAAACTTCAAGGTGATACACAATGGATCTCAGGAGCACTCTTGAAAATCCATGATAGCTTTTGATGTCTTTTGAATTTTCATATGTGCAAAATGTATGTAAGTGTAATGTAAATGTGTATTTACACATACGAGTTTTTTTTATTTTGATGCACCTCGAGGAGCTTCATTTCTCCCATGAAAAAGCCCTTTCCCTAATACCCCATTTACCTTAGGAATATCTGCCCCCCCCCCTATTGTAGCCAGGAAATACATACACTCCTGTATGGGACAGTCTAGCAACCGGTGGCGGCCCCTCACACCGAATTACCCTCACAGGTTATTTTCTGTGCATAAGCCTCCCGGTATTATCTATAGGAATGTCTGTAGCGTAGAAAGTTGAACATTATGTCGTTTCACCAAAAGATAAAACCTACCTTCACAGTGTCCCCAATTCTCTAGTGAAATTAGGCATTATAAGCCTGTTTGTAAGACCATGATCATACCCGTCAACCCTGAGGAAGGTACAGGAGATAATGTGTCATCCTGTTCATGAAGCAGTCAACGATACGGTGGCGGGGAGCTCAGCAGCCACCCCGGTATTCCAGCATCTGCTGCATCTGGCACACATGTGGCAACGTCAGCCCAGGCTGACCTCTAGGAAATATTGAGCAGAATGAAATCCCTTGGCGTATCCCAAGGTTCATTGTTGGCACTCAAGAGTGCTGCATCCCTGCGGGTCTGTACAGACAGGCAGATGGTGAACCAAGGGCCATATGTACAAACACATTTTCTCATAGACACAGAATGGGTAAAACCCTTTGATACATCTGGCCCGAGACATTAAAAAGGAGATAGCCAGGTCTGACCAGCACCACAGTTACAAACAAACATGCCAGGGACATCCCCTATGCAGGTGGACCAACCACCTCCTGAGATTTCATTTGACCTTCTGACTGTAGATTGCAGAAGGGCATGACCAGATAGGGGCAGGTTCCAAAGACCTGACAAAGCACAGACAGAGGTGGAAGATTACCTTGCCACAAATGTCAGTGTTTATTGTAAGAAAATTGCAACACCATCAACCACACCATCTCGTCCTCCCCATCATATTGTTCTCAGATGTATACATTCAGACTAAACAGGAGATCTGCTCGATGGACAACATATCCCACTTCTTTCTCCTAATCATCATCGCTTGTACTCCCAGCCTCATCCTCCTTAGCAGGCATTGGTACATCAAGCAAGCATTGTATTTATAATTTGTCCACTACCGAGGGTCTCTTGACTTGGCACCGCAATGTTGTGTAACATGCAACAAAGATTACCAATGCAAAAGAAGTTGCCAGGTTGCATAAGAATGCTCCACTAGTGTGGTTTAAAGCAGGGTTCTCCAAAGTCGGTCCTGGAGGGCCAGTTCCGTGCCAGATTTTTAGCACATCCCCATTTAGATAAATGTAGTTATCTTAAAAATCTGGCATGGATCCGGCCCTCCAGGACCGACTTTGGAGAACCCTAGTTTAGACGCATGAAATGGAATTGTAAGAATCCTGGTTCGAATGGCTCCAGGAAGTACTGGGCCCTCATTGTAACAACTTAGGTCTTTCTCCGGTATTCTACCTTTACTACGTGGTCATTACTTCGTTTTACCATTACTACGCATATTTTAGTTCGCAGATGCCATTACTTAGCATGCATTTACTACGCATGTTCCATTACTTAGCATGCACTTACTACGCATAAAGGAGTTACTGTGCAAATTAAAGTTTTGGGGTACAGGGGTATTTTTAGGGGTCTGGGTTGGTTAGGGTTTTGGGGTGTAGGGGGTATTTTTAGGGATCAGGGTGCATTTAAGGTTTTGAGGTGCTCGGGTATTTTTGGGGTTCAAGGTGCGTTTAGGTTTTGGGGTGCTGGGGTAATTTTAGGGGTCAGGGTTGGTTAGGGGTTTGGGGTGTAGGGGGTAATTTTAGGGTTCAGGGTGCATTTAGGTTTTGGGGTACTGGGGTATTTTTAGGGGTCAGGGTGGGTTAGGGTTTTGGGGTGCATGGGGTATTTTGAGGGTTCAGGGTGTGTTTAAGGTTTTGGGGTGCTGGGGTATTTTTGGGGTTCAGGGTGCGGTTAGGTTTTGGGGTACAGGGGTATTTTTAGGGGTCAGGGTGGGTTAGGGTTTTGGGGTGCATAGGGTATTTTTAGGGTTCAGGGTGCGTTTAAGGTTTTGGGGTGCTGGGGTATTTTTGGGGTTCAGGGTGCGCTTAGGTTTTGCGGTACAGGGGTGTTTTTAGGGGTCAGAGTGGGTTAGGGTTTTGCGGTTTAGGGGGTATTTTTAGGGTTCAGGGTTCATTTAAGGTTTTGGGGTGCTGGGGTATTTTTGGGGTTCAGGGTGCGTTTGGGTTTTGGGGTGCTTGGATATTTTTAGGGGTCAGGGTGGGATAGGGTTTTGGGGTGTAGGGGGTATTTTTAGGCTTCAGGGTATGTTTAAGTTTTGGGGTACTGGGGTATTTTTAGGGGTTAGGGTGCGTTTAAGGTTTTGGGGTGCATGGAGGATTTTGAGGGTTCAGGGTGCGTTTAAGGTTTTGGGGTGCTGGGGTATTTTTGGGGTTCAGGGTGCGTTTAGGTTTTGGGGTACAGGGGTATTTTTAGGGGTCAGGGTGGGTTAGGGTTTTGGGGTGTAGGGGGTATTTTTAGGGTTCAGGGTGCATTTAAGGTTTTGGGGTGCTGGGGTATTTTTGGGGTTCAGGGTGCGTTTAGGTTTTGGGGTGCTTGGATATTTTTAGGGGTCAGGGTGGGATAGGGTTTTGGGGTGTAGGGGGTATTTTTAGGCTTCAGGGTGCGTTTAAGGTTTTGGGGTGCAGGGGTATTTTTGGGGTTCAGGGTGCGTTTAGGTTTTGGGGTGCTGGGGTAATTTTAGGGGTCAGGGTGGGTTAGGGCTTTGGGGTGTAGGGGGTAATTTTAGGGTTCAGGGTGCGTTTAGGTTTTGGGGTACTGGGGTATTTTTAGGGGTCAGGGTGGGTTAGGGTTTTGGGGTGCATGGGGTATTTTGAGGGTTCAGGGTGTGTTAAAGGTTTTGGGGTGCTGGGGTATTTTTGGGGTTCAGGGTGCGTTTAGGTTTTGGGGTACAGGGGTATTTTTTGGGGTCAGGGTGGGTGAGGGTTTTGGGGTGTAGGGGGTATTTTTAGGGTTCAGGGTGCGTGCCAGGGGATAGGTTACTATTAAGATTAATTTTTTGTTTTAAAGTACCAATAACGCGTTGTAACGGTATGCGTAATAATTAACTGCGAAGTCAAAGCATTTTTAATGTATTTGTATATATTTGCGAAGTAAAAGCATGTGCACTAAAATCATGCGTAGTAATGGTATTTGCGAAGTAAAAACTTCAAAGTAAATACCTGCGGAGTAACGGTATGCTAAGTAACATCATATATTCCTTTCTCCTCTCGCGCCCTGTGGTGCCCATAATACAGACCATTAAACTGGGAACCAAGTGCACCTACACCTTTTTGGTAATTGAATCTCAGGGGAGTGAGGCAGAGCAGCTCAAGGCTTACTCACAGGAGGTGCTGTGGGCCAAAGACTCATACATTAGCCATGCAAGAAACAACACATAATAAACTACCTATAAAAAGGAAATGCACTGTATTAAGTTAAGAAATGTTTACATACCAGCAGATGGAAATGCCTATGGAGGAATTCTCTAAAGGGCCTCACAAACTAAAGGGGAGCACAAAAAAGAAACAGTGCTTAATTTGAGCCGGTGGTTTCCGGTGCTATGGCACTTAATTGGTTTCCGGTGCTCGGCACCGGCACTAAATTGTCAACAGCACACCTATCACAGTCTGCCACACTGTGGTGCTGCTCATCTAACTTAGAGATGAGCAGAACAATGGTTGTTTATTTATAAAATATATTTTAAAAACTAATAATACCTGCCTTCCCAGCCATTCCTTTATTTATGAGAGATTTGTTTTGGTACCGTCATTGGCAGTGATGACAGGGGCAATGGGTGGTGCAAGTTGCAGGGGCCTCCTGGCCAGGGCCCTGGCACTTATTATTTTACAAATTAAGCACTGAAAAGAAAGACCACCAAGATGAGGTAACAACCTAAATCTACCCTGGTCCCCCATGCGCAGGAGGCCATACAATCTAATACAAATCGATTACAGTCTTATTGTTGCATTTTAGTTCTATAGAAATATTTCCGTTATGGCAACAGTGGCACTCCTTCCTAACACATTCAAAAGTCTGACACTGATGAATTAAAGTGTGTGCAAAGAAAATTACGTAATGCATAAACTGTGCATAAAAGAAAGGCCAAAGGTCAATGTTGTGAAACATGCTGCTATTGCCTTAGTTCAGCTCCATCATGCTGTTTGTAATTCCATAAACATACATGCTTGGAGTTCATGGTTATAGAGAGGTAATGTACAAGCGTGCCCATGTGGTAAAGGGAGCATAGAATCATGCTTCACGCAGTCAGCATTAGCAATGCATATATGCTGGACCCTGTGACTTCAGGAAATGCGAACACAAATGAAAGACAAGTACAGCAAGCAAGTCAGTAAATAATCAACTGACAGTCCCGCACAGGATTCTGGGAAAACATGTAGCAGATTAGAATTCTAAAAAAGTTATATTACAATAAAACTATTGCTATTGAACTGTAAAATGACCGGGTTCTGAGTATGATATTTCATCTGAGAGACCTAGGGCCAGATATGCAGCCACTGCTACGCAGAAAAACACCACGCAACCAGGCAATCCCCACACACCCAGGCCCTCTGCGCACTACACAAGCTAACATTCACAAGCTACGACTGCACAATAGCAGTGGCTCGTGGCCCACCCCAGAGCGCTCCATCAGTAGAATCCAGAAGGTTATTAGATCCAATGTTGCCCACATCCACACGAGCTTAACCTTTCCAAACTCTCAGTCTGGCAGGACACCAAGGTGCGATGATAGAGAATCTCAAACCAGCGCCATCTTGGAATGGTAGTCTGGTTGCATCGACAGAGGCAGGTCAGAGGAGATGCCAGAGGGAAGAACTCTGCATGTATGCATGCTGCGTGTGCTCAGCTAAGGTAGGGCTGCGCTCATGACTGTATTTGTTGTCACACAAGTTATACTTGTGTGTGAAATTATGGACAAGCTGAATGTGTGCATTCGCGTATCTGCCATGCAAGCCTGATTGTAACATTGACAAACTACTATTTAACGTAAGCCAAGGTACATACTATTGGACCACGATTCCCATAGTGCATTGTAAGCACTTCACCTCAAAGTCAAGCTATCCAGGTATGGCAAATCCTCTGATAAATGTTGCACCTCACTCAACCTCCTGACTGCGATCATTGCCACCACGAAGACCATTTTGAGAGTCAAATATTCTAGATAGGAGAGGCTCCAGGGATGTGGCGATCCTGATCGAAGGCCATCTCCCCTGGACTGATTAGTGGGGCAGATATATAGCCATCACGGGATACTTATATGGGGAACTACTGACTACTACTATCTATGCACTGCTACAGAAAAGTGCTGACTACTACTAACTATGCACCGCCCTGGGTAAATGCGTCGCTCCTAGAGGTGATCACAAGGCTCATTGGGGAACTCCCGATGGGACCCCTAATACTGGGGGGAGATTCAAATGGGGAGGTGAATAATGACCTCGATAGATGCAGAGGAGGGGCTGGGCCAGCTTGAGGCTGCTCCCTGTTCAATCAATCAATCAATCAGGGTATTTGTAAAGCACGCTACTCACCCGTGAGGGTCTCAAGGCGCTGGGGGGGGGTCAGCAGTTCTGTTTAGCCGAAAAGCCAGGTCTTGAGTGCCTTCCTGAAGGTGTTCAGGGAGGGGGCGCGTCTGATGTCGATCGGGAGCGCGTTCCAGGTCTTGGCTGCGATGTGGGAGAAGGCTCTTCCCCCTGATTTGACTCTGTGGATGCGGCGGGTTTCGGCGAGGGCGAGGTTGGCGGATCGGATGTTCCTTTTGGGTACGTGAAAGTTGATTCTGTCGTTGAGGTATTGGGGTCCGGTGTTTTGTAGGCATTTGTAGGCGTGGGTGAGTATTTTGAAAGAGATTCTCTTCTCGACGGGGAGCCAGTGTAGATTCTATAGGTGTTGGCTGATGTGCTCGTTGCGAGGGATACCGAGGACAAGTCTGGCGGCGATGTTTTGTACAGTCTGGAGCTTGCGGAGTAGAGACTTGTTAATGCCGGCGTAGAGGGCATTTCCGTAGTCCAGTCTGCTTGTAATGAGTGCGTGGGTAACTGTCTTCCTTGACTCGGTGGGGATCCATTTGAATGTCTTACGAAGGATGCGGAGGGTGTTGAAGCAGCTTGAGGCGACGGCGTTGACCTGTTGGTTCTTGGAGAGGGAGGAGTCGAGAATGATGCCGAGATTCCTGGCGTGGTCCGTGGGGGCTGGGGGGCTGCCGAGGGTGGTGGGCCACCAGGTGTTGTTCCATGCCGACGGGGTGGTTCCGAGGACTAGGACTTCTGTTTTCTCTGAGTTGAGCTTCAGGCAGCTGTTGCTCATCCAGGCTGCGACATTCTGCATTCCTTCCTGGAAGTTGAGTCTGGTGGTGGTGGGGTCCTTGGGGAGGGAGATGATGAGCTGGGTGTCGTCGGCGTAGGATACTATGCTGAGGCCGTGCTGTCGGATAATGGTGGCGAGGGGGGCCATGTAGATGTTGAAGAGGGTAGGGCTGAGCGATGATCCCTGGGGCACTCCGCAGTTGATTTCCGTGGGTTCGGAGAGAAAGGGTGGCAGCCTGATCCTTTGGCTTCTGCCGGTAAGGAATGATCGGATCCAGTCGAGGGCCATTCCTTGTATGCCGGCGTCGTGCAGTCTGGCGGCGAGTGTGCGGTGGGAGACGGTGTCGAAAGCTGCCGATAGGTTGAGTAGGATCAGGGCTGCGCTGTGGCCTTGGTCGAGAAGGGTGCGGATGTTGTCTGTGGCGGCGAGTAGGGCGGTCTCGGTGCTGTGGTTGCTGCGGAATCCGGATTGCGAAGGGTCAAGGATGGTGTTGTCCTCGATGAACCTTGTTAGTTCTACGTTGACGGTTTTTTCCACGACCTTCGTAGCGAAGGGGAGGAGCGAGGTGGGGCAGTAGTTTTTGAGGTCCGTCGGATCTGCTGTAGGCTTCTTGAGCAGGGGCCTGACGTCAGCGCGTTTCCAGTCGTCGGGGAAGATGCCGGTCTCGAAGGTGGTGTTGATGATGCATCGTAGTTCTGGTGCGACGGCGGTGGCGGCTTTGTGGTAGATGTGTGGTGGGCAGGGGTCTGTGGGGGCTCCGGAGTGGATGCCTTTCATGGTCGAGGTGGTGTCTTCGGTAGTGACCGGTGACCAGGAGGAGATGGTGGTCTGGCTGGCGTTGCCGGATGGTGGGCTGGTTGCGGGGTCAGGTGTGTGGTTGTTGAAGTTGTCGTAGAGGTTTTTGATCTTTAGGTGGAAGTAGGATCTGAGCTTGTCGCAGAGGTCCTGGGAAGGGGTGATGTCCGTTGCTTCACTGGGGGGTTTGGTGAATTCCTGGATGACGCTGAAAAGTTCCTTAGAGTTGCTGGAGTTGGCGAGGATTTTGTTGTGGATGAAGGTCCTTTTGGTGGTTCTGATGTGTTGGTGGTATTCCGTCATGGCGTTCTTGTAGGTGGTGTAGTTTTCGGATGTCTTGTTGTTTCTCCAGTTCTTCTCCAGGCGTCTGCATGTGCACCTGGTTTCTTGTAGGTCTGTGGTGAACCAGGCGGCTTTCCTGGGGCATTGTCCGTTGGCGTTGCGTAGAGGGGCGAGTTTGTCTGCGCAGTTGGTGATCCATGTGTGGAATTCCCTGGCTGCGAGGTTGGCGTCAGTTGCAGAGGTGGGGGTGATGTGGTTGAGGGTGGAGTTGAGCTGTTCCTCAGTGACTCTGCTCCAGTTTCTTTGCGGCAGGCGTGGAGCGGGTTTTGGCGGCTTGGGTTTGTCGACGCTGAAGTGCACACAGTGGTGGTCGGTCCAGGGGGGTTGCGTGGTGTGGCTGAAGTGGACGCTGTTTCCTCCTGCGAAGATAGGGTGTGTCCTGCCTTGTGCGTCGGTGAGGTGACGAGTTGTTTCAGTCCGATGTTGGTGAGGATGTCTCGTAGGGTGATGGAGTTGATGTCGCTGGGGTTGTCGAGATGAAAGTTCAGGTCGCCGATGAGTATGTAGTCCGTGGAGGCAATGGCGTGGGGTGCGATGAGGTCAGTGATGGAGTTGGCGAAGAGGGCTTGGGGGTCTGTAGGCGAGGGTGCCGCGGAGTGTGGAGTTAGGGCTGGTCTGGACTTGGAAGTGCAGGTGTTTGGCGGCGGGGAAGGTGTCACTGGAGGTGGAGAGGCGGAGGGAGTTCTTGTGAGCGATGGCGAGGCCTCCTCCCGGGTGGTTGGGGCGGTCCTTCCTCTGGATCGTGTATTCGTCAGGGATGGCGATGTCCGGGGCGGAGGATGCGTTGGTCCAGGTTTCTGTAAAGAAGGTGACGTCGGGTGAGAGGGTGTCCAGGAGGTTCCAGATGTCCACGGCGTGTCTGTGCAGGGAGCGTACATTGAGGAGGATACATCTGTTGAAACCATGTATGGAAGCAATGGGGTTTTGAGATGTCTGACGTGGGTTCGACCATGGGGAGAGAGGCTACACATTCTATTCCGGAGCACATAACACCCTCTTCCATCTTGATTATTTTCTCCTCCCCCGGGCGGAGACATCCAAGGTGATTGATGCACAGATCTTGCCTCGCGGCCTTCCTGACCACTCTCCAATAACGATCTGCCTGCGTACTGCTCGAGCCACATCATCTTTCAAATGGCGACTAACTGCCTGGCCATTATGGTATGCATCACTTACCTCATATGTGGGAGAGACACTAGACACCTACTTTGTTCAGAAAAAACACACCATGGAATCTCCTCGCATTCTGTGGGAAGCCCTCAAACCAACACTCCGGGGAGAAATCATAAGTTACCCGGCAGGGAAAAAGCATGGGAAATGGCAATCTGTTAGTGACCTAGAAACACAAATCCAACCTCTGGAATCCCACTGTACTCATACACCTGAACCAGCGCTCCGTAGGGATATACTCCATGCCCAAACTCAGTTACAACACATGATATTAGACGAGCCTAAGAGCATTAGGCTTGCCTCTCAGTCACATCTCTTTCAGTGGTGAGGCAAACCGAATAAACTACTACTTTACCTCTGCACCAACATTAGACAACACGTCCCAGTCATGTATCTCCTAGACGCCACTGGATCAAAAGTAAAAGCCGACAAAGCTGTTGCACAGCATTTTGTGTACTATTATGCTAATCTACATGCCCTGCGTGACCCTCTGCTAGAGTTGATTATACTCTGCTTTGTATCAGATCGACCCTTAAGACTCTCTCAGGGACTTAGAGGGAGACATTAGATAAGGACCTCATGACTGAAGAGCTAACGACAGCTCTGAATCAACTGCGGTCGGGGAAAACACAAGATCCCAATGGATTCCTGGGTGAATTCTTCAAATTATTCATGAGTGCGCTTAGTGATCCCCTAGATGCGGTCTTGACAACAAGTTAAAATTGGGTGGCTACACCCTGACTTTTGAAGGCCCGAGAGTGTGGTGTTCCTAAGCCGGGGAAACTCCAGGACCTGTGCTCCTCTTACCGACCCATTTCTCTGTTAAATACAGAAGTTAAGATCATAGCCAAGGCCCTGGCTGATCATCTAGTTAAGGTTGTACCCTCGCTGATACAACCTGATCAGATCAGCGCCATGCCCCGTAGAGCCACCAGGTATAAGACCCGAAGATTGTGCAATGCAATGGCTTCAGCCGATAGACTGGGAGCACCAGCAGCAATACTGCTGGGGGATATAGAAAAAGCATTTGATTCAGTGTGCTAGAAGTACTTATTTGCCCTCTTTCAAAGGCTTAACTTCGGGCCCAAGTTCATCACTAATGTAATACTTTTATACACCGACCTATTGGCCCAAGACCAGAGGGCTGCCAGCTGTCCCCACTATTGTTCGCCAAAGCCCTAGAGCCCTTGGCAGAATGGCTTCACATTGATGCAAAAGTGAGGTGGTTTGAAAGGGGAACTGGAACCTCTAACATTATAAGCAGACGATGCTTTGATCTTTTTGACTATTCCAGAGAGCTCGGGTCCACGGTTGCTTCAGATTCTTCAGATCTTCGGTGAAACGTCAGGCCTCTCTATTAACCTAAATAAGTCCTCAGTCTTTCCGATTCTTCCTCATCCCCAGAACCTGGAATGGTTCGTCCGATCTGCAGGTGGTCACACATAGCTTCACACATAGCTTCAAATATCTGGGAGTACATATTGCCCTCAATGCCTGAGTAGCCTGGGAGATGAATATTCAAACGCTTCTGGACACGCTAGCAGCTGACATCAAGGCACGGTCTGCACTCCCCCTGTCTTTCATGGGCCGCTTTGCTATATTCAGAATGGTCTCTATGCCCTGATTCCTATAATAACTACAAACCTATCCATACTCTCTGCCCAGCTCCTTCTTCCAGGCAGTGCACCCCACATAGCTCTCAATAAATGTTTTAAGCCTACATACGATGGGGGTATTGCAGCGGCTGACATTGAATCATTCTACCAGACCTCCCACTTGGTGACCATTAACAAATGGTGGTACGACACACAAGGCACCCCAATCCATCACTTATTATATGGGGGAAAGCACATTCTCCACTTACCCTGACAATGAGGGTGGTGCTTCAAACATGGAAAACCATCTTAAAAACACTGGGCTGGAACCGGAGACTCACTGGGCAGACTTCGCTGTGGGTGGATTCAGTATTACCTCACGTAGCAGTTTGGGCCAGGTGATAGGACAACCTATACCACATGACCCCAAATTGATTCTTTGACATATTACCGCAGAGATTGAGGAAGACTGCTGTTAGAAGGCACGGCTATGGCTGTGTTGACTTCACTGTGGCTAAAAGGGACATCACCCACAAATGGGAAGCTGATGCACCACCCTCGATCGAGGAGTGGAAGAATGGTCTGGACTGGTGCATGAGCAGGGAGCAACCGGTCTATGAGGCCAGGCGTTGCCCTCAAAAATGCATAATACATCTGTCAGAACTGGACCCATTCCAGAGGGATCACCATCACACAGAGAGAGTCTTGCTTTACTGCTTTAGAGACAGAAATCCATATTGATGCGAGTCCGGGGCACTGATATAGGATGGGCGGAGTGCCTTACAAGGAGTGAGTGGGAGTGGGATTCAAGGGGGGAGATGGGAGGAGAGGAAGTACAGTGCCTTGTTGCAATGTTTGTGTGTTGTATTGTGACATTCATATCCTTAAAACCAAAAAAATGCGTTTTAAAAGAAATACTCTAGATACCTATGGAATGACCTTGACTGGGAGGCATAGCAATAGAGATTTACGAGCTGTAATAAATAATAATTCGAAACAAAAAGAGAAAAATGCAGTTAGCTCTTTCAGTTCAAAAATGTTTAAAAAATTTAAAAACAATTCGATTTAATGGACAAAAAGTGTAAATACCAATTCACATAGTAGTGAAGAGCATGAGTGTGTGTAGTATCGATTTTAACAAGATCAAAAATTCAATCAAAATTGACCAAATCAAATTGATACAATGTAAAGCCACAATTTACAACTAATTGAATTCATATAATTGTGCTCAAACATGTATTTGAAGCAACCTGCTTTAAATGAGTAGCGAAGATTGGAACTATCTGATGTGTTGTAGAATGTTCGTTTGTAAACCGGTTCAATAATAAAATTCAAAAGCTGAGAAGCCATAGGAATCTAAAACAAGCATTTGCAATGCAATAGGTCTCGCATTTACGGAAGTTTGAGCTATTGGCATTGTAAATGACTATGCCTTTTATTTATGTTTTGGTTTTTAAAACCTAAATAAAAGGCATTGTCATTTACAATGCCAATAGCTCAAACTTCCGTAAATGTGAGACCTATTGCATTGCAAATGCTTGTTTCATTTGCATTCTGTGCTTGTAATCTTTTTTTAACATTATAAAAAAGGACTACAAGTCCCAGAATGCAAAATATTCAGACAGACTGTCAGCTAGTCTTACATTTTTTAAATGGAGCTGGCTCAAGATGCCAGGGCCACTGGCGGAAGATACTGGCATTTGGGGGTGACAGACACAATCACACAGCCTCTCTTACCCACATAAATAAATATACTGGCACTGTGCTGGCACAAGATGTCAGGGTCACTGGTGAGAGGTACGGGCATGTGGAAGGTGAGAGACTCAATCAAAAACACTCTCCCTTACCCACATACATTAACATGCGGGTACCGAGCTGGCTCAACATGCCGGGGTCACTGGTGGGGGATACTGCCCTGTGGGTGGTGACAGACACCATCACACACTCTCCCTTACCCACATAAATAAATATACTGGCACTGAGCTGGCACAAGATGTCAGGGTCACTGGTGGGAGACACTGCCATGTGGAGGGTGACAGACACCCACACACTCCCTTACCCACATACATAAATAACATGCTCGTACCGAGCTGGCTCAAGATGCCAGGGCCACTAGCGAGAGATAATGGCATGTGGAGGGTGATAGACACACCCACACACTCTCCCTTACCCACATACACAAACATGCTGGCACCCAGCTGACTCAAGATGCAAGGGTCACTCGTGGGAGACACTGGCATGTGGAGGGTGACAGACAAGCACATGTTCTCCCTTACCCACATACATAAACATGCTGGCCCCAGTGGAGACAGACATGCACTCAGACATGCACTCACTCACATGCTTCTACCACACATTAAACGACCCCTACACACACACACACACACACCCACATACAACAACAGCAATGCGTTTTAACTTTCCTGCATGCCGCAGCCTTTTATTGAATTATCCGCCCCCTCTCCTCGCTGTATTCACAATAATGCCTTGGAACTGTCACTTAAAAATCGAAATAATGGGGCACTTGGAGCAGTAATAGCGCCACCTGTGAGGCTCATTTTAGGGTCACATATTGCCTGATTGGTGTCAGATGTACACTTAATGATGAAAGGGGGAGACCACATGATATATCGCAGTTCTGTGCTGTGTGGACTCCGTACCTCCACCATGCATTCTAGTGTTTCCCAGAGAGAGGCGATAGGAAGAAAGTTACATTACCTTTTATCAGGAGGGTTTGACAGATACCGCATGAGAGGTGAAGCAATGAATGGACAGAGGTAGTGACACACTCTCTCACCTTTAAAAGCGGTCGGACAGAAAGAGACCAGTCATTGCTTGGGTGACTGCAGTTCTCATCTCTGGGTGTAACCCACCAAAGAGAGGCCAAGGATTGAATGGGCACTCATAAGGAAGAGCGCTTTCACCCTAGCAATCGATTTATTGAGAAATCCCAAGCAGTAAATGTGGATTCTGATTGAGGTGACCTATCACCATTGGAAGTTCTCCTTTTGCAGAGAGGCCAAGCAGGGAATGGGAATCGAGAGCTTACTGCCCTGCCACCTCCAGGGAGAAAGACTGAGACACAGGAGGTATGGAGAGCGATAGAAGAGGTTCCTCAGGGAACGGCCAGGCACTGCATGAGCGCACAGATCAGTGCACCGGCAGTTTTTTAAAGGAGGCCTCGAAAAGGGTCTCCATCGGGCTCTGTTTTGTGCCCTGGCTCCCCGGACATGGCTGCTGAACACCCCCACCCTCCCCAGTCCATGGAGTCCGCTACTGCTCCTAAAAACAGGCAGCCCGGGCTCCAAGCTTCATTCTCAGCTCTGCACAGAGGCACCGGCTACCACAGCAACGAGAGGCGGCGAGAGCTACCAAGCCCCACCGGCCGCCTCAAAGGACACGAGAGTCAGCAGCAGCCCACCACCACACTTTCTCCGGCAGGAAGTGTCCGGGCAATATGTTGCCCAGGCGGCGCGGGGGCACGGGACGGAACAAGTTTGAATCTCCCAGCTCAGTGGCTTCGGCGAAAACCTGTCTAGAGGGGAGAGGAGGAAAACAAGCTATGAAGCTTCTGGCTGGATGAGGAGAACCGAGGAGGGGTGTGTCGTGCCCACAGGATGGCACTAAGACCCTGGGGCTCAGGGTCGGGGGGGAGCAGGGGACACCGGACACTACATCCGGTCAGGGGCGGGGGGATGAGGACACTCGCATACAGGACCTCGAGGTGAGAGGTCAGACCCCGGGAAGCGCAGCGCCCGACTGCCGATAACTCTGTACCAGAATAAAGACTTGATGCTACTCACCCTGTCGCGTCCTTGATGTGCTGCGAGCCGCGCGACGTGACAACTGGCGACGAGGAGGGATCGTGACCTCCGTGAGCCTGCTTCACGGCTCGGCGAAAAGGATCCTTGTGCCCACAAAAGAAAAGAAAACGGAGCACAGCGACGCGGGAGCCCACCCCGGCCGCTGCGAGGAAAGACTGCCTGCACCGGTAAGCGCTGTAACCACAAGCGTGAAGACATAGAATCTGCCGCGAGCTCTCGCGAGAGTCTCGGCGGCCATTGCACAGTCAGGCGAGAGGGCCAATCAACGAGCGGAAAAGACTCGGCGGCCATTTTGAAGTCAGGCAAGGTTCCCATTGGCCACGAAATCGCGCGAGATTATCGGCGGCCATCTTAGAATCAGGCGAATAAGCCAATCAGAAGCAAGAGTGACTCGGCGGCCATTGCAAGGCCAGAAAAATCGATCTGACCAGAAAAGGGCAGAATTGCAAAAGAAAAAGAGGCAAAAGTGCACAACAAGCACCAGTAAAGGAAATAAAAGAGAAAAAGAGACAAGAGGAAAGAAATAAAGGAAAAAGAGAAGAAGTTAAAAGGGCACAAAGAGAAGACAACTAAAATTACTACAACAAAGAGAAGGCATAAGGAGAACGAAGAAACAGACAACAAATAGTTTAAAGACATCAAAGACGAAATAAAGAAAATAAAGGCAACAGAACAAAGGAATACAAGGAGCAATGGCAGACCAGAAACAAAGCGCGCAATACAGGAGACCACTGCCATTTAGCCTATCTGAACCACAAACTGGGATAAGATGGGAGAAATGGCTCAGACGTTTTGAAAATTATGTTGAAGCAACAGATGTCATAGAGGCCAAAAAACGGGGACTGTTCATAAACCTAGTGGGCGACGAGATCGAAGACCTACTGGTGACACTGCCAACTGCAGACACTGACACCTACGACAAATTAACAAAGTGCCTGACGAATAAGTTTGATCCGCAACGAAATACTGATTTTGAGAGGTACAGCTTCATGATTTCCTTCCAACAGGCCGAGGAGTCACTAGATGACTTCGCAACAAGGCTAAGGAAACTAGTGACTCACTGTGAATTTGATAAATTTGACAACGAGCAGGCCATTCGACTACTAATCATCGCAGGCTGTCGGGACATAGACTTCCGAACAAGAATACTTAAAGAACCAATAGCGCTGGAGAACATCCTTGCACTAGGAAGAGCGGAAGCACGAGCCACAACACACGCGAAAGAAATGGAACGTGGAAAGGGAAGAGGTGGAGAACAAATTAATAGGATGGCAAGCAACAACAAAACAGGAAACTGGAGACAAGACAGAGGCGGCCAGAATGGGAAGAAGCAGCAAGAAGGAACGTGCTACAGATGCGGACTCGAGTTCCCACACCGAGGGCCATGCCCAGCATTTGGCCAGACGTGCCGAAAATGCAACGGACGAGACCATTACGCAGAGTGTATGTCAAGGGGCACAGTTCAGAAATGACCGTGGAAGAACAAGCAGAGGGAGGATGCCGACACACAGACACATCAGGCATGTCGAGACTGAGGTGAGGAATTCGATCCGCAGAATCAGGGGAAGAGGGTGAAGAAGACAAGACTTCGCAACAACGGTTATACCTCATGACAGAGGTCAACACAGACTCAGAAGAAGACGAAGAAGAGCGAGATGAAACAATATGCCTGGTGGACAAGAAGAAGATAAAGAGAACGGAGTCCGTAACAATAAAAGTGGGGCCACACGATACCACGTTTGTGTTGGACAGTGGCGCAACGTGCAATATCATGTGCGTCTCTGAATATGAGAAAATGAAAGTGAAGCCGACTCTAAAGCCATCCAGAGTGAAAGTATTCACATGGGGGCAAAGCGACCGGTGATCAACTTGGGGAAATTCAAAGAGGAATTACGATACAAAGATCAAAGGCTAACGGAACAGATACATGTGCTCAAAGGAGACATGCCAGCGCCATGCTTGTTGAGCAACGTCACGGCACAAGTGATGGGGCTGATGGAAATGACGTATCAGATGTCAGAAGAGAAAAACATTCTAAAAGAATACCCCAAACTGATAGAAGGACTAGGGAAGCTGAAAGGACGGCAGATCACGTTGCACATAGACGAAACGATAAGACCAGTTGCGCAACATCACAGAAGGGTACCCATACACCTACAGCCACAAGTTGAGGAAGAACTAGAGGCCCTGATGAGACAGGACATCATAGAACGAGCAGATGGGCCAACACCATGGGTGTCACCCATTGTGGCCGTCCCAAAAAGGACAAATCAAAGATAAGAATATGTGTGGACATGAGGATCCCAAACAAGGCGATTGAACGTGAGCGACACCCAGGCCCACATCTAGACGACATGATCAGCTGTCTCACAGGCACGAGAAGATTCTCAAAACTGGATCTCTGCAAGGGTACCACCAACTTGAACTAGACCCACAGTCCCGATACATCACGACGTTCTCCACCCACCTAGGACTATTTAGGTACAAACGTTTGAGCTTCGGGATCTCATCGGCGCAGAAATATTCCAGGAGACAATTCGTCAAGTCATCAGACCGGTCAAGAACAGCCTAAATTACAGTGACGATATCCTGGTGTTCGGCAAGTCGGACGAAGAACATGACACGGCGTTAAGAGAGGTATGCTCACATCTAGAAAAAGCAGGCCTAACATTAAATGAAGAAAAGTGCGAACTGGGGCGGAATGAGCTAGTGTTTTTCGGTCACATTTTTTCCAAAAAGGAATGCGGCCAGACCGCAGCAAGGTAGAAACACTGGAAAAGGCAAAGAAACCGACTGATGTGGCAGAAGTGAGGTCATTTCTGGGGTTGGCAAGTTACTGCGCACGCTACATTAAGGATTTCGCCACTGTCAGCGCGCCACTGAGAGAGCTGACGAAACAAGGACACAAGTTTCAATGGACCAGCGAGTGTGACAAAGGGTTTGAAGAGATAAGAAAGGCAGTGACAGCAGTGGATCATCTGGCCTACTTTGACCCGGACTTATGCACAGAGCTGACAGTGGATGCAAGCCCCGTGGGCTTGGGAGCAATTCTAGCACAACATCAACCGGGAGAGACTCCCCAAGACACATCGTTGCGTATGGGAGCAAGAGCCTGACAGACGTCGAGAAAGGATATTCTCAACCAGAAAAGGAGAGTCTGGCAGTAGTATGGGCCTGTGAACATTACCACATGTTCGTATACGGAAACCATTCACAATCGTGACTGACCATCAGGCCCTGATAACAATATATGGCAACCCAAATGCAAAGATACCGCCAAGAATAGAAAGGTGGGGAATCAGACTGATGGACTACAATTTCAAAATCATTCACAAGCCAGGAAAAGAGCAAAACCCAGCAGACTACGTGTCAAGGCACCCCCTGCCACAAAACTCTCAAGCAACCACAATGGCAGAAGAGTACCTGAACTTCGCACTGAAACTAAGCACACCGGCAACAATAACAGAGAGTGAACTAAATAAAGAAACGAAACAGGACGCCACCATGCAGGAGGCAATGAGGATCAACAGGGCGCAACGATGGAGGCATGTAAACAACAACATGCACATAGGAAGAGGAATAGACAAAGAAGAACTGCTGGCACTGAAAAGAATAAATGAGGAACTGTCAGAATGCGAAAACGGAACAATAATGAGGGGCACAAGAATAGTGATGCCCCAAACGTTAAGACGGAGAACAGTGGAGTTGGCACACGAGTCACACCGGGGCATGGTAGCGACAAAAAAGATGCTGCGAGAAAAAGTGTGGTTCCCGGGACTTGACAGCATGGTGGAAAAGATGGTGACAAAGTGCCACGTATGTCAAATAATAGGACCACCGTCCAAACCAGAACCATTGCAAATGTCCCCGCTACCACAGGCGGTGTGGACCGAGCTGGCAGCAGATTTCTACGGGCCATTAGAAACAGGAAGCTATTTTCTGGTCGTGATAGACGAATACTCAAGATTCCCCTTAGTAACGCCAGTGTCATCAACGTCGACAAACGCTACGCTACCAGTGTTGGACGACATTTTTGCTGCATGGGGCTCGCCACAGACATTGAAAACAGACAATGGACCACCATTCTCAGGGGAGGAATTCAAAAGGTTCATGGCGTACCTAGGCATAAATCACAGACGAATAACGCCACTGTGGCCACAAGCAAATGGGATGGCTGAGCGGTTCATGGGGACCATCAAAAAGGCGGTGCAAAGATCAAAGCTAACACAAGTATCAATCGGACAAGCCCTGTGCCAGGTACTGAGGGACTATCGGAACACACCACACAGCTCCACGGGGAGATGCCCCGCTGAACTGGTACTAGGGCGAGTGAGCAGGACAAGACTGCTGCAGACAAAAGAAAAAAAAACAGACCAGGAGGACGTCGTCATCAGAGATATGGGACAGAAGGCAAAAATGAAAGAATACGCTGATCAAAGAAGACATGCAACGCCTCACGAGCTAGAGAAAGGAGACATGGTGCTCGTAAAACAACGGCAGGTGAGGAAATCGGACAGCGCGTTCGCAAAGGATCCGCTGAAGGTGGTGAAAGTGAACGGGCCCATGATTACAATCAATCAATCAATCAATCACGGCATTTATAGAGCGCGCTACTCACCCGGGAGGGTCTCAAGGCCCTGGGGGAGGGGGTGGGTTACTGCTCGAACAGCCAGGTCTTGAGCTGCTTCCTGAAGGAGAGATGGTCCTGGGTTCGCCGAAGGTGAGTGGGGAGGGAGTTCCAGGTCTTGGCTGCCAGGTAGGAGAAGGATCTTCCTCCGGCGGTGGTTCTGCGGATGCGTGGTACGGTGGCGAGGGCGTGGCTGGTTGATCGTAGCTGGCGTGTGGGCGTGTAGAAGGTCACGCGGTCGTTGAGGTACTTTGGGCCCAGGTCGTGGAGGGCCTTGTGTGCGTGGGTGAGGAGTCTGAACGTGATTCTCTTGCTGACGGGGAGCCAGTGCAGGTCTTTCAGGTGTCCGGTGATGTGGCTGTGTCGGGGGATGTCCAGGATGAGTCGTGCGGAGGCGTTCTGGATGCGCTGGAGTCTTTTTGAAGTTTGGCTGTGGTTCCGGCGTAGAGGGTGTTCCCATAGTCCAGTCGGCTGGTGACGAGTGCCTGGGTGACGGTCTTCCTGGTTTCAGTGGGGATCCATCTGAAGATCTTGCGGAGCATGCGCAGGGTGTTGAAGCACGAAGATGAGACGGCGTTGACTTGTCTGGTCATCGACAGGGAGGAGTCCAGGATGAAGCCCAGGTTGCGTGCGTGGTCCGTTGGCTTGGGTGCGGTGCCCAGGGCCGGGGGCCACCAGGAGTCGTCCCAGGCGGAGGGTGATGAGCCCAGGATGAGGACTTCCGTCTTGTCTGAGTTCAGTTTAAGGCGGCTGTTCCTCATCCAGTCGGCGACATCTCTCATCCCGTCGTGTAGGTTGGCTCTGGCGGTGGTGGGGTCGTTGGTGAGGAGAGGATCAGCTGGGTGTCGTCGGCGTAGGAGATGATGTTGAGGTTGTGTTGGCGTGCGATGGCTGCGAGGGGCTCATGTAGACGTTGAAGAGGGTTGGGCTGAGTGAAGATCCTTGTGGAACGCCGCAGATGACTTCGGTGGCTTCGGAACTGAACGGGGGAGGCGGACTCTCTGGGTTCTACCGGCGAGGAACGAGATGATCCATTCCAGTGCTTTCTCTCGGATTCCGATGTTGCTGAGGCGCTTCACTAGGGTGCGGTGGCAGACGGTGTCGAACGCCGCGGAGAGGTCCAAGAGGATGAGGGCAGCTGTTTCCCCGTTGTCGGTTAGGGTTCTGATGTCGTCGGTGGCTGCGATAAGGGCGGTCTCGGTGCTGTGGTTGGCCCGAAACCCGGACTGCGAGGGGTCGAGGATCCATTCGTCTCGAGGAAGGCGGCAAGCTGTCTGTTGGCGGTCTTCTCGATGACTTTGGCCGGAAACGGAAGGAGCGAGATGGGACGGTAGTTCTTGAGGTCGGTGGGGTCCGCCGTTGGTTTCTTCAGGAGGGCGGTAAGCTCGGCGTGCTTCCAGCTCTCCGGGAAGGTGGCGGTGTGGAAGGAGGAGTTGATGATGTCCCGGAGATGGGGTGCGATGGTGGCGTCGGCTTTGTTGAAGACGTGGTGTGGGCAGGGGTCGGTTGGTGATCCGGAGTGGATGGAGTTCATCGTGCGGGTGGTGTCTTCGGTGCTGATCGGGGTCCAGTTGCAGAGGGTGGTGGTGGCGGGCGTTGGTTCGGCGGTAGGGTGCGTGGTTTGTGCGTCGAAGCTGTTATGTATGTCGGTGATCTTGCGGTGGAAGAACGCGGAGAGTGAGTTGCAGAGGTCTTGCGAGGGGGGGCTACCGCCGGCCAGCACCAGGTCACAAGAAACAGCTCCCACTTCAAGGAGGTGAAAACGGAAGAAGAAGGAGACATGCCAAAGAAGGAACTGACCAGAGAGATTTGGCAGGAAGATACATCACCAGTTGTCGGAGAACAGCGACCAAAGAGGGAATGCAAAAAGACCAAGAGACTAATCGAAGAGATGTGAAGAGACCACCAGTTCACAGAGATGTCTCTCTCTCTCTCTCTCTCTCTCTCTCTCTCTCTCTCTCTCTCTCTCTCTCTCTCTCTCTCTGATCACCGTCACGAGTCGACAGGACAAGTGGCAAGAAACTTTTGTTTGCAACAAAGGGGGAGATGTCGTGCCCACAGGATGGCACTAAGACCCTGGGGCTCAGGGTCGGGGGGGAGCAGGGGACACCGGACACTACATCCGGTCAGGGGCGGGGGGATGAGGACACTCGCATACAGGACCTCGAGGTGAGAGGTCAGACCCCGGGAAGCGCAGCGCCCGACTGCCGATAACTCTGTACCAGAATAAAGACTTGATGCTACTCACCCTGTCGCGTCCTTGATGTGCTGCGAGCCGCGCGACGTGACAGGGTGGGATGGACGGGGGCCCGAGGGAACAAGGGGGAGTGACAGAGGAGAGGAATGGGGATGGAGGAGAGCGGAGAGAGGCGGATAGAGAGGGACGGACCCAGGCAAGAGGACAGGGTGACAGGAGCTGGACAAAGGTCGCGAGTAGCTCCTTTGTTGAAGGAATACAACTTCATAGCAGAACAATTGGGTGCCTGTTGAAATATTAAAGCGATACCAAAGGGGATGATGGATGGAGCGCTAGAGCTAATCAAACACTCACCCCCAGTCAAATGATCTGGGTTTAATCCATCATCATTCTTTAGCTCACTCCACCACCCCAGTTCAGACATGGCCATATGCAAATCAGTCTGACCCTGTGCCTCATGGGAACAGTCCAGCCCGAACTGCCAAGCCTTGTCTTCCCTGGACCGGAAACAAGCATCCTGGGACCGGTTTCGGGTTCAAAACCCTCATCAGCCAGGCTATCTTGAATCCAGTGGCAAAGTGGAGCAAGCTGCAATGCTCAATAAATAAAATAGTACACCTACGTGTAACAACTAAATAAAGGGGCCAGTAGCCATGGGAGGTTACAAATGACGACATGGCAGTACTAAGGAGGGACCAACAAGTCTATTAAGGAATCAGAGGCCAGCATTTACAAAGGACAAAGACACAAGCCAATGACAAATATGGGTGGGGGAGTGGGCGGGGCTTCTCTCCCATACTTGCGCGCTGGCTCAGGCTCGACCAAAAAATGAAGGTACATCAGGATTTCACAAAGAGAACAAAAGCACTACCACATATTCATTTACTGTGGGGGGGGTCTTAGCCAGTGCTACCAGCAGCAATGCTGGTAATGACCAAGAACCTCTGGGGAACCGTCGGCTGACCTTCAACCTGGAGTTGTATCCACACCTTCTTCTGATAAATCATGTGCAATGAATCTCATTCATTTAGAAGCCACACCCGACACTGTAGGCTTCTCAGATGTGTGTGCAAGAGACTGCCTGCTTTCTGAAACAAAATTCAGGTAAATACTCGTAGACGTCACCACTCCTTTCTGCTAGCTGCAAATAATTGTCCATTTTCCTATTCTATATAAAACGTTCCTGAAAATGTAATTTCTCTGCACCCTCTATTGAGCAGGAGCTTGCCTGTGGCACAGACAACCGCCGTTTGTATTCCTTGGTTCCACCTCTTGAGTGTGGGGATACCAGACCTGTGCACAGTTTCAATAGGTCCATCCTGCCCTCACGTACCAAACAGGGCACACTGTGTGAAGGCTTATGCAAAAGGATTTCACCCAGAATGCTGGTTTGAGGCTACAGGCCCAAAGGAAAACCTAGTGATGCTTGTCACCATGTTCTTGAGCGACAGTCTACCCTCCTATTTCAGAATATTGACAGACATTAACAAAAGATGACATTTGTCTTAAGCCTCCATCAGGAAGATCAAGTGACCATTTGTAATCAGAAATACTGTTAGGAGCTTCTTCATAGCCATACCATAGTAACCTATATGTAAACCCTGTAGCTGCAGGTTGTGAATAACAACAAGGTCTATTGGCAGCTATCAGGCTCAGAATTGTCAACAGTTCGTTAATTCCTGTCAGCCTCTTTCACAGGATAATGCCAGTTGCAAACAGCAACCTGTATATGTGTTCATCAGAGTCTTATGAGTAAACGTATATCAGGCATGTTACAGATTTCAGTCAATTTTTTTATAATATACTTTATTGCATCTTACCAAGCAGTGAAATATATCTTCAATGTAACAGTACATCCAAGGTCATATCAATCAGGTACTGTCTCTTTACATTTATCGCCTATACACAATCAGTACTATGCATCACCCAGTTGTCTTGTCTTTTTGCAATTGGCTTTAATTATATACAGTTTTTACAATTGGCTATAATTATACTACAATAATTATATACAATAGGCTATAATTATAATACAATATTTATTTGTGTATATATATTTGTTTCAAGGTGGTCTACTATCGTGGCTCTGTCAATTTGGTAAGCATGGCTGACTATTCTATTATGTCTTTAGTCAAAAAAACTTTCAGTCATGTTGTACAGCTGCTGCTGTGCAACACGTCTGAAAGTTATTTTTAAAAAAGCACTATGGCACAGCAGTGCTCCACGTCACAACATTTTTTCAACTTTCAGCCTTGTTGCCCAGCAGCTGCAGTACAATATTTCTGCAAGCTTAAACAAAAAGCTATGTGACGCAGTCAGTGGTGATCTCGTCAAAGCTATTGTATTTTCTTTACTTTCAGTCAGGTTGCACAGTGGCTGCACTGGTGTGCAACATGGCTAAAAAACATTGACAAAGCCAATAGATAACTGCATAGGCAAGACATATTGTCTTTGCCAATGCTTGTTTGTGTTTGCCTTTGTTCTGAACATTTTAACATTAATGTCTGACAGTGCTGTAGGGAAGCTTAATAGTCTGGTCAGTCTCAGCATGACCACATAATTACATATATTTACTGGAATGTAATGCAGGCACTTCAGCCACTCATCGTTTCAGCACGGCACAATTGGCAGCTTTCTCAGAAACTGATTAACATTTACAATTTCTTCAGGAATCGAGGGGAAAAAATTGATGGAAACTGGTTCTGATTTCACCCAACCATGTGTTTGCACAAGAATGGATGCCTGAACAGTTGCACACCACCTCGGCTTCACGGACTTCCTGGAAGTATTCTCAAGGGGCTGGACACCTGCACAAAGAAACCATAAAACATGACTATTTACAAGTGGCAAGAGGCTGTTGACTTTCACAAGTTTCATGGGGAATCTGTAGCAGTTTGCAAGGTCTTCTCCATTGGTTTCATTAAAGTGGCAACGTGCAATGGGTCCCACCAAGTGGATGACATCTAAAGTTAGGCTGCTGTGCAACATGCATTAATGTCAAGAAGAAAACAAGCAGGTTAAACTAAAAAAGGGGAGAGGATGCAGCATTACTGTCAAAGCTGCCGATTTAGTAGCTGGAGAACCAGGTTCAAGTCTCAGCATGGGCTCAACAGCTTTGAATTCAAGTTATGTATTCACTTGTAAATGGATTTACTTAATATCACACTAAGACTGTTGTTGGAAAGTCATCCTGTGCCCTGAACACCCCCCAACTTTTTGCTGACTTGTACTGGTGCTAACTGACTCTGACTGACCCTGGGCTCTGCCTAACCAGGCCCAAAGCCAGTGCTATGCTAAAAGAGACACATTTAGAATACAGTGAAAACACCTACATACAGTAGGGTACACTAAGGGTTGGGGTACCCCTGTGATTGGCATGACCTATACCTACAAGGCACTAGTACATAATAGGGCAGGGGGGTTGAAACTGCCTCTCAGTCCCTAGTATATAATAGGACATGGCAGTTTAGAGGCCAGCACCCTTTTCTGCACTCGCATGTGTGCACTGCTGAAGCCTGAGGTCAGTTTAAAAGTGGCTCTGTGTTGCAGGACTGCTTTTAAAAAAGTAAATTGTGCCCAAACTCGACTTTGGTGTTTGGGGCACTTAAAAATGGTTGACCTACAATATTTGGGCATATTAGGTACCCCCAGGGTCTCCCCTAGGTGTCCCAGGGCTGGGGGATCAGGTATTTATAGGGAGGACCCTTATAAAATAACTTGTATATGCCCTGGGTTAAGTGAAATGGCACATTTCACTCCCCACATTGTGATAAAGTGCTGCCCAAAATCGACTTTGGTTGTAGGAGCACAGTGGAGGGAGGATCTGCAATATCTTTACATATTCAGAACCCCTAAAGTCTCCCCTAGGTGTTCCTGGGGTGGGGGTCCTGTAGATATATGTAGAGTACTTAAACAATATGTTTTTATAAGCCCTGGTGCTGGAAAAATGGCTTAAGTCATTTTTCCCATTGCAAATCCCCTGCCACATAGGTTAACATGGCAGGAAGTTATTAACTAATAACTCTTGATAGGAGAAGGCTAAAAGTACCATTCAAAGACTTCCCAGAATGGTATTAATAAACTCAACAATATGATATTGTTGAATTTCTCCTAAAATGTACATACATTCAGCCTTCCAGTGGTCTGTCCTGATTGGTCAGAATTAAGTGGATTAGCCAGGTTGCTTTGAAGAGGTGATAAAGAGCCCCTGGGGTTGACCAGCTCTGCTGGGAGGGCAGTGTTCTGTTACACAGGAATGCCAGAGCAGGAGGAGGAGTCGTAAACAATGGACTTCAAGGGAAGGGGAAGACACCAGTGTAATTTACAACTCTACTCTTTTGAACCCAGCCAGATGCTAGGATTAAGGAAGGAATGAGCAGATGCAAGGGGAAGAGACTATGGAGATTAGCCATCCTAGGGACGTGTTTAGCTAGCTCTTCTCTCCCTGCTGGAAAATCAGCCATTATGAATTTGGAAGAATTGGTGCACTCTGGGACAAAATAGTGCCACACTTTGCAGGAAGTGGTCAGACCTTTGGGTGGTACCCTGCAGCCCCTTGGTCAGGAGTGACCTCCTGCTTGACCCAGAGAAATTGGAATAAGTATCTGAGAAGGGCAGAGCCCCTCAGACCTGCTGCTTGAAACTTAAGAAAGCAAGACGGGCCATGCTGAGAAGTTTGATGTGCATTTCCTAAGGCCTGCACTCTGAAGACTGCACCTTCTGCACCATCTAGAACTACAGCCCTGTGGACTACCTTGCTGTAAAAGGACTAAAGAGTGGACTCCCTGCAAGCTACAGGTTGACAGAGCTCACCTGGAATATCACCACCAAGAATCCTCAACCTGGAGAACTACCAGTGGATTTGTAAGGGTTTTGTCCCAGTGGATTAAGGGAACTGAAGTCCTCAACTTTCAAGGGACATCTTGGAGATTCCAGACCCTTGGAGTGAGTTTGAGACACTTTGGGACCCTTTGGGGAACTTTAGGAAGAAGTTCCAGGAGTTTGGAGAACTTTGGAAAAAGCTCCATAAGGGGACGACTCAACCTGGCCAGCCAAGCCGCCTGCCTTCAACCGCGAGCCGGCCTGCCGTCCAGGTTCATCCCGCTGAAAAGCTCCGTAGGTCTTACTATTTCTAGAGTTTGACCGGGAGTAGGTGAAATACGAGGCCGGCGAACCATCACTGAATCCGGCCCGGTGAAGAGCATTGAGGGACCCCGCGAGAAAAAGCCCCAGAAAAGTTTCTCTAAGTCCGAAGGTAAAAACTGTGACCCAGACCTACCCCGAGGGGTAGCTGAGCAGGGCTCCACCGTGGTCGGCCTGAAACTTTGACTTTGACCCGGTCTATCCCGACTAGATGTCCCGATAAGGAGCTATAGGTTTCTATGTGCTAGAAATTCCTAAATCTTTGAAAATGCATATCTCCAGTTCCCTACATTAGAGTTTTGTCATTTTAGTGTAATTTTAAAGATAAAAATATTTCCTATTTTTATAAATTGGTGTTGGATTTTCATTGTGCATTGTGTCTTAATTATGTACTGAATTGGTGTTTTTAAATGCTTTACATACCTGTCTTTGAAGTTAAGCCTGCCTGCTCGCAGCCAAGCTACCAAGGGTTGAGCATAGGAATAATTTTCTAAGACCTATTCTGAGCCCTATACTGTGTTAGTGGCCTTATTGCCAGTGGCAGATATACATTTGCCCCTACTAATAATCCACTTTCCAACCACAGTGTAATATTATATGTGAGGAAACCTGTACAAATGGAAACAGTGGGCACTCCATGAAGTGAAGGCCAAAGAAAGCTTGTAAACACTCACAAACCTACAAGTAAGAGGTTTATCACAAACTTCTGAAACATACATTCCTTCCTCTTCGTAGGACCGGAGATTTACTCCTGTCAAAGGTTGAAGTAAATCTAATCCCAAGAAGAAATAAAGTGGTAACACCTCTAAGGGCCCGATTACAAGTTTGGCGGTGCGGGAGCGGACCACCATGCCGGCAGCCCGCTCCTGCACCACCAAACCGTCGGGCTGCCCGCCAGATTAAGAATTTCCTCCTGTCTAGCGGGCTGTTTTTTGGAGCTCCCATGGCGGTGCCTCAGAAAATGGGCACCGCAATGGGAAGGCCAAAACAGTTCCTGCACGGCATGGACTGAAAACTCCATGCCGTGCAGGAACTGGGGTGCATGCAGACAGGGTGGCACATGTTGTGACCCCTGCATGCATCCACATGGAGTGAGGCACAAGACCCCCTTTGTATCCTCTCTGCCATGGTTTTCATGGAGGAGATTCCCCGTCAGCAGTTCCGGGGCCGCCTGACTGCCCATATCGTAATGGTGCGGTCGGAACGCCGTTGTGGCGGTGGCTGGACCGCCACTGCCGTGCTACCACAAGTCTGGTGGACCAAGGTGGCGCGGCGGTGGCGGTCCATCCACCGCCGCACCGGCGGTCCAACTCCCCCATTATGAGTGGGGCAGTCGGACCGCCGACACCACCAGGGAAACGCCATTCCATGGCGGTGACGCGCTGGTCTTGAGGCCAAGCATATTACGATTTTGCTCTCCGCCACAGTTTTCATGGCGGTTCACCCTCCATGAAAACTGTGGTGAAGAGAAAACAAAGGTGGGCTCTACAGGGCTCCCTGATGCCTCACGCAATGTGGATGAACATGTGCCCCCCTGTATGCATGCACCCCAGTTCCTGCACGGCATGGACTGGAACTGTTATTGGCTTTCCATTGTGGTGCCCATTTTCTGAGGTACCACCGTTGGAACGCCAAAAAAACAGCCCGCCAGACAGGAGGAAACTCCCGCACTACCAAACTCGTAATCGAGCCTTAATAGTCACAGGAGAGTTGATCAAGGGAATTCCCCAAAGGGAAACATATATCCATATGGAGAAACAAAATAAGTTACCAAGTGAAATCGACTTTTCAGAGGCACTTAGACATGCATAAAAATGTAAGAGCTGCATTTACACATGTTTACATGCTTACAAACGTGAATAGATGAGAGAATCTGTAACTGGTGCAGCTTCCAAGGACTGCTTCTAGATTTTGTTTGTGAATTCCCCAAAAAATAAAAAATATAAACAATGGATAACTTATTTTGAATGCAGGAGTACATTCTATAGTAGCCATATTGCAGATTTGTTTGTGAATTTTGCCTACAGTATTTGAATTGCCAGATTTAAATGTTGTCAAAATAAAGGCAGTGATCTACTAAGGTTGGCTGATAAATAGCCTTGCAGCGTAGTTGACTGGAGTATTATTGTAAAGTGACAATACAACTTATAACAGTTTTATGAAGCGTGCTGACAGACAAGATGATAATGTGTATCGGAACTGCCTTCACAGACACAATTATTTTCATTTTTGTAATATAAGTTATATGGGCAGCTATGCTTAATCAATGTAGCACGTTTGAATGCTTGTCCTTGACTTGCATAGAAAGTGATTAGCATAAAACTGCTGTTTATTCATGGCAGTGCCTGCAGGCGCATCATAAATGTGGTTGGTAAAATTCATCCATGCCTAAAGGTGTCCCTTTCATTGCAGGAAAACAAAAACATGTAAGGGAGCTCGGGTGCCATCAAAAAGTGAAAATATTTACTGCATAATTTACAGTTAAAGAGTATGTTTAACCTTCATGGACAAAGCAATGTCAAAATAAGCATATCACGAAATAATAATAATAATAATAATACTGCCATTTGTAGAGCGCGAACAGGTACCTCCGAAGAGGTGTCCCGGCGCTATAGCAACAGGTGGCACGCGCAGGACGCGCGGCGACCAGAGAGTCCAGGAGATTAATCTTGATTAAAAACCCAAGTTTTAGCTGCTTTCCTAAATTGCGTTTCAGAGGTAATCTGGCGCAGGGTGTTAGGCAAGGCGTTCCACCCCATACTGAATTAGCAAACTATGGGGTATATGTACAAGAAAAGTAATGGAGCGCGGCATTAGCCTTCTTGGCTTAACCCTGCGCTCTGCCACTTCTGAAACGCAGGGATGCACCGTATTTACAACAATATGGTACAGCCTTGCATTTCCCACTGTGCTGGCGCTAATTACAGCTGCCTAGCGCCAACGTCGGCACCCTTGCACCATAGTGCAAGGGTGCCTGCATTGTGGGAATGATTGTTTATGTGTAGGAAGGTGTCTCTTCCTGCACATAAACAATCTTAAATGGCGAGTCGTAACTTCTATGTGTGCTGCTTTGTGCAGGACACATAGAAGTTGCAGCTCGTCATTTTTAAAATGATTGTTTATGTACAGGAAGGGACACCTTCCTGCACATGACCAATCATGCGTGGCGTTTTGCTGTTTCTATGTGTGCTGCACAGCACACATAAAAACAGCAAAAACAAGGAGAGATAAAGCATTTCTCCTAGTTGCGCCATGTTAAGACCAGGTTTTTTTTGGTCTTAATTTTGGGGCTGCCTCCTATTTACGCCACCCTTGTAAATATGCAGCAGCATCAAAATCAATGGGTGTTGCGGCAGAACACCCACCACAACACCCATTGCCCTCCCCTTTCACGCTAAGTATAGCGTGAAAGGGTGCCTTATTTTCAAGGCAGCATTAAGCCACATTAAGGGGCATATTATCAAGCGGCAGCGATAATTATCGCTGACCGCGCTTAGCGCGCATTTTCCTATCGCTGGAACTTATCACCATGTTAGCGCTGTATTAACAACGCTTAGTGCTATGGCGATAAATATTCCAGCGATATCCTTGATGATAGGCCTGTGGTCTTAGCCACACAATCCACCTCCCATATTAGGTATGCCTTAGTCTGGAATTTAACAGACGTTAAATTCCAGCGTTAAGGCCCAGTTAGCGCGAAAAAAATCAGCGCTAAACCGGACGGGGCTTCGTTGTAAATACAGCGAAGCACCGTTAGCGATATTTTATAATGTAGTTGTAAGGGGCATGCCTACCTTGCATCTCATTAGCGATGCAAGGCGAGGCGATAGGAAACCAGGCGCTAACGCAGGGAAAACACACAAGATGCCAGCGTGTCCTTGTTAATAAAGCGATAAAATTATCGCCGCTTTTCGCCCGAAAACAGACGCTAAAGCTACGATAATGTTATCGCCAGCCCTTGATAATATGCCCCTAAGTGGCTTAATGCTGCCTTGTAAATAAGGCAAAGCCCGAATCGACACAGGAACGTTGAAAAAAGTGATGTTCCTGTAACAATAGGGGCTTGTAAATATGCCCCTTTGATTCCGAACTTTCTTTGGGCCTGATTTAGATCTCGGCAGACTGGTTACTCCGTCACAACGGTGACAGATATCCCATCTGCCGAAAAATAAATCCCATAGGATATAATGGGATTTATATTTTGGCTGACAGGATATCCGTCACCGTTGTGACGGAGTAACCAGTTCGCCGAGATCTAAATCAGGCCCTCAGTTTTCAGTGTTAGTGACCGTGTTAATTAAAACATGTAATTTTGTCTCTTTGCAGCATGAGCAGCCCCAGCAAGACTGCACCTGGTGTAAAATCATCCACGGTGTTGTAATATGTAGATGTACACCCACATAGAACTGTAAAAAATATATGGATACCTGTGACCATAGAAGAAGAGTCACAAAAAGGACATCGTTAGGGGAATTGACATAAGGCACTCTTTGTCCTAAGATGGCATTACAGGCAGGGGTGACAAAAGACTCCCTGCCGGCAACTGGTGTCTTTTTCATTTGCAATTTTCTTAAATGTGATGTTTTCCTAATTTCATTCCTTAAGTCACAGGTGCACAACCTTTTGGTGGGCAATGAGCAACATTTAAGAATGAAACAAAATGGTGAGCAAAGTACAAGCCACAGCAAACCCTACTCGTGTAGATATGTTGGTATAATTTTTCAAAAAAGAACAAAAACTGAAAGGAACATACTATAAGGACCTGCTACGGTATCAATCCATGGATATATATATCGAAAAATATTTATTTTGGAAAAACAATGGAAAAATAGTTTTTAAAATACAGTACAGGCCAGTAACTCTGATAGGAATTATCCTTAAAGACCAATCTATAAGATGCTAATAGCTATTACAAAGGATGTGTTTGCAAAATAATGGCAATTTATTAATTGTAAGGCACATATTGCTAATATGAAATTAGCAAAATCTGACAGGATTTTAATAATTCAGAATCTCCTCCAAAAGTATTCTAGGAAAATTTAGTGCCACCATGGTTTTTGAAGCACATTCGATAGGTAATTTGAGAAAACATGAAAGGATTTAAAGACCACTTAGTAAAAGAGTAACATGGCAACCCTCTATGCTTTTTATAGGAATTTTAGTCACAAATGTTTATTTAAGTGACATTTTGTCATTATTATTGGCAAATTTTGCTAGAAATTAAATACTGGTATACAAGGATTTTTGAGGGTTTTCCTCCAATACATATTTGAAAATTGTAGTGGAAAACTGTGCACTTTTAAGAAGAAATTAGTGAAATCTTGGTAGGATTTAAAGATATGTATGCACTGGTATTTATATAGTGAAAAGTTTGATGGCTAGGAAAAAGTGCCTTTGAAATCCACAATGACGTTATATTTTTCAATTCAATTCAATTTTAAATATATTTAAAATTTTAGCCACAGAGAGATTAAGTCCTAGCTACACAGAGGAGCAAAAGAGGGAAACATCTCAAGGGCGCCCTCCACTCAACAATCACATTATACACAAAAGCCCTTGGTACGACACTCACATCAAATCCTTCATTACAGGTTTCAGGGTCCACTTTATCTATGTCTAAGATAGTGCTATCCCTAGTATCCATCTAAAGAGACATCCCTGTGTGTGAGTACTATAAAAACAATGAACAAATGTATCCAGTATTTGTAAAGCGCGAACTAATTACCCCTAAGGGTCTCAAGGAGCTTTCGGGGAGATTACCTGAGCTATTGCCCAGAGTCACAGGGTGCTGAGCTGAGCTGCCACCAGCGATCGAACCGTGAGCCCCTGTGCTCCGGAGTCAGCTGCTATGACCTTTGCACCACACCTCTCCCTTGCACCACATCTCTCCCTAGGTCAGGTGCCGTAGGAGATATAGAGTGCAGCTATAACACACCCTTACTAGAAAAACATAGAGAACGCCTCAAGTAAGTGACTACCAGGGAGCGATTGGCAGGTTCTCACCAATTTGTTCAGTATATCTTCATTAGCAACTCTCCTATGCAATGGAAGGAACCAACACCCCAACAAGTGTAGAAGAATGTTGTAAGTGTGTATTAAACCCTATCTCCTTGTATTGTATGAACCACACATCTTAACTCCTCCCCCGGAGGTCCCCACAGAGGGAGAAGAAACATCTTCCTCACAAGAAAAAGTTAGAAATAAGTTGCAAGGCAACAATTTTGGTGTGTCAGAAAGAGTGGCTGTCAAGGGAGGACTAATGGTAGTACCTAGGTGTCAGGATTGCCTGTATTACAGCAGTGGAATGTCTATGAATTGGGAGCTGCATGTCATAGGATTGTGAAGTAAAAAACAGCACCAAAAATTACTGGAAAATTGATTGAGAATACTTGCAAGGGTTTTTTTAAAAAATTGGATTTAGGGACATAGTTCAGCACCTTTGCCCCAGTGGTGCAAAAACAATTTTCAGAGTTGGGGTGCTAACATCAATGTTACATCACTGAAGTTATAGGGATTGTGAAAATCGGGGTTTCATTGAATATCTATCATTTGCTCATCACCAAGTAAAAGTGTCTTGATTTGCTTTGATCCAAATAAATACAAAAATATGCTTTATATGTGCTTTCCTAATAGCTGATATAGTTTGAAAAAGCTGTACAGTTTTTTACAGATATTAAAATTTTTAGTGTTAAAATAATGATACAGCCTTTCCTTTCACACTCCCTCAACCCCGAGGAGGATTGTCACATAGTTCACTTTAAAAACTCCTTACTTTGCAGTCAGATAAAGAAAAGTAAACACCAATCCCCATGTTATAAGAATAAGCAGCCCTTTTTCATAAGACATAGCCTGATATTTTCTCTCTGTCTTTGAAGCACAGCAAATGTGACAAGATAAATACAAAATGTAAAGGCATCTTTATTTATTGTTCTTTCATAGCCCGCCAGAAATTGGCTTGCAACTGCCTTTGCAATTGGTAAAAGATCTTATATCAAATTGATAGCCATTCCTCCCATGATATTCCCCATTTATTCATTGCTAAACCGCAAATGTTGCAATCACCAGAAGAAAAAAAAACCATGCTCATAAAACCATTTTCTTCAGTTTGCTTTTGTTTAAATAATCTTTTAATAACTCAATATTGAATATTTTCCACTATACACTGAGGGCCTCATTATAATGACGGTCGGAAAGCATTCCGACCGACTCCGTGTCAGAATCGTTTCCCACTCGGATTTGGGGAGTCTGACCGACCGATTACGATGGTTCCGAACACCGTTCGGTTGGACTCCCATTGACTTCAATGGGAGCCTGTGTTCCAAACGACAACACAGGCTCCCATTGAAGAAAGGGGTGGTTGCGGAGAATACTTGCACCCTGTGGCGGGCACCCCATGGTGCCTGCAACACTGTGCATGGTTGGAAAGAGGGGACGCATGGGTACCCCCACGGGCCCCAACCGGAGGCCTCCGGGTGAAGGGGGGCCTGCTACGGGCCTCCAAAGTCGGATTCTGACAGCCGTTCCGTGTCGGACAAACCGAGTCGGAAAGGCTGTCCGAAACTGACATCGTAATGCGTTGGTGGAAACACGATTTGTAGAGCTGTACGAGTCGGCTACGACTGACTCGGTTTCTCCGAATACTGATTGGAACCGAGTCGAAATGACCGAACGGTTACCTTTCATCGTAATCGGGCAGTCGGAAATGTTGCAGAGTCAGTCAGAAACATGGGTTCCGACACGGATTCGGACACTCCGAATGCCGTCCAGAGCCTTTCCGACCCACATCGTAATGATTCCCTAAGTTGTATTGTTAAATGATTTCGCAAAGCTGAATCAGAAAGCAATAAATGCCAGTGATAATTCATAGTCCTACATAGGTGATCACTTTGTCTCAAATGTAGTGTCAGGAATCTAATATTGTCTTGTTCATTTTTTGTTTTCCCGTTTGATTCCAAGTTATTAATATGTACCAAGCCCTGTATAGCTTTAGAATTAGATTTGATTAAGTTGATATACGTTTGTCTATGACATTTACATTTATTATTTATGTCATTTGCTACTTAAATGTATGCTACAGTTCTAGTGCTGTTCATTTTGCATGAACAAATTCATCAAGAAGAGTATCTATAGTGCTGTGAGGACGGCAACTAGTAGCAAATATCAGTAAGCTGGAGGAGGTGTTCCTAAACAATTAATTTATGATTAAGTTATCTTTCATACTGAGTCGAACGTCAAGATAATCAACTGGATCCCCATATGATAAAATGATCATCAATATTTTGTATCCAGATCTTATTTCTTTATTCTAGTCATTAGTAAATTATAAGCCATAAATTCTGCTTTTGTTAGTTATTTTTGCCATCATAATAATTAAATTTTACATGACAAATCAATCTCTTCGTGCAATCTGCTAAGACTAAATTCTCAAATACAGAAATTAGTGAATCCTCAACTTTGGGACAGAAAGTGGATAGTCAAAAAAAGCTACGCCAATTTAGGGAGCACAACTATCTTAATCAAAACTATCCTTCCTGCTGCAGACAGCGGAAGTCTAATTCAGAGTTCAGTATAAGTGTTTATTTTGTCCACTGCTGTCTCAAGTTATTTTTTAGAACCAGTGCTCAAGCATCTAATTCAATCATGTCACTAGGATAATAGCTACTGTATCATGGATGGATGGGGTCAGTGGAAGATCTCTGGACCAAAAGCAGTACTATTAGTCACATAAAGCAACAGCAGCAATTGGCAGATGGCACATGTGATGCCTGTTAGAGTGATGTATTCTATGAATACATGAATACATGTGCTGGCTCTATCTGAACTACAAACAGGATGGGTAAGAACGAGGATCCCTGGCCCTGCCTAGTACCCTCTGGTGATACCCTATGGCTTGAGTATAAATCCATTTACCCTTGTTCTGACAGTAGGATCAGTGTCATTGGAGTATTAAGTTGCATCGAATATTCTCCAATGCCACCCCTACACAACACTACCAATAGAAAGGCCTATTCCACACACAACCAATGGTTATGTTCCAAACATACCCTCACAACAAATCACACAATCAAGCCCCTCCTCAAGAAGCCCTCCGCAGACCCCACGGACCTCAAGAACTACAGACCCATATCTTTCCTTCCCTTCGCAGCCAAAGTCACCGAGAAGATCGTCAACAACCAGCTCACGAACTTCATCAAACCCAACTCGATCCTCGACACCTCCCAATCCGGATTCCGCAGCAACCACAGCACAGAGACCACCCTCCTAGCCACCACGGATGACATCCGCACCCTCCTCAACCAAGGCCACACGGCTGCCCTCATCCTACTAGACCTCTCAGCAGCCTTTGACATCGTCTCTCACCGCACACTAACCACCAGACTCCACGACACCGGCATACAGGGTACTGCCCTAGACTGGATCCGCTCCTTCCTCACCGGCCGAACTCAAAGAATCAGACTCTTGCCCTTCCTCTTCGAACCCACAGAGATCAGCTGCGGAGTACCCCAAGGATCCTCACTCAGCCCAACCGTCTTCAAAATCTACATTTCCCCCCTCGCTACCATCGTCAGAAAACACAGACTCAGCATAATATCCCATGCTGATGACACCCAGCTCATCCTCTCCCTCACCAAGGAACCCAACATCACCAGACACAGTTTCCAGGTAGGAATGAAAGACGTTGCATCCTGGATGAGCAGCAGCTGCCTGAAGCTCAACTCAGAGAAAACAGAAGTTCACGTCCTCGGATCCGTCCCCTCCGCATGGGACAACACCTGGTGGCCCACCACCCTCGGCAACCCGCCCACACCCACGGACCACGCCCACAACCTCTGCATCATACTCGACTCCTCCCTCACCATGAACCGTCAGGTCAACGGTGTATCTTCCACATGCTTCAACACCCTGCGCATCCTCCGCAAGACCTTCAAATGGATCCCGCCTGAATCCAGAAAGGCCGTCACCCACACACTCATAACCAGCAGACTAGACTACGGGAATGCCCTCTACGCCAGAATCAACAGATCTCTACTCCTCAAACTCCAGACCATCCAGAACGCCGCAGCCAGACTCATCCTCAGCCTCCCATGACAAGACCACATCACCCAGCACCTACGAAACCTCCACTGGCTCCCCGTCGGAAAGAGAGTGACCTTCAAGCTGCACACTCATGCCTACAAATCCCTCCACAACACCGGACCCCAATACCTCAACGAAAGAATCTCCTTCTACGCACCCAAGAGAAACCTCCACTCCGCCGACCTTGTCCTGGCCGAAATCCCACACATCCACAGAGCCAGAACGGGAGGAAGAGCCTTCTCCTACATCACTGCCAAGACCTGGAATTAACTCCCCCTCAGCATCAGACGAACCCCACACTGCATGCATTCAGGAAGAGCCTCAAGACCTGGTTCTTCGGATGAGACGGAGCTGCTCGAATCCCCCTTCCCCCCCAGCACCTTGAGACCCTCACGGGTGAGTAGTGCGCTTCACAAATCCCTGATTGATTGATTGAAAGTTAGAAAACGGATTTTACATTACCTTTGCCTCTCCCATGCAAGGCTTGGTGTGACCTGAGAATAGCCACCCTCCCATAAGTCAATAGTAGTAATATAAGAGTATTGCCCTGCTTTCTGCATGTAGTCACCATTCAACACTATGGAGGAATACTACAACAACCAATATAATACAGGAGATGTGTTATGTTGCATACTGTAAAGTCCTTTACACCCCCGAACACAACCACTCTGTCCTTCGAATTCTCACCTGAGTAAAGATACATTCTCTGCCACCTCATCCAAGGCTTGCTGTTGATGCAAGGGTTTTTCTCAAGAGACTAAAAACTAGTGGTCCTAGCAGGCCCAAACAAGGAAGACATGCAAGTTTCTTCTTCTTCAGAATGGGACAGGCGAACCAGTAATAAAGGATTCTCATTCTGCAACATGAACTGAAAAAAATCCATGGCAAATACCAGCATACATCAACATAGCGTAAAGGGGGATTCATTTACTTGAGTAAGCGTTATGAACATTCAGATCGTAGAGAGAGGTTAGCTTCAGTAGAATCATCATTAATTTTCTGTGAGGCATAGATTGTGGACAAAAGTGCACACACTAGCGCCGAACAGCTACCATTGTTATGATTTATTCTCTGTACTATGATGTTCTTTGATGGCATGGCTAAGGGGGGTGGTGTGGGAAAATTAGCATTTTTTGTAACCTACTCGTAACAGATTACCATTACTTGTACCACATCCGCCTCCTGAGTATGACATCTATTGATGATGGAAACAGATAACAGCACAGTATATCTCACAACTTGGGGTAATAGAATTAGGGTATTGATGCTTGCATGGGGAGAAGGGCAATAAGTTAAACATTAGAGAGGAAATACAGCATTCAGCAATCCATGAGCATGGCACACTTGTCATAGAAGGAAAATGACACTTATGTTAAGCTACTCAGCCTTTAGCATCCAACAGGCAACCACGTTCATCATAGTTATTTAGGCTAAAGTCTAAAATGGCAATGACACACACCGTTAAAAAATATTTCTAATAAAAGTAATGAAAAATGATATTGTCTGCAAATTATACAACTGCATTCTTATGACATTGTCCGCCTTGGGAGCAAGGGTGAATGCAAAGCAGAAGTACCATAGACGTTCCACTTCTTTGTTGAAGAGAAGGTCTGTATGGTAAGAAAACAAAATGACAGTATTTGAGAGTCAACGTAAACATGGAGCATGAGGAGTCAGAGTGTGGAGCATAAGCAAGCATAACATTAACTAAGGACCAATCCGCTGCAAGTGTCCTGAATGATTAATCACTTAAAATATAAAAAGGTTTAGCTGTGCCCGTAATCATCATGCGCACTACAAGTTTACAATCATTTAGGATTTCCCACTTGAGCCACTAGTCTACATAACTAAAAATAATGCACCAGTTTCCGCATCCAGCTCACAAGGGTAGGACTCTTTGAGTCTCCTTGCTTGCCGTAGAAGTAGATTGGCGTTGATCCTTCTTCCACAAGTTCTTGTCAAGACCTGAAGAGTGTATTTCTCCTTACACAAAGAGACAGACACGTTGATCAAGAAAATTATAAGAATGTTATTCTTAGTCTAGGAAAGCTGAGATGTTTCAGAAGAACCAACAGATGCCAGCATGCAAATTACCAAAATGCTAAAAAAAGTAACACTTCAAGCTTTCACCCTGGATGAAATGATCACCCAAGCATAAAATAGCAAGTTTACCTAAGCTAAGCCTGTCACATCTGTCACATGAATCATCCTGTGGTATTCAATTATGCAAATTACCTGTTCCAAGTGCTGTGTCCATCTACTTTTTTGTTTCTCTTTTCCAAATTAAGCAACATATATAAGATGTGCAGTGCACTCCTGTGCATCTTCACTTACAGCTGTGCATGAGCATGCATGGTTAGCCATGTGAGGCAGGCATCTTGTTTCAGCAGGAAATTATCTAAAGGCATCCATTGCTGACTTAAATACCATTGATTGTTCAATGTAAAGCATACTATTGACTCTAAGGTTAAATTCGTTTTCTTTCTTTGTCACTGCTGACCACTGAGTCACCAAGCCAAATCGTTGCGTCCTCTATGATTATTTATCTGAGCCAAGTACACTGGTCTATTTAAATTTATTTACACTAGCTGCACTGCAGATCTAAAATAAAAACTTTTTTTTCCTTTTTGTTGGTTTTTTTCACAACAGACATTTCTGTTTGTGTTATTGATTCTTTTTTTATTCTGGAAAGTAGAGCTCATCCTCAAATTCAGGGAGGTTGTCTGTAGAATGATCCCTCATCACACTTGTGATGTCTGCAAAACTTTCCTTGTCCACAGACGTCAAGTCAAGTCAATTTATTATGCTTGATTAATAAAAACCATTGCATTTACAAAGCGTATAAAATACATAGTAGAGCAGATTAAAATTTGTTAAAAAGTCCTTAATTTTTTAAAAATTAGAACAGGTGTGATTAAGAGGACCCGCCAGAGAATTTCCCTTAGTTCATTTGCTTCTTATTATCAGCTATACTTATTAGTGTGTGCAGGTGCTTCCCTACTGAATTAAGGTATTTTGTGAAGCAGCAGATCAGTTGTGTGGAATCCGATTTGAAGCAGGCGAGTACCGCATGTCTGCAGGTACGGATCCCTGCTTGATTGAAGAGGGGAAGAAGAAGTAAATGTCTTTCTTTGCCCATGCTTGGGCAAGTGCAAATTATATGAACGAGATCTTCCTGGCATTATTTGAATAGGCAGCAGGCTTTAACATCGGGCATCCTCTTCCAAGGTGGAAGGTGTTGCATGATTGGCATTTGATCCCAGCCGATATATTAACATTTTTTCTTTCAGCGCGATATTGAACCCTGCACTTAATTAAATTTGATTGTGGTTTAGGTGCGAACAAAGCAAACACAAGGAGATGATGGACGAAGCGCTGAAACTTTTCAGACACTCACCCCCAGTCAGAGATCTGGGTTGAATCCATCATCGTTCTTTAGCTCACTTTGCCACCCCAGTTCAGACACAGCTATATGCAAATCAGTCTTGACCCTGTGCCTCATGGGAACAGTCCAGACCGAACTGCCAAGCCATGTCTTCCCTGGACCGGAAACAAGCATCCTGGGACCGGTTTCGGGCTAACAGCCCTCATCAGCCAGGCTAGCTTGAATCCAGTGGCAAAGTGAGCAAGGGACCCACGTCTGGGCATACCCTGCCAACTTAGGGCGAACAAAGCAAACACAAGGAGATGATGGACGGAGCGCTGAAACTTTTCAGACACTCACCCCCAGTCACAGACCTGGGTTGAATCCATCATCGTTCTTTAGCTCACATTGCCACCCCAGTTCAGACACAGCTGTATGCAAATCAGTCTTGACCCTGTGCCTCATGGGAACAGTCCAGACCGAACTGCCAAGCCATGTCTTCCCTGGACCGGAAACAAGCATCCTGGGACCGGTTTCGGGCTAACAGCCCTCATCAGCCAGGCTAGCTTGAATCCAGTGGCAAAGTGAGCAAGGGACCCACGTCTGGGCATACCCTGCCAACTTAGGGCGAACAAAGCAAACACAAGGAGATGATGGACGGAGCGCTGAAACTTTTCAGACACTCACCCCCAGTCACAGATCAAGGTTGAATCCATCATCGTTCTTTAGCTCACTTTGCCACCCCAGTTCAGACACAGCTATATGCAAATCAGTCTTGACCCTGTGCCTCATGGGAACAGTCCAGACCGAACTGCCAAGCCATGATTTCCCTGGACCGGAAACAAGCATCCTGGGACCGGTTTCTGGCTAACAGCCCTCATCAGCCAGGCTAGCTTGAATCCAGTGGCAAAGTGAGCAAGGGACCCACGTCTGGGCATACCCTGCCAACTTAGGGCGAACAAAGCTAACACAAGGAGATGATGGACGGAGCGCTGAAACTTTTCAGACACTCACCCCCAGTCACAGATCTGGGTTGAATCCATCATCGTTCTTTAGCTCACTTTGCCCCCCGTGTTCAGACACAGCTATATGCAAATCAGTCTTGACCCTGTGCCTCATGGGAACAGTCCAGACCGAACTGCCACGCCATGTCTTCCCTGGACCGGAAACAAGCATCCTGGGACCGGTTTCGGGCTAACAGCCCTCATCAGCCAGGCTAGCTTGAATCCAGTGGCAAAGTGAGCAAGGGACCCACGTCTGGGCATACTCTGCCAACTTAGGGCGAACAAAGCAAACACAAGGAGATGATGGACGGAGCGCTGAAACTTTTCAGACACTCACCCCCAGTCACAGATCTGGGTTGAATCCATCATCGTTCTTTAGCTCACTTTGCCACCCCAGTTCAGACACAGCTATATGCAAATCAGTCTTGACCCTGTGCCTCATGGAACAGTCCAGACCGAACTGCCAAGCCATGTCTTCCCTGGACCGGAAACAAGCATCCTGGGACCGGTGTCGGGCTAACAGCCCTTATCAGCCAGGCTAGCTTGAATCCAGTGGCAAAGTGAGCAAGGGACCCACGTCTGGGCATACCCTGCCAACTTAGGGCGAACAAAGCAAACACAAGGAGATGATGGACGGAGCGCTGAAACTTTTCAGACACTCACCCTCAGTCACAGATCTGGGTTGAATCCATCATCGTTCTTTAGCTCACTTTGCCACCCCAGTTCAGACACAGCTATATGCAAATCAGTCTTGACCCTGTGCCTCATGGGAACAGTCCAGACCGAACTGCCAAGCCATGTCTTCCCTGGACCGGAAACAAGCATCCTGGGACCGGTTTCAGGCTAATAGCCCTCATCAGCCAGGCTAGCTTGAATCCAGTGGCAAAGTGAGCAAGGGACCCACGTCTGGGCATACCCTGCCAACTTAGGGCGAACAAAGCTAACACAAGGAGATGATGGACGGAGCGCTGAAACTTTTCAGACACTCACCCCCAGTCACAGATGTGGGTTGAATCCATCATCGTTCTTTAGCTCACTTTGCCACCCCAGTTCGGACACAGCTATATGCAAATCAGTCTTGACCCTGTGCCTCATGGGAACAGTCCAGACCGAACTGGTGCGACATAGTCATTGAGTACAAGCCAGCTGTGGGCCCTTTTTGCAAGTGCAGCCTTATCTTCTACAGTTGAGAGCGCCTTGATCGATTTAGTGACCACTTTCTTAAAACTGGTGTGTGTCGCCGATGATTCCCATGCAGTTTCCAGCTCTAGCTGTTTTAGAGAGTCTCTAAGGTATACTTCAGCTGGCGTTGTTCCTTTTTGTTTCAGTTCGACCCAGAGATGCCAGTTCAGTGTGTTTTCCTCTGCTCCTCTTATTTTATGCCAGCATTTTGTGTAGGCTCCCCTTCTAGCCAGAGTCTGTTTCTGGAGCCTAAACTCTAACCTTATTTGCGTAGAAGAGGTGTATTTTGGAATGTGGAAAATCGCTCTATATGTCCTGGTAGTTATTCTTTCTGCGGTAATTCCATCCACAGATGTGTCTTTCAGAGCCATATAATATCTGGGTATGAAATTCTCATTATGTTTTGTGGAACGAGATGGGCCCTTCTAACAATGACAATTGCCCCAGATATACTGAATATATGCTCAGGAGATATAATGGCTACCACGACTTGCCATATACTTTATCGCCAACCTGCTGAGTTCTGGCCACTGTTCCTTCTCCCCATTCCAATAGGTCAATGGGTATTGATCCATGTAGACCTCTGATGGGCCCCTAATGGAGGCGGACAACAATTGAATAAATTATTAAATGGGTCCCCTACAGGTGGCAGGGGTGTTCAGGAAAAATCTAAGAAATTAATATAAAGCTTCCTGGTGTCCCTCCAGGAATCATGAGACCTCTACAGAAGGCGGGGAGGGGAACAGAAAAAATGTAATACATTCATATACAAATATCCGATGTCCCTCCAGTACTCCTGGGAAACCGGGGAGTGAATGCGAGGCAGGTGGGAGGCACACATGGAAAGGATTAAATAAATTAATTAATAAATAGTTGGCGTTCTTCCAGGGCCTATGAGGACTCTTCGTGAGGCAGAGGGGGCATTAGATGGGAGGCTGGGGAAATTTAATAAATGAATTAAAAACAACAACTGTTTACTACAGACTACTACGTCAACCACAAACACAAATAAACATATCAGGAAAAAAACATTAGGAAAAAACTGAAAATGGGCAAAAATATCCTGGGCTTCTTCTAATATCAATGCTCTTAGAAAATGGCTTTCAAAAGTGGAATAAGATGATTAATAATCAGAAAATAAAAATGACACCGCCACATGACGAGCAAAGAAGGATGCATGGAGAACAAAGACAAAATAGCTATCTATAACACACACACACACATACACACACATGCACACTAGTTCCACAAAACGACGGTCACCAAATGACCAACAAAGAAGAAGGCAAAGAGAACATGGTTGCCCTTCCTTGACTGTAGCCTGTTCCCCCTCTACTGACAAAAAACATGCAGGATTACAAGGAAAGGAGTGCATAAATAGGCATCCAAAATGTGATTGTTCCTATCAGTGGGCCTAGTATACCGCCAGTAAAGCAGCAACAATAAATTAAATTCAAAAGCACGGCTAAACAGAAACTGTAAGAAAAGATTAAAATAAACCTTAAAAGTCCCAAACAGCACAAGGCAACAATTACCCTTGTAAAATACTTTTAAAAGTTGAAGAAAAGCAATTAATCTACCATCTCACACACGCACCCACCAAAAAATACATGGTAGGTAAGCACATAGAGAAAAACAAAAGACAATGTCAGGCTACATGGGCCTGGACTCATAGAGCCACTATAGCTACTGACAGGCACAAGCACACAACAATAATCTAAATTTGGCCTCTGCAAGCCCCAAGAAGTAAAACACACCACAGTATGAAAGCAAAGCTGGACAAAACTCACAAAACCACAAGGTAAATAAGGAAATGTTGTTAACTCCAGGCCTCCATCATCCAAAAATGTCCATTAATCCTTAATCTCACATGAGCCTGACTGTGCCCTCTCTAACTTAAACTCTAGGCCTTCAACAACAAACAAAATGAAACAAGCAAAAGATAATGAAAAATAGTAGTTTCTGCCAACACAAACATGTTGTAAACATCTGCACTAATTTTACTTGATTTTCCCAAAAAAGTAAGATTCCACCTTCCAAGGTGGCTGATGCACCAGAGACTGCAGACAAAGGCAGAGTAGTACTTTCCTTCCACTACTAAAATCCAAAATTATCAAAGGCTGGACAAATTGAAGTATACAAAAAGGCAGGGGTGGCTCCTCCACTAGGGCGGAGGAGAGTCGCCCCACTGCTTTCTCGCAGTGCGAGAAGCAGAAACATAAAATGGTAATAACTACCATATTACATTTCTGCTTCTCACACTGCGAGGGGGTTTCGTTGCGGGCGGGGCTGCTCTGCGAGCAGGGGAGGAGTGGTGTGCCCACTCCTGAGGGCGCAATGACTGTTTGGTCGGCCCTCTGGGGCCGCCCAAACCAGTCATGCGCACTCTGCCCTTTCTCCATGCAGGCTGCATAGCAGCCTGCATGGAGAAAATTGCCTCTCCGTAAGCCCCTGGCTGGGCGGCGGCCCCACCAATCACAACACTGCCATTGCAGCGTTGTGATTGGCTTAGGGGAGGGGAGGGAGGCTGCCTGCTTCCTGCTCCTGCCGAAGGCAGGAGAGAAGGAGCAGGCACCGAGAAAACGCGGGACCCGGCCTGCAGAGAGGTAAGTTGTTTTTAAAAATTATTAAATTCACCCCACTCCTCCCCGCACGACCCTCCCCGCGCTACCCCCGCCCCCTCACGATTAATGTCAGCTGCGACTGCAAAAAGGTGATGGATGGAATGCTTAAATTAATCTCAGCCACTGATAATTACTCAGGCGCATCCCAGTCTACTGTTATTTTGCCAAACATGTCACCTCAGTTTGGACCTTGCCATATGCAAATTAGTCTCATACCTGCTCCAATGGGAACAGTCCAGCCCGAACTGCCAGGTCAGGTCTTCTTTTAACCAGAACATAAGCAACCCAGGGCTGGTTTTGCCCTAGTTAGGGCTTCACTGCCAGGTATAGCTTGGTTCCAGTGGCACAGTGTGCACAGGATCCACATCCCAATGCACTCTGAGCAATCTGTGTCACTGCTTTTGCTAATTTAGGGCCTGATTTTGATGTTTGTGGTCCTGGGACCACCGTACCGGTGGATGGCAGTCCCACCACCACCATCGCTTCTGGCCTCCCACCTGATCACGATGGTGGCAGTGGGACTGCCACAAGACCGCCGCCTCCTCTGGGATCCAGGATCCCACGGCGGTGGTGAGAAGGGCTGCAAATGGTGGCGATACTGTTGCTGGCACTGCTGAGCAGATTACGATCTGCCTTTCCACTGTCCATTTCATAGCGGGCCATGAAAAGGGTGGCGGAATGGCAGGGAAGGAGGCCCAAACAGGGCCCCTGGGCGAATCTGCCCTTGGGGGTGCATGCGTGGGGCACATGTTGTGACCCCCTAGAATTGCACCGTTGTGCGCGTAGTGTGTGGCATGCATGACATGGTGCACACTACACAGTGCACTCGACGTGGCAGCGGTCCCACGGTGGTGGCATGACTGCTGGCTGTAATCTTCAGCCGAAGCATGCTGCCGCCGGGGGTCCTCCTCCGTGGCCCTGCCATCCCAGCTACATCGCAATTAGGCGGGTGAGATAACGCGGGCTTGGCGATCTTCCTCAGAGGATCTGGCTTGGCAGTTCGGGTTGGACTGTTCCCATGAGGAACAGGGTCAAGACTGATTTGCATACGGCTGGGTCCAAACTAGGGTGGCTTAGTGAGCAGAAGAACGATAATGGATTCAACGCAGATCTGTGACTGGGGGTGAGTGTCTGAAAAGTTTCAGCACTCCGTCCATCATCTCAGTGTGTTTGCAATGTTTGCCCTGAGTGGCCAGGGTATGCCCAGACGTGGGTTCCTTGCTCACTCTGCTCCTGTATTCAAGCTAGCCTGGCTGATGAGGGGTGAAACCCCAAAACCATTCCCAGGATGCTTGTTTCCGTTCCAGGGAAGACCTGGCCTGGCAGTTCGGGCTGGACTGTTCACATGAGGAACAGGGTCAAGACTGATTTGCATATGGCTGGGTCCAAACTTGGGTGGCTTAGTGAGCAGAACAATGATGGACTCAACCCAGATCTGTGACTGGGGGTGAGTGTCTGAAAAGTTTCAGGACTCCGTCCATCATCTTATTGTGTTTGCTACTCTTTTCCATTAGATCCTCCTCTCAAATATATTTGTTCCAGAAAAAGTGAAAATATATTTCTTTTCACATTCATGTAAGATCTGCCTATCTTCCCTCAGTTCTTTTTTTTGGAAACAACCCACCTCCTACTAAGTGTGCGTTGTATTAGGACCATGTATCATACTATACCATACCATACCATGCCATACCATAGCATAGCATAGCAGAGCATAGCATAGCATAGCATAATATAACATAACATAACATAACATAACAAAACGTCAGGCAATGCTAGACTCCAGTAATCTGCCAGTGAAAAGGGCATTTTACCAAGGAAATGGCCTTTGGGACTTTCTGAACCTTATTCTCAGATTTATCTCATACCTCGAAGAAAAGCTCGCCAGGGACTTTAAACACAAATTCTTCTGCCTTGACACAGTGGTCCATCTCACATGTCTATTTCCTGACACAGGGTGCTTTCACAGATCTCAGGTGGAGTGGAATGTCCCATTTTGCTACTGTCATCCCCATGGCTACCAGCAGTCACACCCTTAGGCCCGCCCCATTCCTCCATTAGCACCAGTTATATCATTTTGGATTCCAGGGCTGTAGGTTGCCCTAATATCAGCACCAGGGTGGGATGAATATGGGTCCAGTAGTGCTGTATTTCTGGGCAGGCCCATATTGTGTGGAAGAATGTCCATCCTTCAGTTTTACATCTTAGACAGTTTGAGTTAGGGTTTATATTCATCGTACATAATCTAATGGGGCTGTTGTATACTCTTTGGAACTATTTTATTTGGAGCAATCGTAAACACGTGGATATTGTGAGGATGCGGAGTGCCATTTTAGCTTCATTCCAGTCTGCAGCCTGCAAGGCACCTGGGTTGGGCTCCAAGGCCGGACTGGACGCAGCGGGCACCGGGCGTTTCCCCGGTGGGCTGCCAGGGTGGGGGCCGGTTTTGGACCTCTGGGGGGGCGTTGTTGTTACCGAGGGCTGGTTTTATCGGCCCCCTGTAACAAAAGTTTTCCACGCGCACCCCACCTGACCCCCCCATCCAACGCCCCTTCCCCCCAGCCCGTCTGACTCAATTGCCCGGGCCGGTTTGTGTTCCCAGTCCGGCCCTGTTGGGTTCCTATTTTGTGCATTATTGAGTTAGTTGGACAGGAGTATGTGAAACCAAGGATCTATTGATCCGAGAGACCACTTCTTTACCCATTTGTGGCAGTGTGATCTTTGGTTCAAATGGATTAAATTCCGCTATGGGGTCTAGTCTGTGTTTATATGGCTCGAGTGCATGACGAAGCTGTAGACCAGGGTTCTCCAATATCAGTCCTGGAGGGCCGGATCCATGCCAGATTTGTTGCATATCCACATTTAGATAAATGTAGTTATCTTAAAAATCTGGCATGGATCCGGCCCTCCTGGACCGACATTGGAGAACCCTGCTGTAGACCTGTGATTTGTATAACGAATATTCTGTCGCTAGTTTATAGAAAGTTTAATATTATCTTCCTGCCAGACATATCCATGTTAGATATGCTACCATGATGGAGCCACGTGACGTCACACCAGGATCTCAGCGGTCAGATCACCCGTCCTTTTGATCCAGCTCAGGTCCTGGCGCCAGCAATGGAGGGACATTTTTGTGGCTGGGCGTAGGTTTTAATTCATAATCGAACCGTAAAGCAGATTTATAAACATCCAGTCGTTGATCAGGACCAGTTGTGGGGACCTGTAACATGGTTTAACTTCCGCCAGACCTAAACCCCCTTGGGGCTTGACTATAGAGACTGGACACATTTTGGGAAAAAAATGGAAATTGATGACTACCCTATGGTATATTTATATCTATTGAGCAGTATGCACAAAGGATTTTGCACTCTATTTGCCTCATTAAGCCAATAAAGAGTTGCAACAAAAAACAAGCATTGGCATAGCCAATAGGTCTCGCCTTTGGGACCTTATATGTATTTAGTTATGCAGCAGGTCCCAAAGGCGAGACCTATTGGCTATGCCAATGCTTGTTTATGTATGAACTATTTGGATTACGCAAGGAAGCAAAAAATACAAGGCGGTCTCTGGGCCAGACCAAAAATCTAGTCAAAGAGGTACTCTGGGAGACATTTCATTCCAAAAATCAAAATGCACATCCGGTACGTGTTAGGTCTCTCTCGTGCCTTGCCGTGGGGAGTTCTGAAAAATTACGCTGAAATCGACTGGGTTTTGAGACGAACTGTTCACTGCTAACGCAGCAGTGCTAAGCACATTAGAAGAAAACAGTGTCACAGCTCTAACAGAAGTCAAATGTTAAACAGCAATTACATCCACCAAAATATATAACTGTTGAACATAAGCAATTCGTGAAACACTGCTGTTGAAAATAAGCAATTCGTATAACACTGCTGTGCAACAAGGGTACTTTGGCAACATTTATATTATTCCAAAAGAGAAGAGGGTCACAGGAGGTTTCTGAAACATTTCTGAGCCAAGAGGATAACAGAACTGATGGTGAAATACTGCATAAAAATGCAATTAAACAGGCAATGAAAACAAGCAATGGCCGCGCGGCCGTGAAACTGACACGGCCGCGCGGCCGCGAAAGTGAAAGTAATCGCGAGGGAAGCCATATGGCGCCTGATCGCGCGTGCACGCTTGCGTGAACGCAAGCTGGTCGCCAGCAAACTGCTGTTTGCACTTCCAAAACCCGCTTACTAAAACTCTCGCCAGGGCAGCGCATGCGCTGGCTCAGGCGAGACCTAAAAAAGAAAGCTCTCAAGCTTAGCGACCACAACTAAATCCCAGACTCCTTTTCTCCCTCTCTCTCTCTCTCTTTTTATCTCCCGGTCATGCGTACAGCGCTGAATAAAAAAACTAAAAAAAAGTAACCGATGCTTCCAGGCTGCAGAAACATTTTCCAGAAAAATTACAGTCGGAAAAGTCTCACCTCCTGATGCAGAGCCTGTAGAATCACAAATCATTTCTGTTAGAAATGGGGGTCTCTAGTTGGCAATGGCTGGCCACTGTCCAAGTAGGGACCCTTCTTCCTAAGTCAGAGTAAGAGGGCTACCCTCCTTGATACCCCTGCTCAACCCTGTGGTAACGTAGCACGAGCAGATAGGCTTATCTCAGAGGCAGTGTGTGAAGCATTTATGACCATACACAGTAACACAGTGAGGAACACTACAAAGGGACACCACACAAGTAGTTATAAAAAATAAGTATCTTTATATAAAGGCAGATTTATCACAAGACCAATAACTGTAAAAGCCACAATACTGTCAAAAATAGGATAGCTGTTGAAGGACTGTCAAAGATAGTTCAAAGGTTGCAAGAGTAAGGTTCAAATTCAAAGCAGGGGTCTCTGCGCCCCTTTCTCGTTCAGAGGTTGCAACAATAAGGTTCAAATTCAAAGCAGGGGTCTCTGCGCCCCTTTCTCGTTCAAAGGTTGCAACAATAAGGTTAAAATCCAAAGCAGTGGTCTCTGCGACCCATTCTCTCACAAAGTACCTGTATTCAGTAGCAAAACCAACAAAATGTCGCAAAGAAGTGTTAGCGATGAATTTCCTCACGCGAGGCCGGCGATGCGTTAAAATCCTTGCCGCAAGGGAGGATGATGCGCCGATCTGCTGATGCGTGCGGAGACGATGCGACAAACTTCTTCACGCTAGGCCGCCGATGCGCTGAGGCCTTGCCGCGAGGGCGAAGACGATGCGACGATCCTGTTGCGTGTGCGATCGTGTTGCGATGCGAAGAAATGGCGCTCCGCGAGGGAGCGACGAAATCCGGTGCGATGCGATGAAAATGGCGGACGCACGGCGTCCGCAATGCGATGTCTTGAAGCGATGATTTCTTTAGGGGTTGCAAGCGCTCGGCGACAGCAGCGCGATGATTTTTCCAGCGCGTCTCGGCTGCTGCGGCTCGCAAAGAGGCGTTAGCGATGGTTTCGTGTTGCGAGCACTCAGCGGCAGCAGCGCGATGATTTTTCCAGCGCTCTCGGCTGCAGTGGCTCGCAAAGGTGCGTTAGCGTCGATTTCCAGCACTCTTTTCTCTGAAGCAAACTAGAGGCCCTGGAACTCACAGGAGCCTCATCAGCAGATAGCAATCCTCGCAGGGAGGAAGCAGGAGGTTGGTGGTGGAGTCTGATGTGCCTGAGACTCCAACAGGAGGCTAGCTCTTTTCCTAGCCCTTGGGTAATTGCTGTAACAAAAATAAAAGTTCTCCCAAAAGTCCTTTTCTCTCTTCTTCAAGGTCCAGTGGTCACTGCAGCAGGCCAGTGCAAGAAAAACACACAAGCACAAGGGCAGTCACTTCCTGCAGATTCCTCCAGTGGCACGGACAGAGTTTCCTCTCCAGATCCAAAAGCAATACAAATTGTAGGGGTTTGAGCACAGATATTTATACCCCAAAAGTCTTTGTTCTCAGAAGCTACAAGTCACTGAACCTAGCCAGAACCAGTTCTGCTCAGGCCTGGAGCACTTTGTTTACCAGGCTGCATTCTTCCTTTCAGAAAGAGGGGGTCTGCTAGCAGACACACAGTAGGAAAAGGAGCCAGCATTCACCTTGCCAGGCACAGCCCTATTCAGGTCAAGGAGCCACCCCTCCCCACACTCTAAATGCAGATCTCTCTATTCAACCCAGGTCTGACTCAGCCTGCCCTGCCCCTCTAAAACCAGACAGCCAATACACATAACAGCAGAGCACACTGGAAGGCTTAGGCAAGAAAATACCTACTTTCTAAAAGTGGTATTTTCAAACACAGAATATAAAAATAAACTTCACTAAAAGATGTATTTTTATATTCTGAGCTCAGGCATACTAAATTCGTTTTTCTACCATGTTCCTGGGGTCAGTTAGGACTATAGAATGTAATAGTCAAACTGCCCATTTTAGCCTATGAGGAACAGGTAGCCTTACAGTAGTGAAAAACGAAATGGGGCATAATTCACTACCAGGACATGCTACACACACCAAGGCATGTCCTACCTTACACATACAATGCACCCTACCATAGGGGTGACTTACAAGATGCCAAGGGAAGGTTCAGGGGCTGGGAAGGGGGTGCACTTCACAGCCAAGATGGCAGTTCTGGACTGCACAGAGACACTGCAGTGGCAGGTCTGAGACACACTTTACAAGCTGCTTCTGTGGGTGGCACACATCAGTGCTGCAGGCCCACCAGCAGCATTTGGTTTACCAGCCCTGGGCACACACAGGCCACACTACTAGGGACTAACAGGTAAACCAAATAAGCCAATCAGGGATATACCAATTCACATAGTCATATTTACAAAGGGAGAGCATATGCACTTTAGCACGGAACAGCAGTGGTAAAGTGCCCAGAGTCATAAAACCAACAGAAACAGGTCAGCAAAAATACAGGAGGCAGGCAAAAAGTTTAGGGGTGACCCTGCAAAAAGGGCCATTTCCAACAATTTCGCATTTTGACACCGGTGAAAAAATCGTTATCACAGTATTTGTGCTAAGAGCCTTTCTCATGATTTTTGACGGGTTTTCCCCTGTGGTGGAATATATTTTCAATACATTAGCATTGTTCTTTTTCTTAAAGTACTCGATACGAATACTGATTGCAAGCAATCGAATACTCTCGACCAGAAACTGGTCATTCAGAATGGCACAAAACGTCACTAGTCAAAATCCTGGCATAACTAGGTAGTTCATCATTGTGAGGTCGATTAAATTAGCTCCATTCAGCGGTGTTACAATAGCGCCGGTTATTTACAGCACTGCAAAACGGTGGTTTAAAGGTATATTAAAAGTTCTATAAAATATTAATGTCTTCTACTGTTGAAACTCGGTTAGTGGGAGGCATGAAAAAAAATTTTGGACCACCGCAACACAACGGGGATATTGAAAAAAAATACATGTTACTGTTTTCTGCAACCTAAGAAAAAATTGTGAACAAATATAATTAAATCATTAGACGGTATTTATTACATGACTTTTATTGTGAAATAAGTACTTGGAATTCACATATGCAGTTTGCTGAGGAATCCAGGTAGCCTCTGCCTAGCTGAATGTTGTGTGCTTCCATTCCAAAAATCGAGATATGTCCTTCATTAAATAAACATTCTACTAATAATATTACTATTGCTACTGATAATACTATTAACATTAATGATAGCAGCTTGTTTTGATATATCATTTAATACTGCAATGTTGCTGTTAACTATTACCTAATTCGTTGGTGTTCCAGCTATTGGAGTCAGAAGGATTAGTGTATGGGTTGTCCCTCCTGGGATTTGAGTGTTTCCCCAGTGGATCACACTAGTGACCCTATCACAAAAAGTGTTCCGCAATGCAATGGGTGTTTGTACCGTCTTTTTGAGCCACTCGGCCACTTTGGCAGCACAGACACTTGTGCTACCCTTTCTCTATTATGGATACAATGGTGCAAAATGTGCCTTGGCATGGCCTCAAGGGGGGCGTTCTCTAATTTGTACCGGGATCAGTGCTTCATTTGTAAAACAATTAGGGGCTTATTTATGAGAGGCTTGCGTCGCCAGAGCATCACTTTTTTTGACGTTCCGGTGGCGCAAGCCTCTCAATCATGTCTATGAGACGACAAAAAGCCACTCTGCGATGCGTTGCATGGCCTCATAGATATGGAGCATGACAAAGCAGCGCAAGTCGCTGCGTTGCCTTAGTCTGCTCCAGGGAGGCGTTCCATGGGTGTTGTGGTGGGTTTTCCGCCACAACACCCATGGATTTTGATGCTGCCCCAGATTTACTTAATCACGTAAACCTGGGACAGCGCCAAAGCCTTACACCTCCTCAGAGAAGGCGTAATGAGGATAAATATTTTTTCTTTCTCCTTGTTTTTTCCTCCTTCCATTTGTGCTGCATTTTGCGTCTTTACTGTGACCTCTCCCTGGAGCATGTCACAAAGGTCAGGGCTTGAGTCTGCACTGAAGAGGGTGTATTTATTTCCATAATTTGGTGCACTGTCCCTGTATGCGCTGCATGCACGCAATGGAGGGTGTGCCCCAGGGCTTTAAGTGAGATGAAAAAACTGGGGGGGGGGGTCTCTCAAAGGGGCGTGGCCAATGTAATTAAGGGCGTGGCTTAAAAACACCTAAAAATCTGTGCTTAGCATAGTGTGCTGCCCGGCTTGTATTTTGCTGTTTCTATCATTGCATCCAGATATATGATACAAGTAACATCATACCTATAACAAGTCAGGACTATTGGCTTTGTCAATGGTTGTTAGTTGCATACGATAAATAGGCAGCAACTATGGCTTGTAAATAATATTGAAAAAGCTTCCACTTAAAGCCCTGGTGACACCACGACAATGTTGCTGCTCCTGAGTTTCAAAAAGAGAAGGGAAATCCAGAGAGAAAATGACTCTTTAATGGATTTCCCTTCCCCCTACAAAGCTCACCTGGCATGACGTCCTGCCGTAACTTCTCCACGAGTGAGAAGTTAGCAGTGTGAGCACGCGCACATGATGTGCCTGCTGTCACTGCAGTCCGGGAAAAAACAGACCGCCTGTGCAGTGCACAAAACAGAGCCCGATAGAGACCCGTTTCGAGGCCTCTTTCAAAAAACTGCCGGTGCTCAGACCCGGTGAGACCCGGCCCACTTAAAGCCCTGGTGTGCCCAGTGCATAAAAGGGACAGTGCGCTCAGTACATAATGTGACTCCGGATGTCAGTAGTGAGTGTTTAAGCAGCTGAGGTATACAACTCTTAGCACCCTCCTTCAATTATTTTTCAAAATAAAAGGTGTTGCGATCTTTGTCCCTCAATCTCATAGTAAATGACCAAACCACTGCAAAAGTCCATCCCTCACTCTCAGAAACCCCATGCCTAGCCCTCACGTACCTTGCCAGCCACAAGGCGAAGGTTAATTTACGATCAATGACGCAGTTGATAAACTTTAACGATGAAAGTTTATGGCTGAAGCCCAGTCAAGCACCTGGAAGCCATGTTTTCAGATGATTTCGCTAGTGTCTCTGATCAATAGAGGATCCCAGGGTACTGTAAGCTACAGAACATAAAATCTGAACACAATTTGCTGATGTTGGTGATTGAAGTAGGCAATTTAGAAGCCAGCAGCAGAGCCCCCCTCCCCCCTCGGAAGCACTGACTCATGGTACCCGACAAAAAGAAACCACTAAACGCCATCATTAGATATCGCTGTTATTCCTAAAAACGCTCCTAGGAGGGCAAAGTGAGTTTAGAGAGCACAAAATGGACCCAGCAGCGTGCAGATCCATGAAGCTCTCCTCCTGACCTGCAGCCCATGCAGGCTCTCTTGCAGATGGTCAGTATCAGAAAATGTGTTGTTTCAGCAGCATCCTGCATCTGGGCTGAAAGTCTCCAAGACAATAAATGTCAGACAGTAACCCTGAAGGCAAAAAGCTCTTACAGAGATGCCCTATAAAAAACCCTACAAGGTTCCATAGATAGCAAAGAAGATGTGTACACAAGAAAAATGTCCTTCACGTGCTATGGGCCTGCGTCTTTGGGAATCGCAGCCTTTGGACTATCTGCTGCTTTTCCCTGGTATAGACCTCTGTTACCATTCCTTCCCCCTCCATTGCGCGAGTCCCCACCCATCCTGCTGAATGACCCTTCTTGCGGATCCATCTGTTGGTCAGCTGAAATGAGGACCGAAGCATTACCTTGTACAGTGCTTAATTTGTAAAAAGAATAAGTGCCAGGGCCCTCGTCAGGAGGCCACCGCAGCTTGCACCACCCATTGCCACTGCAAATGACAGTACCTACACAACTACTAGCCATCACACTGCCACAAGTGTGACAATTCAGACTGTTTGAGGCCCCCCAAAGCTATAAGAGTGTCTTGGGAGGCAGGTAGTATATGTTTTAATGTCTATTTGCTTCGATAAACAGCTGTTGTTGTGATCCTCTATATTACAAAACAGCGCCACCATGTGGTAGCTGTCATAGGTCCCGGTGCTGTCAATTAAGTGCCGGTGCTGAGCACCGGGAACCACCTGCTCAAATTAAGCACTGGGTAAAATTAGGCCTGTATTAGGAGTGGACTAAAGATACAGAAAAGAAGGGCACCAGTAACTCCGGGTGTGGGGAAAATCTGGCCTATTGTGAGTTGAAACCTGAAGGTCAACTACGAAATTAGGAATTACTTGGGGAATCCGCATTTCTGGGTCCAATTCTCCTAGTTATTCCTAATGTATCCTAGAACTGTTGTTACTGACCCCATCAGAACTAAGGGGCTGATTACGATGGCGGGCGGACTTGGTCCGCCAGCCACCGTAGCGGTGTTTGGGACCGGCCGCCAGACATGCGGCGGTCCCACCACTGCGATTAGGATGCGTCCGCCATACTGGCGGGCGCATCCTGGGCCTTTAACATTGCGGGCGGTGCTGCTGGCTGCACCACCGTCCGCAATGTTAAAGGTGCTTGCACCGCATTTCCCTGCACCACGTGGTAGGCACCATGCGGTGCCTGCCACTTGGTGCATGGAAATGCGGGGGGGTACCATGGGCATCGCCGCCATGGGAAGGCCTCTCCACAAGCACATCCTAATATGGCGGATGGTGCCTGCTAGGAACCGCCACCATATTAGTAGCCCTTTTCCGTCCGCCAGGCAATCGGTGCGATTGCCACAGGCGGAGAAGCGGCGGACGGACTTTGCGTCCGCCGCGATACCCACCGCCATCCTAATATGGCGGTGGGTAAATCTCATTGTGATGGCGGAACGATCGCCACTGCCGGCCCGGCGGTGGCGATCTTTCCGCCATCGCAATGAGCCCCTAAGAGACCATATGTATTGCAGGCCTGAATGCGTCTGCTCTTACCATTCGTTTGGCTTCTGTTACGCCTATCTGGTATGTTTTTACCACTCATAGACAACCAAAGCAGTAAAGTGGGCCTGGCCATTATCACCAAATACAAAATGGTTGAACTCTTTGCTCTAGAATACAACTGCAAACAGCAATGGCATATATTTCTGCAAACACTTTTTAAAATTCATTTCCCAGGTTTGCAAAACAGAAAAATGAAAAGAAGTGGCGCTTAACTTCCCTAATCCAAATGCATGACCATGGAAATATATTGGGGCAGATTTACCAAAAGTTCATGCAAACCAGTGCAGCAAGGCATGTTGCTGTACAACGTTGCATGAATGGGACACAGCTGAACATGGCCATATTTACAAAGATATAGCACTGTTCAGCTCTCTCCCTGTGGTGGTGTACTTGAGGCTGCCTAGTGCCAACACAGGCACCCATGTGTCATATCGCAAGGGTGTCTGCATTGTGGTCAGAATTGTTTTTGTGCAGGAAGGGGTACTTCCTGCACAAAACAATCCTCAGAGTCATAGTACTCTTTCTATGTGTGCTGCAGAATGTGTTACTTGTTTTTTTTTTTTACGATGGCACTAAAGGCGGCACAAATAGGCCCTTGTGTGGCTTTGTAAATCTCGACTAGCATTCTCCATCGTGGCTGCACAACAAGAGTGGCACAACCACAATGCAAAATATCAGTAAATCTGTGCCTTACTCATTGGCATATTGGTGGAGTCATGGGTCTTTTAGAGGGAAGACAGTTTAAAGAGCTAATGCTAGACTCAGTTTTTTACAATACAGGATGGGTATAGCTTTCTGTACCCTGTTTTCCACAGTGCAAGATGGTATAGCTTTATGTACCCAGTTTTCCACGGTGCATGATGGGTATAGCTTTCTGTACTCAGTTTTCCACAATGCATGATGGGTATAGCTTTTGAAGTATTGAAATGAACCAAACCCTTTAAGAAGCCCACATCTCACCTTTTGGTAGCTTTTCTAAACCAAGCCTGATACCCTTTAGGGGATGATAGGGATGCAGGAAATAGGATGAATAAAAAAATGAGCATAATGTGAGAAAGAAAATTCCAAACATAGCAAAAATGTATTACTGTGTACTTCATAAGCTCAGTGTAAGTGATAACATACACAGTAGGGGAAATATAGTCATCTGTCCAATAAGACAGCATTAAAGTCCTTGGGCGATACATAAATATCTCACAATAATTAAAGGGAAACTAGGCATCAGGGGGTGGACGGCCAATCTGTCAGGGCGGCAAAGGGCTGCCTTTTCTGACCCAGTAGAGAGCGGTCCATCATAGTTTGCGAGCCCTGCAGGCCTGGTGGGGATCTTTTCACAAACGTGCCACCAACAAACAGTGGGAGACTTATGGTGAAAGTTTAATGCCAGTGGGCCAGGAGTGGTTAAGGAGTGACTGGAGATGGAATTTTGGGGAATAGAGTTGATGTTTAATGCTATTCCCATCTGGTACGATTTGAGGTGAAGCTGTGGGGCTGAGCCCTGGTCACTAACAAAGAGAATGCAGAAATTCTGCAGGGGGTGGAGCGGGAATAAATAACCATTAGAGAGAGTGGCGGCCAGTTGTAATTTTTTGGGGTGTGTATTGCAGCACTGTCAATGAAGATGGAGTATTTGCAGAAATTGATGTGTTTGGATCTATGTGCCATGTGAATGGCAGGGAAGGGGAGTTAGGTGGTGAGTGGGAGACACAAGGTTGAGCCACTCAACAGTGGGGTGCAGGGCAGAGACTGGGAACACAAACCAGCCCTGGCAATTCAGTTGGACCAGCCCGGGGAACGGGGGTGGGGGAGTGCTAGTGAGAAGCGCTGCTGCTGCTTTTGTTACAGGGGGCTGACACGAGACCCGAGGTAGAACACTCGTGCACTTAGAGTGGTTTTTACTGGATAAATTGTTTTAAAAACGTATATTGCTGCTACTTTCACTGTTTTTAACACTTTTAATTGTTACCTGCTTTACTGGGACAGAGCTGTGTTCAATGCTCTGGGGGGGAAACATCGTTTACAACGCACGCCTTACAACGCGTGTCATTACAATGAATGTTTTACAACGCGAAATCCATTACAACACATGTCATTACATCGCATAATCCATTACAACGCATTCCCCAAAGTAACGCCCCGGCGGAGTTAGAATAGAAATTGAGTTGTAATGGATTAGGCGTTGTAACGACATGCGTTGTAACGACATGCGTTGTAATGGATTTTGCGATGTAAAAAATTTGTTGTAATGACACGCGTTGTAACGCGTGTCTTGTAACGTCATACATTCCTCTGGGGGTAGCTGGGTTTTCTCTCTTCCGCATTCTTTGCACGTGAGACGCCGGGTCAGCGGTCTAGTTGCTGTTCCCGACGCCGACTCACGAGCATAAAGGCGCCTGATGACGCGACCGCGTTTGGGGCTGATACGAGACCCGAGGTAGAACACTCGCGCACTTAGAGTGGTTTTTACCGGATAAATTGTTTTAAAAACGTATATTGCTGCTACTTTCACTGTTTTTAACACTTTTAATTGTTACCTGCTTTACTGGGACAGAGCTGTGTTCAATGCTCTGGGGGTAGCTGGGTTTACTCTCTTCCGCATTCTTTGCACGTGAGACGCCGGGTCAGCGGTCTAGTTGCTGTTCCCGATGCCGACTCACGAGCATAAAGGCGCCTGATGACGCGACCGCGTTTGGGGCTGACACGAGACCCGAGGTAGAACACTTGCGCACTTAGAGTGGTTTTTACCGGATAAATTGTTTTAAAAACGTATATTGCTGCTACTTTCACTGTTTTTAACACTTTTAATTGTTACCTGCTTTACTGGGACAGAGCTGTGTTCAATGCTCTGGGGGTAGCTGGGTTTACTCTCTTCCGCATTCTTTGCACGTGAGACGCCGGGTCAGCGGTCTAGTTGCTGTTCCCGACGCCGACTCATGAGCATAAATGCGCCTGATGACGCGACCGCGTTTGGGGCTGACACGAGACCCGAGGTAGAACACTTGCGCACTTAGAGTGGTTTTTACCGGATAAATTGTTTTAAAAACGTATATTGCTGCTACTTTCACTATTTTTAACACTTTTAATTGTTACCTGCTTTACTGGGACAGAGCTGTGTTCAATGCTGTGGGGGTAGCTGGGTTTACTCTCTTCCGCATTCTTTGCACGTGAGACGCCGGGTCAGCGGTCTAGTTGCTGTTCCCGACGCCGACTCACGAGCATAAAGGCTCCTGATGACGCGACTGTGAAGTGGACGCGCCGCTGGCGCGCCGCTGGCGCGCCTAAGGCAAGCACGTCTGCGCCCGTCCGCGCCCGACCGGGCCCAGGGGCCAGAACCCCTGCATCTTCTTCCCAGAACCAGTACTGTTACTCCAGTTCACAGCTCAAACAGTTAAACAGCACACTGGGAACATCCTGTATGTACTCCATTTTACTTGAAAAGTTTCCCGAAAGATGCCTGTATTGCCGGTTTAAATTCTCTTCTAACATCATCGCGCACACCTCATCCAAGGATTCCTTTAAACTTCTTTTGTTGAATTGTAGATCCCTGCCTAAGCATTCGATAGAGATAGGGATGCTCCTAAAAGATTCTGACCCTGATGTTTTCTTTCTTACGGAAACATGGCTCAATTCCAGCTCGGAGCCAGATATTGTTCAAGCACTACGTGATGCAGACGGTGGATAGAACAACAGGCAAGGGCGGTGGGATTGCCATCAAATATAAAGAACACTTCACCTGTCGCCTGCTCGGGAACCCCCTCTTAGACTGTGAGAATGCCTATTTTACTATAGAACTCACTCCACACCTCTCCTTCACAGGCATTCTGATCTATCGCCCCCCCCCCCCCCCGGGGCAGTAGGGTTTTTCTGCAAATCTTTGCTAGAAGCAGCAGTTAACCTAGCCAGCACTGCGGCAAATTTTACTCTCTTTGGAGATTTTAATCTTCACTTCGATGATTTGGGAGCAGTAAATGCAGTTGAACTAGCCAGAGATCTTGTGGCCTTTCAATTGCCACAAAAAATTCTACAAGCTACACATGTTAAAGGACACCTTCTTGATCCAGTGTTTTCTAACTTAGAGGACCTTAAAGGGAACGATCCCATTCCTATTCCGTGGTCTGACCACCTCCTTATCCCCCTTTCCTGGTCCCCTCAGGTTGCCCCACCCCTTACTCAATCCACACGGACCTGGAGTCGTTCTTGGTCCAAGCTTCCCTTGGACAAGTGGGCCCATGAACTAGAAAGAACCAGACCGAAATCTGATCTCTGTCCAGTCAAAGCCAATGACGACTTCTCTAACTGGATAGAGGAGTCACTGAATGTGGTTCTCCCAAAAACATTGATAAAGAAGACTGGCGGGCCTCATAAGTCCCCTTGGTACTCCTCCAAGCTGCGCATTTTAAAACAGCGTTGTATGGTAATGGAAAGAAGCTGGAGGAAAGACTTTTTACCCAACAAAAAGTTGGAAGATAGGGCAGCAATTAGCGCTTACAAAGCAGAAATAAAAAAGGCCCAGGCCTCCTACTATGAGGAAAGGATCCTGTCAGCCGCTAACTCTCCCAGAGAAACCTTCCTCATTATAAAAAAACTACTTATAGCCCCCGTCCCGCCAGTGGCACCTGATGTCTCAGGCCTACAATGCAATAAACAGGCAGAATACTTCACCACTAAGGTTCAGAATATTCTTAAATCTCTACCCCAAACGGACGAGGATGGTGACACCCCTAACAAGTACATGGATTCGGGTCCTCATTTAACTGAAAACCTATTGGAGGCCTTTCCCCCTTTACCCCAGGAATCACTCTTTACTTTGCTGTCCTCGGTAAAAAGTGGGTGCCCAGGGACCCTGCACCTTTAAATATCCTGAAACGGGTAGCTCCGATAATCGCTCCCACCATCCTGGACCTGATTAATGCTTTACTTTCCACAGGAATAGTCCCTACCAAGTGGAAAGGGGCTATGGTGAAAACATTACTAAAAAAACCTAATCTGGATCCTGCGGACTTGGGCAACTACCGCCCTATCTCCCTTCTGCCAGGAATAGGCAAGATCGCAGAGAAATACGTAAATCGCGCCCTCTCCAATTTCCTTGAGTCTTATAACCTGCTTCACCCCTCACAAACAGGTTTCCGCCCGCGACAGAGCACTGAAACTGCTCTGTTAGCTGTGGTGGAAGAAAGCAGAAAGATCCTAGATTCAGGAGGGTCCTCAGCCATTATACTCCTCGACCTGAGTGCAGCGTTTGACACGGTGAACCATGGCATCCTGGTTCACCGTCTCAGGAGCATAGGAGTAACTAGCACTGTGCTACAATGGCTGTGTTCCTTCTTGGAGGGAAGATATTTTCAGGTTTTCGAGGATGACTGCCTCTAAACCCATTTCTTTACTGTGTGGAGTCCCTCAGGGCTCGTCGCTTAGCCTGACTCTTTTTAATGTGTATATGGCCCCGTTGGCGGCTATTGTAGCCCCCCTCGGGATCCGCATGGTGACCTACGCCGATGATACTTAATTGGTGGTAGCGCTTAACCAAGCAGATCAGAGGATCTTGAGGAAATATCTGACTGGATGGACGCATCTCACCTTAAGCTTAATGGGGGAAAAACGGAGCTCATGATATTGGGCAATCCCCTAAGCTTTAAATCCAGCACCATGTGGCCAGCTTGTATGGGCCCCATACCGGTCCCTAAGACCGAGATCAAGAGCTTAGGCATTTGGTTAGATCAGGACTTGACCTTCAGGGCGCAGGCCAGGAAGATGGCAGCTATCTGCTATCGAATGCTCAGAATGGCCCGTAAAGTGCTCCCTCTCCTCCCCTTCCAAGCCAAAAAAATATTAGTCCAATCGCTCATACTCTCCAGAATAGACTATGGCAACGCCTTGTATCTGGGTGCTCCAAGTGCAGTAGTCATGAAACTCCAGACTGTACAAAACTGTGCAGCCAGATTGTTGATGGGAGTTTCTAATCGTCACTCGGCTAAACCTGCACTTCATTCCCTTCACTGGTTACCGGTGCAGGAAAGAATCAGATTTAAGGCTTTGTGCGTTGCCCATCAATCCATGCAAGGGAACGGGCCGCCAATAAATTCAGCCATGATCCGTCCCTATAAGGCCAATAGGAAACTACGCTCGGACGAGCTGCATCTGGCTGAAGTCCCCAGGATTACGAAGGCCAGAAGCGGTGGACGGCTTTTCTCCTATAACGCTGCTAAACTCTGGAACTCCCTGCCGCTGAATCTTCGCAGGGAACCCAGTCATCTTGTCTTTCGAAAACAACTAAAGACACTTCTGTTCCCGTAAGTTCCACTTCCTCTCTCGTGTTCGGCCCAGCGATGGGATGCTCCCGGGTAGCCATGCGCTATATAAATGTATTTTTCATTTCATTTCATTTCAATATTGCAGCACTGCTGCAAAATCGGCCCCCAATAACAAAACCGTCCCCCACACTTCCCGTTCAGCGGAAAAACGCCCGGTGCCCGCTAGGGCTTGTCCAGCCCTGGTGGGGAGGACTGACATACGCAAGACATGCAATGCAGGAAGAGAGTGTCAGAGAGTGAATTTGACACGTCGCACAGAAGATGAACTTTTTGTCGTTGAGCACCACTTTCCATCTGCAACTCAGTCCCATGGCGAGCTACCGAGCATGGATATCTTTAACTGCTAAAATCTACAAAATTAAGATGAGTGCAACCATCTTAAACCACTGATAAACCAATGTTCAGTGCTGTTCATAAGTGGAACAACCCAATACCATTTACCTGCTTTGCTGAATGCATAAAGTCTGTTGGGCGACGAAATGACTCTATCTGAACAGATTGACTTGTGAGCTTCGCTCTGTTAAGGCAGCCCACTTCCCTACCACTAAAAACAGACTTCTGAGGAATAATGGCAGAACATTAGTGATAGCAGCTCCCTACATTCAATGCCTCATTAAATGTATGCTTCAAAATGCACACTTGAGACCTCCATAGACACTAAAAATCCTGTTATTTTCTCAGGCATATGGTTAATTGCAAGCAAACATATACTAGATGTTAGAATCGCACTCCTTTCATTTTTTCTCACTACTCTGGTGTCTGGTTTCTTTATTGAGACTACTGAATAGCATAGTTCAGAACACACTGGAGTGGATTTTAGCAGGCACTAAAGGTGAAATAAATATATATATATATATTGTTTTACAAACTAGCCCCTTCAATGACCTGACTCCTATTTAGTGTCTCAGCATCACGTCTTGGTTGTTCAGCACAGAGTCAACCATAGCTTCACAAAATCATCCTTGTTGGCAGACCAGTACAAGGCTGTACTGCAGTAGAAAGGCACGGAATAGTTATTTCAAACTCCTAAAAAATTATCTGAATTGTTTTTAAGAAATATTGATTATTGAAAATATGAAATGTATAAGAATGAAGGCATTACAAGCAAATGTTATATCATTAATGCAAATTATCCCTATCAAAAGAGATGTATGTGTTAACTAAAAAGGAGACAGTTATGTTAAGTTGTGTTTTGATGTCTTATGCCCAGTCATTTTATCTCATGTTACATTTTGTTACATTATGTTGCTTTGTGCTATTCTATTTCTTTAGTTAAAAACAGTTATTCGGATATCCCAGTCCATATAAACACTACTACAATTAGTCAATATCATTTATCAACACTTACAATCAGTGCAACAGTTGGAACAATAAAAACAATGGGGATACAACGTCATTGTATATGCTATGTTATATCATGTTTCATGTTAGGTTATTCTACATGATGGTATGTTTTGTTATGTACTTAGAAATTTTCTTATTCCATCAAATGATTTATGTGGCCTCAGGGCACTGTAAAATTCTGCCAGATGACAGTTAGGTATTGAGTGAATTTGCCCTTCTATAGTAGCATTATAAAGAGGCTGGAAAGAAAGGGAAAATTGAGAGGTGAGAGATAAGATGGAAGAGGGTGGTAATATATGAGAGGACGGCAAAGGGGTGAGTTGTGGGGAGAGAGAAAGTAAATTGAGGGAGAAGTGAGAAACACAGGGAAACAAAGAGGTATAAAAGATACTGGGAGAGATTAGCGTGACCGATGAAAGAGAAGATGGGGAAAAGGAAGCTGGGAGCAGGACCTGATAAGCCATTTATTTAATTTTATTTGGCATTTCGCTGGGAGGTTGGAGCCATTGGAGGGCAGTTTTTAGAGCAGGGCCTGATGCCTCTTGCAGCAGGCACAGTGGCGGCAGAAGAGAGAGAAAGAAAGAGAGAGAAGGGAAAAGACAGAGAGAAAACAACTACAATGGCCCTAATTCTGCATGCATAAGTTCAGCTAGCGCCAAGACACCCATGGGTATTCGTGAGCTTTATAAGTTATTTTAACATAACATAACAAGCAAAAAAGCAAAAGCGGGGATGGTTTGAACATTTGTGCTAGGGCTACTCTTGCTTCCCAATCCGGGTCTTGCTGCCAGGTGGCAAACAAATAAGAGAGGAGACAAGGAGGGAATTTCAAAGAGATATTGGTAGGAAAATGAGGACCAGTGATGAATTAGTGAAACATTAAATAATGAAGGAGGAACATAGAGGTGAGAGTGACACTGATATACACTAATGCAGTCACTTGTGGATTTTAATGCAAAGCCTTCTACAAAAAGAGGGGTACAGGGGGGCACAAAACCTAAGTGAGATTTATCAAGCTAAGCTAGGCCACCTTGCGTGGCCCTACGCGGCTTGATAAATCTAGAGTAACGCAAGGTAGCGCAAATCGCTGCCTTGCATTACTCTGCAGCAGGGAGACATTCCATGGGTGGAATGTGGGTGTTCTCAGGCCTCCACCTATGGATTTTGGCACATTCCCAGGTTTACCATTAGTGGTGAGGCATAACGAGGAGAAATATTTTTATTTCTCCTTGTTTTGTATGCTTTCTATGTGTGCTGCATTCTGCAGCACACAGAAAGAGGAAAATGCCTCTCAGGATTGTTTTTGTGCAACAGGCCTAAATGGGTCCCGGTAGCTGGCCCATGCTCCATCGCAGTCAGCCCAAACTTGCGACTTTGTCCCGGTCTGGCGCAACCAGATATCCACAGTTGGCACTTTGTGCTTTTTGGTGCTATCCTGACTAAAATCTTCAAATTTGAACATCACCGGTTTTACTGATTGGATTATTGTCGTTTTGGTCATGTTTTATTTATTTGTTTGTGGTGTTTTCACTTGATTACTGTTTGAAGTGTTGCACAAATACTTTACACATTGCTTCGGAATTAAGCCTGACTGCTCTGTGTCAAGCTACCAGAGGATTGAGCACAGGTTAATTTTGGGTTGGCTTGTGCCTCACCCTGACATGGATTGTGTTTGCTGCTTGGCCAGGGTCAAACCCCAGTCAACCAGTAACCCCGTTTCTTACACATCTTTCTAGTATCCATAGGTTAAGGGTCAAGCCAATGTGGTAACTTCTGGGAAGAAAACTTTTTTCAGGCGGTGAATATCTATTTAGTAACTAGTAATCTTCATTACTCCTGATCCTATTGTCCTTTTCCAGTGCTTAATTTGTAAATAAATAAGAACCAGGGCCCTTGTCAGGAGGTCACAGCAGCTTGCACCACCCATTTCCCCTGCCAGCGCTACCTACAAGTGTGACATTTCAGACTGTTCCAGCCTCCAAAGCTATAAGAATGGATTGGACGACATGTGTTAGACATTTTTAATGTATATTGAATTAATAAACACCTGTTGTTGTTATGCTGATCTCTAAATTAGATAAACAGTGCCACCATGTGGCTGACTGTCATAGGAGCCGGTGTTGACAATTAAATGCCGGTGCCGAGCATCGGAAACCACCGGCTCAAATTAGGCACAGTCCTTGTCCCATTCATCACTAATGCAGTGATTCCACATCGCACGACAAAAAAAGAATGAGAAGGATGCGAGAAGTATATGCCCATCCCATAACGCAAGAGCCTTTATAGGCATTACTTTTCCAGCATTCCTCCTGAACTACCAAGCCTCCTCCAATGAAGGCCGAATCGTTCAGGAGGGAGGGGAGTGATGAATGGGATGAGGACAATACGACCAGGAATAATGAAGATTACTGGTAAGTAATTAGATATTTTTCGGACCGGCCTTCATAGACCAATCAGACACATACTGCAACAAAATTTGCAAACCACTTTTGACTGAAAAACCCCAAAGTGATTTATTACACATTCACTGGACCAAAATTGGTGCAGTCATGTAAAACATTCTGTAGCCTGCAATGACGTACAAAGGTGTTTGCCGTTGCCCAAGTGCAGCGCAACAGATTTCTACAACAGAACCTCCTTTGATTTCTGCCCAGGAAGCAGAGACTCCTTTGATAGAATTACCTTGGACTCCCCTCTAGAGGAGGAGTATCTGACGAAGAGTATGCTATAGAGATCACTTCCTTAATCCAATGACTTATACATAATAAGGAGATCTTATCACCCTTGCTAGGGATTCCGAAAGATACAAACAAGGAATCTGTCTTTCAAAAGGGCTTTGACCTGTTTACATAAACCAAAAGGGCCCTCATAACATCCAGGAAGTGACACTGAAAAACCACAGAAGACTCATCCCCATCTTTCAAAGCCAGCAGGACAATATCTTGCTCTTTGTGAAACTGTGAAGAGACCATGGGAAAAAACAAGGGATCTAGTCTTAGTAAAACACCATCTCCACAAAAAGAGAGAAAAAGTTCCCTCACCAACAGAACTCCAAGCTCCCAATCTGCCATGCCGATGTGATGGCTACAAGGAACACCACTTTCTAAGTCAAAAACATGATATCCACTGTTTCAAGCAGGATAGGATGGGAAAGATGGGAAGTCACCGCCTTTAACGCTAAGGGAAGGACCCACAAAGGATATAAAGACTATAAAAGGTCTGGAAATGGAACAATTCTTTAAAAGTCTAACCACCAAATCCTCAGAATCTGAAAGATTGCCCCAAGGAGCACTAAAGGCCCTAATGGCTGCCCACTGAGCCCTCAACGTGGACACAGACAATTATTTCTCAATCCTTCCCAAAGGAACTGCAGGATATGATTCAATGTACAAGCTAAAGGGGAGAGATTCAAAGGCGTACACCATCTATTTAACTGCCCCAATAGTGACCATAAGACTTTAAGGTAGATGGCTTCGTAGACTGCTGGATACCTACTGCTAAGTGTCTGGGTAGACCTTTCCTCTGTAATCCGTACCTCTCAACTTCCATACCGATAGATGATGCTTCTGGGAGGAAAGAGCATAGGATTCCATCAGAGGGGAGGGGGAGAGAGGGAGAAACCAAGGACCCTGAACCACCAGGGATTTCGGAAGCGGTAACCATGACCGTCTTGGCCAAAATGGGACCACCGCCACTATCTCTGTGTGTTATCTTTACAACCTGGCCAACAACTTGGGTAGCAGAGGAATTGGAGGTAAAGCATACAGGAGGGAGGACAGCCAGGGAATTGTCAAAGCATCTATCTTCCAGACTACCTCTTGTGGCAACAAGAGCAAAATTGGCTAAGTTGTGTATTGTGGCGAGAAGTGAACAGATCTAGGAATGGTTTCCCGATACGGTAACAGATTTGGAGAAAAGCCTGCCTGGGCAAGGTCATCTCATGTGACGATGAAAACACCCTTCTGAGAGTCTGCAATCCCATTATCCACTGCTCTGATGTGTGCTGCCAGAAATGAAACTAGATGACTCTCTGTCCACTAAAACAGCTGATCAGTCACCAAATTCAGAGACTGAGATCTGTTAACCCCCGGATTGTTGAGATACGCCAGAGACACTATATTTTCTGTCCGGAAAACCGAATTGCATCCCTCCAAATGCCTTTGGAACCCCATGACAGCACTGTAGACAGCCATCAGCTCCTTCCAGTTGGAGGAGCATCTGGTCTCCTGAAGAGACCACCTTGCTTGAATTGACTGGTCCTCAGGAGTGCCCCCCACACCCAAAAGAATAGGCAGCTGCCATCAGAACCATTGGGGGATTATGCTGGAGGAACACCCCCCAAAAGAGAGAGAGAGAGGATCTATCCATCACTGTAGTTCCCTCCACATCTCCAGAGTCACTGACACCAGGACCTCAAAGTCCCCTAAAGTTGATTCCAAAAAGACTGTAGATGAATCCAGAATGGACAGAGGTGAAACCTGGCCCACGGGACAGTTAAGACATGTGCCCTAGCAGCGTCAGCCACCAATGGACTGAAAGAAAATAGAATGACTGAACGCCTGTAGAACCAGTGGCCTAAAGGTTAATACCAGAGACTCCGGAATGGAGAACTTGTTGAGGTCTGTCCAAAATTTTGCTTCTATAAATGTCACGTCCTTTGAAAGAGTCATCTGGAATTTTCCCACATTGAGAACAAAGCCATGTTCCTGAATGAAGTTGCAGACCACTGACTCTGGGTGTTAATGAGGTACTCACCTGTTCTCCAGGTTGTCCTACCTAGGCGATGATAATTCCCAGGTCCCTTGGGAGCTAACAGCGTAACAGTTATGGACAGAAAACACACTGTCAATCTGAACGCCCCCAGGGGGAAAGGGGAAGGGGACGAGAAGAGAGAGACAAGAGATACGAAGATGCCAGGGGTCTTCGCAGAGTCAAGGGAGGCACCTCTGGAAAGGTCTGGGACATTCTGGAACTCCAGATTATGAATTGTGGTGTACGGATAACCTTGTTCAAGAACACTGTTCTTCTTGAGGTGCTAAAGATGTAAGAAACAATATATGAATAACCAATCCAGCAAGAAACAGTAAAGCATATATCGTTCTTGACCTTTGTTCTTTATATCCTACCTAACATATGTAAAGCATATAATACAGAAGGTTGTGTACTCTTCGCAAGAACTTCTTTAACCAGATGTCAATGACGTCGTTCTGAATAGACAAATGAATATCCTATAAAACAAACCAATATTTAAATGAGAACTACCAATAGAAAAACATGCTCTGAATAGGTGTTGTCAATTGCACGTGTCTGAAGGACTATACATGAGCCCTTCAATAGTTGACTTCCGTCCTTGCCCATTGCACATTTCATAATAATAAAACAACATTAAAAAGAAAATAGAAAATAAACAATAATTCGGCACTTGGTATACCTGACAAGGCCTCTTATTATGGAGAGTCAATGTTTCTTTGCATAACAACTTTTATAGTGTCCGTTTTCTTCAGTATTACCGTTGGAAGACACCGCAATTACTCATTAGTTCAGTAAAATAAATGTTATGCCTTGAGTATAAAATTGGCTAGCATTCGCGCCAAGAATTTTCAATTCTATTAAGGACACGGAGGCGAGGATTATGCTTCTCTTTCTATTTATTGCCACACACAGCAGCCAATGAAAAACTTTGTTATGAAAAATAAACTACATTTCCCATGATGCTCATGGTATACATCATATCCTGTATAGCCCCATAAGAGCCACCATCACCGGAACTCATCCTCTTTCTTTGCTTCGAACAATAAAGTCCAACATAATAACTTAAGTCCAACAAATCCTCCAACGTGGAAGAACCAGTCCAACTGGGAAGTACGTCCTCTTTAACCAGGATTACACTTAATCCGTTTTCTTCTCAGATCCTGAAAAAATGAGAGATAAAACAACCCGTAACTTCTGTAAAATCAGAATACATACACAACGGGTGGGTATTAATTACAAGACTGTAATATAATCGGGTGGGATAATCCTCGCCTCCGTGTCCTTAATAGAATTGAAAATTCTTGGCGCGAATGCTAGCCAATTTTATATTCTATTACAGGACCGGAGGCTTCAGTATTATGCTAGTTTAACGCTGATTAAAAACCACAGAGGATATATCACCCACCGGTTTATAATAAAACTGTTTAAATGTTGATTCAGAGGACCAATCTGCAGAATGCATGATATCTTGTACAGTAGAACCCAACATGAACGTTTTAGAGGCCATGGCACCTCGAATAGAATGTGCCCCAAATACTTGAGTATTAATACCTGCTTCTTGCATAACAGATTTTAACCATCTGGCTATAGTAGCCGCAGTGACAGGTTTGAAGGGTTTCTGTAAGGCAATTAATAATTGCACCACACCATCAGGCCTAAGAGACCTGGTACATTCCTCGTACGTTTTAAGGCATTGAACAACACAAAGCTTGGCATTGCTAGGAAAAGCATGATATTCCACATTACGTGACATTTTCTTTGTTCTGGAAGTAATGTTAAAAGAAACTCCTTCCGGAGTAAACACTCTACCTGTAAGATCCAGAGCTTTGATATCCGATGAGCGTCGACGCGCTGCCAAACATAATAACATGGCCAATTTGGAGGAGAGTTGTTTCCTTGTCAGCATGTCATTGCTGGGCCATGTATTAAACAAGGAAAGAACTAACGACACATCCCACAAAGAGGAATACTTTGGTTTGGGTGGATTAGCCACTCTAATACCCTTCAATAGTTTGCAAACTAATGGATGCATCCCTATTGGTTTGCCCTCCAGTTGAGCATGACCCGCTGAAATGGCTGAACGGAAATTATTGATAGAACGATAAGCCAAGCCATCAGAAGCTTTTTTGGACAAAAAATTTACAACATAGGAAGTGAGGAATATGAGGCGGAGTGAGGCCAGGACTTAGGTTGCGGAGCGTCAGTGGGGTTGCCTGTGGGCGCAGTGAACCCATGACGTTTAGCAAACTGTTCAAGTTGTTTAGTTATTGGCTTCAAGGCAGTAGCTAGAGCCTGTTGTACAGTTACCGGAACTGCCTTCTCCAGGGCCTTGTTGACCGACTCCTGGACAGAGGCGTCCAGGGCCTCAACAATGTTCTCTTCTAGGGAAGGATTAGTAACTTCCTCTTCATAAAACACATCATCCTCGTTATACTGTACCCACTCTTCCATTGTGGGACCAAGCTTAATGGTATCCAAGTTGCACCGGAGGCAAATGAACAGCGAGGAGTACAGGGGGGGACCAACCCACAGCACAAAATCCAAATTGGTACCTAGTCCCTCAGCAAAAGCTGTAATATGGTTGTTGCAGCCCACAGGGTGTAAGAGGAGCCAAAGAGCAGGTTTATTTAAGGAGGTGTGCTCCCTCCGGGCCCAGAGCTCTGTTTGCAGCCAGTCAGGCGTAAGGAAATGCTGCTCGGTGAGGAAAGCAGGGAAAAACACGAAAAAACGGATCGTAGCGACGTGCGTAGCCTAATCCTACTAGAAGTAGCCCAATTGGGCTACGCACGTGGAAACGCTAAGGAATGGAAAGGGGGGGGCTCCTAGCGCACCCGGCCTACGAGGGGAGCCTCTGCGCCTGTATTTCACACAGATTTCACCACCGTAGGCGGAGCGGTACCGAACAGATGAGCGAGAAGGTAATATGACTCTCGCTGTTCGCGCTAAGCTCCGCTTCAAAAGCGGGAGATTCAAAGATGCTTTTGCCGCTTCAGCACACAGCGCGCACCTCCGCTGACAGTGGGACGCCACAAGCCGTCAGGAGATCGCGGGAATGAATAAAACACATGAATGCACAACGCGATAAACGCGTACACAATCAACAAAGCTGCGCAAGCCTTTTAAAATCAAACATATGCCATAAAACAATATGCAGAGCTCAATAGGGAGAGAGCTGGGAATGCACTTAACTGACTGCGTGAGCAGCAAAGAAAGAGGACGAGTTCCGGTGATGGTGGCTCTTATGGGGCTATACAGGATATGATGTATACCATGAGCATCATGGGAAATGTAGTTTATTTTTCATAACAAAGTTTTTCATTGGCTGCTGTGTGTGGCAATAAATAGAAAGAGAAGCATAATACGAAGCCTCCGGTCCTGTAATAGAATTCATTTATACTGCCCAAAAGATTGTGCTCAACTTGTCAAAAGTCTTTTCCAAAGCGCGCTCCTCAACAGGAATAAAGGTTTCACTCACCACGGTCAGAGGATTGTTCAGATTACCTTGTCCAAAAAAAACTTAACTTCTTTGTTTCTTTCTTTTACAGGAATTACGGTACTAAAAACCGGAAGAGTAGGAAGGGGAATTCGTCACCGAAGACGGAGGAGAGCCGGGAAGGAGAGGAACCAGAGGAGGATGTCGGAGCCTGGAGAGGAATCGGAAGAGACCGGCCGTCAGAAAGAAACTGTAGCCAAGTAAGTGCTGGGAGAAACAAAGCCAAGCCGCGAGTGAAAGCAGGAGTGGTTTAAATACCCTTGTTGTGCAGCTGGTGCTTTGCATACTCGTGTTTCACATGTTTTGTCAGTTTACACGTGTCAGAGACTGTTACTGTTAACTAACACTTCGTATTTCCATACCTCATCCGTACAAAGATGCACAAGGTGCACCTTAATATTGTTCTTTTACAATGTTCATTATTACCACATAGTTCTGTAACATTCTGGAATATAGTATAATTACATTATCTTGTGTTCAGTATAATCACAATTTGTTGTAACATCCTGGAATATAATCACACAATCTTACTGTCTTTTGATTAACGGCTAAGACGGGCATGGATGAGGGAGGTCATACCCATAACAGTAGAATATAATCACACTATCCTAATGTCTTTTGATTAACGGCTAAGGCGGGCATGGGTGAGGGAGGTCATACCCATAACAGTTCCCTCCCCCCCCAAAGGTCGCAATACCGGACGGTGTTTGTCAGGATGGAGGGCATGAAAACGCCGTACCAATCGAGGGGCATGCAGATTTGAAGCAGGTTCCCATGATCGTTCAGAAGCATCATACCCTTTCGAATCAAGTAGATAATACAGTTTGCCTAGTATTCTTTTAGCATCAAGAATACGCTGTACTTCATATTCAGGATGATTATCTACCAAGACTGGAGGTGGGGGAATGTCCTTTCGAGTCAATGGATGGTGTGGTTTTATGAGTGATACATGGAAGGTAGAATGAATTGAATACTTTTCTGGCAATTGTAACTGAATAGTGACTGGATTCAGGATTTGTTTAATGGGAAAATTACCAATATATCATGGTTGTAATTTTTTAGGGCCTTCCAAATGAATATTACGGGTGGATAGCCAGACCAATTCACCAATTTTATAAGTTGGTTCTGTAGTTCTGTGTTTGTCAGCTTGTATCTTTGCAGCAATTTAATTTTTTACTAAGCTAAGTCGTGCTTTGTCTTGAATGTCTTGTAGCTGGTTTAGTCGTTCAGAAACAGAAGGCACAGAACTAGTGTGAGGTAGTGGTAAGGTAGGAATTGAGCGAGGATGGAAACCAGTAAGAAAGTAGAAAGGTGAACACCCCAAGGCGGCATGAATACTGTTGTTGTATGAAAATTTGGCTAAAGGAAGTGCTTGATCCCAGTGTGAAGTCAAGGTGGATGTTAGACAGCGTAAACTCTGTTCCAAGTATTAATTAACTTTCTCAGTTTGTCCATCTGATTGTGGATGGAAAGCAGAAGTTAAAGCTATTTCTATTCCCAATTGTGAGCATAAGGCCTTCTAAAACTTGGAAGTAAACTGGGGGCCCCGATCAGAAATTATTTTACTTGGAAGGCCATGTAGCTTAACTATGTGATTAAGAAAGATATCACTAAATTCAATGGCAGTAGGCAGTTTTCTTAAAGGAATGAAATGACTCATTTTTGAGAGTAAGTCCACAACTACTAAAATGGTAGTGAAATTGTGTGATTTTGGTAGATCTGTAATGAAGTCAACACTAATAGTGTGCCACGGTGTTGATGGAACTGGTAATGGATGTAATAACCCAGCTGGAGCTATGTGTTGTGATTTATTACGAGCACAAATGGGACATGTCTAAATATATTCCTCTACATCATTCCGAATATTGTCCCACCAGAAATTTCATAAACATAACTCTAAGGTTTTATATGTATCTGGATGCCAAGCTATTCCTGAATCATGATGCCAGGCTAGAATTTGTTGTCTCAATGTTTCCTGTGGAATGAACAATTTGTCATTATGAAAAAGATATCCATCTCTTATCGAATTCTGAGATTTTTATAACCATTTTTTCTCATCTACAGTCTGGGATGCTAACTTGACTTCTTTTAGAAAGGAATCAACTTGTGCTACAGCAATTATTTTGTCAGGAGGTATAATACTTTGTATAGGAGTACCCTGTTCTTTACCTTCTCCTTCATGAAGCCGAGATAAGTTGTCAGATAATATTTGTTTCTGCCCAGGGTGATATGTTATCAGAAAGTCAAATTCACTGAACAAATGCAACCATCTCATTTGTCTAGGAGTGAGTGCCTTCACTGAAGTAAAAAACTGCAGATTTTTATGATCGTTGAATATTGTGATGGTGTGTTTAGTTCCTAGAAGATGATGTCTCCATTCGGTAAGTAGTGCTTTTATAGCAAGCAGCTCCCACTCTGCCACCGTATAATTTTGTTCTGCTTGGAGTAATTTTTTAGAGTAATATGCTAATGGATGTAAATGTCCAGTATTGGGATTTTTTTGTAACAACACCCCACCTAGTGCTGTTTGAGAAGCATCACCTTCCACAAAAAATGGCTGGTCTGGGTCTAGGTGGCAGAGAATAGGAGCGGTAGTAAAGGCTGTCTTTACATTCGGGAAAGCTTTTTCAGCATTTTCTGTCCAATGAAATGTTTGTCCTTTTTTTAATAGCTGTGTGATGGGCGTGACAATTCCAGAAAAATTAGCAATAAATCTCCTATAGAAGTTGGCGAAGCCAAGAACTCGCTGAACTTCCTTAACTGATTTTGGGGATGGCCAGTTAAGTATCGCCTCTACCTTTTTAGGGTCCATTGTGATGCCTTCAGGGGATAGAAAATATCCTAGAAACTCCACTGATCTAGTATGGATAACACATTTTTCTAACTTGGCATATAAAGAATGTTCTCTAAGTCTTTGGAGAATGGAGCGAACATGGTGAATGTGTTCTTGTTCTGTCTTTGAAAAAACCAGGGTATCATCTATATAGACGATCAAACAGATGTCTAAAAAATCGTGAAGTACTTCATTTATGAAATATTGGAATGCCGCCGGAGCATTACATAAGCCGAACGGCATAACCGTAGATTCAAATAGACTAAACTTGGTGCGAAAGGCAGTCTTCCATTCATCGCCCTTTTTAACACGTATTAGATGGTAAGCACCACGAAGATCTAATTTAGTGTACATAGTAGAGCCTTTGACTTGGTCCAAAAGAACTGGGATAAGTGGTAACGGGTAGCGATTCTTAATAGTAGCTTTGTTAACTGCGCGATAATCTATGCAAGCCCTGAGATCTCCAGATTTCTTGGCTACAAAAAAAGAGGGGAAGAGACAGGAGATGTAGAATGTCTAATAAAACCAATTTCTAATAACCCGTCTAATTATTTCTTTAAATACTGCGTTTCAGGTTCAGTGAGCGCGTAAATTCTGCTGCATGGTAATGCAACACCATGAATGAGTTCGATTCTACAATCGTACACCCTACGGGGTGGCAATTGCGTAGCTTGAACTGGATCGAAAACATCAGTGAAATCATGATATTTTTGGGTAACAAGGAAGGAGGACTCAATTGTGTGCTAGCACTATGTAATGGAAAAATGGGATCTTGTGTTTCCTGATAACAATGCGTTCTGCAAAATGCAGAATATAAAATTACAGTCCGCTGGACCCAGTCAATTTTTGGGTTGTGTCATTTAGCACCATGGTACACCAAGTATTACCCCAAAAGTTGGTGTGTCAATGACGTCAAAAACAGTCTGCTTTGTATGACCATTTTCACACACTAAGGTTAAGGGTGCTGTGTGAAAGCGGATAAGTCCTGAGGACAGAGCAGAACCATCAACAGCTCATACAGGCTCAGGTTCTTCTTTTGCTACTTGTGGAATTCCTAGTTTTTTAGCTAAACTTAGGTCAAAAGAATTGCCTGTGGCGCCTGTATCTAATAAAACCGAAAGACTAAGGGGCCGATTCCGATCTCGGCCGGTAGTGCTCCGAATCGGATTCGGATTTACCGGATCCGATTCGGAGCCCTGTTTCCCGACCGAATCGTACGCGGGTCCGGCCGAGCGAGTACGATGCAAGCTCCCGCGAAATCGCCGACCGACTCGTACGCGGCTTCAACACGCTCCGACCGACTCGCACGGACACGACTCGCACCGCGCTATGGAGACGTTTCCCGGCCGGGTAAGTACGATGCGCGCCGCGAGCGAGTCCGACCGACTCGCGCCCGTCCGGCTCGAAAGAGCTGTCGGAGCCGGACTTTGGGGGTCCGCGTCGGACCCCCTGTACGCATAGGCGCGCGAGTCGCACACACGGGGACCCATGGGTCCCCCTACCTGTGCATGTATGCCGCGATGCGCATGGACGCGTACCTGCGGTAGGGGGCGCCCTTGTTCGCCTCGCACCCATTGAGTCAATGGGAGCCCGCGTACGCGTTGTACGACCGGCTCCCATTGACTTCAATGGGAGTCCGACCAAATCGAGTCCGATAGCATGCGAATGCATCGTACTCGTCCGGTCGGACTGCTAGGGTCCGATTTGGTCGGAATTCTCTCCGGGTCCGGCTCGGTCGGAAGATTTCCGGCCGGAATCGCCCCTATGTCTTTGTTGAGCAGAAATAATAAAAGTGATCCGAATAGTCATATGTCGAGGGACATGGTTAATAACATTAGTAACATAATGTGAGATCTTTGACTCTATTTCTCTCGAAAGGACGATTTCAACCACCTTCGAGACACTTAGTTTTCTGACTCAGATTGATTTTTGTTTATCTTGGCTACTACTTTGTTCTTTTTAGGTTTGATTGGGCATTCTCGAGCAAAATGTCCAGCTTTGCCACAATACAAACACAGATTTCCCTTGCGACGTCGTTCTTTCTCATCTTGAGATAGTGGGCCTTTCACCCCACCGATCTGCATTGGTTCCGGACCATTCTGTTTCTCTTCTGTTTCTTTCTTATCTGGTTTTACCATAATGATTCTAGTGTCCGTTCGTGGTCTTTCACTTTTTCTCTCTCCCAATCTATGATCTAATTTTACTACAACATCTATGAATTCTGAGTAATCCACAGGTAGATCCACAATGTGAGTTAATGAATCCTTTAATTCGTCCCTAAGTCCTCTATAAAACAGTGAAGTGCGCTTTTCTTCTGGCCAGTGTGTTTCAGATAGGAGACGATTAAAAGTGGTTATGTAGGTGATGAGATCTTTTGACCCTTGACGTAAATTCAAAAGCTCTTTGTCACTAGACTGGATAAAAACGTGACGTGCAAACAAGCACGCCATAGCATCTTTAAAGGCATTAAAATTGTGCAGGAGAGGATCATTATTTTCAATCAGAGGTACTGCCCAGTTGGTAGCTACGCCGACTAAGTAAGAAATTATAAAGGCGATTTTATCTGAATCAGAAGCAAAGACTTGGGGTTTACACAAAAAGTGTAATTGACATTGACTCATAAATGAGGCAAAACGCAAAGTATCCCCCGTAAAACGTGCGGGATTGGCCAGTGGGACTGGAGTCGGGGTGACAATTGTTACCTGTAGTTTTTGGTCTGGACATTGAAAAGAGGAGGTTTGAGGGAAAAAGGGGGAAGCACCAAATTTATGTGCTGCCAGAATGGGGGAGATTCTGGTGTCTTTGTTTCTCTCCATTGAGTAAAATCACTTCTACTTTTTAATAATTCCTCCCTTAAGGTATGATTTTCTTGTTTTAAATGTTGCATCTCAACTTGTAAACTCCGAATTGCTTCGGTTAAACATGAGGTTTCTTCATAGGAACTCCATGTCTAGATCGTCGCCAAGGTGAACAAGTGGCGTCTTGGCCTTCTGTTAATGAGGCACTCACCTGTTCTCCTGGTTGTTCTACCTTGGCGATGATAATTCCCCAGGTCCCTTGGGAGCTAACAGCATAACAGTTATGGACAGAAAACACACTGTCAATCTGAACACCCCCAGGGGCAAAGGGGAAGGGGACGAGAAGAGAGAGACAAGAGATATAAAGATGCCAGGGGTCTTCGCAGAGTCAAGGGAGGCATCTCTGGAAAGGTCTGGGACGTTCTGGAACTCCAGATTATGAATTGTGGTGTACGGATAACCTTGTTCAAGAACACTGTTCTTCTTGAGGTGCTAAAGATGTAAGAAACAATATATGAATAACCAATCCAGCAAGAAACAGTAAAGCATATATTGTTCTTGACCTTTGTTCTTTTATCCTACCTAACATATGTATAGCATATGATACAGAAGGTGGTGTATTCTTCGCAAGAACTTCTTTAACCAGATGTCAATGATGTAGTTCTGAATAATCAAATGAATATCCTATAAAACAAACCAATATTTAAATGAGAACTACCAATAGAAAAACAAGCTCTTGATCCAGCGCTAACAATAAAAATAATTCTCCTATTATGCTTTGGTCATCCAGGTGCAATTATTTCTCGAACACACACACTACATCCATATGACGGTGGGGCCCATAACACCGCATATACATTCACTTACTCATCTATTCCCTGGATTTCCTCCGTCATGAACCTAGGAGAAAAACGATTCGCTGGAAGGAGACGGGATACCTCTTTTATAATGACATAATATTTTTCATTTGCTTTTAAGGTATTCCGCTCATTGGTCGATGGACCAACTAGTAGGAATCAGTTGATGGTGATTAAGACCAGCTCAATCACAATGAACTCTTTTACCATTTCATTATTAATCATTATGCTAAAGAAAATCACTGAGTCATTTGTTTAAAGAATAATAAAGTTTATATAAAGTTTTAAATGCAGGAAATGAGGTTAAGCTTATTATTCAGATCATTATATTTTTCATCAATATAAGAATAGTTTGAAATTGCAAGGCATTTTTATTAGACGGAAAAATGAGGTTATCATAATAAAAACTCTATAGATCAATCTATCTATCTATCTGGGTAAAAGCCTAATAATTCTAATAAACCCTATCATTAAAAAGTTCTCCTAAAGCAGCATCTTTATACTCAACTGGAAAAAGAAAATAACAGCAGCAGCATCAGCTCGTCAGCATCAGCAACCGCAACTTCTCCCATCTACAGCATCTAACTCACGCAGCATCTAACTTCAGCAGCATCTCCCGCAGCATTCTAACAGCATACCATTCTCCAGCATTCTAACCCCTCCCACCAAGAGTAGGTCTTCTTATACCCTAATTCTAGCTTACAGCATAAAATGTTTCTTCTTACATGGTGTGATTCATTCTCATTGGTCAAAAACTCAGGTCCATATACATTTTAATCAAACTTCCTGGTCTTAACCAGTTCCGTGTGGAATGTCCATGCAAGCATCGTTTCCCACAGTTCATGCACTTGCTCATCCGTTTCGATCAGTCCAAATTGTATCTTTTTCTGTTACAATTTGTGTAATACAGTTCCGTCTATTGATTCAGCCAGGCTTCTCACGCTTCTTGCTGATCATCTTGGCACACATCTGCTCAGAAGGGTCACAACAGCCTTGACCATACTTTCATCTTAGCCTCTCGGCATCAGCGCGTGATCATCCCTTTTCCACAGCCTCTCTCCTCTATCACATGGTCTCCCGCTCATGCGCATTCTAGCAACTTGCGGCCATTTTATATTGCTGCTCGGCAGGCCTAAGCGCACTATTTTCAAAGATAAACAAAATGTTATTAAAACAAAGAAATATAAACCCTTTCGTTTCCCTCCCGTCTTTCTACGTACCCCAATTAGGTATTACCTAGCAGAAGCAACATATAAAGCTTTACTTACCAACGCTTTATTTTGCAACCACACATTTTATTTAAAAGCACAAATCATGCATTTATTATTTAATTAGTACGCAAATATTATGTTATGTTAGATACGTAAACAATTATAAGTCAATTAATTTGCACACAGAATTGCGTGTTACCATTAACCCTTAACATACATTGTTGGTTATTTACTTAAACGAACATGTTTATTAATATTGTACGAAAATATTAGGAGGTTAACATTTTTACATTTACCCTGCTCCATCAACTCCCCCTTTGGTGATTTTTAATATCACCACAAAAACCTAAGTTATACAATTTTCTCAGACAGCATATATCTTTTTTCCGTTTGCTTTTGTTAGTTTACACAACTGTATCCCTTTCAACTTGTTTCTTCGTTTTCTTGTACATGTTCTCTTTTATTTCCTCTAACTCTATTTCATCCATTTCTCTCTCTCTTTCCTTATTTATCATGTTTTCTTTTTCTAGCTTATTCTGCCTTCTTCTTTTCTTTATACATGTTATTGCAAGCCTCAGTACTAATATTATTATTATTATCACGGTTGCTATTATTATAACTTTCCCTATTATTAATCCACTCATTCTTGTTAACCAATTTATTACAGAAGAAAAACCTTTACCAAGTTTTCCCCAAGCACTTTCAACCTCCAGTGGAACAAGTTCTTTGTGCAAATTTGTAATATTTGTTATATACTTCTGTATATTTTCGCTATTATCTGGAATGTAAGTGCAACAATGTTGGACTTTCAGCATTCCACAGACTCCGCCCTCTTTTGCCAAAAGAATGTCAAGGGCAAGACGATTTTGCATCACCATAGCTCTCATGGCAACCATCTCGGTATTTACCATCAAGAACCCTCCAGCAGTATCTGTAGATAAACGATCTACCACTGTGGATAATTTCCGAATTCTAAATGCATTCAAAGATATTCCCACTGCTGGTATCAATGCACCAAAAATATCACCTACTATTTCTGAAAAACTTTCCCTTTTTCTACGTGTAAAGGTATTTATCATTTTGTGTGTTCCTTTTTCTTTTCTATCCACATGAAAAATCTTTGGAAAGACCAGGCCTAAGTAGCATGACCCATACCAATGGTCCGGCAACCTATAATAAGCCCTATTCCCGCAAACATAATAAATCCCTGGAAATATTGGATCTTTTCCCCCTTTGAATCCCCATCCACCTGAAATTTGGTAATTGTCATGGCAATTGCTGGAACCCACAAAATAATTGTCATATCTTGTCTTATTTCTTCTAATGCACAACCTTCCCTGTTGGGGCCAATCCAGAGTCATAGCTGCATTTGTCTTTTTCTTGTCATGATTGTCTTCCTCAAACGCCCAAAGAGGTGTTTTTGTCTCTTCTATCACTTTTCTTTGAAATTTCACTCTTCTCTCTTCAACCATCTCTAAAAATACCTTTTCTTCCTTCTTTAACTCACAGGTAAGGTTGTACCTAATTATACTATCTAATGCTAAAATCTTATCTTCTAAAAAATATTCACCAAACGTCTTTCCCTCTTTTATTTTGTTAAGCTCGGGAACTACAGAAACTTTTGCAAAAATCTTATCTATGTCAGTATAATAATATTCTAATCTACCTGTTTTATAAAATAAACTTGCTAAAACGCTACATGTTATTCCATATGTCAAAGGGAGGTGATGATAAGTCACACCCTCTGCTACAGATGCAGGCAACTGCATACAAACATAGCAATCTCTTACATCCATTGTTTCTACATACTCATATAATAATTTAGTAAAAACATTTTTTGAAAAATCTGTTATTGATTTGTCCTTATGTAATTCTGCACTACTCTTTAAAGTAACTGGCTCTTGAGTGTTAGCTCCATTTTCTTTCTCAGTGATATTAGACATTTCTACTACAGCTAAACTAATTGGAATAGTGATTGCTAAAACCACCCATACTGTTATTAATAATCCTGTACAAAAACAGCACATCTTACACCATCTACTTAAAAACTCACATCTACATTTTCTATCTCTAGTATTCTCCATTTTGTCTTCGAACCTTATTTATTTGTTTTCTAGAAAATTGTGTCACTACACCTCAGAAATGACTTGCTTGCCACTCTGTACTTCCAATATTTTGTCTTTGCTTGGTACTTTCTTTTAATTCTTTCTCAGAATTCTTTCTTTGTCACATCCGGTAAATTCGTCAGTTCAGTGTTTTGTCAAATCCGGTAAAACTATCTAAACTTCTTCAGGTTTGTTGCTTCAGGTTTGTTGCACTTCACTTTCTCCCATCAGGTTTCTTTGTTCTGGGTTTTCGTGAGTGTTCAATTCTTCTTTGTGACTAGTCAAAGCACGATACAACCATTCAGGCGATCTATATTTCTGATTTACCTTCTTTATTCTTTTCGTTTTCTGCAAATGTTTTCCACCTTGTTTTTCTTGCTCTCTTTGACTTGTTATTTCAATCACTTGTTCAGCACTTTTCCCATCCAACCTTATGATTCTGTATCTTAATTTTCTTACTTCGTTGGGCCAATTGTCTCCTTTTCTTGGCCTTTTTGCTTCACTTCCTTTTTCCTCTCTTTCTGTTTTCCAATTTCTTTTTCTTGTCTCTAGTATTTGATTTCTTTCTTCTTCACTTTCTTCAGACTCTGTTTCAATTCTTTCGCTATTTCCTCTTATTTTGAAACTTATAATTTCACTTTCATCTACTTGTGGTTCTTTTCTTATCTTCCTTCGTTCACCTATTTCTGTCCCTCCTCGAGGTTCTTCCGAATTTGTGTCAGTCTCTCTATCTGCTTCTAAAATTCCCTGTTCTTGTGTTCGACTATCTGTCCCTACTGCTCCTCGGGGTTTTTCCGATTTTTCTAGCTTTTTGTTTGAAACTCTCCCTTCTTCATCTATTAATATTATCTCCGAAGGATTTTTACCACAACTTGTACTTGGTTGCTCACTGTCACTATCTTCTGGCTCAGTTTCTTCTCTTATGCTTTCAAAATTCCACTTTCTTTTTAGAATTTCTTCACCTTCCGAATGTTCTGTATCAGATTCTGAACTGGTGTCAGATATTTCCAGATGTCGACTTACAGGTCGATCTTCAAATTCTGGAACTTCAGCTATTTCTTCTATTTCCTCTTCTTCTTCTATCGTTGCACTTGTAGTTGGGTCTTCCAGATGTCGACTTACAGGTCGATCTTCAGGTTCTGGCACCCTGTTTGTTTCTTCTTCTCTTTCTGATTCTGAACTGGTGTCAGATATTTCCAGATGCCGACTCACATGTCGATCTTTAGGTTCTGGAACTCTGATGGTGTGACTGGCATGTACCCAGTGTTTCACTCCTGCACACTTGACTGCAGTAGTCATCACCAGGTTCACTTGTCGTGGTTCGTCCCAGCGAGGAACCAAACAGTTTCTTCTCCGGTGGACTTTTATTCGAACCCAATCTCCTGGATTCAAGTTGTGAGCTGGTTTTCTTTCAAGAGTGGTCGCATCCGGTCCAACCTGATGAAACACAGAACGCACCACATCAGCCAATCCTTTGCAATAATCCAGCACTAGATCATCAGTTATAGTCAGTAGCTTGTTGACCGGTACTTGTGCTTGTCTCATTGCTCGTCCCATGATTATTTCATGTGGACTGAGTCCAGTATTCCTTTCCGGAATACTTCTGATTGTCATCAGAACTAATGGCAAAGCATCTGGCCATTTGAGTCCTGTTGCTTGACACATTTTTCCTAACCTGTTCTTGATTGTTCCGTTCACTTGCTCTACTATTCCAGAAGCCTCTGGTCTGTATGCACAATGCAGTTTCTGTTTAATACTAAGTGCTTCACAAATCAGTTTAACTAATTCATTTTGAAAATGTGTTCCTCTATCTGTTTCAATCGTGACTGGAAAACCATACCTAGGAATGAATTCTCGCAGCATAAGTTTTGCTACTGTAATACTATCATTCCTTCTTGTTGGATATGCTTCCACCCAACGGGAAAACAAACAGACGACCACTAGGACATACCTCAATCTGTTGCAAGGTGGCATTTCAATAAAATCCATTTGCATTCTAGTGAAAGGACCCCCTTCTCATCCTATTCTTCCTAGACTCACTACTGTCTTCCTTCCTGGATTTAACTGTTGACAAATAAGACATCTCTGACGAAGACTCTCAGCTATGGCTCTGAATTTTGGATTGTACCATGTTTGTCTAAAAAGTCTAATCATTGAATCTCTCCCAATATGGGCTTGTCCATGGTACATCCGTGCCATGTCTGAAATCATTCTATCAGGCATAACTGGTCTTTCATCCCTGTAAACCCAAACATCAGTTTCTTCATGTTTTCTACATCCTGCTTTTATCCATGTATCTTTTTCCTCATCCTCTGCAGCTTCTTGTAACTGTCTCACCTCATCCCATGTTTCAATAGAGTTAGTAAAAGCAAAGGACAAGAAATATGCTCTCTTTCACGACATTTATTCAAAGAAACCACATTCTTTGCACAGTACTGTGCCATTTCGTCAGCATATTTATTACCAACAGTTATGTAGTCTTCCCCATTTTTATGTGCATTGCACTTCACTACAGCGATCTGTTTAGGCAGCTGTATCGCCTCAAGCAGCTTTTTCACAAAATCTCCATTTCTGATGGGCGTTCCTGCAGACATCAAGAAACCCTTTGTGACCAAATCTGACCAAAATCATGCACAACCCCAAAGCCGTACTGGCTATCTGTCACAATCGTAACCCGTACATTTCTTCCCAACTTACATGCTTGAATCAGAGCTACTAATTCTGCTACTTGGGCAGACCGTACACCTTTCAGACAAGATGCTTCAATTACAGTTGCTACTGTGCAAACTGCATATGCTGCACTTAGAACTCCATCACTCGTTCTCAAACATGAGCCATCCACAAACAGAATATAATCTGATTCTTTCAAAGGCTCATCTCGTATATCAGCTCTTGGTTTTGTACAGTATTCGAGCACATTCAGACAATCGTGATCTACTTCATCCATTTCAATCACATTCTCTTCATCTGGCAATGATGTTGAAGGATTCACATTCATACATCTGTCAATGGTCACATTATCTGCACTCAAAATTACCTTTTCATGCCTAGTCAGCCGACTATGTGTCATGTATTGGGTTTTCGTTCTTGTCAATAGAATTTCCACAGAATGGGGAACATACACTCTCAATGGATACCCCATCACTATGCCTTCACTCTGTTCCAGACTTACACAAGTAGCAGCAACTGCTTTCAAACATCCAGGCAACGCTTTCGCTACAGGGTCTAAAACAGCTGAAAAATATGCAATTGGTCTTTTCATAGTTCCATGTCTCTGCACCAAAACTGAAAATGCACATCCATCTCTTTCACTGCAGTACAGCTCAAAATCTTTCTCATAGTCAGGCATTCCCAATGCTGGAGCCTCACACAATTTCTTTTTCAGCTCTCTGAGTGCTTTAATTTCCTCATCATTCATTTCAAAAGGATCTTTAACATCCTTCTTTATCAGTTTCTGCAATGGTTTAGCAATCAGTGAAAAACCGCTTATCCATTGTTGACAATATCCAACCATTCCCAAATTCTTACCTCTCTTTGTGTCATTGGAGCTCTCATTCCTTGAATCATTTTTATTCTTTCTATTGTTACCTTTCGCACTCCTTTCTCAATTTTATGCCCTAAATACTGGACTTCTTGTTGACAAAACTGCAATTTTGAAGGAGACACTTTATGTCCTCTTTTTGCTAAATGATTCAGCAAAGCAATTGTATCATTGACACATGCTTCTTTCGTTTTTGATGCCACCAGTAGGTCATCAATATACTGAACCATTACTGACTTTTCTGGCATTCTTTAAATCTTCCAATGATTTCTTTAGGATCTGATTAAAGATTGAGGGACTTTCTGTATACCCTTGAGGAATTCGGCACCATGCCAAAATACGCTCTCCAAACCTAAACGCAAATAATGACTGGCTATCTGGATGCAATGGAATAGAGAAAAATGCATGACATAAATCAATTACTGTGTACCATTCTGCTTCACGTGGAATCTGGTATAGAATCACAGCAGGGTTCGGTACTATTGGGCAACAAGGCACAACAATTTTGTTTACCTTTCTCAAATCCTGTACAATTCTATATGTTCCGTTTGGCTTTTTCAGTCCCATTATTGGCGAATTACATGGACTGCTCATGATCTCTTTTAGAATCCCTTGTTCAATCATTTTATTTATTACTGGCGTTATTCCTTCAATTATTTCTGGAGTCAATTTATACTGGGGCGTATTTGGGTAACTCGTTCCTTCTTTTTCTGTTATTTTAACGGGATCTACTCCTTTCATTAATCCTACATCTTCTCCTGTAAAGTCCCACACTTCTTCTTTCACTGTTGTTTTCAATTCAATTGGGATTTTCTCTGCATCAAATACAGGAAACAAACCATTTACTTCTGGTTCTAAATTCACCATTGTCATTTTATACAGCACATCTTCATCTGGAGTCTGAAATGCAATTCCGTCTGGAGTACAATAAATTGTGCAGTTCATTTTGCACAATAAATCGCGTCCTAAAAGGTTCACGGGACTACAATCACATACCACAAATCGGTGCATTTCACTAAATGGACCAATTCTTACCTTTACTAATTTAGTAAGAGGCGTTTTAATTTGCTGATTGGAAACTCCAACCACTTGGATATGTTCACCTGAGAGAGGAAGGTTTGGAATTTCCACTGACCTAACAGTAGAACGGGTAGCTCCAGTGTCAACAAGGAATGTTACATTTGCACCATTCACTTCTCCATCCACAATTGGACCAGACTGATCTACCTCTAGAGTTGCGCCAAGCACGCACTCTTCCCCCTCTCCTAGGCACCGTCATGAACTTTCATCCGTGTCATCCTCACCCTGTCGTAACCAATATTGCGAAATTGCAGCTGCACGTGGCAACTGTGTTACCTGTTCTCCTCCGTAGAATCCTGTTTCTGCACTGTATTTCTGTTGGTTAACACTCTTGGGAAGTGGTGGTTGTGGCACCTGACCTTGTTGAGTAACTACCTCACTCTGCACCTGTGAATTTAATGATTGATTTTCCACATTAGGTTTTGGAGGAAATTTACACTCGTTTCTCCAATGTCCTAGCTTTTCGCAGTTGTGGCATGGCCACTTTTTCTTTGCCTCATCTATGCTCATTTGTCCTTTTCCTTTACCTATATTAGGTCGGGATTTAAACTGTCCTGTTTCACTATTAGTATTACTCAATTGAGCTTCTTGCTTCTCTGCAACTTTCACCTGTGCCCACATGGCCTTTTCTTTCAATTTACGCTGTTTACTCTCAATTTCATCACTGCAATACTTAGCATATCTCAAAACTTCGTCCACTGTGCTATTCTGCCAACCAATCAAGTGCTGTTTAATCATTTCACTTAGCTCTGGTTTTAATCCATACACAAACCTATATACAAAATGACTCATGTCTTTCTCACTTAGTGTCTCATAACCACTATACTGTTTGAAAACCAACAACAATCTCTCATAGTAGGCGTGCACTGACTCTTTGCTCTCCTGCGTTGTTCTGTCTATTTTTACCCAATCTGTTTCTTTTGGTGGAATCTTATTTTTCAAAAAGGTAACTACTTGGTCATACTTCCTCATCACTTCTGGACCTGGCGCTCCTGTTTTAGCATCCCTTGGATATTCTACAGTTGGCCAATCAATGGTAATCTTACATTCTGTCCACAAATCAGCTGGCACTACTATATCAAACAATCCATCTAGATCTATCCACAGCACCTTTGACACCTTAACAAATCTCTCCACTTGTCTGTACCATTCTACTGGTTTCTCTCTCAATTTGGGAAAGTCATTTGTGAATGACAGTATATCCTGTCTGCTCCACGGAACATGCACATAACTACCACCTGGTGTTTCTCTCATCGGGTATTCCCTAGCGACTGGTTCTTTATCTGTTACTGCAAACGCCAAAGATGCTTTATCTGTTGTTTTCTCATTCCTCTTTGACCATCTATTTCTCCATCTATCCACATCACCCCATTTTCTCAATAAAACAATCAGCTCTTTTATTTGGGTCAGTCTTCCTGATGTGTTCAAATTCTCTATGTCTTTCTCACAAAAATCTACTCTGTACGGTTTCTGCAACGTCCTCACTTTCACAAATTCTACTGCTAGTTCACTTGCGATCTCTTCCAATTTGTCATGTAAATTTCTAGCTCTCCAAGTAAGACTCTTGCACAAAAACATAATCTCATCATCCTGGTAATTTTTTAGTTTTTCTGTTCCAATTGTTCCCAAAATCAACTCTTCCATGTCTATTTTCAACCTAATTACATCTAAGGGTTTTTCTTCTGGTTCTTTTGCTTTTAGCGCTTTCATCCATTCATTTAACTCTTCTGGAGTCGGACCTACAGGCGTACTATTTAAAACTATCCAATCACTGCTTCTTTCTGGTGTTCCTGATGCGGACTCTGTCACCATAGGCATTCTCCTAATCTCATTCTCATTTATCGTTAAATTTGTAGGTGGACTTGGTCTACAAGTACTAGCCAAATCGTGTGCCCCTTCATTATTCAGTTCCATCCCTTCCCTTTTTCTTTGCAAATGTGAATTCATGGGAATCACTAAAGAATGTTCATTAATTTTCTGATTCTCAAAAATTGGCATTACTGGACCTATCGTTACTGGTACAGTTACAGCTTCCATATTCTTTGTCAATTCTCTTATTTTCTCAGTCAATTCTTTTGTCGTTTTTGCTAATTCAGTTGCATTGTCACTTTCTGTCTCTTCATTTTGTGAAGTTTTAAATGTTTCTTGTGACCTATTTATTTCATTTCTTCGTTCGGGTTTTTTATTCCTCCCAGTTTCCATTGGCGGTGCATTAGGTGTCACCACCGCAGAAGTCTGTTGGTATGGAGGTGGGTTTCTGTTTAAAATATCTTCCAGCAATTCGTCATCTGTTTCACTACCACCATACACATACTTTTCTACCACTACATGTTTCTTTTTCTCGGTACACTTTCTCTTTGCTTCTTCCTCAACTGCAAAAGCTGGAAACAAACCTCCTGTCATGTTAGCATATCTCCAACGCTTTACTCTGTCCTCATGATTTATTCCCCACAACCTTCCAGGCAAAAACTCATGATTCTTTAATCCTCTGGATCTCTCTCGCTCATACATCTCATCTTCCCATTCCGTTAAGGCTTCAAACTGTGTCGGTCTAGGTCTAGGTTCTAACATTACCATCTTTTCTCTCAAGTTCCGTAGTACAGCTACATTAAATGAACCATTCTCAGGGAAAGCCAATGCTCCATCATTCTTGGTGTATTTTGTCCAATTTTCTAACCATATGCATGTATGATATCCATATTTCAGCATCATATGTGAAGCTGGTGATTTCGGCGGAGGAATTATTTGTCCCTCTCTAGTCACTACCTTTTTGTCCTTCTTAAAGAAGTTCTTAACTTTCGACATCCATGACGTTTTCTCTTTTCCATACTCATAGTACGACATGATTCACAACCTTTTTCTCCTTAAACGATCCGCAATTCAACACTGTTCCCTATGCGTTATTTCAACCAATACTAGCGCGACTCACACCAACACTCCAATCACAAAGTTCCACGTCACTAGGCTATTCAACCAATCCTTGCGCGACTCACACCAAAGCTCCAATCAGAGCGATTTCTGTCTACGGCGCACTGTCCAATCCCAGCGCGGCTTTTGTCTACATCAGTCCTGTTCCTGTTCTCATGTGACTACGCACTGTCCAATCCCAGCGCGACTCTTGTCTACGTCACTTTTGCTCTTGACCCCTCCTTTATAAAATTTATCGGCAATTTCTTTTTCAACAATTTTTGTTAGTTACAACATTTTAACCACATTTCCATTGTCTGATTCGCTAAACCGAAAAGATAGCTTTGACCATTTACACAAGAATTCTGTATTTTCCAGTAGGCAGCGCTTACCTCTACCCTACCACAGAATTTTCAGTTTCGCCGATAAAGTAGCACTTCCTCTACCTTACCCTTCTTTCAAGCAATCAGTAAACCCGTTTCTCTGGGGATAAAACACATGTGGAGACTATACTGCTCCTGAGAATTAAGGCCAGAGTTTCACAAGAAAACCGATCACTATTTCACTTACACACCTTTTATACACAAAATGTCCCTAATCATAACACAACCTGTGTTATTACCAAAAATGAACTCAGACAGTGTAAAATTCCATGTGACTTCTCTTGCCACACGTGTTCCACTTCCTACTTCCCGGAAGCGTGAAAACTTACATATAACATAACGCGACTCAACAAAAAGTGTTTAGACATGAACTTATCAATAATCTATAATCAAAAATCAATAATCACCAAACTAATCTATAGTAACCATAACTCTGCTACCAAGAAATCTGATCCAGCGCTAACAATAAAAATAATTCTCCTATTATGCTTTGGTCATCCAGGTGCAATTATTTCTCTAACACACACACTATATCCATATGACGGTGGGGCCCATAACACCGCATATACATTCACGTACTCATTTATTCCCTGGATTTCCTCCGTCATGAACCTAGGAGAAAAACGATTCGCTGGAAGGAGACGGGATACCTCTTTTATAGTGACATAATATTTCTCATTTGCTTTTAAGGTATTCCGCTCATTGGTCGATGGACCAACTAGTAGGAATCAGTTGATGGTGATTAAGACCAGCTCAATCACAATAAACTCTTTTACCATTTCATTATTAATCATTGAGCTAAAGAATCACTGAGTCATTTGTTTAAAGAATAATAAAGTTTATATAAAGTTTTAAATGCAGGAAATGAGGTTAAGCTTATTATTCAGATCATTACATTTATCATCAATATAAGAATAGTTTGAAATTGCAAGGCATTTTTATTAGACGGAAAAATGAGGTTATCATAATAAGAACTCTATAGCTCAATCTATCTATCTGGGTAAAAGCCTAATAATTCTAATAAACCCTATCATTAAAAAGTTCTCCTAAAGCAGCATCTTTATACTCAACTGGAAAAAGAAAATAACAGCAGCAGCATCAGCTCGTCAGCATCAGCAACCGCAACTTCTCCCATCTACAGCATCTAACTCACGCAGCATCTAACCTCAGCAGCATCTCCCGCAGCATTCTAACAGCATACCATTCTCCAGCATTCTAACCCCTCCCACCAAGAGTAGGTCTTCTTATACCCTAATTCTAGCTTACAGCATAAAATGTTTCTTCTTACATGGTGTGATTCATTCTCATTGGTCAAAAACTCAGGTCCATATACATTTTAATCAAACTTCCTGGTCTTAACCAGTTCCGTGTGGAATGTCCATGCAAGCATCGTTTCCCACAGTTCATGCACTTGCTCATCCGTTTCGATCAGTCCAAATTGTATCTTTTCTGTTACATTTTGTGTAATACAGTTCCGTCTATTGATTCAGCCAGGCTTCTCACGCTTCTTGCTGATCATCTTGGCACACATCTGCTCAGAAGGGTCACAACAGCCTTGACCATACTTTCATCTTAGCCTCTCGGCATCAGCGCGTGATCATCCCTTTTCCACAGCCTCTCTCCTCTATCACATGGTCTCCCGCTCATGCGCATTCTAGCAACTTGCGGCCATTTTATATTGCTGCTCGGCAGGCCTAAGCGCACTATTTTCAAAGATAAACAAAATGTTATTAAAACAAAGAAATATAAACCCTTTCGTTTCCCTCCCGTCTTTCTACGTACCCCAATTAGGTATTACCTAGCAGAAGCAACATATAAAGCTGTCCTTACTTACCAACGCTTTATTTTGCAACCACACATTTTATTTAAAAGCACAAATAATGCATTTATTATTTAATTAGTACGCAAATATTATGTTATGTTAGATACGTAAACAATTATAAGTCAATTAATTTGCACACAGAATTGCGTGTTACCATTAACCCTTAACATACATTGTTGGTTATTTACTTAAACGAACATGTTTATTAATATTGTACGAAAATATTAGGAGGTTAAAATTTTTACATTTACCCTGCTCCATCACTCTGAATAGGTGTTGTCAATTGCACATGTGTATGAAGGAATATACCTGAGCCCTTCAATAGTTGACTTCCATCCTTGTGCATTGCACATTTCACAATAATAAAAAACATTAAAAAGAAAATAGAAAATAAACAAGAATTCTGCACTGGGTACACCTGACAAGGCCTCTTATTATGGAGAGTCAATGGGCCCGATTCACAGAACTAACTTACGACAAAATCCTAAACTTACTACCATTTTGGTATTCACAGAATGAACTTACTCATTTTGGTATTCATAGAATAAACTTACTCATTTTGGTATTCACAGAAGACACTTACACATTTTGTGTAACTTACACATTTTGTGTAACTTACTCATTTTGTGTAACTTACACATTTTGTGTAACTTACACATTTTGGTATTCACAGAAGGCACTTACTCATTGATGAGTAAGTGCCTTCTGTGAATACCAAAATGAGTAAGTTAATTCTGTGAATACCAAAATTGTTGTAAATTCATTCTGTGAATACCCAAATGTGTAAGTTCATTCTGTGAATACCAAAATTGTTGTAAGTTCATTCTGTGAATACCCAAATGTGTAAGTTCATTCTGTGAATACCAAAATTGTTGTAAGTTCATTCTGTGAATACCCAAATGTGTAAGTTCATTCTGTGAATACCCAAATGTGTAAGTTCATTCTGTGAATACCCAAATGTGTAAGTTCATTCTGTGAATACCAAAATTGTTGTAAGTTTAGGATTTTGACGTAAGTTAGTTCTGTGAATCAGGCCCTATGTTTCTTTGCATAACAACTTTTATAGTGTCTGTTTTCTTCGGTATTACCGTTGGAAGACACCGCAATTACTCATTAGTTCAGTAAATGTTATGCCTTCAAATCATTTATACTGCCCAAAAGATTGTGCTCAACTTGTCAAAAGTCTTTTCCAAAGCATGCTCCTTAAAAGGAATAAAGGTTTCGCTCACAGCGGTCAGAGGATTGTTCATATTACCGTGTCCGAAAAAAACGTAACTTCTTTGTTTCTTTCTTTTACAGAAATTACAGTACTAAAATCCAGAAGAGCAGGAAGGGGAATTCGTCACCGAAGACGGAGGCGAGCCGGGAAGGAGAGGAACCAGACGAGGATGCCGGAGCCTGGAGAGGAATCGGAAGAGATCGGCCGTCAGGAAGGAACTGGAGCCAGGTAAGTGCTGGTAGAAACGAGGCCAAGTCGCGAGTGAAAGCAGGAGTGGTTTAAATACCCTCGCTGTGCAGCTGGTGCTTTGCATACTCGTGTTTCACCTGTTTGCCAGTTTGCACATGCAAAAGACTGTTGGCAGCTTCTGAAATTAGCATACTTGCTCATGACATGTTTTGTCAGTTAACACGTGTCAGAGACTGTTAACTAACACTTTGGGGTCGATTCCGATTCGGGCCGGAAATCTCTCCGACCGAGCCGGACCCGGAGAGATTTCCGACCGAATCGGACCCGTGCAGTCCGACCGAACGAGTCCGATGCATTCGTATGCCACCGGACACGAGTCGGTCGGACTCCCATTGAACTCAATGGGAGCCGGTCGTACAACGCGTACGCGGGCTCCCATTGCCTCAATGGGTGCGAGGCGGACAAGGGCGCCCCTACAGCGAGTACGCCGCGAAGCGCTCTGCGGCGTACACGCACAGGTAGGGGGACCCATGGGTCCCCCTGTGTGCGCCTCGCACGGGTACGCGTACAGGGGGGTCCGACACGGACTCCCAAAGTACGGCTCCGACAGCGAGTTCGAGTCGGACGGCGCGAGTCGGTCGGAGCGGTCGAGGTGCGCATCGTACTTACCCGGCCGGAAAACGTCTCCATTGCGCGGTGCGAGATCGTGTCCGACCGAGTCGGTCGGAGCGGTACGATCCGGTACTGAAGTCGGTCGGAGCGGTCGGGTCGCCCGGACGAAGTCGGTCGGGCGACTCGCGATCGTACTCGCTCGGCCGGACCCGCGTACGGTTCGGTCGGGAAACAGGGCTCCGAATCGGATCCGGTAAAGCCGAATCCTATTCGGAGCCCTACCGGCCGAGATCGGAATCGGCCCCTTAGTATTTCCATACCTCATACGTACAAAGATGCTAAAGGAGCACTTTAACATTGTTCTTTTACAATGTTCAGTATTACCACATAGTCCTGTAACATTCTGGAATGTAATATAATTACATTATCTTGTGTTCAGTATAATCACATATTGTTGTAACATCCTGGAGTATAATCACACAATCTTAATGTCTTTTGATTAACGGCTAAGGCGGGCATGGGTGAGGGAGGTCATACCCATAACACTGGAAAGGCGTGTGAAGTAGCCAGTCATCCAGGTATGGGTATATTCAAACCCCTTAGAAATGGAATGAGGCAATTAAGGGATCCAACACCTTCGTGAATACCCTGGAGGCTGTTTTCAGGCCAAAAGGTAGTACCCTGAACTGAAAATGCCTCCTTTTGATACAGAACCTCAGGAACGTTTGGTTGTGTGGGTGGATTGGAAAGTGATAGTACACATCCTGAAAGTCTAGAGTGCACATGAAATAATCCTTCACAACCAGGCTTATACCCCGCTGTAATGTCTCCTTCTTGAATGGCGGAGTCTGAACAAATCTGCGGAGGGATTTCAGATCTAGGACCATCCAGAAACCCCCTGTTGATTTCTCCACTAGAAAGACAATTGAGTAGTACCCCATCCCGCTCTCCGAAGAGGGAACCAGCAAGATGTCATCTTTTTGTAGAAGCGGCTCTATGCCTTGAGACAGGGCCAGACTTTTCATATTCTTCACTGGTCAAGCAGTCGGTCTCACCCCTGAGTCTTCTCGGGGAGTCACAAACTCTATTCTGTACCTTTCTTGGAGGATATGTAACACCCACTTGATCCAGTGCAATATTTAATCAGGGATCAATACTCATCAATATTTCATACAATGGCCCATACACATTCACCCAAATCCCTGATGCGCTGGGGGTCAAGTTTTAAAGACGTGAAAAATGTTTCTGTCACAGATTCATGTTTAAAATTCTAAATACATAACTAGACCTGTATATCAACTCTCTTTTGTAGTGTAGTTCCTATAGTACCCCTGCAGGACCTGCGCTTTTGGATAACATACACTGTGGGCCTGGTGGCAGACTGATTCTGAGCACCCCCGCCGCGTATGTTAGCCTGTTTGCATTAGCTAGCTCACAGTGCCACTAGAATCTCCTTTTTATCAGAGAGATTAGTTTTTGGCAACCCCAGAACACGACAACCCTGATTCCTCAGACTCGTGGAAACAATGTACTACTTTTCACTCAGTCACTCGTGCTTGCTCATTTGGTCTCAGAGAGTTACACAGAGAAAACAGTTGAGCGTGTTTACAATAAGAATTTATTGCACAGTTGTTCTTTTAGTATAAAATATATGTGCTGCGACAACTGTTAAACAGTAGCAGAGATATATGATCAGCAGTACAGTGAATAAAAAGGGATAGTACAGTTCAACCATTTTGCAATAGTCATGAACATATACATGAATATAAAATGCATTTATAAAATAAAGCGCATACTCCTACGATGCCTGTCTAGATGTACCTAAGTGTACCTAGCATGTGAGTAGGTGCGAAAGAAGCCAAGAATTCCGCTAGGTTTTAGTCAAACCCCATTACCTGAATAATGAGAGTGTGGGACCTCGTCCTGGTCTCGAGTTGGACACCCCGCAAGGGATGATTAGACCACTGTCAGCTGGAGCGACTGAATGCAGGAGCCTCAGCGTCTCTGGTCAGTGTGTCGGCCTGGAAGTCTCGGTTCCCTCTAACTACTGATAGCAAGAGGTGCTGTATTTATACAGAAAAGTATAGAGTCCCTTTGTCCCTTGTGTCTTGTGTTAGCCATTGTTGGGTATGAAGATGACGTATGGGATGAACCGGTTACGTAGATGTTTATGCAGGTGGATCCTAGCACCTGCCTGGTTTCCTAGAACTCTTATGAATATTTAATCATACTGGATGAGCACATCGAAGATGGTATAGGAGGCCATTGTTCGGGAAAAACCCTCCTTCTGTACCCAAACCACAGTCTAGATAAGGTTCAGCCCTCAGCGCCCGTTATTGTGGAGAATAGGGAACTAGTGTAGGTGAAAGATTATGCCTATATTAGGGCATCTCAAACCATGCCTATATTAGGGCATCTATATGAAACATAACACCCACTCCTCTTAATAGTCAACAATAATAAACAATGACAGCAAACTACTAATTCATACTAGGTGGTAGCGCATATAATTGTCAGTGAGCCACATAAAAACATCTTCAAAATTTTAAGAGCATATTAAAAACATTTCTAAGAGGGGAAAAATGTGTAGAGTCAGTTTTTGAATTTGTACTCAAGCTAAAGGTCTAGCTGAGTTCATTTATAGAATTTAAAACTCTTACAAGCGTTTTAGAAGGCCATGCTTTCTCTAGCGATAGTGTCAATTAAGTAGGAAATGTTCCAAATTTAATCAGAGTCGAAATGAAAAAGGAAACTCCGAATTCTTTCCCAGCACATGATAAGCCAATTGAAGATTAAGGGGTCGATTCCGATTCTGGCCGGAAATCTCTCCGACCGAGCCGGACCCGGAGAGATTTCCGACCGAATCGGACCCGTGCAGTCCGACCGAACGAATACGATGCGCACGTATGCCATCGGACACGAGTCGGTCGGACTCCCATTGAAGTCAATGGGAGCCTGTCGTACAATGCGTACGCGGGCTCCCATTGACTCAATGGGTGCGAGGCGGACAAGTGCGCCCCCTACAGCGGGTACGCGGCGAAGCGATTCGCGCCGTACACGCACAGGTAGGGGGACCCATGGGTCCCCCTGTGTGCGACTCGCGCGGCTCACGCGTACAGGGGGGTCCGACACGGACCCCCAAAGTACGGCTCCGACTGCTCTTTTGAGCCGGAGTGCGCGGATCGGTCGGACTGCTCGCGGCGCGCATCGTACTTACCCGGCCGGGGAACGTCTCCATTGCACGGTGCGAGTCGAGTCCGAGCGAGTCGGTCGGTGCGGTTCGAGCCGGGAGCGAGTCGGTCGGAGCGGTCGGGACGCCCGGACGAGTCGGTCGGCGATTTCGCATCGTACTTGCTCGTTCGGTGTACTGTACGGATCGGTCGAGAAACAGGCTTTCGCATGGCTTTTTTCCCGACCGAATGGTATTGGGTGCGCCTCCGACCGAGATCGGAATCGGCCCCTAAGTGTCCTGGCTGGGAGACGCAACATCACAGTCACTTGCTGTAGGGGACGGGAATTGTAATATTTCACACAGTACGTCGATGGAGCACAGATGATATTCAGTACTGCCCATAGTTGGCATATCGGCAGCCGGTGCTGTAGTCGATACCTCAGTGCCCATAGTGCTAGTTGTAGCTCTTGGGCTGGTGTCAGCACTAGTGGTGGCTGAGCTGATGCTCACCCCAGTTGTAGCAAAAGGCACCTGCAGGTTTTCAAGGAATTCATTCGTCAGGATAGGAATACACTGGGGACACAGCCGAGCGTGGGACCTCAGCGGTTCCAGCCTCGTGTTCAAGTCCGCAGGCATCTCCGACTCGAGTGTCAGACAAATGTCCAACACGCATTCTTCACCGCAAAACAGGCATCGAAGAACAGGTAAGATGCAGTCCATCCAGACTGGTCTAAACGATAAGAACCAAGAAGCACTCAGTTCTCGTAGGCGAGGCGCGCCCAGATGTTGTACCATGCGCTCACGGTACCTACGTTCCAGAAGAGCTTTCGCCATTTCGTTCGTGATTGGGCCGTCCATTGCGTATCAGGAAAATGACGATCAGGATTCCAGCTATTAAAAGCAGTATCAGAGGTAAACCTCCAAAGATGCTTCCAAATACGGAGTGTATAAAATTTGGAATAACTCCAAGGACTGTTTGGAAGGTGCTTACAAAACCAGACCCTATTGTCTTAAATAGGTGTACTATACCACTCCTATCAGACATGTTAAAGATACGACCCACCATTTCTACGAAATGAAAGGGGCAGTTTGTACGAATAAGTGCCTGTATCTCGGTCGAGGTCCTTGCAACTTGAAGATCAAAGGTCTCTCGAGCGGAGGTTAAGGGTACAGTTTGCTGTAAAAGCATGGCTTTCATTCTGCTCAAAGTGTCAAATTTTATAAAAGATATCTCTAACGAAGGCCACAAAGGCGTCTCCCTGACTGTACTTGTTGTTGGAAACAATACTTGCATACAGCAAGTAACCCTGGCGTTCACGGTGACCAGATAGGCGATGCCCGGAAGCATGCCACAGCAACCTTGATCATTCAGCATCAAGTAACTCCCATTCGAGAGTAACTCGAAAACTGGTGTGATCACGGCAGCTGGAGTTCCTTTCATGTGGCAAGACAGATTTGCCACCGAACCATTACAAGCTCCGTGTAAAATAATGTCCTGACACATGAGAGAGCCGCTTAAAGCGTTCTTGCAGTTTGTACCACTCAGGAACACTTCACGATCCCCACTCTGGCATCAAAATCTATATGGTAATTCCCAGGATTCCTTAATGTATTCTTTACCCAATTTTTCATATCTGCCTGGCTTTGCTCAAGGCAATACTGAAACTGAAAGGTCGTGACCGGGGAGTGATATGGCCGTGGATTAGCCATTCAGCTGATGGTGATTCCGCCACTGTGAATGGTAGCCTGTCCAGTTTTTCAATACGCAGCATTGTATATTTAGCTCCCCTTTGTGCCATTTCTATCTGTGTATCTGTTAGATTGTATTCAGAAAACAGGGACGTACTGTTTATAAAACGCCAAGGCACAAAGCCTGCACGCAAAGATTGCAGCGTCCAGCTTAATAACATAATAGAACGTAACTGAGATTGGCCGTGTTGTAATATGGCTAAATCCTGTTCCAGTATGTCGATAGCAGAAGATACAATGTTGCCCAATGAATATATCCTGGAGGTCAAAGTTGTTAACCCATTATCTACCACAGCTAAAGCTTTTTCTAAGTTTATACGGTCTATTTCCCGTATTCTCTCTGCGGCCTCTTGTTGGGAAATCTCCCAGTTTTCATTATAGGCAGCATATATGCCTGCATATAAGAAACGTCTATGGCGTGTTTTCCTGGGTCCTAGTAAAAAGTCCCTAAGATCCATGTCAAGTGAGAGTAAAGATAAGTGTTGTTTCACTTCTGCAAGTGTTGAGGTTTCTAGCCAAAGCTTTGTTGAAGATAGCGTCCATTAATAAGCATACTAAAAGTTAGTACTAAGCCAAGCCAGAAAAGAAAAAACAATATCCCAGAAACTACCCAGAGTTCAATCCAAGGCGATACCAGGTATGTCTTTTTTAGAAAGTGAAGAAAGTTCTTTATTTGCTGCTTGAATGGTGTTTGGCTGGCGTCGTTTCCGGCTCGCTTGGATCCAGAGAAAACGTATCAAAGTTTTTTTGTTTTTTTTAATGATTTTATTATATTCTTACAAACCTTACAACAACAATACAGGCTTTCAATGGCATTCGCTACGCAGAATACAAAATTGCGAGTTATATCAATGACATTGATAGTTAGTACAGTACATCACATTATTTTTGCATTATTTCCAACCAAATTACAGTGTCTTATTCATTAGAAGGTGTCAGTTCATTTTGGTGAGAATGAAGGTAGTCCGTCAAAGGCATCCAATAGTCTCTGGGTCTAGATCTAGTAGGAAGTTCTTCTTCATATGTCTTCAAATTATCTGTACAATATGCCCAACTAGCCATTGTTTGCCACATGGATATTGCTTGACCCCCCAATACATTGATACTCTCCTCTTTGCCAGTAACAATGCTATTGTACAGAATTTTCGCCTGACAGATCGCAAATTGGGTACCAGGCCCAAGAGACATATTCGAATCGTACTGTCTATTTTGGTTCCCAATATCTCACTCAATGTCCTGGTAATGTCTTCCCAATAATTCCTAATGGGAGGGCACCGCCACGCTAGATGAGCAAAGTCGGCATTGTCCATTCCACATCTCTGACAGCGTGCATCAGGCCTGAGCCAGCATTTGTGGAGCTTAATAGGCATGTGGTAAGTTTGATTTAGATATTTATAATGAGAAAACGTATCAAAGTTCATGAAATAGCCAGAAGCAGTTCGATCAATTGTAGGAATTGCATCGGGATTAGTTGAAATGTTATTTTGCTCTTGACGAGGCTTGTTGATGTAGACTTCTGTATTAGGTCTAATTGCAACTTGTGAATTAATCTGATGTTCATTTTGAATTTGAATGTCTGGTTCAAGTGGAAGAAGTTCCATAGCATTGTTGCTTAGTCCTTCATTCCTTACAGGTGGCTCTTCAAACGTGATGAGTCTTTCTGTTTGAATTTCTTGGATTGTAGCTAGAGGAGGGCGTCTGCTACTGTGGAGACCACGAGGCCTACTGCTTATTAGTGGCCACATAGTGTGGTTTGATTGAGTCGATTGAGACAAATCTTTTCTCCTTTTACCCGGCAAGAGGCGGCAAAAGTACAGTTCTTGTTCCTTGTACTGCAAGGACTGGTACAGGTGTTCTGTATGAAGGTCCAAATTCCTTTTTGTCCACAATTTTCTCTCTGACCAGATCCCCGACTTTTGGGATCCAGACAGGTCTTGCCGTGTCTGCCTTGACTTCCCCAGTGGCTGTCTGCTTTAGTCGGACATTGCTTTGTTTTGCCCTGGATTCATTTAGATCCTGTAAAACAGGCAAACGATCATGGATTTCAAATGGTTTTTCATCCGCCACTAGGCCTTCATAATCAAGATCAGGTACCGACATTCGTGTCCCAAAGAGGACTTCATATGGAGTGACACCCCCTGGAGAGTTTCTTGGCTGGTTGTTTAACGCCCGCTGTACCCCATAAATGTGTTTGACCCAACTACCGCCCTTGCCTAATACCCTAGCTGTTAAAGATTGCTTTAAGTCCCGGTTTTTCCTCTCCACAACCGAATTTCCCTCGGGATGGTACGGAGAGGAGTACCGCAATGCTACGCCCATTCCTTCCATGGCCTCTTTGTAAGCCCGAGAGCTAAACGCAGGGTGCGGTCAGAATGTAACGTGTTAACTGCGTATGTGCCGATAAAGACTCGCAAATCTTTGATAACAGTTCGAGTGTCAGCCGAGCGCTGAGGCCATACCCATAGGACTCTCGAGCAGGAATCCACAGCAACCATGATATATTTGTAAGCTCCGTCCGTTTGTAAGGGGCCGCAGTGGTCCAAGTACACACATGCGAGAGGTTTGTCTGATTTTAATAATGGCGTCTGCGCGGGTTTTGCTACCGTGAAGCCTTTCATCTGCTGGCAGATGTCGCAATTCAAGACTAAGGGGCCGATTCCGATCTCGGTCGGAGACGCACCTAACACCATTCGGTCGGGAAAAAAGCCATGCGAATGCCTGTTTCCCGACCGATCCGCACATCATTCCGAACGAGCAAGTACGATGCGCACTACAGCATAGATTCCGACCCAGTCGTACTCACCCAATCCAGGTCCTGTTCCCCGACCGAGCCGGATCCGGAATCGTAGAATCGAGCCGCACGGAAGCAAAAATGCAGCCCCGTCCGGCCGGACAAGTACGATGCGCATCCCGTACGCGCAGAACCCGTCGCTACGCACGGCACGTTAAAGCATCCGGGCGAGGCGAACATAAGCTCCGATTCGCGCCACAACACGATCCACGGCTACGAGACGAACACGCCAGCGACGAGGACGAGGCGAAGCAAAGAGAAAGACGAACGAGACGAACCAACCATGAATCCCTTCGTACCGATCCTACCAATATTCTACCTCTATTACCGGAACAGGCACGGACGCGTACGGCGCAGAAGGTAAGTCAGACACCAACAACAAAAACAAACTACACGTACCCGACAAATCACACACAGAGGGATGCAGAAATACCTACACCAGCAACAGCAGCACCATAGGGGCGGGATGGCCCTCACCAATGCCACACATACACATAGGGGCCTGTATGCCTACCACTACTACCACCCTTACCCAGGGGTGCCAGATGCCTACCACTACTACCACCTCTACCCATGGGGGCTGGATGCCTGTCACTACTACCACCCTTACCCAGGGGGTGCCAGATGCCTACCACTACTACCACCTCCACCCATGGGGGGCTGGATGCCTGTCACTACTACCACCCTTACCCAGGGGGTGCCAGATGCCTACCACTACTACCACCTCTACCCATGGGGTGCCAGATGCCTGTCACTACTACCACCTCTACCCATGGGGTGCCGGATGCCTGTCACTACTACCACCCTTACCCAGGGGGTGCCAGATGCCTACCACTACTACCACCTCTACCCATGGGGGCAGGATGCCTACCACTACTACCACCCCTACCCATGTGGGCCTGTATGCCTAACACTACTACCACCCTTACCCAGGGGTTGCCAGATGCCTACCACTACTACCACCTCTACCCATGGGGGCTGGATGCCTGTCACTACTACCACCCTTACCCAGGGGTGCCAGATGCCTACCACTACTACCACCTCTACCCATGGGGTGCCAGATGCCTGTCACTACTACCACCTCTACCCATGGGGTGCCGGATGCCTGTCACTACTACCACCCTTACCCAGGGGGTGCCAGATGCCTACCACTACTACCACCTCTACCCATGGGGGGCAGGATGCCTACCACTACTACCACCCCTACCCATGTGGGCCTGTATGCCTACCACTACTACCACCCTTACCCAGGGGGTGCCAGATGCCTACCACTACTACCACCACTACCCATGGGGGGCAAGATGCCTACCACTACTACCACCCCTACCCATTTGGGCCTGTATGCCTACCACTACTACCACCCTTACCCAGGGGGTGCCAGATGCCTACCACTACTACCACCTCTACCCATGGGGGGCAGGATGCCTACCACTACTACCACCCCTACCCATTTGGGCCTGTATGCCTACCACTACTACCACCCTTACCCAGGGGGTGCCAGATGCCTGTCACTACTACCACCTCTACCCATGGGGTGCCGGATGCCTGTCACTACTACCACCCTTACCCAGGGGTGCCAGATGCCTACCACTACTACCACCTCTACCCATGGGGGGCTGGATGCCTACCACCAACACCACCCCCACTCATAGGATGGACAATGCATGACACAACCAGCACACCACAACCTAGGGAATGCAAGAAAAAGACATCCCCCAACACCATGACAAGCGTGTGTAGACTGCGTCAAATGGCTACAACACTGAACATGACTTTGAACATACAATGTGACCCCCTATCACATGTGCCACACATATATGTGTGTGGCCCCCACAATGCAAGCAGGCCATGACCATTGTGGCAATGGGGTTCAAAATCCCATCATCACAGTGACCAAAAGGTAAGTGTGGGGTCCATAGCTGAAGCACATCTTGAACATTGTGGCAATGGGGTCCAAACCCCCATCATCACAGTGACCAAAATGTAAGTGTGGGGGCCCATAGCTGAAGCACATTCCAAACATTGTGGCAATGGGGTCTAAACCCCCATCATCACAGTGACCAAAAGGTAAGTGTGGGGTCCATGGCTGAAGACCATCTTGAACATTGTGGCAATGGGGTCCAAACCCCCATCATCACAGTGACCAAAATGTAAGTGTGGGGGCCCATAGCTGAAGCACATTCAGAACATTGTGGCAATGGGGTCTAAACCCCCATCATCACAGTGACCAAAAGGTAAGTGTGGGGTCCATGGCTGAAGCACATCTTGAACATTGTGGCAATGGGGTCCAAACCCCCATCATCACAGTGACCAAAATGTAAGTGTGGGGGCCCATAGCTGAAGCACATTCAGAACATTGTGGCAATGGGGTCTAAACCCCCATCATCACAGTGACCAAAATGCAAGTGTTGACAAAGAAAAAGCTGCAACTGCCAAACTGCATGGATGATTCCTGGTCATAGAACATAAAACACATCAGTGGCAAAGTAGTGCATGTGTCCCATTGCAACATAGATTGGGGGAGGTAAATACTGCAGTGCAAATAAGACATACCTTTGCCCATGTGCAGACAAACAACACCCATGGGGGCTGACACTGTCAACATTCATCAATGACACAATGACAGAAGTGACCATCAGAATGCATACCCACATATTTGCACCAATGGGCACACAAATGCAGATATCCTGTGGAGACTGTAGATGTGAGGTGAACAGAAACCATACCATGGCAGCAATGGGACACACAAACCATGATCATTGTGCTGACCGATGACCTAAGAGTCCCAGGGACAGCAGGGGAAACCCACCAAACAACATACAGCCAATGGCACACCAAAGATATGCCAATGCAGTGGTGCAGATGCACAAACACAAACAGGCAGACCCACACTGCACATCAAACATAACAGGTGAGGGGGGGTGCCAGTGTCCCCAGGCAACCACACAACACATGAGGAGGCCTGAATACCAATTACACAGATGTGCATACAGTGCCACACAAAGGTAACTCATGGATCCAAATACCCTATGTGGGCAATCAGGCATTGTCAGATGAGAGGGAGCACAAATCACACATGTCACACAAGCATGTAGGAACAGCAACTGACACAGCAAGACACAGACAAACCACAGCACTACCCCCAGGGTCCCCACAATGTGGAGACCCTGGGCTGCATTACAATCCCACTGTGATGACAAAGTTAGATGTCGTTCACACTGTGAACCACAGTCATGTGTCCTGAGCAACAAACTACCATCACACCTACACAAGCACAAATCAATCAGCACGGCCAGTAAGCCAAGGCCAACATGGAGGCAGGGGTCTAGCCGGGCAACAACTCTCATCTGCACACACTCAACACCACACACCTCGACCTACAACAATGTGCAGCAGTGAAGCACACATGCACTGGTGACATTGCACATGCACCCATGACAATCCCAGGGTGGTGGTTGGGAACCAAGGTGCAGAAACACATCACACATGGCCACTCAACAAGACTCCTGAATGTCTGACACACTGCACACTACGCTGTACATGGACATGACGGCAATACCACACCAACCAATGGGATCCCAGCCACAGTCACACACCAATGAAGAAGCCAAGGACACCCACAAAGAACACACATAGACAACTACCAACATTGCAGCCCGGACCCTGAGGAGTGCCAGCAGTCACACACACAACGTATCACAATCACTGAAAGATAACACAAACTGGAAATCACATGACAGGTGTAAACAATAAGTGCCAAGGGGAATCCTGACTGTGACCCATCTGCTTCTGCACACAAACTCAGCCCTGACAGCAAACACACCTATGGCTGACACCCTGATGACCAGTAATGTGCCATGCACCCACATCACAGAGAATCCAGGGAGAAGACTTGGGGGGTACATAGGTCAACTCAGCAAGCATCACAAACAGGTACAACACTAGGGATCCCAGCATGCACAGCTAAACGGAAGTGAACACACAGACATGCTCATATAACACACACCTTGGGCGCAGGCAATGTCACAGGAGTACACACTGCCATGAGGGGACTCCACTCCTGTGTGAGGAAAGCTGTGCCATATGTTGCCACAGTAGGGCTCCATCATGTCAGCTGAGCACTTGGTCACACACTCAACACTCAACAATTAGCACCAAATGAATGCTCCCGTCACATCAGCCTGGTCATGGGAGTGCCAACGAAAACATCAGCACTGATCCAACACACTTGTATAGCAATGTTGCACTGACAACACAGATGAGTCCTTCCCCATTGATGCCCAAACCTGCATGTCCAGTGGAGATGGCCACACGGTCAGGCTAGTAGATAAATTGAACAATGGCAGGCACAACAGATGTGCAGGGGTGGAAGCCACAGATGTGAAATTGCTAATGTAAGTAGGAAATCCCATTGCCAAATATTGAACACACAACACCCTCAGATGCTGCTAAGGATGACATGGATACACCACAGGATAGGACACATTCCCCCTGGACCACATGTGTTCCTGCACAGTAACACTTCATTATCATGAGACCAAATATCACCATCACTGCAGCAAGGGCACGGTTAGCATCATCAACATCATGTACATCAGAATCAAAACCACTAGAGAACAGAAAGTTGCTTTATTCAGCATTTGGGTGAGAGAAGTGAAAGAAAATATATAACAAAGGCCAATGGCCAGTCCATAATATGAGTCCAAACAGGGTGCCAGTGCCAGATGTCACCCTACGCATGCCTGCACTGCTACACACCAGGGACAATCCCCTCGGAGGGGCATACGGGGGGCAGGCCAGGCACCGCAGGGACAGGATCAGGGCTCACCAGAAGGAGGCAGGGAAGGGGTGGTGGGTGCTGGAGAGCCACTGACAACTGCAGTGGAGGTGTCTGACATGGTGTGTGCCGGCACAACTGGGGGGCATGACTCTGATGGCGTGGGTGCCGGCAAGACTGCAGGGGACCGTGCAGATGGAGTGGACAGGTTCCCCACTGCAGTGCCCAAGTCAGACAGGGTGGTAGTGGACTCCACTGCAGTGCCTACCTCCAGGGGAGGAGAATGGGGATCAGGTAAGGTGGGCAGGACAGAGGGGGAGGACACCGTCTCCACACCAGTGGCACAGACAAGCACAGCAGGGTGTGTGGGGCTGGAAGAGCAAGTGGCAGGGGGAGAAGGCCTGATCCTTTTGGGGATGGTGTATCTGTGGGTGGGGGAACCTGGGGCAGGGTGTGGTGGGGGCACCTGTGGAGTGGGGGCCTGAGGGATGGAGGAAGGAGACTTGGTGCCTGAGCTGCAGGGCGGCGGCGGGGTCTTGCTCTTCCGGGTCCGGGGGGACTTGCGGATGGGTGCGTCAGTCGGTCTGCGCCTGGGGGAGGGTGTCCGGTGGCGAGGGGCACTCCGCTCTGTGTGGGTGGGCTTCCTCTTCCCCCTGAATGCTGTATCAGCTGGATCGGAGGGAAGAGGCCGAGGTCACTGAGGAAGAGCCGCTGGGTCTTTGGGGTTGCAGGTGAGGCAACGGAGGGGGCTTTGGAGGGAGAGGCAACTGTGGACTGCGCAGTGCTCGTGGATGCGTGTGTGTGTGACTGGGCTCCATCCCCTGTGAGTGTGGTTTCAGTCCCCTGACTGTGCGTGCGTGTGCGTCTTGTCTGTGACGTGTGTGTGTGTGTGCTGCTCGTGTCTGTGCTGGTGTGTGCCTGTGCCGGTGTGTGTGTGCTTGGGACAGGTAAGGTGCTGGGGAGTGTGGATGGGGCAGAGGCAGGAGGGGTGAGGGACTGTTGGAGGAGGGACACTGCTGCCGTCAGGGAGGAGTCCATGGACCTATTGCCCCTCTGTAGGGCAGACATGCCCGATGAGATGCCCTCCATGAACGACACCAGCTGAGTCAACAGAGTGGTGTGGGCATGGAGGACACTCAGCATCGCTGTCTGCCCTACATGGAGCTGGCGAAGGAGGTACACAGACTCCTCACTCAGGGCAGCAGGGGACACAGGGGCAGGGGGTGCGGTGCCTGGCCCGAAGGAGACACGCTCCCGAACATGGGAGCCTCCACGGACCTCGGGAATGGGAGCCGATGGGAGGGCGGTGGTGGTGGTGGTGGCGGGGATAGCAACACTAGCTGGGGTGTGGTGGCTGCTGACACCCGCCTCCATAAGGGAGTCATCCTCCGAGCTGCTGTGGTCCTCAGCTGAGGTGGATGGTGCTGAGGACTCCTCGGTGTGGCTCCCCTCGCCCTCCGTGCCACTGGGTCCCTCCGACCACTCCTCGGCTGTTGACCCAGTCTGGCTCTGCGGCTCCTCCTGGTCCGTGGAGCTGTCCCCTCCTGTGGCCGTGGATGTATCTGCAAACAATAGGGAAACAGACAGACATCAGTCACCTGCACCGAACGCACACACCACAGTAAGTACAGCACAATACAGAGCAAGGCCTGGCATCCTTAGTTGGACATTGCTAAAATTGCCCAAACAGAATAGGAGAAGCCAATTGTCAGTCTGATCGTCAACCATGGCACTCACATCCCACCTGGCCTTGCACCCATCTGTCTGGCGTCCGTTGGCTGGCAATACCCCAGTGTGGACACATGCACCACCTACACAGTAGTTGGACGGTGCAGAGAACACGGTGAAGCATGTGAACATGCACACATCACAACTCTTGCCACTGAGTCAGTACAGGTGCCCGGATGTAAGTGATGCCCAGAGTCAGATATATGAAATGCATGTGATGCATACCAGCAACAGACACCACGAGGCACACATGTGCTGATAGCCATTGCCACTATGGTGTGCATGTAGCACATGTCACTCCCCTGCAGGATCACCCATAGGAAGTCACATGCCATGGCACAGGCATGCCTGCTAAGTCATACATCACTGTCTCCAGTCACATGGGCAGGGCAGCCACACAACAACAGTCTGCACTGTGTCACAATAGTAGGTCATGGGGAATGCAAGTCCTGGAGCTGAACAAGTGCACATGTACATCCCCCACACACCACATCATCTGAACCCTTATCTGTGCAGGTCATACCGATTGGACATATGGGAGACCTGTAACACAACCCTCTGAACCTGAGCACCTCACAATCTGCTGTGAATGGGAAACAGCTGCATGGACTTCACATTCGCATACCCCAGTCAGCACGGTCAGGTGTTCAAACACCTATGTGTCACACAAGTATCGTCTCCTATGGTCACATCTCCGGTGGCATGCTGAGCCCCAACCGAGAAACACCCCAGCAGTCCTGACAACGAAGCCACAGCACACTGACACAGAGGCAGACAACAGAGGGGACATATCACTGAGCACAACGTGTCAGCTGATACACGGGAGTGGGAGTGCAGAGTGTATTGTATGGCCTGGAGTAGGCATGACTGTCCTGCCCCACATGAATGAGGGATGAGCCCTGGACAGTAGGCAGCTGGCTAAGTATGTGTGACACACGTAATATACACTCTCCAGGGGCCCAAACATTGTTCCCACCCGCAGCATGGGTGTGTGCCAGACACCCCAGGCACATGTGGTGGATCAGCTCAGCAATTGGACCACATGTCAAAGTGACACGCAGATTACATGTCAGAACACAGGCATTGTGTAAGCAATGGACCCACCCATGATGCCCACCACAGAGTTAGGGGAACAGATGCTGTCCCCCACCTTGAGTCAAGCAAACTGCAAGGACACAGTACCCAAGTGACACAATTCCCTGACTGCAAGGGCCACACCTGGGTATCAGATGAGGAGTGGGCAGTGCACAATTGAGGGACATGGGTCCTGGACCACATGACTGATGTACTGTGGAAGTTTAACCAGGCCAGAGGAGGGCACATAGCATGGCAGACAAAGTTCACAATGCAGTCATGGACTCACCCCCTCCTTGCTGCTCTCTGGCCTTCAGCTGCCCATCCAGATCAGGGAAGACCACCGCCAGGATCCTGAGCATGTGGGGGGTCAGGGTCCGGTGTCCGCCCCTCCTGCGAGGAGGCGACAGCTTCAGCTGGACCCGTGCGATCCTCCGGGTCCAGCCCCGAAGGTCCTGCCACCTCTTCTGGCAGTTGCGGATCCGGCGCTTGTAGTCCCCCACGGATCTCACTGCCCGGACGATGGTCAGCCATATCTTCTGCTTCTGGTGGGCATCAACCTGTGAGGATGACAAAGTGAGAATGCTATTACTACACATGCAACATATCCGTGCATTACACAGTTGTGTATACATGTCTCAATCACAGGGGCACATGATGTACACAGGCAATGCAAAGATGGCCATGGACAGTATGCCAGCAGTAACTACATGGTATCATTGCTTGGGAAGTAAAACCTTGTTTAAATGCACTGTCACTGCACCATACCTGTCCAGTGCATGTAACTACACACTATGGGGGGTGACAACAACTCAGTGAGCCTGCTAGCCAGTGGCGTGCAGACTGTTAGCCTTGCTAGTCAGACAACATGCACATTTAGGAAGGCAGTGGACAGAACACTCACCTGCTCCCCTGCTTTCCCATACAGCTTGCTGTACTGTGGAAGGAGGCTGTCCAGCAGGGCCTGGTTCTCCTCAGGGCTGAAGGCTGGGGCTCTCTCCACAGTACGTGCCATTGCAGGGTCCAGAGGGTGCAGATTCAGCAGCAGTGGTGGTGGCAGATGTCGTCCTGGAGCATGTAGTGCAGGCAAGTGAGCTCTCAGGGGAACAGCCAGCATTATATGTGTGCTGCAGAGGCAGTTACTGTCCCATGTGTCCAAAGTGATAGGTCCAAGTAGTTAGCATCTTCTGAATCTGGCCAATCCATGGAATTGCACCACTTACACACGCCCACAGCATCCTTCAAAAGTTCAACTTCATGACACCCATGAATTTGCAACATTGTTGTGGGTGACCAACTGAATTTCCAGCATCAGACTCGTTCAAATTTTGAAAACGCATCCGTTGCCAGGCCAGGCCATAGCCAATGGGTGCACACCGATCGGTCCATTGCTGTTCAAGGCGTACCCGGGATACAACGCGTACCCGCACACATTGATTGCAATGGGCCGGCCGGGCACACCGATCGGTCCATTGCTGTTCAAGGCGTACCCGGGATACAACGCGTACCCGCACACATTGATTGCAATGGGCCGGCCGGGCACACCGATCGGTCCATTGCTGTTCAAGGCGTACCCGGGATACAACGCGTACCAGCGCACATTGATTGCAATGGGCCGGCCGGCCACACCCATCGGTCCATTGCTGTTCAAGGCGTACCCGGGATACAACGCGTACCCGCACACATTGATTGCAATGGGCCGGCCGGGCACACCGATCGGTCCATTGCTGTTCAAGGCATACCCGGGATACAACGCGTACCCGCACACATTGATTGCAATGGGCCGGCCGGGCACACCGATCGGTCCATTGCTGTTCAACGCGTACCCGGGATACAACGCGTACCCGCACACATTGATTGCAATGGGCCGGCCGGGCACACCGATCCGTCCATTGCTGTTCAACGCGTACCCGGGATACAACGCGTACCCGCACACATTGATGGCAATGGGCCGGTCGGGCACACCGATCGGTCCATTGCTGTCCAACGCGTATTGCAAATACAACACGTACCAGCACACATTGAATGCAATGGCCAATGTGTGCGCACCGATCGGTCCATTGCTGTCCAACGCGTATTGCGAATACAACGCGTACCAGCACACATTGAATGCAATGGCCAATGTGTGCGCACCGATCGGTCCATTGCTGTCCAACGCGTATTGCGAATACAGCGCGTACCAGCACACATTGAATGCAATGGCCAATGTGTGCGCACCGATCGGTCCATTGCTGTCCAATGCGTATTGCGAATACAACGCGTACCAGCACACATTGAATGCAATGGCCAATGTGTGCGCACCGATCAGTCCATTGCTGTCCAACGTGTCCCTGTACATGTCACTGGCATATGTCACCATGCCTGTCACAGGTGAACATATGCCAGCCACATATACTTCCCAGGGAGTGAGGGGCACACCTACAACACCACAGCCTGTCCAAACTGTATCCTAAGGCGTGTAAGGCTGCATTACCTATTCCGTGTATGGGGGTGAACATGTTGTTCTGTGGGTGTCACTTGGGCCAGCCACCCCTAGGCTGTGCACGTGTTCATGGGGACAGTATCCTTGGTGTTTCGTGTACATGAACACTGTGATGTGCAACTGTTCATATCTGAGCATGTGGCATGGTCACATTTCACGGTGTTGTATGTGTATGTCATGTCACATGCCCCCTGAGTCCCATGTGGGACGGTATGTTTAACCCAGGCTGACCCATTGGCACAATAGTGATGGTCCTCCGCAGTCTGTGTGCATGTTGTGTTTACAATGTCTCTGATTTCATGTGCACAATGGGAGACAGTCTCCACATCCACGTTGTTTGTGCATGGACTTTGATGTTGTGCGTGTGTGTGTCACAGACGTCCATGTCTGTCCTGCCGAGGCAACAGGGACCACTACCTGTGGGGGTCATGGTTGTTTTGCTGTGGTGTATACATGATACGCCATGTCATGCCAGTGTCCATGTGGCAATACAGGGTCCCTGGGAATCTACCTGTCATTGGGCTGTGATGCCTGGGGCACATCTGTCCTCACATGTCACTGTGGGGTGTGTTTGTAACGTGGCAGCAGGAGATGGGAAATGTGACACGTCCTCATGATACCCAATGGCACAACCTGGGACTTATTGATGCCACTTGTTGAACTGTGATGTTGGATGTTGGCCATGTATGTGCCATACATGTCCTTACGGAACTGCACACATCATGTACTTGTGCCTCATAATGATGTATCATGTGATATTGAGTGTGTTCAATGCCACATATGTGGGGTGACTGACAATCTTTCTTTCTTCACCTATGCACTGCAGGGCACCAGCTGTCCATAGACCATTCCCTGACCTGGCAACGATGGTGGAACGTGACAGCATCCGAAGGTACCGCTTCACCAGGCAGCTGATTGAAGATTTGGCAGTGCGCTTGGCACCACACCTGCAACCTGGCCGGCCGTATCCTACAGCGCTGACCCCCAAGGTGAAGGTGATGGCAGCCCTACACTTCTTTGCCACCGGTACCTTTCAACACACTCTGGCGACTGCTGGTGGGATGTCACAGACCATGTTCAGCCGTGTGCTCCGCGATGTATTGGAGGCTATGTTGATATACCTGAACCAGTACATCTATTTCCCTAGACTCCAGCAACTGACTGGCGTGAAGAGTGACTTCTATGCCCTGGGGAGGATGCCGCATGTCATTGGCTCCATTGATGGGACACATGTGGCTTTGGTACCACCACAGGCCCAGGAGCAGGCATACAGGAACCGCAAGCACTACCACTCGGTCAATGCACTGGTGGTCTGTCTTGCAGATATGACCATCACACACGTGTGTGCCCGTTTCCCCGGTTCTGCACACGATGCCTACGTGATGAGGAGTAGTCGCATCCAGAGGATGATGTCACAGATGCGGAACCAGCGTGCCTGGCTTGTTGGTGTGTACTGACTTTGTACCATAGTGTGTGTTCTGCAATGTAGTGTCCCACCCTCTTTTCCAACTCAGCTAATGTGCAATTGTCTGTATGTAGGTGACTCCGGATATCCCAACATGCCGTGGTTGCTGACGCCCCTCAGGAACCCTCTGACACCAGCCCAGATGCGCTACAATGAGGCACATGGTCGGACGAGGAGAGTTATTGAGCGGACATTTGGTCTCCTGAAGAGCCGCTTCCGCTGCCTGGACAAGACAGGAGGGTCCCTCCCATATGCCCCGGCAAAGGTGTGTGAGATTGTCATCGTCTGCTGCATGCTACACAACCTGGCAGTGCGGAAGGAGTTGCCTCTCATCCTGGATGACGATGACCAACGTTCGCCACCTGTGGAGGATCCTGGCCTGGACCACGATGCCAGTGATGATGATGATGATGATGATGGTGATGTCCGCACACAGCTCATCACCAACTTCTTCAGCTGAATGTAAGTATCCAGAGATGTCATGTAACTGATGTGAGTTTGCATGATATGTGTTGGTGGTGCTCTGGTGCTGTTTGAGTGTGTGCATGTGCTACATGACTGTATGTGTGTAGCGATGTGTCCTTACAGGTAGTCTGTACTCCCCAACAGTGTTGACATGCTAACTTGGTTCTGGGTGGGTATCTTGTGACATGTATTGGGCATGAGTATTGCAGTTCTGTCCTGTTCTTCAGTGCTTTTGACTGTGTGTCATTTCTGTCCTTCACAGGGTACTTTCAGAGTCGTTTGGTCAACTGTGATCCCCGACACCGTGATTCGACTTCCAGGGTGGTAGCTGTCGTGTCCCTACAGGTGATGTGCACCACACCCATGGACTTCCTTCCTTCTACACTTGTTGACTGTGTGCCCGCTGCCAGGTGGGATTACCTTGCATCTGTGGTGGTTACAACATGTTGCAAATGTGTAATAAACCTGTGCTTCACTTTGTGATGTGCGTTGTCTGTGGTCACACATCTGACTGACATTTGCTTACTGCACCAGTGGGCTAGTTAACACAGACTGTGAATAGGTGTTGGGTCTGTGCAATGCAACGTATTTCCTGGCAACATCAGTGTAGGCGATGAGTCAGATGGCCATGGTGTGTATGTGTTGTGTAGCCCTGGTGGTGTGCCTCCCTCATATGTGTGACGTCGCCATGACTCACATGCCGGTGTTGTACTTGCTGTAGCAGTTAGCATGCACAGTGTCATTTCCCAGTTCATCATCACAACTTCAGAAACAACGTAGGAATCACAACAGAGGCAAGTATGGTGTATTAGTGAGTTTATTGACATACATGTGTGAGTATAGTGCACAGGATGGTGGGTGCTGTACATTGTGATTGTAATCCAAAGTTCCTAGATGATTTGGAAGTCCTGGTAGCATAAATGTCCAGAGTAAAGTCCACAGTCATCTGAGACATTGGTCCAACTTGAGCTCCCCATGTCATGTGGGAGAGTTGTATTGCAGTCAACAGGGTGAACAGTTTGCGCACAAAGGTGATTATCCAGAACAGGTTTAGGCTTCCTGGGGGTTGCACATGGCCATCGGCCTCTCACTTGCCCCTCCTCGGACGGCCCCTCTTCTTTGGGGGGGACCCTCAAGTGCAGGCTGCTGCGGTGCAGGGGACTCTCCGCCAGAGTCATCCTCCCTCCCTGTGGCAGTTGCAGTTGTTTCAGCAGCAGATGTTGTGGGCACACAGGGAGGTGTTGACTGGTTGCTGCTCATCTGGCGGAGGCATTGTAGTATGTCCCTATGCACCGCCGTCATCTCTTGCAGTGTGTCCCACTTGGACTCCACGCGGGACATGTGTGAGTCCAAGTGGGCATGATGGGCAGCCTGCTGCTGTTTAATGTCCCTGAGGAGCCCCACTACCTGGCTGAGCTCTCCGGTGCTGGACTGGTACGCATCGGCTATGCGTGCCAGTTGTGGGTCATCATGCAGTCCAGACCCCACTGCGATCAGTGACCTGTGTCTCCCACCCCTCCCACCACCCCTGGCGACACATGCAGTACCTGAGGTGGCACGCACTGGTGACCCTGGGCCCCCTTGGGGGTTGTTGGTGGTGTTGGTGTCCATGGCCCCACTTTGGTCCAGGGTCCCTGTGCTGGTGGTGGTGGTGCTCCTTGGTCTTTCCATGTCGGCAGGGGTGGTATGTGTGTTGACAGTCGTTGGAGGGGTGGGTGCAGGGGGTGCAGCTGGTGGTCCTGCTGGTGCTGCATGATGACTTGCTCCGGAGGTGCCAGGTTGGTCTTCTTCATCCGAGGAGGGCAGTGGCTGTTCCACACCAGTGAGCTCCGTATCCTCTTGAGCCTGGGACGGGGACTCCTCAGCTTCTGCTGCTGTGTCCCCATCATCACCTGTTTTAGGAGACACACACAATGTATGTTATGTTTCTGCAGGCATCAATGGTTGACACACCTGACAGTTGTGACTGTGCCTCTGGATGCGGGCCGGTACATTGCATTGTCCTAAGTTGTCACAGTCAGGGGTTGATATTGGTGTAGCACATTGTCCTGCATTATTTGGGCATTTCCATGTGAATGTTGGGGTGTGTACATGGTCTGCATTGGTTGTATTGGGTTGACATCCGGCCCTCCTTCCCACCCAGCCAGATATCCCACCATGGAACTTGCTTCCATTGCAGGGAGTGCAATTTGTCTTTCAGGATGTCAGTCAGTGGTGTCCTGCTGTTGGTTGGTGCACAGTTGCCAGCAGGGCCTTGTGCTCCCCACAGCAGTAGCCAGTGTCAGCCATCTTGTCAGTTGTTTTCCACTCCTTGTGATGTGTGCATGGTTCAGGGTGGTGTTGATGGGCCAATTGTGAGGCTGACCAATATCTGTGACTACGACTCCCATCATGCTATTGCCTGCATCCCCCTTCCCAGCATGCCCATACTTCCTTCCTTTTGACTCTGCTTCCCTGTGGGGTAGTGTGCCTGTGCTGACAGGATGGCTGACAGTGTTGTCCTGGCGTTTGTTTGGCTACAAGTCCCAAAAGTGTCCCTGTGCTTCACACAGCATAACCCAGTGTGGTAGTTCTTTGTGGGATATTTAATTAGAGTGTGAGGCAATGCATTCTCCCAGGTGAGTTGTGTGGAGTTTGTGTTAAGGGGGTGTGTGAGGAAAGCAGCTGGTAACTATGGTCAGAGGTGTCAGTCCTCCTTCCCACCCAGCCAGATATCCCACCATGGAACGTGCTTCCATTGCAGGGAGTGCAAGTTGTCTTTCAGGATGTCAGTCAGTGGTGTCCTGCTGTTGGTTGGTGCACAGTTGCCAGCAGGGCCTTGTGCTCCCCACAGCAGTAGCCAGTGTCAGCCATCTTGTCAGTTGTTTTGCACTGCCTGTGATGTGTGCATGGTTCAAGGTGGTGTTGATGTGCGCATTGTGAGGGTGGGCAATTTCTGTGACTACGACTCCCATGATGCTATTGGCTGCTCTGACTTGCCCAGCATACACAGTATTCCTTCCTTTCAGTGAGCTTCCCTGTGAGGTGGTGTTGTGGTGGTGGCTACATGTCTGACTGTGTTTGTTGGTTATATTTGTGCCACTGCCTAGCTGAATTTGTTGTTAGGTTTGTACATGTCATGACACAGTTACATTTCACTATGAGCTGGCATGTATTGTGTTTATCTGGCTGACATACACATTTTGGGATGATCTGTTTTGGTTGGTGTGTATTTGCTAATGGTGCATGGTTTGACTCTCCCCTTGACAGTGATGTGTGTGTATTGTGGCACAATATTGTGTACATTAGTTGTGTACTCACCAGGCTCTGGCATGTTTTCTAGTCCATAGACGCTCACTGGTGGTAGGATGGCCCGCACCTTCTCCTCCCAGGGCCTGAGGTATACTGGTTTGGCAGGAGGGCCACTGCCGGTGTGTTGGCTCAAGATGTAGTCCTTCTTCAACAGCTCCTTGACCCTCCTGCGCATGTCATACCACCTGTTCTGGATGTCTACCTTTGTGCGCAAACATGGTGATTGTGCGTTGACCCTGTCGACGATCCTCTCCCACATCTTGGTTTTCTGCGCCATGGGTGTCTGTTGGACCAATGTGCCAAACAGCTATGGCTCTACCCTGAGGATCTCATCTACCAGGACTTCCAATTCACTATCTAGGAACTTGTGATTCTTCTTTGGGGGCATGGTGTTGGGTGGTGCTGGTGAGTGATGTGTGTGTTGGTGTGCAAGTGAGGGTGTATGAGTGTGCGTTTTGTTGGGTGTATGTGAGGGTGCTATTTGTTGTGGTGCTGCTGGTGTGTGGCTTGTGTGGTGGATGAGCTGTGAGTGTGTGTGTGGTTGCTGTCTGTTGGTGTTGAGTGCTGGCAGGTAATTAGAATTTGCAAAGGATCATGGTAGGGATTTGTGTCCTTTATATAGGTGGAGTTGTAGGTGTGTCTTTGTTCCCTGTTTCCCCCCAGTATTTATTTGCTTTGTGATAGCTTGTTTGGCCTTTTTTGTGTCTTTTTTCCTTGGTTATTTTTGTGCATGTAGGAGACGTTCTTGTGACCGAGTCGGACCCTCCAGTTGTCTCGTGCGAGCCTCTCCTATTCATTCACGCTGTGTTTGTGCTGTTTTCTGTGCTGCGTACGCGTCGGTCGCGGGGTTTTGGTGTGCTTCGGCTCGCAGTTTTGAATGCGTGTCGGTCGTGCGGCTTGTGCTCCGTGCGACTCGGTCGTGTTTTCCACGCGTTGCATCGTACTTGGCGGGTCGACGTTCGCGGGTACGTTTCGCTCGGGATTCTTCCTGGTGCGTGTCGTTCGGCTCGCTTCGCATGCTTTTCCGGCCGGATGGCTGTTTTCCGCGCGGCTCGGTCGGTCGGCTTGTGTTCCGTACGAGTCGGTCGGATTTAGCACGCTTTTCATCGTACTTTGCGGGTCGGGCTGCACCGGTACGTGTCGGTCGGTATTTATTCCGGCTCCGAGTCGGTCGGTACGTTTTCCAGCCCGAATCGGAATCGGCCCCATAGTCTTTAGTTTGCTTAGTTAACCCTGGCCACCAATAGTGCTGTTTCAGTAAAGAAATAGTCGCTGTAACGCCTGTGTGTGCAGAGCCCAAACCCTCGTGTGCTGCTAGTATTAAACCCTGCCTACGATCCATATTTGGTATTACCCTATCCCCCACTCCAAGAATCTGAGCATATGGAATGCTACTTGCATCTAACTTGTAGGAGTATTTGAGTGGAAATGTTTTAGGTACTGCTGTGCTGCCTATGCGTGAAGCAATGACAGCTACCATAATCTCACCGTCTATTCTCGTTTTGGAACGAGTGAGTGCAGCTACGGAAGCCGTGCGAACAGCCCCCTTTGCGGCTTCATCAGCCAATGAATTCCCTTTAACGTGAACGCCATCACGTTGATGACTCAGTGTATGGATCACGTGAGTCCTTGGTAGCTCGTTTTTCAACTCTGCTACCTGTTCCCATAGCATTTTATGCTTAATTGTGCCACCTTTCGCATCTTTAAACCTGTTTTGCTCCCAATGGTATAGGTATTCATTATATGACTGAACACAGTAAAACGAATCACACACAATTAGTGTGGGGAATTCGTGATCCGTATTTACAAGTGACAGTATCAGTGCTTTTAACTCTGCCAACTGTGCCGTGCAGTCTCCTAGCGATTGCGTTTTTGTGCAACTCGGATAGAACTTTCCATCCTGCATGCAACCTTTAACGATAGCACACGCTGCGCTGTATTGCTGCTTACTTCCTATGGCCGGTTGCGCAGATCCGTCAGTATAAATAATATATTCATACTGATCGAGAGGCAAGATTTCATTTGGTAGAGGATATTCGTGTTCATATTGCAGGAATGCCTGTGTTTTTAAACTTGGATCAAATCTGTATTCAACGTCCGTTGCAGTAAGATAATTAGCCCATTGTATCCATCTTGGATGTAAGGCTTTCGCATTTGGAATGCTAGCCTTTGTAACAGCTTCTAAAGCTGGTACCGGGGTTACGACAATAATGCGTTTCCCCTGTGCCAGTGCTCTTTCTCTTGCTACAGCGGTCTGAACAGCTGTCAGGATTTTTTCTGTTGAAGTGAAACGCATTTCTGTATTTGTGTACAGGTGTGATTTTGGTACTGTTTCTCCTTCATTGAAGGTTAAGTAAGTGTACCCGCATTGACCCGCAATTATACGGATAACCAACTGGCGTACGTATACGCGTGTTTGCAAGTGTTTGGAAGCTATCATGTCTTCCTGGAGTGAACGAAGAATATTAGTATGTTCTTGTGTCCAATTTCTGGCTGAAAAGTCAGGTTTTATTAGGTCGTAGAAAGGTTTTACCCTTTGTGCGTAATCTAAAATGTATGTTCTGCCGAAATTTAGGAATCCCAGTATTGATTGTAATTTTTTTATGATTTTGGAGGCTGGAGCAGCGCACATTTTTCTAAAAAGTTTGCTGCTAGACTTTTCCCTTCACTTGATAGCTCATATCCCAAAAATAGGACATTGAGGTGGGCTATTTTTGATTTTTTAAAGTTAAACTTGTAGCCCTCAGTGGCAAATCCCATAATAATGGTGCTTACCCTGGTCAAGTGCCTCTCTAAGTCATCGTCCGTTAGATAAATATCATCCACATAGGACAACGCTTCTTCATCAAATTTTTGAAGTAACTCTGTTACCCTTCCTAAAAATACCCCAGGGCTATTCTTATACCCTTGGGGGAGTCGACAAAATTGTCGCTGGGACCCTAACGCTGAGAATGCGGTCAGATACCTGCTTTCAGGCGCTATATTTTGGCAAAAAAAATCCATTTGAGATATTAAGTGTTGTTTTGTATTTTTTCCGCACAATGTTATTCATTAATGCGGCACTATGTGCATTTTGGAGAGCAAATGTCTTTGTGCATGAGTTTAAATTTAAATGTCTGTAATCTAAAACTAGATAATATGTATTGTCGGGTTTAGAGACGGGAAACAAAGGATTGTTCATTGGAGAGGTACATTTTTTAATGACCCCCTGGTATTCAAGTTGATTTAAGATCTCCCTGACCTGTTTTTTAGCTTCTTGCTTTATTGGGTATTGCCTCTGAGCATTAGGTGAAACTTTTAACGGGATCACGTGGTAGGTTGAATCTTCATCCCACCCAGCGTGATTTTTGTACAATGCTAGAGCTTGGGCTACTGCCCACTCCCGTGCATATGTACGTTTAAGGAGAACGGGAACATGGTCGGAAAATGCAGGAAAAATTATACTTTCTCCCCTGGGGCACTCCATTACGAATGCTGGTGGCCAATCTTGTTTGGCTAACAGGATGTCATACCCAGATGATAAGTTCCTCCAAAAGAGACCTTTTACTTTCCTGGGCTTGTCCCCCTCCATCCGGAGTGTTATTTCATGTAACTTATGTGGGACGCTCACCCTTTTGTCTGGTGTTTCCACCGTGATGTAATCATTCAAGTCCGCTGTCACCAGAAATTCCTTCAGGTTCTGGCGAGCTATTGTTACTTCTGCCGCACTGTCTAGCATCGTCAGAGCCCATTCTCCGTTCAGAAGTTGTGTTCTCAGAATTCTGGGCATGTCTGATTTTCAGACCAGCAACTTTCTTTTTCTTAAATTGAGGTTTTGATTTTGGCTTATCTTCATTTTTGGAAGTAAAGTCTGGAGCGCGCTGCTTGTCTCTGGACTGTGTGCGTGCCTCTCTGTGTTCTGACTGTCCTTCTCTCTCTGAGGTTTTTCTTCGAGCCCTGAAATGAATGAGAGGAACGTGTATCAGTATCCTGATACCTGTCAGGTTTCCTAATATTATCCCTATTCCTAAGGTTGTACCTCTTTTCAGAGGGCTCCTGTGGAGGAGACCTACCTCGGGACTGAGATCTGTTGTCTTTAAACTTTTGTTGTTTTTTATTATCCCACTTCTTTTTAGAAGAAGTCGGTGTCTGCTTAGAAGTGTTCTTTTCGGGACTGCCCATTAGTTGAGGTGTTACAGCTTTTCCCCCCAAACTATCCCTGACTAACTCTGCATACGCAGTTTCAATTATTTTGGGTAGTTCATTCTCCTGTTCTAATGGAGAGAACTCCGGTAGGCGTTGGCGAATTGCCACTGATGCTGCTTCCCCTTTAATGTTAGCTAGTATTATGGCTGATACCTGGTCGTAGTTATTTAATAACTTCATCCCTAAGTTCAGAGCAGGCTCTGCTCCGTACTCATTTTGTATTTGTCTTAATACATCTGGTATCACTGCAAATGAAGGAATACCATGAGTTCTGGTATATATGGCAGCAAAGACTGTACCCCAAGAGGTACAATCCTCTAAGTGTGGTGTAATCCCCATGGGCAAGCAGATTGTTAACATTCTGTGTTTTTCAAATGGTGTGGTATTTGGGAATACTGCTTCTAACTGAGTTATTTTCTGAGCTACCCAGAAAGGAATTTGTTCACGTTTTGTGGGCAATTTACCCATTACCACGTGTAATGTTTGTGGAGTAATTTTAGTAGCTGTGCTCTGTGTAGGAGCTGTATTTGGTGTAATTACTGTTGGTTGGACCGCAAGTGTCCTCATGACAAATTGTGTCATGTTTCTGTAAAGTTTTATCAACTCTTTGTTTTGAAAAAGCAATTCATCATTTGGCATTGTGTCAATGTCAGGATGTGGTGCATAGGTCGCTAATATCGGTAGGGCGGTGGCGATCCGCACGCCATCCTAATAGACCCCTTAGTTTTCTGACTCAGATTGATTTTTGTTTATGTTGGCTACTACTTTGTTCTTTTTAGGTTTGATTGGGCATTCTCGAGCAAAATGTCCTGCTTTGCCACAATACAAACACAGATTTCCCTTACGACGTCGTTCTTTCTCATCTTGAGATAGTGGGCCTTTCACCCCACCGATCTGCATTGGTTCAGGACCATTCTGTTTCTCTTCTGTTTCTCTTATCTGATTTTACCATAATGATTCTAGTGTCCGTTCGTGGTCTTTCACTTTTTCTCTCTCCCAATCTATGATCTAATTTTACTACAACATCTATGAATTCTGAGTATTCCACAGGTAGATCCACAATGTGAGTTAATGAATCCTTTAATTCGTCCCTAAGTCCTCTATAAAACAGTGAAGTGCGCTTTTCTTCTGGGCTGTGTGTTTCAGCTAGGAGATGATTAAAAGTGGTTTTGTAGGTGATAAGATCTTTTGACCCTTGACGTAAATTTAAAAGCTCTTTGTCACTAGACTGGATGAAAATGTGACGTGCAAACAAGCACGCCATTGCATCTTTAAAGGCATTAAAATTGTGCTGGAGAGGATCATTCTTTTCAATCAGAGGTACTGCCCAGTTGGTAGCTACGCCGCCTAAGTAAGAAATTATAAAGGCGATTTTATCTGAATCAGAAGCAAAGACTTGGGGTTTACTTGGGGTTTACACAAAAAGTGTAATTGACATTGACTCATAAATGAGGCAAAACGTATCCCCCGTAAAACGTTCGGGATTGGCCAGTGGGACTGGAGTCGGGGTGACAACTGTTACCTGTAGGTTTTTGTCTGGACATTGAAAAGAGGATGTTTGAGGGAAAAAGGGGGAAGCACCAAATGTATGTGCTGCCAGAATGGGGGAGTTTCTGGTTTCTTAGTTTCTCTCCATTGAGTAAAATCACTCCTACTTTTTAATAATTCTTCCCTCAAGGTATGATTTTCTTGTTTTAAATGTTGCATCCCAATTTGTAAACTCTGAATTGCTTCGGTTAAACGTGAGGTTATTTCCGAGAACTCCATGTCTAGATCGTCGCCAATGTGAACAAGTGGCGTCTTGGCCTTCTGTTAATGAGGCACTCACCTGTTCTCCTGGTTGTTCTACCTTGGCGATGATAATTCCCCAGGTCCCTTGGGAGCTAACAGCATAACAGTTATGGACAGAAAACACACTGTCAATCACAGGGGCAAAGGGGAAGGGGGCGAGAAGAGAGAGACAAGAGATACGAAGATGCCAGGGGTCTTCGCAGAGTCAAGGGAGGCACCTCTGGAAAGGTCTGGGACGTTCTGGAACTCCAGATTATGAATTGTGGTGTACGGATAACCTTGTTCAAGAACACTGTTCTTCTTGAGGTGCTAAAGATGTAAGAAACAATATATGAATAACCAATCCAGCAAGAAACAGTAAAGCATATATCGTTCTTGACCTTTGTTCTTTATATCCTACCTGACATATGTAAAGCATATAATACAGAAGGTTGTGTATTCTTCGCAAGAACTTCTTTAACCAGATGTCAATGACGTCGTTCTGAATAATCAAATGAATATCCTATAAAACAAACCAATATTTAAATGAGAACTACCAATAGAAAAACATGCTCTGAATAGGTGTTGTCAATTGCACATGTCTGAAGGAATATACATGAGCCCTTCAATAGTTGACTTCCATCCTTGTGCATTGCACATTTCACAATAATAAAAAACATTAAAAAGAAAATAGAAAATAGACAATAATTCTGCACTGGGTATACCTGACAAGGCCTCTTATTATGGAGAGTCAATGTTTCTTTGCATAACAACTTTTATAGTGTCTGTTTTCTTCGGTATTACCGTTGGAAGACACCGCAATTACTCATTAGTTCAGTAAAATAAATGTTATGCCTTGAGTTCATTTATACTGCCCAAAAGATTGTGCTCAACTTGTCAAAAGTCTTTTCCAAAGGGCGCTCCTCAAAAGGAATAAAGGTTTCACTCACCACGGTCATAGCTGCCAAGGTTTCAAATCGCTATGTGTGACATTTTCATAATTTCAATGTCATTATGAGTGACATTTCAACGACTATGAGTGACACTTTGTCACAAACAAAATTAAGCAATGAAGACCAGGGAAACACATAAATATCAGACTTTACACCCATTTGAGCAACAAGAAACACTAAGAAGATCTTAGAACTTCAGCAAAGCACCAGAAATCGAAGGGCAGGAGAGGCACACTCACAGCCTAGGGGTCACAGCCCAGCCGCAGCAGGCTGTAATTTATTTTAAAAAAGACACACACTGAGTAACTGAGTTGTATAATAAAAGAGTAAGTTGCACAGTCTACTTAGTCTTATAAGCAATTAACACATTATTTGTAATGTTTACTTAGTTTAATTAGGATAAATACACTTTACCTGCGCTCACTCTCTCAGGCACTTGTCATGCAGCCTGCAGACTCCTGCTCACAGCAGCTGCTGAGGTGGCGCCGTGGCCCAGTGGGCTGGGGTCAGGTTACATTGGCTTCCTCCCGCTCTAATGTGCAGTTACACTGATGCGACCTATATTTGCTGCACTAACTTCACTTACTTACTGACTGTAACAATGGCCTGCCTCCATACTGAGTCACTCTCGCTGGTGGGCCTGGGATCGAGTGGCGGGATCTCATATTTCCGCTTTACAATTGACCGTCGATTTATTACCGGCCGTGGCGGCGGTGAGCAGCTGCTGGCAGGTTGTGCCTTGTCCTGGCGCCCAGCACTGCGGGTCACCTGCACTAGACTGCGGTTCTTGCAAGGAGTTCGGAGGAGCTGTATCGGCACCGCACTCAGTGACTTCTTGGGCAGAAATTTAAAGCGCAGCCGAAACTTATGTCGCCCACTTGCACAGCAGATGGTAGCTGAGCAGGACAGACCTGTGACGCTCTGCTGTCCATGTAGTTCACCGGCGCCTGTCGTCGGGGGGGTGACCTGGTCGACTCGCGGGATCTCCATTTTTAAATAATTTCCCGTCCGTGGCACACGCGCTGCAAGCAGTCTGTAACTTTATTCTGTTGGACTGCGGCTGCGCAGCGCCGGGCGGCAGCGTGAGGACGTCCAGCCGCGCAGCGCCGGGCGGCAGCGTCAGGACGTCCCGCCGAACTTTCAGCGCGTCAGCAGAGAGTGGGCAAATGCGTGACAATGCATTTCAGTGCGGTGATGCGGAACACCGCACTGAAATGCGTTAGCGTCACGCCTGAGGCGTGACACTTGGCAGGACTGCACGGTCAGAGGATTGTTCAGATTACCTTGTCCCAAAAAAACGTAACTTCTTTGTTTCTTTCTTTTACAGGAATTACGGTACTAAAATCCAGAAGAGCAGGAAGGGGAATTCGTCACCGAAGACGGAGGCGAGCCGGGAAGGAGAGGAACCAGACGAGGATGCCGGAGCCTGGAGAGGAATCGGAAGAGACCGGCCGTCAGAAAGAAACTGGAGCCAGGTAAGTGCTGGTAGAAACGAGGCCAAGTCGCGAGTGAAAGCAGGAGTGGTTTAAATACCCTCGCTGTGCAGCTGGTGCTTTGCATACTCGTGTTTCACCTGTTTGCCAGTTTGCACATGCAAAAGACTGTTGGCAGCTTCTGAAATTAGCATACTTGCTCATGACATGTTTTGTCAGTTAACACGTGTCAGAGACTGTTAACTAACACTTTGTATTTCCATACCTCATACGTACAAAGATGCTAAAGGAGCACTTTAACATTGTTCTTTTACAATGTTCAGTATTACCACATAGTCCTGTAACATTCTGGAATGTAATATAATTACATTATCTTGTGTTCAGTATAATCACATATTGTTGTAACATCCTGGAGTATAATCACACAATCTTAATGTCTTTTGATTAACGGCTAAGGCGGGCATGGGTGAGGGAGGTCATACCCATAACACTGGGAAGGCGTGTGAAGTAGCCAGTCATCCAGGTATGGGTATATTCAAACCCCTTAGAAATGGAATGAGGCAATTAAGGGATCCAACACCTTCGTGAATACCCTGTGGGCTGTTTGCAGGCCAAAAGGTAGTACCCTGAACTGAAAATGCCTCCTTTTGATACAGAACCTCAGGAACTTTTGGTCGTGTGGGTGGATTGGAAAGTGATAGTACACATCCTGAAAGTCTAGAGTGCACATTAAATAATTCTTCACAACCAGGGTAATGGCCCGCTGTAATGTCTCCTTCTTGAATGGCAGAGTCCGAACAAATCTGTGGAAGGATTTCAGATCTAGGACCATCCGGAAACCCCCTGTTGATTTCTCCACTAGAAAGACAATTGAGTAGTACCCCATCCCGCTCTCCGAAGAGGGAACCAGCAAGATGTCATCTTTCTGTAGAAGCGGCTCTATGCCTTGAGACGGGGCCAGACTTTTCATATCCTTCACTGGTCAAGCAGTCAGTCTCACCCCTGAGTCCTCTCATGAAGTCACAAACTCTATTCTGTACCTTTCTTGGAGGATATGCAGCACCCACTCGTCGGAACTAGATGCCTTCCAAGCCATCAGAAGATGTTGACGTCTTCCTCCAACCGCAAATCTTGTGTGGGAATCCATATAGTGAGGACTGAGGGTTTGTCAGGGACCTGGTTTTCTTATCCACACTTTTCTTAGGATAGAACTTTCCTTGAGGATGCTGTTGCTGACAATGGGAGGCCTGGTGAAAAGAGGACCTCCTTGGAGTGCCCTGTTTTTCCAAAAAGGGTTGTTTCAATGAAGAGGATGCTTCTTTTCTTTAAACAACTTATAGAGCTTCTCTTCCAGCTCTGAACCAAACAACTGAGTTCCCTGAAAACGCCTTTTGCGCCGACTCAGTGAGCCAGCCCTTCAAGACTAGAATACGCCTGGCTGCTATGCAGCCTCACCTGCAAGAGCAGAGGCCCTCACACCATCAAATATAATATCAGACATATTTTCCACTTGACGTTCAATTTGTTCCAACAGAGAAGAACAGTCAGAAGAATCATCTATGGCTCAAAGCAATTTTTTGATGTTTGTAATCGAAGATTGTGAAGCATATGATCCATAAACTCCTGCTCTAAGAGCCAAATGAGCACCTGAATAAACTTTCAGGAGGGAGAGTCTATTTTTTTATCAGTAGCATCTTTGATTATCCCATCCTCCCCCAAGGAGGTCCTGCTAACTAAACTGGCCACAAAAGAGTGAATTGGAATAACATCAGGTAAATTCTCTGGCGTAATCAATCAATCAATCACGGCATTTATAGAGCGCGCTACTCACCCGGGAGGGTCTCAAGGCGCTGGGGGAGGGGGTAAGTTACTGCTCGAACAGCCAGGTCTTGAGCTGCTTCCTGAAGGAGAGATGGTCCTGGGTTCGCCGAAGGTGAGTGGGGAGGAGTTCCAGGTCTTGGCTGCCAGGTAGGAGAAGGATCTTCCTCCGGCGGTGGTTCTGCGGATGCGTGGTACGGTGGCGAGGGCGTGGCTGGTTGATCGTAGCTGGCGTGTGGGCGTGTAGAAGGTCATGCGGTCGTTGAGGTACTTTGGGCCCAGGTCGTGGAGGGCCTTGTGTGCGTGGGTGAGGAGTCTGAACGTGATTCTCTTGCTGACGGGGAGCCAGTGCAGGTCTTTCAGGTGTCCGGTGATGTGGCTGTGTCGGGGGATGTCCAGGATGAGTCGTGCGGAGGCGTTCTGGATGCGCTGGAGTCTCTTTTGAAGTTTGGCTGTGGTTCCGGCGTAGAGGGTGTTCCCATAGTCCAGTCGGCTGGTGACGAGTGCCTGGGTGACGGTCTTCCTGGTTTCAGTGGGGATCCATCTGAAGATCTTGCGGAGCATGCGCAGGGTGTTGAAGCATGAAGATGAGACGGCGTTGACTTGTCTGGTCATCGACAGGGAGGAGTCCAGGATGAAGCCCAGGTTGCGTGCGTGGTCCGTTGGCTTGGGCGCGGTGCCCAGGGCCGGGGGCCACCAGGAGTCGTCCCAGGCGGAGGGTGATGAGCCCAGGATGAGGACTTCCGTCTTGTCTGAGTTCAGTTTAAGGCGGCTGTTCCTCATCCAGTCGGCGACGTCTCTCATCCCGTCGTGTAGGTTGGCACTGGCGGTGGTGGGGTCGTTGGTGAGGGAGAGGATCAGCTGGGTGTCGTCGGCGTAGGAGATGATGTTGAGGTTGTGTCGGCGTGCGATGGCTGCGAGGGGGCTCATGTAGACGTTGAAGAGGGTTGGGCTGAGTGAGGATCCTTGTGGAACGCCGCAGATGACTTCGGTGGCTTCGGATCTGAACGGGGGAGGCGGACTCTCTGGGTTCTTCCGGCGAGGAACGAGATGATCCATTCCAGTGCTTTCTCTCGGATTCCGATGTTGCTGAGGCGCTTCACTAGGGTGCGGTGGCAGACGGTGTCGAACGCCGCGGAGAGGTCCAAGAGGATGAGGGCAGCTGTTTCCCGTTGTCGGTTAGGGTTCTGATGTCGTCGGTGGCTGCGATAAGGGCGGTCTCGGTGCTGTGGTTGGCCCGAAACCCGGACTGCGAGGGGTCGAGGATCCATTCGTCTCGAGGAAGGCGGCAAGCTGTCTGTTGACGGTCTTCTCGATGACTTTGGCCGGAAACGGAAGGAGCGAGATGGGACGGTAGTTCTTGAGGTCGGTGGGGTCCGCCGTTGGTTTCTTCAGGAGGGCGGTAAGCTCGGCGTGCTTCCAGCTCTCCGGGAAGGTGGCGGTGTGGAAGGAGGAGTTGATGATGTCCCGGAGATGGGGTGCGATGGTGGCGTCGGCTTTGTTGAAGACGTGGTGTGGGCAGGGGTCGGTTGGTGATCCGGAGTGGATGGAGTTCATCGTGCGGGTGGTGTCTTCGGTGCTGATCGGGGTCCAGTTGCAGAGGGTGGTGGTGGCGGGCGTTGGTTCGGCGGTAGGGTGCGTTGTTTGTGCGTCGAAGCTGTTGTGTATGTCGGTGATCTTGCGGTGGAAGAACGCGGAGAGTGAGTTGCAGAGGTCTTGTGAGGGGGTGATGTCGTTGTTTCCGGCGCTGGGGTTGGAGAACTCTTTGACGATGCTGAAAAGTTCCTTGCTGTCATGGGCGTTGTTGTCCAGTCGTTCTTTGAGTGCCGACTTCTTGGTGGCACGGATCAGCTGGTGGTGTTTGCGGGTGGCGTGCTTGAGGGCGGTCCTGTTGTCTGTGGTCTGGTCGAGTCGCCAGGTTTTCTCGAGAGTGCGGCAGTTCTTCTTGGATTCCTTGAGTTCGTTGGTGAACCAAGGGGTTTTCTTGCTTCCGGGTCTGCTGGGAGGGTTTTTTTGTGGTGCGAGGTCGCCGGCGCAGGCGGTCAGCCACTTGGCGAGGTTGCTGGCTGCTTCGTTTGGGTCCGTTGTGTTGGTGGGTGTGTTCTGGCTGAGGGAGGCGGTGAGCTGCTCGGTGGTGATCTTGCTCCAGCTCCGGCGGGGAGCCTGTTGCGGGTGGTGGTGGGTCGCAGTCTTTCTGAAGCTGAAGTGGACGCAGCTGTGGTCGGTCCAGTGGAGTCCGGTGGCGTGGCTGAAGGAGATGTGCTTGCTGGACGAGAAGACGGGGTCAAGCGTGTGGCCGGCGTAGTGGGTGGGCGTGTTCACCAGTTGCTTGAGTCCGAGATTGGCGAGGTTGTCCAGCAGGGCGGTGGTGTTTCTGTCGTTGCTGTTCTCCAGGTGGAAGTTGAGGTCCCCTAGGAGGATGTAGTCGGCGGAGGGCATGGCGTGCGGGCTGATGAAGTCTGCGATGTCTTCGCTGAATAGTGTGCGTGGTCCCGGGGGTCTGTAGATGAGGGTGCCTCGGAGGGTGGTCTTGGGGTCAGTGTGTATCTGGAAGTGTAGGTGTTCGGCGGCGGAGAAGGTCTCGTCGGAGTTAGTCGAGATGCGGATGGTGTTCTTGTGTACGATGGCGATGCCTCCTCCCGTCTGGTTGACGCGGTCCCTCCGGGTGATCTTGTATCCGTCCGGGATGGCTATGGCGATGTCGGGCGCTGAGGAGGCGTTCATCCAGGTTTCGGTGAGGAAGGCGATGTCCGGTGCTGTTGCGTCGAGCAGGTCCCAGAGTTCCACGGCGTGCCTGTGGACGGAGCGGGTGTTCAGCAGGATGCATTTCAGGTGGTTGCTGCTGTTGCTCGACTTGGCGGAGGTGGTGCACGTCCGGGGGCAGGTGAATCGGCAGGTTTGGCAGGTGAAGGGTCCGTGGGTGCGTCTCGGTGAGGCTCGGTAGCAGGCAGGGTTCCGGCCGGCATTGAGTGCGGTGAGTGTGGCGGCGTCGTAGGTCCGTCGAGTAGTGTTGCGTTGGTGGGATCCAGGGGTTCTGGCGCTGGGCGCGGTCCAGTCGCGGACGGGCGCAGACGGGCTTGCCTAGGCGCGCCGGCGCGTCAGCGGCGCGGCAGCGCAGCGGCCGCCATTTATGGGGAGGTGGGAGGGAGGAGCAGCTGGGAGGCGGGAGGCAGGGGCAGCGAATGGGCAGTCAGGGGCGGGGCCGCAGGACGCAGCGGCGGGAATGGCGAGAGGCAGCGGGGGCACAGAAAGGAAAACAAGGGGAGAGCAGACAAAATCACGGGCACAGCGACAATGGGGCGTCGAGGGGCACAGAAAGGAAAACAAGGGGAGAGCAGACAAAATCACGGGCACAGCGACAATGGGGCAGCGAGGGGCACAGAAAGGAAAACAAGGGGAGAGCAGACAAAATCACGGGCACAGCGACAATGGGGCGGCGAGGGGCACAGAAAGGAAAACAAGGGAGAGCAGACAAAATCACGGGCACAGCGACAATGGGGCAGCGAGGGGCACAGAAAGGAAAACAAGTGGAGAGCAGACAAAATCACGGGCACAGCGACAATGGGGCAGCGAGGGGCACAGAAAGGAAAACAAGGGGAGAGCAGACAAAATCACGGGCACAGCGACAATGGGGCGGCGAGGGGCACAGAAAGGAAAACAAGGGGAGAGCAGACAAAATCACGGGCACAGCGACAATGGGGCGGCGAGGGGCACAGAAAGGAAAACAAGGGGAGAGCAGACAAAAAGCGTATCGTTAAGTGGGTGCAACTTAGCCATAAAGCGAGGCATCATGATTTTTAAATTTAAAGTGTTGATGAATGACAGCAATTTGAAGGAAATGTTAGCTTATTAAAAAAGATATTTAAATCCCTCTGTGGGCTACCTGTGGATCATCATGAGGAGGTCAGACGCATTATGTAGGGTGCATTGAGCATCTGCAGAAAAGGGGAAACGTTCTTTAGGACAAAGCCGGAATCACGCTGTGCCTTCACAGCGCCGGCAATATAATGAATGCGTCTTTAGCACGCATTCCTTCAGCATGCAAGTTGTAACAACGACTTGCTTTAAGGGGGTGCCTTGGTGGAATGGTGTTGAATTTAAAGTCCAAAACCTTCCCTACTATTGCTCAGACTGGAGTTGGAATAGTAAATTAAACTATTCCAAAATCCAGTGCCCCCCTAAGGCAAGTCGTTAAAATGACTTGAGTGCTGAACTAATGCGTCCTAAAGATGCGTTTGTTCTAATGATGGCGTTCCGAAGGCATGCGTGCTAAAAGCATGCAGAATACCTTCATACATTCGTTGAAAAGACAAGGAAGCCAAAGAAAAACAGTTAAAGATTGTGGCTGCATTAAAAAAAAAAAAAACACAAAAAAGAGGGGGGATCTGGGAGCTAAAAAAGGTCCAGTGTCCCTGCTCCCTAGACTGAATATGTATCACCAGGAGGACAAAGTTCCTGCGGGCAGGTGCAAAAAGTCACCCGAGCCCTTAAAAAAGAGAATTAGAGAGTGAAAGAATTCCTAGTTTGGAGACCCACTCCGGTAAGTGGAAGACCACTCTATGTCCTCTGTTCCCCTCACACACCCCGAAGGGTGTCATGCTTCATCATCGGGCGGTTGCTCCTCGTAGGGCCGGCGCTGCAATTCCCTACGGGCCCCCAAAGGGTCACTTTGACGGAGATCTTTTAAGGACCGCCGGATGGTGCATGTGGGTGTGTGGGGAGTGGGTTCTATGTAGAGGGTAAAAAAGGGTGCGTGCAAGTTAGTGAAAACATGGAGGGTAATCATGCAGCGAATTATATAGATGTACCCTGAGCAGAATTAGACTGCTAAAAAGTTGTAACCCTGAAGGCACACTATGCCCAGGGGTCATGGGTCAAAGGCCAACATGTTTCGCGCCTCTTTCGCCTAAAAGGTCGGTGGCGCTTCGTCAGGACCAAATTCTTAAAACAAAGTGCACGTGAAAATAAGTGAAACAAATTAAAATACCCTCAATATCGGTCTGGGCAATCACCTGTACACCATCAGTATGGTTACAGGTCAACGATGGGAAAAATCGCTCCAGGTCAATATCTAGGAAAAAGGAAGCAAAAAGAAACCACAGGGATGTGTATCAGTAAAACTTAATACAACATAAGTGTGCCACAGTCGTGTGCACATCAACCCCAAACCAGGGCAGGGACACGAGTCAAGAATATATATGAGGGCACCACAACCGTGCATGGCATCTAACAAAATTCCCCACCAACAGTAGCCACATAATGGCATGTCAAAAATGGTATCTGAGTTCCCATATATTGGGCCAAGGCAAAATAATCTCACCCAATGCATCAAAACCTTGCACCAATAGGGAAACCTCACCCCTAATAACAATAATAGAAGCTCCATTGGCAGGGTAATTGGTTTTAACAGGATCTTACCTAACTGGTTGAAGATACGTGCTCCATCAGCTAGGCGCATGGACCGCCCCCATATTATCGGGAATTCAGCCCGGGTAGTCACACCGGTATACCGACCCCGTCCATGCGACTGCCAGTAATAAACTACCAGCGGCAGCACACGCCACTTTAATAGATCACGGATACTCGTATCGGGGTAATTTCCTTTCCGGCTCACAACAAAATAAGCTGCGCATGCGTAAGGCATTATTGGTAGTGCGCGTGCGTGGGTCAGGTAAACTAATCCCCTCTGCCCCAATACGGGCATGCCGTTAATATCTTAACTCACGTTACTCAATCGCAGTACCAAAATTAGCGTGATCATAATGTCTCCCACGCGCAACAAATGTTGAAGCCTGTATGTTTAAAAATTATCCCAGGGCATGTTTCTAATATTTACAATGCATAATAGTGGTTATCAGCCAGCCCTGAACATGCAAGGTTAGAATACACAATCATTTCAAACCAATGGAATGGGGGTGAGGAATAACGTAAAGAATGTGGGTAGTTTTAATTTCAAATGCCCCTTAAGGCCAAGCCCCATCAGGTACGCTATGCCATATGAAAAAAGTAAGGGGTTAGTTGGAAAGATTGTGCCATATCCTTATCGTTGGAGCACTCATACACTATCCGTGTCATGGTAGTAAAGGCTCGTGTACCCCAAGAAGAAGAAACTAAAGATTAATGATCCCACGGCTACACCGCCGTACTAAATATATAAAACACAAAAAAGAGGGGGATCTGGGAGCTAAAAAGGTCCAGTGTCCATGCTCCCTAGACTGAATATGTATCACCAGGAGGACAAAGTTCCTACGGGCAGGTGCAAAAGTCACCGAGCCCTTAAAAAGGGAATTAGAGAGTGAAAGAATTCCTAGTTTGGAGACCCACTCCGGTAAGTGGAAGACCACTCTATGTCCTCTGTTGCCCTCACACACCCCGAAGGGTGTCATGCTTCATCATCGGGCGGTGGCTCCTCGTAGGGCCGGCGCTGCAATTCCCTACGGGCCCTCGAAGGGTCACTTTGACGGAGATCTTTTAAGGACCGCCGGATGGTGCATGTGGGTGTGTGGGGAGTGGGTTCTATGTAGAGGGTAAAAAAGGGTGCGTGCAAGTTAGTGAAAACATGGAGGGTAATCATGCAGCGAATTATATAGATGTACCCTGAGCAGAATTAGACTGCTAAAAAGTTGTAACCCTGAAGGCACACTATGCCCAGGGGTCATGGGTCAAAGGCCAACATGTTTCGCGCCTCTTTCGCCTAAAAGGTCGGTGGCGCTTCGTCAGGACCAAATTCTTAAAACAAAGTGCACGTGAAAATAAGTGAAACAAATTAAAATACCCTCAATATCGGTCTGGGCAATCACCTGTACACCCTCAGTATGGTTACAGGTCAACAATGGGAAAAATCGCTCCAGGTCAATATCTAGGAAAAAGGAAGCAAAAAGAAACCACAGGGATGTGTATCAGTAAAACTTAATACAACATAAGTGTGCCACAGTCGTGTGCACATCAACCCCAAACCAGGGCAGGGACACGAGTCAAGAATATATATGAGGGCACCACAACCGTGCATGGCATCTAACAAAATTCCCCACCAACAGTAGCCACATAATGGCATGTCAAAAATGGTATCTGAGTTCCCATATATTGGGCCAAGGCAAAATAATCTCACCCAATGCATCAAAACCTTGCACCAATAGGGAAACCTCACCCCTAATAACAATAATAGAAGCTCCATTGGCAGGGTAATTGGTTTTAACAGGATCTTACCTAACTGGTTGAAGATACGTGCTCCATCAGCTAGGCGCATGGACCGCCCCATATTATCGGGAATTCAGCCCGGGTAGTCACACCGGTATACCGACCCCGTCCATGCGACTGCCAGTAATAAACTACCAGCGGCAGCACACGCCACTTTAATAGATCACGGATACTCGTATCGGGGTAATTTCCTTTTCCGGCTCACAACAAAATAAGCTGCGCATGCGTAAGGCATTATTGGTAGTGCGCGTGCGTGGGTCAGGTAAACTAATCCCCTCTGCCCCAATACGGGCATGCCGTTAATATCTTAACTCACGTTACTCAATCGCAGTACCAAAATTAGCGTGATCATAATGTCTCCCACGCGCAACAAATGTTGAAGCCTGTATGTTTAAAAATGATCCCAGGGCATGTTTCTAATATTTACAATGCATAATAGTGGTTATCAGCCAGCACTGAACATGCAAGGTTAGAATACACAATCATTTCAAACCAATGGAACGGGGTGAGGAATAACGTAAAGAATGTGGGTTGTTTTAATTTCAAATGCCCCTTAAGGCCAAGCCCCATCAGGTACGCTATGCCATATGAAACAAAGTAAGGGGTTAGTTGGAAAGATTGTGCCATATCCTTATCGTTGGAGCACTCATACACTATCCGTGTCATGGTAGTAAAGGCTCGTGTACCCCAAGAAGAAGAAACTAAAGATTAATGATCCCAAGGCTACACCGCCGTACTAAATATATAAAACACAAAAAGAGGGGGATCTGGGAGCTAAAAAGGTCCAGTGTCCATGCTCCCTAGACTGAATATGTATCACCAGGAGGACAAAGTTCCTACGGGCAGGTGCAAAAAGTCACCCGAGCCCTTAAAAAAGAGAATTAGAGAGTGAAAGAATTCCTAGTTTATTAAAAAAAAGCCGGCTGTTAAGATAAATCAAAGTATGAAGCAGTGCTCTTCATTTTTCAAAGCAATGGCTTACAAGTAAACAAAAACATTACTGGTTGTCATTGTAAATTGAAAGTGGGTCAATTACAGCAGTGAAGTGGATGAGAGATTCATTGAAGGAAGGAGTGATTGTCTGAGTCAGTGAGCGTAGGAGGGATACATTGTGTCAGTGAGTTTACACATATATGAGGTATAGCCATGAGCAGTCACCTCCATGCAAACCACCATGGCACGCCATATATGGGTGGAGGAGTTTTTCCTATTTTGTGTTTTATTGTAAATATGCGGTCCCACACAGCTGTGGCATTAACTTGATTGCAACCTGGTCGATATTTTAGCGGCCTGGTCTGTGTTTTCATGTTCCTACCAGTAAAAAAGTTGGGAAAAGCAGAAAACTTCAGTATTTTCTCTCTTTTGAAGTATAAATCAAAACCACCAAACAAAAAAGCCATCATCTGAAAAGTATTTGACATATAATTAGTGTTACCACCTGGTTGTTTTTTTACTGCCAGAAGGGTAGCACCCCTAGGTCTGTCTAATTTATTTCTAAACGATTATCAGAACAAACATAGGGATATGTGCCCTGTTTTGAAGGAACAGTGAGAATTTTAATTTTAGAAATCTTTTTCACTTACCAGCTCTTGACCATCATGAACACTGTGGCAGGCCCAGTTTTAACTTCCTCTACACTGGCTTGTAAATTCTTTTATCTCTTTGTGCTAGAGAGTGTGATGTTTTAGATGCAAGCAGAAGTGTTAGCATCATGCCTGCCTCCTAGCTAGGCTGACATATTTTCATTGTTTATATTACTTTTGATGATATGTTGAAATGGATGCATACAATGGAGGCTATAATGTAAACATGGGAATTGAAATAATGCATTGAACTCCATACTTATTTTGTCTTACTGGGACTCTGGTGTCGCCAAACTTAAAACAAGCTTTAGGCAATGCCAATAGGTCTGGCATTATAGGAAAGTCGTATAGTAATGGGAAGCATTGCATGTAAATTACATTGGAATAGATATGAATTTATATGTAAGCAAAAAACTGTAGAATAATGTTTGTGTAGGTTAAAAGGTCAGCTGACAGTTGCACTGTTGACTACCCTCCTCCCATCTGTGCTGCTTCCAGGGAAAAACAACATAAATTATCACTTTAGTTGCATTCCAATGTCAAACGTGTGCCCCTGAAAGTTGGAGCTCAGGCAGCTGGATAAATAAACAAAATGATAACATCCCGTTTGTCAGTTACCTGCTTGCCTGTTGCAGCTCGGGTGCTACGGACCACAGGTCCCAGCTATCTTGCTTCACGCCTGCTCTACGCAACGTCACCGCGCCTGGAGGTGCTTCATTAACGGCCGAGGGTTCCCACGGCGCGGGACGCGCGCGGACTTGCCCGGGCCAAGGGCGGGCCTGACTGCGCCCGTCCGAGCCTGGATGAGGCTGGGCCGCCTCTCTTGGTCCGTCACTGGACATAACTTTCCTTCTGTCGATCATACAATCCCGGGCCCTGCTCTAATGCCTCTTGTGCAGCAGACCATCAACGCTTGGGGCAGATGAAGACCAGGTAGGCAGGCAGCTTGCCTTATCCTGCCCGGTATAGAAACTGCGCATGGTTGCGGGACAGCAAGTTGGGGCTCTGGTTTTTCTGCTGTCTGATAAGATATCCTGTAAAGTAACCAGTAACCAAGCCAACACATCCAATCAATTATAACCCTATTAGCCCTGGGGGTATCAATTGTCTATAATTGTCTAAAAAGTATTTTTCCTGGTATTATTATGGTGAGGCGCAAGGCGACCCTAGCCCCTGTGAGGGCATCAGCTGTTACTGCAGCGCCAGGGGCAACTATGGATACGTTTCTCCAGCGCGCCGCGGCTGTACTGGATAAGGAGATTGAGTTGGTCAATCGTCGTCTCTCCAGGTCTCCGGTTAGCGCTCCATCTTCCAGTTTGGTAGTTACCAGATCGACTCTGTCTATCGGCGAGAGCAATACATCAAATACCTTGGGTTTGCAAGAGTCCACGCAGGATTCCATCGGATCAAATAGCCATTCCGTAGCTCGTCAGCTACCTCTTTCTCCAGCAGTTGTAATTACCAACAAGGGGGACGGTAACGCACCCTCTATTCAAGGGCACATGGAAGTCACTCATCGTACACTCTTGGTTAATGAAAAAGCTGCAGGTCCAACAAAACGAGGGAGCCAAATAGTGGCTGAGTCAGGTAGCTCAGGGACCGGCATTAAACGAAAATTTATAACAACGGGGGGCAAGGCAAAAAGATCAAGACCTAATTTGACGCCACATGAATCACTGGCCACCCAAACAATAACTAAGGCTGATCTGATGGGTGCTTTAGAAGCTTTCAAGGAGTCAATGAAGTCTTTACTGGATGCCAAATTGGATCCTTTACTCCAACGTTTGAATTTGATCGAACAAGACCTAGCCGACCTCAAACATTGTGCATCAACAGCAGGGGCAGTCGCCAACTCTGGCCCCGCGTCTGCTCCTTCAATCTCAGACAGCCCTAATCCGACAAGCCTACCTACAAATGCTAGGGGACGCTTACAATTGCTTGGGGGAGCGGCACAAGCAAATTCCACGGCGTCCCAGCATCGCTCCATGGACAGGCTGGTCAGGCGGGACCCTTCGACTCTGGAGAATGCTCCACTGGGGGGGACCCTAAGGGGGGAGGGGAGTCCCCCTTGCAGATCTTTCCAGTCATCCACTTGCCAGCTGAATCCACACCATATGTTGTGATATTGGGGAACGTGCCAACCCTCTCCCAGGGCTCTAAGGAGGACTTCTCTCAATTAAAAAACAAAGTCTTACATTGGTTATCGCAGAATACCACCTCGGGATTGAGGGTGGAGCCTTATATCAACATGTTGCGAAGGGTTAGCTGGATTGGAAGTACTTTGAAAACTTGCAAGGGTGACTGTGTCATTATAAATTTTAACAGGCCCCACATTGCGGAAAGGATCCTAGCACCAGATCCAAATTTCGCTCCCCGTGGTCATAAGTCGTCAATCATGGCTTTACCGCTTGTTTTTTTTCGACAAACCGGTGGTACCGTGGCACAACAATATGAATATCAGCAACATGGCTTTTTGTAATAGTTGGAGGCCGGTGGACCGAGCCCTCAGGAACGCTTGCTCAGGTCCACCTTCCACCTTAGTCCATCCAAACCTGTTGCCCTCTTAAGTAGACAGGATCTTGGTCCTCCCCCTCTGGAGCTGACAAACAGGTTTTCCTCTCTGGCTGCGATAGACGCTTGCGATTGAATTGGTGGCCCTTCCTCCATGGACCCAGCGAAACCCAGAGACCAGAAGACTAGTCCACAACAAAGCTCTGGGAGCGCTGGTGAAAGTTCTAGTAACTTTATATCATGGAATGTTGCAGGGCTAGCTAACAAATTTTCTGACCCGCTGTGGATTGCATACGTGAAGCAATTCTGCGTGATATGCTTGCAGGAAACTTGGTTGTTAGATAGTAGCTTATTGTTAGAAGGTTATAAGTCTTTTTTGTTCCCGCATCCCCTTCCCTCAGGCAGACCAAAAGGTGGTCTTGTAATTTATATCTCTATAGCGGTGGATTGTAAGATAGTGGTTCTGCCCACATCGAGCCACTGCATCCAGTCTTTAGCACTAAGAAAGGGGTCAAGTAACCTGGGCCTTATTAATTTCTATAATTCACCATCAAGCTCTAAGGGTGGGTGTAACATCACGATGTTGGGTTCCTTTATTAGGCAACACCGTAATACTGCTTTTGACAACCTTACGATTGCAGGAGATTTTAACATCCACCCATGTGGAGTCCCAGGGGCAGCAATGTTGGCCGACCTGGGATGTCCACGCGCAAGGGGAATTCATTTTGAACATTCTTTACAGGGGGACATGTTGAATGATTTTCTTCATGAATTTGATTTAATGTCTCTTTTATCTACATGTGACCCCCATAGCCAGGCTGTTGTTCCTTCATATAAAGGGGGAGGATCACTCATAGACTTCATATTAATTTCAGTGTCTGTAAGATCTTTATTCACAGGATTTAAGATTCATGCAAGTGTCTCTAGTGACCATAACCCCCTGTGTGCTGAAATCGGTGGCTCTCTATTGGTGCCCAAGAGAGGAGTTGGGCAAAGAGGGTCTGTGTGATCTACAGACGGTAGAAGGCGGTTAAAGTGGTCACAGATCTCCCCTGATGAATTTTACAAGTCAGTGAAAGATTCTTGCGCTAGTGAACTAGCACTGTGTATCTCACCGCAAACATCCGCGGGGGAGGTCATCAGTGCCTTTAATTCCATCTCTGCCAAAGTGGGTGATCTCTTAAGTATCCCGGGTCGACGCCAAGCTTCCGAAGCCCCAAGATGGTTTGACTCCTCCTGTTCTTTGGCGGCTAGAAAGTTGCGGGAAGCTTTAAAATGTAGTCCAAGAAATCAGACCCTGGTCGGTCTGTGTCGGAGAAACTATAAATTGGAACTAGCTAAGCGTAAATCTGCCCTGAAGGAAGAAGCATGGAGAGGGTTGGTTGAGGCCAGCACGTTGAGGGATAGCTCGAGATTCTGGGGCATCATTAACAGCCCTCTATTAAATAATGAGGATGGCTGTGCAGTAGTTGCACACATCACAGAGGATGAGTGGGTGCTTCACTTTGAAAACATGTTTGAGAGCCCCGTCGAGCTAAATTGCTCGCCCAACCGTGAGACAGTTGGCGTTGACCTGATTTTCAGCATAGAAGAGATCGGGAAGGGTATCGCAGGGTTGACTAGTAACAAAGCTCCAGGACCCGATGATATCCCCCCAGATCTCTATAAGTCCGATCCAACATTTTGGGCTTCGGTCCTCGCGGCGGTAGTTAATGCTGCGGTGAGGACAGGTTGCCCGGAGTCCTGGGCCATTTCGACCATTGTGCCAGTTTTTAAAAAGGGAAACCGTGATAGCACCCATTGTTATAGACCGATTTATCTGCTGGACTCGGTGGTTAAGGTGGTGGGCCGAGTGCTCCTAGAAAGGATGACATGCTGGGCAGTGGAACACTCTACGTTATCAGATGTTCAATATGGGTTCCGCCCAGGCCGGTTCACGGTGGCCCAGTGCCTTAACCTAACTATGATGTTTAATAAATATACAGTTGCCCGTCCTGGTACCATTCACCTGGCATTCATGGACTTGTCTTCCGCGTTCGATCGCATGAACAGGACCAAACTCTGGCAATCCATGATTGATATTGGGGTAGATAGAAACATCGTCTATTTTTTAGAAGATCTTCATCGCGCAACCAAGGCTCACGTTAGATTTTCGCAAGATTTGAGAGTCTCACGCAACTTTGACATAGGGAGGGGTGTCCGCCAAGGGTGCATCTTAGCACCCTTTTTGTTTAATCCATACATTAATGATTTAGATAAAGTTCTATTGTCAACAGAGGTAGATTATCCATATGTCGGTCATCGTGGCCTCCCAGTCCTTTTATACGCAGATGATGCAGTCCTTATCTCTAGGACCGCCAGGGGGCTACAAACCCTCCTTAATTAATTCTCTGCTTTTATGTCAGAGCGGGATCTTTCTATAAATGACTCTAAATCTTATGTTATGCAGGTGAGCGTCCGCCCCAAAAAATCCCCTCAATTTTGGGTTGGATGAGCTAAAGTACCCCGCACAGATGTTTCCTCGTATCTTGGGGTAGTAATGGATGAGCATATGAAATGGGGCCCTTTAAAACAAAGAAAGAGGGGAGACTTAGTACGGGTGAATGCAGCTATTTTTAATTTTGCTTCAAAACTTGGAAAGAGACCCACTGCAGCTCTTCTTAAGATTTACCAGGCAAAGAGTGTTTCAACAGCTTCCTATGGTAGTGAAATATGGGGGCACATTACCACTGATGACTTGCAGGTAGCCGAGAACGCATTTCTGAAACGCTTATTGGGCGTTCCGCGCGGGACCTCCAATTTAGTGGTACATGAGGAACTGGGGGTGCCTTATCTCAGTGACACACTGTCCCTCCACCCCATAACCTTCTGGTTGAAAATATGGCTGAGTGAGGAACCATCATTAAGCCAACAGATCCTAAAAGATTGTATGACCCTTGACCATGCTCTTCGCATACCCTGGCTTAGATACATTAAGAACAGTCTTGTAAGGCTAGGAAGACTCGATCTGTATACTAGCCCTGAACTGGTAACCAAGAAGGATGTGGGGTTAATAAGGGAGTCTTTTAGCAGTAAGGAAAATGGAGAGGGAAGAACTGGAGCTGAAGAAACCCAGTGTACGTAAATTCATCATGCTGAAAACAACACCGTTGGCTGAGCCGTATCTTTTGGGGGTTTTAAGTACATATGAACGGTTTTTATTAACTAGGTTTCGATTGGATCTCTTTCATTTTCTGTTGGCTTTCCCGAGGGGAAGCAGCAGAGGGCAAGTGTTAACACCCTGTGGCTGCGACGATGAGTCTCCACAGGATCTGCTTCACTTTATATTATTCTGTAAACTCTATGAAGTTCCTCGGAAATCTTTTATTACCCCGATTTTAAAGAAGATGAATTTTACACAGGCTCGCCCTGCCCTTATTTATTTACAGTTGTTGCATGATGAATGTATTTTCTCTGTCCCCAGCTTCCTGAAATCTGCTATGATGGCTAGGTCCTGCCTTGACAAAATGTTTGCAATGGCAAAGGATTTATGTCACTTCAACGATAGATACACCTAAGAAAGAGGCCCGGGAATCTTCTTTTTTAACTGCTTAAAATTGTAATTATGGGTCAATGGTCCGTGTTTTAAATCAGCCCCCCTAAGCTCTGAATTAACTAAGACTCTCGGGAATTGTGCCTTAACTGTGATGAATTGTGTTGTTTTTTTATGATATTTTATGTACTGATGACTTTTAATAGTAATGACTTGGGTTATCTTTTTATGCTATTTTATGTATTGAGAACTTTTATGGTTTTATATGATGAAACCGAATAAAGTTGTTTGACTGACTGACTGACTGACTGATAACAGCTGTGTGGAGGATAAGCGCTTTTTTGAGGAAGCATACAACTTCTGCCCAATTGAACATGGACTCCTGACTCCCAACATGTGGGTGGAGCCAAAGTCCCTCTCTAGTGATGCTCACATAATTGTCTGGCAACAGATGCACTGTCAAGCAAGACTTCAAAAATTTGATAAAATCGGCAATCAGGTGAAATATATATACCCTGTCTTTGGCCATAATTGTGAGAGGCTTCGCTTAAGGACCTATTAGGCCAGAGGTCATACTGGTTTGCTGCAAATCAGTCGCAGTGGGGGTTTCTTTGGAGTTCCAAGAGCAGCACAGAGAAGTGGCCTTCAACCCTGCATGGCTTATCATTCCTGAGCAAGGGCTGCGATAGAGAATTGCTATATAGGAATTTCTTGTTAAGAAAGGCATGCTGTGCCATCCGTCTAAAGAAACTCGATTTATAGGCTTGCTATTGTCTGCTTCTGTTCAATTTAAGTATAGTGCTTAGAAGCAGTGATAGAGTGTTACAATGCCTGAAATATACTAACCATGTTAGTATTGATTATATTGTATTCACTAGCCATGGTTTCTCATTCTGTGTGGTTACTGTTCATATTTTATGCACTAGACTTGGGAGTTAGAAAATAAACATTTTAAAGATTTACCCGGTGATTCTTAGTGCTATTTTGAGTGTGTTATTCATTAATGAAAGAGGGTTTGGAGTTCCACTGTGTCCATGAACTCATCTAGAGGATCCAATAATGACCAGAAAACACCAACCACAACGTATTGGTTAGTGGGTTGTGTACAGGTCATAGGTCAACTAAGGCCCAGACTTATGAAGCCCTTGTTTGCCATAGCATCACGCAAGGCAATGCAAAGGCTTTAGTGAGATTTACTAAGCCATGCAAAGCCACCTGGCGTGGCACTGCATAGCTTATTAAACCTGGAGTAACGCAAGTCAGCGCAAGTTGATGCTTTTTGTTACCTTTGGATTCTGGTACATTCCCAAATTTACTAAGACTAGTAAACCTGGGAAAGCGTCTAAATGCCATGCCTACCCAGGTGAGGCATAACTAGGAAAAATATGTTTATTTCTGCTCGTTTTTCATCTTAAAAAGCCTCTGAGGATTGTTGTTGTACAGGAAGGTGTCCCTTCCTGCACAAAAACAATCCTGCCTGTTGCACAGGAACCCTTGCACCATGGCCCAAGTGTACCTGCGTTGGCTCTAGGCTGTACTCAGTGCGCCAGCTCAGGGAGAGAGCAGGAATGTGCCACATCTTAGCAAATATGGTGCATTCCTCCCCTATCCTGGCCACACAACGCAGAGCAGCAAGTCTTCTTGCTGCATTGCGTTGCGCGGCTTGCTAGTAAATCTGCCCCAAGATTTCAAATTCATGTTGGTTCATTGAACTAAATCCTTGCACCAGGGGTTAGAAATCTGACCCCTGCAGCTTTGATGGGGGAGGGGGACAGATCGTGACATAACCCCTCCAGATTAACAAAAGGTACATAAATGGCAGGTTTATTTTTCTGAAAAAAGATAGCAATCCTACCATTACTGGCATGATGGCACAAGCAGGTTCGGCATACAAGCGTAACATGTTTGTGTAGCGCGTCATGCCCAGGGGTATCTTGTCACTGAATAAGAGATGCTTAGTGTTACTTAACTCAATGATACTTATTTTATCAAGCTCAAGGCTGAGCAGACTAGTCAGGATTCAAACCTGTGGCTACAAAGTTAAGCAGAGATTTCTACAGTGGATGTTTTAGACCCAGCTTATTGGTCTTCTTCTTCAGCTACTTTACATTTTACTCAAGGGGTCTACATTTCATTGCATGGCAGGTGCTGATATAGACTGGAATGTGTCTGTGCCAGGCAGAAGGATGCTGCCAGATTCTTGCCATGCACCAGCCCGACAATAAATAGCTGCCTTCTCAGCCCCATGATATTACATTGTATAATGCACATTGGAAAACATGATAACTTTTCTACTCTCCCTCCTCCATTTCTTCCTCTTTTCTTGCATGAATGGGCACCATGTGATGATTTTGCAGCTGGTACAGCCATCCTTTCCCCAAGAGCTTGCAGTATTTGTATACTTTGCTTTTGTTTGAAATTGGAGCACTTCTTAAAATCACATTAAAGTGCACAACATTTGCTCTGCTTTTGTGAGTTACGTAACACTGGGTTTTGCCGGTTTATACCATTATGAAGGCTTAAATTAGTTCCACTCTCATTTTCCTATGCCTCCTTTTGGTCAAAAGTTGCAAATGTTGCATAGTTTGTACTTGTGTAGTTTGCACTGTTGTAGATTGAAACTTTCCAATTTGTGGACTACTGCACAGAGTGTTACAAATACAACATTTGGGCCTCCACTTCTCGCTTTTTCCTTCACCCTGGTCTTTATGAATTCAGCCCCATCATTTCATATATTTGAACTAAAAATCTTTAAGGGCTCCAGCAGTGAAACATATATTTTAGACAATAATATTTTTTCTTAGTACTCTATTGGTAATGGGGTAACGAGGCTTGCTCGATATGGCTGTTGTAGTTTCACCTACGATACACAGGCTATTTGCACACCATTAATAACCAGCTAAAAGGTTTGATCAGTTCCAGCATACCTTTGCACCAACATTTTCATACTACATTGATCTATGTCATATGGAACTGTAAATGTAAAATTGCACCAGTATTGGTAGAACCTGTCTAATCTGAAAATGTATGTGCAAAATTCCACTGCAGTGTGTGTAATCTAGAAATGTAGGCGCAAATTTGAGCAGGCTCCAGCGTAGTCTATATGTGTGCGTGCAATATTTCACTAGCACCACCGCAATCTATATATGGCACATTATAAGTTGCAAAGTGCAGGGGTCCTGGAATTTCCAGGCACAAAATCACCAATTCTGGACAGTAATTGAACCCGTGCACGACGTAGTCACAAGTTGAAGTCCCCGGAATTTGGAACACCCATTCAGACCAAGAATTCCATGTCCTTTTCCACACAGTTAGCCCCAATTTAGAGGTGTATTCCCCCTTGGCACTTGACTCTCAGGGTAGCAAAATAGAGCAGGCAAAGACTTTCTCTGGGAGGTGGTGTCAGTTTGGAGACTTGGAGCATGAATTAGAATTTGATTGACGGAGTTTACCTCATTGGGATGGTGGAGAACAATACCTCAGCCATCACAAGGGACCTCTGCCTGCCTAATTTTTTGTTTTTCTCGGCAGGGCAGACAACTCTCTACATTGACCACAACCACCATCATGGTGCTTCCAGTCAGAGTAGGAAAAGTTTGCCAGATGGTTCTGTCAGCCATGATGGATGGCCGTCAAACTTTTCAAACTTTTTTTGTTTTTTCAAAAACAAACTCAAAAAGTGGGAGTTTGTTTTGTAAAAACCAAAACACTAATCACCCAGGCTGTGCGGGTTATCATTGATTTTATCCATCCCATACCTCCAGGTGTTTCCTGGTGGTGACAGACAGGAAAAACAAAAACTTTACTCCGTCCACCCTAAATAGGGCAAACAGTGTAAAGTCCTTCCTCGCATGGCCCCTACTACGTTGGGCCATTGGAGGACGTATTTCATTGATGGAGTCAATGGGGGCTCCATCAACAGAATACTCAGGGTCCACCATTCTCTAAATGAGGCAGGGGGCCAAGGGTTTGGCAGACAAAGCACTCTGCTGCGTTTGCAACAGTGTACATTCTCTGCCAAACTCTAAATCAGGCCCTCATAACTCAACAAACCATCCAGCAGGAATTAATAAATCATGTCAGTGCTTTGTCTTATAAAAGAGAAAGCTATTCACGCTATTCACACAAAACGATATTGTGTCTTGACACTGCATTATTATGTGACATTCATTTGATACTTCTGTGGTGTCTGAGAAACAGCCGATGCTGTTCCTGTGGGACAGATATCAGCAGTAATCTAATGCAAAAATAGTTTATTTTGCCCTTTGTGGGAAATAGGATGAGTAGGGAGGCTGAACTGGCCTTTGAGGAGTTTTCAAATGTTCCTTTTCTTAATCGGTTGGCCCCCTATTTGGTGGTATTTTCTCCTTTTTGCACAGTACCCTCTGTACATTCTGTTCCGATGGAGCAGGTAGTACTTCAAGTGTTCAGTAAGGGCAGCCCCAATTTCCCCTTACCCCCGATTTTTGCCCTATCTGTTTTTAATGTAGAACGTTACCTTTTCTCTTCATAAAGCCTCTGGAGTCTAATTTACATTAGCCTCCAGCTGCAGCCCTCTGGGTTTCTAATGCCCACAATGAGGTGTAAAAACTGAGCAAGGACAAAGACTTGGGAGTGGGGAAGTGTTTTTCTCCTCTGGTAGGATGACTATTAGGTTGTGCCTAGGAACTTAATTTACTTCAAATGGGCCTCCCCTGTCACAGGCACATATCAGATGACACCTGGACAGGTTTCTTCTTTTGTTCCTCCAGTCTGGCCAGCACCAATCCCAGCTGTCCCCAAAAATGGAATGGAGTGATCACAGAAGAGGGGTTGCTCATTATCTTGGCCACACATGTAGGGTGTGTACATAGGCTCTGAACAAGGGGATACGGGTTTCATCATCTTGAAATTAGGCAGGGAGGGGCACTGTGGGAATATTTGCAGTACATCACACAGCAAATGCTGCAAAAGCAGGCAGCATGGCAAAGGCTGGGAACTCCTACCCCATTGGTTAGGGAGGAGCAGGAATCACCTCCACCCACATGCTGGTGCCAGACATGAATGTGGCACCCATAGGACCCTCCGCAGAACACTTTCTGGACCAGAGGAAGAACAGAAGACGACTGGACCTGCTGTTTGTGACCTGAGAAAAGTCTTTTTTTTTTTTCAATTTTTTTTAAATTAATTTAAGAGAGAGAGTATAAATAATTAAGGTACAACAGCATGTAATACATAAAAACCATCTCGAACAATAAATAGTTATTAAAAAGCATAAATATGAGCAATATGATAAATAGTGGATAAACCCTAATACAAGCAGATAAATAAGAACCTATTCGTGTGAATTCATTTGTACTACATTTAAATAAAAAGTATTGAACACACAAAAAGGAAGAAAGAAGGAGAAGAAAAAAGAAAGGAAAATAATGAAAAAATAGAGAGCGTGAAAGGAGAAAAGAAAAAGAAGAAAAGAGAAAAAGAGAAAGAGAGAAAGAGAGAAAGGGACTCCAGTTTACTGAAATAAAAAGGGAAAATCAATCAGCGGTGAAAAAAGGATACTGAGCCACTAGGCCCTGAGAAGCTAAATGGATATATTTGTCAAGCGATCTCCAGACACCAGAAGAGATAGAGGGGTATATTGTTTCTCCTCCATCGAAGTGTGAGCACCGCGGAGAAACGATACCCATGCCCACCATGTATGATATGATAAGGAATTAAAGGATTTCCATTCTGACAAAATAATCTTAACAGCTATGGATAGCAGTAAATCCAGAAGTTGTAAATCTAACTCGTCTAAAGGAAGTGGAGATGGAGCTGCCCAAGGGCCCAACAAAACTAAAGGAAAGGAAAGCTCAAAGTGAATATTAAAAATTAGTAATAAATGCTTATGGATTAATTCCCAAAACGCTTGGAGAAGGGAGCATTCAAAAACATATGTTGAGGGGTACCAGCAGCACTTTTACAATTCCAGCAGAGATCATCATCTTTAAGTTTGAGTGTATACAGACGAGCTGGGGTCCAATGCAGAAGATTGATAGTGAAAAACTTTGATTGAATCAGAGAAGGAGCAACTTTATTACGTAGGGAAAATTTCCCAATGGTTTTCCAAGTGTCCGGTGTAATATGTTTGAATACATCAGCGTCAAAATGGTGCATCCATTTGAGCTGTGTGACCGTAGAAAGTGATGGCGGAGTAGTGAACAAAAATTTATATATCCTAGAAGCCATATGTCCTGCCTTACCCCAAAGCTGTAGGAGAGAAACAGTATGTGAATCCGGATGAAAAGTAGTCTTGGACAAGCTTTTCCGCCCATTTTACCTCTATTTTCTCCATATCATCTGATAATCTCTGTAGCAATTCCACATAAAAATCCCAGATCCTACTATCCAGGCATTTCATTACTCTCAGCATTGGTACCTCTTCCACTTTAACAGTTCCCTTAGCTAAGCCCTTTATACGATGATGTATCTGTATATATTTAAAACAGGAGCTTCTGTTTAAGCCATACCTTTGAACAAGCTCCACAAAAGTTACTTGTTCTTGATTCTTAAATAAATCTGCCACCTTCTCAATTCCCGTCTGCTCCCATTGCCTGGCCATCCCATCATATAATGTATGTGGGAGAAAATCTGAATGCCACACTGAGGTATATTTATTATATCTAGGAATTTGACAGTGCTTCATCACCTTTTCCCAAACCTTTATTACCCCCTGGACACACTTATATCGAATTCTTTTACTATAATTGGGTTCAGATTGCCTTTGAAAGAGACCGTCTGCCTCTTTCCCCAGCGCCAGCTGATAGATGTTAGGTATCTTCAATCCTTCAGCCCTGTCATTTTCTGAGAAGTACAGTGTGCCAAGCTGTTGTAGGGCACACGCCCAATAGTAAAATAATATGTTAGGAGCTCCCCACCCCCCCCTTAATTTTAAGAAATGAATAGAAATCAATATTATTAAGACAATAGGCTGAGGCCAACGAAGAGAAAGGCAAAGGATAATTGTTAGCATTACAAAAATGCTTGATCAATGTAACGCCTTTGTTGGCCCAATGTGACCTTGTCTCCGCGTCCACCTGAATCTTAATCCTGGGATTGTGCCACAAAGAGGACCACCTGGAGTTTTGAATGTGTAAAGAAACTCTCTTATCAATCTTTTTTAATGCTAAAATGGTGTCTGATATGATACGTCCAGAGAAAGGGAAAGTCAATGTAGACGCAGTCATCAAGGCTGAGGTAGGTAAGGGAAAACACAAATGTTGTTCAATATATAGCCATGGCGGAATATGCCTAGTATCAGAAGGAAACCATAAAGCCCCCTAAGAGGCTAAGAACGCCGACTGATATAAACTCCAATCTGGGAAGTTGCAACCACCCATATCATAAGATTTCCTTAATTGTTTGTACGCGATCCTAGCACGTTTGTCGCTCCAGAGAAATTTAGAAGTGATCACATCTATCTCATGAAAAAAGAAGAGGAGAGATTTACAGGGAGCATAGATGACACAAAGTTGACAGTGGGAGTTATCATCATTTTCAATGTCTGAAGACGTCCCCACCATGAGATGAACTTAGGCGACCAAGCCTCCAACAGCTTTTTTACTTTATCTAGTACCTGAGATTCATTGTAAGAGACGGTATCCGATAAAGTCGCACAAAACCAAATCCCTAAGTATTTAAGCCGCTCAGACTGCCATTTGTATCCCACATCTCCCATATGAGAAGAAAAGCATAACCGATTAAGAGGAAACATTTCGGTTTTATCTCTATTTAAAGTATATCCTGAAACAAGAGAAAATTCTTTGATAATGCTAGAAATAGCAGGAATTGCTCTTTCTATATCTTCGGAGAAGATAAGAACATCGTCCGCATACGCGGCCGTTTTGATGCGCTGTGAGCCAAACTGAAATCCCCGAATGTCCTGATTAAGGTTAAGTAGTCGAAGTAACGGGTCAATAGACAATAAAAGAGAAGTGGTGACAATGGACAACCCTGCCGAGTGCCCTGGCCAAGATCAAAGAAGGATGAAGTAGCTCCATTAATTCTAATATTAGCCTTGGGATGAGTATATAAGGACATAACCATTCCAATGAACACATCCCCCAGGTTATGAGATTGGAGTACTGCTTGAAGGAAAGGCCAAGAGACCTTATCAAAAGCTTTCTCGGCGTCAAGCGCAATAGCTGCCGACGGCGAGCTAGATCCCTTTGCTTTCTCTAAGATATGACAGAAAGTACGGATATTATCCTTAGCCAGTCTTCCCTTAACAAAACCCGTCTGGGAGGGATGAATGAGTGTGGGAATATGGGACTCCAATCGTTTTGCCAAAATTTTTGCAAAAATTTTTGCTTCCATGTTTAGCAAAGAAATTGGGCGGAAATTCTTGGGGTCCGAATGATCCTTCCCTTCTTTGGGGATAACCACTATAGTAGCCTCCGTTGCCGACCCCGAAACCTTCCCTGAGGAAACAAAGGTGTCAAAGACTTGTTGCAGATGCGGTACTAAAGATGAACTACATTTTTTTAAAAACTCAATAGAAAAACCATCCGGTCCTGGCGCTTTCCCTGATCTAGTTGCCTTAATGGCTTGAACAATTTCTTCGGACTCGATTGGTTTACTTAGAGATACAATATCTGTGTCGACAATGGTACGAGTAGGAATAGAAGTCAGAAATTGTTGGCACTGCGCTAAAGAAGATTGGTGTTTAGGGGTGTATAAGTTGGAATAAAAATCACGAAATACCTCCAGAATATCTTTAGTCAAGAATTTCCGAGTTCCCGCAGTATCTGTGATACAGGTAATCTGAGTGGATCGAACATTAGTGTCCTGATACTTTAAAGTTGCCGCCAGAACTTTACCCGCTCGATTTTTTAGTAACAAGCACTTTAATTTTTGTAATTGTACCCCAATGTGTGCCCTCTTGGTCAAGATAGAATTATACTTATATTTAAGATTTTTAATTTCCTGCAGAATCATTTTCTCTTTAGAACCTCTATATAATGATTCTTTATGCTTAATATTGTCTGTAAGCGAGAGGAGCTCTTTTTAATAATACTGTTCCTTCGTGCCATTGTTTGAATAATGTTGCCTCTAAGGGTACATTTGAAAGCGTCCCATAGTATTACAGGAGATGTCATGGATGATTCATTCTCTCGGAAAAAGGTATGTATAGCTGCATCAAGCAACTCAACTTCTTTGTCGTCATGTAAAATTTCTGTATTAAGACGCCAAGTACGTGGTCCACAACTATCCGTCAAATTAAGAAGAGTGAAAGAAACTGCGGCATGATCAGAGACAACTATAGGATGAATTGTCACATTTGTAGTATGCTTCAACATATTAGCTTGAACCAAGAGGTAGTCAATGCGATAGAAACTAGAGTGAGGAGAAGAAAAAAAGGTAAAGTCACTACCAGTGGGATTATGCATTCTCCACACATCAATGAGTCGTTGGGAAGAACACATGTTAAGCATAGGTTTGTGCGCCCTGGGAGGACGGAATTGGAATGCAGAGTATCTGTCCAAGATAGGATCCATTGGCAGATTGAAATCTCCCCCGACAATCAGTTTAGCACTAATAGATAATTCCGAAAGCTTCTTGGTTATTGTTCACCAGAAAGATGGATTATCGCTATTGGGAGCATATATATTCATAATATAAAGATCAGATGACCCATTAGATAAACGCGTAAGCAGCCACCTACCCTCAAGATCATGTTCTGCCGAAACAATGGACAATCCCGAATTTTTAGAAATTAGAGTGACCACCCCATTTTTCTTCCCAGAAGCCTCTGAGCACGACACATCAGAGACCCATTGCTTACGCAACAATAAGGCCTCCTTGTAAGCTATTTTAGTTTCTTGTAATAGCACAATGTCGGTAGAAAGGCTTTTGCAGTAATCCAAAAAATGTTATCTCTTTACTGGGTGATTCAAACCATGCACATTAAGTGACAACACATTTAAGCCAGCCATAAATAATGGAAATCAGTAAAGATAAGAGTAATCAGTGAATGAAAAACAATAAGGGATATATGTTGCATAAAAGAGACGACAAGAGAAAGAAACTTATACAAATAGATGTAAGAGAGTAAGGCTGGAATCCATAAGAAGAAAGAACTCAAGAAAGCAAGAAAGAAGCAGAAAAAGAAAAAAGAAAGAAGAGGTGAGAAAAAAACACAAACTGCAGAAGTGAAAAGAAAAACCCCACCAGGGGAAGTCTATAAGAGACCAGAACCATATACGGGGGGAACATGAAAAAGCAGCCAAGGAGGCCATTGTTTACCACCAGCCATAAAAGAGATAGAATAGAAAATAGAAAATGAAAGCATTTGAGAAAGGAGAGCAACATATACAGAAATAAACAGTATGTAACAAAATCAATTCAGTATTATAAGCTTCACGTTTGTGTGAGTAATCATTAGAAAAATATACAAGTCAGCTATCATGTACTATATTACTCTACAATAAGAAATTCATGAAAGATATGAATGAACAAGAAAAAATGCACCAATATTACAGATAAGAAGGGGAAGACAACTAGAAAAATTGATGAGTATACAACCGACATTACCATTTGATAAAAACCTGAATAGAGAGTCACATTTTACGTACCATTAAAATGGTATGAAATAAATAGCTAGGAAAAATTTAAATAAATACATTCCTAACGCCTGTGAAGAAAAGGATTATACAGGGGCATCCAACCGCCAAAATAAACAGATCACATAAAAATCAAATAGCCTTTAGGTACGACCCTCCTTAGAAGAAAACCCAATCATTAAATCTATCTAGCAAAACAGTCCATGAAATATGCAATATAGAATAGAAGCATGAATTCATAGAGATAAAAAAGCAGCCTCTAAGTAACCTTCAGCAACACCTTAAAAAAAAAAAAATTACGCTATGAAACAAGAAAGCGAAATCCATAAGAGCGTCGCAAAAGCAATCAATATACAATGAATTGATAAAACAGAAATTCCTATAACCGCTCCAGCTAAAACCTGTGAAGGAAAAAGAGTTAATGGAACACACCTATAAAAGACAATTAACAGATATGTGAATAAAGAACACTGAAAGAAGAGCCTAATCTTATTCGGACACCAACCTTCCCCTAAAGAGAGACGTCATTATAAGCTATAAGTGGAGAGATGAACCTGCAAAGAAAGGGTTAATACGAAGAAAAAATATGGAAATAACATGAAAGGTGCAAATACATGATAGAACCGCTCCAACGAATACCTGTGAAGAAAAAAGAGTTAATGGAACACACCTATAAAAGACAATTAACAGATATGTGAATAAAGAACGAAGAAGAGCCTAATCTTATGCTGACACCAACCTTTCCCTAAAAAGAGATGTCATTATAAGCTATAAGTGAAGAGATGAACCTGCAAAGGAAAGGTTAGTACGAAGAAAAATATGGAAATAACATGAAAGGCCCATCTACGTGGATGAAATAAGGGAACCTCTAACTTCCCACAGGAAAAAGAACCTCAAAACCTGTAATGGGAAAGATAGGCACAGAGAAATACTAAATTCCAGACACAAAAAAGATGTCTCTTTCAAGAACCAGAGGAGACTGAGGGAGAGTCAGATTCCATTCGTGACTCAGATTGATTGTCCAAAAAAGTTGTTAACTCAGATGGTTCATAAAAAATCTGAGAGCGACCTTTAAAAGTTATTCTAAATCGTGAGGGACCAGCAAAGGAAAAAGGAATGTTCATGTCCAAAAGCCTCCGTCGAAGGTTCAAAAAACCCTTCCGCCTGATGACAGTATCTCTAGCAAAATCCTGAGATATAGCAATTTTGTGGCCCTCCCAGGTAATCGATCTGATCTTCCTCATCTGAGACAAAATAAGCTCCGAGTGTTGATGTCGTAAAGGCTTGAACACTATAGGTCTAGGATGTGACGAAGACTTAGGACGAAACGAGGGAACTCTATGGGCACGCTCTATTTCAAATTCTTTCTGAAAGGAGATATGGAGAACCGTAGGGATCCAGTCCAGCAGAAACTCAAGCATTGAAGGAGCAGCTTTCTCCGCATCCTCTGGTAAACCAAAAATACGTAAGTTACTCCTACGGTTCCTATCTTCCTGTTCTGTAAGGTCCCTCCGCAAAGAAGCCATAGAGCGCTCCAAACTCTGCACCTGCCTGGCCTGTTGATGTGATGTGTCCTCAACTGAACTTATGCGAGATTCTGCATTTGAAACACGCAATGACAAACTTTTGAAGTCACTTCTGATCGCCACAACTTCAACTTGAAGTAGGTCCGTGTTTGTTTTAGTACTCTGCGCAATATCATGAACCGTATTTAGACATAAAAGGATTGTGTCTAGAGTAGTAGTAGATTCCTTAGGTGTTAACTCTGGCGTGGGAGACGTTTGTTTGGATCTCTTGAGAGTACCTTTTGCATCCTTATCTTTTGCAGGGAGACCCATATTATCTGCCATTGGAATAGAAATATGCAGGTGATAAGAAGACACCCCCACCGACCACTCACTGCACCAGACCACCAGAGCGCTGCCTGGAAATACCTCAGAGCAAGCCCCTCAGGGGACAATGAACTGTGATCAAACACTTAACTGAGCCCTACAAAAAGTCACCCTCCGGACAGGTAGTAACCTCCACCACGTTGTTAATCAGTGCTCAGATAAGGGCGCGTCACTGAGAAACTGGTATCCAACCAAAGGTGATAGTAGAAAAGTAGTTGCAGAAAATCACAGACTGTTGTCGCTGTAGCAAAAAAAAAAAGGACAGAAGCAGTCAATTAGGAAGCAGGTGCTGAGCCTTTGCCTCTCCGAAACTGGTAAACATGGTGGTCATCCCATTACACAATATGAACTTTCATATACATTTTGAGCGCAAAAGGACCTTTGATATTCCTGTTTTAAACAGCGCTTCGCACGTTCACATGGTGAAGAAACCAACATCCAAACACAGCGCACATTCAAAGTGCCTTTATATCGGATGTGCTGCACCTCAGGAAAGAAGTATCATATTCCAAAAGAACAGCGCTTCATTTATTAGTAAAAATGATTGCAAGTATTCACAGTCTGTTGTCACCGGAATTTCACTTCAGGGTATACAGCATTCCACAGATTCAGCCAGTGCAGGTTTACACACACAGTCTCAGCGCTCCTTTAAAATATCTTCACCTGAATGCACTGCATTTGCATCAGAACGCACCCTATCTTTTAAGCAACAGCGTTGTACATATTGCTAGGCGAAATGCTCTTACTGCTGTACCTCCAAACATCAAAGTCTCCCGGGTTAATGCGCCCGTGCTCCTTGCGCCGCCGCCATCTTAGGCGCCACCTTGAGGAGGACACAAATACAACCGAAAAAGGTATGAAATGCGCTCCAAATGCGCCGCAACTCCTCCTCCGTGATCTCGCTACATTCCGCTTCCAATATTTATAGCGGAAACCGATCTTCCAGGACTCAGCTGTCAGGAAAACCGGACGGCCTCACGGAGGCTCACCGGAGCTTAGGGATATGCGGCCATCTTGCCTGCGCGCGCGTCACGCCCGTGACCTGAGAAGAGTCTTGAAGGACTGGACATGCTCTCTCTTGTACCAGGGATGAAGAAGTTGACTTAAAAGCTCAAACCCTGACCTCTTGTTCAAGCTACAGGGACTTAAGCTACAAAAGGCCTTTTCAGAAATTTCCCAGCTGACAAGTCCCAGCTGGACCTGAACTGGACCCTGATGGTGGCCTCTCCTTGAGTAAATCCTAACCCCCAGGTGCTGTTCCTGATGTCCTGGACCCCTTGGCTTTGTCTGTCTGGACTTCTCCTACAATCCCTTAAAACCTGGGACTTGGAAACATTTTGGCTTCAAACACATCCGGATGATGTGAACAAACCTTCCGAACCATTGTGACCAAGGTGCGTTGCTGCGAGGCTGAAAAAGCTGCATTTCTCATTCTCTGAGCTTTTTCGCAATGGCAAAGTCTTTGCAAAAGTATACAAAAAAAGTAATGGATGGATTGCTTGAATTAATCTCAGCCCCTGGTAATTACTCTTGCCCATATCCCAGTCCATCTGTATTTTGCACTCCATGCCACCTCAGTGTGGACCCAGCCATATGCAAATCAGTCTTAACCCTGTCCCAATGGGAATTCCAATTCGTCCAGTGAACAATGGGGTAGAAAAGGACAGTGGAAATTGCCTACAATTCAAAGGGATCCTCTGTCTCCTATACTCTACACACAAAAGTCTGGTTTACTACAAGGAACATCCCAGGGGAGCACTACAAATTCATATGCTGTGTTTGGGCTATCTCCACGGTCCATCTTAGGTATCATTTGGATATAGGAAAACAAAATAGACGCCAGTGTGGCTGCATGTGACAACCACACTCCTCACAGATCCTCTGAACACAAAAGTAAACATATGCGTACATGTCATCCATGTCTCAGAAGGACCTGCTTGCTGGGAATTGGCAGACCAATTTAAAAAAAGCAGATGCAGAGAGTAAGCGACTCTCTCTTGCAGAAACAAGTAAAAAGGTTGGTCTTGCCACAACAATCTTATCCTTTCACCCACAGTCCGTCCTCTACAGCCTGGTAAACTGACAGGAGGCATGCTTGGTAAGGAGGGTGCATGTGGGGTGCCTCTTTAGATCACATAGCTCCGCTCATGGTTGCCATTGGCATCTATTTCACAGAAAAGTCCAACACAGACACACACAACTTCCTGTGTGTTTAGGCAGGAGTCAAAAAGCTACAGAGCCTGCACGATGAAGTTGAGGCTGAAAGGTCCACTCTCCAGAGTTCTGCAGGAGACCGTTCTCCATCCCAACATGAGTGAAAATGTAGGGGCTTATTTACAAGCACCTTGCGACCCCGGTACGTCACTTTTAATATGGGAAAAAGTGACATACCGGCGACGCAAGGGGGTTGTAAATAAGCCCCAAAGGGCTTATTTACACATCACCTTTTTCCATATTAAAAGTGACGCACCAGCGGCACAAGAGGCTTGTAAATAAGCCCTGGACTTATTTACAAGTTCCTTTCTCCCATATTAAAACTGAGGCTCCGTAGTCTGTTAATGTAGGTGTAAAACATCCGAGGCACGGGTGCAGTCCATGTAATGCTGAAGTGTGGGTGCAAAACTAGACCAGTATGGTGCAATCTACGTAACCGCTGATGCTTCCCACGTTCGCAGACAGACAAAGCAGATCGATATTGTCTCCTTCTTTCTGTTACATAAATAAATTAAACAGGATTAAGAGTTACCCACGTTTGCTTCCCTTTGTTTTGTTAATGGACACTTTCCTATTTAATTGATGGATACCACTTGCGCATCTTTGCGGCTGATTAATTAGCCATGTACCCGATACGCCCCATTTACGAGCTGCATCATTAAGGTCTTAGTTAATTGGGCCTAGCATTTTGCGGTATAGATTTTGCATTTCACTTATTGTCTTCCGTTATCCTCTTCCCGCGCGCTCCCAATGGGCCCATATTTCGCTGGGAGTCGCTGTCCAATCCGCTTCCGGCGTAGGGCCTTGCGCCCCTCCCTGTTTATATGAGACCGTGCTCTTGACTGGCGGTGTTTCCGCAATGATTGCCAATTATAGAAACTCATATCATATGTGTGGCACTAACTTCTCTTCGTATCGCTTCGCGCGACAGCTGTGAGTCACGCGCCCCACTCGCCTCGTGCCAATGTAAAGAAATATATTGAGTAGACGCTCAAAGAAGCCCGCTCAGTGACCAGTGCGCTATCGTATTTTTTGGTGCAGGCCTGCCTTGAAAATACAACATTCACTTGGATCTCCTGTTTAATTTGCTGGAATGAACCGTATCATGGCCCCCATCCTGCCTGCCTCACGGTTGCCAGGGAAAGTGTGTCTGTTGTGGCAGACGGTAATATAGGTCTTATTGCAAATAAAGCATTTCCCTCATAGATGGGCCTGTGGGATTTTTCAGATCAAGGTCCTTGGGTTTGCGCTGAGAGTTGTTTTGTGAATGATGTATTAACAGATAAACATAGTGCCACGTGACGTAGGCAATAGATTGGAACAACTCATTAATTGGAATAGCCAGTAAGGGACATGACTACACACATGCAACCATACACGAACAGTATCTGTTCAATGTTTTGCCCTGGAAAGGTGTCCTAAAGCTTCAGATTTTGGCATTTCGTGAAGTTTGAAAACCTTTCTTGGCAATGGATAATTTTCAGTGGCACTTAAATAATGTTGACTCTGATAGAACCCAAAGGAATAGATATTAACGAGGCCCTGTTTTCTGCAAAGTTTATCTTGTGTACACATAAACGCTAAATAAGTGCTACATACATTTTTGCAAAGGGCACGATTTTTACATAGAAGTGGAAAAACAAAACTTTATAGACTTCGCAGATTTCCAAAGTTTTCAGTAGACCTTTGAAGGTGGTAAAAAAAAACGTTGGCCTTCATTTGGAGTGGCCTCCTAATTCCGAAGGGGCTGGTAACAATAGCTCCTGGCATTATCGGAATTATGAGATCAACAGGAAAGCAAGCAAAATATTTGGGTGAAAGTTTGGGCCAAAATGAAGAATTACCTGCGGAACTGAACCATGAATTATCTTTGCCTGTGAATTTCTCGTTTCTTTGTGAACCTTCAGGCTCTAATCATAGTGGACTGATATTTCCAACTCCTGCAGTTACTGGTATCCCTGCTTTTGGTAACTGGAGAAATACCAGCTCATTTTCCAGGTTACTCATAATGAGGTTCTCAGTGTAGAACTACAAATTCAGCAGTGTACCCCAAAGAAAGAAGTACACATTTCAAAGATTCTTGTATCTTCTTTATTTTTCCTCCAAAATCTTTTATTTCATATTCATTAAAAAATGTTTAGAGCCTCAGCCAGCACGTTTCGTTCGAACAACTAACTTCTTCAGGGCGTCTCCTTCAAATAATCCTTATATCTTCATTAGTCCAATCAGAGTGGTGAATATAAGTATCATGTAGTCACATATCGAGTTTACTTCCTAATATATTGCATCCCAGTTAGCTATAATAGTACACTGATTACATCCACATATTCCGGGTTGATTGTACCCCATATTGGCACGTGCTGTTATGCCCAATCCAAACCCTGTTGCCAAGGGCTGAATTTACAAACTCTTACATTATTGGTCAATCATTCACGCTATGCACTACTGTGTAGTCCCTCTGTCCTCAAATTTACATGAAGCCCATGATAAGGTATAACTTCGAATCTTTACAGTTATCACAAACCAATTCCTTCGTTCATAATTGTATTTTGTTCTTCTGTAGGTCCTTTTAGTCACATTGTCCAGGGTTCACTTTGGTAGCAGGAATTGCGTTTGAGGCTGAAGAATACTCATATTGAACGGGCAATGGATTTCTGGCTCACGGATCTAATTAGTGCACACAGTGCTCATCTTCTCCGACTTCCCACTGGCTCCAATCCACGAGTGTAAATTCAGGACAGATGCACTACACAGAAGTGAAGTGGGATCTTTCAGGTGCATCATCAAATTTGTAATTCTATATTGATCTGTCATGCAGTAGTATCATTTAGCGGCCAATGGTAAGGATTGTGTGCACCAAACGTACTGCTAGGGAACATTGTGGGAGGTGCAATTTAGTTTGCCTGACCGCTGATCTTGGATTTTTGCAAATTGAGGTTCTCGGTGTCTTCACTCACAGCTATCGCAAGCCTGATTGGTGTATATATGTCTCATCTGTCCTTCATTTATTTCCATTATCCTTGTCTAAATAGGGTTATGCACTTGGCTCCTTCAACCACAACACCTTTAGTCTCACCCGTACTCAACAAAAGTCGTTAGGGCTTGCAAGCAAATCTGACTGCACAGGAATATCCACTGTTAAATAAGAAACTACAGTTATCAGTGAAGTTCTGTCGACACATACCTCTTTCCATCTTCTCTTGTTTTGAGGTGGATATTCCTTCACTGTTATGTCTTACATGAAGCAAATTCTTCAGGGTTTCAGAAGCAATAGCCTAAACGCCTCTCTAGCATTTAGAAAGTTCACCTTTGACACCACATCAGATGTCCCTATAAACCTCCATGCATGGCCTATATATTTACTTGTGAGTCCATGATCCATACCACACCCAACCTTTGGATCCTTTGATCAATGCTTTCAATAGAGCTTTGGCCCCCAGTTGGTCCCATATTACATACAGTTCTCGGGTACAAGCAACCCTAGGCTTTGCCTTTGTGAACAGACCAGCCTGACTCCCCATGCGATAAACCAGCTGTTGACCTTGTTCAATGCTTTACTTATTGTCATTGCTACAGAGACCCAGTTCCAGAGTGAGAGAATCCTAATGGTCTTATTTTAAAAATGTACCCAACACTGTTTCTGCTGCAAGGATCCTTCACTTATCCCATGTATTCATTACCCTTTTTTAGGGTAGGGGACCAATCTTACATTCAGTCTGAATTTGTGTAGTCTTGATCCAGTACAACTTGTGTATATTAAGGGTGTTGTTTATATATATGTACCTGTGTGTATCCAAATTTCAGTGTCACCATGTAACTCCAGCGACAGAAAGAAATTACAACAATTTTCAGTTTATTCAAAAGTGCATAGTAGAGAGACGCGACACATTTCATCCCGGAACGGTCTTGGTCATATGATCACACTCTACGTTCAGAGACTATTTGCAATTTGCTTACACCATGAAAGTCAAAATAGGACTGAAACTTGAGTCCTTGATCACCATAGTGTGAAAACTAAATGGCATACGTTGAAAACAAATTGTGAGATTTAGGCCAATTGATCTATAAGTACAAAAAAACAGTTTATATAATCTGGTACACTCCATTCAAAATAATTAACAGCCATTTTTCCTGCAACAGAGAATATGTTCAAAAACTCATCATCTATTTATCATTGGGTCTATGAACATAGAAAGTTGACTATAGTGGACCTTGGTTGAAACTATAGAAGTCATCAGAATGAAAAAGAGCTCAGAACTAAAATTCCATTGGGATAGACAGAGGACTATGGCAGACTTCAATTAAAACTATAGTACTCATCAAAATTTCGATGGGTTTAGAATAAAATTTCAATAGTGAATATTAACTTCATTGTTGCAGTGATTGACACTTTTCAAACCAATATGGACTGGTCAATGTATTACACATTCTTTGTAACATTTGTTTATTATTCTTAAATTATTCTTTCATACAACAATGTTGAAGGAAGACTATGTGGAACTTGAATCATGACTATAGTAGTTGTGAGAAATTGGGTTGTTGGTTGCCTGGGGTATGAGCACTGGTCAAGCAACAGGCACAATCCCTGGCAGGGTGAACAACATAAAGTCACTAAATTAACCTGTGCTTAACCTTCTGGTAGCTTGGCACAGAAAAGCAGTCAGGCTTAACTTAGAGGCAATATGTACAGTAGTTATGCAGCACACAAACAGTAATCAAGTGAGAACACAACACAAGACAAATCCCACACCTATTTAGAAAAACAAAAGTACATTTTAATAAATTATTTGACACCAAAAACAACAAAATTCCAATCAGTAGAATCAGTGTTGAGAATTTTGAAAGTTTTTAGTAAAAACGAGCACCTAAAAGATCAAAGCACCAACCACGGACATCTAGTTGTGTGACACAGGGTCAAAGTCGAAAAGTATGTTTGACCACGATGGATTATGGGTCGGATACAAAAAGTGGCTTGGGCATAGTCGTCGCTTACCTTCGGACTTAGAAGACATTTTGAAGAAAAAGCTCTGAGATGGTTAAGTTCAGCGGGGCAAGGCTGCGGGTGGTGTTCGAGGAGGGAGCTTCATCAATGGGGAGCCACTGGACGAAGTTGCAGTACATATTTCTACATTTATTCCTAAACACTTATTTGGAAGTCGAAAGTCTCCACCGGGATGAGACAGGAGGCTGTAGCCAGCGAGAGTTCCAGGAGGCCGTATACTCCTTTGGTGAAGGACGGCTGAACAGGATTTGCTGCTGTGGAGAAGAACCTACCAGGAGCTGCTGCGAAGTCAGGCCGACCAGAGATGCTACTTGGGTGGATAGATGAGCAGGTTGGGCCTAGTCTTCTCTCAGATCTCAGAGCAGTTTATAACCAAACATTTTCCAAGTCCCAAGGTTTGGATTTGGGCTATCTGGGCACTTTTAGCACCACCACAAAGGGTCTAGGATTGGAGGGGCATCACTTGGGGGTTAGGTCTCTCTCTCAGGCTGGGTCCAGGTGCGGGTTCATAATGGTGGGAGCTTGCTATGTCCCAGTGGCTCTGAAAAGGTGGCCAGCAAACTAGTCCTTGGTGTCATTCTGGTAGTCTTGGGTTCAGGTGAAGAAGCAGGGCTCAAGCAGCAGAGCAGGCCTCTGAGGGTTAAAGGCAGGCTACAGCCAGCAAAGCAGTCCTTTCATGTGCAGCAACACAAAGCAGTCTTGTGGAGCACACAGCAGGCCTCAGCAGCAGGCTAGGGCCAACAAAACATATATTTCATCAAAAAGTTGAGGTTAAAGGCAAAAGTTTGAGGGTGATCCTGCAGAGAGCACCAGGTCCAACAGTAGTCAAAGATATCTTAGCTCAAAAACATTGATGAAAAGGCCATATGATGTTTATACAAATGATGTCCACTTTATAATCCGAACACAATAAACTCTAATAATCTTATAAGTAATCCTATTATACGAGTTGCAATAAAAAAATATATTAATACAAAAAAATACAAACTAAGGGCCACTTGTATGAAGCCTTTTTGAGGTCGCATAAAGGCCGATTTGCAGAATCAGCCTGTTTTCAAACGCAAAAAGGCATTTTGACATGAACCAAACTCAAATAGCGATTTGGTAACCTGTTACCGAATTGCAATTTGGGTTTGCGATTTGGTATTAAGAAGGGGTGTGTTGAGGGCATCCCTTCCTCATACCGAATTCCAGTGGTATGTATGAATGTTTTGCGACCGAAATGCTGTTGCAAAATATTTGCATTTTACCACCAAATTCAATTTGGTGGTAACCCATTCACAAATCTTTGTGTATGTTTGTAAAATCATTTTTTAAGAGCCAGCAGTGGTCCGACAGACAACTGTCTACTCTTAAAAAATGAAACTTAAATGTTTCATTACTCAAAAAAAGATTGCTTCATTTAAAAGCAATCACAGACATGGTAATCTGCTGACCTCATTATGCCACCATCCTTGTGATTTTAGCGATTCCCAATGAGTCGCAAACCAAGACCTACCTCATTAATATTCATGAGCTAGTCTATTTGCGACCCACTGGGAATCGCAAATGAAACTCAAAAGAATTTTTGGGGACTTGGCCCTTTTTGCAGGGTCATCCCTGAACTTTTTGCCTTCCTCCTGTATTTTTTCTGACCTGTTTTTGATGGTTTTATGACTCTGGGCACTTTTTCACTGCTGATCAGTGCTAAAGTGCATATGCTCTCTTTTGTAAATTGTGCTATGGATTAGTGACTCCATGATTGGTTATTTGATTTACTTGTCAGACCCTAGTATAGTGCACCATGTGTGCCCAGGGCCTGTAAATCAAATGCTGCTGGTGGGCTTGCAGCACTGATTGTGCCACCCACAGAAGCAGCTTGTAAAATATGGCTCAGGCCTGCCATTGCAGAGCCTGTGTGCAGTCTGGGACTGCCATGTCGACTTGGCAAGTGCACCCGCTTGCCAGTCCCTAAACCTTCCCTTTTCTACATGTTAGTCACCCCTAAGGTAGGCCCAAGGTACACATATCGATACAAAAGGGGATGATGGACGGAACGTTTGAGCCAATCAAACACTCACCCCAGTCAACTGATCTGGGTTTAATCCATCATCATTCTTTAGCTCACTCCACCACCCCAGTTCAGACATGGCCATATGCAAATCAGTCTGACCCTGTGCCTCATGGGAACAGTCCAGCCCGAACTGCCAAGCCATGTCTTCCCTGGACCGGAAACAAGCATCCTAGGACCGGTTTCTGGCATTTCAGCCATCATCAGCCAGGCTTGCTTGAATCCAGTGGCAAAGTGAGCAAGGGACCCACGTCTGGGCATACCCCCGCCAACTTAGGGCGAACAAAGCGATACAAAAGGGATGATGGACGGAACGTTTGAGCCAATCAAACACTCACCCCCAGTCAACTGATCTGGGTTTAATCCATCATCATTCTTTAGCTCACTCCACCACCCCAGTTCAGACATGGCCATATGCAAATCAGTCTGACCCTGTGCCTCATGGGAACAGTCCAGCCCGAACTGCCAAGCCATGTCTTCCCTGGACCGGAAACAAGCATCCTAGGACCGGTTTCTGGCATTTCAGCCGTCATCAGCCAGGCTTGCTTGAATCCAGTGGCAAAGTGAGCAAGGGACCCACGTCTGGGCATACCCCGCCAACTTAGGGCGAACAAAGCGATACAAAGAGGATGATGGACGGAACGTTTGAGCCAATCAAACACTCACCCCAGTCAACTGATCTGGGTTTAATCCATCATCATTCTTTAGCTCACTCCACCACCCCAGTTCAGACATGGCCATATGCAAATCAGTCTGACCCTGTGCCTCATGGGAACAGTCCAGCCCGAACTGCCAAGCCATGTCTTCCCTGGACCGGAAACAAGCATCCTAGGACCGGTTTCTGGCATGCTTGTTTCCGGTCCAGGGAAGACATGGCTCAGTTGACTGGGGGTGAGTGTTTGATTGGCTCAAACGTTCCGTCCAGGGAAGACATGGCTTGGCAGTTCGGGCTGGACTGTTCCCATGGGGCACAGGGTCAGACTGATTTGCATATGGCCATGTCTGAACTGGGGTGGTGGAGTGAGCTAAAGAATGATGATGGATTAAACCCAGATCAGTTGACTGGGGGTGAGTGTTTGATTGGCTCAAACGTTCCGTCCATCATCCCCTTTTGTATCACTTTGTTCGCCCTAAGTTGGCGGGGGTATGCCCAGACGTGGGTCCCTTGCTCACTTTGCCACTGGATTCAAGCAAGCCTGGCTGATGACGGCTGAAATGCCAGAAACCGGTCCTAGGATGCTTGTTTCCGGTCCAGGGAAGACATGGCTTGGCAGTTCGGGCTGGACTGTTCCCATGGGGCACAGGGTCAGACTGATTTGCATATGGCCATGTCTGAACTGGGGTGGTGGAGTGAGCTAAAGAATGATGATGGATTAAACCCAGATCAGTTGACTGGGGGTGAGTGTTTGATTGGCTCAAACGTTCTGTCCATCATCCCCTTTTGTATCACTTTGTTCGCCCTAAGTTGGCGGGGGTATGCCCAGACGTGGGTCCCTTGCTCACTTTGCCACTGGATTCAAGCAAGCCTGGCTGATGACGGCTGACATGCCAGAAACCGGTCCTAGGATGCTTGTTTCCGGTCCAGGGAAGACATGGCTTGGCAGTTCGGGCTGGACTGTTCCCATGGGGCACAGGGTCAGACTGATTTGCATATGGCCATGTCTGAACTGGGGTGGTGGAGTGAGCTAAAGAATGATGATGGATTAAACCCAGATCAGTTGACTGGGGGTGAGTGTTTGATTGGCTCAAACGTTCCGTCCATCATCCCCTTTGTATCACTTTGTTCGCCCTAAGTTGGCGGGGGTATGCCCAGACGTGGGTCCCTTGCTCACTTTGCCACTGGATTCAAGCAAGCCTGGCTGATGACGGCTGAAATGCCAGAAACCGGTCCTAGGATGCTTGTTTCCGGTCCAGGGAAGACATGGCTTGGCAGTTCGGGCTGGACTGTTCCCATGGGGCACAGGGTCAGACTGATTTGCATATGGCCATGTCTGAACTGGGGTGGTGGAGTGAGCTAAAGAATGATGATGGATTAAACCCAGATCAGTTGACTGGGGGTGAGTGTTTGATTGGCTCAAACGTTCCGTCCATCATCCCCTTTTGTATCACTTTGTTCGCCCTAAGTTGGCGGGGGTATGCCCAGACGTGGGTCCCTTGCTCACTTTGCCACTGGATTCAAGCAAGCCTGGCTGATGACGGCTGAAATGCCAGAAACCGGTCCTAGGATGCTTGTTTCCGGTCCAGGGAAGACATTGCTTGGCAGTTCGGGCTGGACTGTTCCCATGGGGCACAGGGTCAGACTGATTTGCATATGGCCATGTCTGAACTGGGGTGGTGGAGTGAGCTAAAGAATGATGATGGATTAAACCCAGATCAGTTGACTGGGGGTGAGTGTTTGATTGGCTCAAACGTTCCGTCCATCATCCCCTTTTGTATCACTTTGTTCGCCCTAAGTTGGCGGGGGTATGCCCAGACGTGGGTCCCTTGCTCACTTTGCCACTGGATTCAAGCAAGCCTGGCTGATGACGGCTGAAATGCCAGAAACCGGTCCTAGGATGCTTGTTTCCGGTCCAGGGAAGACATGGCTTGGCAGTTCGGGCTGGACTGTTCCCATGGGGCACAGGGTCAGACTGATTTGCATATGGCCATGTCTGAACTGGGGTGGTGGAGTGAGCTAAAGAATGATGATGGATTAAACCCAGATCAGTTGACTGGGGGTGAGTGTTTGATTGGCTCAAACGTTCCGTCCATCATCCCCTTTTGTATCACAAGGTACACATATGGGCAGGGTGCATTGTATGTGAAAGGTAGGACATGCCCTGGTGTGTGTGGCATGTCCTGATAGTGAATTACAGCCAATTTCGTTTTTCACTATTGCAAGGCTATCTGTTCCCATAGGCCAGAATGGGGAGTTAGTTTATAACATCTTATAAACATAACTTACCCTAGGAACAAGATGGAAAAATAAAGTTTAGTATGCCTGAACTCAGAATGTTAAAATACATCTTTTAGTGTGGGTGATTTTTACATTCTGTGTTTGAACATACCACTTTTAGAAAGTAGGTATTTTCTTGCCTAACCATCCAGCATGCCTCTGCTAGGGTTGTGTATTCCATGTCTGGTTTGTGAGTGACAGGGGGCTGGAGAGGGCTTTGGCTCCAGCAGTCTGATGAGTCAGGGCTGGGCTGAATAGGACCTGGGTTGAATAGAGAGTAGGGGGAGGAGATTTCTTTTCAGCTACCTGGGCCAGGTCTGCTTTCAACAATGCTGTCTCCACCTCCTGCCAGGAAGCTGCACCAGGGAGGACAGAACTGGTTTGGGCTGTGTACAGACACTCTCTCCCTTCAGAGAACAAAGAAATTGTGTGTATAAAAAGAGGGGCCCAGACCCCAAAACTTTAGATCAATTCTGGGAATCAAGATGAACCTTTGCCAAGGAGAGGAACCAAGGAAGCTGAAGGAGGAGACTGCCCCTGCGCTAGTGACTGTTTGGAGTTGGCCTGCAGTGGTTACTTATTGCCAAGGAAAGGAGAAAAGGAACTTTGTGTGTACTTTAATCATCTTGAGGAAGATCTCCAAGGGCTTGAAGCTGAGCTTGCCTCCTGTTCTGAAGTCTCAGGGACACAAAGACTTCACCACCAGCTCCCCCTGAATTTCCTTGCTGGGAATTCTACCTGCAGAGAGGTGCCTGCTGTTGTTTAAGGACCTCTAGAGACTGCTTGTCGCTGGGAGCTGGAAGCGTGACGCAACGAGGAAGAAGCGTGTCACCGCCGTAGCAGTTGCCGTTGCATCGCCGAAGAAGCGTGCCACCGCCGCAGCTGTTCGCCGTCGCATCGCCAAAGAAGCGGGTTGCATCACCGGAGAAGCGTGTCACCACCGAAGTGGTTGCCGTCGCATCACCGGAGAAGCGTGTCGCAGGGCCTGTCGCGGCTCAAGAAACCACCGATTTCACTGCACGGCCGTCGGGCGTGCACGCATCGCATCCAAGTTGTCGCATCGCATCAAAGACGCCATTTTGTCGCACCGGATCGTCGCATCGCATCGAGGCGCCATCTTGTCGCATCGCACCGGATCACAGTAAGAAACAGACGATTCCCCTCCTCTCCGGTAAGGAACAGACGCATCGCCTCCCCTGCGCTGCAGTAAGGAACAGGTGCGCCGCCTCCCCCGAAGCAAGGAACTGACGCATCGTTTTCCCTGCGACCCTTTTGCTTATATTGCGTTACGCATCCAAGGTACTTTGAGAGTAAAGTGTCGCATTTACCATCTACATTGAACTAAGCTATTTCTACCATTTGAAAGTCATATTTTTGAATACTGTATTGTGGATTTTTGTCGTTTGGTCTTGTGTTAAGTCTAGATAAAGATTACTTATTTTTCTAAACAGGTGTGGTGTCCATTTGTAGTGTTTTCACTGTGTTACTGTATGTGTTCACAAATGCTTTACACACTGCCTCTGAGATAAGCCTGCCTGCTTGTGCCAAGCTACCAAGGGGGTGAGCAGGGGTTATTTTAGGAGTGTAGCCCCCTTACCGGGACTAGAAGCAAGGGCCCCTACTTGGTCAAAGGTACCTACCTCTGCCAACTAGAGACCCCCATTTCTAACAAATTTCATATATTTGAAAAAAGCGATTTTCTAGTTGCGATTTGCAGGAAATTGCAATTTGGAACTCGTTATTTCAATCTTTCGTACATGTGGCCCCTAATGTGTCACTCGTGGTGCTTGTAATGTCTTCATATTTCAAGGACCCTAAACCAAAGACATTGGAATTTTAAAGCATATCATCATAGATTGCTCTGCAAAAGAAGAAATAATGCATGGTATGAGGTGAACAAAAGAGCTATATGAAAAGTTATTCAGAGGTTGATCCTATCTCATCAGTCACAGCTGGTAAAATCAATGACTGTTAGTTCATTAAGGTTACTATAGATGGATCGCTGGTTCCTAATCTTATGCCCTTATCTGCTCCAAATTCTTTTTTGTTTACAGTAAATGTTTTGCTTCCTATATATAACTTGGGAAATAGGCATTTAATACAATAAACTGTATATTCTGTATGGCATGTAATATGGCGGGCAATTTTATATTTGTGTCCACGGTAAGGGTCTGTGAACTCTGTGATGTTCTGACTATGTTTGCAAGCTTTGCAGTGCACACAAGCAAATAAAGTAAGATTCATATGTATTGAATATAAGAATCTAGGTGATATTTCAGTAAGGGATTTTTTCGAAATGCTATAATGGTTTGTCTGTGATCACTTCATTTAACATCCCATCTGCTTGTTGTATGCCTCATTGTAGTCATATTGTTAGATAGATGAATGTGTTTGCTGCAACTCCAAATTAGATTACCTCACATGCTTTGGCATCTACTTTTCTGACTGCTACTTGCAAAGTTTAGTAGAGTATCCTTGAGCTTTAAATCTTCCTAGAATTTCATACTTGTACTGAGAATATGCAGAAATACAGTTTCTCTTTGCATGTAAATTCAACATAAGGGCTGGCTGATCGGTTAGAAAGGGGGTGGCAGCTCTACGCATCCAGAATGGAATTTCTTGTTATAGTTTTTCTGAATATTGATATTTCAATCTTGTCTCATTTAATATGCAGTCTCAGACCTACAAAGTCTATTGAGATACTACTATAGTGATATGTACACCCCAAGTTCAAATTGTTGTCATTGAATGTTGAATCTAACTTATCCAGTGCCATTACTGACACCTTCCATATGGGGAAGAGGTTATCAATGTACCTCACCCACGTTACAACATGATTGGTGTAGACTTCCATGGTATCCGTCCAGACCACCTGCTCCTCCTACCAGCCTACGAACAAATTTGCGTGGCTGGGTGTGAAGCAGGTACTCATCATGGTACCTTGAATCTGCCTGTAATGCTGGTTATCAAATGCAAACATGTTCTCAGTTAAGCGTATGTACATCATCTTCAACAACATATATGCATGTTAGAGTAAATTGAGACCTCTTGCTCTCATAAAGTGCCTGTGTAGCTGCCATTCCATCCTAATATTTAATGCTCGTATACAAGGAATTTGCATCCAAGATGACTAGAATGTACCCTTCTTCGATATGTATGTATGTAGTATTTCTGTAGCAGTAACCTAGCAAAAATACAGCAGAGTATAGAGTCAAAGACAAGCATAAAATCAACCAGCGATAGGAGAGATAGTTGGTCGGTGGATGGTTAATGCATTGTGATGTAATGTTCTTTAAAGCGGTCAGTCTTCAATTATTTTCCTAAATTAGAGCAGTGTTGGGGTGGTCCTGATGTATATAGAGATTTTATTCCAGACCCTGGGCACAAAGTTTGAAAAGGCCTCCTGCCTTGTTCATTTTCAGTCTAATGATGCAGTCTAATGGTCCTGTCTGTGGGTGTGCCAATAACCACCACAGATAGTGGCCTTGTCTCGAAGATAAACTGGGTGCTGGTCGTAATGGTTTTGTAAATGATGTAGCTGGTTTTGAAGATAGTGTGGGCCGACATAGGGAGCCATTGTTGTTCCATCAGGATGGGGATGATTTGATCATGTTTCTTAAGGCCCCGGATGAAACATGCTCTGGCATGTAGGATGCCCTTAACGGGTACCAGGGTGCTGTATTTGAGGTTATAGAGCAGTGCGCTACCATCATCCAGGTGCAAGAATTTGAGGGCGTTCATAGCGGTTCTAAAGTCCATTTCTGAAAGAAATATTTCACTTTCTTTAGAAGATAGAGCTGGTACTAGATCATCTTTGTTTTTTTGACAATATGTTCCTTGATTGTGAGGTTGATGTCCAGGATAAATATAAGTGACTTGGCTTTCGGTGAATGTTGGGATTCGAAGATGTCAAGGTTCATGTCACCGAGCTAGGTTTATACTGTTTCTTATTTGTTGTTCTTGGCAAATAACAGGAATTCTGTCTTAACTGGGCCGAGCTTCAGATAGTTGCTGGATATCCAGGTCTCAATGATGTGCAGGAAGTGTTTGAGGTGTTGGATGTCTGAAGCTGAAGAGACTTTCAAATAGAGATGCCCATCATCATCATGTTGGGGAATCTTGGTGCTGTAATCTGTGAGTAGAGCACCGAGCAGCACCATGTAGAGGTTGAAGATGATGGGGAACAGTACAGAACCATGGGAGACCCTGCATGCGATAGAGATCATTTTAGGCCTGGATTTGCCCATGTGAACAATCTGGTGTTGGTTGGAAAGGTATCAGGAAAACCGGTGAAGGACATTGCAGGCAAATCCTATTGAGACTTCCGGATGCATATGAGGGTTGTAGGCAGCTGAGAGGTCCAGCAATATCAGGTGGCAGGGTTTACCTTCATCTGTAGTCAGGAGGGCATAATTTACAATGTGTAAGGGAGCGGTCTCCATGCTACAGTGTGGTCTGAAGCCAGACTGGTAGTCAAACATAAATTCAACATCTCAAGGATCAATCATGACTCAAAAAAGTTGTATCAGCAGCCTTTCCTGGGAGCCCCCAACTTCTCGTCTTATTCATAAGGCCCACTTTTCCAAAATAATCAATTACAATGAAGAGGACTCTGTACTTGGTCATTAATGCCTTAACCTCACAATACAATTTCAAAAGCATCATGCCATACTGCAGCTACCTCTGGTTGCTTGTCTACCTATCATCTCATTGCTTCTTCCAGTATTGTAAAATGTTTTCTCAAGCTGTCCAACTGCCCTTATGAATGCGAGATTGAACGTTCTATTCTCCACAGGGTCTCGTGCCAAATAGGAACATGCCAAGGGTGTCTGATGACTAGGTCACAGTTTTTCCTTGAGCTCCTTGGGTTAAAAGTGTTTGTTGAAAATGAAATGAAATGAAAATTATGTTTATAAAGCGATGAGTCAGTGGTGCAATGTGAGTTGCTATAGCTGATTTAAGAGGGAAACAGCCAGGATTTAAGTGATTTCCTAAAAAGCTGCAGGTTTGGTTGCAGCCTCATGGCGGTTGGCAACTTATTCCACAACGTGGAAGCACAATAGGAAAAGCTCCTGCCACCCCATCTAGCTCTGCAAAATTTGGGAGTTTGAACAAGACCCCCATTCGTTGATCTTAGGTTCCTCGTGGGCACATACCTTGGGAACAATTTTTGGATGTCAGCGTCTCCGCCACCATAAAGTGCCTTATGGACCTGACAGAGAGCCTTAACCTCCACTCGTTGCTGGATGGGAAGCCAGTGTAATGCGCTAATTCCAGCTGAAGTAGAATGACCTTTAGGAATATTTAAGAGCAGACGGGCAGCTGCGTTTTGTAAAGACTGTAATTTGGCCAGCTGGGTTTTATCAATGCCCACAAAAAGAGCATTACAGTAGTCAATTCTGGATAGAATAAGAGCTATCACCACCGTTCTCCTGAGTTCTTGAGGGATAAAAAGGAAAATCTTTTGTAGGATCTTTAATAGGAAAAAGCAGGAAGATGCAAGGCGGTTTATCTGGCCTGCGAATTTTAGTTCATTGTCCAAGATGATTCCTAAGTTCCGAACCTTGGCTATTGGACAGGGACACTCACCCGCCTCTATTGGCCACCAGGTTTGGTTCCACACGGAGGGGCCCGTACCAAATTCCATCACCTCAGTTTTCTCGGTATTAATCTTCAGGAAGTTTTGACCCATCCAGCTCATAATTTCGGTCAAACAGGAGTGGAAACTAACAGCCGTGGTTTATGGATATTTTGATACGGATATAATAAGTTGGGAATCATCCGCATAGTGTTAGATTGCAGATGATCCCAGACTATACTCTGCTCTCTGGATGCTAGAAAGGAGGTGAGGAGGGCCAGAGCCCTACCCCCAATCCCTAAGATCTTCAGCCGCTGCACTAACACCGTGTGATTCACGGTGTCAAATGCTGCTGATAGGTCTAGGAGGATGAGGATGGCCCGGCCCCCCCTGTCAACCCCTTCTGTAGCCATTATCAGTGTCGACTCGGTAGAGTGGCAGGATCGAAAGCCATGCTGGCTGGGATCTAACACATTGTTAGATTCAAGGAATTGAGTCAGTTCCATGTTCATTGATTTTTCCAAAATTTTGGCTGCTAATGGCAAACAAGAGATTGAACGGTAGTTCTTAACCTCAGTCGGGTCCAGGGCAGGTTTTTTTAGGATCGGTCTAATGCAAGCTTTTTTCCAGGCACATGGAAAGCTCCCTGAGTCAACTACTTTATTAAGGAGGGGAGTTAAGTAGGTACTAATTGTGTCTGGAACTAAATGTAAAATCGCGGAAGGACAGGGATCATTGGGTGAAAAACTAAGAAAGCTCGTGAGTTGGCTCTGAGAGCCAAACACCTCCACTGGTAACTTAGTATAAGCAGTTGCAGTGGTTACAGTAAGAAGGAGATCATCATAAATATTTTGGACTTTAGTTTGAAAAAAAACTAGCCAGCTTGTTACAGAAGGCTTGATCAGGCCTAAACTGATTGGACTGTTGCGGCTTAGATAGAGCTTGAACTGTTTTAAAAAGTTGTTTAGAGGAGGTTTTAGCCTCCCCAATTTTATCCGTAAAGTAGTCCTGTTTGGCCCTTATAATGGCCTCCTTGTACTGCTCCAAAGCTAAGTTATACAATAGTTTGTGTTCCTTACTGTAATTAGATCTCCATAATCGTTCAGCTCGCCTGCAGTTACATTTCATTTTGTTCCTTTTGCCTTCTTATTTTAGCTAATATGCTGTTGCTTCAATAGCCTAGCACCTTCTCTTTTCTCTAATTCTGGCGGTATGAGCTGATCACACCTCTGGGCTCAATGATCCTCTATCTTGTTTCCACAGCTCCTTAGCTCATGTCAAAGTAGTTCTGTAAGCAAATTGCCAGACTTCCTGTAAAACCCCAAGCCAGGCATCTGCACTTCAAATTCCCTTTCCATTCAACATGCTGTCCCTGACGGATCACTTTTTTCCAGCTCTCATAGAACCTACACACAGCAATAGGTGAGTCACTGCGACCCACAGGGCAAAAAAACAGAGCAGTGCGGGACAATTTTCCAGCTACAATCCACAGGGGGAAAAGCCAGATGGCACTTTAGGTATCCCCTCTGCTCTGTTCACAGACCGTGTGGTCTCCTGCCAATCTTTCTTAGCACCTTAGTCATACTATTTATTTATTAATTGATTGATTTATAGAGTTTTATATAGCGTGAACATGACCCAAAAGGATATCAGAGCACTTTACAAATGATGAGGAACAAATATGACACATGTTCATGAGGGACACAGGAAGTCACAACAACAAGCTGGTGGAGGGGGATCTATCCAGGGCAGAGCCGAAAGCCTATATATAAGAACATACATAGAAAATACAAACATGGTTGGGGAATACAACATTATAATCTGGAACAATGCAGGAAGTCCCATGACCAAGCTGGGGAGCTAGTCCCACCAAGGCAAGGTCGATGATTCAATATATATGTGCGCAGGAGGAAGTAAAAAGACAAGTTTGAAGAGGATGCATCAAAACGTAAGCCAGGGGCAGAGTTCATAAATATCTAGTTCAGTAAGGAATTTATCAGTAGTACTTTCACTTAGTTTTTGAAGGACGAAGTTGAGCGATTCAGTCTGGTTTCTGAAGGCGAGGAGTTCCAGATTTTCGGGTCAATATCTGAGAAGGCACGGTTATAAGTTTTCTTTCAATTACATTTTTGAGGTTTCAGCAATAGGGTGCTGAAACTCCTAGAGGATCTGCAACTGCCAGAGAATTCCAGTTTTTGCGAAAGGTACAGAGGGGTGTTGAAGTGTGGGGCTTTGTGGGTCATGCAGGCAATTTTTGAATTGAATCCTGGCCTCATATGGAAGTCAGTTCAGCGACTTCAGATCAGGAGAGATGTGGTTGTTTCGTATTGATCCTGTGATGCGCCTAGCAGCCGAGTTAAGAGAGGCCCTTAGCGGCGCCAGCTTGTAGTTAGGTAGACCACAAAGGGTTGCACTACCGGAGTCTAACTTAGAGATGACTAAAGCTTGAACAGCGGACTTGAAGTCATCAGGGAGGAGGAAGGGTTTTATTTTCCATAGAATGCTCATTTGGAAGTTCACTGCTTTGGTGGCAGAGCTGATGTGCTCCTGCATGTCCATGTTCTTATCTAGTATTATTCCCAGTGATCTTGAGGAATCTATGATGGGTGGTACGCAGTTTAGAGCTGTTAGTTGTTTCATATATTCTTGAGTAATGGGGGATTGTTTTGGTGGGGAGATTAGGAGGAATTCTGTTTTGAGGGAGTTTAGCTTGAGATGGTAGGAGGACAGACAGTTTTGGGTTTTGTGTAGAGTTGTGTGAGTGAACTGATATCATCAAGAGAGGAGATTTTGTGGTACAATTGTGTGTCATCAGCAAACATGTGATGGTGGATATTAGATGCATTGAGAATTTCAGCTATGGGCTCCATGAACAGGTTGAAGATCATGGGAGAGAGAGAAGAACCCTGTGGTAACCCCAGTGAGATCAGAGTGGAATTAGAAAGGTAGTGATTGACCTTAATTCTTTGTGTTCTGTTGTAGAGAAATGAGGCCAACCAATTTAACACTGAGGTAATGCACTGCTCTTTGATGAACTTGGGTTCCAGTGATAAACATATTTTTTAGACGAATCATTCATTCAATGTTGACAAAGATGCATCGATTTTAACAGGCTCAAGTCCAAACCCCCCATGCGCTAGTCTCTAACTCTCAAGCTATCCATACTGTAGCTACCAGATGGTTCATAGTTGCTAAGAAAAGCTCTGCTTTGTTTAATACCTGCCACCTTCCTCAGAACAGAAATAAGCATGTGGTGCAAATAGGAAGCTGATGATGTTATGAGGCTTGGAACCCTATATTTGAGCTATTGTATATGTAAGTCCTCAGATGTATTGACTCGTTCTGGAGATAAACATGATGTAAACATTGGGAATCGTGGGGTCAGAGAATAGTTGTAAACTACCACACTAACATCCAATATGTTGTCATGGCCATAAAAGCTACATATGCATTACACTGATATGTGGATTACTTTGACCTGCCATGGCCTGGATCTGGTAGATTTACTTCCCTAGCATCTGTCCTAGAAATTTGTGTAGTACCAGAGCAGTTTTCTGCAAACACACTCCCAATGTTACGCAGTTGTGATTTCACCATCAGCCCCACACTACAGGTACTTCCACCACAGTCAGCACTAGCGGGCTAAGATAGGCAGATCTAAGGGGTTGTGAGAATAGCTCCTTCCATCATATGTCCTTTTCATCAATGTTTTTGAGCTAAGATATCTTTGACTACTGTTGGACCTGGCTCTCTCTGCAGGGTCACTCACAACCTGGAATTTAAGCAGTATTCTCTTCCACTTCCTAAATATTTCTGATCTTAGTCATCATTACCCAAGCCACCCTGTTGCTGTGCCCTAAAAAACGATGCCTCTAGCTGCTATTTCCCTCATTTAGGCTTTCTCTATGAAATCTTCATATAGCGGCACTTCTGCCTAGGTCATAGGAATCAACCAAACATTCCTAATGATAGATAACATGATAGCCACTTTTGTTTCCTAACCACCCTTCTCCTAGGCACCATATCCAATCTGTCAAACCAATAGGCACCCTTTCAGCTTTCCGTTGCATATAGATACTTGTGTCTATGAATGCATCTACCCCTAGACTCACCTGCCATTGATACCAGTGCTGCTGATCACTCTTTCCCCTTGCCAATTTTACCTTTAGCCTCACTTTTCCCTACTCAGTTATGTGTGGAGCTAACTTAACCAAATCAAATCCTACTACTAACGGAGGGCCCAGGGACCTTTTAGCTTTTTTCCTCATGTATGAAAACCAGAGTATGGTACTCAGCTAGCAAAGTGTGAGCCTGTATCTGGGGAGATATGACCCACATATTGTGGTATATGCACCTGAAGAAGCAGGTAAAGGCACTGGTAATTTAATGAGTTGCATCGCAATGCAAGCACTGGTGTACACTGACAACCAGGACATTAACCCACTATTAGTACTAGTACTATTGCCAACGCAGATACACCACCCATGTGGGTGCGTAGTCCCCAGAAGACAAATGGGTGCTACTCATTTGTATCGAACTAGAGACCATATTTTCAAATTCTCAAAGTAGTTTACATATAATAAAATTACGTACTAGAGAAAAACAAGCCCTTTTTCATAAATGACTAACTTTTGGATTCCAGGAGTAAGCCAAAAATACTCCTAGTTAACTCCTGAGTGAGCCAATACTAATACAAAAGTAAGTCACACCTACACATGCACTAATGTTTTGAAACAAGCCCATAATCATTTTGTAGAAAATGCATCAACGTGTTGAACAAGCAGAGGCAGGGTATTGGCAGAACACTTTTTTATTGACTTTTAGAAAGGTGAGAGCATGTCAACAATACACCACTCTTATGCTTAGCTTAGATATCAGCTGGGACTTTGTCCTCAAATGTAAGTCATGTTGGTACTGAACAGAATGTGAATGGCTCTTGGCCCAATGACAAACAATTCCTTTCTCAGTTTTTTGATGTTATTGATAGTCCTTGAATGACCTGGCTTCACAATGTAAATTTATAAAGTAGCTTTGGTTGACAAACTCGTTGAAGTCCTTCTGTCTCATGTAGTTTCAAGAAAAGTATGGCTGTTTCCCTTCTGTGACACTTCGATCTATTGGAGTCCTAACTTCATGTTGATGACAAGCCCTTTGGCCATATCACAATCTTGTGCATTCGTACAAACCATTGCAGAAGTGATCCATGCAACATTAAGAAATTGTTCTGCTGATAGCGCATGCGCTGCAGGTGGCACAGCTGAGAAACAAACAGTGCCCCCTAGCTGTCTCTGTGTGCCAGTTGTGGTGAGCTCACAGACTTCTGTGGAATGGGAGGATTCACGAGGCCATATTTATCTATTTGCTCTCCTATCTATGGCAGCAAGGTCGCTTCAACCAGGATGACAGAAATGGAATGCAAGGGAGGGGGAAGGAGCCAGCACCAATTACTTTGAGTCTCTTGGAGTTTTCCGTTCACCTCATTGTTGCCTAGCTCTGTGCCCCAATGAAAAGCTAAAAAGGCACCGTAATGCAACAATGTTTTTTAAGTACCGGGATAAGGAAACAAAGTCAGAGTAGTCAGCTTTATTGGTAAGTAATTCTCATATTACCTCTTCAATGCTACCTCTTTCCAGTCTGTACAGTTTGAGGATGCTCCTTAGCATTGTGCTTTCAAACCATTCCCCACCAAAGAAGGCAAACCCTGTACCACATCTTTGATTGTATGTGTGTTAATGTTCTTTGGATAGTGTTAATCTATATGAAAGGCAGTGGAGCTCTGCACAGGGTCAAAGGCAAGGATACAGTCAATGAGGGATTGGAGAGATAGCTGGTATCTGGGAGCAGAAGTGTACCATTACGGCATTAAAGACCACAGCAATGATGGAATTTTTAGTCGGGGTGCAGCCTCATACACTTTAGTCCTAAACTCCAGGTATTTCGTATTTCACACATCCAACCTGTAGTGGGAAACAAGCACTGAAGGAGCAAGCTAAGTCGGAGCTGCATAGAATCCGGGATAGAAGCAGTTTCTGATTCAGTCCAGGAGTCCCCTTCCTCTTGCTCTAATTACCATGAAGCAGGCTCTTTCTGTACATGATGGAAGACCCCAAATATTAACAAAGAGATGATCACAAATCTTGTATTCCGACGACCTGGAACAAAACATTTTCATTGCTCTACTTTGTTTAAGAGATGTTTAGACGCCCATTCCAATGATCAAGACACAGACAAAAATAAGGAGAGTGTTATATCCTCTTGCTAATTGATACAAGAAAACAATAAACACCTAACATGAAATCAGCCATATCTCACAAGAATTTAAATGCCATCTTTGAACCGGAGAATACTCCTTTCCCCAAGAAACAAAGGAGTTCCAGTGTTGCTAGTGGGATTCAAGCCTCCAATTTAGAGCACATTTCTAACTGTTGTAGCTCCATCCTCTTAAACTGAAAGCCAACAGATGAATTCTCTTGTATGATAGATTTATGAGAAGATGATTCTTCAGGGAGCACTGATTTAATGGCAGAAGATACTTTAAGTCTAGTGCCAGAAAATAAAGTAGGGAAAGCCGTCCCAGGCAAGGCCAGCAGGAAACCTATAAGGTATTAAGGTGTACACTGGTAACCATTACTGGTGAATTTCAGTATTTTTTCATGCTTGAGCTAGAATCATTTTTTAACTGTGAGTTTTCAGAGAATATATGTATATATTTTCACTGAAAAAAACAAAGGCTACAGGGACGTTATAGTTAGGCTCAGATTTCACTCGTACAAAACCAGTGAAATTCAGCAGTTATAGTTATCTGAGCTAACTATAACTTACATCCCCTGTTATGCACTGCTTATGACTTCACATATTACATCACTCATGACATGATCAGTGAGATCACTTTTGACATTACAAATGACATCACTAATGATATCACTTTTGACCTGATCGAGTGAGCGCGTTCCATAAACCTTTCATAAACTTAAATATATATACTATGCTACAACATAAGTTAAATTACTAGTCTTTCTGTACCACTAATGAGTGATACTGTTTCTAACATATGTCATCTGACTGGCTTTGCGACTGCATCAGTGTGTGAATGGGTGTCTGAGTGGCTGTATGGGTGAGTGAGTGGCTGTATGGATCTGCCACTGGATGTGTGAGTGGCTGTATAGGTCTATCGGGGATATGTGAGTTGCTGTATTCATCTATGAATCAGTTTGTGAGTGGTTGTACGGGTATGTGAGAGTGGTTTAATGGGTGTGTGAGTGGGTATTTGAGTGGTTATGCGGGTGTGTAAGCAGATGTGAGAGTGCTTGTATGAGTCTGTGAGTGGTTTTGTGGGTGTGTGAGTGGGTGTGAAAATGGGTGTGTGAGTGAGTGGTTGCATGGGTATGTGAGTGGATGTGTGAATAGTTGTGTGGATGTGTGAGTGGTTCTGTGGATGATGTCATTTGAGATGTCATCAGTGATGTCACCAACCTTGTCATGAGTGATGTAATATGTGAGGTCAATAGCAGTTAATTGCAGGGGCATAAGTTCTAGTTAGCTCAGGTAATATAACTGCTGAATTTGCCTGGTTTTGTACAAGTGAAATCTGAGCCTAACTATAACTTCCCTGTAACCTTTGGTTCCTTCAGCGAATTTCTAAGGTTTTTTTAAAATTCTATTTCCTATCTTTAACGTCCCTATAACCTTTGTTTTTTTAGTGAATTTCTAAGGTTTTTAAAATTGTATTTCCTATCTGTAACCTGTAACCTTTGAGAGGGAGTGTATAGGTCTGTGAGTTGGTGTGTGAGTGGTTTTGTAGGTGTGTGAGGGTGTGTGTGAGTGGCTGAATGGGTCATTGAGTGAGTGTGTGAGTGGCTGTATGGGTCTGTGAGTGGGTGTGTGAGTAGCTGTGTGGGTCAGTAACTGAGTGTGTGAGTGGCTGTATGGGTCTGTGAGTGGGTGTGTGAGTAGCTGTATGGGTGTGTGACCAGTTTTGTGAGTGGCTGTATAGGTCTGTTAGTGGGTGTGTGATTGGCTGTATGGGTCTGTGAGTGGGTGTGTGAGTGGCTGTATGGATCTGTAAGTGGATGTTTGAGTGGGTGTGTGAGTAGTTTTCTGGATGTGTGAGTGGGTGTGTGAGTGGCTGCATAGGTCTGTGAGTGGGTGTGCGAGTGGTTATGCCGATGTGTCAGTGGGTGTATGAGTGGCTGTATGGGTCTGTGAGTGGCTGTGTGAGTGGCTGTATGGGTGTGTGTATGTGAGTGGCTGTGTCAGTCTGTGAGTATATGTGACAGTGTCTGTGTGGGTGTGTCTGTAAATGTGTGAGTGACTGGGCCAGAATGGAACCTCACCTGCCTCTTTATCCAAAAAGAGTCTACAGTTTTGCACGAAATGTTTACCCAACTGGAGTACTTTCTACAGCTTAATTAATAAGTGATATCTCGTTGGGTAATCACTAGTGCATATTCTACTACACTACAGCTGCCTAATGGACCATGAGGAAATGTCTCCAGTGACCTTGTGCGCATGTAATTTCGGCAATGTGATTGTTCCTCTAGTGTCTTGATCCACAAATCTGCGATAACATGAATCCTTGTCTAGAGATCAGGATGATACTACAAAGAGGGGAATCTTCACCAAACAAGGGTATTTCCTCCTAACTTTATGAGTTAAGTGCTTCTTTGTTTGTTGGAGATGTCCTTAAAATTCCTCTGTATCAAGAATGCGTCACCAAAATCGGCACGAAACACACTTGGAAGCCTTTTGGCAAGCTGTCCATCAACAAGGAAAAAGGTGGGAAGACCTTTGTATACTACTGAGGAAAACAGGGCGGGGCCAAACGGGTGGAGCTTGCTGATGATTTAGGGCATTTGCATAACCAGGGTAATTAAAAGGGAGTACATGGACCCCTTTCTCCAAGAGGAGCTGAGCTTCGCGGCCCGATTCTGGGCCAATATTGGGGCCCGGCCTCTTGATCCTGGATGCCTTGGAGCCCAACCCAGGGCACCCAGCCTGAAGCGCTGGGGACTGCAGGGGGCCTCAATTCCTCCAGAGGGAGCCGGCATTGCTCCCACATCCAGAGGGAGCCATCATTGCTCCCAAATTTAGGGAGCATCCAAAAATGCAGCTCCCTGCGTGTTGGAGCAGTTCTCTCATCTGTTTTCCTGCCCGCTTGACAGCCCAAGTAGGCCATGGTTGTGCAGAATGATTTCATGAAATTCTGATGAGGAGAGTCATCGTAGGGAAACCTCAGTGGTTGAGCACTTATGTGCACCATCTGATACTATATTGGGGCCCTATATATATATATATATATATATATATATATATATATATATATATATATATATATATATATATATATATATATATATATATATATATATATATATATAATCTACTGGCGGTCGCCAGTAGATAGTTATAGTTAGGACCTATTTTCCATAGGAAATCCGCAACATTCTATTTGAAATAACTCTTGCGTCGGTTGACGAATCTTCGTGAAATTTTCAAACTTTATGGCCCGCTCCGGTCCGCTCCTACCCTGAAAGTTTCGGGGTGATTCGTCAAGCGGGGGCCGAGAAAAAAGGGGGGTCCCAAAACGTGTTTTCCCCATTCATTTTCCCATAGGAAACTTTAGCCACGGCTACAGCCCGAACTGCTGAACGGAATTACACAAAATTTGGCAAAGAGGTAGTTCTTGGTTCAGAAAGAACCCTTTTTGTTAAATGGTGTAAATCCGTTCAGTAGTTGCTGAGAAAATCAAAAGTAAAAACACATATATATCTGGGCGGAGCCTAACCACACATGTCATCGTGAGATCTGATTGGCTGTCAGCACTTCATCCTGGAATTGCTAGCAGCCATCTTGGGACCAATATAAATGATAGTACCGCATTGAAATGCATTGTAGTGAATCAAAGATTTTGAGGATTACCAAAAGGAGAACTATAAAGGGTGATAACAGACTTTAGTTACATTAGAATTCATTTGTTGATGGTACCATACTAATTTCAGGAATTGTGGTGTGTTCTAAGGTGATTTTACCCTGTGAAAAACCTTCTGCTGGGATATCATGAATCATGTTTGAGAGAAAACTATTTGCACATGCTTGTCCCATACAGTTTTGGAAGGTGCTCCAGAAGCTAAAATGAGAGCATATTTTCTGTAAATTCACATTATCTTTCTCACTCATGTGAGAATGAAGTCTGACATTCTCAGTAAAACATGTACATCGAACAATGGCAGAGACTGTCAGTTGATTCCTTTGTGTTCTACTGCAGCTTCCCAGAGTGTTCTAAAGAACAACTAGAGTGCTAACAGCCTTACTTATGACAAAAGTATGGCACACCTGAAGCCATCTTGATTGGAATAAACTGGTAACACTTAAAACATTTAATTTAAAAAGGAACAAAATGATGGGGTTCGTTTTGTCATAGAAATTATGGTTAGTGCTGTAGAAAGAAAAATTAGGACATGTTTCAAGTGTGATCTCAAATATCTTCCTGTTATATTTCAACAGGAGCAGCCTGTCAGTTGATGCCTTTGTGTTCTACTGCAGCTTCCCAGAGTGTTCTAAAGAACAACTAGAGCACTAACAGTCTTACTTATGACAAAAGTATGGCACACCTGAAGCCATCTTGATTGGAATAAACTGGTAACACTTAAAACATTTAATTTAAAAAGGAACAAAATGAGGGGGTTCATTTTGCCATAGAAATTATGGTTAGTGCTGTAGAAAGAAAAATTAGGACATGTTTTAAGTGAGATCTCAAATATCTTCCTGTTATATTTCAACAGGAGCAGCCTGTCAGTTGATGCCTTTGTGTTCTACTGCAGCTTCCCAGAGTGTTCTAAAGAACAACTAGAGTGCTAACAGCCTTACTTATGACAAAAGTATGGCACACCTGAAGCCATCTTGATTGGAATAAACTGGTAACACTTAAAACATTTAATTTAAAAAGGAACAAAATGAGGGGGTTCATTTTGCCATAGAAATTATGGTTAGTGCTGCAAAAAGAAAATTTAGGGCATGTTTTAAGTGAGATCTCAAATCCTCTTCTATTTCATTAGAAAATTCTGACAAGCAGACTGAAACAATCACTTTCAACACCAGCAGTAGACTTCCAGTTAACTCCTTGGTGAGCAGTAGCTTTACTACAGTGATCTAATGAACAACTAGAGTGCTAACATTCAGAATTTATGGCAAATGTGTGACACATCTGAATGCCTTCTTGATGGAATCAAAGTAAAAAACTGAAAGCATTTCCTACTGAGGAGACTGTAGTAAATGAGGAAATTAGGAAACTTCATAACAAATAAGTCTCCCAAGATGGCCACCAGAGAAAAAAGAGCCCAAATGTAGCACAAATATCATGCAGAGGTAGCCCACGTATAGCCCAATGACAGAAGTGTGCAAAACACTTTTATTTTTTGTTTTTTTGCAGTTTTATATAGTGCAGACTGGTCAGGTATTGCAGTGCTTTACATGAGCATTGGTTACATCACACAAGGACAAATTCATGTTGGTTGACCCCTACACTACCCAAACACCACTGCACTACCCTAAACCCTAAAACACTACCCCCAGCACGACCCCCTTCACTACCCAAACACAACTGCACTACCCTAAACTCAAAAACACTACCCCCAGCACGACCCCCTACACTACCCAAACACCACTGCACTACCCTAAACCCTAAATCTACCCCCTACACTACACAAATACCACTGCACTAACCTAAACCCTAAAACACTAGAACCCAGCACGACCCCCTACAGTACACAAACACCACTGCACTACCCTAAACCCTAAAACACTACCCCCTACACTACACAAACACCATTGCACTACCCTAAACCCTACAACACTACCCCCAGCATGACCCCCTACACTACACAAACACCACTGCACTACCCTAAACCCTAAAACACTACCCCAGCATGACCCCCTACACTACCCAAACACCACTGCACTACCCTAAACCCTAAAACACTACCCCCAGCACGACTCCCTACACTACACAAACACCACTGGACTACCCTAAACCCTAAAACACTACCCCCAGCATGACTCCCTACACTACCTAAACACCACTGCACTACACTAAACCCTAAATCTACCCCCAGCATGACCTCCCACACTACACAAACACCACTGCACTACCCTAAACCCTAAAACACTACCCCCAGCACGACCCCCTACACTACCCAAACACCACTGCACTACCCTAAACCCTAAAACACTAACCCCAGCATGACCCCCTACACTACCCAAACACCACTGCACTACCCTATACCCTAAAACACGACCCCGTACACTACACAAACACAACTGCACTACCCTAAACCCTAAAACACTACCCACAGCATGACCCCCTACACTACACAAACACCACTGCACTACCCTAAACCCTAAAACACTACCCCCTACACTACACAAACACCACTGCCCTACCCTAAACCCTAAAACACAACCCCCAGCATGACCCCCTACACTACACAAACACCACTGCACTACCCTAAACCCCCCTACACTATACAAACACCACTGCATTACTCTAAACCCTAAAACACTACCCCAGCACGACCCCCTCACAACACAAACACCACTGCACTACCCTAAACCCTAAATCGACCCCCAGCACGACCCCCTACACTACCCAAACACCACTGCCATACCCTAAACCCTAAAACACTACCCCAGCATGAACCCCTATACTACCCAAACACCACTGACCTACCCTAAACCTTAAAACACTACCCCCAGCACGACCCCCTACACTACCCAAACACCACTGCACTACCCTAAACCCTAAAACACTAACCCCAGCATGACCCCCTACACTACCCAAACACCACTGCACTACCCTAAACCCTAAAACACGACCCTGTACACTACACAAACACAACTGCACTACCCTAAACCCTAAAACACTACCCACAGCATGACCCCCTACACTACACAAACACCACTGCCATACCCTAAACCCTAAAACACTACCCCCAGCATGAACCCCTACACTACCCAAACACCACTGCACTACCCTAAACCTTAAAACACTACCCCCAGCACTACCCCCTACACTACACAAACACCACTGCACTACCCTAAACCCTAAAACACTACCCCAGCACTACCCCCTACACTACCCAAACACCACTGCACTAACATAAACCCTAAAACACTACCCCCAGCACAACCCCCTACACTACACAAACACCACTGCACTACCCTAAACCCTAAAACACTACCCCCAGCACGACTCCCTTCACTACCCAAACACCACTGCACTACCCTAAACCCTAAATCTACCCCCAGCACGACCCCTACACTACCCAAACACCACTGCACTACCCTAAACCATAAAACACTACCCCCAGCATGACCCCCTACACTACACAAACACCACTGCACTACCCTAAACCCTAAAACACTACCACCAGCATGACCCCCTATACTACTCAAACACCACTGCACTACCCTAAACCCTAAAACACTAACCCAGCATGACCCCCTACACTACCCATACACCACTGCACTATCCTAAAGCCTAAAACACTACCCCCAGCACAACCCCCTACACTACTGCACTACCCTAAACCCTAAAACACTACCCCCAGCACGACCCCCTACACTACCCAAACACCACTGCACTACCCTAAACCCTAAAACACTACCCCCAGCACGACCCCCTACACCACCCAAACACCACTGCACTACCCTAAACCCTAGAAAAGAAACCCCCACCCCATGCCCAATCCCCCTTACCTCTCACTCCTCGTGGTTCCTCTCTCCTCGTGGTTCCTGCTTCACGTCGTCTCTGAGGGGCGGTGCACGTCGTTGTGAGGAAACGGAACAGCCTCTGTTTCCTTACATGTTTTTTAGAATGCATGGTCATTTACCATACATACCTTTACAACAAAATTCATTGTAAAGGCATGCGTGGTAAATGACCATGTCTTCTAAAAAAATGCGTAGTAATGACTTTGTGATGTACAACGCATGCGTGGTAATGCATGCGTTGTAATGGTATCGCAAAGTAAAAAAGTTGTTGTAACGGCTGTTTTCCGATCGAAGCTGGCCCCTGTTCTTCAGTGAGACGTTTATTTGATTAATTAGGAGGAAGGAATGTGTTTTTTTTACCGAAAAGTGCATTCCCGGCTGTTGTATTGTGAAAGTGTCCGCGTGGCCTGGTTTCACTTCCGGTGAGAGAGTGGAAGAGTCTGTTTGGATCTAAAGGAGTTCTGTTGTTGGACGGGGCCGGCGCGACATGTCATCAGAAAACATAGCTAATGGAAAGCGTCCTCCCTGAAGTGTGGAGCAGTGCCATGAGAGGTCAACGAGTGTGCGTACTACCGCAGTATGACCGTACCGCGTGACCCATGTGCCACCTCCAGGGTACGGGAGGCAGAAGCGGCATCGCAGGTCCTCTTGAAGACCGTTGTAGCACTAATTCTACATTTTGGTACTAGGGCATTTTAACTTCGTTGTTCCTGCCAGATACAAAGAGAAGATCCTGTGTTATTCAGTGCCCTCGTTACCTTTTTTGTGGGTTGTGGTGCTTGTCACTTCGCTGCCCCGCTGGTGCACACGACTGGGCACCCCACCTCGTGTGCCATCTGCAGGGCCTCTGCCCTCGGATCACTGGTTTCGGTTTCTGGAGTGGCAACATAAACAGTTGCTCCCAAAGGACTAGCCTGAACACTTAGGTGAATATCCCCTGCACCAGCATTCCACGGAAATTCTTTCCTAGCTCTCCCACGTCAACGAGGACGTCATAATAGCACGGCTCTGCTCGCGACACCGTATGACGTCATCGGAGCCATAAGAGAACCTCGTCGGCGTGCTGACGTCAGTTCCACCCTTTTTTTCCGTGCCACCGAGGCAAACAGGGGACCGAGACATTTTCACATGTATACATAGTATAATAAATATATATATATTCACTGAAAAAACCATAGGTTTCAGGCACGTTAGTAGTTAGAAATTAGCATTTAAAAAACCTTAGAAATTCACTGAAAAAACCATAGGTTTCAGGCACGTTATAGTTAGAAATTAGCATTTAAAAAACCTTAGAAATTCACTGAAAAAACCATAGGTTTCAGGGGCGTTATAGTTAGTTGGACATTTCACTCGTACAAAACCATAGAAATTCCCCCGTTATAGTTAGTTCAGCTAACTATAACTCGCGCGCCCATAATGCACTGCTGATGACGTCACATATTACATCACTCATGTCATGGTCAGTGACATCACTCATGACATCACTGATGACATCTCAAATGACATCACTGATGACATCACTGATGACATCATCCAGTGAATGTGTGTTTTTCTGAAAATTAAATATGTTTTATATATGTATATCTCAAGGTCGATGGAAGAATAAATGGGTATATAAGTGTCTAAATGGATGATTTTGTTTTGTAAAATTGATTGTATAACTGACTAAGTGTATCTTAGTGAATACATGGGTTAGTGAGTAATGTTTAAATATGAAAATATCTGTATCAGTCTCTCACTTTGTGTATAAGTGGCTGCATGGGTTGGTGAGTAGCTACATGAGTGTCTATATGGGTTATTAGTTGGTTTTTTGAGTATCAGTATGAGTGTCTGAGTGTCTGTATGGTTCGGTGGGGGGTATTACTTAGTGCACAGATGCATGAATGAGTGACTCACTGTTTGTATGTGTTGAAGACAGCATGTGTGCAGGACTGTATAGGTGGATGAGTATGTGTATGGGTGTGTTAGTGAGTGAATGACTGTCTCAATAGTGTCTTTATGAGTAACTACGTATGTTTTAAACTAGTATATGTGAGTATTGGTGTATATAAGTGAGTATATGTGAGAGTGAGAGATTGGAAGAGTTCCTGTACAAATAAGTAGGTGTTTCTAGAAGTGATTGTTTAGGAGAGTAAGTATGTGTAAGTTTCTGTAGAAGTAAGTGTGGTAGTGTGTGTATAACTGTATATGCAAGTAAATGGATGTTTGATACTTTGTTTGCATGTGTGACTATGTGTGTGAGTAACTCTATGGATGAGTGGCGGTGTGTAACAGGAGTACATATGATGAGTGAGTACATGTATGAGTGACTATATAGGGACTGTTGGTGAATGAGTGGATGTGTGTGTAGATCTTGGAATTACTGAATAGGTGTGTTGTAACTGGTATTGGTATGTCCATTGTTTTGAAAATGTTAGTTTGTATTTTTGAGTGTGTGTTTCAAAGGTTATATTAGGGTGAGAGGAGGTCTGCCACTCTATCACAAGGATGATGTCATCAGTGATGTCATCAGTGATGTCATTTGAGATGTCATCAGTGATGTCATGAGTGATGTCACTGACCATGTCATGAGTGATGTAATATGTGACGTCATCAGCAGTGCATTGCGGGCGCGCGAGTTATAGTTAGCTGAACTAACTATAACGGGGAATTTCTATGGTTTTGTACGAGTGAAATGTCCAACTAACTATAACGCCCCTGAAACCTATGGTTTTTTTCAGTGAATATATATATATGCATATATATATATATATATATATATATATATATATATATATCCCACAGATCCAACTTCATGCAAGCAAGAAGAGGGCACGCACTCGAAGTAGGTAAAATATGCAGCACATCTTTATTGCCAGGGGCCTTCAATGACTCTGCACACAAGAGAGACGCGTTTCGGCAGAAAGTCTACCTTTATCAATCTAAAGGACCCCATGTTGTAATACCATTTAAATACCTAGGAATGCTAAACATAGACGACATACTACATATTGAGTGCGCGGTGAGTCTGTCTCATTCAAGTTCAAAAACATGACTACTAAAAAAATCAAGTATATCCATGATTCTTAAATACCTGTAGGCCAGCTAATGGTACACGCATTCAATGTCAGAAATAAAAGTTGCGTAACTAATAAAGTTAAAAACAGCAAAGTGCAGTTCATACCCTGACAATGACATATATTTTGTTAACGCTGTTACGATATAACCGTCATGAACAGGTGAGACCAAATAATGTAAATCCTCCGCGCATTCCGTCGTCACCATGCACAAAATTTTCAATATTAAAAAGACAAACATGGCAAAAAACTACAGCAAGTACATTTCATCTATGGTATCATGAGTGACTTATTTTCTTTCCCTGTGACTCGAATCTGATCAACATTGAGAATAGCGCAGACAAATCTGCAGTTCAAAAGTCACAGGGCAACTCCCCCGATAGTCATTTCAAATAAGCAACTACCGTTCCCAGCATGCATCTGGTAAGTTGCTAGAAAATCGGGCTCCATGAAGACAGTACAGTTTGTTGCTGTAAAGCAGAGTCCGTGGAGGCCCATCCACACAAAAAATGAATCGCTGTCCACCCACCTCACCATTAGGAGTAGATACTCCCACAGTGCCCAGTCACCAGACTGCCACAGGACTACTGAGTGGGGTCGCCAGTCCGTTACAGCAGGATGCACAAACCGCGCTGAAAATCCCAAGATTTCCTCGCGCTGACCCGTCGCCCTCCTTCACAGACTGCGTTTCCTATTCCTCCTCCCTGGGTACAATCCGGGGGCCGCCGAAATGGCCACAAGTCGCACTAACATCCCTCACGGTGAAATTCGGCAGCCCAAGCCGACTGGTGTTGCGTGCAATCAGCGTCACCGCAACGCTGAAATAATATCTCACAGATCCAACTTCATGCAAGTAAAAAGAGGGCACGCACTCGAAGTAGGTAAAATATGCAGCACATCTTTATTGCCAGGGGCCTTCAATGACTCTGCACACAAGAGAGACGCGTTTCGGCAGAAAGTCTGCCTTTATCAATCTAAAGGACGCCATGTTGTAATACCATTTAAATACCTAGGAATGCTAAACATAGACGACATACTACATATTGAGTGCGCGGTGAGTCTGTCTCATTCAAGTTCAAAAACATGACTACTAAAAAAATCAAGTATATCCATGATTCTTAAATACCTGTAGGCCAGCTAATGGTACACGCATTCATTGTCAGAAATAAAAGTTGCGGAACTAATAAAGTTAAAAACAGCAAAGTGCAGTTCATACCCTGACAATGACATATATTTTGTTAACGCTGTTACGATTTAACCGCAAAAACAAACCACCTGCCAATACTGATAATCAATTCCAAACCAAAATCCACACGGCGCAAGAAAAATAGATCAATGCACGGTGAGACCAAATAATGTAAATCCTCCGCGAATTCCATCGTCACCATGCACACAATTTTCAATATTAAAAAGACAAACATGGCAAAAAACTACAGCAAGTACATTTCATCTATGGTATAATGTTGACTCGAATCTGATCAACATTGAGAATAGCGCAAACAAATCTGCAGTTCAAAAGTCACAGGGCAACTCCCCCGATAGTCATTTCAAATAAGCAACTACCGTTCCCAGCATGCATCTAGTAAGTTGCTAGAAAATCGGGCTCCATGAAGACAGTACAGTTTGTTGCTGTAAAGCAGAGTCCGTGGAGGCCCATCCACACAAAAAATGAATCGCTGTCCACCCACCTCACCTATATATTTGTGTGTGTACATAATAGATAGATAACTAGATAAATATATATATAGATACACATATATGAAAAACAGGGACCGTGTGGTGCAGTGGTACCAAAAGACATTTAAAAGAAAATTCAAGACCCTGAAGCCAGCTGCCACTGTGTAAGCCATAGGCCTTGCACCTTGGGGGTTGAATGCCTGTAGTGTGTTGGGTGCAGGGCCAACCCACTGCCGAAGACTGTGCAATGGGGAGTTGGGCATCTGCCAGAGGTTGGATGCCACACTGCCTTCCGCAATACTCAGGGGGAGTTGGCCATAGGGCCTGGCCCCTGTGACTGTGCAACACCCATAGGAGAGGGGTAGACAAATGACAAAGCCTTTTGCCATTTTTGCAGCAAAGTTCTTTAATCAAAGGATTAGCTAGCGCCACCCACACTGAGGCTTTGCCATTTTCCTAGTTCGTCGTTGATGGCACTGTGCTAATCCTATTCTTCAAAACTCTGCTAGAAAAGCAAACCTTTGAGGTGAGCAGATTCAGGTTGTCTGTGGTGTTGTATAGTGCAACATATAGGGGAGCTTCTCTCCCCCTAAAACTTGGGAACTACCCATGAATTCCTAATTCCTTTTTTGCATAATGTTTGCAGCACTCTAAGCCTGAAAGGAGTGTGTGTGTGTGTGTGTGTGTGTGTGTGTGTGTAGTAATAAGGAGAGGAAGAGAAGGTCATAAAAATATGACACATTTCTTGGTTCAACAGATTTTGGACTGAAACGCTGTGACACACGGAGGTAGGTAAGTACGATGCTATGGGTTATTTTTAAACAATGTGACATTTCCGTACAAAAGTGCTGCTTGTGTGAACGAAGTGACTCACTGAAAGCTTGCATCACTTGAGGGTGGTTTGTGCGCAATACAGGGCTATTTAAAAGGACAATATTATGACATTTTCCCATGACTCCTATTATTATTTTTCTATGGATTAAAAATAGACTTGTAAGGGCTCTTACGGCTGCCATTAGCGTAGCCAGTGCGTCATGGGTCCTAGTGCAAGGAGGAAAATGGACCCCTTGGCTGTTGTTTGAATGATAAAATACAGCAATAATCAGGGTTCAATGGGCTCCTCAAGCCTCTGTACCCCGGTGCCACTGAACCTGCTGCACCAATGCAAGCTGCTCCCCTCACTGTTTGAGATTTTATAGCGGGATTTTGATTTTGTGGATAATAAATCTCAATTTGTTGACCACAAAGAAAGGCACTTCAACCTAGAACTAAAATGTGTGTTTCAGAGTCAAACGCTGCTTAGGGAAGGTTACAAGTAAAGCCAACTCGTCTCCTCACCTCAGTGCAGGTGTGGAGCAGGCATGGAACACCATCACCACAACATGTGGTGAAGGGATGGTGAACGTTTACCAGCTGTGCAGATAGAATGATTGGTTGGGATAAATCTCATTGCTGATTGCAGAGAAGGTTCAGTTTCCCTGTTTTGCTTCATGCAGGACTGCTTTATCTTTGCACATTTGCTCAATGCAGGGCTGTTGTTTTGTTGCAACTTTATTAAACCAGGGGTGTAACACAGGCCTCCTACGGCGCAGGGTGCTTAACCCTTCAGTTGCCCCTTAACCCTTCATGCGGGCCACATTTAGCACAAGACCAATGAATATCTGTGAGATATCATTTTTCTTTACACCACTGTATTAAACTGCTCAATGTTGGTTGGATTGTGCCCGGTCTGCTTCCAGGGCCGGACTGGGAACCCAAAGTAGCCCTGGTAAATTTGCCCGACAAGCCTTCGGGCGGGGCCGGGCTGTGCAAGTGTGAAGCACTGCTTCTTTTGTTATTGGGGGCCGATATTGCAGTACTGCTGCAAAACCAGCCCCCAGTAACAAAACCGGCCCCCACATTGGCAAAACCGGCCCCTACCCTTCCAGCCTCCCAGGAAAATGCCTGATGCCCGCTACGGCCAGTCCGGCCCTGTCTGCTCCTCTTTGAGTGTGGGAAGATCCACTTTAATCTGTTATCTGCAGCTTTGCCATGTTGTTAGGTAAGGAGATAATATTGTTCTCCCTAGGCCGATCACAAAACGTGTTTTTACTGGTGTTATTTGTGTCCTTGGTGGTGTGTTAAGGCAGTGCTTGCTCCACACACCTTTTATCACTGTATTAGGAAAACAGGATTCTGGAGGTGACAATGATGGACAAGAACGTATGTGCAGATTTGTTTTGTTCAATTCTGTTGGAGTAGTGATGGGTTCTGTTATTTATTGCACTGCTGTGTTTTTGTGCTGCATTATTGTAATGTGATTTTCCTGGTTTTTTTTGCAGCATAATTGTAATGTTAATTTGCTGTGTTGCACTGCACAGCTGTGCTGTGATCTGTATTGATTGTTTTGTTTTGGTTTGCTCTATTATGTGTAAATTGTGCTGTGTTGTTTACTTTAGACATGTCAATAAATGCTGCTACATTTTCATCCAAAAGCAGAACATGCCTTGAAAGTGAAAAGCAACCATTTTTCACTGCCTAAGGTGGTAGATTAACTTTGCTTCAGTTCTACAACTACTTAAGACACCAGTCAGCCCAAACTTGTGGCAGAGCCTGTAAGCATGATTTAGTGTTTGGCAGGCAGGTACTCCATTGCAAATGTGACGGATATTCCATCTGCTTTGTTACAAGTGGCATTTAATACATACATGATAAAGAACCCCCTGTCATTCAATATAAGGATATTGGAAATCACCGAGGAGTTTGTTAACCAAATAGAGGAATGAAGCCAAAGGCTGACTTTCTTTATGAAGTCATGAAACTCTTAGATGACTCAAAAGAGCCCTGAAATGTACAGTAGGTGTACTTTATTCCTTATAATTCTTGGTCACGCCATCACCCTTTCCACAAACCTCTTTAATACTTAGGGGCCGATTCCGATCTCGGTCGGAGGCGCACCCAATACCATTCGGTCGGGAAAAAAGCCATGCGAAAGCCTGATTCCCGACCGAACCGTACGCGGAGTCCGGCCGAGCGAGTACGATGCGAATTCCCCGACCGACTCGTCCGGGCGTCCCGACAACTCCGACCGACTCGCTCGGACTCGAACCGCTCCGACCGACTCGGTCGGACCCGGTCGCACCGCGCAATGGAGACGTTTCCCGGCCGGGTAAGTACGATGCGCGCCGCGGGCGAATCCGACCGAGCCGCGCACTCCGGCTCGTAGGAGCTGTCGGAGCCGTACTTTGGGGGTCCGTGTCGGACCCCCTGTACGCGTACCCGTGCGAGGCGCACACAGGGGGGACCCAAGGGTCCCCCCTACCTGTGCGTGTACGCCGCGAGCGCGCTTCGCGGCGTACTCGCTGTAGGGCGCCCTTGTCCGCCTCGCACCCATTGAGTCAATGGGAGCCCGCACACGCGTTGTACGACCGGCTCCCATTGACTTCAATGGGAGTCCGACTCGACTCGTGTCCGATAACATACGGCCGCATCGTACTCGTTCGGTCGGACTGCACGGGTCCGATTCGGTCGGAAATCTCTCCGGGTCCGGCTCGGTCGGAGAAATTTCCGGCCCGAATCGGAATCGACCCCTTAGTGTGTTGCTCATTAATATGAAAGAGATGGGATGTTTGGAAACATGAAGAATAAATGTAGAATCTCTAGTACAAATTTAAACACATCAAAAATCAGATAGATATGTGTTGCACATAGATATTAGAATAAAGGTAACACAAGTCAGATTTTTTTTTAAAGCTGTAGCTCAAAATGTGTAAAAACATGCACAGAGATTCCATCTTTCCTACAATTACTTAAAGTGTGAGTAAATAAACATGTATACATGCATAGCTGCTTTCTGCTTATCACTGTTCAATTCAAATCAACTAATAGTAGTGAGATAGTAGAGTTCCCCAAAGGTTCAACACTGGCTCTTTTGCATAGAGATAAAGTGGCCTGGCTCGTTGCCCCATGCTGTGCACTGTGTTGGGTAGAAGCAAAATGTGAATGACACGAGCAGATCGACAGATGAGGAGGGTGACCGAAAGCCCCTGTATGTATGTGCGTGTATATGCATGTATTTTCGGTATGATTTTTGGTTATCTCTAGGCCAGACATAAAAAGAGGCAGTGAATTATTGCCTTCTTGCATCAACTCTAATGACCTGGGGTAGGTAGCGAGGGAGGGAGGGTAAAGTCCAATCCTTACACAAAATTCTGCTTGTTGAGGGATCAGAATTTTAAGTTTTGTGATTAACACTGCATCTCTATAATTTCCCCCGAATTATTTTTAACAGGTCAAACCTGCTGAAATTGACCAGAGAACAAAAAATGTGTGAAGTTCTGTAACATACAGAAACATGCATTGGCAAAGCCAATAGGTTTCGCCTATGCAAAATCTATTGGCTTTGTCAATGTTTTTTACATGTTGCATAGCTGCACAAGCTGTACAAAAACAGTATGGGGGGTTTGAACACAAGGGAGGAGGGTGGAAAACACAATAGAAAGCAGGAAAGTGGGGGTGTGAGAAACGTGGGTAGGTTAGAGACAAAGAAAAGCGGGAGGGTGGGTTAAGGGGAATGGGAGGAGGGCAGGGAGTGATTAAGAACAACGACGAGCGGCTGGGTTTTAAACAAGCATTGGCATAGCCAATAGGTCTCGCCTTTGGGACCTTATAAGTGTTTAGCCATGCAACAGTTGATGTTGTTGCACCAAGGATATTGTGCTGTATAACTAAACACTTATAAGGTCCCAAAGGCGAGACCTATACGCTATGCCAATGCTTGTTTTTAGTGGCGCTTGCATGCTTAGCTTTGAGGAAAGCTTTAGTCTGGAATTATGATTTTCATCATGGGTGTAGCAGTAGTTATTTTCAGTGCCGTAAACAAGAAGGTCCTTTTTCAGACCTATATGTGTATTTAGCTTAGTTGAAAAAAAGTTTCCTCTTTGGAAATTGCAGTCGCTTCTTCTTTACATTAGTGGCTATTATCCGTTTGACCCCCACTGAGTCATTACTAGAAGCCGGGGCCCTGGTCCAAGCAGTTTCAAATATTTTAACTGCAATGCAATACACAAAAATACAGAAGCAAGTATTGATCTATCAAATAATGTAATGATGAAATATTGTATTTAATTCAGAAACGACTATAAAACAAAATCACAATTTAAATTTTAAGAGGTTAGTTGTATGCATTTGCACTGGTCCCACAAATTAATCTGAGGATACTAACATCATTTTCAGCCTCCACTTTCAAATTCTTTCAGATTTACAGAGAGTTTTAAATGTTCAATTTTGCTTCTTTATTTATATACACTTTATTACTCTGGTAATAATATTTAATTTTCTAAGCGGTCGCAGACACCTCTGAGTATTTGTCATGGACCTCCTCGGGGACCCGGACCATAGGTAAAGAATGGCTGCTCTGTATTATTTGGCTTTGGTTGTCTCCTCTTTGATGTCTAACAGTGAGGCCTTGTCAGAAGCTATGCACTGAGATCGGCTTAAATGTTCCACTAGCAGATACCCAGACTCGCATTGATCTCTGTATATACTCTGGTTACACAATAATGGCTTATGCATCTATCTGTACTTGGACATGTACCCTGGATTACAGTAATTAATTTCAATATTTACATATTTACTTGCTGTGACTGCTGGGGCAAAACTCAGAAAAGTATTTCATCATTTGAAGGCAACTCAGCTTGCGGAAAACAAAATGTTCATACATACTGATAAACATTCTCATATAACTTTGATGGTTTCCGATTTCCCCCAAAAAGTTACCATTTGCAAATTTGCTGCCCTGTCTACAGCCATTGGCTGCCCAGCGATCCTTTAGACGGGATTGATGGTGCGAAAAAACAATGCAAAGTTGGTGCCTAACAGTGAGGCATTTTGGAGCTCTGGTCGGCGTCTTACAGGGATCTCTTTATACATACACCCATTGACAACAAAATAAAACATTTGCAAACATCAAACAGTACTTTTCCCAGTCAACCACTAAGGGGCAGAAGCGTGCAAAGCAAGTGAATCTAAAAAGATTCTTGCTACAAATTAATTTTTTTATCGGCCTTTGATGCATGGCTGAATAGTAGCGGGAGCATAAAATGCTAGGACTTTTATGTAATTGAGAATTGAAAGCAATACTTCTTGCCGGCATCAGAGTAGACCTCGGTGTTGATTAGCTGGTGTGGTGCCCGCGTTGAACTTTGTGTTCAGCAATGCCGTCACGTGCTTGCTTCCTTCCTCACGCTCAGTCCTTGCCTCGCACAGCCGCTGCATAGCAGAGGATAGGTCACCCAGACCTGTGTGTGCGCTGATGTCCACGCGCTTAATCTCCTCCGCAGTAAATACTTGAAATAGTACTCCTGATTGAAGGGTATGTTCATGTGCTACAAATAGCAACAATATGCTCGGGCCGAAGTGCCAACAAAGGCTGCAGTGGACACACCGGCCCTGGTGCACGAGGGCATGCTGAGACTGCCGCTCGCGCCAGCCGCTGTTCACCCCTCCCATCCCCCCAAAACCGTGGGGATTATCATAAACCTGCATTTACTGAAACGTGCCCGTGGAATCCAAAAGCATTCCTGCTATTTCAGAGTGTAAAAACATTGTTGTGCTTAAATATTCCGAGCCTGTTGCTGTTGGGCTCCTCGCTGCATTGGGTACAGCACAGTTGAGCGTTCTGCCGGCAGCCAAGACTGAGTGCCTGGCATTCCTTCAAGTATAAAGAAATTCCTCTACCTGATTTATAGAAAGATTAGCACATTTCTTATTTGGCTTGCACCCAACTATCCTGTGGAATACTACGTTGCCGCTGTTTAGAAGCCTTGTGTCTGTCAGCTGTGTGCCAAATAACAACAAGCAATGGCCGCGCGGCCGTGAAACTGACACGGCCGCGCGGCCGCGAAAGTGAAAGTAATCGCGAGGGAAGCCATATGGCGCCTGATCGCGCGTGCACGCTCGCGTGAACGCAAGCTGGTCGCCAGCAAACTGCTGTTTGCACTTCCAAAACCCGCTTACTAAAACTCTCGCCAGAACAGCGCATGCGCTGGCTCAGGCGAGACCTAAAAATGACGGACATCGGGGGAGGGTGGTCTAGTGCTCTCAATTGTGCCCCGTCATAAACATCCACTCACAACCTGAACTCACCTAGGCACTCACATGTGACTCACTTCACAGTATGTCGTATAGAAGCTATAGAATGTGCTATCTGTTGCTTGAAAAAAACTCCAGAAACAATATCTGGAAAAAGCAAATACCCTTGGGTCATAACGAATGAAGAGCACATGTGAAATTAAAACAGGCACTGCACATGTGAAATTAAAACAGGCACTGCACATGTGAAATTAAAACAGGCACTGCATTGCTACCGTCAGGGTTTGTTGAGACATTGAACTGCATTTAATCTGTTAAAGTTAAGGACATCGATACAGAACCTAAAGGGGCCCGGGTCACTATCTTATTTAAAGCCGCAGAGCCTAGATGGCAGCTTTGAAATTAAATGTATCAAGGTTGTCATCCAGGATATGTGGTGCAGCTGCCGCTGGTGCTTGCACTAAAAAGAAGATATTGTTGCACTTTCCGCCAGCACCGCATGACCCATAAGCGTTCAAGAAAGGGGTTTTCTGCCCAAGACGATGGATGCACCTGTGGTAACTACCATGTTGGAAAAACAGTCTCTTCGAACACAAATGATTTTTGCAAAAGTACACACAAACTATTCACTAACCATTCAAATGCATGAGCATTAAGGAAAATCAGCTGTCGGGGATTTGATTTTACTCGGGCAGTGATTATTTAAGCTAAATGGAAAAGAAGAGCATACGTTTTAAATGACAAATAGTCAATGCAGCCACTCGTGAGAGCTCTCCAGCAGATGGGTGCGCTCTGTTCTCGGTTGAATTGGTAAACAAAAGGGAGGTCCCCTAGGATCCAGTCAGGGACAGGGAAATATGTGAAAAATCAAGAAATCCCTAAATATAGCTAAAAGACATTCAATACACCAAGAATACCAATCTTAGCTCATACGGTGGTTATAGAATTATCAAAATTAAAACATCACTACAGTACCATATTGCAAAGTTCACACAAAAATACACACAAAAATATCTTAAAAACCAGCCAATTTACATGTAAAACACAAAATACACAATCTAAAGGAAAACAGTTGTCTGACAACTGTTTTCCTTTAGATTGGGTATTTTGTGTTTTTAATATTATATATCCAACATGATTTTTTAATAATGAAATGTTTTTATTATATTTTTTACAAATGTATTGAATAAATATTACATGTAAATTGGCTGGTTTTTAAGATATTTTTGTGTGTATTTTTGTGTGAACTTTGCAATATGGTACTGTAGTGATGTTTTAATTAGGGATTTCTTGATTTTTCTCGGTTGAATTGGACCATTGTGGTGCTGCTGTCCGTGCTTTCTTCTCCAGTAAAGTGGGCAATCCTGACAATGAGCAAAAGATTCCCAAGCCAATGCAGTCCCCTTTATGTGCCTTAAAGGCTCATGGTTAAGGGTCACCCTATTACACTTGCTTAGATCTGTTTTATACATGTTTGACACTGAGGCTGTGGAGTTTGTAAAGTAGTGCTCTTGTAGTACTTTTTATGTACTCTTATCTGCCTTTGTGAATCAGCACTAAACATCCTAAATAGGCCTGGGCGTGAAATTCCACTCTGCTCGCTGAGTTTGCGGAGTTTTTCCCACTCCACACTCCGCATATTTTCCTCGCTCGCCAACGGTAAGTTGGTGAGCACGAGCGAGGAAAGAGGAAAATCTTACTCCAGACCACCTCCTGGTGAGATTTTTCAACACGGGCGGTCGCAAATGGTCACTACCGCTCGCGTTGAGAAACCTTCCGTTCCGTTCGCCTTGAGGAAACTGCCCCTCGAAAAGAACATCTACTCTTGCGCTGTGCGCAGTGGCGTTTGTTCTGATTTTACAGCGCGGGCCAAACACCTGGCTCTAAACATTTGCGCGAACGCCGCAACGTAACACACTCCGCCACTTGCGGAATTCCGCATAGCGCGGTAGAGTTTTTTGGTCGCTTTACGGAGTTACGTGTAGCGGTTCTACGCGAACTACGCCCAGGCCTAAATCCTAAATAGGGCAAAAATGGAAATATACATATGCAATTAAAATAAATAGAAAGGTTTGCGTCCTCTTTGCACTTTTACTAAAAGGGAGTTGGATGTTTCGGGGGGATTAACAAAGGCATGAAAGAGTATGTAAAGAGTGCTCCAGTAGTACAACCCATAATCATAAATGCTACTCTGAACCAGCCACAGCGTAGTTAACTCTATTTTAGGTGACTTGTGCTAACATGTGATTAAAAATAAGTTATTAAATAGTGAAGAAGTTAAATGATGTTGTTAAAATATATATAGACGAAGTTCATTTTTCCGCATGGTTAAGATGTATTAATACAGAATGAGGTCGGAAAGCTCAAGTCAAAACCTCTTTGTTAGACCTTTCGACAAAGATCATAAAAGAGTAAAAATACAGACAGCATAAATACACAGAATAACATCATACAAAACTGGTGCTGAGGTTATTAAATATTGTGTGAGCATTACATAAAAAGTTACTAAAAGAGAATAAGAATAAAAATTCAGCCTGGAATATCACAGCAAACATATTGGCAAGAGACGATAAAAAAGAGATACAACGCAACAACTGTGCATGGATGGCCTCAGCAATAAGTGCATGTAGTAAACAGTGAATATCTGCCAACCATTACCCCTCCATCGTTCTCCTACATCGTAGTGACATCTTAAGGAAACTACACACTCCAAAACAAATGTCAGGGCTATAAACCAGTTGTAGGTACAGTAAGGCATCTCTACACTTCCTTAATGCCAGCAGCTTTAGAATAAGTTTCAACGACTGCTCAGCCTGCCCATCACATGGGCAGGCGGGGAGATCCCTAGACCACACCGAAGACTCAACGGAGAAACACAAAGGTCGCCATACGTTGCCAGCTCTAAATCTAAATAAAAGCGACCTTTCCCACCTAGATAAATCTAGCATAAGATAAAAAGCCAAGTTATCCAAGGCTAAAGTAATAAAATAATCCCATACGGAGTGCATATTAAAAGCCTCCTCCAGACTTTGTGAGGTCATATGCTCTGCATAGCTGGACTTGACCAGTGTCTTATCCTGTTTACTAAGAGTGCTGGGGTAGAAAGCACACCCGGAAGACCTATGTCGCTAAAGGCTTTGCAAACAAACTTCAGCCAAGGGATAGAAAGCCCACTGTCAAGACTGAGCCAATCGCGAATGACCTCTCTGCTAAAAGTGGCTTCGGGATTGATGCACACACTCAACCAAAGCAAAAGAGGAGCCAGTTTGATACCATCCGAAACATCATCCTGGTTGAGTTCAGAATGTCGAATATAATGAGGGCTGGTTGGAGGGAGGTTTACAATGCGCCATAAGAACTGGTTTTCTTCCACTTGTAGGGAGGAGGCGTTATGATACCCCCAAAGCCCTGCTCCATACGTAGCAGCTGGGATACACTGTAAGTTAAAAATCTTAATATAAGGGGAGATGGTGCCCCTACCTTTTCTCCAGTCAAGATTGAAAAGGGAGCCAGTCACCTTCTTAATTTAGTGCAAGGTATGTTTACGTGAGATTGCCAAGAATTGGAGGGATCAAAGGTGATACCTAAATAACTGAAGTTCTACACGGAGCTCAGAGACTGATCTTATAATTTTAGGGATGTCAAATGTCTCCTACCTGGCCCACAAGCCATAACATGCTACTTCCTGTAATTCGTAAACATATACAGATTGCGCATAAAGAAGATAAAGAAAGCTACCAGGGTGCATAAGGAATTAGGTGTCCGAGCCATTAAGACTGCATCATCGGCATATAATAATGCAGGGAAAGATGATTTGCTGATTTCCGAAACATCCATGCTAGATGAGAACAGGGGTGCGCATAAATTACTGATGTAGATGATGAAAAGCAAAGGTGCCAGAACACAACCTTGCCGCACCCCGCTGGCCAAGAGGAATACATCGAAAAGTTCTCCATCGTGCCCATAATGTACTCTGACCCCTAGATTCTCATGAAGACCATATGAGAAATTCACCGAAGGGACATCCACCCCCAGATTGATCAGGATCATCCAGAGTATAGCCCTGTTCACATGGTCGAAGGCAGGGATAAGTCCATGAAGGCCAGGTACAGCGGTCAGTTCCTGGCGATGGTATACTTGCTCACAATTAGGTGCAGATTCAGGCACTGCTCCACTGTACCACCCCTGGACGAAAACCATATTGCCATGGGGACAAGATGGTGTAGTCCCTGACCCAAGACTGCAGTCGATTGAAGACGACCCTCCCGATGATTTTCACAGAGCTATCAATGAGGGATATTGGCCTGTAACATTTGGGGGACCCCCTATCTCCCTTCTTAAAAATGTGAACAATTATGGAGACGGCCCAGGACTTAGAGACCTTGTAGCATAAAGAGTTAGTAAACAAATTCATAAGCAAAGACCCCCAAAGATTGGGGTTATATTTAATAAGATCTATTGGGATCCCATTACGACCCGGGGCTTTACCACGCTCCACTTCCTCTAGGGAGATCTGAAGGGGGGCAGAGTTTTCAAAATGCGCGAGCACCCTATCACTAAGCACCTTATCCATGGACAGCTGATATATTGAGATACAATGCCCTGCCCATGCTTGACCAGAATGCTGCAGACCAACCATGGGTTAAGGCGGGTATCTGTCTGTCCGAACCTATTCACCACCTCCCAGATTACTTTGCTCTTATTATGGGCTGCGGCTTCCTCCAGCTCCTTGTACCCAAGCTACATTTGAAAATGATGGGAGAACCCTGCAAGGAAAGATAAACATTCACTCAAGTGAGATAGATGACAATATGTCACTTACACATACTTAGATGATGGGTAGATCTGAAGTACCTGTTGCTTCTGTGCTTTTCTGTGTCCCACTCCACTTCATGAACAAAATATATTTTCCTAATCAAACATCCATTACCTGCCAGACTATTGCTAACCAGCTGTTTAAACCTTATGACGTAGATGAGTGCTTGAAAGGCTACGAGTGGTTAGAAGCTCAATGTATATACAGAAGGCACTATTTGTGCACTCAGAGAGCTGCAGGGCACATTCTGTAGCTTTTAATCCATACATCATTATGGTGTACAGAGCCCACAGCAAGCTCTCATGCTTCCTCTGACGACACCAGTGGATGCTGCACAAGTCATCATCTTGTGATAACTAACAATGTGATAACATGATGATTCATGTGATAACTGTCTACCACCCACGTTATGAGCCCTTAAAGGGAGGATGCAGACCCAGGAGGAAGGGCAAGCACCATAATGATAATGTCCCTACAATGTTCGCTGATGTGCTAAAATACAGATTTAATGGCTTGGACATCAACGTTTTAGGAAAAAAGCAAACGCTAATATTAAACAGTATTTCATTTTTGTACCTAAGCCAGCAGCAAAAAGTAAATTAAAGAGATAGTTCATGGGAAAATGGCACCCTAAGCACTCTCACCATGTACAGGGGGTGCTGTTTCACACCCTTCTTTCTATCTTGCTTTATACTGCTTCTGTCGCAGATAAATATCTCTCTAGCGTCCTCTGCTAAACCTGTTTTTTGCCTTTATTTCTTGATGCCTACGTTATGCATGTATTTGATATCTTCCTTTATCCTGTTAACTGCTATTAAGTGTGCGTTTTTATTCCTGTTGCATTTCTTATTCTTACTTCTATTTCCTGAATTCTTCCCATCTACCTTTGTGCTTTCACTGCCTGCGCCTCTTGTACAACATGTTTTTATTGATTGTCTCCTGCGATGACTAGGGCCCATTGGCTGGGGCCAGGCAAGTTCTTCAGCACTCTACCTTGTGCAACCTTAAAACAAGCATTTGCAATGCAATAGGTCTCGCTTTATGGGAGTTCGAGCTGTTGGCATTGTAAATGACAATGCCTCTTATTTATTTTCTTGGATTTTAAAACATAAATAAAAGTCATTGTCATTTACAATGCCAATAGCTTAAACTCTCGCAAATGCAATTCCAAATGCTTGTTTGTAAAAGCGCCAATGCCACGCTTTCATTTTAATGGCGGTCAGGCCCCTTTCTTTAGACGACCCGCGTCTAAAGTAAGGTGCGCAGCCGCCATTAAAGTGAAAGCGCAGTATGGGAACCTTTTACAAAAAAAAGCATTTGTTTAAGTTGTCAAACAAATGTTTTTTTTTGGTAAAGCGCCCCATGCTGCACTTTGACTTTAATGGCAGCCACGCCTCTTCCTTTAGAAGCGGCTAGTCTAAAGAAAGGTGCACGGCCGCCATTAAAGTGAATGCTCGGTATGGGGCGCTTTTACAAAAAAAAGCATTTTTTTGACAAGCTGACAAATGAATGGGGTTTTCTTTGTAAAAGAGCCCCATGCCACGCTTTCACTTTAATGTCGGCATGCCCCTTTCTTTAAGACGCAGCTCGTCTAAAGAAAGATGCGCCCGCCATTAAAGTAGAAGCGCGGTATGGGGCGCTTTTTAAAAAAAGCCTAAAAGCATTTGTTAAGCAGCATAGCGTGTGCAGATGTGCCGCGCTGTGCAGGGTGCAAAAAGTACAATTGATGGACAGAATGCAAAACAATATCATACATTCACCCCAGTACAGAGATCTGGGCCTAAATCCATCATTTTTTTGCTCCCCATGCCATTCCAGTTTGAACCCAGCCATATGCAAATCAGTCTTGACCCTGCGCCCAATGGGAACAGTCAAGCCCGAACTGCCAGGCCAGGTCCTCCCTGGACTGGAAACAAGCATCCTAGGACTGGTTTTGGGGTTTCACCCCATATCAGCCAGGATAGCTTGACTCCAGTGGCATGGAAAGCACGGGACCCACGTCTGGGCATACCCGTCCCACTCGGGGTGACAAATGCAAAAAAAAACAATTGATGGAAGATAAAGAGCAGCGTCCATGATCGAGCTCTGCGCTGTCATGAAAACAGGGTGGGTTAGGGAGAGCCTGTCGTGCCTGCAAAAGCAGCTAGATTAAAGACATTAAAGAAAATAGTGCTCACAGACTGTAGATAAAACAGACCGTGTAACAACACATGTAAAAAGTCCAGTCCTCGTGGGAGGTTACAAATGCAGACAAGGCGGTACTAAGGAGGGACTACTAAGCCTATTCATGAATCAAAAGCAATGATTTAGAAAGGACAGTAACAGGGGCTAATTGAAAAGATGAGCGGAAAATAGGCGGAGCTTTAAGTCCATACCTGAATACAGCATGCTGCGCAGAGCAGCGCATGCGCTGCTCAGGCTCAACCTAAAATGGAGGCAAGTAAACAATCTCTTAAGTAGTGAAATAGTTAATGTGGGGATTTAAATATGATCCTGGGAAGGCCGCATGTAAAGGCAGATATACTTTTTGCTTATGTGTACATTTCGCTTATTAAGAGGGTCTGTTTGAAATAAGTACCCCCCAAGAGGCAGTCCATAACTCTTCATGCTGTTGAAATTGAGGCCTAGCAAAGATCCACTGCCCATCATATTTATTTTACCTTTGTGTAACTCAATCTAAAAATACTGTATCCAATTATTAAGTTTATGCCTTCAGAAAGTCTGCCCAACTGCTACCCAGCTTACCATTTTGAGGTTGCCAAAGGAGCCTTAAAGAGGGCTTTTGCCGTTCATAACCTTCGTTCATGTATATACTGACATTTTTATGGTGCTAAGAAGTTGGGTTCTTGGTTGAGGGGGATTAGAGTCCTTCTCAAGCAACAGCCACAATCCTTGTCAAGGTGAACCACAAAAGTCATCAAATGTACCTGTGCTTAACCCTCTGGTAGCTTGACACAAAGCAATCAGGTTTAACCTCGAGGCAATGTGTAAAGTATTTATGCAGCACACAAACAGTAATAAGTAAGTAAGTAAGTAATATCTTTATTTGCATGAGTACTTAAAATCATTGCAACTATAAAACATCATAGCAAATTATTCCATATTCTAAAACCACACTTAGATTAAGCATAAGTAAAACAGTAAAAATTGTCCAAATTTAAAACCATTAATTATGTGCCTGAATTTACAGTTCAACTTAGCCGGATCAGTGTTCTGATGATAATTTAAGGGAATTTATAAAAATTTAAGGGGCATATTATCAAGCCCCTATCGCCACCACAACGTCACTTTTTGTGACGTTGTGGTGGCGATAGGGTCAGCGCCCTCTTATCAAGGCAGCGGTAAGCCACTTAGCGTGGTTTAAAGCCACGTTAAGTGGCTTAACGCTGCCTTGATAATATGGCCCCTTTCACGCTAAACTTAGCGTGAAAGGGGGCGTGCAGTGGGTGTTGCGGTGGGCGTTCCACCGCAACACCCATTGAAGTCGACGCTGCCACCTATTATCAAGTTTGGAGATAATAGGTGGCAGCGCCGAACTTAAGACCAGAAAAATCCTGGTCTTAAGGTGGCGAAACGAGGAGAAATGCTTTATTTCTCCTCGTTTTTGCTTTTTCCATGTGTGCTGCCTTGTGCAGCACACATGGAAAAAGCAAAATGCAAATGCCATGGTGTCCCTTCCTGTACATGAACAAACCGTTTCTCAAAATGCCATTTTGTGGCTTCCATGTGTGCTGCACGAAGCAGCACACATGAAAGTTACAAAATGGCATTTTAGGTTTGTTTATGTGCAGGAAGGAACTCCTTCCTACACATAAACAAACCTCCCTGCTCGCAGACACCCTTGCACTCTGGTGCAAGGGTACCTGCGCTGGCGCTAAGTTGTGTAACTTAGCGCCATCGCAGGGGGAAACGCCAGTCTGCACCATATCCTTGTTAATATGGTGCAGCCTGGCGTTTCCGAAGTGGCGGAGAGAGGCGTTAAGCCAAGACGGCTAACACCTCTCTCCACCACTTCCTTGGTAATATGTCCCTAAGTCTTTAAACCCGCAGTGCTATTGTAAGACATGGTTGTAAGCCCTGCCATTTCAGCCTCTTTTCTCCTGTGTAATACATTCAGACACAACAGGGGCTTGAGTGTGGCTCACCAAAGCTAAGGCGAGCAGGTGCAGGTTCTCTTAGATGCTAACATGGCGGTGGCTGAGTCTCCAGTACCTAATATGATGTCCCACTTAACCAGATAAGAGTTGAAAGTTAGCTTTTGTTCTGCTTTACATAAAAATTGGACCAACCGGCAGGCTAGCGGAACATCCCCGCCTGCAAAACATGCTTTCACTGCATACTTTAGTATGAGTTTTCGTTCCTTATCTAATCTCCTGCATATGCATAATAGATGTAGCACATCTTCTTTTGGATCTCTGCATAAACAACAGTTGGTAGTTGTCTGTAAGCGTTTCCATAGGGGGAAGTGAGGCCGCAATGGAAGGATGCCCGACCGAAAGCGGAGGTATTTCTCCTTTGTTGCTCTCGTGAAGCCCGCACCTAAGTAGGTTTGAGGAGAACCTCTGGAGTAGCTCTGTACGACAAACCAGTCGTGTGACCTTTTCTGCAGTTTAGCTTTGTCTTCCACTAGGGACATAATTGTAACCGTTTTATTTACCAATTCTTTGAAGCTGTTATGTGACCCAACACTCTCCCTAAGATCTCTGTAGGGCCAGATATTCTATTGAGTCTTGGAGGTAGGTCACTGCCTTTTTTTGACTTAAGCTCATTCCAAAGGTGTGCATTCAAAGACCCCGTATCCGCTCCATTGAAACAGTAATAAAGTCAAACCACAACATGAGAAAACTCCTTACACCAATTAAAAAAATGACAGTCATTTTTAATAAATAGAATGATACCAAAATAAATCCAATCAGTTGAACCAGAGTTAAGAATTTAAAGAGTTTTAAGTGAAAGGACAAACACCAACTGTGGTAATCTAGTCGCACTGGACCTGGACAAAGTCATAAGTTGAGGCTGACCGCATTGCAGCACAGGCAAGGCATAGGACCAAGATTGGCCCACTGTGGATTCTACCTTATGTCCTTGGGGCAGGCCTTTCGTCACTTGGTGTCGGTCCTGATCAGAAACTGCATGGGGCTGCTGTCCAGAGTCCAGCAGCACGTTGCACCATGCTTTTTCGGTTCCGATGTGAAGCAGCAAGCAGCGATGTGAGATCCTGCGTCATGTTGCGCCGCGCCGCGTCTGTTCCTATGAAGCTGCTGAACAGGAGCTTTAAGGGGCTGCGATTTAAGGTCATGCATTGATTTGCAATGCACTGCGTTGGTTTTGCTGGAGCTCACAGGCAGGAGTAGCACCTTTAACGACACCAAGGGTCCAGGGCTGGAAGGGCACCACTTGGGGTGTCAGGACTCACTTCAGGCAGGGTCCTAATGCGGGTTCAAGATGAGTGGAGCCTTTTCTGTTCCTGTGCCCCTGGACAGGAGGCCAGCCAACTAGCCATTGGAGTCATTTTGGTAGTCCTGGGTAAAAGCAGAATAGCAGGACTTAAGCAGCAGGGCAGTCCTCTGAGGGCATAGGGCAGGCATAGGGCAGCAGGGCAGTCCTCTGAGGGCATAGGGCAGGCTTCGGGCAGCAGAGCAGTCCTCTGAAGTGCACAGCAGGCCTCAGGAAGCAAGGTAGTCTTCTGAGAGTCCTCAAGAGTCCAGGAGTGAATTGAAGAGTTGGTCTTAGGGTCCAATATTTATACTTCAGCTTTGAAGTGGGAGCAACTTCTGGACTTCCCTCCACAACTGGTGCTGGAATTTCCTTCCTTCCCCTGCCCAGGCCCCAAGATGTCTGGTGTGGCAAAAGGCTAGTGTGAAGTACTTTGTGACTGCATAAGGCAGCCCCTGTTGAAGTGCAAGTGAGTTAGGTGATGGCTCTGCCCAAACCCATTCTGTCAGGATGACCCATCCTGCCCACAACTAGTCTTTGCGATACACGGAGGGAAGCATGAGAGCTGTATCCTGTGCCAGCAAAACTAAGGTAGTAGGAGCTAATTAACTCGTGAGAGTGAATTCAAATCGTAACAGCCACTGCTGGGCACTGCTGAAACCTTTCCACACAAGATAGATGGAAAGGAAGCTAAACGCTGTTCTTCCGTTGCAAGTCAAAGTTCGAGAAAGAAAATGCCCTCTGTTTGAATACTAAAGCATAACAAAGAAGTGGTGCTTTTGAAAGCTAAAATGTGTCCACAACCTGATTTTTGTCAATAATTGCCTAAGCCAAAAGGCAGAACATTTCATCTTAAAGGACTCAGAGAAGAGAAACTTGAACTCTTAAACAAAACGAGTGCAGACTAAATCCAGTCTCAAGGCCCTGAGGAGAACCCCCTGACTAGGATGGGGCTCGAAACGCGTCGGCGTCTAATACTGCTGGGATAAATTAACTATAAAATATGCTTGGTTGCAGGGGGGCAAAAGAAATTAATGGCCCCTGCACTATAATTGTTCATACTCAGCAGACAACAACCTGTTGATTCTCTATATAGAATGAGTATTGCCTAACTAATGCTGGTTGTTGTAGTATAATTTGATTGGATTCTACTAGAATGCATTTTCACCATTCATGTTTTATGGATTTATGATATTTTGTTTTTATTGAATGTGTCTGAATTTCGTTGAAGTTCTAAATGATTGTTTATTATACATGTAATTCACTGTGAAAATGGTGTGTCTTATGGTTAGGCATGCTTTCATAAATGTAAATGAGTTAATAGCAAAAAATATAAACTAAAAGCAAATAAACGCTTAAGAACATTCAAATAAGTGAATGCTCTTAGTCTGGTAAACTCATTCCAGCACTTCAATTGCGACGGTTGGGTCCCCCTCCTGTGTTTGAAATTGTTCTGGCCCTACCCAACCTGCTTCGGGCCAAACCCCCTGTTGTTCACTAACTTTCTAAAAGAGGCATTTTTAGAATGGTGACTTAAAATCTGACTTAAGTTTTAAAGATGTGTTTAAATTACACTTCTTTTGAGACCAAATTTGACATTTCTACCTTTTCCCAATCAAAAGTTATCACTTATTAAATGTAATGAGGTAACCCAATATTATCCTATGGAAGAGGTAATCCTTACAGTAGTGATACATACATTTAGGGGTTTTCACTACCAGAGCATATAAAACTTTAAAGTATATGTCCAGCTTTCGAATACCCTGCACCTTGCTCAATGGTCTGTTTAGGGCCTACACAAAGGTGACTTATATGTATTTAGAAGGAAGATTTAGGTCTGGCAAAAGGTTCATTTTGCCAGGTCGAAATGGCAGTCTAAAACTGCACACAGACTGTAATGGCAGGCCTGAGACATGTTTTGAAGGGCTACTCAAATGGGTGGCATGTAACTTATAGGCCCTGGGGACGTGTACTTTACTTTGGACCTATAAGTAAATTAAATCCGTCAATTAGGTATAAGCCAATTTTACCATGTTTGAAGTAGAGAGCACAAGCACTTTAGCACTGGCTAGAGGTGATAAAGTGCACAGAGCCCGAAAAGCCAACAAAAACAGGTTCAGAAAACAGGAGGGGTGAAAGCAAAAAGTTTGGGGGTGACCCCACAGAAAGGGTCAAATCCAACATGAGCTCCCCCTGCCAAAAGCCAGGGTAGACTAATGAGTACCTTGTTGGGATTCCCTGTCTGCGCAATAGAACGTGCACAATGGACCCTTTCTGTCAGTTCTTTGCCCCGTGAACTCAGGTGGATCCCTCTGTCAGCACTCTCCTAAGCCACTGGACTGACCCAGGGGGAACCCTACTTCTTAGCTGTGGGCCCCATCTGTGAAGCATCTAACCTTAAGCTGCTCACAGATAAATCCCAGTAGGCAGACAGTACCACCATGGCCAACAAAGTGTTGCAGCCCAATCTGCCCCTTGGATAAGACTTCTGTTTTCATCCTAAGGAAATCTCGGCTCATAAGAACAGCAACCAACAGAGGTCACTGAGAGCTGTCAGTGTCATCAGCCAGACCCCGGGACATCCAGGGCTCTGACCTCTGAGGTTACTCAGAGTTGGGGGCAACAGCCTCGTGTGTTAGGCACCTTTTTTCCACTTTCCTTCCCAATAGTCCAGGGGAGGTAGGTTGAGGCTGGCCACTCAGCCCAGGGATTCTACTCTGAGGCTCAACAGGTGCCTGACATGCCAGGACTTCCAGGGGGAACCACCACCCCCCCTCAATGGTGACACATTCTATCAGTGTCATTCAGGTGTCTGCCTGGTGCAGGTCTCATGCCCTCTGTCTCTGTGATAGAACAGGGAGCACCTCCAGATCAAAAGTGGCCTCACCAGGGCCAGTCTTGTGGTGCTCTTTTTTTGGAGCCAGCAACCCCTGCTCCACTGGTCTTCCCACTGTGGATTGCTTCACCCTCCTGCTCCTCCATCTGGGCCTCTGTACTTTCCCTGTGGGAGTAGTACACCCAGAAACCTGAGCTTTCAGGGCGCCATGGGCGGCCATCCCTCCCAGCTCAGCTAACACTGGTGGTAAATTGTTACCCAGAATGCAGTCAATGGACATCTGGGGACTTACAATTACCCTCCTCTGGATCACCTTCCCACCCCATTCCATATATGCCACAGGGAAGAAGAAGTCTTGCCCATGGGCCTGAGTTACCCTACACACCTGTCCGGTGTACTACTCTGGGGAAACCAGTCTTTCCACCACCATGGTCTGACTGGCACAGGTATCCCTAAGCGCAGTGACAGGTATCCCATTAACGGTTACCTGATGGAAATGAAATGAGATGAAAAAGATATTTATAGAGCGCGGCGCATACCCGAAGGTGTTTAGGCGCTGGCTCATGGAGCAGACGGACACTGAAAAACTACCCTGAAGGATCAGAGACTGAACAGCCACGTTTTTAATGCTTTTCTAAAAGCCAGCAGTTGGGTTTCCTAATTCTAAGGGGAGAGAGTTCCAGAGCCTGGTGGCGCCTACCAGAAAAATTCCTCCACCCCAGCCAGCTTTCTTGAATCTGGGAATCACTAGGTTGTGAGCAAAGGAAGACCTCAGCGACCACGCTGGAACATACCATTGAAACTTTTGTCTAAAAAAGCTCGGACCTGTGCCATGTAGCGCTTTGAAAGCGATACAAAGAGTCTTAAAGTCGATGCGTCTCTTCTCACTGGAAGCCAGTGAAGTTGTCTGAGCGCGGTGGCAGCGGATTTGTGCTTGGGAATACCCAACAGCATGAGAGCAGCAGTGTTTTGCACAATCTGGATTTTGGTAAGGCAGTTTTTCCTTAGATTGACGAAAAGACCATTACAATAGTCGTCTCTGGACAAAACCAGGGCTGAGATAACAAGTTTTCGAAGATTGTAGGGAATAAATGGAAAGACTTTCTGTAAAATCCAATAAATAAAGATGACTCTTTGGTTGCTGTGATCCAGATGTAGATTTATTGTTGAAATGAAGTCATAGGATAAATAGACACAGCATGTAATAAAGATAGTAGAATCAAGTAAAGGCTCCAGTAAAGGCCCCACCGGGAGTAGCTGCCCTGCTGCTCAGCCTCCAAGGTAACTGACAGTACACTCAAACATACACAGATAGAACTAAGGATGACATCATAGAGACAGGCTGAGCAGCAGAGTACGAGACACTAAGAAAGGACAAGAAAGAGAGAAGAGCAGGGAAAAGCAGGATACAACACACTTTAACCGAAAAGTTGAAGAAGATAAAACAGAGAGCAGAAGAGCAGAATAAAGGAAGAACATAAAACGCACAAAAATAAACACCCTCTTCACAATGGTGGAGAGAAGAGGTAAGGGCGAGGGTACCAACGTTGTACCAACAGCATGAGCTAACAAGAATAAAAGTGGTTATGGTACACCACTTGACAAAATCAACATTAGAATGAAAAATGGAGGAAAACCATTCTTCCCCGGAAAAATGGAACTGAACACCTCAATGAAAATTGAGCAATAAAGGTTCAGTACCGTCAATCATAAATAAAATCTGAACACCTCTAACAATATAGAGCACCGAAGTGGTTCAGCATACATAAGCACCAACAGAATTGAGCCCCAGGCTCATCACCAGTAAATATAAATAGAACTGAGTATCTCAATAAGAATAGAACACCTCTAGCGAAGTAGAGCACCTAAGTAGTTCACAACAAATACTAACCAATAAAACCGAGCACCTCTACAGCTCCTCATCAATAATAAAACTGAGCACCTCTACGGCTCTTCACTAATAAATCTGAGCACCTCTACTGCTCATCACCTGTAAGCAAAACAAAAATTGAGCACCTCGACTTACGCACCTCAACATAAGTCGAGCAAACTAATGGCTCAATAGCAATAAGAAATAAAACTGAGCACACCTATAGCTCATCCCAAACACTGAGCACCTTGTGCCCCATCACTAGTAAGCATAACCAAACTGAGCACCTCAATGGAAATTGAGCATGAAAATGGCTCCGCACAAGTACGCATTAACAGAATTAAATACCTCAAAAAGTCATCACCAGCAAACATAAATAGAAATGAACACCTAAAAAATATTGAGCCTCTAAAGGTTCAATTCAGTACAAATAAACTTAAACAGAAATGAGCATTCCAAATACTCAGTACCAGCAAAATAAAATTGAACACCTCAAATATATTTAGCACCTAAAGTGGTTCAGGACTTGAGCTATTCCAGTAAATTACAGAAACACTGAAAATTGAATAACCCAAACAGAGCATTACATTGCAGGAAAATTAGAGAGTAGAAATGTACTATCATGTAAATATTAAACATGTATCGAACTGCATTTTTAAATAGTAGCAATATACACTCATAAAATTTCCAACAGTATAATAAAAGCACTATGCATTACACAGTCACTTATGGTAAATATATATGCAAAACGATTAAAGGTAGCTGTGCACATCAGCGTGACGTGCGGAAGTTGTCGACAAATAAACGTATGGACCATGAAGTAATAAGAGCATCAGTACTTTTACTTATCCGTGGTATTAACCGCTTGTAATATGTGAACAGTACTTAACTCCCAATGCACTGTCGTGCGCATTGACGCTGAAGGACTCAAAAGTAAACGCTGAAGGACTCAAAAGTAAACGCTGAGAAAATTCATTGCAGTCGTGCACATCGACGTTGCGAGGGAAAATCCAAGATGGCGCTGCGTTGGTGACGCAATACGTCGAACGCCACGTCGTGCGATGACATCGTCGCGTTGCAATACACTTCCATGGTTCCAAAGTGTCCACCTCGCAACATCTTTCCGTGGTGTCCAGGCAGCAATGCATGTTGCCTTAGTAACAGAACCCGGAACACACTGGCGGAGGATCCACGTCGTCTACGTCCTTCAGTGGTCTCCAGGAGATGGTAATCTGTGGCGCCTTGGTAACAGAATGCGGATCGGAATGCGGATCGCGCTGACCTCCTCTCCTCATCGGGTAAGGTGGTTGCTCGTGCAGTGATGACGCAGTGGAGCAACGGCAGGCTTGTCAAAAAAAAATGCAGTAAAATAAGGAGAGCCCCCAAAAGGATTAAAAATAAATTTCTTGGCCACCAGGTTCTCTCTGAAGATGGGGAAAAACAGATGTGAATAATAGGCAACAGTACTCACATAAGGTTGTAGAAGTTGGTATGAAAGCACCAAAACACTTCAAGTAGTTAGATCAGTAGGGTTCACAGACTGCCCGGCTTCTCTAGGTTGTAATTCCAAACAGTAGAAGTGCCAATAGTTCACAGCGCACAGCTCCTCAGTCAAAGTCATGTAAAGGTAGGTAAGGCAGATAAAGTACCAGTAGACTTTCACATAAGGTTCTTAAACATGCGCCCAAAACTTACTTCTGTAGGCTGTCTGTTGTTGTAGACACCAGTGGGGCATCCAAGGTATTGGGCATAAGGCTTAGGAAGTTCCTCTTGGTTTCTTTAGCAATTTCTTCTCTTTACGCGTGGTTTCTTTTCTCCAATCGTCGCCAGTGTAAAATCCAATAAATAAAGATGACTCTTTGGTTGCTGTGTTCCAGATGTAGATTTATTGTTGAAATTAAGTCATAGGATAAATAGACACAGCATGTAATAAAGATATTAGAATCAAGTAAAGGCTCCAGTAAAGGCCCCACCGGGAGCAGCTGCCCTGCTGCTCAGCCTCCAAGGTAACTGACAGTACACTCAAACATACACAGATAGAACTAAGGATGACATCATAGAGACAGGCTGAACAGCAGAGTACGAGACACTAAGAAAGGACAAGAAAGAGAGAAGAGCAGGGAAAAGCTGGATACAACACTTTCCTAAGAAGTTTTAATGTGTAAAAGGATGCTGAAGTCAGGGTGTTAACATGGCCTTCGAACGTGAGCTTAGAGTCAAAGATGACTCCCAGATTCTTCACCTTGTTTGTTGGAATGGGGAGAGAGCCCAGTTCCTGAGGCCAGTAAGAGGGCACCAAAAGGACGCATTATTTCCAAACAGGAGGACCTCGGTTTTATTAGAATTAAGCTTTAAACAGTTTGAGGCCATCCACTGTCCAACTTGAAGAAGACAGTTGTGGAACTGTGAGGATGTGTCTGAAGGGTTGCTTGACACGAATACTATAATTTGGGTGGCATCAGCATAGGAAATTGTGACTCCCACCCTTGGAATCCACCTCTCAGCTAAGGGACACCAGGTCATGCTCTACCTTCTGTTCCTGTCGCTGTGGAGCTCCCACCAGTGTATTTTTCTCTTGGTACAGACTAGTTCCCCTTGCTTGTGCCCCAGTTGGGAGAAATCAAAGAACTGGGATTGGAAATGACCCAGCGCCCACCAGAACCTCTCCTCCTATTCTTAGATGGGGCATGGGAACCCTTCCCCCATACTATTCCGGTACCTGCTGGGTCACTGTCAACCTCCCCCTCGCTCTGCTGGATCACTCCCAGGTACCTTCTCAGTCACTCTGGTACTAGTCCAGAGGCCTGCCTCTTTGCAAGAAAAAAGGGGGATTTAAAAAGAGGTTGAATCTGGTATCAAATTATTTATAATGCCAGTTTAGTGTTGCACACAATTTCTGAATGGCACTGCACAAACAGAAGTACTGAATCCCACCACTGAACACCAATGTGAGAAACTGAGTTGTTGGTTATTGGTGGGGGCGGTATGAGTCCTTCTCAAGCAGCAGCCACAATCCTTTCCAGGGTGAACCACAAAAGTCGCTAAATTAACCTGTGCTTAACCCTATGGTAGTCTGGCACAAAAGCAGTCAGACTTAACGTAGAGGCACTGTGTAAAGTATTTATGCAGCACACAGTAATAAAATACAAACACAGCACGAGACAAATCCCACATCAATTTAGAAAGATAGAGACATTTTAATAAATAAAATTCCACTAGAGCAAATTAAATACAATCAATAAAACCAGAATTATGGATTTTTAAAGTTTTAAGTAAAAAATAGTTTTTAGAAGTACAAAGCGTCAACTCTGGTTATCTAGTCACACTGGACTGGGACAGAGTCCCAAGTTCAGGCTGACTGTGGTGGAGTGCAGGCCAGGCCAGGCACAGGAGCAAGTTTGGCCTGCTGAGAATTGTACCTTATGTGCTTGATGCAGGGCCTTGCGTCAGTACTGCGATGCGGAGTCCTGCGACATGTTGCATCACGCTGCATCGGTTCCAGTGAGGAGCAGCAAGGACTGCCATGGAAGGCCCTGCATCAAGTTTTGTCGTGTTGTGTAGGTTCCCATGAACCCGCTAAACAAAAGCTGTGAGGGGCTGTGAAGTGAGGCCCTGCATCCAGTTGCGTTGTGCTGCTTCTTGTTTGGTGGAACTCTCAGTGAGGCAGAGTAGCACCTTTAACACCACCACTAAGGGTCCAGGACTGGAGGGGCACCACTTGGGGTGTCAGGACTCACTTCAGGAAGGGTCCAGGTGCAGGTTTAAGATGGTTAGGGCTTTTTCTGTTCCTGTGACTCTGAGCAGCTAACTTGCTCTTGGAGTCACTCTCGTAGTCCTGAGTTTCAAGTAGAAAAGCAGGACTCAAGCAGCAGGGCAGCCCTCTGAGGGCCTCTGAGGGCACAGATCAGGCTTCAGGCAGTAGGGCAGTCCTCTTGGAGTAGCAGGACAGTTCTCTGAAGTACACAGCAGGCCTCAGGCAGCAGGGCAGTCTTCTGAGAGTCCTCCACAGGTCCAGAAGTGAACTGAAGAATTGGCCTCAGGGTCCAATATTTGTACCTAATGTCAGCTTTGAAGTGGGAGAAACTACTAGACTTCCCCCAACATCTTGTTCTAGAATTTCCTTTTTTCCACCAGCCCAGGCCCTGAGATGTCTGGGTTGATCAAAGGCTAGTGTGACGTTCTTTGTGAGTGTAAGAGTCAGCCCTTATTGAAGTGCAAGTGTGGTAAGTGACAGCTCCACCTCCAACAATCCTGTCAGGATGACCCATCCTGCCCACCCCTAGACCCCCTTTGTGATGCTGTCTGGGGAATATACACAAAGGCTAACCACCAACTACACCAAGTCATGTGACCCAAGACACAAGTTGCAGGCACCAAATGGTTAGGACAAGAAAATGCCAACCTTCTAAAAGCAAAAAAACAATTGATGGACAGAATGCAGAACAATGTCATACATTCACCCCAGTACAGAGATCTGGGCCTAAATCCATCATTTTTTTTGCTCACCATGCCATTCCAGTTTGAACCCGGCCATATGCAAATCAGTCTTGACCCTGCGCCCAATGGGAACAGTCCAGCCCGAACTGCCACGCCAGGTCCTCCCTGGACTGGAAACAAGCATCCTTGGACCGGTTTCGGGCTTTCAGCCCTCATCAGCCAGGATAGCTTGACTCCAGTGGCATGGAGAGCACAGGACCCACGTCTGGGCATACCCGTCCCACTCGGGGTGACAAATGCAAAAAGAACAATTGATGGACAGAATGCAGAACAATGTCATACATTCACCCCAGTACATAGATCTGGGCCTATATCCATCGGTTTTTTGCTCACCATGCCATTCCAGTTTGGACCCAGCCATATGCAAATCAGTCTTGACCCTGCGCCCAATGGGAACAGTCCAGCCCGAACTGCCAGGCCAGGTCCTCCCTGGACTGGAAGCAAGCATCCTAGGACCGGTTTCGGGCTTTCAGCCCTCATCAGCCAGGATAGCTTGACTCCAGTGGCATGGAGAGCACGGGACCCACGTCTGGGCATACCCGTCCCACTCGGGGTGACATTGCAAAAAGAACAATTGATGGACAGAATACAGAACAATGTCATACATTTATTTTATTTTTTTATTTATTTGAAGTTTGTAGAGCGCACAGCTACCTCCAACGGAGGTGTCCCGGCGCTATTTGCGGAGTGCAGCAGGCGAAAGCAAACTGCCAGGAGTTCCAGATGCTAGGTAAGGTTGAAAAACCAAGTTTTTAGGAGTTTGCGGAAGACAGATTCTGAGTTGGCCTTCCTTATGAACTCGGGTAAGGAGTTCCAGAGATGGGCAGTTCTTACCGTAAAAGATCGGCCGCCTAATCTGGCTTTTTTAAAACGGGGAGTGGCAAGAAGTACTTGGTGATTAGATCGCAAAATCCTCGTCTGATGATATATGCAGAGTCTTTTTCTCAGGTAGTGGGGGCCAGTTTCTTTAATTACCCTGTAAGCGAGGGTTAGCGCCTTGAATTCTACCCTCCTTTTTACTGGCAGCCAATGTAGGCTCCGTAGATGGGGGGAGATGTGGTGTCGTGTAGGGATATTCCTAATAAGCCTAGTGGCCGCATTTTGTATAGTCTGTAACTTTCTAATCTGGTAGTCAGGCAGACCCAGGTACAGACTGTTGGCATAATCTAACTGAGACGTAATGAGTGCATGAACTACAGTCTTTCTGCAGTCCATGGGTAATAAATGGAGAAATCTCCGTAGGGACTTCATCTTCCAAAAACATAGAGAGGATACATGACTAATCTCAGTCTTGCAAGAAAGGGCGGAATCAAACTTGAATCCCAAGTTCCTGGCCGAAGGCACAGGATGAGGTGGGGGATTGAGCTCGGGTGGCCACCATAAGTCCGAATGGGGCGGAGAAGGCTGATTGAAAAATAGAACCTCCGTTTTGTCGGTATTCAATCTCAGACAGTTCTCAGTCATCCATACTGAAATGTCGACTAAACAATGTCTAAAGTTAGAGAATGCAGCCTCGGATATATCCCTGAAGGAAAACACTAGCTGAGTATCATCAGCGTACGAGATGACACTTACCCCATGTTGTTCAATAAGCGGGGCTAACGGGGAGAGATAAACATTAAAAAGAGTCGGACTCAAGGCCGAGCCCTGAGGGACTCCACAGACTGTAGGGCGTGATGATATGTGAGGATGCAGCAGTATTTTCTGGGACCGGTCTTCCAGAAAGGAACCAAACCAAGATAAAGTGGTCCCCGTCACTCCCAGTTGTCTTAGTCTGTCAAGCAGAATCATGTGGGATACCGTATCGAACGCTGCCGACAGATCGAGCAGCACGAGCATAGCACAATGGCCATTATCCAAGGTCTCCCGGACATTCTCAGTTATTTCCAACAACGCTGTCTCAGTGCTGTGTCCAGACCTGAAGCCAGACTGGGAGTCATGGAGAAGTTTGTTAGATTCTAGGTATTCAGAAAGCTGTTTTTGTACTTCCTGTTCCAGAATTTTGGCCGGAGCAGGCAAGAGAGAGATGGGCCTATAGTTTGTCAATTCAGCCGGGTCTGCACCTACTTTCTTGAGAATAGGTTGAACAAGAGCCGTTTTCCAAACTGAGGGGTAGATACCAGTATTCAAAGAAGAATTCCAAAGAAGATTAAGGTGAGGGTTTAATAGAGGGGCCAGAAGTTTAAAAAGCCTGGCTGGACAGGGGTCAAGTGGAGATCCAGATTTCGTTTTTTCCAGCTGACTAAGAGAAGCTTCCAGGCTAAAAGGACTGAATTCGGACCAAGTATACGGAAGGGGAGAGGAGAAAGGAGGTGAGGTAGTTAGCTCCCTTGTGGGAAACGAAGAATAGATGGCTTGTATTTTGTCTTGAAAGAAGACTGAGAGATCTTCGCAGAGGGTGGCAGAGGAGACTATATTGCTATACGTTGAATCAGGTTTAGTAAAATCTTGGACAATCTTAAAAATTTCTTTTGCGGAGTTATTAGCAGATTTAATTTGAGCTGCGAAATAGTCCCTAATGGACTTGCGCTTTGATCTATGAAAATGTTTTAATGCTATTCTGTAAGCATTTTTAGAGTCAGTATTATAGGTTTTCCGCCAGATCCTCTCGAGCTTCTTACAGAGGCTCTTTTCAATACGGAGTTCTGGCGTAAACCAAGAGGCCGTAGGTTTGTTTCTAGTCTGTTTCATAGATTTTAAAGGGGCTATAGTGTCTAAGGAGGATGTGACCCAGTGATTGAATATGATAGCATCCCGGTTGGGTTCACCGGTCAGTTCAATAGAAGTATTATGTAGAGCCAGACCTAAGGTATCAGGTGTAACAATCCTCCAGTTCCTTCTATATTCATAGACGGGTTTCACCAGGTTCTTACACTTAGTCATGGACAAGTTGAATGGTATCAGACTATGGTCTGACCATGTAAGAGGAATAGGGTCCTTGGTGGTAAGGGTAGGGATGTTAGTGAAAATAAGATCTAACAAATGGCCTGCTATATGTGTAGGCATGGAGACCTTTTAAATGAGATTTTGTCCTTTAAGAATATCAGCTAATTGAGAGGCTAAAGTACACTGTTCGCTATCCATATAGACATTAAAGTCGCCCAAAACTATAAAATTAGCATATTTCAATGAGAGATCTGCGATAGCATCGCAAAGTTCCCATATCTCAGGAGGTTTAGAGTCAGGGGGTCTGTAGACTAGTACTCCTGCAATAGACAAAGTGGGGGAGATTTTAATACTAAAGAACATTGCTTCTATCAGACCTGTAAGTTCCATTCTCTTGTGTGAAATCTCCCAATTGTCTCGTGTAATTACCGCCAACCCACCCCCCAATCTATTGCCAGCTCGATTGACCATGGTAATTTTGTAGCCAATAGGGATGGCCATCTTGATGTCCGGGTTAGAGCTTTCTCTCAACCAGGTTTCTGTAAGAAATATAAGATCCCAGTCATGAGATTCGAGTGTAAGCCAGACATCATCCGCATGTTTAGGGAGGGACCTACAATTAATTAAACAGGCGTCAATAGTAGTTTTAGAGCTGATAGGCAGTGTTCTGGAGGGGGGGGCCACAGCAGTAGCCAAACACTTATTTCCTAACCATTCTCTATTGAACTTAAAAAGACATGTGGGACAATGTAAGCACTGGCCGAATTGTAACTGTCCAATGATGTCAGGATCCAAGCACATAGGATTTCGACAGCTATTTGAACTTAATTCAAGTAGCTGTTCCCTGGACCACATTATTCTAGAGTCTGGGCGAAAAACGGCAGTATGACTAGCGCTGGATGCTGGCCGAACGCGGACGGGCGCAGACGGGCTTGCCTTAGGCACGCCTTCGGCGCGCCAGCGGCGCGCCCGCTGCGCGTCCTCTGTCCCATCTGCTGAAGTAGGGGAGAGTTAGGCTGGCTCCGCCCCCTATCAGCGCGTGATGGTGTCAGCCGAGTCAGCTGTGAGGACGTAATTAGGCAGTCCAGCCCTCCACGCAAACGGCACTCGCCGCGGTGCACCGGGGCTTGGGACAAGTGTGCAATGTGCAAATGAGCAGGACAATAGCAGCAGGTGAGTTTATAAACAGTAAAAAGCCAGTAAAAGAGTTAAAACCACTTTTTCCCGGTGCCCCTGAAAATATAAACGTTCCCTCTAGCGCAAGCGGCAGCAATCGCAACTACCTCGCTCCGCTGCGCATCCTCTGTCCCATCTGCTGAAGTAGGGGAGAGTTAGGCTGGCTCCACCCCCTATCAGCACGTGATGGTGTCAGCCGAGTCAGCTGTGAGGACGTAATTAGGCAGTCCAGCCCTCCACGCAATCGGCACTCGCCGCGGTGGACCGGGGCTTGGGACAAGTGTGCAATGTGCAAGTGAGCAGGACAATAGCAGCAGGTGAGTTTATAAACAGTAAAAAGCCAGAAAAAGAGTTAAAACCACTTTTTCCCGGTGCCCCTGAAAATATAAACGTTCCCTCTAGCGCAACCGGCAGCAATCGCAACTACCTCGCTACATTCACCCCAGTACAGAGATCTGGGCCTAAATCCATCGTTTTTTTTGCTGGGGGTGAATGTTTACATTGTCCAGCATTCCGTCCAACAATTGTTTCTTTTGCATTTGTCGCCCTAAGTGGGAAGGGTAAGCCCAGACGTGGGTCCCGTGCTCACTACACCACTGGATTCAAGCTAGCCTGGCTGAAGAAGGGTGATGCCTTGAAACCGGTCCCAGGATGCTTGTTTCCGGTCCAGGGAGGACCTGGCTTGGCAGTTCGGGCTGGACTGTTCCCACAAGGAACAGGGTCAAGACTGATTTGCATATGGCTGGGTCCAAACTGGGGTGGTGTGGTGAGCAAAAGAATGATGGATTTAACCCAGATCCTTGTGACTGGGGGTGAATGTTTGCATTGTCCAGCATTCCGTCCATCAATTGTTTCTTTTGCATTTGTCGCCCTAAGTGGGAAGGGTATGCCCAGACGTGGGTCCCGTGCTCACTACACCATTGGATTCAAGCTAGCCTGGCTGAAGAAGGGTGATGGCCTGAAACCGGTCCCAGGATGCTTGTTTCCGGTCCAGGGAGGACCTGGCTTGGCAGTTCGGGCTGGACTGTTCCCACAAGGAACAGGGTCAAGACTGATTTGCATATGGCTGGGTCCAAACTGGGGTGGTGTGGTGAGCAAAAGAATGATGGATTTAACCCAGATTCTTGTGACTGGGGGTGAATGTTTGCATTGTCCAGCATTCTGTCCATCAATTGTTTTTTTTGCATTTGTCTCACCTAAGTGGGAAGGGTATGCCCAGATGTGGGTCCCGTGCTCACTACACCACTGGATTCAAGCTAGCCTGGCTGAAGAAGGGTGATGCCCTGAAACCGGTCCCAGGATGCTCGTTTCCGGTCCAGGGAGGACCTGGCTTGGCAGTTCGGGCTGGACTGTTCCCACAAGGAACAGGGTCAAGACTGATTTGCATATGGCTGGGTCCAAACTGGGGTGGTGGAGTGAGCAAAAGAATGATGGATTTAACCCAGATCCTTGTGACTGGGGGTGAATGTTTGCATTGTCCAGCATTCCGTCCATCAATTGTTTCTTTTGCAACCTTCTAAAAGTGGCATTTTTAGAATTATGACTTAAAATCTGACTTTACCATTAAAGGGTATTTTAAATTACATTTTTGTTTTAGACCAAACATGACATTTCTACCTGTCCCAATCAACAGTTACCACTTATTAAATGTAATAAGGCAACCCAATGTTATCCTATGGGAGAGGTAGTCCTTGCAGCAGTGAAAAATGAATTTAGGAGTTTTTCACTATTAGGACTTGTAAAACTTAAAAGTATACATCTAGCGTTGAATACACTGCCCCCTGCCCAATAGGTTGTGTAGGGCCTACCCTAAAGGTGACTTATAAAGGGTTTAATTTGTGCCCGTGCTTTCCAGTGCTCAGCATCGACACTTAATTGTCAACACCGGCACTTGGGACAGTCTGCCAAATGGTGGCACTGTTTGTCTAATTTGATGAGCACCACAACAGATGTTTATTATCACAATATACATAACAAATGACTATTACCTGTCTGTCTCCCAAGCCAGTCTCATAGCTTTGGGGGCCTGGAATAGTCTGAATTGTCACACTTGTAGGAGTGTGATAGTTAGTAGTTGTGTTGGTACTATAATTAGCAGGGGCAATGTGTGGTGCAGGCTGCAGTGGCCTCCCGACGAGGGCCCTGTCACTTATTGTTTTGACAAATTAAGAACTGGAGTTATCTGTATTAAAAAAGAAGGTTTAGGCTTGGCAAAAGGTTTATTTTGCCAGGTGGAAATGGCAGCCTAAAACTGCACACAGGCTGCAATGGTGGGCCCGAGACATGTTTTAAAGGGCCTCTTAAGTGTATGGTACAATACGTGCTGCAGGCCTACTGGTAGTATTTCATTTATAGGCCCTAGATTCATGTAGTACCCATTTACTAGTGACTTGCAAGTACATTAAGTAGGCCAATTGGGTGTAAACCAATTCTAGCATGTTTAGAGGAGAGAGCACAAGCACTTTAGCACTGGTTAGCAGTGGTAAAGTGTGCAGAGTCCTAAGGCTAGCAAAAATGAAGGGGCATATTAACAACGAGGCGATAAGCAATTATCGCCGCTTTAGCGTCCGTTTTCGGACGGAAAGCGGCGATAATTCTATCGCCTAATCAGCAAGGTCACGCTATCGCGTGAATCCTTGCACTATCGCCCTTTCCCCCAACGCCCATCCTTGCATCTCTAATGAGATGCAAAGTGGGCGTTACTGGGCGTACCCCGGATGGGCTACGTTGCAAATATCGCCGATGTTCACATCGCGATATTTACAAGGCAGCCCACAGGATTATAGCAGACGTTAAATTTTGGCGAAAACTGCCGTTTTCGCCAAAATCTAACGTCTGCTATAATCCTGACTTACCTATGTTAGACATAGGAGATGGATTCTGCTGATACGACCACAGGGTCGTATCAGCAAGGTTATCGTCGTTTTGAAGGGAACATCGCTGGAAAACCAGCGATGTTCCCTGCAAAAGGGCGATAACCTCGCTATCTCTGGAATCTTTATCGCCCTGGAGTAACGCGTTGTTAATAACGCGCTACCAGGGCGATAAATACCAGAGATAGGCGGCGATAATATAATTATCGCTAAGCACGGCCAGCGATAATTATCGCTGGCCGTTGTTAATATGCCCCGAAGTCAGCAAAAACAGGAGGTCTGAAGGCAAAAAGTTAGGAGAAACCACGCCAAGGATGCCAGTTCTAACGCATGTCCCCCCCAGTTGAAAAGGGGAGAACTACCCAACTTTTGGGAGTTCTCTTCACTAAGGCGGAAGAACCTGGAGAGACCATCAGCAGCCAAGTCCAACATAGTGCATATCCGACAAAATAAAATTCACACATGCATGAACTTCTCAATTACTTAGCACCTCTTAATGTTAAAAGAAACTGAGAGTAAATCTGTGTCTGATTTATAGTCAACTCTTTGAAGAAAAATCGCTGTTGAAGGAAATGGAGCATAAATGGAGACATCCTCTCTTAACCTGAAGTCTTTATAAGAGGGTCAGGGTATTTTTACCCTTCCCTAGTATGTCCTTTTTCAGAAACATTTTCAGGACAGTGGACCAAGTCCCCAAGTCCTGTGATGGCAGCCTCAACATTTCTCTCCATGTTGCGCCCAGCTAATCAGAGTGCTGCTCTCTCTGAAAAAGCCCGCTCAGGCTTGAATTTCCTATGGTAACTAGGACCTAACTAGGAGGTACCTATAACTACACAATAACGACTACCACTAGGTAGTTATAATTAGGACCACACTTTCAGAGGGAATGGATTTTTTGGTTTGCTTATAACTTTGGCAACATTTAACAAATCTTCACAAAACTTTCCCCCAAAAAGTCTCACCCACCTCAGCTTCTTCCTGGAAAGGCACGGGTTTGGGTGCAGGGCCTTTAAAAAAACATAGAAATTCACTGAAAAACCAAAGATTAAAGTAACGTTCTAGTTAGGAACTGTAATAATATCTTAATTGGCATTAATAAAAAGGAACATGGAATTTCATGGGGATGTTAAAGTTAGGTGAAAACAACAGTAAAAACATAACACTTTAAAATAACTAAGAAAAACACTGAAATTCACCAGTTATAGTTATCTCAAGTAACTAAAAATTGTGCCCTAAGGAAACTATAACTCGCACCTTCGCCATGCACTCTTGTATCCTCACATATTATCTCACTCATGACATCTTCAATAACTGCATTGATAACATCCCAAATGAGATCTGAAATTACATAATTGATAACAGCACTGTGCGTGGCTGGGGCGCGAGTATAGCTTGCACCCTTGTTATTCACTGCTAATTACCTCACATATTACATAACTTATTAGATGTTCTATGACATCAGTGATAACATCACTGCAACATCTGAAATTACATAATTGATAACAGCACTGTGCGTGGCTGGGGCGCGAGTATAACTCGTGCCCTTGCCATGCACTGCTAATTACCTCACATATTACATCGCTCATTAGATGTTATATGACATCAGTGATAACATCACTGCAACATCTGAAATGACATTTTTGATGACAAAACTGTGCATGGCGGGGGCGCACGTTATAATTACTTTAGGGCACAAGTTATAGTTAGTTGAGATACCTATAACTAGTGAATTTCAGTGTTTTTTTTTTTTTAAACTGCATATTTTAAGTAACATTTTTACCTAACTATAACATCCCTTTAGCCACTGGGTAGTTATAGCTAGGACCAAGTTTCCAGGTTTTCTGGTTTGCTAATAACCATTTAACAAATCTTCACAAAACGTTCCAAAAGAAAGTCTCACCCACCTCAGCTCCTTCTTGGAAAGTATTGGGGAAATCTGCCAAATGGGGCACAGAAAAAGGGGGGATCCCAAAATATGATTTCCCCAAGCAATTTTTCAAATTGAACAGCGACTCAGAAAAAATGGCTGAATTGATGACACCAAATTTGGCAGAAAGCTAGAAGCGTGCTTTTTGTGCATTGGTGTTAATCCGTTCAATAGTTTTTGAGAAATTAAGGTTCAAACTTTATGTATACTACATGCCACTGCACCTTCGTGGAGGAGCCATGGTTTTTCACGGATCTGCAAGCTCAAACTACAAAATCTGATTGGCTGTCCGCAACCTGAAGAAAAAGTTGCAATACCCATTTTAGGACCCAAAGACTCATGCCCCCGTGTCTTAGGAAATAAAAAAGAACAATGTATAAGAGGGAAGAGTAGGCATACCCTGATCCCCTAGGCCTTGTGGGGATGTCCCAGAGGGACCTCCCATGAGGTCGATTTATTTATTTTGTCCATTATTCTGTGGAACCGTGAATCCACTGCGACACCCAGTGCGGCCCTCGTGAAAAATCTGTGGGGGGAACCATGGATCCACAGTGTTGGAAAAAAAGAGCTCATGGCCTGGTCAAAAGCTGTGCATGGCACAGGGTTGGTAAAGGAAGGTATGGTAATAATCTATTACTTTATGTTACAAAAACCCTAGAAATTCATTGTAAAAACCCTAAGGTTAAAGTGAGGTGTTGTAATCATAAAGATGGTCCGGACTTCTAGCGTAGATTAGTTAAGTTCTTTTAATAAGTTGTTACATGTATAAATGAGGAACCCCACCAGGAGCAGCCACCCTGCTGCTCAGCCCATACCCAACTGACACTCAAAGACATCCAACATTCCATCCACACCAACATTCCACTCCACACTCATACTGGCTGAGCAGCAGGTACAACATATCTCCCTTCTTTACAGGGAACAAATGCATTGTGAAATAGATTAAATGAAACAATTAAAAGAATGACAATATGGCAAATAACATATAGACATATCGTCAAGAAATTGGATGCAATGCATTAATAATAATCCCAAGAAAAAAAATGCAATACAATAATACATAAGAAGCTATGCATAAATAGGTATATGAAAGACTGCTCCTGCGCCTGCTGCCCACTCCAACTGGGACCAGACTGCCTCCAACCACCGTAACCTTTCTCAGACGCTTTTTTTCTTATTTTTTTCCCTGTTGTGCCACTGTTATTGTGCCCATCTGTGTCTTGCTCTAATTCCACCACTGTTTTTATTTTCTCGTGCCTGCCTGTTCCTTTTGCCTTTCGCCGCTGCTGCCCCTGCGGCCCTTCCCCCCCGGGAATTCCCCCCCGGAACTTCCCCCCCGGGAATTCCCCCCCGGAACTTCCCCTCCGGAATTTCCCCCCGGAATTTCCCCTCCGGAATTTCCCCCCAGAATTCCCCCCGGAATTCCCCTGCTCCCGCCTCCCAGCCTCTCCTCCCTCCCACCTCCCCTACTTAATGGCGGCCGCTGCGTGGTCACGCCGCCGGCGCGCCAATGGCAAGCCCATCTGCGCCCGTCCGCGACCCGACCGCAGCCAGCGCCAGGAACCCTGGCCCTCCCACTACCCATCGCTACGACACCACCATCCTCCTCGCACTCAACCCTGGAAGACTTAGAGAATGCCAACAGGCCTCGCCGAACATGACCCACGGCCAGTTCTCCTGCCTCCACTGCCGCCAGACCCTCACCGCCACCCCGGCCTCCAACACCGCCGACGCCAGCACCGGCGACACCCTAAAATGCATCCTCCTCAACGTACGCTCCGTACACAAACACGCCATGGAAATCTGGAACCTACTCGACTCTCTTTCGCCCGACATCGCCTTCTTCACAGAGACCTGGACCAACGCATCCTCCGCCCCCGACATCAGCACCGCCATCCCAGACGGATACAAGATCCAGAGGAAAGACCGCCCCAACCACCCAGGAGGGGGCCTCGCCATCGCCCACAAGAGCACCCTCCGCCTCACCACCTCCAGCGAAACCTTCCCCTCCGCCGAACACCTGCACTTCAATATCCAGACCACCCCCAAAGCCACACTCCAAGGAACCCTCGTCTACAGACCCCCCGGCCCCTGAACACCCTTCACCTCCACCATCACCGACTTCATCGCACCCCACGCGATCACCTCAACAAACTACATACTCATTGGAGACCTGAACTTCCACCTCGACAACCCCAGCGACCCCAACTCCACTATCCTTCGTGACAACCTCGCCAGCATCGGACTTAAACAACTCGTCAACACACCGACCCACAGAGCAGGACACACCCTCGACCCCATCTTCGCGGCAGGAAACAGCGTCCATTTCAGCCACACAACGCAGCCGCCATGGACCGACCACCACTGCGTACACTTCGCCATCAACAAACCCAAGGCACCCAAACCAGCCCCACGCCCACCACGAAGGAACTGGAGCAAGGTTACCGACGAGCAACTTAACTCCACCCTCAATCGAGACAACCACACCTGGGCACCCGACGCAAACAGCGCAAACGACGCAGCCAGAGAACTCCACACCTGGATCTCCAACTGCGCAGATGAGCTCGCCCCGCTACGCAACCCCGACAGACACCGCCCCAGGAAAGCCGCCTGGTTCACAACCGCTCTCCAAGAAGCCAGACGCAGCTGCAGACGCCTGGAGAAGAACTGGAGAAACACCAAGACAACCGAAAACCACACCAACTACAAGGACGCCATGACGGACTACCACAACCAGATCAGAGCCACCAAAAGGAACTTCATCCACAACAAAATCTTGGCCAACTCCACCAACTCCAAGGAACTTTTCAGTGTCATTCAAGAATTCACCAACCCACGCAGCGAAGCCACAGACATCACCCCATCCCAAGACCTCTGCGACAAGCCTGGAACCTATTTCCACCTCAAGATCAAAAACCTCTACGACAACTTCATCGACCATCCACCAGGCGCCACAGATGGCCACCCACCCCCCAGAAAAACCAGCCAGCCCACCATCTCCAACTGGACATTGATCACGGCCGAAGACACAGCCTCGACCATGAAAAGCACCCACTCGGGGGCCCCCACCGACCCCTGCCCCCCTCACATCTACCACAGAGCCGTGGCCGCCATCGCACCCGAACTACAACGCACCATCAACACCACCTTCAAAACAGGCACCTTCCCAGACGGGTGGAAGCCCGCAGAAGTCAGACCCCTGCTCAAGAAGCCCACAGCTGACCCCACCGACCTCAAGAACTATCGGCCCATCTCGCTCCTCCCCTTCGCAGCCAAAGTTGCAGAGAAAACAGTCAACAGGAAACTGACACGATTCATTGAAGAAAACGCCGTCCTCGACCCGTCCCAATCCGGATTCCGAAGCAACCACAGGACAGAGACCGCCCTACTCGCGGCCACAGATGACATCCGCACCCTCCTGGACGAAGGCCACTCCGCAGCCCTCATTCTACTCGACCTATCAGCGGCCTTCGATACCGTCTCCCATCGCACACTAGTCGTCAGACTACACGACGCAGGCATACAAGAAACAGCCCTGGACTGGATCCGATCATTCCTCACCGGAAGAAGCCAAAGGATCAGACTCCCACCCTTCCTCTCCGACCCCACGAAAATCACCTGCGGAGTCCCACAGGGTTCATCACTGAGCCCCACCCTCTTCAACATTTACATGGCCCCCTCGCAGCCATCGTCCGACAACACGGCCTCAACATCGTATCCTACGCCGACGACACCCAGCTCATCCTCTCCCTCACCAAAGACCCCACCACTGCCAAACTCAACTTCCAGAAAGGAATGCAAGACGTCGCAGTCTGGATGACCAACAGCTGCCTGAAGCTCAACGCCGAGAAGACAGAAGTCCTCGTCCTCGGTACCACCCCTTCTGCATGGGACAGCACCTGGTGGCCGACCGCCCTCGGAAGCCCACCTACCCCCTCAGACCACGCCAAGAACCTCGGCATCGTACTCGACTCATCACTCTCCATGAACCGACAGGTCAACGCCGTCACCTCCAGCTGCTTCAACATCCTCCGCAAGACCTTCAAGTGGATCCCCCCTGAATCAAGGAAGACAGTTACCCACGCACTCATCACCAGCAGACTGGACTATGGAAACGCACTCTACGCCGGCATCAACAAGTCCCTACTCCGCAAACTCCAGACAGTACAGAACACCGCCGCCAGACTCGGTCCTCGGCATCCCCCGACACGAACACATCAGCCAACACCTACGAAGTCTCCACTGGCTCCCCGTGGAGAAAAGAGTCACTTTCAAAATCCTCACTCACGCCTACAAATGCCTACACAACAACGGACCCAAATACCTCAATGACAGAATCAACTTCCACGTACCCAAAAGAAACCTCCGCTCTTCCAACCTCGCACTGGCCGAAACCCCGCGCATCCACAGAGCCAGAGCAGGCGGAAGATCCTTCTCTCACATTGCAGCCAAGACCTGGAACGAGCTACCGGCAGACATCAGACGCGCCCCCTCCCTGAACACCTTCAGGAAGACCCTCAAGACCTGGCTCTTCGGCTAAACAGATCTGCGGACCCCCCCCCTTCAGCGCCTTGAGACCCTCACGGGTGAGTAGCACGCTTACAATTCCCTGATTGATTGATTGATTGATTGAAAGACCCCACTCATACCCACAATGAATAATAAAAAGAAACGTCTCACATCACAACCTGTCACAAAGTACCACATTTCATGCAATACAATAATACATAAGAAGCTATGCATAAATAGGTATATGAAAGACCCCACTCATACCCACAATGAATAATAAAAAGAAACGTCTCACATCACAACCTGTCACACCGTACCACATCTCATGCAATACAATAATACATAAGAAGCTATGCATAAATAGGTATATGAAAGACCCCACTCATACCCACAATGAATAATAAAAAGAAACGTCTCACATCACAACCTGTCACACCGTACCACATCTCATCTCGTACTGAACTGTACTAGAGATTTCACACCACAATACACTCTGAACAAAACCACACATCACATCTCTTGCTGATTTAAACCACCATCTTACCTCATAAACCATAACCCATATGCCACAGATCATACCAGTTGGCCAGACCAGCACGACGAGCGACACACGGGGAACAAACCTTAAAACAATATATCAGGAAACAACATAACAAAAAAAACAAAAAAAAATGTGCATCACAGATCAGCAAACGAACACCCTCATAACACTGATACAAACACCTCAGAACAAAATATAATGGCACATTACAACCAACATACCAATAAAACAAAGCTACACTCACCCACAAAAGGGAAACTCAAACTCTGAGACAATGGGTGTCTTATTCACGCACCATTATTCTACAACAAATACCTTGTAATGAGTGACTTAACAAAACACAGCCATCTCATACACAACTCAAACCAATGAGTGGCCTAACCCCTCAACGCCAACTCATACACAACAATCTACCACTTCTGGGACCCTTGTCCCTGTTGTGGATCAAGTTCTGGGACCTTTGTCCCCATTTTTTTTTTTTGGGCTCTCCGTTGTGTTTCAAGTTCCGGGACATTGTCCCCAACATGGGCTCTCAGACCCGCTTCCAATACTGGGACCTTTGTCCTGTTTCAATTTCTCTGCTTCCAATACTGGGACCTTTGTCTTGTTTCAACTTCTCTGTCCAGGTTCTGGGCTCACTCTGAACCCACTGACCCACATCTGCGCCCAATCTGGACTCTCTGACCCCACTTGTGGGATCACTGTCTTGGTTCTGAGCTCTCTGCCTCTTTTTTACCTCTTGTATTTTTTTTTTTTAATGTTCGCTGTTGCTATACTGCTTTCATGGAGCTCACCAACCCACTGCCAATATTCATGCAGCGATATCGTAAGTTTTTGTGGTTGACATGCGTCGGCAAGAAGAAAACTGCACTGAACATGTTTACACATCTCTCAAACCCCTCGTAGCAACATTAACAGTAAAATGAAACTTTCTGTCAGCTTTATTGACAGTACCTGGTTCGCCCTGTCGATTTTCAGGCAGCGACATTCACAGTAATCTTCATCTTGAAATTAACTTTATTGGCAATACCTGGGCTTGACAATGTGTGCCTGGGTTTACCATATGCAAGATGGAGGCACGCACATCGACGTAGAGCCGGTTGGTTCTCGGCACGAACATGCACCAAATAATGCCGCACAAGAGTACAAAGGTGAATAGAGTGAGGAGTCATCACAGAAGATGACGCTGAAGGCCACTGTGAGAAGGTAAACCGGCACATATGTTGTCCATCTCGTGCCAGACGTTTAAAAGAAAACGGTAACCGTTAACTCCACTAACTGAGGGTAACGGTCAAAACCAACTTGAGCCAATCGCATAAGCACACACCTCCTCGCTCTTTGATCTCACTTTAGATCTTCAAAGCAGCAATGGGCCCGATTCTTGCTCCCGATCTCTATATCCAAAATTGTACAACATCCTTGCCAACACTAATAGTCAGCACCAGGGTCCGATCTCCGCCCCTGAACAACCCGATGTGCTCATTTCATGGTGCATATCATCCCTGCAAGACTCCCTATTTAACACCGGAGCCCGATCAGGGCCGGACTGGGAAACGAAACCGGCCCTGGCAAACTGCTCGGCCGGCCCCCCCTGGGGTGAAGGGGGGTGCAGCCTAGCAGTTTGCGAGGGCCGGTTTCGGCCGATTTTGTTACAGGGGGCCGATATTGCCGACCCCCGGTAACAAAAACGGTCCCCCAGTGGCCCAAAACCGGCCCCCACCCTAGCGGCCCACCAGGGAAACGCCCGGTGCCCGCTACGGCCAGTCCGGCCCTGAGCCCGATCATTGCTCACCGATTACCATATTTTGCACAATACCATCACGTTGTGAGAAGATCACACCGGGGCTCGATTTATTTCCTGCAATCACCATATTTCAGGGTGTGAATTCTCATAGTGGCAACACCATCACGTCGTGAGTATTTCACACCGGGGCCCGATGTTTGCCCCCGATCACCATATTTCAAAGTGTGAATCCTGACAGTGCCCAACACCAACATGTGCTCAGCACTTCACACTGGGGCCCGATCTTTGTCCCCGATAACGGGGCTCGATCTTTGCCCCCGAACAAATATACACATTACACTGGAGCTGGTACTATGCCCTTGATTAACACAGCTGGATCTGGCACACTTGGGTTTTAGGGCGACCAATGGCAGGGTCACTGGTGGGGTTCAGTTGCCAGATAGCATTAAATTCATACTTTTAATTTCCACAAAAAGTCTTTTACCTTGTGATTTCCATAGGCTTCAATTTTCTGTTTCTGTAAAGTTTCTGTACAGTAATTTTCAGTTTCCTTAAGGTGGCACACGTGGGTTCGTATCCCATCCTCGTCGCCAAAATGTTGTAATCATAAAGATGGTCCGGACTTCTAGCGTAGATTAGTTAAGTTCTTTTAATAAGTTGTTACATGTATAAATGAGGAACCCCACCAGGAGCAGCCACCCTGCTGCTCAGCCCATACCCAACTGACACTCAAAGACATCCAACATTCCATCCACACCAACATTCCACTCCACACTCATTCTGGCTGAGCAGCAGGTACAACATGAGGTTATACTTAGGTATGATAATAGTATCTTACTTCACATTAATAAAAATTCAGTGAAAACAAAAGATTAAATAAATGTTATAGTTCAATGCAAATGCACTGTTTATGACCTTCAACTATAACTGGTGAATTTCAGTGTTTTTTTTATAGATTAAAATGTTTTGTTTTAACTGACATTTTCTGATATTTTCCCCTAATTATAACGTTACTTTAACGTTTAATTTGATCAATTAATTTGCTGGGTTTTTCGATTGGAAAGTAAGATATTATTACAATATCTAACTATAACATATCGAATTATAGATGCGTAACAGTGAATTAAGGGGCTGTTTTTCACCGAGGGGTTCTGCATGACATGAAATAGACAACAAAAGCTGATATTATGTATGGCTCTTACTCAGAGACATTAGCATGAATGTCACATTCCAAATGTGATAATGCCCTGCTATGACGTAGCAAGGGTGGGTTACAGATCACATGACACACTTTTGCTACGTCACAAATAAAATCTGGGCTCCTGTGGCTATGGCAGTCTAATATATATATATAGTTGCACAGCCCAGCCCCTGTCTGCCTGCTCACTCCATCACTATGAGGGAATGCAGAATGCTCCCCCCGGGTGGGCCACAGCTTCCTCAGATGCCCTTCCTGTCCCCCACCTAATAGCTTCGAACTGCACAGGCCCCCCACAGATATTTATCACCTGCTAACAGCAGGTGGTAAATATAACTGTGATAAACTACTCGGATACGGGGGAAACTGCATAAAAGGACCGGGTAACTCTGGTCTAAAACATGCCTCTTATTATCCCGTTAAGTGCACAATCTGTTCACTTTAGTGCAAAGAAGGAATAAGAGAATAACAAACAATTCACAAAAACAGTTCAATACTTAGACACCGACAGGCCTTGGATCCAGGGATTTATTCGCAGCACCTGTTGCCTCGGTGCTCTTATTTGGAAAGAGATGAATTGGTTTTCACTTGACTCCATGGGCAGAACAGGCTTTGCAATCCAAACAGACACTGCAAGTCACCTCCTGTGAAATAATCCCCCGCGAGCTGTGTAAACTGGGAGCAGTAGGAAAACACATGAAGGACAGCCAGAGGTTTGAAGTCAAATGCACAGGTGGCAGGCAGAGATGATGCTGTGGGGGACATACTGTGGCTTGTTTGTGAATCATAAAGATTGCTGATCCAACATCAACAATAGTTCTATGAATTGGAGTCCCCGGGCCCATGCTACCTCTCTATATGCTCCTGAACAAGGGCACAGGAGTGATTCTGTAATGTTAAATACCGATTTATTTCCCAGACTTTTTTACCTTTTGCCTTATAGAAAGGCTAATGATAGGCTCATATTCTTATGTGCTACCCCCCCCTTTCGTATGTAGCATATGCTTTCTAGCGCTGTAAGCACTACGCGTAATGAGATGCAAATGGTGGTGAATAGTAGATCCAGAAGGGCATATTTATCATACTTTCATGCAAGCCATTCCTTCCTGCACAGAAACTATCCTGAGAGGCATTTTCCTCTTTCTATGTGTGCGGCAGAATGAAGCTCACATTGAAAGAAGAAAAGGCAAGGAAAAATATAGATATTTCTCCTCGTTACACCTTCCCTGGGGAGGCGTAGCATTTTGACGTATTCCCAGGTCTATGAGTAATGGTCAATTTGGGAATGCATCAAAGTCAGTGGCGGCTTGCCGAGGGAGTGCTGCAGGGCGGTGGGGCAGGGGAGGGGCAGGGTGGGGGGTAGTGGACTCAGACTTACGACGGACAAAACTCCCTCTGAGTTCTGTCCGTCGTATATCCGAATTCACTACACCCCACCCCTCCCCCGCCCCGCCTCACCACCCCGCAGCACTTCCTCGGCGAGCCGCCACTGATCAAAATCCTTCGGTGGATGCGTGGGAACACCCAGGCTCCACCCATAGAACGCCTACTTGGGGCAGACGCCGTGATTTGAGCTGCCTTGCGTTACTCTAGATTTATCAAGCCACGCAGGGCTTTGCAAGGTGGCATTGTGTGGTGCAAGGGCAATGCAACACTATGATATATAAGCCTGAGTTTGAATCCCAGCATTCCCTTATTTTGTAGCTCCCCATCCCTTTAACACTGAGTGTAGCTCTCCTAGCACTACATATATGGACACACTAGGCGCTATGAGATGTAAATGGTAGTATTCAAGAGAAGAGGCACCACTATCCCATCAATTAAGTATGTCCTTCCTAGCTCCACATTCATGACGAGCACTAAACGCTTTCAGGTTTAAAAAATGCAGCCTGATAAAGAGGAGAAGGGGGTTTAACACTCACTGACGCACTGGCAAACTACTTGGCTCTTGTGTTACAGATAATCTGATCATCCAGGAAGGAAACTCAAACCCTCTACACCAGTTATTATAAGGGTGCGCAACAAATAAAATAATTTAAACAAATGATAAACTCGATTCCTACTCTTTAGTGGCTTCACCTTGCCCTACATTGTTTCTCTCTAGGTTAGATAAGACTAACCCAATGAAGTGCTATCTTTGGAAAACACAGAATTAAAAGACACCCCAGGCTGTATTTGGTGCTCAATTCTCTATTGTTTATTAAACTCACAATTCATATTTTATCAGAATTCAGTCTGATGAATCATTCTACCTTTTCGTTTTCGGTCTGGCTAGTGAGACCTATTGTGGTATCACAGAGCTTATTCCATCAATGCAACAGGGAGAGGGGAAATAGCAGGAGCGGCCCGTGCAGGTAAGGGCGGTGGGGCAGGGTGTGGGAGGGACTCGACAGACGACCAGGAGGGAAAATTAAATAAAATATTAATTTTCCCTCGTGGTCGTCTGTCGGGTCCCCCCACACTCCTGGGAAATAGTCACCCCCTCCCCATAGCCATTGGTAGTTGAACATTGTAATTAGCATTTTGATCAGCTCACATTACAGCGTTGGTTTTGGTAAATGTCACTACGTACGTGGTTTTAACTCTTTAGAGTTATCCATCCACTACATTGACAGTAGTTTCATCAGTCCGCAGAGAAAGGGTGACCTCGAGAACGTAGCCACCCCAAGTAACGACTGAGGAAATACTTTATCAAAATAAAATAAAATATCAAATAAACAAACACTTCTGATGTATACCTCCTGCCCCTCCCTTCTCGCTGACTGTTTTCTGCCAGCTCCTCTTCATCTGCTGGCCGTGGCCAATGACATGAGACACATAAAAAAACTTCATTTCACTATCATGACTGAATGAAATGAATAATGTAAAAAAAAAAAAAAACAGTAAGACATTTTCTGTGTTCTCATTGTTCGAGAACCAGTCATAATCATGTCTCATTTTTAGAAAAACCTTTTCATACCGCTAACAAGCATTGACTAAAAATTTTTTTAATATGCCTGTTGCAGTATACAAAATAAAGCAAAAAATTGTGTTTAAATATGTGTGAAGTTCAGTGCACTTCTAAGTCCCTCATGCATGACAGTTTAAACACCCCATACAGGAAGAATGGTATGTCAATAGTATGAGATGGGATGTGTAGCATCCTCCCCAACCCCAGGAGCATGCAATGGAATATGCCACACACAGAGCTCTGAATAACCTACTGCATCCCTCTCAATCAGGTTTTAGAATGGCTCACTCCACAGAGTCGGCCCTTCTCATTGCCACTGAAACTCTAAGGAAATATGCAGATGAAGGTCAAACAGCCGCACTAATCCTGCTTGACCCAAGTGCGGCGTTTGATACCGTCTCCCATAAATTACTTCTGCATAGGCTAGAGAATTGCGGCATTAGGCACAGCGCTCTTGGCTGGATGAAATCGTTTCTCTCAGCATGAAGTTTCCAAGTCAGGCAGCAGTCCTCTGTATCGGAAAGCTTTCCCTTGGCACAGGGTGTGCCACAGGGCTCCATTCTGAGTCCCACCCTGTTCAACCTATATGTGGGGCCGCTTGCAGAACTAGTGGAGAAACATAAAGTATCGATCGTCTCCTATGCTGACGATACACAGGTAATCGTGATGCTTTCACAGGAGAATAATCAGGCCCCCATCCGCTTTGCAGAATGCCTAGAAGAGGTTGCGGACTGGATGTCTAATCACTGCCTCAAATTAAATGGGAGCAAAACTGAAGTGTTGGTGGTTGGCAAAACCCCGTCTATATGGTCATCCGCCTTGTGGCCTGAAACTCTAGGCCAATTTCCTACCCCTAAGCCCGTAGTCAAGAATCTCGGAGTCTGGATGGATTCTGAACTTACTTTTGACTCCCAAATACGTAAAGTGGCTGGTAAATGCTATGGTGCTATGAGAGTCCTTCGTAAAATCCTGAACCTCCTACCAGCTAACTCCAGGAAGACTATAGTACATGCAGTCATTACCTCCCAATTAGACTACGGTAATGTACTGTACCTTGGAGCTACCAAACAAGGTTTAGCAAAACTACAGAGGGTCCAAAATGCGGCCGCACGGCTGGTACTTAGCCTCCCTAGAAGGTCTAACACCAAGAAAGCACTGAAAGCTTTGCATTGGCTACCAGTAGATAAAAGAGTGTCCTTCAAGGCAATGTGCTATTGCCACTGTATCCTACTAAATAAAGGCCCGAAGTATCTCCAACCACTAATAACCAAGTACACCTCTGGCCGCAGTCTAAGATCTTCAGAGCTGGCACTGGCTACGGTGCCCAGAATATTCAGAGCCAGAATGGGCGAGCGCTCCTTTAGATATAAGGCAGCAAAAATGTGGAACAGTTTGCCGATTGAACTCCGATTAGAGCCATGTGAAAAAAGATTTCATAGGCAACTGAAAACATGGCTATATGTGAAGTCCGACGGGTCACAGGGGTCGTAGCACCTCTATCACTGTAGTCCGCTTGTCTCACACGCCCCTTCTCTCATATGAGCTTCTTAGCGCGGGGACACACCGGTGGTGTAACCATGCGCTCTACAAATGCTTAAACTAAACTAAACTACGTCTTTATTCCTCAGCATACAATCACACACTGCACTCTCATTACTTCATAAACCTTAATAGCCACACTTTAGCACCTCCCATCAAGTTATGTAATGTCCAGAACGGCAAGGCTCCTAGCACATATATTGTCTCACAACACTACATCCCTCCTTGTTAAATAAAAAGTACAAACAATAATCACATCATATTTCTTCCATAAGGCATTGAGGAGCTCGCACTAGTCAGCCAGATTGATTGGTATGAGATGGTTGAGATGCACTCTGATTGTGCACCGATGGCACCAGTTATGATGCTTGATCTGGACTGTCAGACGGGGTCACCTCACCCATGATTGCAAGAGCTGACGACCGCTGAGGTAGGAGCTTAAAGTGTGATGAGTCCTGTATGATGGACTTTCCAGGACGATGCGCCGTCACCATATCTCCTCTGCACGTCACAACCTTCAGAGGATCACCATCAAATGAAGTGTCTGTTTTCCACTTTTGTTTCTGCTTAACCAGGACCCAGTCATGTTCATCGTAGGCTGTTTCCTGAGCTTGATGATGATCAGCATATGTTTTCATCTGGCACTTCCAAGAAGTGTCCGTGACACGAACCTTATTAGCATTCAAGGATTGGTCTACTGTCCACTGCGGAAGTTTAGTTCCAACGGCACTCCCAAATAATTTTTTCTTCTTTTCACAAAAAAGCTTTTACCATTTCAATGTAGAAGGATGTGGGACACCGCCACCACGGATGTTTTTAAAACACCGTTTCTGATGCAAGTAATAAAGATGTGATGGACATCATTGTGAAAAGAAGAAAAATTACTGGAGGGCTTTTCAGTCCCCAGTACCACGCCCCGATAGTTGGACTATGAATTGATGATATAGGTTTCTTCTTTATCATCACCATCAAAAAATCTTTATTTCGGACATTTGTCTATAAAAGCACAGATAAAAATACAATACATTACATTAAATTTACTTTTTTTAAAGATAAATAAAATTTGATGATCTAAATGAGGGGCAGAATTGCTCACAAACGTTCTTGTATATCACATTAATGATCCATAAAACACTAGCAAATGTCACGTGCCCACCTCCAAAGACCTAGGATTTGGCCTATGGGTACAAGTTTCATTAAAGTGCATGTGCATTACATGTGCAATACAAAGACCATAACAAGATGGAAAGAGCACTAAGCAGTTCAACTGTGCGCAGACACGAGCCCCATATCCCTCCATTGTAATTATCTGCAGGAAAATAGTGCAAGTGCCTTACAACATCTTTGCATATGTGCAAACTACATATACAAGAGCCCTTTTCCAGGAGCCAGGGTTCATGTTACTAAAAACAATGCCGTCATTGCCTGATCACATAAAAAAATTGCATGAATATGAAAAGTACGAAAAACCAAGTGTACAACATAATATAATTAAAAGATAATTATCTAAGAATCATAACATGTTTTTAGACAAGTTAAAAATGTACCTCTTTCAATTAAGAGAAAAAAGATGGGATGATTAAGCAAGACCTATGGGCTAATCTTCAGGAGAGCTCTACGCACGCGCCACATGGAAAATAAAAAGCGTGATATTGAGAACACAATAGGCAGGTGGGTATCGTATTTCAGTATCCTAAAAACCTCTGCGCAATGCTTAGTTCCCAGGTTTCTGCATAGCTGGATTAGCCATCGGTGTCTTGCCTTCTTGTTGCCTTGACAGAAAAATATTACATGATAATCTGTCTCCGCTACATTGCTACAGGCCGGACAACCCAAATTAGGTGAGCACGCCTATTTCTTTGTAAAAGCACGCAACGGGAGCACCCCATGTCTAAACTGCAAGTATAATTTCTTTGCAAGGGCTGGCTGAATATCATCCAGAACAGGCTCTAATCTATACTGATCTTTTATTTCTAAAAACGCTGCAGTCAGTGAGCCGGACATGGCGCTGCCCTGGAGCCGGGCAAGTTTATGCTCCCCAGAACTCCCTATCAAGTCCTTCCTAGATATTGTGGGACAGGTTTCCTCTGCATTGTACCACAGGTTGCCCCTTCCCATTGCCACAAATGTATCTTTTACGAAGGCCAGCCAAGGTAGATTGCTCGCACCCTGTAGACTCAACACCTCCCTCAGCTCTTCCCTATATACAGCCAGTTCAGGGGTGCCCCACAAACGTTGCCAAAATAAGAGGGGTCTAAGGGCAGCTTCGTCTGCAAATGATCTAATTCCAAAGTCCAGACGAAGTGGTGTAAGAGGGGAGCTAAGGAGAAGGCCAAATAACTGCCTGGCAAAGGAGTTCTCGATTTTTGCTATAATGCCAGATGGACGTTGGCCCAGATTTTGGCCCCGTAAAGGGCAGCACCCCTTGCTTGTACTTTGTTAATTTCCACCACTGGGCCAACAAGTTTATGGATGCAGTTCCTGTATACCTTTGTCAGGCCCCCCGTTGTCTGGGCCATCTTTAGGCTGGCTTTCTTAATTTGGGCATCCCAGTCCATTTTTTCCGTAAGCGTAATACGCAGGTAGTCAAAATCAAACACACTCTCAAGAGGTCTGCCTTCTAAACGGGGATTTGGCCGAGTGCTGTTGCCTGCATTAAACACCATGTATTTGGATTTCTGTAGATTAATCTCCAACCCCTTTTCTTTAAAAAGACATAAAAGTTGTCTAGGGCCCTCTGAATACCCATAGGTGTTTTTGAAAGCAGGAGAGTGTCATCTGCAAACATCATGGCGGGTACTTTGCGGCTCGCAAACTTAGGGGCATCAATGTCCTTCCCTGAAATCAGAGCCTCAACTAGTCCATTAATGAACAAACAGAAAAGGGGCAGGCCAGGACACAGCCTTGGCGTGCACCTCTGTCTACAGGTATGGGGGCAGTTAGTTCTCCATGTTTGCCAAACATGATTTGGGCAAAATTGCCTTCGTGAAGTCGTTTCAATAGGTGGCAAAGATAGGCTGGAGCCCCCAAGTCCAGTAAAATAGCCCACAGTTTGGCCCTCGGCACCAGATCACATGCGGATTTTAGGTCCACAAATATTAAGTAGAGACTGCCACCCTCTATACACACTGTTTTCCAGTGTAAAAGTTGTAGCCTAAAAATGTGATCTGTTGTGGACGTCTTTGCTCTAAACGCAGCTTGAAAAGAGCTAAGGACTTTATGCTCCTCCATCCAGCTCTGTAGACGCCCCAGCAGCACACGGGCAAATATTTTTTGGCTGACGTCGAAAAGGCTTATAGGTCTATAATTTATGGGAAGGAATGGTGACCCTTTCTTATAAATTGGCAAAATTTCCGCCCCTGCCCAGGTAGTGGGGATCGGCATTCCTTGTAAGATGGCATTAAATAGTATCCACAAGTAGGGGGCCCAGATGGTAGGTTCACTACGAAAGAGGTCCCCAGGGATCTCATCTAGCCCTGGTGCTTTAGATGGTGCTACTTTGTTCAGGGTATCAGCTATCTCCTTAAGGGTGATAGCGGGAGCCTCAGAGCAAGTTATCTGGCTGGTGGCAAACTCATGACCAGTTGCACTAGCCTCGTCCTCTACCCTTGAATAGAGAGACTCAAAGTGAGCCTTCCACGCTTCCGCCCCTATATTGGGTTCTATTGGCTGTTTGCCTTCCGACCAACCTGTGTTAACCACATTCCAAAAGGTCCTCATATCATGGGTGCATAGGGCGCTTCTCAAGGAGTCCCACTTGTCACATTCCCAACTTTTTTTTGCCTTGTCGATGGTGCTTTTATATGCCACCCTTTTTTCTTTGATTAGCAGCCTATCCTTGACCTTGATAGCAGTGATAAGGGCTGACTTGGCCATACGGCAACTATCGCTATACCAGGGGTGTCGTGGTCTAATGTTTTCTCTTATTTTTTTATTGGGATAACAAATATTAGCCATAGTAGATGTTAGAACTTGATGGTTCTCCGCAATTTGAGAGAGAGAGAGAGAGAGATGCCATTGGACAGAATGGATTGGTTCGCGGCCATAAGAAATGGAATAGTGGTTTGGTATAAAGAGGACAATTTTTCCTGAGATTGGCAAATATCCCCCAATCGAACTCTCTTCCTGCAATTGTTGAGTGTTAGTCTGGTGTCAGGAGGTGATTTTGGTTCAGATGCGCTCTCAGCGCATGGCGAGACTATCTCTAGGATAAGAGCATTATGGTCACTATCGCGGGGAACAATCTTAAAATCTATCACCCTATGCCAAAATTTTGTGTCTGTCAAGATATAGTCTAGAATAGAGGGATGACCTGTTCTATTAAAGGTGTAATTCCCCGGTGTGTCGGATTTTGTGCGCCCATTATATGCCCTTAATAAATGGTTCAATGTGAGGGTGTTCATCTGGAGCACCAATGGGGTCCAGGCCCTAATAGGCGGAATGTTAGGTTCTGGAATTGACCAGTGTAGATCCTGATCACTAGGGTTACCTCCGTTCAGGCCATCCAAGGGCTTGTACTGACAATTAAATTCTCCACCCAAAATCACCAAGAAGTTAGCAGGGATAGTGGATAAAAAGGCAGTCAACTGGTCAAGAGTTGTTGACTCTTGACTGTAGCCAACCGGTCGGGAATAAACATTGACCAAGGCTATTCTAGCCTTTGAAAGAAAGATCAGGAAAATACAAAGAATATCACTTGAGGATGTCTCAAACTGTTTGGCTGCACAACCCAGGTGTACACCGACCCAAGTACATAGCCCCCCTGAGGGCCTTCCCTTGCCTCCAAAAGTGGCGGTCGCACTAAACAACGCATAGCCTAATCTGTGCGTGTCCACCCTAGCCCAGCTTTCCTGGAACATGCAGATCTCATGTTGATCTATAAGTGCCCCCCACTCCGGAGTATCCAGTTTGGTGATGAGTCCAGCAATGTTCCATGATAAAACCAGCAGCCTGGGTGAGCTCGAACAGTTATCTGACTTAAAAAACTGGCCGGAAGGCGTTGGTGGGCCGTGTACCTGTTGGAGGGGGCTGGTCCTCCCCACTCCCAATGACCTTGAACCAGTGCTGGCAACATATTTGTCAACTATGGGAGATGGAGATTTAGAGGCCACCCTTATTGGAGGATTAAGAGCCTGCTTAGACTCATGGGGTAGGTCAAACGAGGGTCGGTTTCTTGTGGTCCTGTGCCAGTTGTCCCTTTCAACACCTCCCTCTTCAGTGACGCCCATCCTCCCCTGATCCATGTCCTGCCTAAGTGGCACACTCTGTTGAAAGAGCTCTCCCCGTTGGTTAGTACTCCCCAGGGACTCCTTCTGACTATGGAAATTCTCGATCGGGTACCATGCAGGATTGAGTCAGTCCACCAGTTCCAAAGTCCCAAATCTATTTGATAGGGGTAGGTTGAAAAATAACGGACTAGGTTGATCCTGGCTAAAGTTAGTAGGTTGATTATTCTGGTTCCACATCCCCACCTCATGACCATTCTGCTTGCTGATTTGTCGGACTCGCCCTAGGGTATAAAAATAGCCCAGTGGCAAAGACCTGATACCCCGACCTGCCTGTGGTGGCTACAATCTAGGAGAACTTGAGCGACCAGTGGATTTCTGAAATTCATCACAATGCACTCCCCTTGAACATCTTTCGGCCTCCAACCCACCCAGCCAACCCTTCGTGTCAAGAGAATTTCGCCTGCATTTTTATAGGAAAATTGATTCTGCATGGCCAGCCAAAACAAACATTTATTCTTCAGTTCAAAATGTGATTCCCTTTGCCCCCTTTTCAGCTCTGGTACTCCAGTTAAAACAATGACATAAGGGGTTGAGGCAGGTGGAAGATTGATACAGGGCAAGACTGGCTTCTCTTCACTGATTTCTGCACGTGGAACAGGCCCACCCCCCACCTATGACTAAGTCCCTGGCAAAGCATGTTGTTATATACTGTCGGAAATGTTGGATTGGCCCTACTTTTATTAACATCCTCCACCCCCTGACTGTGCCCCAGACAATGTGTGTTATCATATGCTATCGGCATTGTAGGGTGGGCCCTGGTTTTGTTAACTACCCCCTGATTGATCTGATCTGGGAGAGTAAAGGAAGACGTTTTATTTCCAGGTGGAGGATCCAACATGGTGCTGGGGGGAGCAGCTTGTGTAACCTGGTGATTGGATTACTCGACCCCCCTTGTAGTAGCTACTGACTTGTTTACCCAGGCCTCAATCAAGGATGCAAGCTTATCCACCCATGCTATCAGAATACTGAGCTCGTCCTTCACAATGGCCCTAACTTGAACTTGTAAGTCCACAACCAGGTTAGTCACCCATGCTGGGTGCTCTATGGCTATAGTTGAACAACCAACTGACCCTCCCTCCCCAATGTCTCCGGTGGCTGTTGACTCTACTGCACCCTTCTTGCGTTTTGCCCCTGATCTCACAGCAGCAGATTTGGGTTTCCCTTTCTTGACAGGGCCAGGAGGAACAACCTCCAGATGCGGATCAGTACTGGATGTTTCATGAACCGTTACACGGGCCCTTGGCTGGGACTTAGGAGAGTTAATGGCCGAGACTGGTGAGGTATGCGTGGCATCAAGGTCAAACAAGGGAAAGTCTAAGCGATAAACGCCTTTCGGTTAGTTCAATTTCAGTGGCCATCAACCTCTGAAGCATCCTGTCAACTGAGGTTGGTGGAAATGTTGCTGTGGTTTGTGGTAGTGGCATTTGTTTCTTCCCAACACAAGTTATTTTCCCCATTATTGTATTTATATGCCACTTAGGGGTAGATCAAGTTTGCTAAGCGTCTACTGATCTAAATCTACCCTACCACTGACTGCAGGTGTAAATGGCAGCCAAAAAATAGTCCGGACAAGAAAGAATCAACAGGGACCAAGCCACACGAAAAGTAAAAAGGCAAACAAATATGGACAACATAGGCACAACAGCGATATGAACGTTTCCAGGGAGCAGAGGCACTAACCTTAGGTCCTGCAACGACTAAGGGTCAGATCCAAAAGACACCGCAGGCAGACCTCAGAGGGGTGGCCCAACCCAGTCTCCTCTGGGCTCTGACGGGTGCAGATGGCCCGGGCGCGTCCCACGCTGCGGGAGGGCCTGGGCTAATTTATGCGCCTCAAGGCGCAGACAGGAAGACGTTGGCGGCACTCGGGCCGCAAAGGATGCCAGGATTTGTGGTCCCACGGTCCCCCGGTCGCAGCGTTGCTCTCTCTCGAGCTGCGGGAGGGCCTGGGCCAATTTATGCATCTCCAGGCGCAGACAGGAAGACATTGGCGGCACTCAGGCCGCAAAGGATGCCGGGATTTGTGGTCCCCCGGTCGCAGCGTTGCTCTCTCCCTGTATTATCCTGAACATATTATATAACTTGTCCACTAGAGTTGGGACATACTCAATCCCACAGAAATAAAACACTTAAGCATAAAGCTGAAGGGCAATCAGCCATGGCAATGATCACATAAACATAATGTTGGAAGCCGAAGTCCCCGTCACGCGCCACTGTCACAAATGCGTGACCCGGGACTCCCCACTCAGCGTTAGGCCAAGTAAGGACACCGTTTGAGATAGCCCTGCTTACCTCCTTAGTAGCCACCAGGCCCTCAAAGCCACTTGCAGCACCTCCTTCTTGGCGCTACCCTTCATGGGACATCCCAAAGCTCTGCAGAATTTCCTCAACTGATCAACCTTGTAGGTCAACAATGCCTCAATGTTAAACTCTAATTCTGCAGCCCCAGCCTCACCGGCTATCTGGCTCCCCTCCTGAGACATGACGTGTGGTTTAAAGGTTTCTCAACAATAGAACCAACAATTCAAAACAATATGTTGTTGCGTCGTGGTCTGCGATCAATTTATGATGTACACCAATTACTGTGAGTGGTTTTGCACACACGCGTTTGAATTACGTTAGGATCGTATCGCACCGCTCTGCCGCCAAATGCTGGAAGCCGGAGTCCCCGTCACGCGTCACTGTCACAAATGCGCGACCCGTGACTCCCCACTCAACGTTAGGCCAAGTAAGGACACCGTTTGAGATAGCCCTGCTCACCTCCTTAGTAGCTTGGCACGAGCAGCCAGGCCTATCTCCAAGGCACGAGTGTACAGTGTGTGCAACCACGCCCACAGCAACTCCCTGGTGACACCACAAATGGACTCCCAACGAGTTTGATAAAACGAGTATAAACTTTATATAGAAAGATATACGATCAGACCACACGTTACAAAATCCAACATATAATAAAGGGTAATATTCGTTCCGGCTGGTTGGTTGGTTCAAATCCCAACCACCGCTTTCCAAACGCCATGCTGGTCGTAATGCTAGAATCACACACGTTGCAATGGACAAACAATAGTGATCTGCTTAACGATACAATCCTGTGCTGGGCACAGGAGAAATAATACAATGCGTAACGATACACTCCTGTACCTGCAATGGGAGAAATTATGCAATGCGTACCGCTACAATCATGTACTGCGCAATGAAGGAATAATGCAATGCGTCACACCCCAATCACGTACTTTGCAATGAAGAAACAATGCAATGCGCGCCGCCACAATCATGTACTTTGCAATTAAGGAATAATGCAATGCGTAGCTACAATCATGTACGTTGCAATGACGAAATAATGCAATGCGGGCTGCTACAATCCTGTACTTTGCAAGGGAGAAATAATGCAATGCGTAGCGCTACAATCGTGTACTTCGTACGGCGGAAATAATGTCAGGCGTCATAAGACAGTCCGGCAGTTCGTTAGCAGCAATATTGGCAATGTGTATTACGACAGTCAGCCTCTTCGATAACAGTTGCCCCCCACACGTATTCACGATAAAATACAGTACAGCTTCCCACTCGGGCCCCAGTACCACCACTCCTTGGTCAGTACGGGCCCCAATCTGAGCCAAAGCAAAGGCTCACGTCGTCAGAAGGACTGAGAGGCCGAGAGAGTGTCCCTCCGAGCCCGCACCCCGTCCAGGCAGTGATCCACGTTACCTGGGGGGCGTGACCCCACTCTCCTCTCCTCCTTCAATGAACTAGGCCTTTCGTGCAGAACGTTCTCAATAGGCCTCAGCGGCTCGGCCTGGCAGCTCAGCTCCTCCGTGGCTGCCGGTCTGGGCCGCGACTGTTAGGACGGGCTCAGGCAGCCGCAGGGCACACATACCCCACGCCCCTGAGATTACGTTACTCCGGGTGCACGTTCACCACCGCACCCTCCGGGTCTCTTCTGGCACGAAGCCACACACACAACGCTGATGGGACTTCACGTCGACTCCGAGTGCACGTTCAACCAGCACTCCTTTCTGCGGTCTCAGTTGGCACCAAGACACGCACACCACGCTGCAGAGACTCACTTTCTTCCGGTGCACACGATGATCAGCCAATCACCTCCACAGTCCCAGGTTGCACCAAAGCACACACACTGCTTCACTGAGACTTACTCCAATTCTGGTGCCCCGATATCCAGGCGCTCCTCACAACGCCTCCGGCCGCACCTCGACACGCTCACCGTGTCCGAGCCTCGCTTCTCCTCCGGTGCACTCGATCACCAGGCGCTCTTCACCAACGCCTCGGTGCACCCCGACATGCACCCTGCGCGTCCGAGACTCACTCCACTTCTGATACACGCGTTGACCAGGCGCTCCTCGCCAATGCCTCCAGTGCACCACGACACGCACCCAGCGCGTCCGAGACTCTCTTCACCTCCGATGCACCCGCTCACCAGGCCCTCTTCACCAGCGCCTGCGGTGCACCCCGACACGCACCCTGCGCGTCCGAGTCTCGCTTCACCTCCGGTGCACACTGCACCAGGCGCCCCTCACCGACGCCTCCTGTGCACCACGACACGCACCCAGTGCGTCCGAGTCTCGCTTCTCCTCCGTGTGTCCAAGATCACAGGGCACACCTTCTGAGGGTCTCAAGCTGCCACAACACGCGCCCACCGCGTTGCTTGAAACGTCTCCGGAAACTTTTATGTTCCTGTGTTTCCAAACAGGGAGCCAGCTCACCTCGGGTCCTTCGGGTTACAAGACACAGCACAAAGCACAGTCTTCTTCAAGCAGGGGGACCCAGCGCCTCCAAGCACAGTCCCAACAGCCTCTCCCTTAGTTAGAACAGCAAACTGCAGACCAGCCCCAGATCACGAAGCAAGGATTGGTCTCCCCCAGCAGTCTCTTCAGTTGCTCCTTCTTTAGCAGAGGTTCCTCTTGACCACAGAATGGGTCCAAGCCTTTTCAGTCTCAATCCATTTCTGTTTCATTTCCACGTTCAGGGGTTTCAGCTCTCATAGATATACCCCTAAATGTCTTTGAAGTTCGTTGTGCTCAGGTGTCCCTGACCCCTGCCTAAATCAGTTCTGGGTGTCTCCCTCCCAGTGTCACCTTTCTCCCTTTGATACTGGGGGTCTGGATCCCTAATCACTCAGCAGGAGATGGGTCAATTGTTTTATAGCCGCAACCCAGGCCTCTTCACCTCCCGGGGCTTCTCCTCGCATACTCTCCAGCTGCAGATCAGCCTGGTGCCATCTTACCCCCTCCCCTCTCAGATCCAGACAATCAATCCACATTCAACAGAGACACACAGAAAAGCTTAAAGCACAAAACTCAGCCACTTTCTAAAAGAGCGGCTTCTGAACACACAGTCACAAAACCACTTTCATAGAAAGATGGGTTATGACGCTGTGACTTCATACATACCAAACTTCACTTCTCCATTCTAAACTTGTGGGAAGGCTAACAAACACAATACCCAGCCTCCCCCATTCTGTCCTATGGGCAGAATAGCCTTTCACCAGTGAAAAACGAACTGGAGTGTTTTTCACTGTCAGGACATAACACACACCTCAGTATATGTCCTGCCTTTTACTTACACGGCACCCTGCCCAGGGGTTACCTGGGACCTACCACAGGGGTGCCCACGGTGCATGTAAAAGGGAAAGTAAGGCCTGACAAGTAGCTGTACTTGTCAGGACACATGCTAACTTAGCAAACTGCGCGCAGGCCCTACACTGTAGGCCTGAGTTCCCTTCTCCGCGCGCCCTTGCATTACTAGCCCTGGCACACACAGTGCACATCACTGGGACTTTACTAGTAAGGCAAACATACCAATCATGGCCAACCAATTACCATTACACTTTACACAGGGAACTACTGTACTTTGACACTGATCAGCAGTGGCAAAGTACCCAAAGCATCTAAATTGGCACTCTATGTCAGGAAAACGGTCTAGGGGGAAAGCCAAGGCCTACACATAACGTGAATTTAAGTGGGATTAAGCTCATGCTCCGAACATCCATGGGAGCAACAGAATAATAAGCCGAACACTACTTTTTCCTTTAGAGGGACATTAGTATTGTTGTTGTCCTGAAGAAGGTGGTTCTACAAAATTTTCCACCGAAACGAGTCAACGCCCCCCCCGTTTTGTTACATTTGAGGAACTATGAAGTATATATGTTACAAAGTTTACATGCTCATGTTTTATTGATTCCTTCGAATTAACAAATTTGTAATGACAAATGTGTATGTCTTGATTACTGTCCCTCTTAAACACTTTGATTATATTATGTGTAATATTTTAGGTTGAATTCAGGTTTTTTTTAGAACATTTTTAAGCAATGTGGATTTTATATAACTGTATAATTGCTTTTTATTGATTGCTTTATTAAACAGATTGTTATAATTGCCTTTTGGGTTCCCTCCAAGATTTATAGTCCGAAATGTGTGAATGTGAAGACAGTGAGTTGAATGAGTTGCTTTCTCCAAGAGAGTTTCTTTTATGATACACTAACTGTTTAAGGTACCCTGTCTCTTGGAGTAGCGGGGCCGCTCTCCTTTTTTTGGAGATAGTGACATTTAGTATAACCAGAAACTCCTTAATCTCTTTGCTATTGAATGGCAGCCCATTGTCAGATTTGAGAATGGCGAGGATACCCGACACTGCAAAGATGTCATCCAGCCACTCGAAGACCTTGTCGTGGGTAGCAGACGATAACTCCTCTACTAAAGGAAAACGTGAATACTCATTAACGACTACCATGAGATGATGTCCGTTTTCCAATGGTCCAAAGAAATCAACTGTAATTCTTTCCCACACATGTGCAGGAAGATCAGACATTGTCGATGTGTGCTGCGTCACTTTGGGAGATACGCAGTTGCACAGATGGCACTCTTTTAGTTCCCTCTCGAACCGCTCATCTAGAAGCGGGAACCACACTCAGGGACATATGTTCAAGCCCCTATCGCCACCACAACGTCACTTTTACCGACGTTGTGGTGGAGATAGGGGCTGCGCCTTATGTACAAGGCAGCGTTAAGCCACTTAACGTGGCTTAACGCTGCCTTGTACATAAGGCCCCCTTTCACGCTATGGTTAGCGTGAAAGGGTTGGGCATTGGGTGTTGCGGTGGGCGTTCCACCGCAACACCCATTCATTTTGATGCTGCCCCCTATGTACAAGGGTGGCGTACATAGGAGGCAGCGCCAAAATTAAGACCAGGTAAATCCTGGTCTTAAGTTGGCAAAACAAGGAGAAATGCATTATTTCTCCTCGTGTTTGCTTTTTCCATGTGTGCTGCCTTGTTCAGCACACATGGAAAAAGCAAAATGCCATGGTTTGTTTATGTACAGGAAGGTGTCCCTTCCTGTACATAAACAAACCTTTAAAAAAATGCCATTTCGTCACTTTCATGTGTGCTGCATGAAGCAGCACACATGAAAGTGACAGAATGGCATTTTAGGATTGTTTATGTGCAGGAAGGGACACCTTCCTACACATAAGCAATCCTCCCCTGCACGCAGACACCCTTGCACTATGGTGCAAGGGTGCCTGCGTTGGCGCTAAGATGCTAAACCTAGCGCCATCGCAGGGGGAAACGCAAGACTGCATCACATTCTTGTAATTATGGTGCAGCCTTGCGTTTCAGAAGTGGCGGAGCGCGGCGTTAAGCCAAGGAGGCTAGCGCCGTGCTCCGCCACTTCCTTGTACATATCCCCCTCAGTCTCTTAGGAGTCTTTTGGCAGCTACAATGCCACGATGTCCGTCTTGGGCTAGTTCAATGACTTGTTGTCTTAGGCTCCCAGGTATGACAATTCGTGAGCCTCTCAATACAACACCTTCCTTGGTAACGCACAGTTCGTCCTGTACATTCGTAAATTTCCTTAATTCAACTTCGTCAGCAAAAGGTCAAGCATGCTTCATCCATTATTGAGTTGAAATGATGTCTTTGAGGATAAGCATGTTGTTAATAGCATTAGGAGCAGCAATGATCTGTTCAATGGATAAGTCTTCATGGTATTAATAGTCGGTGGCCCCCAAACTGGCAGCCCTCTTCAGAAGTCACCAGCTCATGCTGGGTGTTATGCAAGGACATCAATAGCTGTTGAGGTTACTTGGTTCTTCAAGACACCATGCAACCCCAGTCTACTTTGTGATAAGGATGGAGATCTAGCAGTAAATAGTCATCCTCATTCGTGGGCCTGACAATCTCCTCCAGAGAGATTTGCAGGACCTGGGGAGCTACACAGCAAGATGCATATATTCCTCAGTCTCTCAGGCATTCACCTCTTCCACCCCAGTTGTAGAACGGGAGTGTTGTGACAAGTAGCCACCGGATTCTCAGATCCAGGCTTGTACATTATGGAGAATAAATACGGTAAGAAATTGGGTTTTTATTTGAAGTTGGTAAGTATGCACCTCAAGTAATAATCACAATATTTGTCAGGATGAACCACTAAAATCACTAAATAAACCTGAGCTCAACCCCCTTCTAGCTAGCACCAATCAGACAGGCTTAACTTAGAGGCAATGTGTAAAGTATTTATGCAGTACTAAAACAGTAATAACGTCAAAATGCGGAACAATAGAAATCCAAAAAAAGGAATTAGAAAAATATAGTTAAATTTAGTAAACAAAATGGCATCAAGATGACAAGAATACAATAAGAGAAAGCAGAAATATGATTTTTTAAAGTTTTATGTATAAATAGGCCATAGAAGTAAACAATGCCAATGATAGTTAATGTTCATGATCAAATATGACCTAGGTACAACTTAACACTGACTGCGATGGATCCCGTCCTGTTTCTGGCCACTGATTCAGGCTCCAGAACCTTCTGACATCCTTGCCATGGACTGTGTGGTCATAAGTACCTTCTCACACAATCCTAACATCTGCAGATGAGACCTGAGCTCCACATCCTTCCAGATGGAGTGCACAAGAGCATTTCCCAGCAGTCAATCAACAGGCATTGCTGGACTTACAACTAGCCTTAGAGAACCTGAGACCTTCCACTCTCAGAACGAAAGTCACAGAATAATGGTTTATTAGTTGTCAGCTGTCATAATCTGGTGGACTGTATTAGGGATTAAGGATAACCTGCTCTGAGGACACCAGATGACAGCTATGAGCAGTCATGCTGGCTTCTATGTCTCTCAGAGCCTCCACTCACTGATGGTGAGCCAGTACTTTTTAGTGTTGTCAGGCATGTGAGCTTTAGGCAAAATATCTCTGTCAACGGGGGACATAAGGGTAAATTCTGCACTCCCCTCAAAACTAACTGGGGACACATTTTCCCCAAGCACTACACTGGCAATAACTTGGTTGGCCCACCAGTGGTGCAGATAATAAATAATAAAAGTTGGCTGGAAAGGCCCCTGGTGCTTCTCCCCAAAGAAACCCACTTCTTATAGTCAGAGAATGAGTGGGACTCTTTCCCTTGAAAATTATTTTGTGGGCCTCTAGAGAACTCTTTTTGTTTTTTTCTGTTCCACCCCTTTCTTCTTTTGAGGGGGACACAATCCACATTTCTTGTAGTCACCCCAGATACCTTCCTAGACACTCAAGTACTCATCCAGAGATCAGCCTTCTTTCTAAGCTCCTCAGATACTGTGAGCTTAGAATCAATCAGGTGCTGACTCAGCACTGTAAAGCAATTACTCAGGATGAGCTCCTTCATAATGAAATGATAAAGCCCATCGTAATCATTTAGTTTGCTGCACTTCACCCACCCATCCGATGTCTTACTTGATGAATCCACAAAGTCTACCCATGACTGATGTGATTGCTTCTGGCTATCCCTAAACTTCAGGCGATACTGGGTTTAGACCAAACTTCACAATGAGGGCTACCTTCGTGAGAGCATCTCTCATCCTGCCAGCTTTCTCAAGGGTCAATGATGTACCCTCCTCTTAGTGGGCATGTGCTTCCACAGGCTAGCTCCCCAGTCTTCCTCTGGGACTCTATGCATGCACAATGCCACCCCCTAGTCCTCGAATCACTTGTCTATGTCACCCCCACCACAAAGCAAGGCACCAGGTCTTTGAGCATGTGGACCCTTTTACCTCCTCTAGGTACTTCACTGTCACTTCCACCATCTTTACTGGACTATATGACCCTCGTGGCTTTCAGGTCCAGTTCTTTCTGGCTCACCACATGAGATTTATTTTATTCCAAAACCAATTTTTCTTTCTTACAGTGCCCTTGCTGCTTCAGCTTTCCTTCCCTCCATGGCCAATATTTTCTCTTCTATGACCAACATTTTCTCCTCCGTGGAGAGGGTGGCCAGTTGCAGCTTCAGGGCCCTCTAGGCTTGTCTGTCCTTCAGCTCTGACTGGGTCAGGCTGCGGGCAGATGCTAGGCTTCCTTCTCTGGACAAGGGAGGGGATCTAGCTCCTGTAGGCTCAACCTTTCCTGGCACTGAAACCTCTGCTGGGTCATCCTCCTCCTCCTCTTCCTCCATTTCTGCTTCCTCCTCTGCTTCATCATCCTCTGCCTCCTGTGCCTGGGTCCGTAGGTGACAGATCTCCTCCCAGGCTCTGTAGGCTATCTGGCAGTCTACTTTCTTGGCTCTGTTTGACAGCTTCAGCCCTCACTCCTTGCACAGCTTCTTCAGCTCTGCTATATTGAGGCTCTCAAAGTTACATAGATCCATTTCCATTCTCTCAAAAATCACAGGTGCAAAAAACCACAGCGTAAGAATGAAATTTAGGAAAAATCAAAATTGGCTAATTAGGAATCAGAGGTCTATTGGGATTGGCCCTCTCTGCAGGGTCACCCCCAAACTTTTTGCCTCCCTCCATTTTTCCTGATCTAATTTTTGCTAGCCTTGTGCATTTTGCCACTGCTAGCAAGTGCTAAAGTGCATGTGCTCAGTCCTCAAAACATGGTAACATTGTCTCATACACAATTGGCATATTTAAGGTCCTAGTAAATTAAATGCTACTGGTGGGCCTGCAGCACTGGTTGTGCCACCCACTTCAGTAGCCCTTTCAAACATGTCTCATGCCTGCCATTGCAGTCTGTGTGCAGTTTTTAAACTGCCATTCGACCTGGCGAAATAAACCTTTTGCCAGGTCCAAACCTTCCCTTTTGATACATATAAATCACCCATAAACAGCCCACAGGGCCAGATACAATGCATTTTAAAAGCAGGACAAGTTATTTTAATTTTTACATGTCCTGGTAGTGAAAAACTCTTAAATTCATTTTTTACTACTGCAAGGCTTACCTCTCTCATAGAAAAACATTGGGGTTACATTATTACAGTTAATAAGCTTTAATTTACAAATGGGAACAAGTACCCAGTTCATGTTTGGTGTCTTCGGAATTGTAATGGAAAATCTTAACTAATGGTAAAGTCGCATTTTAAATTACTATTTTGAAAATGCCACTTTTAGAAAATGTTCCTGTCTTAGCCATTTAGTGCCTATAGCATGTCTCTGGGTCACATGACTGGGTGTAGCTGACAGGTGGGCGTTGTGTATTCCTCCTAGACTGCCACACACAATAGAGAGTTTAGATGTGCCTAGATGGGCATTTACTGGGATGATGGGAGGGTGGAGCTGGGCACGGCCCTACTTACATTTGAATAGGCTGCTTCCTGCCTCCACACAAAGGGCTGCATATCCCGTGTAGTTAGTTTGGAGCATGACAGGGAAGGCAGGATGCCTGTGTACTTCAAGGGGAAATCTCTAGAAGCTTCTCCTCCACTTCCCACAAATAAATACTGGACCTCAGACACCAGCCCTTGAGTACACTTCTGGACCTGTGGATACTCTGCCAGGAAGAAGGACTACTGTGCTGCAGAAAGGAGTGCCACTCTGCTGGACTGCTCCTCTGAAAGATTGCTGCCCTGCTGACCTGCTGCCCTCTTGCCTGGGTGAGAAGGACTGGACCTGTATCTCTTGAACCCAGAGTGCCTTCAAGGGGCAGTTGGCTGGCATCCTGATCTGAAGCCCCAGGGGCACAGCAGGAGGTGCGGGCTGCGCAGGAGCTGGCGGTGCAGTGAGGGTTGCCCTCAACATTATGGAGGCATGGGGGTGCCTGGGTGGGACCAGGAACCTCCCAAAAACATAAAGAAAGAGAAAAGCAAGATATGCATGGGCTCCCTGCACAGCGGGAGACCCCATTCTATAATATTCACTGCTTCCTCAGAAGGGTGCCTCATGATGCCTCAGGAGAGGCATGTTTATTTGCTTCTTGTGGTTGCCCAAGGAGGACAGGGCCACCACCAACAACCCTAGGAAGTGTTGCGGGGGCAGCAAAAGTTACAGCAACCACCACCCTGAAGTAATTTTTAAAGTTACTGACCCTACGTTTGTGGGGTTCAGAAAACCAGTACCCCTGTGGAGTTGAGCTTATCTGGGTCTGGTGGCTTAGTGTACTAATGCGTCTACTGTAGGGGCATGTGTTCGGCCTCATGTTCACAGGTTCAAATCCCGGAGGGTTCACTCTGCCTTTGATCCTTCTGAGGTTGATAAAATGAGTACAATTGAGTTGGGAAACAATAAACATTTGTTATTCAGCGCCAAGATACCCTTGGGTTAACGTGTGCTTTTCAAATACACATGTTATGTTAATGTTTTCAAAACACTCCCAAGGCTGGAGCTTCTGTTCTACAGCTGGGAGTGCAGCACCCCCTAGGTGCTTGTTTTATGGCTGCATTTACTGTGGCCTGAAGATGTTAAAAAAGGTACATGTTGTACAGCGTCCTCTAAGAGCTAGGTCTATGGTTGCATTATTGTGTACTCAATATGTGATGCCCTCAGGGGCAGTTTTTATTATTGCATTTTCATGGCTGAAAAGTTTATAAAAAAGTAGACGGACACATGTTTTTCTCTTTTGAAATGATTTATTGATATAATAACGCTGACAGTGATTATGGATCACAGTGAATATGCTTTATTAACAGTAATAAGTGCATTTATACCTGATTATTATTATTGATGATTGCATTTACATACAAAATGATGTCTTTAACATGTGGTTTGTTGATCGTGACCCTTTGACCAAGCCAGCAGACTTACCTCTTATGTTTGCATGACCTCTTTAGGGGGGGTCAAAGGTAATAATGTAATGTAATTTATGATATTTTCCAAATGCCTATGAGCATATCTGTAAATTAGTGCATAGTATTTAGTAGTGTGTAGGTAATAAATGTACTTTTCCTTTTTCTAGAGAAGAAGCACTGACTGGACAATCATTTATTGAGTGTTATCATTGCATGCCAGGGAACGGTGATCATTACCCCACACCCCCTTCCCTGAGTAGACCTTGGACTGCTCTGATTCGCTACCCTGAGAGCGTCAAGCACAACAGTGGGGTTCTTGGCTCCCAGTAAGGAGAATTGTTGACCTATTACTTCTGCAGGCCACAAAACTAATAACCCAATTTCCTACAGCTTCTAACAACCTTGCACCTTCACCTGGACATCCGTGAGTGAACCCTGCCAAGTGGTGCCACCCCATTTCTGGACCCTTGGAAGTGTGCCTATGGTGCTCTGCCAGCCTCTGTGGATTTAGTGGGACCAACGCATCTCCTCTGTTGCGCTGCACAACCCTGAGCAGAACCGACACATCGCTGCTGATGGATGGATCGGAACCGTCGCAAGGACCTGCATCGCATCCCAGCCCGTCGCTGCATCAGAACTGCCACTATGTGATGCATCCTCTGCACAAGCCTTCGCATCTCTTGTTGAAAGAAGCCTCGACAACGATGACAGGTTTCACATCGCAGCCTCACAGCTCCTCGAAACTGACGCATCAACCCAACTGCTCGATTCATCCTCGATGCCGGTGCTTCAAAATGTAAGCCCTCGTTGCCTGGATCCTCCACGATGATGCAGGACTTCACACCACAGCATCACCGCATCTCAGAACCACTGCATTGCTTCAGTTGCGCTACGCATCTTCGACACAGATCCTTGCAACGCTCCACAAATGAGGATTTAAGGTACTATGTTCAGGGGGCCTAACTGGGTCCCTCTAGCCAGCCTGCACTCTATTGTGGTCAGCCTGAGTTTGTGACTTTGTCCCGGACCGGCGCTACCAGATATTCACAGATTGCACTTTATGCCTTTTGGTGCAACTTTTACTAAAATCAATAAAATGTATATCTCCGGTTCTACTGATTGGATTTTTGTCGTTTGTGTCTTGTTTTTAATATAAGAAATTACTTTTTTTTCTAACACTGTTGTGGGATTCTTTTGTGGTGTGTTTTCACTGTTTTACTGTTAGAAGTGTTGCACAAATACTTTACACATTTCCTCTGAGTTAAGCTTTACTGATCTGTGCCAAGTTACCCGAGGGTTGAGCACAGGTTAATTTGGGGTTGGTGGGTCTGACGTGGAACTGAGGCATCACCTGCTGCTTCCCTGATGCACTCTTTTCATCACATGCAATGGGCGTGTACTGCTGACGACACCAGCTGTCTGGTAGTCCCACTCTCGCTCTTGAGGAAGAGTGCTGACTTTAAGCCTTCTCAGGCAGGTCACCAGTTCTGGCACATGGCACAGCTCTCACCGGCCTCACAGGACATGCTGCTGCCCCACTGACAGATGTCGGTGGTCTCATACAAGGCACCACAGTCTGACTACAACTTCATTAGTTCATAGGGACTGCACTAGGCGTGTGGTGTCAGTCAACTCCTGAATTGTAACTAGAACTGCCCCAGCGCCCCTGGCAGCCTTTGCTGATGTACCCTGGCCTGTTCCATCAACTTGCAAAACAGAGGGGACACACATGCCCGACATGTAGTTTGCCTAGTGCACAGCACTACAGGCCCCTGGAGAGTTTTTAACAAAAGCTTACCTGGGATGGTCATCAATTGTGAACGTTTTCAGTATATTTAATGAGGCTGTAAAACCCTGCCTTTCCTTCTCAGTCCCAGTCTGTCTCAAATAGTAAAAATCTAAAGTTACACAGTACTAGGGGTAGGTGGCGAACTCTGCTCTGCCGGCAGAGCGCTCTGCTTGGCGCATGGAGTTCGGCAAATACTCCGCCATTTGCCCGCAGAGCAGAGTTTACCGGAACGCGTCACCTCTTTTGCCTTACATTGTTTAGCCCACTTATCATTTCCAGAGCCTTGCATCTTTTGGGTGTCTTTTCACAGGTGGTGGTGCCTGCTTTAGCTGCCAGGCTTTGCAGGTCACTCTCGGATATATAGAGAAGGGGAGGGAGGTGTGTCTTTCCTGAAGCTTGAGACAACTTTGTCTGGAGACGGAAAACAGAAGGGATTTATCTGGCTGGTAACTCGAAACAGAAAAGGTTTGCTTCCAATTTGCCAGCAATAAAGTTGTGATGGAGTTCACTCTTCACAACAATTTTCGCTATAATGTGCTCGTTCTGGGGTGCAACATTCTTCGAGTGAAAAAAATGGCGAGAGCAGTCCTGAGAGGGGCGACCCCTGCACCACCTGCACTTGGCAGCTGAACGCCCACTACTCGCACCTGGAGGCCATCATGACGCAGATCCTGAGCAAATTGCATATGGAGCAGGCGCCTAACATCAGCGGCGAGGTGCAGCGGGGCAACGGCTGAGAAGGCACCCAAGAGGATAACAGCTATCACGCTACTGCTAGGACCATCATCAGCAATCCATGCTGTGATGCCGACCGAACGTGTCTACTCTGTGGGGCATATTCTCAAGGACTTATCGCAGAGTTAGCGGCACTTTATCGCAGCCAAAGTCATGATAAATTCATCGAACCATTCACAAGCTGGTGCCAACAGCCGACATCACCAGTATTCCTGCGATAGCAGCCGCAAAAAACATCGCCACGGATGACACCGGCTACTAACGCTAATGAGATGCAGAGTAGGCATTCCTGTGCAAAAAGCCGTGGAAACACCACTTCGCAACATTCACAACGACCAGCCAGATCGGCGAAAAGACCACAAAACATGCGATAAGGTGCGTTAGCAGCAGGGATTTAACACCTGCTCCTACCTGCTGTAAAGTCGGACGACAACCTGCAACACAAAAGGGAGCCCAGCCCACTGCCACACCAGAAGAACAACAGATGCCATAGAGCTACTGAACATGCAGATCGGAGCCCCAAGAGGGCCACAACACCCACCGCCACCACACCCAGGCCGCCCGCCACCCCCCCCCGGACCCCTCCCCCTGTGGTCCTACCCCGGGCACCCACCACGGACAAAGATATCTCACATCTACCACACAAATCCATGAACACAACAATTCGCCTGATGTCGCACAAGTACACCAACCAACATCCATGTGTGGTACGAAAAAGGAAAAACATACATAAATCGCAGAATTCCAAAAACAATCAATTTATTCAAATTCCAATCAACATCAATAATTGGAAGAGTCCTGGAGGGTCTGCTCCGGACAAACCGTAAGTCACAGTCTGCAAGACAAAATTGAAGATAAGAAGGTGTGTCATGCGCACAACAAAGGACAGAGAGAGAGAGAAAGAGAGAGAAAGAGAGAGAGAAAGAAAGGGAGAGAGAGAGAGCGAGAGTGAAAGAGAGGGAGAGAGAGAAAGAGAGAGAAAGGGGGAGAGAGGGAGAAGGAGAGAGAGAGAGAAACAGAGGAAGAGAGAGAGAGACAGCGAAAGGAAGAGAGGGAGAGACAGTGAAAGAAAGAGAGGGAGAGAGAAAGAGAGAGAAAGAGAGGGAGAGACAGAGAGAGAGAACGATAGAGAAAGAGAGGGAGAGACAGTGCCAACACTGCGCACCCAGGCAGCTACACCCCAGCCCCTCCCGCCGCTGAGCGTGGATTGCCCGCCCCTGCGCACCCAGGCCTCACTGCTCACCTGCTGCCACCGGTGTGTCTCCAACCACGTGCCGGTCCACACTGCAGGCCACCAGGTCCCTCATCTGAAACAGAGTCCACAGATAATCATGGCAGAGTACATATTATTGCACACAGCAACTTTGCATGGCTGCCCCTGCGCACCCAGGCCGCTGCACCCCAGCCCCTCCCGCCGCCCAGCGCGGATTGCCCGCCCCTGCGCACCCAGGCCTCACTGCTCACCTTCCGCCACCGGCGTGTCTCCAAGAGGGCACACCACGTCCCGGTGCAAGCTCCGAGCCCGGGGCCCGCGACCTTGGCAGCCTCCACATCACGCATCCCGCAGCGCGGGCCACCAGGCACACACTTGACTCGGTCTTGATTTTGCAATGGCAGAGATCGTATCAGTTCACACGTCATCATCGCAGGCTGCACACCCGCTCAGCTCTCTAGGTGCCACTAACTGTGAAACGCGAGGCAACGCCACGTGGCGGTAGGCCCGCGCTGCCCGCTGGCTCAGGCCTACATTGCGGTCCACCAGGCGCACACTTGACTCTGGGTCTTGATATAGCAATGGCAGAGACCATATCAGTGCACACGTCATCATCGCAGGCTGCACACCCGCTCAGCACTTTAGGTGCCCCAACCTCAGTGCACAGTAAGTCACCGTCCCGTGGCGGTAGGCCCATGCCTGCTGCAGTGCAACCGGTGCCACCGACTCCGTGCAACGCAAATCATGGACCCTACATGATTGAGCCTCGTCGTAGGCCAGGCGGACGCAGCCATGTCACCTCAGGCAGTGGGGAAGAACTGGGACACGTAGCGTCGTTGTCCCCCCCTTTATACATACGGCGAGTGGGCTGGCTCGGCGTACGCCAAGCCAGCGTAGGGGTGTGAACAATTATCCCTGGCCTCTGGGCGTGGTTCATATCTGGGCTGCACAGGAAACCAACTGGTGCATGTGTCTCTGTTGCAGTGTCTGCGATAGATGGCCCGCAATCGACAATGTTGCAATGTTGCATGCAGCCGGAGGGCGTACGCGCACCAAGGGACTGTACATGGAGCGCAAGGCTGCTCGGGCTCTTGGCTCATACATGGCAACTGGTGTGTGTGTTCATCACTTTTGGTGCACCATAAGCCCAATCCCTAGCCTCAATTGCAGCGCGATAGCCACATCACATACCCAGGATACAAGCAGTGGTCTGACTAACATTAGGGATGAAAGCCCCCTTGTCTCAATACAGAAGGCGGAAGGACATCTGCACCCCCGACCTTGGAAACGCATGCGGAAGGCACCCCCTAAGAGAGATACCATGGCAGACGAAGACGACTCCCACACTACACACTGTGGTAATGAAAGATCAACGTATCCACACCCCATACACAGAAGTCCTTGCCCGAGGTACTCCTGCATGGAACGGCCTTGACACTTACGTACAGGACAACCCATACGTACAAACTTTGCACGCTCATACGACTCATTGCTCCGAGCTGTGGCATATCATCCACATAACAGCCGCAGGTCAGAAGAGTGCCGGTTCCACAAGAGCCACCAACGCAATGGCAGGACATCCAGGGCACATGTACAACCCCTGTCACGTGGAACTGTACCGTGACCGAATGCTGCATTTGTTGGGGGCACTGCCACTGCCAATGTTGCGCATCAGTTACCGTCTGAGCTTCTGTCTTGCGTACGTCACCTGCGTCCAGCCCTGGTTCCACTGCTGATCATGCATATTCGAGTGGCCCATGGATGTCTGCCTATCCAACACAACAGTGGCTGAACTGGATTATGACATGTGTGTGCGCCCCCTGTTGGACCACGACCAGGAGTGTAACCGTGATACCCGCTCATGGGATGCCTTGGAATTGGGCTTATGTGCTGACAGTTGGGCATGTGAGATCGCACAATTCCTCGTGTGCAGTGACCACATCGAAGCGCTCCCCTATTGGGCTGTGTTGCGGATTGGTGAAACGGCATAGACGGAGCACATCTGTCCGGACCAGCTAATGGATTGGCTCGCCCCCGTGTTCGGTGAAGTCGACAGCGACGTACTCTTGGAACTGATTGCCCATGAAGCTGCGCTCGCTTTCATGGACGAGTAACTACGTTCCTGCAGCCACAATAGATTGTGACCCATGGCACAGGTTCCAACACCCTTTTGCATCTTGGGGAAATGGACACATATCCCAACATGACAGTGGACATGTCAGCATTCGCCTGGACTCAGAATGCATGTGCGTGCAGGATTGCGGGTTGACACACACCTGTGCAAGGTGAGTGGACAGCGGCACCTGGCAACATTCCTCAACCTGACCGCTGGAGGGAGAGTACACACATGGCAATGTAGTACTACATGTGACCTTGTTGGACTCCTTCACCTGCTCACTGTCAGCAGAGCAGGCATTCAGCGCTGTCCGGTGGTCCAGGACTATGCAGATCCCATGGGCTGTGAATGGTGTCCCCTGACACGGTGCAATGAGCATTCGCCAAACACCACATGACTCGTCCAGCATGGCAAGGTGGGCTGAGACCGTCGGCATCCGTCATGGTTGGTGTTCATTTGTGCCTCCCCATGTCTTGCACCTCTACATGTTCCTTGGCTGCCTGTTAGTGTATGATGCATTGGTCTGCATGTTGTGGCCCTTGTCTTGCCCGTACTGACACGCACATGCTAATAAAGTCTACGCAGCTCCACTAGTGTTCAACTGTGATGAGTGTTGATTTGCATGCCAAATCGAGTGCCCCAATGAGCATCGTACGTACACAGGGAGGGACTGACTGACGGATTTCACTTAGGGGTGAGTCCCTATTGCCAGCTCCACCTCTGTGAGCCTGACATTGTGTTTGGGAGAGTTGGTGGTCGACCTGTACGCTTACGTGTCTTCAGCAATGTGAGAATGGTGTCCAACTTCTTGCCATGTGGACCAATGTGTTCCATCAAACCAGGCTGTGTCCACACAGTTGAGTGTGTGTAGGTATGCTAAGAGATGTTCTGTTGTCACATGTGATGTGGGACACTACTTTAGGCCTCCTACCCACTCTGACATATTTACACACAGCCCTATTTGATACATGGACGTGGGGCTACGTTGGGGGGTTGCGAGATTGTTGTTCATGATCAATGAGGCCACAGCTAGTTCGCACCTCCACAGTCATGTAATTGGCCATGTGTGTCACGGTCAAACATGCGCATTGATGTCATTTCCCAGGGTGTACCTTTTTGTGCAATCAATGTCCCTACAGTCATCCATACTGTCATACTTGATTGGACATAGACATGACACATCTGTGTGATTAGGAATGTTTTATTCACATCCTGTGGAGTGTCGGAGCTGGAGCAGTACATGGCCATGCACACCCCACATTACATGGTTGCCCAGTGAAGGGCCAGACAGAGTCCTTTAGGGGATGACAAGTTAATCGGTAGAAGAAGAGTTGAGTCCGCAGCCTGTTTACTGTGTCATTGGTAACCAGAGCAGATATGGCGGTCCATGTCGGGGTCCAGGTGAATGTCGCAGAGTGTTTCGGGTGACAGTGGAAGGTGTAGTACCAGGGCATGATGCAGAGGGCTGTACCAAGCAGGAACAGGCCATATGACGGGGGATGAATGCTACAACCTCCTTTTTGACACAGAGTCATTACCGTCCACATCTTTGTCCTCTGATACGTCTTCTGTGTCAGGTGTGCCAGGTGTGTGTGGTGGTGTTATGGCTGCATCACTGTGTGCCACGGACTCATCAGGGGGCGGAGGTGGTATGGCTGCATCACTGTGTGCCACTGACACATCAGGGTGCGGAGATGTGTGTGTCGAAGTTTCTGCAGCAGTCATCTGGGACAGGCTCTGTGGCAGCAATGGCAAGATGAGGATCTGCAGGGCATGGTAGATCCCAGCTACATCTCGCTGGTATTCAGCCGTGGCAGCCATCCTTCCTGCCTGCCTGCATCCACTCCATGTTCTCCATTGTCCTCGGCATCTGTGCCAACTCTGTGCTGTCGTCGCTGGAGCCTCTCGGCCTAGACAGTTCTTGTATCCGAGTAATGGCTCCAGCGAGGTCAGCCAAGGATTGTTGTAGGGCATGGAGCGGACTGAGGATGCGTTAGGGACTGTAAGTGGTCCCTGATGGGACTGAGACACCCACGTATGGCATCTAGTTTGGTTGTCAAGAGGTCGAAACCCACCCGCACCTGTTCAGCCAGCTACCTCTGGCAGTCTGACACACGGCGTTGGAATGGGATGTGTTCTTCGGTGAGGTGCTGGGAGCCAGCCATGGTGGTGGGTGCCTCCTGCTGTGTGGTCTGTGCAGGGGGTGGTATCACCTCGATGCAGCTGGGCTGGCCTGCTCCTGGAGGTGGGGTGCGGAGGCTGTCCACGAGCCGTTGGAGGTTGTCGGAGCAGATGGCCAGGGGTTCCTCCTCCTCCTCACTGAAGAGTTATCTGGTCTGCTCTGCAGGAGGTGTTGATTGTCCCTCTGCAATGTGAATGGGAGATGCAGGTTAACAGTGTGTTCCATGTATGTGCACGCATTGTACATGTTTACATACTGACTGCATGACAATGTACATTGTGACTGTTTTGGAGGAGCTGGCTATTTGATGGGGGACAGTGGACATTCCGACTACATGACGGATGTGAGGTTGTACTCGTACATTATCATCTGACAGTTTCCTGCTATGCCTGATGTGATTGGCCATTTTCTACTCACATGCGGCACCAGTTGTGTCCTCTGTTCTGTGGTGTACGTGTGGCACTTTCTACCACATTGTGGTCAAGGTTGATGTGCTGTGGTTGCTATGTGTGTGTGTTGCATTGTGGGTGAGTCGCCCCTGCAGCTCTGATTTAGCGGCCCCTTATCCCTTTGAGGCGGTGTGCCTTTGACTTGTGTGCTTTTACGGTGCTGAGATGTTGGCGAGTTGGGTCATTTGTGCTCCTGTACGGATTCTGTACTCTTGTGCATTGTTTGTCTGCAGATGTGTTGTTGACGTCAGGGGTTGTATGTGCACGTGGCTGTGTCAGGGGGTGACCTGCTCCTTTGGGGATGTTATCAACACTGGGCCACCTCTGTGTCGTGGCGTGCACCATGTCATGTATTTTGACTGCAGCCATGCTAGTGGTCATGCAGTGTCACTTGCATTGTCAGTGTGGCTCACAGAGCCGCTGCTTTGCTGGGTTCAGCACATGTGCATGGGTAGGTTGTGAGAGGGGGGGGCATTTGTGCACACGGTGGACGGGGGCCTACTTGGTGTTTCTGTGTGTGCTGCAGTGTGCCAAGGCCATCAGGGACAGGTTCCACAGTCATTGTGGGTGTGCAGTGTGCTATTCTTGATTGTGCATGTGTGCCATTGTACCCATCTCCCCCCGTCCCCCCAGTCCCTGGTCGTTACTCACCCTGTTGCTGTTGGGTCAGGTCATATCGAGCAGTGTCCGGACCCCCAACTCCTGGCACCGTCTCCGCACTGATGACTGTGGCAACCATTTCCTCCAGCTCATCCAGCTCCTCCTGTGGCGCAGGAATCCCACCTCCAGTCGCCGTTGCTGCCTTCAGGTTGGCAGCGAGTTTCTGCTTGGTTTGGCTTTTCACATCATGCCAGCACCTCTTGACCTCCTCCATTGACCTCCTCGACACTCCGACTGCATTCATGTTGTTCACGATGGACTGCCATATTTCCGTTTGTGTTGCCGATGACACGGTGGAGGTGACGTACAGTTGTTGGTAGTGTTCGGTCACCTCCGTGACGATGATCCGGTTTTCCTGCGGAGTGAACCCCGTCTTCCTCTTCCTCTTCTCTTTGCCCTTCTCGGGCCCCGGGTTTCCTGGCTGGTCGTCTGTGTGGCTTGTGGGGTTCGCGTTGTCCTCTGCACTGGGTCCGGGAGCGTCCATAGTGCTACGCAGTTGCTTTTATTTGTCTTTTTTTCTCTGCTTTTATAGTGCATTCTCACGCATGGCACGTGGGAATCACCGGCCTGTCGCTGATTTTTGTATCACCATTGGGGTCATCGCACCTTTTTTCGCGTTGGGGTTTCGCATTTTTTCGGCGTTGCGTTGATTTTAATGCGGGCATTTGTCGCGTTATCGTGAGGCTATCGCATGGTGCCGCCGGGTTGTGAATGCTGCGTTAACACGGTGTTATTTTCCCGCGATGGACTGCGATGTGAGAAGTTGCGTTAAGCGATTTTGGCGATGGTTACACGCGTTCTTGAGAATATCCCCCGCGTGTACCATCACGACAAAGCCATGACGTCCACAAGCCACCTATGTTTGTGGCAGCATACTGCCCAGTGACCCATGGCATCCCCAAGCCACCTGAGCCCCTGGCAGCAAAAAGATCAGCAGAGCCAAAGTGCCCCCCCTGCTGCCCATGTATGTAATGGCTGTGGCATCCCCGAGCCACATGAGTCCTTAGCAGAGTACAGCCCAATGAGACACGGCGTCCCTGAGCCACTAGATCCTCTGGCATGGCAGAGCCCAGAGAGCAAAGATGTCACTGAGCTACTCGAAGTTCTGGTGTCCAGAGTTCAGCAGAGGTACGGCATCCTAATGCCACCTGAGGCAGTGGTAGCCCAGGGTCCGACAGAGGCTCAGCCATGTATCCCCAAGACACTTTGGAAGAACACGACAGCACCCAGCAGAGCCACAGCATCATGGAGCCACCTGGGCCCGTGGCAGTGGTGTAACCATCTACAGCATGTGGGCTTTCCTGAAGCAGCAAGCTGGTGAGCTTTAATTATTTTTTTCATCCGTCCTTTTTCATATGCCTGACTAATTATTTAACCCCGGAGTTCAGTGAAGTTTGCATATTAATGTGGAGAGCATTGCAGACAGCTTCAGTGGAATGTGAATAAAGTAGGCTTCTGATTGAAACTGTGTGCCTGATTATGATGGCGGTCATGTCGTCGGTGGCGGTCCCACCTCCATCCAGCCCTTTGGATCCGACCGCCACATTAGGATGCAGGTGGTCGGATCTCGGCTGGCGGCGGAAAGACCGCCGCGTCCGACAAAATCAAGGATCCCATCAGTGCGGTGGTCGGACTCCTATTCCCTACAATGGGACGGTGCCTGCTCAGGCACCGCAGTAGGGATTAGGATGTCCTTTTCCGCCAGCCCTTTCATGGTGGTCAACCCACCATGAAAAGGCCGGCGGACAGTGACCTTGGGGAACTCTAGCAGGGCCCCCCTGGCCCTCTGCTATGGGCCCTGGGGGGGCCCCCCAAACATCCCTGCGCCATGTGGCAGGCACTGCATGATGCCTGCCACATAGTGCAGGGATGTTTAAAATGTGTATATTTTGTACTGCGGCGTGTGTTGCAGCCTGCAGCTTTTTTGTATTGTGTTATATTTTAATTCCCTGCCTCTGTTATTTCCTATGGAGGGTATGGCAGTATCAGCTGTTGGCCATGTGTGGTGCTACACTTACTGCAGGTCTGATCTAGAGTACATCTACTACTGTTTTTAGTCATTTTGTGCTGTTTTAACTTTAGACGTGCAGTTTTTGAATAGTAATGGGCCTACTATTTTGTGGGTGGGTATCTTTTCCTCCCTACTCCCCTACTTACACCTCCCCAAGACTCTTCCAACTTTCCACCCACTCCCTGGTCCCTTCCACACTTACTGCTAAGTAGTAAACTTACATATATGAGGATCTCCCCATAGATAAGATAGGAGAGGCGGAGGTGGAGATTTCCACTCATAGGTTTGTGAATCACATTTTGTCATAAGTTAGTAGCAGTAATACTCTACTTTACGCACTACTCATGCAGTTTGTGAATAAGGCCAAGTGAACCCACATTTAGCAGCCTGAGGTAAATACAGCCTTAAAAGTTCTCAAACCAAAATTTCAGTTTTGTTGTGCTTCATTTACTGAACAACCCTAAAATGGGGAATAACACAAACTATTGCTTTAGAATCTGTTTTGCACTCTACAATACTATGGGTTTTTTTCAAAATAAAAGGCATTCACCTACCTGATAAATTCATAATGGGGCTTGGACTGTGAGCTACAAAGCGTTTAGTTAGGCAATGACCTTAGTGGGGGATGGCTAGTTAGGCCAGTTCTTGCTGGAGGGTGCCAGTGAGGTAAATGTTGAAGGTGTGTAAATGATGACTGGATGGCTTGAGCTGGTTGCAATGGAATTTTCCTGTGTTACTGAGGTTGATTAGTATGGTGGTGTAAGTCTATCCATTCCAGAGGTAGTGGTGAGTGCCAGGTGAGGGTAAAATTGGAGGAGAAGACAAGTTCTCGAGTTGCCTTTGATGTGATGCATTCTCTGAGCAGAACATTGTTTTAGGTCATTTCCTCTACCATACTCTACAGAAGAATTGTACACCCTGCAACCGCGTACAGTGCACAGTTGATTTATAGCAAGGTAAACTATGTAGGTATATGCATACATATACAGAAAGAATGGAGCACATTATAGGGAGCGAATTTTGTTGTTATTGTTTCTAGGCAAATGTGGTGGTTAGTTTCCAGGGGAGGGTGACTTCTGTACATAGGTCTAGATGTATGAAAAGTGGTTACAAATTGAACAGTGACTTTTTGCGACCTGTCTTTAATTTTGTGATTTGACTTATTTACTAATAGATTCCTTCACAAATTGTCTAGTCTTATGGAGTCACAGAATGACCTTCCTCATGTATATTAATTAGGCAAACCTGTTTTTGTGACCACTGTGATAAGCTAAAAACACAAGGATGATGGCCTGCAAGGCACAGCAGCCCATTATCCCTGTGATTGAATTACAAAAGGGGAAATTGAGGGGCATATTTACAAAGAAATGACACAGCGCGGCACTGCAAGCAATTTAGAAGACCTGCGCTGTGTCATTTAAAAAATGCAGGGATGCACCGTATTCACAAGAATACCGCGCACCCATATGAGTTCCCTTGTGCCGGCGCTAAAAAAGCTGCCTGGCGCCAACACAGACATGGCCATGGTGCACGTGTGCCTGTGTTGCAAGGATGATTGTTATGTGAAGGAAGGGACACCTTCCTACACATAAACAATCATTAAAGGCAATTTGCTCCTTCTATGTGTGCTGTGCATGAAACTAAGGGAAATAAAAGTATTTCTCCTCTGGATGCTACACTTACGCCTGCGTTTCAATGATGTTAGTTTTTGTTGTTGCCTCAGATTTACAGATCTTTGTAAATCTGGGTCAGCGTCATAAAGCAATGGGTGTTGAGGTAGAGACGCCGACAGCAACACTCATTGCACGCCCCTTTGACACAGAAAACTGCGTGAAAGGGTACAATATATACAGTGTGGCGGTAAGCCACACAAAGTGTCTTAGTGCTGCATTGTAAATATGGAGCAGGGCATTGTGCCACCAGAGTGTCGTAAACAGTAACGCTCCGGTGGTGCAATGCCCTTGTAAATATGCCCCTGAGGTTTTTTAAAGCAGCCGTGTTCCTTAAAGGAACAGGTGTTGCTTTAAAAAAATCCTGTTAGGAAACACACTGGGGAGAGCAGTTAATAGCCCTTTAGACCTCTCCCTGATCACTCTCATCCCCTCCCGAGAGCTCCTAACACAATTCCCAAAGGTGACAGTTTCCCCTTTAGGAATCTGTTAGCAACACCTTTGTTGAGTCAGTAATTGTTCAATACTTTGTGACTGCAATGGCAGGCATAAACCACTGATACATTACATTCATTCATGGTCCTTCCAAATTGCTGTTCGGATTGCGTTGCTAAACACATTTTGTGAGTCGGAAATGCTTCTCAGACTCGCAACATGGATTTAGTACACAGCAAAATGCCATTGTGTGGTCACAAACCTTGTGATTTTGCAAATTGCAGACTTTGCAACCACAAAATGACTTTCCACATCTGGTCCATTGTTGGGGATGTGAGGGATGACAGCGTAATAAACCCTCTCACCCCGTATGCTGGTTGATGCTTTTGGCTGCTGTCTTCGTATCGCATGAGGATGCACTTCAGAAAGTACATGTTCCATTAGGCACTTAATCATTATCTTTAAGCCACTGCTGAAATTATCCAGTAAGTGCATTTTATCAACTTGCACTAGGTAGTAAAACCACTCTCGCTAGATGTAGATATGAGCATCAAAAACATGAAATCAGCTTTATCTTATCACAATTTGACTATACATAAGAGGTGGAAACGTGTGGTGAACTGAGGTTCTAGTCTAGGTTAGCATTAACTTCTGAGCAGGGACAGTTGTGGGACTGGCTAGCTCAGGTGGCGGTGCCCTCCTCCAGGAGAAGGCAGGGGAAGGCAAACAGATGTTTTTTTCAGTTTTAAACCACCAAGCATCAATGAGTACATCACTGGATATGGCATCATGTGATTAACCTCAAAAAGTTATGTATAGTGCACTCCTTGTTCTGTGAGGCTATAACCTTTCTCTATGCTCAATAGGTTTTTATGCGCTATGCTGTGACATGTCCTGTCAATAACACGTATGCATACAACTCAAAGAAAACCCATACAATAATGATTGTGTGGTACAGCACACACTTCTTCATGCTATTAGCCGCAATGGGAGTGTTACACATTTTATTAACATCCCTAATTGCATGAACCACTGAGCACTTGTGGGAAGAATTGAACTACACATGACAGCACAGTTGTACCATAGTTTTTTTTAATAGTTTTGTTGCATTTGTGTACAGAGCCTTCTATTAGACTATTGGCATGGACTGGTGAGCACATCCACTGGGTTAGAATACACTCTCTCGGGGTGGGGCTGCAGGTGGGAGAGGTCATCCATAAGATTATAGCAATCATTATGATTACGTTTACTCAAAATTCATCCTGTCATTTGACTTTGTTTCTAGTTGCTCCTGAAGAAGGAATTACCGCATTCCGAAATGCATTCGGCTTCAATCAATTGAACAGAAAAATATTTTTTGTATTGTGATTAACGCATTGATTATGTAAAGTAGGCGACAATAACGCCAAGCTGTATTTTTGTTAAACAATAATATATAGTAATTGTGCTTCGGATAAGAAATTAATTGTATACATTGTGCAAGTGAAAAGACTTGTTAAAAGATGTTTTGATATATTCTCCAGTAGTGTGTGCTGTACCACACAATCATTATCATGTCATTAACCTACCACGATGACATCACAGAAATCATATAGCATAGGACCACATCAGAGGCTTTAAGACCCAGATGATAGCCTAATAAATAAATGTCATTACAGAAATACTTGAATTTGAGCAAATTGGCCTGCCTTAACCTTGTAACACAGATCTATTTTCCCACAAACAAATCAATGTGGTGCACTGTTGTAAGTCAGTTACTCCAGTAGATGATGCAAGGTACATATTTCAAGATACTATGTGTCTTTCAGATGGTTGTTTGCCATTGTCTTCCTGCTTATTAAATAGTATCTGTTGGACTTGGCCCTTCCTGCAGGGTAATCCCCAGACGTTTTGCCTTCATTTCTACATTTTTGCTGAATTCGTTTTTGTTGGCCTATGGACTCTGTGCACTTTATCATTGCTAACCAGTTCTAAAGTGCTTGTGCTCTCTGCTTAAAACATGTTCAATTACCTTCTACCCAATTGGCATATTTAATTTACTTGTAAGTCCCTATTAAAGTGGCACTACCTGTGCCCAGGGCATGTAAATTAAATGCTACTAGTAGGTCTGCAGCACTGATTGTGCCACCCACTTAAGTTGTCCTGTAAACATGTCTCAGGCCTACCATTGTTGAGCCTGTGTGTGCAGTTGAACCTGCCATTTCAATCTGGCAAAATTATCCTTTTGCCAGGCCCAAACTTCCTTTTGAATACATATAAGTTACCCCTAGGATAGGCCTTGGACAACCCAGAGGGCAGGGTGCAAAGTATTTAGAAAGTAGGACATTTACTTTTAGGTTTTACATATCCTGGTAGTGAAAAACTCTTTAATTTGTATTTCACTACTGCAAGGCCTATCTCTCCCTTAGGACAGCATTGGAGTTGCCATATTACATTTTATAAGTGTAATTTCCAAATGGGAAGAGATCACCAGTTCATGTTTGGAGTAACAATTTAAAATCCTAATTTATGGTGAATTCAGATTTTAAATTTCAATTCTGAAAATGCCATTTTTGAAAGTTGGCATTTTCTTGCCTTAAACATTTGGAGCCTGCAGCCTGTCTCTGGTCACATGACTGAGTGTAGCGGACAGTCGGGCTTTGTGTATTCCTCCTAGACAGCCACACACAATGGGGAGCATAGGTGTGACTGAATGGGCCATCACTGCCAGGATGGTTGGGAGGAGCTGGGCCCAGCCCCACTTACACTTGAATAGGCTGTGCCCTGCCTCCACAAAAAAGGCTGCATATCACCTGTGGTTAGTCTGGAGCCAGGTCCAGGAAGGCAGGGCATCTGTGCACTTCAAAGGCATGCCTCTAGAAGCTCTCCCCACTTCAAAGGCACAACTGTGTATAAAAGAAGGACTTCAGACACCAGCTCTTCGGTACACTTCTGGACCTGTGGATGCTCTGCCAGGAAGAAGGACTGCTGTGCTGCTACAAGGACTGCCACTCTGCTGGACTGCTGTTCTAAACAAACTGCTGCCCTGCTGTGCTGTCCTGCTGCCCTCTAGTCTGGGGAAGAAGAATTGACCTGCAGCTTCATCTTGAACCCAGGACCCCAGAGTGACTCAAAATGCTAGTCTGCTGGTCTCCTGATCTGAGCCTCAGGGACACCAAAGGCCCTCCTACCAGTTCCTGGACCCAGCAGCAGCGAGTTCCTGACCCCCCAAGTGGTGCCTATCAGGTCCTAGACCCTTGGTGTGGCTCATGGGCTCTTAAAATCAAGATTTTGGGCACAAGCCGCTGCCAGCCTGTCTTTTTGCATAGCAAGAATCGATCGCCTGAAGAGGACCGCCAAGCTCCCTCCAGCCTGCCCAGCCACGACACCCAGCTTGGTCTTCGTGCCATGCCGACCACTGCTCTCGACACTCTCCTTTCTCCCTGCAACCCTCTCCAGTGGGAACGGGACTCTTGGCACAAAACGTGAGAAGTTAAACTTCAGAGGGAATCATCTGGGACTGTATCTGACCCACGCTCCATTGTGGTTGGCCTGGACTTTTGAATTTGACCTGGTCAAGCGTGATCAGATAGCTGCGGTTTGCGCTTTCTGCTGTTAGGTGCTATTTTACAGTTTATTCTTTACAAATTCATAACACTGGTTCTACTGATTGGATTTTTATTTTGTAGGTTGTGTTTTATTTATTACATTCAGGTCTATTTATCTAACCTAAATCGATGCTGTATCTGTGTATGTCCTCTCAACAACTGCATGAACTGGCTTTTGTGGTAACTCCTGCACACATCTACGGGTGTAAGCGTTCGAGTTTAATTACCAGGGCCGTTTCTAGGTGCTTTGCCGCCCTAGGCGAGAATTGAAAAATGCCGCCCCCTCCCTTTTACTACCATCACTCTCTCCCCCTGTCATCCAGGCTAGAAGAATTAATTGACAGGTGAGACTCGTGGGTGCCAAGGAACATCACTCCGGTTCTATGCATGCTGATAAGCAGGTGGTGCAGTCCAGATATAGTGTCCCGAATTCACCCACAATAACTGGAATGCACTTTATTTTATTGAATGGGCAATCATTGAACTACAAATACAGGGCCCTATGACATGGGTGCGTTTTCGTGCAGGGCACAGATGTGCATTTGTTTTTAGGTGAATTTATGGTGACTTTTAAGCTGGTTACCAGGTTGGAGTCTGGCGGGAGGCTCAATGATCCTGTGATTCTGGGCAAATCACTTAATCTCCCCATGTCTAGAAAAGAACAGAAATGAATGTGTCCGTCTGTAATTCTGTAATGCAACTGGTGCTCCTGTAAAGTGCACTGATACCTTCCGGTCGAGTTCGCGGTATATAAACTGCAACAACAAAAAAAAAAAGTACAAACACTTAACTCGGAATTTCTCGGAGGATGTGCAGCAAGCAGCATAACTAGAATGACGGGCAGTCACCTCCCACTGTTATCAAGTCGTGCTCTCTGCAGCACATGTTCTAACCCAGAAAACAACCTGAGTTTACTGTATGCGCTTTAGAAAGTGCCTCGCATAAACAGGAAGACATCAGTGCCCTGCAGGAACGCACGCCTTCATGACACCACCCCAGATTTTATCTATGGGTTTAGTATTTCTTCTTGTCATCTCACATAGTTCTGTTTATATTTCACTTAAACCTGTTTTCCACACATAAATCTCGCCTGCGCAGTCAGCTTGCACAATGCCATAGTTTACTGGGCCTCGCCAAAGACTGTAAACAGAAAAAAGTGCCTATTTTTCTAATGTGTAAGGCATTACATTTCTAGTGTGCACTAACGTCTCGTAATCTTCCACTTCTGCATGTTTGTTCTTCTGACAACGTTTCCCGTTGTAGCATCAGGCAAAGGAGCCTGTTGGTTAATGTAAAACTTGTCTTTGCTCCCGAATTTGAAGGAAACGCTTCCGTCGGTGTGACCTAGTCTGAAATCTAGCCCATAGGACTCCCAGCTGCGACAGATGGCCTACAAGCTCTGAAAGAAAGGGCTTATCTTGGAATACGAAACCTCGCCACCCTGTAAGCGCTGTATAAAATGTTCTTGTATGATAGACAAAACTTGCCATTGTACACAACAGAACAGTAACAAGTATATACACATAACCATACTACTCAGAAAATCAGTAAGTACATCTAAATTGGACTTTCAATAGTTATCAAACCTCGCGTCTTTTCTCACTCATGAGCACATGACTTTTATTACAGTTCTTATTTTCTGCCCATATAAAAGAGAAAACTTCATTTTTTGCATATAGCTAAATACGTTTTGTCCTTTAGATATATTCGTTTTCAACGGTTCGAAAGGCATCTCGGTTTGTTTATATACATAAACACCTTATTGACAGACACTGTACGAAAAACACAACAACTCTATCAAATAAAAGGCACACAAACGACCGTGCAGCGTTTTGGTGCCTGCACCCCGTGTCGCCCCTTTTTAAGTTGTCAACTACGTTATGTTTTTCAGAAGCGCTTTCTCTACCGAGCACAGGCTACACGCGTGGTTGGTTACAAATGAACCAGCCTTGTGAAATGTTGGATAGGGTCAGCACAAACTCATGTTTTTTGCCGCCCTTCCCCTTTTGCCGCCCTAGGCGGCTGCCTAGTCTTGCCTAATGGTAGAAACGGCCCTGTTAATTACTATAACTGTAACCCACTGTAACCCATGTGTTCTGCTTGTTGTAAAGCGCTCTGAGGCCTTCGGCCATGTCCTCGCTATAAAATTGCAAAAATAAATAAATAAACATACATTGTATGTCTTGCAGTACAGGGGAGAGGATGTGCATAATGGCCAGAGCTGCCCACTTTGGAACTGGGGAACCAGGTTCCAGTCTCAGCGTTGGCTCAACATCCTGTGATTCTGGCAAAGCACTTAACCCAATCCCCAAGCCTACCCAAACGGATTGTGTCCTTGCATAATGTAACTGGTGCTCATGTAAAGTGCTGCAATACCTTCGGGTCGAGCTCACGCTGTATAAATCTGCAAAAAGCACCAAAAAAAAAAGCGCATGTGCGTTCACCAATGTTGAAGCCGAGATGAAGGCGATATATGCAGCGGGTTTGTCTTTGATCTATAACTTCTATTGACACTCATGTTGAGGTGCTATATGAACCGTGAACTCTCTCTCCAGCTCCAATTGCCCACTTGACTGTCTGTGGGTCAGGTTTATGCCCCTTCTGATATACTAAGCTAGGGATCTCCTTGACCAGGTGTGGCACCCCTGCTTTACATACAACTCTGCACAATGGCCCAGTATTCATTCAGTTCTGCCTTTTGGCAGCATTTAAAAATGTGCGGTCCAGCATCTTCCTTGGTCCTATGGGCGGAGACTGAGCTCCTCTCGAAAAACACCATGTTCATGCATTAATGTCTCTTCTCCAAGTACTAGCTGCAAATCCACTGTGCTCACACTCTAATTTCATGTATTTTGTTCTTAAAACGCTGCTCTGAAGCTGTGGAATGGAATTTCATACTCTGCTGTCTTTCAGAGACAATATTCTGCTGGCACTATGCTATAGTACTCCATGTTACACTGTAGAAGCATACCTTAACATGCACAATTGGGAAACCATACCTTTCTACTCAACATGATTCAGAAATGCAACATTTGGGCATTCTCTTTAAATCTGTGGTTCTCTTTAGTAAGGAAGGAAGGATGATTCACTGAACACACATGGGTTTGTAGAACCTGGGTCCTTTCTCAGGGTAGCTTAAAAGAGGCCTAGGCAACTTAAAAAAATGTAAGATACCTCAAGGCACTATCTGTTCAAGATACTTCTGCATATGTTGACTGACACCTGTACTCCTGTCTCATAGTCAATTCTGCACTTTCTTTCTCTTCACTTCAGCATCAATGTTCTATTGATAACATCCAAGGAGCTCATCATCAGCTGATTTCAGAATGTTCTGCACAACAGCCCCACACAGGCATCATACAACATGCAACAGAAACACAGGAAAGCACCAAGACCGGGTCTGGTGGCTTAGTGGACTAATGCGTTCACTGTAGAGGGCTGTGTTCGACCTCATTGTCACAGGTTCAAATCCCAGCATGCCCACTCAGCCTTTCACCCTCCTGAGGTCGATAAAATGAGTACCATTGAGCAGGGTAACAATAAACATCTGTTATTCAGCACTCAGATACCCTTCTGAGTGAGCGTGCGCTTTACCAATACATGTGTTATGTTATACTGATTTGGCAAGGAGCCTGACCTACATAAACACTACACAGACTAAATAATATTGCTGCACTCAGTGAACCTGTATCATCATCACCAGTTACTTTTCATTGAATACGAACATCAGTACCTTCACATAGGGTCATATGTAAGACTCATTATACCCATCCCTCAGGAAGCAAGAATAGTTCCTTCCACAACCAATCCAAAAGACAGAAGTAACAAAGACATGTTTCTTCTCCCTCCTCTCCAGGTACTAATAGGGCACAATAGAATTGCTGAGCTTCATCCTCAAGCAATAACCTCTTGGGACAAATGTCCATTGCAGCAGTGGATGCAACATGAGCAGGTTGTTAGCTCATGGATTCATATGTCTCAATCAATTTTGGATTCAGTGAATGAACCTAAAAGATCTATGATACTCAGTCACTGGTCAATGACTTGTAGTCTCTGTACATTGCTTTTTAATCATTGAGAGATTGTCAACATTTCTGGAAGTAATGCAGCACATGAATTTATTTCTGTCAGACACCACATTTTGCATCACGTGATCTGCGACCTAGCTGGCCATCTCATTAGACTCTGTCCTCAGCATCAAGGATTTGATTTTGGAGCGGAGATTTCAAGAAGGCCTCTTAAGTCAAATGTCTTAGGCCTTTTAGTCCTTCCTTGAGGAGGTGTAATGAAAGAGGTTTTGGAAGATTGTAAACAAACCCTCACTCTCAGGAGCCAAAAAAGAACAAAAGTAACTTGACACTCAAGCCATTTGACTAGATTTCAAGCAGGTCATTAGAAGGGCCTGTGGGACAACCATTTAAAGTGAGCCACATTTCTCCCTGTTTCCTACGCCTGGAGTTACCCTGCTAGTAGCACATATCATTGGCAGACTAATGCGTCCAGTGGTCAGAAAGGGCACCACAGTCATTTCCACTCTCCATCCATCGACTCTATAGTGATACCATCCAAGATTCCCTAGAGTGCAGAGACATTCAGGGAAATAATAAATGTTTGGGAAATGAAGAGGTGTGAAGAACATACTTATTCAAGTGTCTCCTAAAGAGAAAGAACTAACATTCCATTCTATCTTGTTTTTGTCATAGATTTAAGAAATGTGAGCAAATTTTGGTTCATCCGCCAATACAAATGATGGCTCAGCAAAGTAATATAGTCTGCGTCGCATCACAATAGTCTCTAGAAGCACAGGGCTTGCAAGATGTCTACATGCATATTCCCATTGATCAGTAGCACCAATAGTTCATAAGTTAGGAAGCCATCATTTTTATTTTATGTTCTTCCATTTTGCCTACATTCTTTCCCACTAGTGCTCACCAAAGTGTTATCTCTTCTCGTGAGATGCTTAAATGGATGTGGATCAGTGCGTAATTTGTAAAAAAAAAAAGTCCACTGCTGCCAGCACCCCTCATTGCCCCTGCCAGCGCTGCCAATGACAGAATCAATTAAGGTACTAAACATTGCACTCCTACAAGTGCCACAATTCACACTATTCCAGGCAATCCATAGATGTAATAATGGTTTGAGGGACAAGTGTTAATGCATTTTTAATGTATGTTGACTTATTTAACACTGTTATTGTGCTTATGTCAAGATTTGACAGACAGCCTTGCTATGTGGTGGACTGTCACTAGAGCCGAAGCTGACAATTAAGTGCCGGTGCCGAGCATTGGAAAACACCGGCTCAAATTAAGCACTGGTGTGGAGGTATTAAAGTTTTACCCAACTGGGACAATGAAATCATACTGATTAGTTCCCCCTGACAAGAAATGGCAGACGATGTGCACCACCCTTTAGGAGCACAGATGCTTATTCAGCCAACAGAAGTCTTTCCTTCTACCAACCCAAAGATTGCTGTTAATCTGCAGACTCATTGACACCACCCAGGCTAGAGACTTAGGGGGATATGTACAAGGAAGTGGCGGAGAGAGGCGTTAGCCTTCCTGGCTTAACGCCTCTCTCCACCACTTCTGAAATGCAAGGCTGCACCACATTTACAAGAATGTGGTGCAGCCTTGCGTTTCCCCCTGTGATGGTGCTAAGTTTAGCAACTTAGCGCCAACGCAGGCACCCTTGCACTTTAGTGCAAGGGTGTCTGCATGCGGGGGAGGATTGTTTATGTGTAGGAAGATGTCCCTTCCTGCACATACACAATCCTAAAATGCCATTTTGTCACTTCTATGTGTGCTGCTTCATGCAGCACAGATGAAAGTCTCAAAATTGCATTTTTTTAAAGGATTGTTTATGTACAGGAAGGCACACCTTCCTGTACATAAACAATCCATGCCATTTTGCTTTTTCCATGTGTGCTGCACAAGGCAGCACACATGAAAAAAGCAAAAACGAGGAGAAATAATGCATTTCTCCTCATTTCGCCAACTTAAGACCAGGTTTTCCCTGGTGTTAATTTTGGCGCTGCCTCCTATGTAGGCCACCCTTGTACATAGGGGGCAGCGTCAAAATGAATGGGTGTTGCGGCGGAACACCCACTGCAACACCCACTGCCCACCTCTTTCACGCTAACCATAGCGTGAAAGGGGGCCTTATTTACAAGGCAGCGTTAAGCCATGTTAAGTGGCTTAACGCTGCCTTGTAAATAAGGTGCAGCCCCTATCGCCACCACAAGGTCGATAAAAGTGACGTTGTAGTGGCGATAGGCAGGGCTGGTGCTAGGCATGGGCAGTGTGGGCAGCTGACCAGGGCCTCGCATTCAGCCCACCAGCATGGTCCTCATGTACCCCTGCCTATTCAAGTGAAAGAAAGGTGCCTCTTTGCAATTGGGCCCATGAAAGGGAGGGGAGGGGGCCCTCCCTGGGCATCTTAGGGATGGTGTCCCAGTTGCAAGGAGACACATTTTGCAGGTTTGTCCAGCAATTAGGCCTCCTGCCCGGCTGCCCATTCAGAGACTGTGGGACGCCCATTGTCCAGCACTTTAGCGCCCCACAGGTTTAACTCTCAGCCCCCAAGCAATTCTCACACCTTCTGCCTGAAATGGGCTGTAAAAGAGGTGCCTGTAGGTGGCTGTCAGGGAACACAGCACAGGACACCAACACTGCCCGGCATCGGATGATAGACGTCGCGCGGGAGAACTACAACTCCCAGCGGCCTCTGCAGACGTCTGACGTCAGACGCACCGTCGTGCGTGACGTCCGGAACCTGTGAAGAGTGAGGAACCGGCAGGAGACGCTGCCGATTATTCCTGGTGTCCCGTTCTTAGCGCTTGCGATCCGCAGCAGTCTGAGAGTTCCCTGGTCGGGTAAGGGTGCCGTTGGGCATCGCTTATTTCTATTGTTACTTGGAGACCAAGGAGGGCTTTATCTCTAACACGCTTGGAGTGGATGGTCGTGTCGGTGCTCATTAACATATGTTCCCTACGTTGGTGAGTTCTTATTTCTTTGTTCTTTGGATTGTGTGACTCATGCAAGGGAATAGCATTATCGTTTGGGTGCATTAACATTTGCTCATATCTAATTTGCGTTTACCTCATTGAGGGGCTATCGTCATTCCTTCCCTGTTGGCGAGTCCGTGGCAGTGACTCATGCAGGGAAGGATCTTATAGCCTTAATTAAGGATTGGTCTTTTACCACGCAGAGAGTGATGATGAACTCTCAACACTGTTCCTTTGTTATCTCATTCAAGATTGCGATATAACCATTACTGGGAATATATGCCATTGCATGTTTAAGACTTCTTTGTTTGCCTATGATTTCGACTGCACCTTTTGTTCTTAAACAACATTTATTCAAAGTTTTCCACGTATTCTGTTTACATATCCACAGGGGTGGTCAGAGGCAGGTGATCCTTGTTGCTTGTGTTTCCGGCCTTCTTACACTGATATCAAGGGTATGTGTTTAGACCCAGAAATTAGTTTCCTCACATACTACAGGAATTTTTAGGTGAGATAGGTTTTCCAAAGTTTATAGTCTCATCTGTTTTATTTATTGCAGTATACGGTGTAAGGAATTGAGATTACCTGCTCACCACCCATTTCTGCACAGTAGCATTTTCTTTCTTTACAGGTTAGTGGAAGGCTGGGTCCATCTAGATATTGAGGGAGAGGTGATAGTCATTTCATCTGAATGGTCGAAACTGATATTATTTCCTCTTGTGTTTACAGGTCTCCCTCCCCGCTGTCCCCATCCTTCCATTCCCCCGCTTGACCATCCTAAAGTCTGCATGTAATTATATCCAGACTTGGGGCTGTCAAGAGGTGGACCACTGAGAGCATCGGTTCGATCCTGAGGATGCGTTCAGGCCTGGGACAGTGGCTGAGAGGAGAAGCTACGACCCAGGAGAAGTCTGAACAAAGCAGCTTCTGGAGCCCTGAATATGTCACGTATGCAAACTAAAGGGGCCTTGCACATTCCCTTTTGGCCCAGGTCCCCAAAAATCCTAGAACCGGCCCTGGCGATAGGGGCTTGTACATATGCCCCTTCCTGTCGTAGGGCAAGCTTGCAAAGCTTTAACAACACCTGGGGAATGGTTTGCAAAAACTCCATTATCATTGCCAGAGTGCTTTGGTGGGTCAGAACTCTATTGCTTCCACTTCAACTTTGTTTATATTCAAGGCTCTCCTAATGCGATGTAAGTTGTACCTGTGCACACAAACAATTGTGAACCATGGGGCATATTTATGAGCCCCTTGTGCCACTGTAGCATGTCTTTTTGTGATGCTTCGGTGAGGCAAACCACAAAATCATATTTATTAAAAGAATGGCAATGGAGAGAGGGACGAAGGAAAGAAGGAAGACAGAAATGAAGGAACACAGGAAGGGAGAAAAAGTAGAAATGAAAGAATGGGCAGGATGAGGAAGGGAAATTGAAGGGAGATAAGGAAGGATGGGAGGAAGAAAGGAAAAAAACATAAAGGAATAATGGAATTGAAAGAGAGAGGAGGGAAGGAAGGAGGCAAAGACGGAATAAAAATGTGAGTGTACAAAAAAATGACGAAGGGAGAGCACAAGGGATAAAAGAGAATGTGGTGAAGGAAGAAAAGAATGAAGGATGGGAATGAATGAAGGAAGGAAAACTGTTCATATAAGTAAGAAAAATGGGAGCGAGGGAGGGAGAAAGGGATAAATGAAAGTAGTGAAATAAGAAAACATGATCGCAGTTGTCTAAAGACGGTGTAGACAGAATTGCTTTTGTTGTCCTACATAGTGGATGCATTCTCTGCTAACACCACACGATCTTCAAGAATACCTTTATTCGGGTTGGAATTTACAGCTGAGTCGCTCTAAAGCAACGTGTTGATATTAAAAACAAATCAATCCTGGGGATAAAGTTTCGACCTAGTTCTTATGTCAACCAGTTTATTTCCTCCCTATTTTCAGTGCATCTTTTCTGAGCTTTAAAAATCACCAAAATTAAACAGCAAATGAAAAAAAAGAACATAAAGCAAATGCCATGAATAGAATCGTCCATAAAGTAATAATTTCATGGTCTGTAAACTCAGAATACAATAAATATTTAATATTCTCTCCATTTGCTGTCTTCGATCTTAGCCGCGGATTCATCAAAAGTAAAGTTTAATAATTTTCAAGGTGACGACTCACATTTTTGCTTATCAGAATTGAAGTATCCCTTTCCTTTGGCTGCAGCCTAATAAAGAAAGGACTGAAATCTACAAATCAATTTTTCACATGAAGAGAAAAGTGAATGATTGAAGAAAATAATAATTGCAAATGACAAAAAAGGAAGCTGGCTTCATCCAAAAGCTTTCAAAGCATTCAGTTTCATTTTCATTTATGGGTTTTCATGCAGTCCCACTGGCTGCACTTCTGCTGTCTTAGGGCCCGATTCCAATGTCGTTCGGAAGGCCTCCGAATCGGATTTGGCTTTCCCAGATCCGATTCGTAGCCCTTGTTTCCGACCGAATCGTGGACAGGTCCGAACGACCAAGTACGAAGCGAAGATCGCGTACGCGCCGACCGAATCGTTTCCGGGACCCGAACCTGTCCATACGACTCGTTCATAGCCAAATCGTGCCGCGCTATGGAGCCGTATTCTGACCGAGCGAGTACGATGCACGATTCGGATAGCCGCTTCGCCTCGGTCTCAGCGAGACGAAACGGCTGTTGGAAGCGTACTTCGGGGGCCATAGCAGGCCCCCCTTCACCCGGGGCACTCCGAATCTGTCACAGGGGTGTGCCCATGGGTCACCCTGATGCAGGCATGCACAGTGTGGCGGGCACCATGGGTTGCCCACCACAGGGTGTACGCTTTTCCCCACCCACCCCTTTTCTGCTATGCGAGCCTGTGTACGCATCTGTACACCGGCTCCCATACAGTTCAATGGGAGTCAGAGTGAACCGAGTCCGTAAGCATACGGCAGCATCGTACTCGCTCGTTTGGACTCCCGGAGCACGTCTCGCTTGGAAAGCCCTCCGGATCCGAGTCGTACAGAGAGCATTCCTAGCGAGATCGGAATCAGGCATTTACTGTGGTTTGATGGAAAGGGTTTAATGAAGGTGCCATGGAGCAGTCCATTGTCCAGTGGCGCGGGTGGTCTCCACTGCTACCGGTGGGGATGGTGTGTGGACATGGGAGGAGCGCCTCCTTAAAGTCGCAGGTATTGATTAAAAAAATTTGTTGGGGTTTAGTGTGTGAAGGGCCAGTCTTGAAAGTCAGATGGAGTTTGGTGTCATCAAGTCTAGACACTGGGCGATTGGAAGAGGTGCCTAATCGGGTCCCCAGGACATGTAAGATGTTATGCTTAGAGGTTTAGTGGAAATGTTAGTGGTAGCCAGTAGTTTCAGGGAGGCTGATCTTAAAGATTTTTTATCGGAGGTGGTACTGGAAGATTTTAGTGTGGTGACAGTGCAGGGACTTAGGATCTATCCGAGGTCCTTCAAGTGAGATTTCTCTTTGAACCTGCTCCAGAAGAGCAACCTGAGAGCAGATGTGAGAGGGTTGTGATAAAAAAGTATCTTGTATCCTAGACAGAGGTATCTTTGGAGTCACTAGACCATAAATGACAGAAAAATGGTAATGCTTGTAAGGTCAATGAAGTCGTGGAGTTTCCTTTGACTGATAACAGAAAAATGGTGAGGCAGATTTGATGCCACACAGCCTCATCATTAATCAAAGAAATCTCTCCAACTCCGTTGACCTTACAAGCCTGTATCAAATCTGCCAGCCTGCATCACCGTCAAGTAGTCCTGTGTCATCTATAAAGCTACCATCACAAAATGGTAGAATACTTCATTAACATGCTCCACATCTCTGCACATCTCTGAGGATCTTCGCTCAATACAGAGTCCATCTCTTTCAATTCATAAAGTTCAGAAGACAAGACACCAACAAGGAAATAAGCGTTTCCCCTTCCACCTGCAGCATGAGACTCTGGGACAAGATAATCTTGAATCTCAGATTTGCCCCCTTCTACACCAATTAGGTGCATGACTCGCAATACAAATGCTGAAGTCTACAATTCTTTGACATATGCTGATGATTTGCATATATTTGCTCATAGTTTGGGATTCACGAGCAGTATGCATGATACATCGCCTCTATGCCTACTCTGGGCTGTCAGCAAATATGTAGAAGTAGGTATTTCAAACATGTGCATTAGATCTTGCAACTTTTTTTTCATTTTTTTAGCTGGAAAAGAAATCCTGTCCTCTATACACCTTTAAAATGAGGGATTGCATTTTGTATATGCAACTAGCTTTTGGGCACTAAGGGGTCGATTCCGATCTCGGCCGGTAGGGCACCGAATCGGATTCGGCTTAACCGGATCCGATTCGGAGCCCTATTTCCCGACCGATTCGTACGTGCGTCCGGGCGAGCAAGTACAATGCGAGCGCTCGCGAAATCGCCGACTGACTCGTTCGCGGGACCCGACCGCTCCGACCGACTCGCACGGACACGACTCGCACCGCGCAATGGAGACGTTCCCCGGCCGGGTAAGTACGATGCGCACCTCGAGCAGTCCGACCGACTCGCGCAGTCCGGCTCCAAAGAGCTGTCGGAGCCGCACTTTGGGGGTCCGTGTCGGACCCCCCTGTACGCGTATCCGCGCGAGTCGCACACAGGGGGGACCCATGGGTCCCCCCTACCTGTGCATGTACGGCGCGAGTCGGTTCGACGCGTCCCCGCTGTAGGGGGTGCCCTTGTTCGCCTCGCACCCATTGAGTGAATGGGAGCCCGCGTACGCGTTGTACGACCGGCTCCCATTGACTTCAATGGGAGTCCGACCGAATCGAGTCCGATAGCATACGGACGCATCGTACTCGTTCGGTCGGACTGCTAGGGTCCGATTCGGTCGGAAATCTCTCCGGGTCCAGCTCGGTCAGGGAGATTTCCGGCCTGAATCGGAATCGGCCCCTATGTATTGATAGGCTATATGGGTATAAAAAACCGTTGAGTAGGCTTGTGATTATTTATGATGTCTTGACTTTGGCCCTCATTACAAGTCGGCTGGAGTGGTAACCCAAGTGTGGATACCTCCCAGCGGATTCTGAGTGGCCCAGTGTTCCTACACCTCAAATTACTGAGTTACTCTCCCCACTGCACGACCCCCGAACAGCGACCAGCTGTGCCCCCCTTAAATTTACTGGTGAACTACCAAAATGTTGTGGAAAAATATTTTGATACAAGAATATTTTGTCAAAATATTGTGGGACAGAATATATAAGGTACAAATATTGATTTTTTTAAATTAGTATACAATAGTGTTCAATTTATTCTAGTTGTTTTAAATATTGATTTTTAATTAAATGTATGTGTATTAGTTATTACATTAATTTAGGTATTAGTCTAATGATAATAATTGTTTTTTATGTAGTTTGTAATTTTTAAAGTGCAAATAAACATTTTTTCCATTTAACTAGTAATTTTTAATTTAGTAGGCGGTTATTGGGTTAGTGGGGGATTGAAGTGGGGAGTTATTTAAAATTGAAATTATTGTTTTTATTTTTTATTGCTTTTTAATAACTTTTAATGATAACTAGATAATTAATTAGTTGATACATATTTATGTACATTATTTAAATAATTAATTGCTACTTGAATTATATTAGTATAGTTTGCAATTTCTTAAGTGTAATTTACATTTTTTAGTTATTGTTTTTTAAATGTTTTAATTAATTGTTATGCTGATTAAAATTAATTGGTAATTTTTATGTTATTTATTTAATTTGTATTTCAACAATTTTTACATTTTCTAAGTTTAAATTACTGACTTAATTTAGTAGTGGGTTGTTGGGTTTTTAGAGAAGTTGTTGAAAATATGCATTATTTATAATTATTTTTATGTTAACTAAATTATTAGTTGATACTCATTTAAATGACTTACGTGATTAATTGTTATAGTAATTATTTGTTGTTTTTCGTTAATTAATTAGTTGATTAATGTTTTTACTAATAACATTTTGAAAATGAGTTTAATATGCATTATTTGTTTTAATTTTATTTGATTAATAATAATTTATTATAATATTTTATTTCTAACTTGTTTTTATTTTTATGCTTTTTGGTGGGTTTTGTATGGGTAATAGGAAGGGAAGTGTATTTATTTTAAATATTTTGATTTGTTTTATATTTTTTAATTAATTTTATGTTATGAAACTTTTGTTTCCATTACATTTAATCTTATTTATCAATAATGCATACATCTGGTATTTGAAACTTTTAAAATGTGTTCTTTTGCTATGTATTTATATGGATGTATATGTTTTGGCCCAGTATATCTAACCCCCACACTTTCCCTACTGTTGCTAAAATTGGAGTGGGAATAGTAAATCTAACTTCTCCAAAGTCCGACACTTTCCCTACTGTTGCTTAGAGTGGAGTGGAAATGTCGAATAATTTTATGCATTTATATTTTTGTACATTATTAACAATGCTCAGAAGGTATTTTCACACTTGATTACACATGTATATACTGATATAATACTAGTGCTTTTGAACCAAATTCTCTATGATGTGTAGAAATTTGGGGTGATATCTACAATAGAAGTGGCGGAGTGAGGCGTTAGCCATCATGGCTTAACGCCTCACTCTGCCACTTCTGAAACGCAAGGCTGCACCATATTTACAACGATATGGTGCAGCCTTGCGTTTCCCCCTGTGATGGCGCTACACTTAGCAGTGTAGCGCCAACGCAGGCACCCTTGCACCACAGTGCAAGGGTGTCTGTGTGCAGGGGAGGATTGTTTATGTGTAGGAAGGTGCCCCTTCCTGCACATAAACAATCCTGAAATGTCATTTTGTCACTTTCATGTGTGCTGCTTAATGCAGCACACATGAAAGTCCTAAAATTGCTTTTTTTTAAAGATTGTTTATGTACAGGAAGGTGACCTTCATGTACATAAACAATCCATGCCATTTGCTTTTTCCATGTGTGCTGCACAAGGCAGCACACATGGAGCAAAACGAGGAGAAATAATGCATTTCTCCTCGTTTAACTTAACAGAGCAGGTTTTACCTGGTTTTAATTTTGGCGCTGCCTCCTATGTACGCTGCCCTTGTACATAGGGGGCAGCGTCAAAATAAATGGGTGTTGCTGTGGAACACCCACCGCAACACCCACTGTCCACCCCTTTCATGCTAACCATAGCGTGAAAGGGGGCCTTATTTACAAGGCAGCGTTAAGCCACATTAAGTGGATTAACGCTGCCTTGTAAATAAGGCTAAGCCCCTATCGCCACCACAACGTTGATAAAAGTGACGCTGTCGTGGCGATAGGGTCTTGTACATATGCCCCTTGGTTTTCTGATATGTGTTAACTAGGCCTTGATTTAGGTATAAACACTATCTTTTTCAAGATGGAAGTTACCCCTTTTAGTCATGTCTTCTTTCTCTCCTCCCCCTCCCACATTGTTCCTCATAATTTCTGCAGGACACAGTCAAACTAAGATATACTTGTTCATTTCCACTCTCATTGTTTATGCTTCTCTCGATGAACTTGCTGAGTTCGATTATGAAACAGCAACAATATCCCTGGATAGTACTTTCACTGGGTCACTGTGCCATGTTCATTTATACAACAATCTGTTGTTCATGTATCTAGTTTTGTTCTAGCATCTCTGAATGACCTTAGCATGGAGTGAGTTGAATAATTATTAATGTAGTGGGATAGTGCTTAGGTGTTAAGGCAATATGACAATTATTTTTCATGTGCTCTGATTTGCTGATGAAATTATACATTTGCTCACACCACTATGTTTCAGCAGTTTCTGTAAATTCATATGCAAAAATAGTGCATAAAAACCCTCGATTTTGGGGTGAGCCACATGCCTTTCCTGTTCTACTAGGAATGCTGTCCAGTACACTTCCAATTTTCTGCCCACTTGGGGCTTAGAATAATTTTCAGATTTTGCATTTTTCTGTATTTGCCCTATTAAATGAGAGCCTTCATGGCATTGGCTCTGTACTATTTTAATTTTTAAATTTGTAAAAAAAAATCCTTTTACTTTAAATATTAATCTAGAACTTGGGTACAGATTAGGCCCATTTACTTAATTGATTGTTTCCTGACATTTTGATGCATTGGGAGGGCCTTAAAGTGGAGACACATTGCCTAATGAAATTGAGGTTTAACACCATCTTCGATCTAGTACATGTGCACATTTCTGATTGAGGTAAGATTTGAATAGTACATCTAACCACTCAAGGGTCCAACACTTTCCCTGCTTTTGCTTATGTTGGAGTGGAAATAGTAAATCTGACCCCTCCAAAGTCAAACAATTTCCCTACTGTTGCTTAAATTGGAGTGGGAATAGTAAATCTAACCACTTTCCTTGCTTTTGCTTACATTGGAGTGGGTATAGTAAAACCACTTCAAAGTCCAACACTTTCCATCCTGTTTCTTAGACTAGAGTGGTATAGTAAATCTAACACTTCCAAAACCCAACACTTTCTCTACTGGTATTCATATTGGAACTTTAACCTCCTCCAAAGTCTACTCTGTCCTTTACAGTGCTCAGATTGCTGAATGACTGTATTTTTCAGTTGTAAATATGGCACAGTGTCTACTGGCCACTGGGAGCAAGAGGCCCGCTGTTTGTAAATGCAACACTTTGAAATGGAAGAAAATGAAAATAAAGAATCAACTTAAAAACTAAGGTAAGTTTTCGTTATAATTTTCTCCCAATAAAAGCATAAAGAAACATCATTTTGTTCTCACACTCCAATATTGAGTTGACAAGGACTTTTATTTAAGAGTTAAATACCTCAGTGTGTCAGTTCTTTACCTCTGTGCCCCAGCCTGGGTCATAAATGTATCAGTCCATGCTATCTGCAGCGCGATAGTAATAATAATAATGTAAAAAAACACAGCCTTACCTTAAGGTTAAAAGGTAAATGTGACTCTATGCTTATTTAAAAATTAACTCAAAGCTGGGAGCTACTCTGAAGGTGTCTATGATCTATGGTAGGTCCTGATCAACTGACTGGAGACACCTGATTTAGACTGTATGTATACTATTTGCCATTTTGTTCGCAACTTTGTGCATCCATCGCTAGATTCCCTTACCCGTTATTACATTTTGTGACACTTTGGCCCTTATTACGATGTCGGGTGGACTCACGTCCACCCGACACCGTTGCGGAATCGGAAACGACCGACCTCCGGTTAGCGGTCCCGACCGCAGCATTACAATGCGACTGCACATGGGTCTTCTCCGCTTGCTTTGGGACTATCTACAAGGATATATGTACTTTTGCCTGTTTTGAGAGAATTATTCTCACTGGATGCTCCTCCAGTGCTGACGCTCCATCCCTGGTGGGCACAGGACACACACCGGAGCTGAAGGATTTGTGAATATATGTATGTATATATATATTCACTGAAAAAACCATAGGTTTTAGGGACAGTTATAGTTAGTTGGACATTGCACTCGTACAAAACCCGTGAAATTCCCCCGTTATACTTAGTTCAGCTAACTATAACTCGCGCCCCCACAATTCACTGCTGATGACGTCACATATTACATCACTCATGACATGGTCAGTGACATCACTGATGACATCACTGATGACATCTCAAATGACATCACTGATGACATCATCTAGTGACTGTGTTTCTGTAAAGTTTAAATATTTTTAATATATATAGGGAAAGGCGTATTGAAGAATGAGTGGGTGTATAAGTGTCTGTATGGATGATTTAGTAGGTGCGTGACTAACTGTATAAGTGAGTGATTAAACGTATCTTACTGAATGCATGGGTTAGTGACTAAACTGGGTGAATGTCTGTGTCCGTCTGTCTGTTGCTGTGTAAGTGGCTGCATGGGTTTGTGAATAGCTACATGAGTGTCTATATGAGTTATTGATTGGTTGTCTGAGTATCTGTATGGGTGCCTGAGTGTTTGTGTGGGTGGGGTGTGTTGACTCTGTACATAGATGTGTGAGTGGGTGATTCACTGGGTGCATGATTTGAAGAGTGCGTCTGTGATGGACTGCTTGGGTGGGTGAGTGTGTGTATGGGTGTGTTAGTGAGTGAATGTATATCTCAGTGGTACATGTGCGAGTAACTACATATGTAAAAGGCAGTATATATGTGTGTTAGAGTATTTAAAAGGCTATAAATGAGAGTGTGTGATTGTGAGAGTGGCTGTATGGATGCGTGTGTGCTTGTATCAGTTATTGTATAAGAGCGTAAGAATGTGCTAGTATTTGTATGACTAAGTGAGCTGGTGTGTGTATAACTCTATAGGTGAGTAAATGGGTGTGTGATTAATTTTTTGCATGACTGACTAGGTGTGTGAGTACCTCTATGGATGAGTGGCGGTGTGTGAGTGTTTATATAGGTGTATGAGTGCATATGATAGTCCTGTACTGAGTGACTGTAAGTATGAGTGACTGGACGGGTGAGTGAGTAGATGTGTGTGTGTAGACCTAAGAATCAGTGAGTGGATATATAGTTATTGGTATTGGAGTGTGTATGGTTTTGCGAATGGCAGTCTGTAAATAAGAGTGGGTGTATCAAAAGTTATATTAGGGTGTGAGAAGATGCATGAAATTATCACATGGATGATGTCATCAGTGATGTCATTTGAGATGTCATCAGTGATGTCATCAGTGATGTCACTGTCCATGTCATGAGTGATGTAATATGTGACGTCATCAGCAGTGAATTGCGAGGCGCGAGTTATAGTTAGCTGAACTAACTATAACGGGGAATTTCACGGGTTTTGTACGAGTGCAATGTCCAAATAACTATAACTGTCCCTAAAACCTATGGTTTTTCAGTGAATTTCAAAGGTTTTTTAAATGCTAATTTCTAACTATAACGTGCCTGAAACCTATGGTTTTTTCAGTGAATTTGTAAGGTTTCTTAAATGCTAATTTCTAACTATAACGTGCCTCAAACCTATGTTTTTTTTCAGTAAATTTCAAAGGTTTTGTAAATGACAATTTTTTTATTGTATTAATTGTTATATTTATTTTTTTTGATACTGATTTACTACATTTTTTTCAACTATTTATTTTTAGATATTTTATTTTTTAAATTACATTGTAATTACATTATACATTACATTACAAAATATACTTTCTCAGAATGAACTACTTTAGTTTAAATACTTTGCAAATAGGCAATAGACTTTTAAGTACAGTAGTTACAGTTGTTGCAATGGGCAACACAATTTCAAACACAATGCAACATTGAGCTCAATGTGAATTTCTAGTTAAATGCAATTAGTTACTTTATGGATTACTTTTCTAACCACAGGACTGGATCCTAGATTCAGTCCTGGGACATCTCCTGTAAACAGTTGAGTAAAAGCGTTTTGGTTACAGTAGTGATTTTTAAGGAATATTATTGTATTTTAAAAGTTGACACTTGGAAACTTTTTCACATAGAATCACCAATGTTATCCTATGGGAGGAAATTCACTTAGCAGGTAAGTAGTGTTATCGTTACTTTTTCTTACTCAGTGGTGGATCCTGGATCCAGCACTGGTGCATCTCCTGTAAACAGTTGAAAGAATGCGTTTAAGTCATACAGGCGATTTTTAAGGAATATTTGTAGTTTGTGAAAATCGACACTTTGAAACTTTTCTGCTGAAAACCAGACAATGGATTCCTATGGAAGGAAATACAAGTTACTGGTAAGTACGGTTAGAATTACTTTTCAGGGTCAGTGCTGGGCTAAAAGATGCAGTACTGGGTTCTCTCCTGATAACAGGTGAGTAAATCGGAATTCGTAGTTCGGCTGATTTTAGAGGAATATTATAAAGTTCCAAAACTCCACACACAGAAGAATTTCCAAGTGAAACCAGTCAATGTTAGCCTATGGAAGGAAATTCAAGTTACTGGTAAGTACGGTTAGAATTACTTTTCAGGGTCAGTGCTGGGCTAAAAGATGCAGCACTGGGTTCTCTCCTGATAACAGGTGAGTAAATCGGAATTCGTAGTTCGGCTGATTTTAGAGGAATATTATAAAGTTCCAAAACTCCACACACAGAAGAATTTCCAAGTGAAACCAGTCAATGTTAGCCTATGGAAGGAAATTCAAGTTACTGGTAAGTACGGTTAGAATTACTTTTCAGGGTCAGTGCTGGGCTAAAAGATGCAGCACTGGGTTCTCTCCTGATAACAGGTGAGTAAATCGGAATTCGTAGTTCGGCTGATTTTAGAGGAATATTATAAAGTTCCAAAACTCCACACACAGAAGAATTTCCAAGTGAAACCAGTCAATGTTAGCCTATGGAAGGAAATTCAAGTTACTGGTAAGTACGGTTAGAATTACTTTTCAGAGTCAGTGCTGGGCTAAAAGATGCAGCACTGGGTTCTCTCCTGATAACAGGTGAGTAAATCGGAATTCGTAGTTCGGCTGATTTTAGAGGAATATTATAAAGTTCCAAAACTCCACACACAGAAGAATTTCCAAGTGAAACCAGTCAATGTTATCCTATGGAAGGAAATTCAAGTTACTGGTAAGTACGGTTAGAATTACTTTTCAGGGTCAGTGCTGGGCTAAAAGATGCAGCACTGGGTTCTCTCCTGATAACAGGTGAGTAAATCGGAATTCGTAGTTCGGCTGATTTTAGAGGAATATTATAAAGTTCCAAAACTCCACACACAGAAGAATTTTCAAGTGAAACCAGTCAATGTTAGCCTATGGAAGGAAATTCAAGTTACTGGTAAGTACGGTTAGAATTACTTTTCAGGGTCAGTGCTGGGCTAAAAGATGCAGCACTGGGTTCTCTCCTGTTAACAGGTGAGTAAATCGGAATTCGTAGTTCGGCTGATTTTAGAGGAATATTATAAAAGTCCAAAACTCCACACTTAGAAGAATTTCCAAGTGAAACCAGTTAATGTTAGCCTATAGAAGGAAATTCAAGTTACTGGTAAGTACGGTTAGAATTACTTTTCAGGGTCAGTGCTGGGCTGAAAGATGCAGCACTGGGTTCTCTCCTGATAACAGGTGAGTAAATCGGAATTCGTAGTTCGGCTGATTTTAGAGGAATATTATAAAGTTCCAAAACTCCACACACAGAAGAATTTCCAAGTGAAACCAGTCAATGTTAGCCTATGGAAGGAAATTCAAGTTACTGGTAAGTACGGTTAGAATTACTTTTCAGGATCGGTACAGGGCGCAAAGATGCAGCACTGAGGTCTCTCCTGATAACAGGTGAGTAAATCGGAATTCGTAGTTCGGCTGATTTTAGAGGAATATTTGCACAATGGTGAATAAAGGGGGTGGGGCCTGAGGATACATGTCTGCAAACACGCCGTGTGGCGCGTTTTAAGTTGGAGAATTAATTCCTCCTCAATCCCGAGGGTCCCTAGGGGCCAACTAGCCCACTAGGTACCTCCAGTATGCGCCAGAGAGCTGCGTTGCAGAGAGGTGTTCAGAGGCCACGCCCCTTTTTACAACACTCTGCAACGCAGCTCCGTGGCGCTTACTGGAGGTACCTGGTGGGCTAGTTGTCCCCCAGGGACCCTCAGGATTGAAGAGGATTTAATTCCCCATCTTAAAACACGCCACAGGGCCTGTTTGCACACATGTCACCTGAAGCCCCGCCCCCTCCCTTCACCACTGTGCAAACGCGCCCCGTTGCGCGTTTTCAGTTGGGGGATTAAGTCCCCTTGAATCCTGGGGGTCCCTGGAGTCCAAGTAGCCCACCATGTACCTCCAAAGCGCCACAGAGCTGCGTTGCAGAGAGGTGTAAAAGGGGCATGGCCTCTGTACACCTCTCTGCAACGCAGCCCCTGGCGCATACTGGAGGTTCCTGGTGGGCTAGTTGGCCCCCAGGGACCCCAGTATTTAAGGGGAATTCCTTCCCCATCTGCAAACGCGCCAGGGGACGCGTTTGCAGAGTGATAAAGGAAGGGGGCGGGGCCTGCGGCCCGATCGTTTTTTTTTTTTTCGAAGGGGGGCTGTGTGGCCCCCCTTCCTTTTTCCTATTTTTGGGCCCTGGGGACCCCATCCCCCAGGGCCTTACCCCTTTTTTTATTTTTAAATTAAACGGGAAGGGGGCCGCGTGGCCCCCTCCCTTGGCCGAATCCGGCCCCGGGGACCCCATCCCCCGTGGCATGGCCACACTTTTAAAGAAATTTTTATGGAGGGGGCTGCGTGGCCCCCTCCTCAGGCCTCCTTTTGCCTCGGGGACCCCATCCCCGGGGCAGGCCTTTATTTTTTATTTGTTTTATTATTTTTGGGGAGGGGGCCGCGTGGCCCCTCCCGAGCCACTACTTGCCCCAGGGACCCCATCCCCGGGGCTGGCCCTATCCTTTGGGGTCCGTGGGGGACCCCAACTCCCCACGGACCCTGCCGGCTCCCCGCCTCCTGCGGGAGCCGGCATTGCTTTTCCACATGGGAGCTGCTAAGATGCAGCTCCCCGTGTGGAAAAGCAATCTGCTTTGGATATTGGAAGAGAGAGCAGGTTTCCCTGCTCTCTTCCAATATCCAAAGCAGTTTGCTGTGACAGGACGGGAGCCGCGAGGCTCCGTCCTGTCATTGCAAACTACAGTGTCCCGGGGTAGGCACCCCGGGACACTGCAGGAGCCGGCCCTGGGTGGTGGTGGTCCCCAGGGCCATCACAGGCTCCAGGAGGGCCGCGCGGCCCCCTCCCTCCATTGACAAAGCCCCAGGGAGGTGGTGGTCCCGGGGCTCTGGGGGTCCGTAATGGACCCCCATATTGAAATTTTTAGTGCCCCGGGAGGTGGTGGTCCCGGGCGTGTGGGAGGCTCGAGCCTCCCCACACAGGTAATTTTTAAAAATTATTAAAGAAGCCCCGGGAGGTGGCGGTCCCGGGGCTGCGGGAGGACCGAGAGCCCTCCCGCACCATTTATTTTTAAAGCCCCGGGGGTGGTGGTCCCTGGGGCTTGGGGGACCTTAGAGGTCCCTCCACATATTATAAATACCCCCCGCATGCCCCCGGGACTTGGCCCACCCGGGGGCCAATTAACAACGAGCGCGGCAGACCGTGCTTTGTTTTTTTTTTTTTTTCGGCACCCTAAGCGCATCCCGCCGATTTAAAAAAAAAAAAAAATGCTTTTTCTGCCCAGGGGGTCCTTGTGGGACCCCTTGAGCAGACCTAGGGGGTCAGGGTGTTTCTACCCTGCCCCCTTTGTGCGTTTTGCGCACTTGTTTCTTTTTTTTTTCTCGGCGGGATCCCGCGCATCCCGCAGATTTTTTTTTTTTTAAAATGCTTTTTTCTGCCCAGGGGGTCCTTGTGGGACCCCCTGAGCAGACCTAGGGGGTCAGGGTGTTTCTACCCTGCCCCCTTTTTGCGCTTTGTGCACTTGTTTCTGTCCCTCGGTTCTACCTAGGGACAAAATGGCTGCCAACACTTCCTGATTTGGAGTGTTGACAGCCAATTAGCATGCAGCTCGTGATCGGGAGGTTACGCGGACCCTACTCGGCCATAGATATATATGTGATTTTATTTGTGATTTTCTCAGAAACTACTGAACGGATTTACACCATTTAAGCAAAAAGCACGACACTGAACCAAAGGCTACCTCTTTGCCAAATTTGGTGTAATTCCGTTCAACAGTTCGAGCTGTAGCCGCAATGAAAGGATCCTATGGAAAAATGAATGGGGAAAACGCGTTTTGGGACCCCCCTTTTTTCTCGGCCCCCGCTTGACGAATCAACCCGAGACTTTCAGGGTAGGAGCGGAGCGGAGCGCCCCAACAAGTTGGAAGCTTTCGCGAAGATTCGTCAACCGGCGCAAGAGTTATTTCAAATAGAATGTTGCGGATTTCCTATGGAAAATAGGTTTTAACTATAACTATCTACTGGCGACCGCCAGTAGATAATATTTACATATATATATATATTCTCAAAGAAAAAAACAAAAGTTAGAGTAACATCATTATTTGTCAGTGATAACATTAACATTCTGAGCTAAAAATAAACAGAAATTCACCAGTTATAAGAGCTAATTATAACTTGCACCCAGGTCATGCACTATTTATGACCTCACATATTACATCACTCATGACATGTTCTATGGCATCATTTATGACATCACTAATAACATCTCAAATTACATCATTGATGACATTACTGATGACATCATCCAAGCTTCTTTTGTACACATTGCTCTATAAACGGGTATAGCATTAGAGTTCTGAATGTAAGCACAAAATAGCTCAGAAGAATATGAGGCATCATTAATGCCATCACAGAAACAACTCCCTTAGGTGTAGAAAGCAAGGGTTTTGTGCCACATTGACCCTATACCATTACACTTCACAGGTAGCGTAGCTCCCATTAACAATCAACCACAGATATATGGGAAACCCTCATTGCATACTTTGTTCAATCTGCACACAACTGTTCAGAGAAAGCCGAATTTTAAAAAAACTGAATGTCTGTTCCCAAAGGAATGCCGTACTATGGACCTCTGACAGTCACCAAACCTACATTGAAAAATGAAGTTGCTATGACTTTAGAAGTTGGTACAGTAAACAGCATTGACTGTATGGACAGAGTTCACCCTGTACCACACTGTTACCACCCCTGCCGAGCCAATTTTGGCTCCAGGAACCCCATCCCTGGGGGCCCACATTATTAAAGGTGGGTGCCCAGGTGTCCACCCAGGACACCCACCATACTGTTGTTGGGGGAGCCCCAGGGCCCCCACAGCCCAAACCAGCTCCCCGCATACAGCAGGAGTCGGCATTGCTCCCGTCTGCAAGGAGTAGCTAACAATGCTGTTGCCTGAGGGTGGAAGCAATCTTTTGATCTGTTTCCCTGCCTGCTTCACTGCGGGCAGGAAACCAGCTCAAAGGTCCGCTCCCATCGGGCAGGAGCATTTTTGGAGCTCCCGCACCTTGAGTGTGGACTTGGTGTTTGCTACCTCTTGGAGGGAGATTTGAAAATGCTCCTGCCAAGTGAGAGCAAACACAGATTAGTCTGCCAGTGCCGCTGAGGACAGGGAAACTGCTAGGTCCTGAGGGTGGGCTCCCCAGGACATAGCATAAGACCCTGCCCCAGGGCATGGGGTCCCTGGGGCCATTAATGGGCCATGAAATGCATGAGGAAAGTTGGATAAATAAAGGAACCTGCTTCGCTCTTGAGTTAAAAAACGTTCTAAACTTTTGGCTGCATAGGGGAGAAGTGAAATGTGGCAATAATATCTCATATGTCATATATGTTTTATATAAGTCTTATATTAGATGTTGCCTAGAGGCTGTGTGAATAAAGGCTTCTATCAGGGTTACTTGCATAAACCTGTGACTCCTAGACTCCCTCCCTTCTTTATTTTCTGCCTCCTACCTCTTCAGTCTCTTACTCCTAGCTACCTTACATTGTTCACACCTCTGTACTAGCATTCTATTGAAGACATCACATGTGCTTCTGCTCTGGCTGATCCTAGAGCTTTCTGCACAACAGCACTTACACAGACCAGACATCCTACTAAACTTAAATCAAACATAACATTGAAACACATAACTCCAAATCAGTAAACTAGTCAGTGCTGCATTGCCTAAACTGTATTAGAACATTGGAATGTTGGGAGCTCTATTGAAAACTATGGAGTGCTCTGGGCTTCTAATGGCCGGTAGAAGCCCGGAGCTCCAATATTCCAATGTTTGTTCACAGCTGCTGCTGTGAGCAAAGGCCTCACTGAGCTCGAGGGGATTTCAATCCCCTCAGGCTCTGTGAGGCCTTTGTTTTACAAATTAGAACATTCTGACCTCTGGGGCGGAATATTCTACTAGCCTTAGAGACCTACGTAGCAGCCTTTACAGGCCATTAAAGGCCCGCTCCCTTGTTAAAGGCCCTCACCTTTAGCTCAGGGCTTTAACGCTGGAGCAGGCCTTTCAATGGCCATTTAGAGCCCGCTACAGTGGGCTCTAAGGCTATACTAAGGCACCTAAAGGCACACCAGTATAACTCCTGCTATATCAGTTACTCCTCTGCAGGCACTAGAATTGCGCTAGAATTGTCCTCTTAGGTGATGAAAAGGCTAAACTCTAAACAGGATTCTTAAATTATTTAATCAGATTTACAACTCTCTCTGAGTTAGGCTAAGCCTTTGATGGCATAGTATTTAAATCCAACTTTACATTTTTACTGCAAGGTCTGCCTCAGTGCTTAGGAGGTTTAGCCATCTTCAACATCAAAGGTGCCCCACAACTTAGCAGCCTACCAGGGAGGTTCACATCTTCCATGTGGACCAATCTGGTCACGGTTTTACATTATGCGTCTCTGGCCACAGATGAAGTAACATCACAAGGCATTTGACCTCCTACTTGCCATGAGACATGGTCCAGTTTATTGCTGATTTTGAAAGACACAAAATCTCATGAAAGCACCACAAGTTGGTGGCCATTCAAATGCAAGGTTACTTAAGCCACGCCTTGCTATGAGGTTAGTGACTCGACACAGAATTATGCCTAAATACATATAAAAAGCCATACAATTCTGAGGTTGTGAATGAGGGAGCCGTATGTGGACATTAAGCACCACTTTCAGCAAAGAGTCAAGGGAATCAAGAAGTAGCTTGTCTTGAAAAGAAACTCAAATTCTCAAAATCAGGCATTAGACTTACATCAGTGAAGAACAGTGGTTAATTTGTAAAAAAAAAAAAAAGAATAAGTGCTGGGGCTTATGTCAGGAGGCAGCTTGCACCAGCCCATTTTCCTGTTAGTGCCGCCTAAAACAGAACTGTTAGACCTGGGATCATTGGCGTGGGTCTCCCCTGTATTTTTGCCTTTGCCTCCTGTGTTTTTGCTGTGTGTTGGACTTCGTTTTGCTGGTTTAGATGCTTTGGGCACTTTGCCACTGCTGTTCAGTGCCAAAGTGCAAGTGCTCCCTTTGTAAATTATTGTTATGGATTGGTGATTCCATGATTGGCATATTTGATTTACTAGTCAGTCCCTGGTACAGTGCACTGTGTGTGCCCAGGGCCTGTAAATCAAATGCTGCTAGTGGGCTGCAGCACTGATTGTGCCACCCAAATAAACAGCCTGTAAATGTAACTCAGGCCTGCCATTGCAGAGCCTGTGGGCAGTCTGGTACTGCCATGTCGACCTGGCAAGTGCACCCACTTGCCAGGCCCTAACCTCCCCTTTTCTTACATGTTAGTCACCCCTAAGGTAGGCCCAAGGTACCCCTGGTAGGACATGCCCTGGTGTGTGTGGCATGTCCTGATAGTGAAATACTGCCAATTTCGTTTTTCACTATTGCTGTTCCCATAGGATTTAATGGGGAGTTTGCTTATAACATCTTATAAACATAACTACCCCTGGGTACAAGGTAGGAAAATAAAGTTTAGTATTCCTGAACTCAGAATGTTAAAATGCATCTTTTAGTGAGGGTGATTTTTACATTCTGTGTTTGAAAATACCACTTTTAAAAAAGTAGGTATTTTCTTGCTTAGCCATCCAGTGTGCCTCTACCAGGATGTGTATTGACTGTCTGGCTTTGGAGTGACAGGCGCTGGGGAGGTGCAGTAGCTCCAGAGAGTCTAGATGAGTCAGGGCTGGGCTGAATAAACCTGGGCTGCATTTAGAGTAGGGGGAGAAAATTTCCTTTCACCTGAATGGGCCTGGTCTGCTTTCCACAATGCTGTCTCCACCTCCTGTGAGGAAGCTGCACCAGAGAGGACAGAACTGCTTTTGACTGAGCACAGGACTTCTCTGCCACCAAAGAAAAAAGGATTTTGCTGTGTAAAAAGAGGGGCCCAGACCCAGACTTTTAGATCACTTCTGGGAAATCAAGAGGAACCTTTGCCAAGGAGAAGAGCTGGAGAACCTGAGGAGGAGTACTGTGCTGTTTGCTGTCTGGGGTTGGCCTGCAGTGGCTACTTTCTGCCAAGGAAAGGGAAAAGGACTTTGCTGTTTGCTGTGTCCCCTGCTTGAGGAAGATCTTCAAGGGCTTGAAGAAGAACTTGTCTCCTGTTTTGAAGTCTCAGGGACATAAAGACTTCACCCCCAGCTCCCCTGAACTTCCTTGCTGGGAATTCTGACCTGCCAAGAGGTGCCTGTAGCTTATTCTGGGGCTCTGGAGGTTGTTCTGGCTCTGGGGAGCTGGAAAAGCAATGCAACAACGAGAAGCGTGACGCATCCGTGCCTGTTTCCGATGCATCGCCGAAGAAACCGACGCAGTGCCTGCCCGCGGCACGAGAAATCGCCGCACGCTGCATCGAGTGCATCGGTCTCCAAAGTCCAACATCACCGCACAGATTCTGATGCAAGCCCGGCTGTGTGGCTGCAAGAAACCACGCATCGTCCCGGATTGTCGCATCGCAGTGAGGCGTCAGGTCTGTTGCATCGTGGGGGGACGCAGTAAGAAATCGACACATCACCTCCCCACGCAGTAAGAAATCGACGCATCATCTCCTCTCCGGTAAGGAACCAACGCATCACCTCCCCTGCACAGCAGTAAGGAACCGACGCATCACCTCTCACGGAGCAAGGAACTGACGCATCACCTTCCCTGAGTGTAAGGAACCGACGCATCACCTTCCCTGTGACCCTTTTTGTTTGTGTGTGCAACGCATCCAAGGTACTTTGTGTGAAAAGTGTCGCATCTGCAAATTGCTTTGAACTGAACTATTTCTACCATTTGAAAGTCATATTTTTATTACTGTATTGTGGATTTTTGTCGTTTTTGTCTTGTTTGGTTTACATAAAGATTAATTATTTTTCTAAACTGGTAGATTGTCCATTTGCAGTGTTTTCACTGTATTACTGTATGTGTTCACAAATGCTTTACACGGCCTCTGAGATAAGCCTGTCTGCTCGTGCTAAGCTACCAAGGGGGTGAGCAGGGGCTATTTTAGAAGAGTATCCCCCTTACCCCGACTAGAAGCAAGGGTCCCTATTTGGACAAAGGTACCTACCTCTGCCAACTAGAGACCCCCATTTCTAACAAGCACCAACTACTAACCATGAAAGTGGAGAGAGGATGTGGGGTAATGGCTAGAGCTGCTGACTTCGAGCTTGGGAACCAGGTTCGAGTCTCGGAATCGGCTCAACATCCTGTGATTCTGAGCAAAGCACTTAATCTCTCTGTAAATGAATGTGTCCTTAACTGGTGCTCAAGAAAAGCACTGGTGTTGATGATTACGTGCCGATGCTGAGAACTGGAAACCACTGGCTCAAATTAAGCACTGGTGAAGAGTCTCGGAAAGATCACACTTTCCACTACCCCCATATGTCAGGAATTCTCAAGAGGAATGAGGAACCTGTATCTCAGCAATCCCATAAGTTGCATAACACAGATGGACATTACTGCCCATTTATAAGCCGAGCTCAAAAATGGCTGCCAATTGTTCTCTGGAAAGGCTGAATCCACACTTAGGGCCTGATTACGATATCGGGCGCACTACAGGCTGCCCGACACCGTCTCGGTCCTGAAACTGACCGGCCTCTGGTTGGCGGTCCTGACCGCCTCATTGCAATGCGACCGAACACTGTTCGATCGCATACTCCCATTTCTCAATGGGAGCTCGTGTTACAGCCATAAACCGGCCATAACACAAGCTCCCATTGAGAAATGGGAGGTGTTGTTCATCCCTGCACTCCATGGCAGGCACCTCAAGGTGCCTGCCACAAGGTGCAGGGATCACCCCCAACCGGAGGCCGAATACAGAAGGGGTCCCTGCTGGGGGCCCCCAAACACACTTTCTGACATGGTTTCCATGTCGGACAGGCCGGCATGGAAACCATGCCGGAAACCGTGCATCGTGATCTCAAGGGCGGAAAGGTCCGCCCTTGAGATTACTGGCCATTTTCCGACTGCCCGACAGGCTCCTGGAGCACATCGGAAGCCAGCCGGAATGACCGTCCATTTACTTTCCAACCGCCTAGATCGTAATGAGGCAGTCGGAAAGTAAACTGCGGGCCGATTACGATGCGTCCCTGAAGACTCCTACCGCCGGTCAGAGCCTTTACGGGCAGCATCGCAATCGGCCCCAAAATATCAGCAGCCTGGAATCAATCATTTCTGTTTAGCAGTGAAGGTATGTGTAGAACCCCTCAATCAGAAAGAGACTTCTGTGCTTTAAAGGAAGTACAGTTTCCTTATCAAGGCGTGCGGAAACACATGGTCAGCAGAAGAACATCTCTTGGAGGACTGCTATAATGTTGAATAAATGGTAAAGGAAGCCTCCAGGGGAGAAATCAGTTCATTAAGGTGGTGCTCCATGCAAATGTGGGAATGCCTATGACCATTTGCCTGCATGGTATTACCAACTCGTGCGCAGGAAAAATGAGGCTCATGGAAGACGCACTGACTCTGCACCACATAGGAATTGGCACACATTCAGCATACCCTGCAAAGCCACCTTTTGCGGAGGGGCATGGGTCACTCAGAAATCCCACCGGGTCTTCTCACAGACAGGAGCAGTGACACACCACACCTGCCTGTGAAGGATCCAAGCCCACCTTGTCACAATCACAGTCAAACCAACCTTGCCAATTTGCCAAGATGGCCGACTGGTGAGGAGCTCAATAAGGGAGCTCCGAGCGCTTGGGATCAGCTTGAGCGGAATATCCCTGTTAGCGGCAGTGACCCACGGAACTGAACACACTACGAGAAACAACATCAGGAATCCTGCAACAAGACGAAACAACTAACTTTTTTCCACCATCTCCTGCCACCCAAACAACGGTGACAACCCTGCCTCTCACCTCATTCTGCTCCGACACCGGCTGAGCTGGGCTCAGTCTGCTGATCTAGATTTGGGAGTCCTTTGATGGTCTGCAGTATTGAAGCCAATCCCGCTGGAGTCTCCGCGACGTGGATCACCGACAACGAAGCTGAGCCCTCGATCGCACCACCGATCTCCCATCGCTCTGCTCTGCCTCGATAGAGAAGGGGCTTGGCTTGGACCGTGGACCGGGGCCCCCTAATCATCTGCTGACCGGGAGGATGGAGTCTAGCCCCGCTGGAGCTACCGCAACATGAATAATCTTCCCTAAAGCCTCCCTTTCACTGGACTGCTGCTCGAGGGCTGCAGAGGTCTGAGACAGCGAGAGGTGGTCCATACAGGCCAGCTGCTTCGCGGTCTGGCTCATTGGGGCTTCTCTCTATTGCAGTCCGGGAAAGGACTTAAGGAGCGGAGGAGCCAGTCCGCACGGCGAGCGCTCTGTGGCAGTATCGGGGCTCTGTTCACGGGGGCTTCTCCTGAAAACAGTTCGGGAAGGGTATGAGGAATGGAGCCATTCCGCACTGAGCGTACTGTTGGCTTCGCCGGGGCCCGTCACATTGGGGCTTCCGTGAATGCAGTTCCTATCAGGAAAGATAGGAGAAGCGGAGCTTGTCCGCACTGTGAACACTCTGCGAGATCACTAGCGAGTGATACGATCCAAAACCTATTTGCGCTGAACAAGCCGCCCTCACGAGGGTTTCCCGGACGAAGCCTTTAGGCCGACTCCGCCCCCAACAGGCACGGTGCCAATTAAACTCAAATGAAACAGCCGTCCGTTCTGGATCGGGAGCGGCTAGGACGGTCTGGGCTTTTGCCTGATCGACAACGTGTATGCATGTTTATGCTGTATGTTTGGCGGCGAGATCATCTACACATGGGGGCTGCGTGCTCGTTGATTTTACCGCATTTGCACAAATACATGCTGACACTCCACATTTCAGGACCCCACATCTTCTTGCTGGGGAATTTATTAGAAGGTTCACCTTTGCTGAACTAACAGGCAGCATCTACCTCGATGCCTGCAAAATGGCGGCCTCTACTAACCAGCATTACCAATAATTGGGGGTCTGCTTTTAGCCTGTTGTTTTAGGCAGGAAGAGACACCGACCCTCCCAGGAAGCAGACGACATAGGACATAGGAACTGAAAAAGGACAAAGCACTCACAGAATCATAGAAACTGAAACAGGACGACTACCTGTTTTGGCCCAGCTAATAGAAAGAGACATAGGACTACCTTTTTGGTTATGATATCCACTACTAAAGAGGAGGCCATTTTGGACTGATTCCCTTACAGTGGACCAGCCCCTGTACATCACTAGTTAACACACCTCGGTTTCCCTCTCCACATGCACACAGGTGAGAATTTATACTTCTACTTCTATTTTTACCTTATTTTATACTCTTCTTGACCCAGCCCCCATCTATCACTCGCCTGCAGCGGGGCACTCACCCCTAAATTTGAATCAACCCCTACTCCACCCTCCCTTCTCTTTGCCCTCAACCAACACCAGCACCCCCGTTGTTCCAACACCTAATGTTACATCTGCTCACGCTCATCGGATGGCAAGATCAACATTTACACCCAATCCCAGTGCTACCCTCTCCTCCCCTCACGATTCCCTTCCAATACACTCCCCCCTTATTACACTACCAGCATTTACACCCATTCCAAACTCAATACTCTCACCTGGAATGGACATACTTCCCCAATGCCAACCCTGCCACCTGCAAAAACAATACTCACACGACCACATCCACACCGCACACCCCTGCGATTCATACATCGCCACTCCACACCAGTCCACCCCTCCCTGATCCGGATAAGGAACCAGGCAGGATGCTACACAACAACCCAGAATATGTGCTTCCCGCATACTGCCCACAGGACGCAAACACACCTCCCACACTCACAATAGAATCACCAATCCTGTTACCACCTACACCAGACCCTAGACTTGACGAGATTCTAATTTCGCTACGGCAACTCAAAGAAGAACTACAAGCTCTATGTGAAGTTTTTCTTCGCCAACCCTTGAACAATAGATCCACACGAGATACCAAGACTAACTTCCATACAAACCCCTCAGAAGTCACCCTGAAACATTTGCCCTCTAGGTGGAGATCAGTTCCTCCCTTGAACAATAGATCGACACGAGAAACCAAGACAAACTTCCACACCAACCACTCAGAACTCACCCCGAAACATTTGCCCCCTAGGTGGAGATCAGTTCCTCTCCACAATACTTCAACCCGCCCAATCCGAAGGACCAATCCTCTATCGGAGAAAGACTTACTCTCCCTATTACGCTCCTATGATCTCCCACAACCTAACGGCAACACCATGCTTCCAGACAACCTCCCCAAAAATTCACTAATCCAAACTATTCCTTCCAATACGCACAGACTCACTACACATAATACCAGAGGTATAGTCGCAAACAATCTTAGCCAAGTTCCCCTTACTCACGAACCCGACTCTTCCCTCATCAAGCCCCGTCTTAAATGTATACTACTAAATTGTAGATCTGCCTCAAGACATGCAGCTGAATTAGCTGACCTCATACTTACACAAGAACCGGACCTACTCATTTTGACCGAAACATGGTTAAATGAATCTTCTGCGCCCATCCTCGATATACTGGTACCCCCAAACCATGACATCATCAGACTAGACAGAATTGACAAGCCATGGGGTGGCATTGCCTGCATACACCGGAACAATCTCTCAGTGAACCGATCCCAATCTCCAGTATTCCCCTCTTGCCAATACATATGCTTAGACATCACTAGCAATAGCAAACCAGGTTGCTCTCTGCACACTCTCTATCATCCACCAGGTGATAACCTCACCTTCATCGAGCATTTCATGGACATAGTCTCTACTAATGCCGGACATCAAAATACCCAAATATTTCTCGGAGACCTCAAACTCCACTGGAATGACCCCAATGACTCAGCGGTCAATAGTCTCAAAAACTTCCTCTCGGACCTCGACCTCACCCAAATCTGCAACAGCTCCACACATGATAAAGGAGCAATCCTTGACTTAGTCATCGCTAAAGCAGATTACATTCAGCTAGATACGATCCATCCATGTGATTGGTCCGACCATCATATCATCACCTTCTTCATCAATGAAACAGTGAAACTTAATTCTGCTCAACCCACAAGATCTAAAGTATGGAAGAGAGATCTGAGAAACATTGTTTCTAACATAAGTACAACCTCCAGCGCCAACATCCTTCTTCCCCCAGAAGGGCTATCTGATGTTCAAGATCTCACCAACCACTACTTCAATTCCATGAACATGATATTAAACAAGGTCACCCCCCTACAACTAAAGAGAGTCTCCACAAAAGACTCAAAACCCTGGTATGATGGAAGTCTCAATGAGGACAGACGATCATTAAGACTAATTGAACGTAGATGGCGATCTGCCCCATCCGCCAACCACCTCAAGATGCTAAAAAGGAAGAGAAACGCCTACTACAGAAAGATCAGACGATCTAAAGCAGACTTTTTCAGTTATCAATTAGACCAGGCCAAGAATCGTCCCAAAAACTTTCGAGCTAATCAAAACACAATCTAAGGATGCACCCCACCTCCCCCAAGCTAACTTAGGCTCACTACCCAACTGTGAAGAGTTTGCCTCCTTCTTCACTCTGAAGACCGAAAACATAAAGAAGGACCTACTCAACGATTTAATCATACATACTGACACACACATTGACTCTTCATCATCCCTTCTAGGAGCCCCACACCGGAGCTTACCAAAGTTCGACCTAAAAAATAATGCATCTTGGTCATCCTTCAATACTTACAATGAAGAAACTATACTCAAAATGCTCACGGCTCTGAATCCTGCCAATCACTTCACTGACCCTCTCCCAGCAAACTGCATAAAAGACTTCATCCCGCTGCTACTGCCTCTTTGGACCAAGATTATAAATACCTCCCTCCTTCAAGGAACAATCCCTGATATCCTTAATCCGGGCAGGTATCCCCCATCCCAAAGAAGCCAACGGTTGACCCCGCGGACTTAAATAACTACCGCCCAATATCCAACATCCCTACTCTGGCCAAACTCTTAGAAAAATGTGTACACCTCCAGCTTGTAAGACACATAGACCATTTCAACCTGCTCAACAAATTCCAATCAGGTTTCCGTGCAGGACACAGCACTGAATCAGCCATGACCCACATAATTGACGATGCGCTACAAATCCTAGACCAGAACGAAGCCTGCTTACTTATCCTGCTTGACCTTTCCTCTGCCTTTGATACCGTCAAACACGACAACCTGCTAGACCTTCTGAAACACAGAATGGGACTATCCGGATCAGTTCTAAACTGGTTTACCTCGTTCCTCCAAAACAGATCGCAACGATTCAAGGTTAACCATTCCCTGTCCAAACCTGTACCAGTCACCTTAGGAGTCCCACAAGGATCATCCCTCTCTCCGACACTTTTCAATCTATTCATGGAACCACTCACTGAAATTCTTAACTCTTCTAACGTACAATACCATATGTACGCAGACGATACACAACTATACCTAAAGATCCATTCACTAGAAGACATCAAATCTCTCAACACAACTCTCGGAAAAACTCAGACCTGGCTGGCCGAAAACCACCTAAAACTGAATACCCTCAAAACCGAATTCCTCCTAATTGCTCCTCCCGCACAAGTACCCATAATTCAAGATTGGATCAAACACCTAACAGCACTCAACTGTCAACCTCTTATCGTTGACTCTGCGAAATACGCTGGGAGTAACGCTGGACAGAAATCTCAACATGCAGAAACACATCAGCACCGCAACAAAAGGAGCAAACTTTCAGATGAATACTCTGAGAAAACTTAAACCTTTCCTGCCTGAAAAGGACTTCAAACTGGCAGTACAAGCTCTAGTTATCCCAAGATTGGAATATGGGAGTGTCTCTCTCTGCGGCCTTCCCAGATCCTCAACGGCCCCTCTTAGAGCTTCAATCAACGCAGCAGCTAGACTTATTACTGGCTCCAAAAGAAGCTCCCACATATCCCCGGACCTAAGATCCCTTAACTGGTTACCTTTCGAAGCCAGAATTCAACTAAAAATAGCATGCATGATGCATAAAGCCATTCATCGCAACACTCCCAGCTATCTGGCACAGAAACTGGTACCTTCATGTGGCAACAGAGCTTCCAGAAGTGCCAATAACCTCTTATTGAAACCACAAAGATTCAACAAGAAGAAAACATACAACCGAGCCTTCTCTGGGATGGCGCCCAGGATCTGGAATGCTTTGCCCCCAGAAACTAGACTTAATCCCTCTACTGCATCTTTCAAAAAAGAAGTGAAATCCCTTCTCATGTCTAAGTTCACTTGAGCATGGGTCACTGTGATTATACGACTCTACTCTTGATCCATATGGAACTATATATTATTTACTACTTCTCTATGTATCTTTGATATTGTGATTATACTATGCTTGAATTGTATGGAACTATATGTCATTTACCATATGCCTATGTATCTTTGATATGTTGATTCTACTATCCGTGATTTTTATGAAACTATATGTTATTTACCATATGCCTATGTATCTGCGATATTTACCTTGTAAAGCGCTCTGATACCCGCAAGGGTCTTGTTCGCGCTATATAAAACCTTCAAATAAAAAATAAATAAAAAATAAATAAGTTGTCCAGTTTCAGTGAAAAAGGAGCGCTTTTGAGTCTAGTCCTCCTTCTTTAACTTGTGCGCTTCCCCCGTGCAGGGGTGAGTTCGCTCCTGACTCTGGGGACAATACATTATTCATAATATAGAGTAGGGTCATGTCTTCACTGAGTACTCTCTATGAGGGTGCACCTGGCGCCAACTTGAGAAGCGGATTACTGCCACAGATCTGTAAACAATGAGGCAGGTGGCCATCCAACATTTGCCTGATGAGGATAATTGCCCCTCTGCATATGCCTTAGGTGGGCGCATTTAAGGCACTCTCAAATCAGGGTTTAGGTTGTGGGTTAACTGAGCACAGTATTTGAGCCCTGTTCCACCAGCTTTGGTGCTGGGCAGTGGGCATTGGTTGAGCTGATACTGGCTTTCTGGTCAAACACACTGCTAGCCTGAACTCTTCCATCCCCACTTTCCATGCAGGTGCTGTATTACCTTCTGGCAGACAGAAGTAGGGTGAATCACTTGTGGCTCATGGATTTAAATATTTTCTGTTTCATTTCTTGCATTTTTGCTGTATTTTTCTTACATTAACGTTTCATGTAGGCCATGTGAAAATGTCATGTTTTACAGATCTCCTGTCAAACATAAGCAATATATTCAGTCATATAATACAGTATAGGGCCTCATTACGATGTCGGTCGGAAAGCATTCCGACCGACTCCTTGTCGGAATCCTTTCCGACCGACTCGGATTTGGGAAGTCCGACTCACTGATTACAATGTTTTCGAACACCGTTTGGTCGGACTCCCATTGGCTTCAATGGGAGCCTGTGTTCCGACCGATAACACAGGCTTCCATTGAAGAAAGGGGTGGTGGCGGAAAACCTTGCACCCTGTCGCAGGCACCACGTGGTGCCTGCCCCACTGTGCATGGTAGTAAAGAGGGGTCCCATGGGTACCCGGCACGGGCCCCAACCGGAGGCCTCCGGGTGAAGGGGGGCCTGCTACAGGCCCCCAAAGTCAGTTTCCGACACCCGTTCCTTGTCAGACAAACCGAGTCGGAAAGGCTGTCCAAATCTGACACCGTAATACGTCAGTTGGAAACGCGGTCCGTAGACCTGTACGATTCGGCTCCAACCAACTCAGACTCTCCGAATGCCAGTCGGAACCGAGTTGGACAGACCGAATGGTTACCTACCATCGTAATCGGTCGGTCGGAAATGTTTCCGAGTCGGTCGGAAACTTGGGTTCGGACTCGGATTGGGAAAATCCGAATGCCGTTCGGAGCCTTTCCGACCGACATCATAATGAGGCCCATAATTACAGGTGGAAAATGGACTAGGTACACCATAAGACAAAACAGACCATACCAAGATAAGAAGAAGAGGGGGCTCTTACCCTGGTCTTCACATTTATTGTACTTTAAAGGCTGGGGTGAGAGGCAAAGTCGTCCTCGGATTGGCTGAATTATTTTTATTCACTGTAGAAGCCAGTGATACACATTCCAAGCCTTTGTTTCATGTACTGTACCCATATCAGCTTAGACATAAAATGCTGATGTGAAAAAATCAAGAACTATTTCTTATTTGTACATGGCATACTGCTGTACATTTTAAATGTATTTGTAACTCAAGAACATTGTCCTACCCATAAGTTTCCTCCTGCAATTTGTGTAAGTTTTCCAATTCAAAACATTCTTGCGAAAGACATATGGAAAACTAGGCACATCCTACAATCTGCATAAATAATTGGGAAAAACAGACCTAAGATAGCTTGGCCTAAAAATTCTGTATTAAAAAATTAAATAATGCCCTGCTATACCACCCATAATGAGATTCCAGGTGTGAGAGTGATATCTCTCTAACCAAGCTTAGAAGAATATTTAACAAACAAGAAAACCTAGCACCTTAATCTACAATCTTAATTCACTCCAAGCGAGCTAATGAAGCATTAAGCACCCATCTCAAAATCGGTGAGAGCTGTGAGGTTTTCCTTTCAGTGTTGGCAAACTCCTTTCAATAGGTTTTAAAAGTTTTGTCTCCTTCCAGATGTGGAATGAATGTGCATCTCAAGATACTTAATCTTTGTACCCTAGAATTGCCCTAGAATTTCAGCACACTAGATCTCCTCCCTGAAATGTATGTATTTTTGGGGACTGGTCATCTGTACTTAACCGTTTATACAGCGCTTTGTTGGTACTTCCTTGACCTAGACCTTTATAAAATTTCAAGGTTTGAAAATATATATTTAAAGTTCCTTTTTGTTTTCCTCTCCCCTAGACATATGATTCAAGCTGGAGAATCCATTGCCTGACCCCACGAAAATATAGGGATCACACAGGGGAAACATCCATTACAATGTTACATCGAACTGCTTTTACAATGCAACTGTTACAACGCAACTGCCTTTACATCGCAAGCCATTACAATGCATGCCATTACAACGCATGTCACTACAACGCATGACATTACAACGCATACCATTACAACACGTGCCATTACAACGCATTATAAGTTAAGTAATGGAGATTTTTTAGTTTTAGGGTGGGTATGGGTTTTGGGGTAGATGGGAATAGTAATTGTTACCCCTACACTATCCAACACTTTCTCTACAGTTGCACTCACTGGAGTGGGAATAGTATTTTTTTACCCCTACACTATTCAACACTTACCCTACTGTTGCACTCACTGGAGTGGGAATAGTAATTTTACCCCTACACTATCCAACACTCACCCTACTGTCGCCCTAAAAGTATTATGCATTGTAATGGTATGCGTTGTAAAGGTATGCGTTGTAATGGAATGCATTGTAATGGTAGTTTAAAAAAATGCGTTATAATGGCTTGCGTTGTAAAATCATGCAATGTAATGGTAGTTGCGATGTAAAAACTGCTTTGTAAAAGCATGCGTTGTCATTGTTTGCGTTGTAACGTCATATATTCCTCACACAGATTTGCTCAATTTTGCTCAGGCCTTCTTGGCACCAAGTGTAGGTGTTAACATGGAGGTGTGAAAAGCACAGTGGCAGCTGGCATCTGGGGGGCTGCGCTAATGCACTTAAAATAATATATAGAAAAAAAAAAAACTTACCTGATCTCAGCGACGGCCTCAATTTGGACCTCCTCTTTAGACACAAGAACCAGATGCAGCAATTCCCTGGGCCAATCCTAGGGCTGCTCTCACCAGCATGAGAGCAGCCCTAGGATTGGTGGGAGCAGCCTGACCCGGCGCTTCACAGAGCTCTGGAGGCTTTGACTTGCTCTAACCTAGCTGTCTTAAGACAGCCGAGTTGGAACTGTTTAAAGTGCGCATGTTTGGCTGGCCATTGCAAGACAGCCGACCAAAAAGACATGCACACTTTAAACAGTGCCATACCAGCCCACCCACCTCCCTGCAGCGGTCACTTAGCAGCGGCCCGCCCCCGTCCTGACACTCGGCTAGGGGCGGGGGATGAAAAATAAAATGTTAATTAATTACCATTTTTTAATGAATCATTACAAAGTTACAACTCTGTGGATGTTCACCACCTTCCCAATAGCCACACTCCTCATATTATCCCTATTTTGAAAACCATTTTCACACCTAAAATCACAGCAACATGAAATCTACCATACTTGTCGTTTTTTCGCACTTGTAAATCAATCCTGCAAATCTACATGTCTACGGATCCTGGCATTGTGTGTTGTGGTGTTGTGGTGTGGTGTAATACGGGCTGCTGGCACTTTTTGTGCATGTCGGCTAAACATTATTGCACACAGAAGTGTTGGATAACGGGCCCTCCATACCTAGTCAAAGAACAAGTAACTAAGATACTTACAAATACAGACATTTGAAGGGCAATTCAAAAAGTCTGATAAATTGTGGTCGCCCACAGATAAGGTGATGTGCATCACACTTAAGCGGCTCTGGGGCTCTTGTTTGCGGATATAGCAAGGCACTGATTGGAAGATTACTGTCTTCACGCTGCTAATCATGGCAGAAAACATATCGACCCAAGTCTCTGATTGACTTCTGAACTTGATTTTACAATTGTGGAGCAGACTGAGGACGCGCTACTTGAAATCTAGAGAGTTGCATTATTTCAAAATCTATCTCATCATGTTGTGAAATAACATGAACCGAAGGGGACATTGTGGATAATAAAAGACTTACAGAACCAGGAAATTATACCTACTCATGTGAGTAGGCTAGGACTGTTAGCTGATTTGCAAACATTTCCATTGGAACCAAATGAACAGCCCCACCCTGATGGAACTCTATTGGCTCGCTTTGCCAGCCCACACCAACTTCAAAACCAGCTGCATCATTTACAAAGTCATCACAAGCAGCACACCTGCTTATCTTGCAGACGTGCTCACCATCTCTGGTGGTTCTCACCATACCCACAGCCATGAATCCATCAGACTGCAGGCTAAGAAGCGTAGAAAATTAAAAACAAGACAACAGGCCTTTTCCATCTGTTCAACTGCCCCAAAGCTGCTCCAATTTAGGCAAGAGTTTAAGACTCACCTCTTTAAAGAACAGTACATCATAGTGCATTAACCGTCCACAACCCAGCTTCCTCTCTTATTACTCAATGACTTTAAGCTTGACTTTGACCACGTACAGTGCTCCGCTGCCTTTTGTCTGGGTTTGGGATATAAAAGCACTATATACATACATACGTATGTAATGTATGGGTTGTGTAAGTGCCAAAAATAAATCTTTGACTCTTCTAAAAAGTGGACTAGTTCCTGTTTCTGGAAAACGAATCATACATAACATACTAATTGAATTGAACTGGTTTGAAACTCATAAATTGAAAGTGTGCTTGAAGACATCACAACACTAGGACCAAGCAAGAAGTGTGAAGGGATCTGGATAGGACAATCTAATTTACCAGAATAGATTGATTTTGAGAGCTGAGATGGTTGGATATATGATGCAGAACAAAAGGGAGTGCATTCTAGTATTTCAGACCAGGAACTCAAGGAGTAGCGGCCGAGTTTGTTGCCAGAGTGGCGGGGTGGTGGGGAGGTAGGGAACGGGGGGATGGAAGGGGAAAACAAATTAAAAAAATAAATTAAACACTTACCTGCTCTCCCCATTGCGCCCCTCTGCTGCAGGCAAAGGCTCCTAGAGTGCACTGCGGCCAATCCTGACGCTGCTTTCATGTTGCTGAAAGCAGCATTAGGCTTGACGTGAGCGCCAAGGATTTGCGCTCCTAGGTAGACTTGGAGCCTATGCCTGCTCTCTCCAACCAGGCAACGCAGCTGGGGTTGGAGAGAGATTCAGTGCGCATGACGGTTTGGCCATCCTGAGATGGTCGGCTAGACCATCATGCGCACTGAATAGCAGTGCCCAATACTCCTCCTGCAGCCTGTCATCACCCTCCTCCTGCCCCCAAGCCTCGGCTCAGAGAGGAAAAGAAAACAATAATTAACCAGGGTTTATTATCATTTTATTTTTCATTTTTTCGGCTGTTGGCAGGTGGGGTGAAGCTCCTCCGCCATAGCAAGGGAGCAGCCACTGGACTCAAGTTGTTTTAATTCTGTTTGAAATGTCCTCCCTGAAAGTAAGGTAAACGTTTGTTGTAAACTAACTAACACTAATTAAAGTGGGAAGGGTACCATAGACAGCAAAATGTGTCCTATGGAATACCTTGGTCAGGATATGTTGAGAAACTGGTACCCATGGAGAGATCTACAGACTTCAGGAATTGTCTGCAGGCTAATCTAACAGTCAGAATCTGTATCCACCGGCCCTTACTTAGGGTGCAGCGTAAAGTACAAGATACAGCACATTCTGTGACCTAGCCCAGATAACATGCAAGATTTGAGGATTGAAATTAGTTATGAAAAGATTTTTTTTCATGAGCAGACATAGCTGATGAAAAAAGGGAGAGGTAACATAGTTGATGTGATGAGAGAGAGACTAGCCCTTGTCAATAATGAAACTATTTATGTAACATAAATTAGTGCAAACCCTGATTGAGAAAGCCAGAGAGTATTGTCCTACAGTTAATGTTAATGCCATTTATAACGTGCTTGTATCACCCCGAGGGGTATCTCGGCGCGACCAGGCTCAGAACAAAACTGTCTTCAGTAATTTCCTAAAGCAAAAATGATCTGTACAAGTCCTAATATAGTATGGTAGTTTATTCCAATACAAAGGACCTGCCGCCTAAGTGGGTTCTCTTGATAAGTGGGATCCTTAACAGTGATTTGTCACTTGATCCCAACAGTCTAGGCGGGTGGTACTGTCTAAGTTTGGTGGCTAAGTAAAAGAGCCGCGACCAGTTAAGGCTTTGTGTGTAAGACAGAACAGTTTGAAGATAATTCACTTCCAAACTGGAAGCCAATGAAGGGTTACAGTGAGATGAAACTTCTCCTAAACCAGTGATAGTGTAGTCATTTGTAGTTTTCATCAAGATGCAGGTAAGCTGAGTACAGATATCAAAGGAAAGAGTTATCAAACTGAAGGATCTGTTCAAGGAAGACAAAGGTGGCACATGTGCATTGAATATGGTGGCAGAGCAGATGGACCACTCAGAGACATGATAGGGATTGGAACATGGCATAATTAACTTAGTGGAAATATGAGGAACCAGCAGTGGTCTGTCCAGAATTTTAGGAGGTGGTAACTAACCTCTTTCTTCATGGTGCAAGGCACAGCTTCAGAAGTATAGGAAGCGATTCAGATATTTCTCGTGGCCCGGAACAGCAACTGATGCCAGTGGCTGAAGAGACCGGGATCACCCCCGGTGCTGCACTTTTGGAAAGAAAGTAGTTAGATATTCCGGGTTTACCTATAGTCGGAAGTGAGGTAATCAACGAGGCAGTAGAAAAGAGAATAAATGACTCACAAAGGGACGCAGATGACCTAGTAGAGCCTTGAATGTTGACATTTGCGTGAAAAGCAATGCATTATCATTGTTTAAAGATTAGGAGTGTTCAATGCTGGGTTTAGAGTTGTGTATAATATGTCTTCTGCTACTGTCTTTTATGTGGGTACATTCCTTCGATGAATGTGCATCTTCCTCATTAGAAAATTATGCACAAATAGTTTATGGTTCAAATCTGTTTTTATTCATTTTTGCAGGAATAAATACTCTCACCTACATCCAGAGGCCGATGAGGTAGAACAATAGGACATAACAACAGGGGAACTAGGGGAGGAGATGGCGGGGGTAAGGCGAGAGGGCCAGGGAGTTAGGGGACGAGGATAGGATAGTAGGAGTGATCACCCAGGTGGCATGACCTCCCTCACCAGATTGGGCTCCAACATGGAGATACAGTGGCCGGTGGGCTGGGCTTGGTAATGCATCATCCTCACTGTGGTCAGTCATTGTTCTGTTGGTTTGGTGTGTCTCAGCACCTGTGAGCCGGAGTGCTCACAGGTAAAGAGGGCAAGTGAGTTCACGAAAGCCTCGTGCCAGAAATTGTTTGCATTGACCCCACATTTGATCTTTTAACTGTGGCAAATTCTTCTTAAGGGAGGAAGTGAGTTTTTCCACCCGACATGGTCCCATAATTTATGCAGGCAATCTGAGTGAGTCAGCAGTGTATCCATGCCCCATTTAGCTGTGATGATCTGTCTGGCCACGCACAATGCCATCAATATTGCTTTGCCTTTATTAGAGCATAGAGGATAGGTCAAAGCATTGGGGAGCCCCAGCAGAATATAGCTAAGAAGTGACGGGATGTCTGTATTGAAAATTTGATTGATATCTTTCAGCTCTTCCTCCCAGTAGCACAAGAGTTTGCAGCAGTGCCATAGCAGGTGAGTCAGGGGGCCTGAGTTTCCGCAGTGCTGCCAGCAGCCATCTGAACTGCTGGGTTCCCATCTTGCTATTCTGGCTAGGGTGTAATACCAGTAATGCGTTATTTTAAGCATTGCTTCTTGTCTGAAGCACAGAATGAGGAGGTACGCGTTCTGTGCTGGCTGTCCTATTATTCCTTGGTGGTAAAGTGGCAGTCCAGCTCAGCATCCCACTGCTTCTGGGCAGGGGATTTTCTGGGATTCGTAGCTTTGTTGAGGAATTTGTAAATGTCTGAGAGCTGGCCCTTATCACCCTTTCTAGTAATCAGCCATTTCTCAAAGTCCGTGAGTTGTCTCCTGGCCTGGAGCCAGGTTGTGGGTTGAGTGAGTGAGTGTTTGACGGTGACATACACCAGTATTCTTCTCCTGGATGTCCATATTCGAATTGAATGCGTGAGAAGGCCATGAGACCTGTGTTGTTAAATAGGTTGCCCATTTGTTTGCAATTGGCCTCCTGCCAGTTGTGAAATTCTATACGAGACAATTCCAGTGGGGAGTCGGGGCTGCCGATGATGGGTGTGAGCCTTGAGGGCGATTCGTCAGAAGCCAGATGTTTAGTGATCACCACCCCATCCCACACATTCACCGTTGCTCGTACTACAGGGGAGATATATACTCCCAGTGGCCAGCGCTTTTTAGGAAGCCATGGGATTTTCCATATGTGGATCCCCGCTATGGCTTGGTCAATGAAGCACCAGTGTTTCTCCATCCTGGGCCTATTCCACTTCACCATGGAACACAGTTGGGCTGCGAGATAATAGAGGTGTAAGTAGAGTATGACAAAGCCACCCTCTGCTATGGATAGGGTGGCTCTGTTCTTCACCATGCATGTTTTTTGCCACACAGATGAGGGTTTCTATTACGTGCTTCAATTTGCCTAGTATATGGTGGGGAATGGTTGTAGTGGGAGGGTCTGCAGTGTGTAAAGAATTTGAGGGAGTATCGTAATTTTCACCGCTGCTGTTATGCCCATTTATGAAAGGCCTCCTGACCCCGTGAGTGTAGGCCTGCGTGTGCTGTGGTCAGTAGGTCTGTGTAATTGCCTTCCACTGTTTCTTCAGTGAGGAATAGCTCTTTAACCCCAGGTAGGGAAGCCAGTGCTTTGCCCATGGGATAGGATACTGGTGTTCCAGCTTGGCTTTGTCTGCTTGTGGAATAGTAAAATTAAGGGTTTAGGATTTCTGAATATTGATTTTTAAGCCAGAAACCCTACAGAATGCCTCTAGCTCCTACAGGAGAGCCGGCACAGGGAAATAGGGCTGGGTAAGCATTACCAACACATCATTCATATACATAGCTATTTTGTGTTTCTGACGGCTAATAGTGACACCTCTAATCTGTGGCGATTGGCTCTATATAGAGGGCAAAGAGGAGTGGGGACAGCGGGCATCCCTGACGTGTGTCCATGGGCGTAGGAAGTGTGGGGGACGCGGGGGACATATCCCCCCCAGATTTTGTAGTGGAGGGACGCGGGGGACAAGGGTGGGGGGGACGAGGGGACGAAAGAATTTCCCTTCTGTCTGTGGCAGGGCCATTGGTATGTCAAAGCGCGAGTGCTTTGACGTGCTAATGGCCCTGTACTTGACCTGTGACCTTCCCTTTTGTTGTGCTGCAAAAGCTACAGGAATGTTTTCACACCTTGCCCTCGCCGCCACCACTGCCTGCAGTCTGCACTTCCAGCACAAAGGGAGAGAGGTAGTTTGTTGATTGCTGACTGCAGGACAGCTTTAGAGTTGGTGGCGCCCAGTGCGACCATCTCGGTGGGTGCCCCAACAAACTTTTTTATTTTGAGTTTATGCAGGAAAACAATGCTGGTGTAATGCTTGTTAGGGGACTCAGATGTATGGCGCTCCGAGCACATGAGATGTAAAATGTGCTATTTACTGCATTCCTGAAAACAAGAAAGGTATTTGGACTAGAAGCACACAAAGTAAAGGAATAGAAAGAGGTGCCCAAAATGCAATAGGCGCACACTGCTGCAAGGCATTGTGCGGCACACACAGTGACAGGTGCAAGGCTACGTGAAGCACAGCTAGTGCACTGTGCTTAAACCAATGAGACTTCTAGAATGAAATGCAAAAAAAAATGACATCTGATGCTCTATAAGACACGAAGACACAGCATTAGCAGGTTAGGCCCTTGTGTATCAGACCTTCACGAAGAAAAGGAGCACAGATGCCCAGAGGTGATATGAATGGAGAGTGGCTTCTTAAGTGGGAGGATATGTTCGGTTGCTATGATTACTTAGCAGTAACATTTTGCCTAATAGCCTAACAGTCTGCCTGCTTAGACGACGCCTGAGTGGCAGGCCTGGTACTGGTGGCTAGAAAGCCTAGATTGTAAGACAGAGGTCCTGGCTTGCGAGGGGAACTCTGGGCACTCAGGCATGTCCCAGGGTGTCCACCCACCATTTTACCCACTTTTGTAGTTTTCATATTGCGCAAACTTGGCCAAAGGGGATCACAGTGCTTCATGTGAACACTAGATTATAGTACACAACGTCAGATAGCATTTTTTTCCAGGTATGGGGAAATGAAATGCTTTGCCCAGAGTCACAGCATAGTGAGCCAACGCCGGGACTTTAACCTGAGTGCCCAGTTGCAAAGTCAGAAGCTCTATGCGTTAGGCCACATCTGGTATCCTGGCCCCTTGAATTCGTCGGATGGCAGACTGCATATGCATGGAAAGCGGAGTAAAAAAAAGTCCATACCAGACTGTACACACCATGACAGAAGTGGAAAACTGGTACGGGGCAGACTGTACACACCAGAGCAGCAGTCTAAATGAAGACAAGCCACAGCAGTGTAAAGAGTGTCAAAAAATAGACAGCATATAAGGGATAGCAGTTTAGACACACAAGTAAGCTGTACACCAGAAGAGTAACGTAAAGAGAGATGAGGGTATACTGTACACAGCACACAGGGTCGCCGGGACCCACTGGCCTGTAGGGCCCATTTTCATTCTTGCACTGGGGTCCATGACACACTGATAGGCCTCTGGTAGCAGGGGAGCAGTGTAAATAGGCACAGGCAGACTGTCCACCACTGTAAAGTAAGACAGTATGGATCAGGACAGCAGTGTAAAGGGGGCAGGCTGTAAAGTAAAAACATAGACAAGCAGACTGTTCACAATAAAACGTAAAGGCATGAAAAACGGCGAGACAAGGAAGGCTTGTACATACCAAAAGACAGGAGCTGTGTTTTCAGCCACAGTGCTTTGCCTCAATTTCCTGTGATGGACGCTCGGGTGAAGGCCAGTGCTGTTTCTCTCCTGTATCTGAGGGTTGCTCCTGCGAGGGCCCTCAGGCTTGTTGTCAGAAGCCCGAGGGTGCACGGCTGCTTAGACTAGCTGTTGTTGCACAGCACAAGCACAGGTACAGTGGTGGACTCGGGGCCCAGCAGCAGCGCGTGCTGGATGTGCAGCGGCAGAGAAGGCATCCTCAGAGCGTCATACTTATTGTCCGAGTACATCCATCCGCAACCACGTGAGCGCATTTGTCCATCTTCTATTTTCACGATGTTGTGGAAATGGAAGAGGACAGCGCATGCATTTTGGTCAAAGGCAAATGACGCCCCCCGAGCTTGGTGCCCGGTGCAGTGGCACCGGTCGCACCGCCATAAAGTCGGCCCTGGCTGACTGCATACTGCCCCTCCTCAGCCCGGACCCTACCTCATTTGACTGTTTCACACTGCGCAATTCAGCCACTCAAAGCCTAATGTTTTGTTGGAATGTTTATTTTGAGCAGTTGAACCTTGCCCTGGAACATGAGAACAATTTGCATCAAACATAGTCTAAGCTATCTTGCATTATGTAACTATTTAAATACCACTATTTTGTCTTATTTCTTTTATAGCGCTACCCAACCCAATCCAGGGTGTTGGAGCGCTTTAAATCACACATACACATTATACATTCACAATAAACCATATGTGTGTAAATCAATTTACAGGATGTGTTACAGAAGATAGTGAGGGTTACAAGGTGTAGGAGTCACATGTCCTTTCCTTTATAATTCGCTGTGCTATATTATAAGGATTACAATTTATAAACTGCAAGTAAATAAAGGATCTCTGTGTTAAAATCAATAACCCATAAAAGAAAAATCCGTCATCTGTATATCACATGATGTGCTTTGCGTGAGACATATTAACCCTCTATGCTACATTGATTCAAAACTGGGACTAGACAAAACAACTGTCTCTCCAGCAAGAGCATTCACCTCCAGAGTTATCTTACCATTATTATCATTATTTACTGGGTACATAAAGATCACTGCACCAGGTGCCTTAACCCCATAAGATATTTTAAAATGCAGACTTTCTAACCAGTTAAGCAGAACAGATATACAGCTATGTTTCTCCTTGTTGCCAATTTCTTTCTGGCAGAGTTTTAATAAATAAATGTATAAGTGGAGGCCTAGATCTTGCACCGGGGTTGCATCACTTTTTGGCACAACTTGGACGCAAACTCTAATTTGTTAAATATTGTAATGCGCTCAAATGTACTCATGATAGACCTGCTTAGCATATGCGAGGTCTTAGAATCTGATGAGATTTTTTGTGATATCATTTCCTGTGAGGTCATGTGTTGTGATGTCACGTGCGATGTCATGCTCTGTGATGTCACTTACATACTGCCTAACTTGGTTAGTGCCCCACTTCTTTTTTTTAGGACTTGTGCCCTGTTGGGAGAAGTATATTAGAGAACTGGTGTTGGCGGTTGTGGGAGGCTGGCTTAGGATATGGTGCACACTCTCAGGAGTGATGCACCTTGCACTAATATAGGCAACCCGTATGGTGATTTTAGTGGTCTTTGATAACCATATAAAGCTCTCAAAGTGGTAGCTGTGGAGAGAAGCCTTCAGGCTTACCTTGAAGGAGTGTAAAGCAGCTTGTTTTACCACATTTAATCAACTGTGTAGATTAGATAAAAAAGAACCACACAATGTTTATAAAAATAAGGCTATTTATTATGCAACACAATCAGCAACACATTGGTATATCTCCTACCCAGAGATATCAACAATACACACAAGAATACTTCAAAATAATTAGGTAAGTAGCACAAATATTCACTGGTGTCCAGGGGAAGACCAAACCATATGCGAAGAAAGTGGAATGCAAACTTCAAGGAGAACGGGACTTGGACCAGAAAACTCATAGGAGATGGGGACACAAGGAACTACCCAAGGTAAGTACCCAGGAATTCCAAGGGGCTGTGTGCAGAGTAGAAACACAGCCGCATGCCCGATGGAAGTCAATGGAGAAGTCGCGGTTGCAGTTTTGCAGAAGAAGGACCCTTCCCAGAGGACCCCGAAGAAACCCTTTGGAAGACGGGAGGTTGGGGAGTCATCCCACCCATGGATGCCCCAGGAACCAGGTTACCTGCACCAGGGAAGCCGGGTGCATAGGGGTGAATTGACGTCGGAACCTGCCATAGACGACAAAGGAAGACTTCAAAGAAGATGCCTCTGAAGAAGCATGTGAAGGAGTCTGGTGGAATCCAAGAGTGCATTCTTGAAGAAGAGAACCTGCAAGCAGAGGGGATAGAGTCTATGCCACTCGGAAGTGACCAGGAGGCACAGAAGCACAATCCCCACCGATGTTGGGAGGTTCAAGAGTGAAGACGGTGACCGTGTTGCTGCAGCTGCGAGGACCAGGAGATGCCGAGGAAGACCAGGAGCCATGCACGAGCTGTCCCATATTGGGTGTCGGTGTTCAGGTGGTCGGTGACTAGCGGTAGGACCAACAATCCTTGGTAGCCGCAAATGGCGCGGAAAGCAAAAAGATGCAAACATTGGGACCAGTAAGATCCAAGCGACTCACCAAGTGCAGGAGAGTCAGAGCAGGCCCTGAGCAAGCAGGGGAGCCCACTGAAGCAAAGGAAGACCCTCGAGAGGACCCACATGCCAAAGGCACAGGAGTCGCAAGAGTACCTCAGGCAGCTCACAAAAGATGGAGGCCCACGGTGCAGAGGATGCAGTGAGGATGCTGATCTTTGAAGGATGAGGTGCTAGAGGGTGAATCGTCTTGTAGCCCAAATATCTCTGGAGTGCAGAGCCAACAAGCCTTGGCAACGGCAATTCATCGCAGTGCACATGAGTTTGGTCCCAGCGGCTTCGATGAGCTATACTGTCCTCAAAATTGCAGAGAAGACAGGTCAGGCCTCTAGGGAGCTGTAGAACCACCACCTGTGTTGCTGGGCCACGTGAAGTTTGTTGGATGACAGGAGCAGCAGACCGGTCAGCTTTGTTGCGGTGCCTGCAGATGCAGGGGAGTGACTCCATCACGCCAAGGGAGATTACTTCAGATGTCCTTGATGCCCACAGGCCTTCGGAGAACTTTAGTGATTCACAGACGACGCAGAAGACTTGAAGAAAAGCGAGACCAGGAACAGAAGGAGCCTTCCTTGATGCAGTCTCAGGTCCAGTCAAAGTCCGACGAAGTCCAAGTGTCCAAACGGTAGAAGAGTGTCTTGGTTTCAGAGGTGAGTCTTGTTCCATGAAGAATCTGAGGACCTACCCACAGGGGAGCCCTTAAGTACCCTAGGGAAAGGGTTGGAACGACTCAGAGGTCCCTCCCAGAGGAGGGGCTGGACAGAGGGGAGGATACTCCCCTTTTCTTTGTCCAGTTTTGTGCCAGAGTGGAAACCAGGGGTTCCTGAACTGGTTTAAACAGAAGTATGCAAGGAAGGCACAAATTTGGCCCTTCAAAGCAGTCTTGTGCCACTGGTAAGCGCCCCCACCCCAGCCCAATACAATAAGTCCTGTCTGGGAGGTGGTCACACCTCCCTGTGACAGGAAACCTATTGTTCTACCTTCCCTTGCTCAAGCTCAGCTCAGCAGCGGGAGGGCAGAATCGTGTCTGTGGTCGGCAGCAATAGGTTGCTGGCAGACCCTGAAAGGCTGTTACTTGGAGTACAGGGGGGTCACCTAAGGAGCCCCCCAGTACTTGGGATCATTCTTCTAGCACCAGAGTCAGTGTTCAGGTATCATTCCAACACGTTTTCTACAAAACATGACCAGGTCCAGTGCAGCCATTATTTAGTTAGACATCTCATAATAACTGATGTCCACTATATACCTTAAAATGGCTGATCGCTCTTACAAAGCCTGGAGAATCGACTCCGGGGTCTGTAGGGGTGTCCTGCTCATGCAGGGGCACCCTCACATTTGTAACCAAGCACCCTGTCTACCATAGGGGTGACATAGTTTTTAAGTGCAGTGACCTCAGATATAAGGAACTTATAGCTGTTGTGAGAGGTGCAAGCACCATCTCACACAGGCTGCAATGGCAGGCCTGTAGGCAAGTTTAAGTGGACTCCCACGGGTGGCAAAATACATGCTGCAGCCCATTGGAGCCTCTGCTGTACCTATGCCCTGGGTACCTTAGTGGCATATACTAGCGACGTATAATGGTACACCAGTAGCCAATTGTGGATGTACCAAAGTACTTACCAGAGCCAATTTAGGGCAGAGAGCACAGTTGCTGGTGTCCTGATTAGCAGGATCCCAGCAGACTACAGTTAAAACACACTGACCCCAGTCAAAAAGTGGGGGTAACCATGAAAGCAGATCCTACTTTCCTACACCCTCCCGCCCCAAACGTAAGGATGAGGCTAACCTTGCCCATTTGAGACTTCATTTTCTTAGTGGAAATATCTGGAAAGTCCATCTTTGTTGACATGGTTACTCCCAGGTCTATGTTCCACTGAAAAGTCCATCCCCTTTAGGGAAATGGACCACCTCAAAAGTTTGAGTTTTTCGCCTTTCATCTGTTTAAGAGGGGCTTATGGTCTGTCTGAACAATGAAGTGAGTGCCAAACAGGTATGGCCTCAACTACTTCAAGGTCCAGACCACAGTAAAGGCCTCTCTCTCAGAAGCTGATCAACGCTTCACCCTGGGGGTCAACTTTCTGCTTATAAAAGCTACTGGTTGATCCTGGCCCTCTGCATTAAGCTGTGACAATACTGCACCTATCCCTATCTCAGAAGCATCTGTATGGACAATGAATGGTTTGGAGTAGTCAGGACTTTGCAGAATTGGAGCAGAGCACATTGCTTGCTTCAGGTTATCAAATGCCTTCTGACAGCTAAATGCTAGATATGCTGCACTATAAGCTTCCAGACCTGTTAAGACTTTTTTCACCAGCCTCTGAAATGTGGTAGGTGCATTTTTTAAACCAAAAGTCATTACAATAAATTGATAATGCCCACTGGGGGTTGAAAATGCTGTTTTAGGTTTGGCATCCTCATTGAGTCTGATTTGCAAATAACCAGCAGTCAGGTCAAATGTACTGAGATATTTGGCAGGGGCCAACGTATCAATCAGTTCATTTGCCCTTGGAATTGGATGGGCATTAGCCCTAGTGACTGCATTGAGGCCTCTATAGTCAACACAAAAACTCATCTCTTTCTTACCATCCTAGCTGTGAGATTTTGGTACAAGGACTACAAGACTAGCCCAAGGGCTTTCTGAAGCCTCAATGACTCCCAACTCTGGCATCTTTTGGACCTCTGGCCTGATGCAGTCTCTGACATGGTCAGGCTGTCTGTAAATTTTACTCTTCACAGGCATGCTGTCACCTGTGTCCACTTCATGGGTACACCAGGTGGTTTGACTGGGTGTCAGAGAAAAGAGACCAGAAAACTGAGAACCTGTCTACAATCAGCTTGCTGTTGATCAGTGAGGCAGTCTGCCAAGGCTACTCCTTCAACTGATCCATCAACAGGGTCCTGAGAGAGGAGATTAGGGAGAGGATCATTCTCTTCCTTCTGTCCCTCATCAGTGGCCATGAGCAAGCTCATGTCAGCCCTGTTAACAAAAGGTTTCGGGCGAATCACATGAAGTACCCTGTGGGGACTTCTTGGAGTACCTAGGTCACCTTGGGGCCACTCCACTTGTCTTAGAGAGCTGCTGGGGCCACAGGCCCCAACACCCACACTTTCTGTCCTGACTGGTAAACAGTAAGTACAGCCTTTTGGTCATGTCAAGCTTTCTGAAGCTCCTGGCTGGCCTCAAGGTTTTTGCTGGCCGCCTTCATATGCTCAGCCATGTGAGAACGCAGGCCCAGAACATAGTCTACTATGTCCTGTTTAGGAGGCTTGAGAGGTTGCTCCCATCCTTCTTTGACCATACATAATGGACCCCTAACTGGATGCCCAAACAGAAGTTCAAATGGGCTGTAGCCCACCCCTTCTGAGGAACCTCTCTGTAGGGAAAGAGAAGGTAAGGTAGTAAGACATCCCATTTTCACATCAGCTTTTCTAGGAGTCCCATGATCATACCTTTGAGGGTCTTGTTGAACCTTTCAACAACCCCATTGCCCTGTGGATGATAGGGTGTGGAAAACTTATAGTTTACACCGCACTCTTTCAACATAGCAGTGATGTAGCTAGACATGAAGTTAGTACTTCTGTCTGACAAGACCTCCTTAGGGAACCCAACTCTGAAAAAGATTCCCAGGAGAGCCCTGTAGTGGTCCTAAGGGGAATAGCCTCTGGATATCTAGTGGCATGGTCCACCACCACTAAGATAAAACTATGTCCAGATGCTGTTGGAGGGTTTAAGGGACCTGCAATGTCTATCCCTACCCTCTCAAAGGGAACCCTAACCACTGGTAGTGGGATTAAGGGGGCCTTTGTAGTGCCCCCTGACTTACCACTGGCTTGGCAGGTGACACAGGACTGACAAAAGTCCTTGGTGTCTTCAGACATGTGGGGCCAATGAAAGTAAGGGACAAGCCTGCACCAAGTCTTGCTTTGCCCAAGATGTTCTGCAAGGGGAATGTCGTGTGCAAGGGTCAATAAGAAACCCCTGAACTTCTGAGGTGTGACCAACCTCCTGGTGGCACCAGGCTTGGGGTCTCTACTTTCAGAAAACAGGAGCCCTTCTTTCTGATAAGTCCTGTGGGACCTACTGAAATGTCCTGCTTCCTCAGCAGCAGCTTGATGTCTGAGTTGTTCAAGAGAGGGGCAGGCCTTCTGCTCCAGACTGAAGTCTTCCCTTGAAGGACCCCTGCCCCTAGTTGCTCTGCCTTGTCAGGCCCAAGCTCCTCTGGTACAGTTCCTTCACAAGTACTGAGATCATCTCCATGAGGAGACTGATTCTCATTGTAAGTCTGAGAGGAGGATACATCTTTATCCTTCTTGCTCCTTCTCTTGGGAGCTGACTGGTCCATTTCTTCAGGATCCAGAGCTCCCTCAGTGCCTAACTTCTTGGCCTCAGCCCAGGGCCGTTTCTAGGTGTTTTGCCGCCCTAGGCGAGAATTGAAAAATGCCGCCCCCTCCCTTTTACTACCATCACTCTCTCCCCCTGTCATCCAGGCTAGAAGAATTAATGCATTAGATATAAAAGAAGTTGCATTCAACATCAAATTGATTTTTCTTTCCCCCTTTGGCCGCCCTAGGCGGCCGCCTAGTCTTGCCTAATGGTAGAAACGGCCCGCATGCAGGGAACCTGAGTCTTGCGGAGCTCAATGGGGATTCCCCAATGCAAAGATTGTTCTTAAGTATCCTCGAGCTGCATCAAGCCATGTTTATCCCTCTGCCGTAGCTGCTTGCATTGATACTTGACCCTTACGTAAGTTTATGTATTACCTGCATATTCTTTTATATACTATAGGATATAGTTACGTCTCTATGCGAGTAATAATTGTAACATCAACTTAGGTAGTCACTAAAGGTAGGTCCAAATTCTATTTGCTGCTCCTAACATACTTATCAATATTGGCTAAACAGCTGTGGTTTGGCTATAACTTACACTGTAAATAAACATTAAAACAACATTCGAATTGCCCCAGATCTCCCTGTAAACCTCATCCAAAATCGACCCAGAATCTGTAAACGTGCTGACGAAATAAGTGTGATCTGGGTAACATAGGTTTTGTTACTTGGGTACCAACCCTATCCTATCTGGTATGGAAGGTTTGATCAGTGGCTCAACGCAGATTTGTGTTATATTTTTTAAGGTTGCATGTTTGCTCTAATCTGGCAGGGACGATATGGCTGTTTATCCCAGTTGCCATCGAATTTGAGTCCAAAGTAAACGACAAACCTCCAGCAGTTACACAGATGCAGCAAAAACTATAACAGTAACCATAATTTCTTTATTAATGCGTTATTTTTCCTAACGTGGACACTTTTTCACCGCCGTATGACTTCACAGGAAATCATGGAAGCACGTTTCGTACGTTGAAATACAAATAACTGGTATAGGTTTTTGTACCTCCGTGAGGGGAAATATGAGGGGGGGGGCGGACAAGGGCAGGAAGCGGTGGCAGCACGGGCGCAGTGGCGGCAGCAGGACGTTCCTGACAGCAGGGTCAGAAGACGGGCACGGGTGGATGCGCTCAGGGTAGGGAGGTGAGAGGACGGGGTGAGCAAGGGTGGCGGCACCCAGGTGGGAGATGGGGAATGGAGGCTGGACCCGGGGATCAAAAGGGGCTAGGAGTATGGCTAATGTGACTACCCAGGGCCGGTGTAGACAACGGGCAATAGTGGCAGCCCCCACAGCAGGGGTAAGGACTGTCCAGCAGGGGCAAGTACAGACGTCAGCAGTCAAGGTAGCAGTGAAAACGCGCGAAGTGCAGGGTCAAAAGGCCGAAGCGGAGGCTGTGCACTCGGTGAGGGCTGGGGCCTGGGCGAGAGTTGAGGAGGGTTGGCAGCTCCCAAGGCAGGGTGCAGGTGATGCACAGCGATTTACCGCACCCAGGGGTTGTTGGACAGGAGCTGGGCAGTGGGGATAGTATCCAGGTGAGGGGTAGGATATAACGATCGCAGCGCTCATGGCAGATGTTAGAGCGGGGACAGCTGATGGCATTATGTGCAATGGCTAATAGATGGGCAGTGGTGTCTGCACCTAGGGAACATGTTCGGCATAATGAGCAGTGCAATCACCCAGGGCGAGGGAAGGTTGTTAGTAGCTGCTGCAGTGCCCGGGGTAGCCAGCTGTGGGTGGCAGTGCCACTCAATGTAGAGGTGACATATGGACAGTGGTGGCAGTCGCCACCCCCCTTGCAGGGAGGATGGGGCTGCAAACAGCGCTGGCAGCACCTAAGGCAGTGGGTGATGGGCAGTGGTGTCAGTCCCCAGCACCCAAAGATCCTTGAAAAGCCAACCCTGGGAAGCAAGTTACGAACTCTTTTTTGCCGTACTATCTATAGCACGGATCTAATTCCAAAAAGCGCCGCGCAGCGCTTTATGGAGAACATTTATATTGGAGCAGGAGGTGCTTCAACTTGAAGGCCATGGTGCGTGGAGTCGAGACGAGTTGAGACCATATTACACAGATCAGGTTGTAATTGGCCCTGAGAGCGGGGACATGTACTAGGCATAACATCAATTTACCTTCAAGGGATACGGGCTTTAAATTAATTTTTGCCAGAGAAAGATTTTTGAGGACCTTCAGAAGACTCTTTTCTTTAGATTTCTCCCCACCCTTCTCTTGGGCCTTAGAATAATCTTGCTTCTTCTGGTCAGCACCACCATGAGACTTTTGTTGCACTCTGGTACGGACCCACTAGTCTGCCTTCTTTCCCAATACTTGGGGAGAGGTCAGATCGGAGTCCACCATGTGCTGGTGCAGTTGCTGATTTTGACAGTTGTTAAAGATGTGTTTCCTCACAAGTAAATTGTACAGTCCCTCACAATCATGCACATGTTGCAAAGATCATTCAGTTTATTCTTCCTTTTTCGTCCCACATTTGTTTGCTTGGTGCATGAAGATGTAAGATTCAAAAACATGTTTTTTCACATTTGGTCTAATTACTTTGTGAATGTAAATATCAATCGAAGCATTCTTGCAAACTGTGACTACATGCCTGCCTTTACCAATGTTTGACTACAAAACTATGCAATTGTATTCTTTTAACGGAGTGTACGGTTCCCAGACAATGGTCGATTTGTATCGGGACACTGGAAAGTCCAAAAGGTTGTCCCTGTCCCCCCCAGAAATTTAGTGTCTCCTACGCCCCTGCGTGTGTCCATGGCTATTGCAAAGTCTTGTGAGGAAGGACTATTAACTTGCAAATGCGCTGTGGGGTTAGAGGAGCTGCACAGTACCCATGTTTTGAATCGTTGACCCAGACCCACCATGTTCAGTATTTGTTGCAAGAAAGGCCAGTGAACACAGCCAAATGCCTTCCCCGCAGAAATCAACATGAGAAGAGCTGGGACCCATAGAGGGGTAGCCTTATCTATTAAGTGCAGTAGTTCTGGGATAAAAGCTGATTGATCCGGGTCTATGAGGCCGTGAATGTGTGGGTTGAGGGAGGTGGCCAGTTTGCCTGTAAAAAGCTTGGCGTCAACATTCAGCAGGGATATTGTTCTGTAGGAGCATAATGTGGGGTCTTTCCCTGTTTTAGGGATCACCATGATCACTGTGTCCTGCTGTCGTGTAGTTCCTACTAATCCGTAAGATCTGCGCATTGTTTGCACAACATAAACTAGGGGCTTGGTGCCAAGACTGATTCTGGACACCCCCGCAGGATATGCTGGCCTATGGACCAGCTAGTTCACAGTGCCACTGATGCAGCGCGTACAATAAAACTATTCTCCTCCTAGGTCACTTATCGGTCATCCAGGGGCAAACTATATTTTCTTACATCCACATGACGATGGGGCCCATAAACATCGCCTATCACACACACACACACACCTGGATTTCCTTTACACCTTTTCGAAATTCTGTACTCCTAGGAGAAGCATGAGAACTAAATGGTAATCACCATTTATGTACCGCTGGAAGGAGCCGGGATATCTTATTACCTCAACCTATCGTTTTCTTTTAGTTATTTCTTAAGCTATTCCTGCTCATTGTTTTGTCGATGAATCATTCATGTAAGAAATTAGTTCATAGTGATTAAGACCAGCTAAATCACAATAACCAATTACTGGTGTCACAATCATTTAGTAAAATAACCACTGAGTCGTTTGATTTAAAGAATCTTAAATTTTATATAATTTAAAACATGAGAAAGAATTTAGACTTTTTATTCAATTATTCATTCATTATTAATTCAAATATTTATTAAGCATAATCAATTTTATTGCAGAAAGGAAATTTTTGTCATGAAGCAAAACCCTAATTACCTGCCTACCTTCCTAATTTAGCCTAATGATTTCTAACCTAAGTTTAAGAATTAAAAATAACCTGATTCTCATACTCAACTGGAAAAATGAGACAGCAACAGAAACTTCAGCTCGTCAGCATCAGCTACCTGCAACCCGTCTCATCTAACAGTCTTTCAGCATCTCCCGCTCAGTAATGGATCGATCAGGACCACCAAGCACTGGAAGCCACCAACACCAACACCGACTGCGACTCTCCAACTCCGATCGTGAATGTGACCCCCTCCCACTAAGAGTAGGTCCTCTTATACCCTAATTCTAACTTTGCTAACTAATTGTTGCAACATTAATAACACGCTTTTCTTTCATTGGTCCATTCATTTCATCTATTCATTCTTTAATCAAGTTCTCTCGGATCCAACTGGTCCTTGTAATGTATATGATCATTTCCTTTCTCACAGTTCAAGACATGTTTCCATCCGCTTCGATCAGTACATTTGTAACTTCTTTCGATACATTCGAGAACTTTGCAGGCATTGTCCTTTCTCTTAAAATGGTTTCCCACGGTTCCTTGCTGATCACCACGGCACACTATCAGTTCAATTAGGTCACATCAGCCTTGACCATTCTCGCATCCTAGCCTCTCAGCAACATCACGAGGTTAGCTTTTCTCCAACTTTTCTCCCTTGTCACGTGTTTCCCCGCACTTGCGCACTTCATTAACCGGCAGCCATTTTATATCGCCACTCGTTTATACTTAGAAGCACTATTTTGAAATAAAGAAAACATAATTAAAATAGAGAAACATAGCCTTTTCGTTTCCCTCCCGTCATCTACGTACCCCAATTAGTTATTACCTAGCAGAAAGCAACCTTTAAGCTGTTCCTTACTTACCATCACTATTGTTTTTGTAACAACACGTTTATATTCTATGAAGCACAAATCATGCATTTATTATAAAAATTAGTACGCAATTATTTTTATGTTATAATTAGACACACAGACATTCGTTAATAGATTATTCAGCACATATACTTGCGTATTACCCTTCCCCCACGTACAGTGTTGATTAATACGTTTAAACGAACATTTTATTAATTATTTATAAAATTTGTTAGGGGTTAAAAAAATTATTTTCTCTGCTCCATCAACTCCCCCTTTGGTGATTTTTAAATCACCACATAAAACCCAAGTTATACTTCTTTTTCAGGCAGCATATGTCTTTCATCCTTTTGCTTTTTGTTAGTTACACATCTGTTTCCCTTTCATCTTGTCTTCTTGTCTCCTTATACATGCTTTCTTTCATTTTCTCTAACTCAATTTCACCCATTTCTCTCTCTCTCTTTCATTATTCTGTTATTTCTTTTTATCTTATTTTGTCTTATTTTTCTTTTTATACATGTTATTACAATTTTCAACACCATGGCTAACAATATTACTACAGTTGCTATTATTATAACTTTCCCTATCATTAGTCTACTCATTCTGGTCAACCAATTTGCTACGGAAGAAAACCCTCTATCAAGTTTTCCCAAGACACTTTCAACCTCCAGTGGAACTAGTTCTTTGTGCAAATTTGTAATATTTGTAATATACTTCTGTATATTTTCACTTTTATCAGGAATGTAAGTGCAACAATGTTGGACTTTCAGCATTCCACAGACTCCACCCTCTTTTGCCAAAAGAATATCAAGGGCAAGCCGATTTTGCATCACCATAGCTCTCATGGCAACCATTTCGGTATTTACCATCAAGAACCCTCCCGCAGTATCTGTAGACAAACGATCTACTACTGTGGATAACTTCCGAATTTTAAATGCATTCAAAGATATTCCCACTGCTGGTATTAATGCTCCAAAAATATCACCTACAATTTCTGAAAAACTTTCCCTCTTTCTACGTGTAAAGCTATTAATCATCTTGTATGTTCCTTTTTCTTCTCTGTCCATATGAAAATTTTTTGGAAAGACCAGGCCTACATAGCAAGTTCCATACCAATGGTCCGGTAACCTGTAATAAGCTCTATTCCCACAAATATAATAGATACCTGGAAATATTGGATCTTTTCCACCTTTGAATCCCCAACCTCCCAAAATTTGATAATTGTCATGGCAGATACTGGAACCTACAAAGTAATTGTCATAGACTGTCTTATTTCTCCTAATACACAACTTTCCTGTTTGCGGCCAATCTAATGTCATTGCTGCATTTATCTTTTCCCTTCATGATTTCCTTCCTCAAACGTCCATAGATGTCTTCCTTCCTCTTTTATTGCTTCTTTTTGAAATTTCATTCTTCTTTCTTCAACCATTTCTAAAAATACCTTTTCTTCTTTCTTTAATTCACAGGTAAGGTTGTTATTAACTATTTCTTCTAAGGTTAATTTTCTATATTCTAGAAAGAATTCTCCTAAAACTTTTGCTTGTTTTACTTTGTTAAGTTCTGGTACTACCGGAACGTTTGCAAAAATCTTATCTATATCAGTATAATAAGACTCTAATCTACCTGTTTTATAAAATAAACTTGCTATTACACTACAGGTTATTCCATAAGTTAGAGGTAGGTGATGATAAGTCACACCTTCTGACACTGATGCAGGCAACTTCATACAAACATAACAATCTCTCACATCCATTGTCTCTACATATTCGTACAACAATTTTGTAAAAACATTTTTAGAAAAGTCTGTTACTGACTTATCCTTATGTAATTCTGCACTACTTCTTAAAATAACTGGTTCTTTAATATTAGTTTCTTTTTCTGGTTTAGTATCATTCTTCGCTTCTATTACAGCTAAACTAATAGGAATTGTGATTGCTAAAACTATCCATACGGTCATTAATAAACCTGTACAAAAGCAGCACATTTTACACCATCTTTTTACAAACTCACATTTATCTCTTCTATCCCTAGTATTTTCCATTTTGCTTTTATCTTTTTGTTAAGTTTCAGAAAATTGTGTCACTACACCTCAGAAATGACTTAGATGCCACTCTGCTTTCAAAAAGTCTTTGCTTGGTACTTTCTTTTAATTCTTTCCAGAATTCTTTCGTTGTCACATCCGGTGATTTGTCATATCCAGTAAAATTGTCATGTCCGGCAGAAGCACTATAAGTCTTCACTTCAGGTTTGTTGCATCTCACCTTTACCCATTCGATTTCTTAGTCTCGGGTTCTCGTGAGTGTTTCCTTCTTCTTTGTAATCCGTCAGTGCGATATATAGCCACTCTGGTGACTTGTACTTTGCATTCACTTTCTTCGTTCTTTTAGACTTTTGCAGTCGTTTTCCACTTGGCTTTTCTTGTCCCTTTTGACTTGTTATTTCATTCACTTGCTCAGCACTTTTTTCTCCTGTTCTTATTATTCTATATCTCAATTTTCTTATATAGTTGCTGGGCCAATTATCTCCTTTTCTTGGCCTTTTGGCTTCACCTTCTTTTTCTTCTCTCTCTGAGTTCCAATTTCTTTTTCTTGATTCAGTTTTTGTTTTCTCCTCTTCTCCACTCTCTTCAGATTCGGTTTCAACTTTTTCACTATTGTCTCTTATTTTGAAGCTTATGATCTCGTCGTCTCTTACTGGTGGATCTGTTTTCTCCTTCTTGTGTTCCCTTATTACTGACCCTCCTCGGTGTTCTTCCGATTTGGTGTTTTCCTCACTCTCTACTTCTAAATCACCCTGTTCTTTTGTTTCTCTATCTGTCCCTATTGCTCCTCGGGGTTCTTCTCGATTCTCTAACTTTTTGTGTTCTTCTTTCCCTACTTCGTCTATTAATATTATTTCTGAAGGATTTCCACCATAACTTGTACTTGGTTGCTCATTTAGATCATTTTCTTGTTCATTTTCTTCTCTAATTGGTTTATAACCCCAAGTTCTCCTTCGAAATTCTTCACAGTTTGCAACTGAATCATCAGATCCTGAACTTGTATCAGATATTTCCAGATGTCGACTTACAGGTCGATCTTCAGGTTCTGGAATTTCTGAATTTCTTCCTTCTTCTTCTTCTTCCTCCTCTTCTTCTCTAGAGGTGCTCACAGTTGGGGTTTCCAGATGTCGACTTTCAGGTCGATCTTCAAGTTCTGGCACCCTTTCTCTTATTCCTGTTGTCCCAGTCGTTAAACTTTTATCCCACACTTCCAGACGTCGACTCACATGTCGATCAGTAGGTTCTTGAACTCTGATTGTGTGGCTGGCATGGACCCAGTTCTTTACTCCTGCACACTTGACTGCAGTCGTTGTCACTAGGATTACCTGTCGTGGCTCGTCCCAGCGAGGAACTAGACAGTTTCTTCTCCTGTGGATTTTTATGCGGACCCAGTCTCCTGGATTCAAATCGTGGGCTGGTTTTCTTTCAAGAGTGGTCGCATCCGGTCCAACCTGATGAAACACAGAACGCACCACATCAGCCAGTCCCTTGCAATAATCCAGTACTAGATCATCAGTTATAGTCAATAACTTGTTGACAGGTACTTGTGCTTGTCTCATTGCTCGTCCCATCATCATCTCATGAGGACTAAGTCCAGTTTTCTTTTCAGGGATGCTTCTGATGGTCATCAGAACAAGGGGCAGTGCATCTGGTCATTTGAGTCCTGTAGCTTGACACATTTTTCCTAATCTGTTCTTAATTGTTCCATTAATTTGCTCTACTACCCCAGAAGCCTCTGGTCTGTATGCACAATGTAGTTTTTGTTTAATACTCAATGCTTCACAAATCAATTGGATCAACTCATTTTGAAAATGTGTTCCTCTATCTGTCTCAACCGTGACTGGAAAACCATACCTTGGAATGAACTCTCGCAGCATAAGTTTTGCCACCGTTGTTCCATCATTCCTTCTAGTGGGGTATGCCTCCACCCAACGAGAAAACAAACAGACGACCACTAGAACATATTTTAGTCTGTTACAATGGGGCATTTCGATAAAGTCCAATTGCATACTAGTGAACGGACCTCCTTCTCGTCCTATTGTTCCTAGACTCACTACTGTCTTTCTTCCTGGATTAAACTGCTGACAAATAAGACATCTTTGACAAAGGCTTTCAGCTATCGCTCTGAATTTTGGGTTATACCAGGTTTGTCTGAAAAGTCTGATCATTGCATCTCTCCCAATATGAGCTTGTCCATGGTACATCCGTGCCATGTCTGCAATCATGCTATCAGGCATAACTGGTCTTTCATCTCTGTACACCCACACACCATTATTTTCCTGTCTTCTACATCCTGCTTTTATCCAGTAATCTTTTTCCTCATCATTTGCAGCTTCCTGTAACTGTCTCACTTCATCCCATGTCTCGACAGTGTTAGTAAAAAGCAAAGGAGAAGAGATATGCTCCCTTTCTCTATTCTTATTTAGGGACACCATGTTCTCTGCACAATATTTGGCAATCTCATCAGCATAATTGTTTCCAACAGCTATGTAATCTTCGTTTTTCTTATGTGCCTTGCACTTCACTACAGCTATTTGTTTAGGCAGCTGTATCGCCTCAAGCAGCTTTTTAACAAAATCTCCATTTCTGATAGGTGTTCCTGCAGACGTCAAGAAACCTCTTTGTGACCAAATCTGACCGAAGTCATGTACAATACCGAAACCATATTGGCTATCGGTCACAATCGTAACTCGCACATTTCTTCCCAATTTACATGCTTGAATCAAAGCAATCAGTTCCGTAACTTGTGCAGACCTTATTCCTTTCAGACAAGACGCTTCCATCACAGTTGCCACTGTGCACACTGCGTAAGCTGCGCTTAAAACTCCTTCTTTCGTTCTCAAACATGAGCCATCCACAAACATGACATAATCTGATTCCTTTAACGGTTCATCTTTTATGTCAGCTCTTGGTTTTGTGCAATATTCCAGCACATTCAGACAATCATGATCTACTTCGTCTTGTTCAATTATACTCTCTTCATCTGGCAATGATGTTGAAGGATTCACATTCATGCATCTATCTATGGTCACATTTTCAGCACTCAAGATTACTTTTTCGTACTTAGTCAGCCGACTATGTGTCATGTACTGTGTTTTTGTTCTTGTCAAAAGAATTTCTACTGAATGAGGAACATATACTCTCAGTGGATACCCCATCACTATACCTTCACTTTGTTCCAGACTTACACAAGTAGCAGCAACTGCTTTCAGACATCCGGGCAACGCTTTTGCTATAGGATCTAAAACAGCTGAAAAATAAGCAATTGGTCTTTTCATTGTTCCATGTCTTTGTACCAGTACTGAAAACGCACATCCATCTCTTTCACTGCAGTACAATTCAAAATCCTTCTCATAATCAGGCATGCCTAAAGCAGGGGCCTCACACAATTTCTTTTTCAATTCTTTGAAAAATTTCATTTCTTCGTTATTTAACTCAAAAGGGTCTCTTACATCTTTCTTGGTCAATTTTTGTAATGGTTTTGCAATCAAAGAGAAACCACTTATCCATTGTCGGCAATATCCAACCATTCCCAGAAACATTCTTACCTCTCTGTGCGTCATTGGTGCTCTCATTCCTTGAATCATTCTTACTCTTTCTGTCGCTATCTTTCGCACTCCTTTCTCAATTTTATGCCCTAAATATTGAACTTCTTTTTGGCAAAATTGCAATTTTGAAGGGGACACTTTATGTCCTCTTTTCTCTAGATGGTTCAGTAAAGCAATTGTATCACTTACACATGCTTCTTTTGTTTTCGATGCCACCAACAGGTCATCGATATACTGCACCATCACTGACTTTTCTGGCATTTTCAAATCTTCCAGAGATTTCTTTAAAATCTGATTAAAGATTGAGGGGCTTTCTGTATACCCCTGAGGAATTCGGCACCATGCCAAAATACGCTCTCCGAACCGGAACGCAAATAATGGCTGGCTATCTGGATGCAAAGGAATAGAGAAAAATGCGTGACACAAATCTATCACTGTGTACCACTCAGCTTTGTGTGGAATTTGATATAGAATTACTGCAGGGTTTGGCACTATTGGACAACAAGGCACAACTATTTTGTTGATCTTTCTCAAATCCTGTACTATTCTATATGTTCCGTTTGGCTTTTTCAGTCCCATAATAGGTGAATTACATGGACTGCTCATTATTTCTTTTAGAATTCCCTGTTCAATCATTTTATTTATTACAGGAGTTATTCCTTCAATTATTTCTGGAGTTAATTTGTACTGTGGCGTATTCGGGTAAGTTGTTCCTTCTTTTACTGTTACTTTTACTGGATCAACTTCTTTCAATAATCCAATATCTTCTCCTGTAAAATCCCACACATTTTCTTTCACTGCAATTTTTAGTTCTTCTGGAAGTTTTTCTGCATCAAATGCAGGAAACAAACCATTCATTTCAGGTTCCTGATTCATCAAAGTTACTTTATACAATACATCTTCATCTGAGGTCTGAAATCCAATTCCATCTGGTGTACAATAAATTGTGCAATTCATCTTGCACAAGAGGTCACGACCTAAAAGATTTACAGGACTACAATCGCACACTACAAATCTATGCATTTTGCTAAAAGAACCAATTTTTACTTCCACTAATTCAGTAAGTGGTGTTTTAATCTGCTGATTTGCTACTCCTACTACTTGGATGTATTCACCTGAGAGAGGAAGGTTTGGAATTTCCACTGATCTAACAGTAGAACGGGTAGCTCCAGTATCGACAAGGAATGTTACATTTGCACCATTCACTTCTCCATCCACAAAGGGACCAGACTGATCTACCTCTAGAGTTGCGCCAAGTACGCACTCTTTTCCCTCTCCTGGGCACCGTCAGAAACTTTCATCCCACGTCTCATCCTCACTCTGTCGCAACCAATACTGAGAAATGTTGGCTGCTCGCGGCAACTGTGTTACCTGCTCTCCTCAGTAGAATCCTGTTTCTGTACTGTATCTTTGCTGGTTAACAGTGTTGGGAAGTGGTGGTTGCGGCACCTGACTTTGTTGAACAACTACCCCATTCTGCACCTGTGGAGTTAATGATTGATTTTCCGGATTAGGTTTAGGTGGGAACTTACACTCGTTTCTCCAATGCCCTAATTTTCCGCAATTATGACAGGGCCATTTCTTCTTTGCCTCCTCTAGACTCACTTGACCTTTCCCTTTACCTATGTTAGGTCGCGTTTTATTCTGTCCTGTTTCATTCCCACTATTATTATCCAATTGAGCTTCTTGTTTTTCTGCCACTTTCACCTGTGCCCACATTGCCTTCTCTTTCAATTTACGCTGTCTACTCTCAATATCATCACTGCAATACTTAGCATACCTCAGTACCTCGTCTACTGTGCCATTCTGCCAATTAATCATATGCTGTTTAATCATTTCACTAATCTCTGGTTTCAACCCAAACACAAATCTGTACACAAAATGACTCATATCTTTTTCACTTAATTCTTCATATCCACTATACTGCTTGAAAACCAACAACAACCTCTCATAATAGGCATGTACAGACTCCTTACTTTCCTGTGTAGTTCTATCGATTTTTACCCAATCTGTCTCTTTAGGAGGAATCTTATTTTTCAAAAAGGTAATCACCTTATCATACTTCTTCATCACCTCAGGACCTGGAGCTCCTGTCTTAGGATCTCTTGGATATTCTGTAGTTGGCCAGTCAACTGTAATCTTACACTCCGACCACAAATCAGTTGGTACCACTATGTCAAATAATCCATCTAAATCTATCCATAACACCTTTGAAACCTTTACAAACCTCTCTACTTGTCGGTACCATTCAACTGGTTTCTCTCTTAGCTTCGGAAAGTCATTTGTGAATGACAGTATATCCTGCCTAGTCCAGGGAACATGCACATAACTACCACCTGGAGTTTCTCTCATAGGGTATTCTCTGGCAACAGGTTCTTTTTCAGTTATCATAAAAGCCAAAGAAGCTTTGTCTGTAGTTTTCTCATTCTTCTTTGTCCATCTAACCTTCCATCTGTCCACATCACCCCATTTTCTCAGTAACACAATTAACTCTTTTATCTGTGTCAGCCTTCCTGCCGTGTTCAAATTTTCAATATCTTTTTCACAAAAGTCTACTCTATAGGGTTTCTGCAATGTTTTCACTTTCGCAAAGTCTATTCCAATTTCACTGGCTACTTCTTCTAGTTTGTCATGTAAATTCTTTGCTCTCCATGTAATACTTTTGCACAGAAACATTATTTCATCATCCTGGTAATTTTTTATCTTTTCTGTACCAATCGTTCCTAGAATTAATTCTTCCATGTCAATTTTTAACCTAATTACATCTAATGGTTTTTCTTCTGGTTCTTTTATTTTAAATGCCTTCATCCACTCATTTAACTCATCAGGAGTCGGACCTATGGGTGTATTATTTAGTTCTATCCAATTACCACTCTTTTCAGGAGTCTCTGTTGTAGATTCTGTTACCATATGCATTTTCCTACCATTGCACTCATTCACAGTCAAATTTGTAGGTGGACTGGGTCTGTAAGTACTAGCCAAATTACTTGTACTTGCACTTTGTTCCATCCTTTCTTTTTCTCTCTGAAATTGTGAACTCATGGGAATCACTAAAGATCGTTCATCAATTTTCTGATTCTCAAAAACTGGTATTACTGGACCTATTGTTACAGGCACAGTCCCTGCTTCCATATTTTTCGTTAATTCTCTAATCTTCTCAGTTAGTTCTTTTGTTGTCCTTGCTAATTCGCTTGCATTGTCGCTTTCTATTCCTTCATTTTGTGAAGTTCTCATTTGATCTTGTGACCTATTTATTTCAATTCTCTTTTCCGGACTTTTATTTCGCATAGTCTCTATTAGCGGCGCATTTGGTGTCACCACTGTAGAACTCTGCTGATACGGAGGTGGATTTCTATTTAAAATATCTTCCAGCAGCTCATCATCCGTTTTGCTCTCATGCATATATTTCTCCCTCTCCATATGTTTCTTTTTCTCAGTACGTTTTCTCTTAGTCTCTTCCTCAACTGTAAAAGCCGGAAACAAACCTCCTGTCATGTTAGCACATCTCCAACGTTTTATTCTATCCTCATGATTTATTCCCCACATTCTTCCAGGCATAAACTCATGATCTCTTAAACCTCTGAATCTTTCTCGCTCATACATCTCATCCTCCCATTCTGTCAACGCTTCAAACTGTGTCGGTCTAGGTCTAGGTTCTAGATTTGTCATCTTTTCTCGCAAATTTCGCAAAACCGCTACACTAAATGAACCATTCTCAGGGAAAGCTAATGCACCATCATTCTTCGTATACTTTGCCCAATTTTCCAACCATATGCATGTATGATATCCATATTTCAGCATCATATGTGAAGCTGCTGATTTCGGCGGAGGAATTACTTGTCCCTCTCTAGTCACAACCTTTTTGTCTTTCTTAAAGAAATTCTTTATTTTTGTCGTCCATGACGTTCTCTCCCTTTCATACTCGTAATACGGCATGTTTTCGATTTGTTTTTCTCTTCAAACCAGCACTGTTCCATGTACGGAACTTTAACCAATTACAGCGCGATTCACCCTAACGCACCAATCAGAACAATTCCCTTCGTCCGCGAACCAACCAATCCTAGCGCGGCACTTTTCTACGTCACTCCTGACTCTGTGTTCACGTGACTAGCGCACTATCCAATCCTAGCGCGGCACTGTCAATGTCCCTCCTGCTCTTTTACCCCTCCTTTACAAACTTTTATCGGCAATTTTCTTTTCACTGTTTTCTTCGTTAGTTACAACAATTAAAACAATTCCATAGTCTGATTCGCTAACAAAAGTGACAGCTTTGTCCTTTTACACAAGAATCCTGTATTTCCAGTAGGCAGCGCTTACCTCTACCCTACCACAGAATTATCAACTCTCGCCGATAAAGTAGCACTTCCCTCTACCTTACCCTTCTTTCAAGCAAACAATTAACTCGTTTCTCTGGGGATAAGACACATGTGGAGACTAGGCTCCTGAGAATTAAGGCCAAAGTTTCACAAGAAAACGTGATTTGCTATCTCTGTTATACACCTTTCGTACAGAAAATCCCTAACATAACACAACCTGTGTTATTACCAAAATGAATTCAGACCATGTACCAAATTCCATGTGACTTCTCTTGCCACACGTGTTCCACTTTCTACATCCCAGAAGCGTGAAAACTCACATATAACATAACACGACTCAACATATAGTATTAGTCATAAAAAAAAAAAATCAATAATCAATAAACAATAATCACTAAACTAATCTATAGAAAACCATAACTCTGCTACCAAGAAATCTGATGCAGCGCGTACAATAAAACTATTCTCCTCCTAGGTCACTTATCGGTCATCCAGGGGCAAACTATATTTTCTTACATCCACAGGACGATGGGGCCCATAAACATCGCCTATCACACACACACACACACCTGGATTTCCTTTACACCTTTTCGAAATTCTGTACTCCTAGGAGAAGCATGAGAACTAAATGGTAATCACCATATCTTATTACCTTAACCTATCGTTTTCTTTTAGTTATTTCTTAAGATATTCCTGCTCATTGTTTTGTCGATGAATCATTCATGTAAGAAATTAGTTCATAGTGATTAAGACCAGCTAAATCACAATAACCAATTACTGGTGTCACAATCATTTAGTAAAATAACCACTGAGTCGTTTGATTTAAAGAATCTTAAATTTTATATAATTTAAAAACATGAGAAAGAATTTAGACTTTTTATTCAATTATTCATTCATTATTAATTCAAATATTTATTAAGCATAATCAATTTTATTGCAGAAAGGAAATTTTTGTCATGAAGCAAAACCCTAATTACCTGCCTACCTTCCTAATTTAGCCTAATGATTTCTAACCTAAGTTTAAGAATTAAAAATAACCTGATTCTCATACTCAACTGGAAAAATAAGACAGCAACAGAAACTTCAGCTCGTCAGCATCAGCTACCTGCAACCCGTCTCATCTAACAGTCTTTCAGCATCTCCCGCTCAGTAATGGATCGATCAGGACCACCAAGCACTGGAAGCCACCAACACCAACACCGACTCTGACTGCGACTCTCCAACTCCGATCGTGACTGTGACCCCCTCCCACTAAGAGTAGGCCCTCTTATACCCTAATTCTAACTTTGCTAACTAATTGTTGCAACATTAATAACACGCTTTTCTTTCATTGGTCCATTCATTTCATCTATTCATTCTTTAATCAAGTTCTCTCGGATCCAACTGGTCCTTGTAATGTATATGATCATTTCCTTTCTCACAGTTCAAGACATGTTTCCATCCGCTTCGATCAGTACATTTGTAACTTCTTTCGATACATTCGAGAACTCTGCAGGCATTGTCCTTTCTCTTAAAATGGTTTCCCACGGTTCCTTGCTGATCACCACGGCACACTATCAGTTCAATTAGGTCACATCAGCCTTGACCATTCTCGCATCCTAGCCTCTCAGCAACATCACGAGGTTAGCTTTTCTCCAACTTTTCTCCCTTGTCACGTGTTTCCCCGCACTTGCGCACTTCATTAACCGGCAGCCATTTTATATCGCCACTCGTTTATACTTAGAAGCACTATTTTGAAATAAACAAAACATAATTAAAATAGAGAAACATACCTTTTCGTTTCCCTCCCGTCATCTACGTACCCCAATTAGTTATTACCTAGCAGAAAGCAACCTTTAAGCTGTTCCTTACTTACCATCACTATTGTTTTTGTAACGACACGTTTATATTCTATGAAGCACAAATCATGCATTTATTGTAAAAATTAGTACGCAATTATTTTATGTTATAATTAGACACACAGACATTCGTTAATAGATTATTCAGCACATATACTTGCGTATTACCCTTCCCCCACGTACAGTGTTGATTAATACGTTTAAACGAACATTTTATTAATTATTTATAAAATTTGTTAGGGGTTAAAAATTTTATTTTCTCTGCTCCATCACCACCGTAAGCCCCCCTAACCTCACCAGGAAACTAATGCTTTCTGGCAACCACTGAACATGACAACTCTGTCCCCTCAGGGTTTGTGGAAACAGTACAGAACCTTTCGCTCAGTCACCCTTGCTCACTTATTCTCAGAGAAATACACAGAAAATACATAGTGGGCCATTGTCAATAAATTTATTGAACCAACATTATTCTTGCATAAAATACGTGTGCTGCAATAATTAATAGACAGAAGCAGATAACGTGATTACAAACACCAAAAGTGTAAATAGTAGATATAGTTCAACCATGGTGCTAAAGCAATGTATATTGCAGGCATATAAAACAAGGTGGTAATCAAGTGTACTCCTACGATGCAAACCCTAGATTGTGTGTAGGTGTAAAGCCACGAAACCCCCAAGGGATGATCCAACCCGATTACCTGATGGGAGGGAATGAAGGACCCCGTCTTGGTCACGAACTGGACACCCCTCACGAGATGTCAGACGGTGTGGTGAATTCTCAGCATGCATGGACCTCTGTGTCAGCGGAAGTGCCTCCTCTACTAATCCATCGGGATGCTCATTTTCTATAATAGAAAGCCTCCTTGCGATGTGCGTATAGATTAGTGATGTTATGGATATGTAGATAGCCCTGTCGCCCAGTGGATGAAGATAGGGATGACATTTGTACATAGTGCGAAACGAGACCTTGTGCATGATGTTCAGGGCATTGTGATAATGTTGTGTGAAGCTAGATGTGTAAACAAGTTTAGTTTCAAGGAAACTAATCCAACATTGTCATGCACGCAAATATGTGCAAAAGGTCACAGCTGAAAATGTTATTTGTGAGGACAAATTAATAAATAAGCTGCTTTGCTACATTGGACTAACTTGAGAATATAACACTGCATCGTCTCAGTGAGGCCACGAGTCTCGCCAAAAGAGGGGCTATGTGGACGCTGAATACTTTATAGAAGCTGGGAGTGAACTTGTCCTGTCCCTTTGTCAGGATGAAGCTGGGCAATGGCTGAGAGGACCTCATCTGTACAGAGACTGACCTCTAACAGAAGTATTACTTGTGCTGACAAAAACGTGGTAGGCCTACACCTCCAGGGGGTTTGCCACCTAAGCTGTAAAAAGGTCAGCACAGAAGTGTTAAAATGATTGTGCTATGTGTGCTATATCAGCATTTCTGGTAGTTTCTATGGCTTTCACTTGTCAGGTTCTTCGCAATCAATATCTTGCACATCTGGGCTCTCAATGTATAGGCGAGGAGCCTCCCTGCCTTAGTGCCTCCCACATAGTATTTTTGTGTAATGCAGAGAAGAGCATATTCAGCTCTATCCAGAAAGCTGTGCACTCTGGTGCATAAGTGTGCCTCCTCCAAAGCTTTCACTTGCTCTTCAAATGCAGAGCGTTTATCTCTCCTGTTTTTATTAAGTCTCACAGAGATCACTTTGAGGGTGTCCTTGATGACTGCCTTGAGCGATTCCCATAACAGGGAGATGGAGGTGCCAGGGGTCTCGTTAATTTGAAGAAAGTGCATAATCACCTCTCTGACCTCCTTGAATGTTGAATCGTATGTTAGAAGTTTATTGTTGAGTCACAATGTTCTAACAGACACAACTGACCAGGGTGTGCGGAACGAGATTGTGATAGGAGTGTGCTCAGAAATCACCGAGACCACTATATTATCTGCCTGGGTAAGCTGACAGGAGATGAGGTGAGGTCAGAAAGTAGTCTATCCGGGCATATGTCAGGTGAGAGGTGGAGAAGAAGGTACAGCTCCTAGAGGTGGGGTTCGGGGCACGACAGGCATCAGTGAAGTCTATGTTGTGAAGCCATCGGAGGGTGTCTGCTGTGAAAGCCCCTGATTGTCCTGTTCTCTGAGCTGACCTGTCTAAGGATTAGTTTGGGATGATATTGAAGTCCCCGCCTGTGGCAACATCCACATCGGGATGAGATAAGGAGGTTTAATGCATTAAGGATAAACTGTTCCTGATGATTGTCGGAAGGCGTATAGTAGCCAGTGTAACAGTTCAGGGAGATCCTCAAAGAGAGGAGCCTTCCAGTCACCTGCTCGCTTGGGTTTGAAGGACCTGTCCCTGAAACTTACTACCCAGCAGCATGCCAACCTAGCTTTCTTCCCGGGTCCTGAGGAAAAATACTGTCTGTTGAACCAATGGAATCACATTCTACCCCAATCTTTCTTGAGAAGGTGTGTCTCAATGGGAATCTCTGAGCATAGAGAGGAGCTCTAGATGTTTTGCTGGAGCATTGAGGCCTCGGACATTAAAGCTCACTATTTTAACCATTGGGCCGATGTCTACTGGGGGTTGTGGCAGTGTAGAATGGGAGGGCAGTAGGGGACCTAGTGGGGCTCTTGACTTCTCCAATTGCTGAGGCAGCCTGTGGGTAAGATGGATGGTCCCTGGGTGGGGGATGGGGACAAACTGGGGTTAGAACAAGCAATAAGTCTTTCCCTCCATGGTATTCATCTGAGTCTCTCGTGAGGGGGTTGTGACACCGGGCATTGTGTCAAGGAATTCACTGAAGGGGCTTGGTGCCAGCTCCCCACCAACACTGACTCAGAAGACTCCTAAAGGGTGTTGGCAGCCTCGGTCAGCCTTAGCTGTGCGGTTCTCCCATCGCCGGGGCACAGGATCGTAATCTCAAAAGAGGAGATATGGTACCACGACATGCAAGACAAGCTGGTAAGCTAGCCATTAGGTTTCCTGCTACCATGCAGTGGCATGAGTCTGGAGCTGGTGAAGCAATGCTGTGCATTCTTGGTGGCTTTTATCTGCTGTTGGTTTTGTGGGCATTCTTCCTGGGTGTTTTTGCTCAGAATTTGATGAGAAGGGGATCCATGGCTCTGAGTGTTTGAGTCTGCAGGGAGATCTCCTAGCTCCAAAATAGACCAAGCCTCCTCCATGGTGCAAATCAAGTGGGTTTCCAGATTCCCCACAAATATCAATTGAAAAAGGGGCCCTCATTTGTATTTGACTCCTTTATCATGCAAAAAGGAGGTAGCTATTTTGAGAGGCTGACGTCTCTGGAGAGTTATAGGGGACAGATACTAGTAGAGCCATACTGTCACACCCTCAAAAAGGACTGGTCTTTGGTCCCGGACTGCCACAATTATGGCCTCATTCTAGCGATAGTGGTGAATGCCTGTTAATATATATCTTGTGGCCTACCTGGGTCTTTTTCGGCTGACCTGCCATGTGTGTGTGTTCCCGCTAAGTCTGAGAGGGTCTGTTTGAAGAGTCATATTACATAGTCCTCGAGATCCCCCCATTCTGCTTGGAGAGGGAAAACTTTAACCCTAGTGTTAGAGCAGTATGACCTGTTTTCTAGGTCCCCTAGATAGATCTGCATTTCTGTATTTTTCTTTTGTAGTATCATCAATTTGTATCAGTAAGTTTCAAGCTCCTCTTTCTTAGTTTTGCTACCAATTTCAAGGGTCGCCACTCACTGAGTGATCTCTCTCACACCGAGTGGCAACATCTTCACGAATTGCTGCAATATCTTCCCTAAATTTGCTAAATAGCGACTCAATGAAGGAGCGAGTAAATGGTGCGTCTGCCTCTGAGCAATTGGGGTTCAGAGCCAGGGAGCTTAGGCTTGGGTCATCAGAGAAAGCAGCATCTTGTGGGAGGTCTATTTTCTTGGTAGATACTTTGTTCAGCATGCTTTAAGTGTGGCATCTTTCTTTGATCCATGTGTTGCAATGGTAGGTGGGGGCACCCCTCTTATCCCAGGGCACTTTATGCCAGGTTGTAATGCACAGTTTGTGCTACTGAGAGGATATGTCTGTGTCTGTCACCAGTGTGGAGCACTAGGACAATGGTATGAGTTGTGCACACTTCAATTCATCACCAGAGTAAGCTTTCTCTAAGTTCAGGCCCACTTCGCAACTCTCTGCAGCCTAGTCTAGCCCTCTAGTTAGCCACCTTGGGGACTGGCTCCCATGAGGGGCTGATCTACTCCCGGGGAGGTTCGATGAGGAGCTGGGGTTGCTGACCGCACCCCGTGGGGGGGCAGGTGGCTTAGATCACTGTTGGCCTCCAGAAAGCACTCACTTTGCCACTTCCAGACCTAGGAGGCTACTGTGTGACTGCAAAAACCATCAAGATCAGCATCTCCTGCACAATTCAGGCCTGGGGCCTCCTACCTACGTCCAGGTGTTTGCGGCCCTCCATCCTCCATGGTTCCTAGCCACATCTCCAGTGAGCGGCTGTCATCAGCTCCCAGTATGCCTCAGAAGGTCCACTTCGTGGCATCACAGCAGGCGCAATTGGAGCTGCTCCTAGGTCGAAAAATGCTGTTGGTGGCGTGCAATGCGCTGTCTTCAGCTCCGATCTCTGAGGTCTCTCCTCAGAGCAATGGCCAGGATCTCACTGCATGGCTGGTGCAGGCTATCTCCCCCATTTGGGGTGGAGGGCTACTGTGGGTGGTGTGCCCCACGGAAGGCTGTCTGCTCCTGTAGGCATTGCTAGGGCCTGTGGCAGCCTCTCTGGCAGGGCAATTTTGATCGCGGGTGTTGCTGAGGGCGAAAGCATGAAATCCCACTGTGGACAACTCTAGCTGTTGTTGTGCCTACCTCAGGCCAAAGGGCAGGATCTTCGTGTCTGGCCAGTGCAGGGCTTCTACCTCCTTCTGGGGTAGAGGGGCACTCTGGGTTATGTGCCCTTCGGATTGCCGCCTGCAGGGAGGTGCTAGGGTCTGTTGTGGCCTCTCTGACTGGACTCCCCACTTCGTAGGCTCCGTGACTGGCATCATCTTGAAATCCTGCTGTGGTCCACTCTAGCAGTTGTCATACACACCACCCCAGTTGGTACCGCCGGGACTGTCTGTTCAGGTCCCTCTCCTCTAGCAGTATCTCTCCGTCTGACGGCGACTCAGGTACTGCGTTGGAAGGGCGAGGCTGCCTTGAAGAAAGTAGGATCTGCTTTCATGGTTACCCCCACTTTTTGCTTGATGTAATTCTGTATCTGACTAGTCTGACTGGGATCCTGCTAATCAGGACCCCAGTCTCTGTGCTTTCTCCCCTAAATTGGTTTGGTCAGTACTTAGGTACATCCCAGATTGGACACTGGTGCAACCTTATCAGTCCCTAGTATATGGTACTAAGGTACCCAGGGCATAGGTACACCAGGGGTCCCCCATGGGCCGAAGCATGTATTATGCCACCCATGGGAGACCACTCAATTTGCAACTACAGGCCTGCCATTGCAGCCTGTGTAAGCTGGTGCTAGCACAACTTACGAAAGATATAGGTTTCCCTATATCTAAAGTCACTGTATTTAAAACCTATGTCACCCCTACAGCAGGCCTTTGCAATCCTGAAGGCAGAGTGCTTGGTTCTAAGTGTGAGGGTGGCCCTGCATGAGCAGGACATACCTACGACCAACGGAGTCCATTCTCCCGGGTTGTGAGACAGCCATATGACATATAGAGGGGTTTGCGTCATTACGCGGTGACCATCTTGAAACTGGCTGTAATGAATCCTATCATGTTTGGTATCAAACATGTTGGAATCATACCTCCCACACCGTAAGCGGTGTGGGAGGCATGATTCCAAGCAATGGAAAGGCCCTCTGTACTCCTTGTACCAGTCTTCCAGACCCGGACCGCAAGTCAGGGCTGCTGCCGGTCAGAGACACGTTTCTGCTCTCCTGCTGCTGAGCCAAGCTTGGGCAGGGGAAGGCAGAACAATAGGTATCCTGACACAGGAAGGTGTGACCACCTCCCAGATAGGATTAAGTGTATTGGGGCAGGGTGGGAGCACTTGCCAGCGCCACATAGTCTGCATGCAGGGCACACTTGGTGCCCTCCATGCATTGTCCAGATCAAACCAGTTCATGGAGCCATTAGCTCCCGCTCTGGCGCGAAACTGGACAAAGGACATGGGAGTATCCTCCCCCTTGTCCAGCCCCTCCTTTGGGAGGGACCCCTGAATCGTCCCAACCCTTTCCTTAGGGTATTTCAGGGCTTACCTGTAGGTGGGTCCCTAGATTCGTAGTGGGACAAGATTCATTTCAGACAGCACTTCTTCTTCAACCGTCTGGGCACTCAAGGCTGCAACCGGGAAGATTCCTGCTGCTCCTGATCTCCTCGCCCTGCTCATCTGCTGCAATGTCCGCACCTGTGCGCCATACAGGAACCTTCCAAGGCCTGTGGGCATCCAAGACACCTGAAGGAATCTCCCTTGAAGTGAAGGAGTCACTTTCCTGCATCTGCAGGCACCACAACTAAACTGACAGTCTACAGATCCTGAGCTCCAACGGACTCCGAAAGGCTCAGCAACACAGGTGGTAGTTCTCCACATCCCACGAGGCCTGACCTGTCCTCTCACCAAGTTTAAGGCCAGTATCCCTTGTCGGAGCTGCAGGAACCGAACCCCTGTGCACCGCATTGACTTGCAGTTGCAAAGGCTTGTTGGCTTTCTTCCACCAAGATCTTTGGGCTTCAAGTAGCCCCAACCTCAAGCATCTTGAGTGACCAGGATCTTCATCCTCACCACATCTCTTGCAACGTGGGCTTGCATCTTTGGTGAGCTGCTTGAGGTCCTCTTGCGACTCCAGTGTCTCCGGCTTGTGGGTCCTCTTGAGGGTCATCTACGGATTCTTTGGGCTCCCTTGATTGCTCGGGGCCTGACCTGACTCCCCTGCTTGTGGTGAGTCTCCTGGACCTTGCTGGTCCCGACATTGCACCTTTCTCTATCTCCATGTTGGTTGCAGTTGCCAAGGCTTGTTGGTGCTCCCGCTGGACACCGACCCCTCAACTCTCGACATCGGGTGTGGGACAGCTCGTGTTCAGCTCCTGGTCTTCCACAGCATTGCCTGGTCCACACAGCTGCAGTTCTAAGGTCACCGTCAGCTCCCCTTGCAGGACCCGACATCGGTGGGCATTCGTCTTCCGTGCCTCCTGGTCACTCCTGAATGGCATAGGCTCTGTCCCCTCTGCTTGCAGGTTCTTCACAGCTTGAATCCACCTTTGAGTTCCACCAGACACTTTCACCTTTTCCAGCAGCAGCATCTTTCTGAAGTCCCCCATTGGAATCGAAGGCGGTTTCCGACGCCACTTCCCACCTATGCACCCGGCTTCCCTGGGGCAGGTATCCTGGTTCCTAAGGTATCCTCGGGTGGGGTAGCTCTCCAAACTTCGGTCTTCCACAGGGTTTCTTCAGGATCCGCTGGGAAGGGTCCTTCTTCTTTAAAAGTGCAACCGCAACTTACCCGTTGACTTGTATTGATCACGCAGTCGTGTTCCCACTGAGCACACAACCTCTGTGGGGCTCCTAGTTACTTACCTGGGGTGGTTCCTTGGGTCCCTGGCAATTCTACGCCTTCTGGGCACAGTCTTGACTCGAGTCATGGTTCGCACTCCACAAATTTAGCATATGGTTTGGTGTCCCCCATGTGACCTCTGTGTATTACGTGCTACTTACCTGTTTCTATTGAACAGTATTGTGTGCACTGTGTGCATCTCCGGCTAGGAGATACCTGTATGTGTTAGTGAGTGTTATATAATAAATATGTATTTTTATAAATACACTGTGGGGTTCTTTTTCACTTAATCTATATCAATAAGATTATGTTCTGGTAAAACAAGCTGCTTTACACTCCTTCTGCACTAAGCCTGAAGGCTGCTCTCCACAGCTACCACCAGTGCTTAATTTGTGCCGGTGTTTTCCGGTGCTTAGCACCGGCACCTATTTATCAGGGCCGGGTCTACACCTAAGTGCCACTGCCAACTCACATCAATGTCTGGACTCTACCTCCTTTGTCGCAGTAAGTATAATTGACTAGTGTTGTTTAAACTTCACACTCTGTCTCCCGAGTTCCCGGAGACGAGTGCTGCTGCTGCTAAGCCGATAATAAATGCACGTCAGTTCAGTCTTTCCAGTGGGCGGGCCACTGATTGGGCTGGATTTGGTTCTGTGGGGTATGGGCTGCGGCAGCGTGCGTACCACTTTTCAAAATTCCACCCCATTCACATACTGCACGAGTCACCGCCCTACAGTTCAGCAGGACATCCAGGGCACTATTATTTGAAGCAGGCGCATCCAGCGTGTAGTGCTGCACTGCGCAGGAGCAGGCCTCTTCTATAAAGGAAGTGCTACCAGTGCCTAAGTAACCCAGTAAGTAACAAACCTACGCTGCTATTTCTTGAGCATGGTCACTAACAGACTTGGGGGCATATTTACGTTCCCTGGCGCATCCCTGCATATCAGCAGGGATGCGCCAGGGAAAATGCGTCACGCAAGTTTACCCTTGCGCCACATCCGATGCGCCGCATTTACAATGCGGCGCATCGTGGCGCAAGGATAAGCAGATGCGTGACGCATCTGCCGGCGGAAGGTTGGCGCAGTGCTGAAGTTGTGTCGCAAGCGCGACGCAACTCCAGCACTGTTCCAACCTTCCCTATCCCTAACATGGTGCGTCAATCCTTACGCCTGCTTGAAGCAGGCGTAAGGATTTGACGCACCAGCGTCGGAAAAGTGACTGCGTGAAATCTTGTAGATTTCACTACGTCACTTTTCCGAGGCGTTCCTGCGCCGGAACGCCCCCCCCCTGCGCCGGTACGCCCACATGAAACCTGACGCAGGTTTCATGTGGCGCAGGGGTTTACTACGTGACGCATCTCCCTAGATGAGTCACGTTGTAAATATAGCGCAACGCGGCGCATGGTTTGCGTCGCCGCTGCGTCACATGCGTGACGCAACGGCGGCGCAAAAGTGGCGCAAGTGGCTTGTAAATATGCCCCTTGGTATAAACCGAGACTGCGAGGTGCGGCGGTTTTGTATTCGGATGAGGTGTTGAAATGTACGTATTTTAATTTCCTACATCAAGCCTCGTGGTTCAGGTTATTTGTGCAGTCAGTGGTTCCTGCTGTGGGGGTACGGAAAAACCAAGAGAAACTGATGTCTTACATGTAAGAGTGTGATCCTTTTTGTCAAGTGTGCCACCATAGACGGGAGGACACATCAGATTTTTCTTAATGAGCCTTAACCAAAAACAAATATGTGCGCAAGGTACGACACCATTCATCATCACTTCTGTTCTTTTAAAGAGGGGGCCCAGTGATATATACACTATTGCTACTGCTACAACTACAAAACTACCAACTGTGATAATAATGATATCTTTATTACAGTGCATCAAAATTATTTTTTTCATGAGTAATTGCTAAAACTATGAATTTGACGGCCGAAGAAAATATCACTGAACACAATGGAAAAAAGTCACTGAAACATCAACTGATATTTTTATTTTGGTTTGCTGCAAAAATAAACACAATTTGGCAGGAAAACTGATATTTCACTTTCTAATTTCATTCGTTGTGCGCACTATTAACTCATCTACATATTCCACTACGCTCGACATTTACTCAAAACACATGATCCGACTACATCTGGAAGAGTTCCTATATGTCACTGCTGATACCGAATATATATCCACACCACAGCTAATCAGTAGACTTCTGAGCTAGAAAAGATACAATAATTCATGTCTACTTCAGCTGCTAAATTTTACACCTCTTGACAGAGGAAGACTACACTGTTTATCCATGGGCAAGTAAAATTAAAAAAGAAGAGAGTGCATGTAAGTTTGCATTGTAACCTTTTAATAGGACAACAATGGCCACCCATTGGGAAATGATTCCATATGATGGATGACACACAATCTTAGTCTTATTAAAACGTGACATTATTAAGGTTCAACCCCGGCACTTGTTTTCAGAGGCAAATATGCTCTAAACGAGGGCGTAGAGAATTATATTGGTTCCCAATTAATATTGCATTATTGTATACATTTCTATTTTTCCAACTGTTCCTCATTTTTCCAAATATCCCGGGGAGCTGTAAGAACAGATCCTATACCAGTGCATGCATCCCTTTTACAATTAACCAAAATCTGTGACTATTTGACAGATAAGGATACTTAGACAGAGTTTGTCAGTTTAACGTTACTGCGGGTTTGTACCACAGAGCGATACCCACAGCAGCAACAGGGCTAGTATAGTGAAGTGTTAAAAAACCTTGAGGCCCGTCTCCTTGTGCAAAGACCATGAAGAGATTGATTGGGGAGACTCAACAACTGCCTAAGGGACTGTTTTTCCTGATAATGGAGTACCATTAAATGAATATAACCGCAAACACCTGGCCCATAGGTTGGTCTTGGTGAGCACTCTGCATTGTAGACTGCCCAGAGTTGTTCTATGAGCGATGCCCAGACTTGGCATGAAGAATTCGAGGCACGATGAGGAGAGTGGTACTGGCGTGTTTTTTTTTTTTTTAAGTACTGCTTATCTGCCACTGAAAAGTTTTTGCGTTGGGCACCTCTCATCTCTAATGTATGTACAGGACAGGATAAAATGTTTGGAAGTGCAGATGGTGTGAAAGGAGAGGAAGTTTATTGTTTGCACAATTCGGATTGTACTGCGGCATTCCAAGAACTGGACTGTGTCCTTCCTCTTGTCTCACTGCTATTTTCTTTATGTTCTCCTCTTTATGTTGCCCCTTCTCCCTCCTGCCAAATGCCCCTCATGGACCAACCTCCAATCACTGCCTCATCTAGTGTCATGGTACACCTTTCCTGTTACACCCCATGTCACCCCCAAATCTCGCAAACCTGTCCCTCTCCCAACACCATCTACCTATCCAGTCACTTTACCAGCTCTTACTGTGACTGAACACCTCTTCATGTCACTGCCCCTAATCTCTCAGCACAGTCAACCTCTCTTACACCATTATTCACATCCCCTCTGTCTCTCATTGTCCGCTTCTCCTCTTCTGTACCCTTCTCCTCTCAAGGTCACCTTCTCCCATCCCTGCCCACATCTCCTATCACTGCTACGTTCTCCAATATAGTTCATCTTTGATCACTCTGTATTCTCAGTGTCCTCTTATAGTTTCACTTGCCATTTCCTATCACTCATTGCATATCATGCCACCTTTCCTGTCTCATATTCATCACTGCCAACCACCTGATAGCACTGAAAGCCTGGTAATGGAGGGACAGAATTAGCAGGATATGTCACTGTGTCACTGACTCTTCCCCTATACCAATTACACAACCGGTATCCTACAGACCAATACAGGAATCCCAATAGAGGGAAAGTAGTCCCCAATACCAACATCCTTTCAGAAGACTAATGAGGAGAAATTTGTCCCCAGGAAACCCCTTGTAGGAGAGTAGGATCTGCTTCACATGGGTACCCTCACTTTTTGCTGATGCTTCACTGTTTTTCGACCTTAGTCTGGCTGGGGCCCTGCTAATCAGAACCCCAGCCTAGCTGCTTCCTCTTTAAAATGGTTTCTATGTGCCTTAGGCACATCCCTGATTGGAATCTGGAGTGCCCTTATAAGTCCCTAGTATATGGTATACTATGTACCCAGGGCATAGGTACCTCAGAGGCCTACCAGGGGCTGCAGCATGTATTGTGCCACCCCTGGAAGGCCATCCAAACTGACACCACAGGTCTGCTACTGCAGCCTGGGTAAGGTGGTGCATGCAACCCTTACTGTGATATAGGCTACCTATATCACTACATACACACACACATATAAACCTATAAGTCACTCCTATGGCAGGCCTTATCAATCCTGAAGGCAGAGTGCGTGGTTCCTATGTGAGAGGGTGCCCCTGCATGAGCTGGGCCCCTCTGCAGCGTTCGGAGACCCTTCTCTGATGCTGTTTGTAGTGCAGCCCGACCATATACTCTTAAGGGCATTATAACCTCGCGTTAAATGCTAACTTTGGGATGGCTGCACGGAAACATGTCGTGTTTGGTGTCAAACATCTTGGAATACTACCCCCCCGCCAGTTCTGGCGGCGGGGGTAGCATTCCACCCTTCTAGAGGGAGAGACATGTACACACCGGTATACCCGGTACTGACTTTCCAGAGCCCTGGCATCACAAAATGGATGCCGCTGCCACAGACACGAGTCTGGCCTCCTGCTGCTGACCGATACTCCGGCAGGGGAGGCCTGGACAATAGGTTTCCTGTCCCAGGGAGGTGTAACCACCTCCCCAGACAGGATAGTGTGTATTGGGGCTGGGCGGGAGCACTCTCTGGTGCTTTGAAGTCCTGCACTGGGGGCACATTTGGTGTCCCTGTGCATACCCCAGTTCAAACCGGCTCAGGGGCTTCCAGCCCCTGCTCTGGCGCGAAACTGGACAAAGGGAAAGGGGTGTAACCACCCCTCTGCCCTGACCCTCCCATAGGTGGGGCCACAGAGTATGTCCAACCCCCTACCTTAGTATAAGTATGGGACCCCAGTCCTTAGGACTTTAGATTTACCTGGACAAAACTCTGATACAGAATCCTGGACCTTCGACGCTCTACTTTAAGATTAGAGGACTGAAGAATCTCCCTTGGGGTCAAGGAGTGACTCCCCTGCTTGGCAGGCACCAACGAAGCAATTGTCCGGTCTGCATCGCTGAAGCTCCCGCCGGACGCCGAAGTCTTTGCATCACCAGAGGTGGATTTCCAGACTTTCCCGAGGCTACCCTGAGTCCCCAGCAGAGCTGAGGCCCGGGGCTATCGTGGGTAACGTGGAACCGTGACCCCTGGACACTGCGTACTTTTGTAAGTGCATCCTCTTCTGGGTCTCCCACGAAGTTGTGCTTTGGGCTCTGAGTAGCCCCAGCCTCCAGCACCGACTGCACCGATGATCACTGGCCTCCACTCCACGAGTGTCCTGTGAGCCAGCTCCAAGTGCGTCCACTCGAGGCTCCTTTGCGGTCGCTAGTCCGTTGGCTAGTAGGCCCTCCCGAAGGCCAATCTTCTTCTGCTTGGGCTCCCTGGTTGCTCCAGGCGTGCCCTGACTTACCCTCGCTGGGTGAGTCCCACAGACCTTGCTGGTCTGCAACATCGTCCTTCTTCCATTTCCACGAGACTTGCCGTTGCCAAGGCTTGTTGGGTCCAAGCCGGTCGCCGACACCCCTGCAATCGACAAACGTCATGGGACAGCTGGAATCCAGCTCCTGGTTGTCGTCGACGCCTCCTGGACCTCGTGGCTGAAGAGTCAAGACGACCGTCAACCTACCTGAAGCACTCGACATCGGTGGGCATCTGCTCATCGCCTTCCTGGTCACTGGCTAGTGACCCAGACTCTGTCCCCTCTGCTTTCAGGTTCTTCAGATCTTCGATCCACCTTTGGATCCACCCGAACACTTTCGACTTGGCCGCCAGCAGCACTTTGCAGCAGATCGCCATTGAAAGCGACGACGAAACCCGACCCCGAAAGACACCTATGCACCCGGCTCCCCTGGGTGAGGTAACTCGAGTACTCCGGTGCTCCCGTGGGTATTGACACTAGAACAGCCTAGTTCTCAAAGGGTTTGCTCCAAGTCCTCCTCTAAGTGTCCCTTTTCTTTTAAATTCAAATCGCGACTTTCCCCATAGAAGTTAACGGCGATTCGCGGCTGTGTTCATACACTGCACGCGTCCCCCGTGGGTCCCCTGTGTCACTACCTTGGGTGGTTCCTTGTGGTCCAAGCACTTCTACAGGCTCTAGGCCCTGTGTCTAGCTCAATCGTGGTTCTTATACCACTTTATTGGTATATGGTTTGGTACGCCCCTAGGGCTCAAACGTGTATTTGTGCTATTACTGTAGATAACTAACTTATAATTTATGTACTTCGAACTCTAGCCTCATAAAGAGACTAGAGGGGTGTGTTTAGCAATAACTACATATATTTTGAATATATACCTGGTGTGGTCCTCTTTCATTTGGTCACTCAAGAGATTATAGACTGGTAAAACAAGCTGCTTTACATTCCTTCAAGACTTAGCCTGAAGGCTGCTCTCCATAGCTACCACTAGGATAGCTTTCAATAAAGGTTGTCTTTAACCTATCTCCAATAAGGGGTTGTTTGGACTGGTGCAAGGTGCCCACTATAATTAGTGGACAGCATATGCCAGGCCAACTTCTCACATTGGTGTGAAGCGTGTGGGATTCCAGCTTGCTATTGTTTTACCAGATAATCTCAATTGAATTGATCAACTGAAAACCACTAAGGGTACCTAAGGTACATATAAATCAAGCTTAGTAATACAGTAAGTTCTACTGAACTTAGAGTTGTGTGTTAAGGGATAGCACACCCTTTCTACAACTCAAGAGAGTTTAGTAGGCCACACTAGAGTAGGTAGTGCATACACCACACCTCACTAGTAATGTCTTCAAAGCCAGGACCCAGTGAGTCCTCGCCAGAAGCCAGTGGGCTTCTTCCCTCCAAGTATGATAAACTCCCATTCTTGGAATTGAGAGCATTATGCAATACTAGGAGGTTGAAGGCAGGCAAAAGTGCCAGCACCCAACACCTCAGGGAGGTGTTACTAGCTGATGATCTCAGCAGGCCCATAGGGTCTGAAGGGGTAGGCAAAGAGGGTGGGGCAGAAGATGAGGAAGGGGCCAGGGGTGAAGAAACCCAGGCCCCCCCTCTGAAACTGGCCAGGAAGGTGAAAATGACCTTGTCCTGGAAAACCCAATTCCTCCTGTGGAGGAGGAGGAGGAGGATCAGAATGACCTCCCCTTTGTCCCCCCAGGAAGAGTACTGAGTGTGCCCAGAAGGTCTAGTTCTCCTTCTCAGGAGTCTAACCACTCTGACACCTCAATAGGGACCTCTGTCTCCTCTCATAGGAGGGAATCTCTCATGAGAGGAGGAAGAGACTGATTCAGTATGAGCAAGCCCAGCTTGAACTCAGAAAACAGCAATTGGCTATAGACAGGGAGTCCCTAGATCTCTATAGAGAGAGACAAAAGATGGGACTAGAGTCCCATGGTGGCAGCAGTTTCCCCAAAGATAGGGAAAGGTCTTATGACCATAGAAATCTGAGCAAGATTGTCCCTCCCTACCAGAGTGGGGATGACATCCACAAATGGATAACTGCTCTAGAGAGGGCCTGTAAAGTACAGAGGGTCCCTCAGGAGCAGTGGGCAGCAATCTTGTGGCTCTCCTTTGCAGACAAAGGTAGAGACAAGCTCCTCACTGTTAGAGAGGAGGATGCTGATAATTACAAAGTCTTGAAGAGTGCTCTAATTGATGGGTTTGGCCTAACCACTGAACAATACATGTTAAAGTTCAGGGATACCCAAAAAGCACAGACTCAAGACTGGGTGGACTTTGTTGATTGTTCTGCCAAGGCTCTGGAGGGTTGGTTATTGGGCATTAAGGTGTGTGACTTCACAGGATTGTACAATCTGATCATGAGGGAGCAGATTCTTAATAACTGTCAAAATCAGCTGTTGCATCAGCACCTGGTGGACTCTGATCTGACCTCTCCCCAAGAATTGGGAAAGAAGGCAGACAAATGGGTCAGAACCAGGGTGAGGCAGAAGGTACAGAACCAAGGTGGTGACCCTAAGAAGCAAGATTCGAAAAACTCTGATAAGGGTGGGGAGAAGGGTAAAGATCAAAAGTCTTCACAAGGCCCCCAAAAATCTTCTTCAGGTGGGGATTTACAGTCTAACAAAGGGAAAGGCCAAAGGAAACCATGGTGCAAGGTCTGTAAGCAAAAGACCCACTGGACCAGGGATTGCACCAAGTCCAAAGACTCTACTCCAGCCCCCACCAATGCCCCTAAGGCACCTGCTCCCCCTAGTGCAGTTACAGTTGGTGGTGGGACTACACAAGCCAAGGGTTTAGTAGGGTTGACCCTGGGTAAGGAGATGAGCTCTGACCTAGTCAGAGAACTCACTCAGGCTGTCCTAGTCTGTGATGGAGGCATGGATGTGACCTCCTCTGTGAGTCCCAGTAATCTGGGCAAGTACAGGCAACAGCCCTTAATCAATGGAAAAGAGGCTTTGGCAATTAGGGACACAGGGGCAAGTGTCACCATGGTGACACAAGACCTTGTGACTCCTGGACAGATTATACTTGGTGAAATGTACCAAGTGACAAATGCTAGCAACGTCAGAACAGACCATACTCTGGCAGTTGTTAACTTCTCCTGGGGAGGGGTAACTGGCCTTAAGAAGGTTGTGGTAAGTGCAGACCTACCCGTTGAATGCTTGCTTGGCAATGACTTAGAAACTTCAGCTTGGGCAGAAGTGGAGCTCAGGACCCATGCAGAAATGCTGGGCATCCCTGCAGATGTGTTTGCTGTGACCAGGTCACAAGCCAAAATGTCTAACACTGAACAGGCCTTGGATCCTGGAATAATGGACCAAGTGCCCTCCAAGAAGAGGAGTAGTAGGGTAAAGGCAGTGCCTTCCCCCTTGGCTCAGAAGGAAGATCAGTCTCTTGAGGGGGATGATCTCAGTCCTGAGGAAGGAACTGTCCCAGAGAAGCTTGAACCTGACCAGGTTGAGTTCTTGGGGACAGGGGGCCCTTCCAGGGCAGATCTGAGCCAGGAGCAGCAGAGCTACCCCTCTCTTGAACCCCTCAGACAGCAAGCTGCTGCTGAGGCTGCTGGGAAAGCTAGTGGTCCCCATACTGTGTATTGGGATGATGGACTCTTGTACTCAGAGTGTAGAGACCCCAAGCCTGGTGCCACCAGGAGGTTGGTTATACCTCTGAAGTTCAGGGGCTTCCTATTGACCCTAGCCCATGACATTCCCTTAGCAGGTCACCTGGGCCAGAACAAGACTTGGGACAGAATTGTCCCTCACTTTCACTGGCCCCACATGTCTGAAGACACCAAGGAGTTTTGTCGCTCCTGTGTAACCTGCCAGGCCAGTGGCAAGGCAGGTGGCACTACAAAGGCCACCCTGATACCACTACCTGTGGTGGGGGTTCCCTTTGAAAGGGTGGGGATTGACATTGTTGGTCCCATGGATCCCCAAACAGCATCTGGGCACAGATTTATCCTGGTGGTAGTGGATCATGCCACCAGGTACCCAGAGGCTATTCCCCTTAGGACCACTACAGCACCTGTGGTGGCAAGGGCCCTCCTGGGAATTTTCTCAAGAGTGGGCTTCCCTAAGGAGGTTGTATCAGACAGGGGTGCTAACTTTATGTCTGGATACTTAAAGGCAATATGGAAGGAGTGTGGAGTGACTTACAAGTTCACCACACCCTATCACCCACAATGCAATGGTTTAGTTGAGAGATTCAACAAAACCTTGAAGGGCATGATTAAAGGGCTCCCAGAAAAGCTTAGGCGAAGATGGGACATACTCTTGCCCTGCCTTTTATTTGCATACAGGGAGGTGCCTCAAAAGGGGTTGGCTACAGCCCTTTTGAACTTTTGTTTGGTCACCCTGTCAGGGGTCCATTGTGCTTGGTGAAGGAAGGATGGGAGTTACCTCTCAAGCCCCCAAAGCAAGACATAGTGGACTATGTACTTGGTCTCCGCTCCCGGATGGCTGAGTATATGAAAAAGGCAACTAAAAACCTTGAGGCTAGCCAGGAACTTCAAAAAGCCTGGCATGACCAAAAGGCTGTACTGACTGTTTACCAGCCAGGACAGAAGGTGTGGGTGTTGGAGCCAGTGGCCCCAGCAGCTCTCCAAGACAAATGGAGTGGACCCCATACCATTGTTGAACAGAAGGGTGAGGTTACCTATTTGGTGGACCTAGGAACACCCAGGAGTCCCCACAGGGTTCTCCATGTCAACAGGTTAAAACCATATGTGGACAGGGCAGACATGGGCTTGCTCATGGCTACTGATGAGGGACAGGAGGAAGAGAGTGACCCACTCCCTGACCTGCTCTCACAGAACCCTGATGATGGGTCAGTGGATGGTGTAGCCTTGGCAGGCAGCCTCACTACCCAGCAGCAGACTGATTGCAGACAGGTGCTCAATCAGTTCAGACACATATTCTCACTGACACCCAGTCAGACTACCTGGTGCACTCATGAAGTGGACACTGGGGACAGTCTGCCTATTAAAAATAAGATTTATAGGCAACCTGACCATGTCAGGGACTGTATCAGGACAGAAGTCCAGAAGATGTTGGATTTGGGAGTTATTGAACCCTCAGATAGCCCTTGGGCTAGTCCAGTGGTCCTTGTGCCAAAACCTCACACCAATGGTGGGAAAAGAGAGATGAGGTTTTGTGTGGACTACAGGTGGTCTCAATGCAGTCACTAGGACTGATGCCCATCCAATACCAAGGGCAGATGAGCTAATAGACACTCTGGCCTCAGCCAAGTATCTAAGCACATTTGACCTGACAGCTGGCTACTGGCAGATCAGACTAGCTGATGATGCAAAGCCAAAGACAGCATTCTCAACCCCTAGTGGGCATTATCAATTTGTGGTGATGCCCTTTGGTCTGAAGAATGCACCTGCCACTTTTCAGAGGTTGGTGAATACAGTCCTTACAGGTCTGGAAGCCTATAGTGCAGCATATCTAGATGATATTGCTGTCTTTAGCTCCACCTGGGAGGATCACCTGGTCCACCTCAGAAATGTTTTGCAGGCCCTGCAGAAAGCAGGCCTGACTATCAAGGCCACCAAGTGCCAGATAGGGCAGAGTCAGGTTGTGTACCTGGGCCACCTTGTGGGTGGAGGCCAGGTTCAACCACTGCAGAGCAAGATCCAGACCATCATGGACTGGACTGCTCCAATTACCCAGACTCAGGTGAGAGCCTTCTTAGGCCTGACTGGGTACTATAGGAGATTTGTCAAGGGGTCTGGATCAATAGTGACACCCCTGAATGACTTAACTTCCAAGAAAATGCCCAAAAAGGTTCAGTGGACAGTTAGCTGTCAAAAGGCATTTGATGACCTAAAGCAGGCCATGTGCACTGCTCCCATTCTACAGAGTCCTGATTACTCCAAGAAGTTCATTGTCCAAACAGATGCATCTGAATTGGGGGTAGGGGCTGTACTGTCACAATTGAATGATGAAGGTCAGGATCAGCCAGTAGCTTTTATTAGCAGAAGGCTGACCCCTAGAGAGAAACGTTGGTCAGCCATTGAGAGGGAGGCCTTTGCTGTGGTCTGGGCTCTGAAGAAGTTGAGGCCATACTTGTTTGGTACTCACTTCCTTGTTCAAACAGACCATAAGCCCCTCTTATGGCTAAAACAAATAAAGGGTGAAAACCCCAAACTGCTTAGGTGGTCCATTTCCCTACACGGGATGGACTTCACAGTGGAACATAGACCTGGGAGTAACCATGCCAATGCAGATGGACTCTCTAGGTACTTCCACTTAGAACATGAAGACTTAACTGGTCAAGGTTAGTTTAATGTCCCTACGTTTGGGGGGGGTTGTGTAGGAGAGTAGGATCTGCTTCACATGGGTACCCCCACTTTTTGCTGATGCTTCACTGTTTTTCGACCTTAGTCTGGCTGGGGCCCTGCTAATCAGAACCCCAGCCTAGCTGCTTCCTCTTTAAAATGGTTTCTATGTGCCTTAGGCACATCCCTGATTGGAATCTGGAGTGCCCTTATAAGTCCCTAGTATATGGTATACTATGTACCCAGGGCATAGGTACCTCAGAGGCCTACCAGGGGCTGCAGCATGTATTGTGCCACCCCTGGAAGAACATCCAAACTGACACCACAGGTCTGCTACTGCAGCCTGGGTAAGGTGGTGCATGCACCCCTTACTGTGATATAGGCTACCTATATCACTACATACATACACACATATAAACCTATAAGTCACTCCTATGGCAGGCCTTATCAATCCTGAAGGCAGAGTGCGTGGTTCCTATGTGAGAGGGTGCCCCTGCATGAGCTGGGCCCCTCTGCAGCGTTCGGAGACCCTTCTCTGATGCTGTTTGTAGTGCAGCCCGACCATATACTCTTAAGCGCATTATAACCTCGCGTTAAATGCTAACTTTGGGATGGCTGCACGGAAACATGTCGTGTTTGGTGTCAAACATCTTGGAATTCTACCCCCCCGCCAGTTCTGGCAGCGGGGGTAGCATTCCACCCTTCTAGAGGGAGAGACATGTACACACCGGTATACCCGGTACTGACTTTCCAGAGCCCTGGCATCACAAAATGGATGCTGCTGCCACAGACACGAGTCTGGCCTCCTGCTGCTGACCGAAACTCCGGCAGGGGAGGCCTGGACAATAGGTTTCCTGTCCCAGGGAGGTGTAACCACCTCCCCAGACAGGATAATGTGTATTGGGGCTGGGCGGGAGCACTCTCTGGTGCTTTGAAGTCCTGCACTGGGGGCACATTTGGTGTCCCTGTGCATACCCCAGTTCAAACCGGCTCAGGGGCTTCCAGCCCCTGCTCTGGCGTGAAACTGGACAAAGGGAAAGGGGTGTAACCACCCCTCTGCCCTGACCCTCCCATAGGTGGGGCCACAGAGTATGTCCAACCCCCTACCTTAGTATAAGTATGGGACCCCAGTCCTTAGGACTTTAGATTTACCTGGACGAAACTCTGATACAGAATCCTGGACCTTCGACGCTCTACTTTAAGATTAGAGGACTGAAGAATCTCCCTTGGGGTCAAGGAGTGACTCCCCTGCTTGGCAGGCACCAACGAAGCAATTGTCCGGTCTGCATCGCTGAAGCTCCCGGCGGACGCCGAAGTCTTTGCATCACCAGAGGTGGATTTCCAGACTTCACCAGAGGTGGATTTCCAGACTTCCCCAGCAGAGCTGAGGCCCGTGGCTATCGTGGGTAACGTGGAACCGTGACCCCTGGACACTGCGTACTTTTGTAAGTGCATCCTCTTCTGGGTCTCCCACGAAGTTGTGCTTTGGGCTCCGAGTTGCCCCAGCCTCCAGCACCGACTGCACTGAAGATCACTGGCCTCCACTCCACGAGTGTCCTGTGAGCCAGCTCCAAGTGCGTCCACTCGAGGCTCCTTCGCGGTCGCTAGTCCGTTGGCTAGTAGGCCCTCCCGAAGGCCAATCTTCTTCTGCTTGGGCTCCCTGGTTGCTCCAGGTGTGCCCTGACTTACCCTTGCTGGGTGAGTCCCACAGACCTTGCTGGTCTGCAACATCGTCCTTCTTCCATTTCCACAAGACTTGCCGTTGCCAAGGCTTTTTGGGTCCAATCCGGTCGCCGACACCCCTGCAATCGACAGACGTCGTGGCACAGCTCGAATCCAGCTCCTGGTCGTCGTCGATGCCTCCTGGACCTCGTGGCTGAAGAGTCAAGACAACCGTCAACCTACCTGAAGCACTCGACATCGGTGGGCATCTGCTCATCGCCTTCCTGGTCACTGGCTAGTGACCCAGACTCTGTCCCCTCTGCTTTCAGGTTCTTCAGATCTTCGATCCACCTTTGGATCCACCCGAACACTTTCGACTTGGCCGCCAGCAGCACTTTGCAGCAGATCGCCATTGAAAGCGACGACGAAACCCGACCCCGAAAGACACCTATGCACCCGGCTCCCCTGGGTGAGGTAACTCGAGTACTCCAGTGCTCCCGTGGGTATTGACACTATAACAGCCTAGTTCTCAAAGGGTTTGCTCCAAGTCCTCCTCTAAGTGTCCCTTTTCTTTTAAATTCAAATCGCGACTTTCCCCATAGAAGTTAACGGCGATTCGCGGCTGTGTTCATACACTGCACGCGTCCCCAGTGGGTCCCATGTGTCACTACCTTGGGTGGTTCCTTGTGGTCCAAGCACTTCTACAGGCTCTAGGCCCTGTGTCTAGCTCAGTCGTGGTTCTTATACCACTTTATTGGTATATGGTTTGGTACGCCCCTAGGGCTCAAACGTGTATTTGTGCTATTACTGTAGATAACTAACTTATAATTTATGTACTTCGAACTCTAGCCTCATAAAGAGACTAGAGGGGTGTGTTTAGCAATAAATACATATATTTTGAATATATACCTGTTGTGGTCCTCTTTCATTTGGTCACTCAAGAGATTATAGACTGGTAAAACAAGCTGCTTTACATTCCTTCAAGACTTAGCCTGAAGGCTGCTCTCCATAGCTACCACTAGGATAGCTTTCAATAAAGGTTGTCTTTAACCTATCTCCAATAAGGGGTTGTTTGGACTGGTGCAAGGTGCCCACTATATTTAGTGGACAGCATATGCCAGGCCAACTTCTCACACCCCTCACCATCAGTCATGGAATATTTGGAAGTCTGGGTTTTGCTTATTTTCCATGAGCCATGATTCTCATTGACAAGCAGTGCCAGTCAGACTATTGCAGTGCATCAAGCCTGCAATAGTCTCCTGCACTTCCAAATGACAAGAATGGTGTATTCCCTCTACTAATCAGGGCACTGTGCCTTACATACCCTTCACAACTTTCATTGTAACATTAGACATAACCGAACACTCAAAGAGATCAGAAAAAACAAGACTTATTTGTGACTGAATTCTGTGGTGTGTGATGCTCCTGATAAGATTAGACCCTTAAAGGAAATCTACTACTACAGAATTGCTGAATATTCTAAACTCTAAAGCAGATACTCATTGCTAAGGGCACCCTGAGAACCCGCAGTGTATGTTTGCTCACAATTTTCCCATGCCACACAATTAGACTCTGTTAAAAATACCCCAGTACGTGTCCCTTTTCAATGCATTAGTCATTTTAGCTAATTTATTCTAAAATTGTGCTGTAAATGCACTTTTGATTCAATCTTTTTCTAAATTTGCACGGGGCAGGGGAACCTCCTATTAAAACCTTACTTGGAGGAAGGCTCCCTTGCTGAAATTCAGATCGGGTATTACATCTGACTTTCAGCAGTGCCAGTTGAGGATGTGGGTGGAGCCAATAGAGTACAAGGGTGGAGCCAGTGGAGGAAGTGGGTGAGCCGGGGAAAGTGGGTGTGGCCTCCGACACACATTTGAGTACCTGGACTTCATATTTTACAAATTAAGCACTGGCTACCACTTAGAGAGCTTTCTAAGGTTGTCTAAGACCACTAAAATCGCCATAAGGGTTGTCTGGATTGGTGCAGGGTGCCCACTTACATAAGTGTGCATCATATACCAAGCCAGCTTATCACACTGCCCATATACAGGATCGGGTGTCAGAGAAGTGCGGATTCGTTGTTACTCAACCTCCATCTTGGCAACACCACTACACGAACAGTTTAGACATGTTTTAAGCCAGTTCATAAATAAAGTTGCAAATTACGACTTATTTGATGTACATCTATGATGAGCTGGATTTTTAGAATTAAGCTAATTCACTAAACGTCCTGGCCCAGCCATGTTGTAGCATACATACAAATGGGCAAGATGTTGACATACCTGGAACATCCTGCCTACTGGCCCTAGAACTGTGTGTAACTGTGTGCGCAGCACTATGACACCTATGTATGAAACCCGCGCTGCAGTCATGCAGCATTGCAGCAAATATACCACTATGAATTGGATTCACCGCAGCTGATAAATTTGCCCAAGCAACAGCCTTATTAACTTCATCCTTGGGGCTGTCTGTTCGCAAATATGCTCTTCTTCAAGCTACGCCAATGCATTGCACAGGCAAAAATCAAATAAGTGATCATTCTCCACTGCACTGTATTTTGACTTTGCTCACTATAGACAAGGGACCTGCCAACCATCAATCACCGAGTGAACTGACAACATAGATGTGAGAAATGAACATTTACAATGAGCAGCGCCGGCTCCTCCCTTAAGGCGGAGGAGCGTTGCCTCACCTGCTGCAAGCGCAGCAGGTACACACAAAAGGTACGTGTGCCGCCGGCCATGGTAGCACAAGCATGATGGTGAGGGCGGGGCAGACAGATTCCTACATATTGCTTCAAGTGCTCAGTGCGCATGACAGCTTGGCCAGCTGTCTACAGCCTGCCAGTCTGTCATGCACACTTCAGAGCCTGCAATCACAGTACTATGAAACAGGTGAGGGACTGCAGGCAAAGGCCCCCAGCCTCAACATGAGCGCTGGCTTAGTTTGCTCCAACCAATCCTGGAGCTGCTAACAGCATGAGGGAATCAATATTGAGCTGTGAATTGAAAGACAAAACTACATTATTGCCTAGGGATACAGACTACAAAGAGGATAGAAGAAATAATAAAATCTAAACTTTGAGTGAAAGTCAACAACTATATAGAAACTTCTTTCATTGGTATCCCACTGTTGTGTGCAGACAGCTTAACAACTGCTGTCTCGTACATATTTCCCTTCTTTGTGTCTGGCATTCCTAATCTAATTTTACCACTTTCATCTCTATCATGGCAGCAGGGCACCACAGATAGCCATTGAACCTTCACCACCTATGTAGACTGAGAAAATAGTCACAGATAGGAACTGATGTACTAATGGCTAAGTTAGTTGTAGAAGGGTTATGGGGGTCATGTCTGGGCCATTGTCTCAGCTCAAGAGCAGCAATGTCCAATTTCAGGTACCCGATGGTCCTGCTGCTCTTGATTCCATCTTCAGCAATTGCCTTCCTGTGGTTGTTTCCAAAATCATCATCAGCAATTAAAAACTGGAGTACAGCATAAACAGCCTTATCTTTGGTAAATGCCTCTATTTTGATGCAATGGGGGAGGAAGACCCTGGGGGAGGGTGGTGCCAGGGTCAAAGGGGAGTTTGGGCCACATGCAGCAGGCTGGGACAGACTGGTTTTGCTAGAGAAGAAAGATAGGAGAGGTGATGGACATGCTGTGTGGATTTGACACTTCCCCCTAAGTTGGTTTCAATCACTGCCTTCTCCTAAACTGTTAGTTGTGTCTCTAGTTGCATGGTAAGCCAATGCATCTGGAGCATCAGACATGGTTTAATCCTCTTCCTGGGAGTGCACAGATCGCGCCCTCGCTTTCTTGATCATTTACCAGAATATCACACAACATGATTAATTAGAGTGAGAAAACTTTGAAACCTGAAAAAGCAACGTTATGTCACAAATTATGTTGTCTGATATTAATTTCATTGATATCTGTTTTTTCATAGATAATCGTGCTAAAGGCAGACCTGTTTATAAAATGCAGATAATGTGGATTATTTGACTAACAAAAACCTCTAGGGAACAAATTTGGAAGAAAAAAAAAACAATTCCAGGCGCCTCCTTTTCTTCCATTGCTTATAGACATAGGGGCATATTTACAAGGCCCCTGTGCCAATGGAGCATCGCTTTTTTTTACTCTCCGGTAGCGCACAATGCTAAGCGCTATTTACAAGGCCAGGGTAAGCCACCCTGCGTGGCTTTTCATGGCCTTGTAAATATGGCCCCCTTTCATGCATTAATCTGCGTGAAAGGGATGTTCCATGGGTGTTGCTGTGGGTGTTCCCACGCAACACCCATGGATTCTGACGCATTCCCAGATTTACACGGTTTTGTAAACCCAATGCAGCAGATTCTAACGCCTCCCCAGAGGAGGCGTTAAAGTGGCACAACGAGGAGAGATATCTGTATTTCTCCTAGTTTTTTGCTCTTTCTAGGTGTGCTGCATTCTGCAGCACACATTGAAGGAGGAACACCATCAATTATTATATTTTGTGCAGGAAGGGTGCCGGTGTTGGCATTAGGCAACCAATTGTGCGCCAGCGCAGAGGAAAGCACAAGGATGCGTCGTGTTGCTGTAAATACGAGACTTCCCTACAACTTTCCTAATGACGCAGCTCTGCGCTGCAAGATGGCTTGCAGCGCCGTGCTGCGTCTTTATCTAGTAAATATGCCCCATAATATTGTAGGGTATGAGCTGTAATATGAATAGCACCATAGCAGCGTGTAGCAGTCTCTTATTCATTCTGATATAGAACATAGGGGCACATGCATCAACGAAAATACCGATCGTAAACGGGCAGATTTTTGCGACCAGTATTTTTGCATTTGGGATGCATCAACCCAAATGCAAATTCACAATTTAAGTAATCGCAACATTTGCGATTACTTAAATTGCGAATGCATTTAGGGAATCGCAAATTGCAATTCCCTAAATGCAATGCATGATGCAATTTCAAATTACGAATTCGCATTTAGGGATTGTAAATTACCATCAATTTGAACTTGATGGTAATTTGCAAAAACTTTGAAAAATGCACTGAAGTGCATTTTTCAAAGTTTCATGTTACACACACATGCCCTTGAGACATGTATGTGCGCAACATGTGGTAACATCTCAATTTTAGGGGTGCAACAGGGTGTCCTTTTGGCACCCTTGCACCCTTGAAATTGCATGCACAATTTGCGAGTACCTATTTGGTACTCGCAAATTGCGCATGCAATTCCCATTCATTCCTATGGGCCTCTAGGCCCATAGGGATGAAAGGGTAGCTATTCCTTAATTGCGATTCGCAATTTGCGAGTCGCAATTAAGGAATATGTAGGAGTCGCAATTGTTTTTGCAATTCCTACGTGTATAGAGATTTGCGAGTCCAAAATAGCGATTTCTTAAAATTCGCTATTTAGGATTCGCAAATCCTCACTTTGATGCATGTGGCCCATAGTCCCTATCCGCCTAGCTCTTAGAACCAGTGGTGGCTGGCATCTACCAGGAGTGTGAGGCGGGCATGCATACTTAAAATAATATTTAAAAAATTAATAAAACTTACCTAAACTCGGTGACACCCTCACTCCAGACCTCTTCTTTCCACAAACGAACCGGATGCAGCAACTCCTTTGGCCAATCCTAGGGCTGCTCTCACCAGCATGAGAGCAGCCCTAGGATTGGTGGGAGCGGCCTCACTCGGCGCTCCACAGTGCTCTGGAGGGTTTGGCTTGCTCTAACCTTGCTCTCTTAAGACAGCGAGGTTAGAGATGTTTAAAGTGTGCATGTGTGTCTGGCCGTCGCAAGATGACTGGCCAAAAAGACATGCGCACTTTATACGGTGGCATACCAGTCCACCCACCTCCCTGCTGCTGTCACTTAGTAGCGGTCCGCGCCGTCCTGACAATCGGCTCGGGACGGGGGATGAAAAATAAAATGGTAACTGAGATATGAATGGCAGTGGTAAACACACCTGCCAGCACCTCCGTTCTGGTTACCAAAAGAGTCCAAATTTCAACAATCCGTATTTTGGCGTGCTCAATGTATGACACTGTGCCACTCACCCAGTGTTAACTAGTATGAAGGAAAAATTATCCCCATACAAATAACAACAATTATTTAATTACAGAGCACAGCCATCAATAAGTTTCAATGCTGACTTTGACAGTTATTTAATAATAAACAAGAACATTATTCATTGTATACTAGAAACAATGGTCTTTCAGGTACACAACAAATCAAAGGTACAACAAATGGTCTTGAGTATGTTGACACGTAGTAGATTTTGTAGAGGCTGACAGCCGACACGTGTTTCATCGAAAACGACTTCTTCAAGGCTAGTCAAAGAAATATATATACCAAAACTCAGTAATGAAATAAACATGTTTCATTAGTTTTACAGCATTTTTTGTATCTTAAAGAGAGATGAAAGCCATCGTAATGATCTCAGATATTTCATTATGCCAGCTTTCATATATCAACTTATCTGTGTTTAAAAGTTGGGTTACATGAACCGTGTTTCCTTCAGAAAATCTGAAAGAAGCTCTTGTGCAAATCACCCGTGAATAGTTGTGAATTTGTGAACAAAATGGGGAAATGAGAATAGTTAGAAGAAAAAACAGGAAAAACAAAAACGAGAGGAAAAAAGAGAAGGGAGAAAGAGTACAATCGTGACCGTCATGAATTATCACCAAAAGATCCATGCAGATAGTATTACCGCAGAAAATTAGAAAAGACAAAATATACAAGAGAACATGCTTCAAAAACGCGTCATAGTGACTTTCCATATTCGATTATGAAATTGGGTTATTTATACCTCCAAAATTTGTTGAGAGGGACGTAACTTAAAGCTTCAAAATCCCTCAATAGTATGGGATATATTGCAGTAGTGGTGTTGAGCCGAATGCTTGTTGTTTTTCAGTTTTAACGAATAGAACTGCCAATATTGTAAAACAAATTAAGAAGAGGGAGAAAAAAGACATCGTATTAGCCACAAGGGCAGATTTCCTCAAGCCTTTTCTACCCAGAAAAGTACACTTTTTTTCAAATATGTTGTATTAAGATCTAGGAACACTATCCTTTATAGGTTTCATAATAGTTCTATATGTAGGTCAAATTCTGACCATATAGTCCGATACATGCTAGTAGTAGTAGTAGCTCAAAGAGAAGAGCTGCAAACCCTACCTAGTACAGGGAATTGGTTCCCACTGGGCTGTCTGTCAATCAGTGTGTTGTTCTGCACCAGGAAATCTATTTTCCTGAAAATAACCCCTTCTTTAATATCGCCATTAAATGTGGAAGTGATACACTCCCTTCCCTATAACAGAAATACATTTATTCTTGACATCAAGGAATAATCTTCCGTTTGCTGCTTCCATGGTGGAAAACAGCATGGAAAACGTTTGAGAAAACTCACAAAGAACCAAATTTGTGAGTGTTATATTTATTTATTTATTTATTTATTTATTTAATGCGATTTTATATAGCGCGAACATTACCCGAAGGTGTCAGAGCGCTTTACAAAAGAACCAGTTGCGTTACATAAGGACTTTGGATTACATGAGTTACATAAGAGATATAAACAGGAAAAATAAATTGCAAATGAACAAGTGGAGCGAAAGGAGGGAAAATTTGCAAATGTACAAGTTGTAGAGTCACTCAAGGAAGAGATACAAACAGATAAACTCTAAAATCACATAGGAATGGTAGTAAGTACACAGGTCTACTACATATACTAGTGGTTGGAGTTATATATACAAGTGGAGTGAAAGGAGGGAAAAATTACAAATGTATAAACTGTAAAGTCACTCAAGGAAGAGATACAAACAGATAAACTCTAAAATCACATAGGAATGGTAGTAAGTACAAAGGTCTACTACATATACTAGTGGTTAAAGATAAATATATAGATTATTTATAATATATATATAATTATAGAATTTTGCATGGCCACCTTCTCTGAAACAGCTCTTTCCGCATCATTTCTCATCCAAATTGCAAGTGTAATCATCAAATAGGACACCTTTCTTGCAAAAGCAAGTGGAATTTTTAATCGTAAAAATCCACAAATCCTGATTGTGTGACTTGAGATTTAAATTTTAAAAACATCAGTTCACATTTTAGCACACTTAGCTAACACATGGAAAAGAATTGAAAAGTGCTTTCAGTGTCAAACAAGGTGAACTCATGGAAAGATGTGGATGAGAGGACTTGTATAGCCCAAAGCGGCAGAGTATATCACCCAAGAATCTTCTCAGCTAATGAAGATGGATTCAGGAAAATTAGTTGTTTCGTTATTGTCAGAACTTTAGATGGTTTGTCCCAGTACCGATGTTGCTAGAAGCATGTTCCAGTGGAGAGGGCTTTGGACTAAATTAATTTTATTATGTTACCTACACTTTAATCTGAATCCTCTTTGGAACAGCCCAATTTTGAGAAAAGTGAGAGTGCATGGTGACCAAATGTTATTTTAAAAAGATCAAGCAATGTTATCAACTAAGGAAGCCAGTACAGCTAGCAACCTAGGAGAACCACTTATCCTTGACCTGTTGCAGCCCCAGCAGCAGGCGGTAAATGCACTGACTGTCAACAGAGGGCCTTTTTCTCTGAACGCTGGCAAATTATTTATTAATTCTGTGCATTATCATAAGCAACTACCCTAAGCTTAGGGTAGCTCTGAAACTGAATGATCATTAAAATTCATTGCAGTGGTTTGGGGTGTCATGTTGACTGTGCATGCCCAGTAGGCAAACCTCATTGCATTAACATCATGTTGATGTGGCAGCCATCTTAGATAGGGAAATTGCCATCACAATCCTGAGCTATCCAATTACGCCTCAGCATTGGCAGAAGTGATGACCCTAGATGGCTGTCAAAAAATTCACTGGGTGTGTACCATAAAGAAAATGCTAACTGCGCTCGGCTTTAAGGAATCGTGGGACTCACAAATCCCGCCCTGTAGGGCGGAGCTTAAAAGACGCTATTGGGCCTGGATAGATGACCAAGAGCTTAACTATGCTGGGGTAGGTAGGCTTACAGATGAATTTTACTTTCACAAACAGGTTATCTCATTTGAACCCTACCTAGATTTCATCCAGGCACCGCGCGACAGAACACTCTATATACAGTTTAGGATAGGATCACTTCCAGTTCGAGAGTTCACTGCAAAGTGGCGTGTGCCACATCAAACATCAAAGGAGTGTCCCTGCTGTAAGGCGCCTGCTGAGAGTGTAGCGGATCTTATGTTCGCTTGCCCTTTCTATAAAAATGCTAGGTCGAGATGGCTTAAACCCATCTGCAGTCAATTGGGAACTCAAGAACATTGTATTGCCCTGCGCATTTTAAAATCAGACGCACGGACCCTCTTTGCCTGCGGTGTGGCTAAGTATCTCGGCCGCGCCTGGATAACAAGACAGACATTTTTGAGTGGGGTTTCATGATGAATGTTCATGTTTTTGTGTTAGTTTTAACGAAAATTGCTTGTATATCTTAAATTCCATTGTCATTTTATACTGTATCTTGCGAGGGTCATTTTGATGAATTTTACGTTTTTATGTTATTTTTTAACTAAAACGATTTACACAAGTTGCACTGTCACTTTAGATGATGAGAGCTGGTATGGAATGTTTTTTTTTTTTTTTTTTTTTTATTGTACTGTGCTCCCAGATTTTGCAGTCCGTTCTTCCCAGCCCCGGGCTATTATGAAACACAAGAATTGATGGACTTTTAAAGTTTTTATGTCCCGTTTTTTATTCTGTATACTGTTTAGGGATGGAAATAAGAATGTTAATGCTTTTAAGATACTTTGTTATCGAAATAAAGCTTTAAAGAAGATAAAGAAGACAAATCCTGATTGTGTGACTTGAGATTTAAATTTTAAAAACATCAGTTCACATTTTAGCACACTTAGCTAACACATGGAAAAGAATTGAAAAGTGCTTTCAGTGTCAAACAAGGTGAACTCATGGAAAGATGTGGATGAGAGGACTTGTATAGCCCAAAGCGGCAGAGTATATCACCCATCTTCTCAGCTAATGAAGATGGATTCAGGAAAATTAGTTGTTTCGTTATTGTCAGAACTTTAGATGGTTTGTCCCAGTACCGATGTTGCTAGAAGCATGTTCCAGTGGAGAGGGCTTTGGACTAAATTAATTTTATTATGTTACCTACACTTTAATCTGAATCCTCTTTGGAACAGCCCAATTTTGAGAAAAGTGAGAGTGCATGGTGACCAAATGTTATTTTAAAAAAGATCAAGCAATGTTATCAACTAAGGAAGCCAGTACAGCTAGCAACCTAGGAGAACCACTTATCCTTGACCTGTTGCAGCTGCAGCAGCAGGCGGTAAATGCACTGACTGTCAACAGAGGGCCTTTTTCTCTGAACGCTGGCAAATTATTTATTAATTCTGTGCATTATCATAAGCAACTACCCTAAGCTTAGGGTAGCTCTGAATCTGAATGATCATTAAAATTCATTGCAGTGGTTTGGGGTGTCATGTTGACTGTGCATGCCCAGTAGGCAAACCTCATTGCATTAACATCATGTTGATGTGGCAGCCATCTTAGATGGGGAACTTGCCATCACAATCCAATGGGATTCACCAACTGGGCCATTTCCGTGTTCATCGCTCTAGTTCATGCACAAATTATGACGATGGCTTCATGCCAATCTGATGCACCCCACTTTGTTTCTTTACCACAATCACTTACTCTGTCTACGTTGTCCTATAATCTGATCTTTATTGTGAATGACACACTAAAAAAAAAAAAGAAAAAGGGTGCTAATACAAAAGTTCCTAAAACAAGATTAACAGTAAAGAATTCCATTTCCCCTGAGTACAGAGTTATATAACTACTCACCAATCGAATGCTGAGCTGCAATAGAGAGGCTAGTTCAGTTCAATAGACTTTATTCAGTTTTTGCAAACCATAAAAGTAGACAAATAAAACAGAAAATTAAAATATCACATTCATAAATTAATTATCCATTCACCGTTAAAATAACTATAACATTAAAACAACTGATATTAAAAACGTTACATATTGAATACAGTATAATTCAATACAAATAAATAAGAACATCCGCTATTTAAAAAAAAAATAATAATAATAAAATATCGATACTTCCCAACAATTCTCCTGCCCTTGATCACAGCTGCTAAGAACCTATAAGCTGTATAGCAGACCTCATCTGTCTGGAGCAGCCGCAGGTAGTCCAAGGCCTCTTTACATTTCCAGACGTAAAAGAGTTTTAGTAATGGTCTCAAAGTTGCGACTGGGGCACACTAGAGTTACAGGGGCATGGGGACAAGTCTTTGTCAGTAAACACATTAGATGGGTAAGACACCAGAAAATGCGCCAGACCAAGCCTAAATCTGAGCAGAACCTTTGTTTTTGAGGTATTTTAAGCAAATACAGTTCAATTCTTATGGTTGTACTAAGAGGAATGGATTGCTCCCCTGACCTCTTTTCATATCAACCTCCCATCTGCTCTCAACTACAGACTTTAAAAGCGCATCGCTCACTATAGATTTGTCAGTCCCAATAATGCGGAGAGAATTGACAGAAAGATGCCTTCTATTAATTCCTGGCAGATCTTCTCTGACTTGCACAAGCCATTTAATTTTATTGGCCCCAGCTATTCTGAGACAGTCAGAGAGTACTGCCTGGGTCAATACTGCTTCTGGTCTAGACCAGACTGAGAGCCAAACAGAGAGGCTATTAAAAAGGAGGTGAAGCCAAAGTCTCTTGATGTATATTACCTTTTTAGGTTGGATCAGATAGCTTTAATTGTCTAAAAGACCTCACGTCATCAATTCCTCAAAAAAGTACAATAGTAAAATGCACAGAGAATGTGCCCTTTAGGTTAGTTCCCTTCAGCCATTAGTTTTCATATGTTTACCATGGATAGCCATTGCTTGGATGGGGTTTCCATCATGGCTGTGACATTTCATGGATTGCTCCATTGACCCATTCGTGCAACTATTATGTTTTGTTGATGAAGATACAAAAATAGTCCTTTTCTTATTCTTTCATTTATTTTGCTGACTGTGATATTTTAATTGCTAATTTATGTTTATTTTGTTTAGGAAGTGTTTGCTATTTTGATGCTGGGCTGTAAAAACACAGTGCTGTTCACTAATCACTGTTGCACATTCATTTATTTTACACTGCTATCATGATAACGTTGGGTTTATGGCTTTTTTTGTTCACAAAGTAAAGATGTGTGCGCATATAAGCGTTTCATAAAATGCTAACAAAATACTGTCCCTTTTTCAAAAATTTCTATTAAGTAATATTTTGAAGAGTAAGTCTTTTAAGTTCACCATCTAAAACTTAAATTCCTGACCACTTTTCATACAAATTGTACTTGACATTAAGGCTCACCTCTGATTTAGCAAGCTATTCAGCAAAGGCATTCTATTCCTAGCTTCCGAATTGCTGTACCCCAAAATGATGCTTGTTATGGGAATTTATTTCCAGGCAGCTGAGAGCAACAGACACAAAGTCGACAAACTACTGCCATACACTACTTCTAACAAAACGCCAGATCTATTGGGTTTGCACTGTAGGAAAATCCTCCTTTTTGCCATGATCATCCCCATTTTTTGACTGATACTGGTGGTTACTGACTCTGAAAGTGGCCTGGGCTCTGATAACCAGACCCAGGGCCAGTGATCTCTCCTTAAAAAGTATATGGTAATTGGTGTAAATGCAATTGGTTCAGGCACCCTACCTGTAAGTCCCTAGTATATGGTTGGGCATGTAGGTTTAGAGACCCCAGCGGACTTAATGCAGTTACGTGGGTACTACTGTGGTGTCTGGTGTCATTTTAAAGCTAGCCCTGCTTTGTAGGCTGGTTTTAAAATAACACTGTGGGCAAATTTGACTAGAAGTACTTCCAAAGTCTAAAACGACCTTTTAATTACATACAAGCCACCCATACGGTCTGCTCTAGGTGCCCCAAGGGTGGGGTGCCTTGTTATAAAAAGCAGGGACATTATAGAATATGTTTCACATGCCCTGATGAGGGAAAAACAGCCAAAGTCATTGCTCCCCACTGTAGAGCTGCTAGTGAGTGGAGAAGTGTGGAGAAGTGTGGCTCAATGGTTAGAGCGGCAGATCCTGATGCAGAGATCTGGCCCGGGACCAAGGTTCAATTCCCGCCTCGGCGGGTCTTGGGCTCAATTTCCTCAGACCTGATAATTCTCGCCTCGGTGCCTATTCTAATCATGGGTCCCACTCTGCAACTCTGGGCAATAGCTTGCTTAATCTCCACAACGGCCCCAACAGCGCTGGGATGCCTGGCTTCACCCTGGGGGTGCCCAGGAGTGGACATTTCACAGGGAAAAGCCAGGAAGGGTTCCACAGCGGTATGCGTACAGCGCCTGGACACCCCTTTGGGGGTATGGGTGCGCTTTACAAGTACAAATTTCATTCATTTAATTTAATTTCATTTCATTTCAGTTCCATTGGCTAACATGGGAAGGCTTTATTAAAATTTAATAAAGTCAAACGTTTGACAGGAGTGAGCTAGCAACTTAATTTAAAGTGTCAAAATAATACTTACAATCGATCTAATAAACTTGCCAAGGTCTGATTTATTATAACTATTGCAGCAAAGTAGTTTTAGAACTTACTTTCCTGAAGTGATCTAAAGCAGCCCTGTAGCAGCCTCTTGTGATTGGCCAGCCTTTGACAGCCTGAGCCAAGCTGCTCTCTGATCAGGGGTGAAGAGGTCTGGGGTGAAACAATACAGCCATCTGGTGGGAGAAGATCTGCTGCCTGCAGATGCCAGGACAGAATGGGGGCTGGTGAGATAAACTGGTCTTCACAGGGAAAAGCCCAGATGGCACAGGAACCAGGCCCACCCCCACTTCCTTGATCCCCAGACAGATGGGATCCCCTCTAATTATATTAGGGGAGGGGCTGTTACGGGAGCGTAGGGCGACGTTAGTCAATACTGTGGGTTGGGTCAGCCAGACCTCAACTCCAATTAGAGGTTTTTTCCATTTTGATTTTTGTTGAAATGTGCATTCTGGGACAGAAATATGCTACTCTTCCAGGAAGTGGTCATAACAGAGGGTGGCAACTTGAACCCCATTGGTTTGGGTGTTCCCCTTCTTGCCAGCCCAGAATATGGAAAAAATATGGGAGAGCTGCAGTGCACCTCAGATCTCTGCCTGAAAACATCTGGAGAAGCAGGACTGCCCTGCTGGACCCTTCGACTGCACAAAAGAAGAGTGCACTCAGAAGGACTGCACCTGCTTTACTCTCAAGGCTTCACGAGAGGACTTTGCCTGCCTTAAAAGATAAAGGAGTTGACTCCCTGATCAGTAACAGGTAGAAAAGTGCTGGAAGAAGCTACCTGCAACATACACAACAAGGACAACTCAAGCTGACCAGCTTCATCTGGATTTTTCTTGGATTGGCCAGGTGCATTGTGGGAGTTGGCATCCCAGATCTCAAGAGGCAAACCACAGCTTCTTAACCCTTGGCTGGCGCTGTGGACCATTTCTGGCTCTCAAGGAACCTTTCAGAAGAGGATCTGAAAGTTTGGGAACTTTTAGCCAACTTTTGTGAAAAAGCTCCATGAGAAGACCAGCATCGACAAGGAGAGTCAAGCCGGTGACGTCGAACCGCGACTCAGCCTGACCGCGCAGGTTTGCCCAGTTGAAAGGACCAGAGCTCCTTGCTGTCGACGACGGAGACAAAGACCTCCAGGACTCACCGAGGCATCGCGGTCGGCCTGAAACTTTTACTTTGTCGTGGTCCAGCATGACCACATAGCCATGGTTGGAGCTTTTCACTTTTAGGCACTGGAAAGCACATTTTTTATTCAATATTTAAAAATGTATATATCTGGTTCCCTACTTTAAATTGTTGTAATTTTGATGTCATTTTAGAGTACAAATATACTCTATTTTTTTAAATCGGTGGTCGGTTTTTATTGTGTTGTGTCTTTTACTTATTAACTGTTTTGGTGATATTAAATGCTTTACACATCTGTCTCCTAACGTAAGCCTGACTGTTTGCCAGCCAAGCTACCAAGGGTTGAGCAAGGATTAATTTATTGAGACTTGACTGGACCTTATTTGTGATTGTGGTGTTATTACTAAGTGTAGGTACCTACCCGCACCTACCAATAAACCACCTTCCAAGTTCCAAAATGGAATGATTGGCCTTTTTTTGCAGTCATTATACAGACAGCTTTTGCTGTCCACTCTAGGCACTATTGTATACTTTGCCACCCACTTTCTCCTCTCCGATTGGATGACATTGATTTCAATTTGCAATCATGTGCTTGTGATTTCTTGCTTGTTTACTATATTTGTCCCTGCTGCAGAGAATTCACTCTTGCATCATGTTCATATTTGTGATTGATTGCTGTGTTGTAGCATCCCACTGTTGACCTTATGGAACTACTCTATGCTTTTTTTATTATTTGGTTATTACTCCATCAGAGTGCATGTCCTTTTTCCAGAGCACGTTGCACCCTATAATTAGCCCTTTCCTCCTGCACTCTCTATGCCCCTCATCAGCTTGTCAAATACTGGTCTTGTGATCCATTGGATGTCTGCACCCGCCCTCCTGGTGCTCCACAATTGCCGGCGACTATGTTAAAAGACTAGGAAGCAATCAAAACAGATTCAAATTTTCAAGATGATTGCTACAGTGCATAGAAAGTAATGAAAACCTGCTTTCTATGATTTTAATGTAGCAGCTCAGGCATTAGCAAAAACTGGTAGCATGACTGGTAAGTGAGGCCGATTGACATTGTCAATGCTTGTTTTAAATGAGCTCTGTCACTAGCTAAAGGTGTCTCAAGCCAGGCATAAAAAAATGTTTAAGAGGCATAGCTTCTTAAAGCAGTAATCGCGTTTCTTACTTTATGTTTAGTTACAGTGAAGATAAGGGCATTTCTTCCTTATTTCATAAAAAAGTTAAAATTTCACAACACATGCATTTTGTATATGTAGACTCAGATATTACCTAAAGCATTAGCTTTGTTAAATACAAAGACATTCAAGAATATTTCACTAGGTAGGAATAGATATAGTGTATTAAATATGTATCAGTGTATTTAATACGTACAGCAAAGTGCGTATCTTAGATTGAATTGTTAGGTAGGCCCATTCTAATTAAAGTGATGTGTTGCTATGGCTGTATAGTGATTTTTCCATGACATCAGTTCCTGTGCCTCCTGTGTGACATCATTGTGCACTGCTGTCTTAAATGGTCGCCCCAGCTATTTTTAGGTTGAGCATTCGAGACCTCATATATATCAACTCAACACTTCAACACTTCATGCCGCCAGTTTTCACCCTAAACACCTGATTGCGAGCATCCCCTACGGAGAAATGCTACGCCTGCGTAGGATCTGTAGCTCACCCACTGATCTAACACATTGTCAGGAAGATGCATTCCAACGTTTTAGAGCTAGAGGTTACTCCAGAGCCAACATCAGAAAAGCCATGAATAGAGCCAACTTAATTCCTAGGGAAGACCTCCTTACAGTAGGTCGCGAAGTTGACACTAACATCCCCATTCTAGAGCAGAAACAAAGCATCACTACCAGGCTCATTACAACATTCAACACAGAAGCCCGTAACATCAGATCAGTCATTAATAAACACTGGGGCATCATTAGATCAGATCCCATCCTAGGCCCAATAGTGACAAACCAGCCTGATATTACTTACAAGCGTGCATTCTCAATGCACGATGCCCTGGTGAGAAATAGTCCAGAGGTTATATCGAAAGGTAACTGGCTGACAAATACCAAAGGATTTGTTAAATGTAATAACTGCCGGGCTTGCAAATTTGGTAAAAACATTACCCAAGTTGATTCAGCTTTCAGACAGAATCCCCTCATCATTAAACATCGCCTCACATGTAAGACTGAGTTTGCTATCTATCTGCTTGTCTGTTCATGCAACCTTTGGTACATTGGCAGCACTAAGCTACCAGTACACCAACGCATCCTACAACATCTCAGGGCCATAGTTAATAATGACTCAGCATACCCTGTAGCGAGACATTTCAAGGAAAAGCATAGTAACAACCTTAACCATCTACATTACTCAGTGATTGATTGCATACCAGCACTTATGAGGGGTGGCAACCGGGAGAAGCTCCTGCGACAACTAGAGAGCAAATACATCATTGAATTTAATACTAAGTGCCCCGCAGGACTGAACATCAGTGAGGATATGCACAACTTCCTATAAAACGGAGTCACATATGATGTTTAAACTAAAACATCCCATATTATCTAATAGCATTTAGGCCTATGGTGTCCATTCTAACAAACTAAATTCATGAACCCATTTAAAACATCTCAGATAAATCAGAACCACATCTGTCTGTAACCTTGGCTCCCATCTCTGATACCCTGTACTATTTGTGCATTTGTGCCATGAATTTTGTATAACCTAACTTCTTTTTCAGTACACTGATTAACTTATGTTTTGTATGCATATGACTCAATATACTTTAATTTGAGCATGTCATTTGTAATCTAATACTATGAAAAGCCACGCGTGATTGTGTTAAGTGGACTTTGTTAATAATTGAAATAATTTTATTTTCTTAATTACACATATACCCTGTGTGTGAATATTCAGTTAACACATTGGACCATACTGCTCCGCCCTATTTTGCCAATTAGTATTCACACATAGTCTCACTCTTTTAACCCAACACTCCCCTCCCTTTCACATTACACACTATTAGCACCCACGTATGAATAGTACCAGTTGACTTTTTAACATTTTATTCCCACACCTGGCACCAAGCGTTAAGAAACATATTATGGCTGGCATATATATATATATTTTCTCGCGGCGCTTTTTAAACTTAAATTTAATTTATATTAATTAAATATAGCGCAAACGGCATAACTCACTGAGGTATGACAGATCACCTTGCAAGAGACATACTCTAATACATGAGTGTACACTTGGCAATAATTAACCTGCCCAATTATACTCAGCCTCTTTGAGTTAGATCATGCCAGACCATTGTGACACTCCATTCTCACACGGGTCACTTACCGTGATCTTCGCATTTGCCTCGTATTTCCACGGTTTTAGGACTCATGAAACCTTATCGCGAAAGCAGTGGCGCCACAAAACACATAGACAGGCAACTTCTGTAACATGCACAGCCGTTTTAACGCTCTTACCTTCCCACACACACAAGCGTTACAGATGTCCTCTATCTCCATGTAGATATACTGCACAGTGCCTGGTTAGCTGCTGACTCACCTGTAGCAGTAAACTATCACTGCAGTAAAGTAGCTTACTGTAGTAAAAGTGCCAACTCATGTGGTAAAATGTTCAACACTGTAGCAGTAAACTATCACTACAGTAAAGCAGCTTACTGTAGTAAAAGTGCCAACTCATGTGGTAAAATGTTAAACACTGTAAAAAGACTACTACTCACCACCTATGTATATAAAGCACCCTTTCCCATGCAGTGCACTATGTGAACAAGGCCGCATGTCTGGCGGCCGAAATGCGTCATTTTGGACATTGATACTTAAATAAAGATACTTTGCCATCATCACTGCCTTGGAGTCTGTGCCCTCGTGTTGCGCCGCTGTGGCTGGATACTTTGGGATTCACATGCTGATATATATATATATATATATATATATATATTATCTACTGGCGGTCGCCAGTAGATAGTTATAGTTACAACCTATTATCCATAGGAAATCCGCGACATTCTATTTGAAATAACTCTCTTGCCGGTTGACGTATCTTCGCAAAATTTTCAAACTTCGTGGGGCGCTCCGGTCCGCTCCTACCCTGAAAGTCTCGGGGTGATACGTCAAGCGGGGGCCGAGAAAAAAGGGGGGTCCCAAAACGCGTTTTCCCCATGCATTTTCCCATAGGAAACTTTAGACACGGCTACAGCCCGAACTGCTGAACGGAATTACACCAAATTTGGCAAAGAGGTAGTTCTTGGTTCAGAAAGAACCCTTTTTGTTAAATGGTGTAAATCCGTTCAGTAGTTGCTGAGAAAATCAAAAAGTAAAAGTACATATATATCTATGGGCACGGAGGATTCGCGCACCCTGAGCGCACCCTGCGCGCACCGTCCCGATCACGAGCTGCATGTTAATTGGCTGTCAGCTGGCTGTCAACATTCCGATTCAGGAAATGTTGGCAGCCATTTTGTCCCTCGGTAGAACCGAGGGACAGAAACAAGTGCGCAAAGCGCACAAAGGGGGAGGGTAGAAACACCCTGACCCCCTAGGTTTGCTCAGGGGTCCCACAAGGACCCCCTGGGCAAAAAAAAAAAAATTTTTTTAAAAATCGGCAGGATGCGCTCAGGGTGCGCGAATCCTGCCGAGAAATCATCGAAGCGCGGTCTCCCGCGCTTCGATGCTAATTGGCCCCCGGGTGGCCCAAGTCCCGGGGGCATGGTGGGGGATAATTTAATGTGTGGGGGCCTCAAAGGGCCCCCAAACCCCGGGGACCGCCACCCCCGGGGCTTTTTAAAAAATGGTGCGGGAGGGCTCTGAGCCCTCCCGCAGCCCCGGGGACCACCACCTCCCCGGGGCTTTTTTAAAAAAATTATTAAACCTGTGTGGGGGGCTCCAGACCCCCACACGCCCCGGGACCACCACCTCCCCGGGGCACTAAACATTTTAATATGGGGGTCCGTTACGGACCCCCAGAGCCCCGGGGACCACCACCTCCCCGGGGCTGTGTACTGAATGGGAGGGGGGCCGCGCGGCCCCCTCCTGGAGCCCTTGATGGCCCTGGGGACCACCACCCCCAGGGCCGGCTCCTGCAGTGTCCCGGGGTGCCTACCCCCGGGACACTGCTGTTTGCAATGACAGGACGGAGCCTCGCGGCTCCCGTCCTGTCATTGCAAACTGCTTTGGATATTGGAAGAGAGAGCAGGAAACCTGCTCTCTTCCAATATCCAAAGCCGATTGCTTTACACATGGGGAGCAGCATGTTAGCTGCTCCCCATGTGTAAAAGCAATGCCGGCACCCTAGGGACGCGGGGAGCCGGCGGGACTGTGGGGGGATTGGGGACCCCCACAGTCCCCAACGAGAGGCCAGGCCCCGGGGGATGGGGTCCCCGGGGCAAGTAGGGCCCGGGAGGGGGGCCACGCGGCCCCCTCCCCAAAAAAATAAATAAATAATAAAAAAAAAAACGGAATGGCCGGCCCCGGGGGATGGGGTCCCCGGGGCCTTAAATGGCCAGAGGAGGGGGGCCACGCGGCCCCCTCCAAAGAATATAAATAAAAACGAGGCCATGCCCCGGGGGATGGGGTCCCCGGGGCCAATACAGGCCCAGGGAAGGGGGGCCACGCGGCCCCCTTCCCGTTTTTTTTTTAAATTACAAATTAAAAAAAAGGGGTAAGGCCCTGGGGGATGGGGTCCCCAGGGCATAAAAACAGGAAAAAGGAAGGGGGGCCACACAGCCCCCCTTCAGGGGACAAAATTATTATTATTTTTTTTAAACGATCGGCCCGCAGGCCCCGCCCCCTTCCTTCACCACTCTGCAAACGCGCCCCCTGGCGCGTTTGCAGAGGGGGAACGAATTCCCCTTGAATACTGGGGGTCCCTGGGGGCCAACTAGCCCACCAGGAACCTCCAGTATGCGCCAGGGGCTGCGTTGCAGAGAGGTGTAGAGAGGCCACACCCCTTTTACACCTCTCTGCAACGCAGCTCTGTGGCGCTTTTGGAGGTATATGGTGGGCTAGTTGGACTCCGGGGACCCTCAGGATTCAAGGGGACTTAATCCCCCAACTTAAAACGCGCCACGGGCGCGTTTGCACAGTGGTGAAGGGAGGGGCGGGGCTTCAGGTGACATGTGTGCAAACAGGCCCCGTGGCGCGTTTTAAGATGGGGAATTAAATCCCCTTCAATCCTGAGGGTCTCTGGGGGCCAACTAGCCCAACAGGTACATCCAGAAAGCACCACAGAGCTGCGTTGCAGAGAGGTGTAAAAGGGGTGTGGCCTCTCTACACGTCTCTGCAACGCAGCCCCTGGCGCATATTGGAGGTTCCTGGTGGTCTAGTTGGCCCCTAGGGACCCTCAGGATTCAAGGGAACTTAATCCCCCAACTTAAAACGCGCCACGGGGCGCGTTTGCAAAGATGTCACCTCAGGCCCCGCCCCTCCCTTCACCATTGTGCAAATATTCCTCTAAAATCAGCCGAAATAGGAATTCCGATTTACTCACCTGTTATAAGGAGAGACCTCAGTGCTGTATCTTTCAGCCCAGTACTGGTCCTGAAAAGTAATTTTAACCGTACTTACCGGTAACTTGAATTTCCTTCATAGGCTAACATTGACTGGTTTCACTTGGAAATTCTTCTAAGTGTGGAGTTTTGGAACTTTAAAATATTCCTCTAAAATCAGCCGAAATACGAATTCCGATTTACTCACCTGTTATCAGGAGAGACCTCAGTGCTGCATCTTTCAGCCCAGTACTGATCCTCAAAAGTAATTTTAACCGTACTTACCGGTAATTTGAATTTCCTTCATAGGCTAACATTGACTGGTTTCACTTGGAAATTCTTCTAAGTGTGGAGTTTTGGAACTTTAAAATATTCCTCTAAAATCAGCCGAAATACGAATTCCGATTTACTCACCTGTTATCAGGAGAGACCTCAGTGCTGCATCTTTCAGCCCAGTACTGATCCTGAAAAGTAATTTTAACCGTACTTACCGGTAACTTGAATTTCCTTCATAGGCTAACATTGACTGGTTTCACTTGGAAATTCTTCTAAGTGTGGAGTTTTGGAACTTTAAAATATTCCTCTAAAATCAGCCGAAATACGAATTCCGATTTACTCACCTGTTATCAGGAGAGACCTCAGTGCTGCATCTTTCAGCCCAGTACTGATCCTGAAAAGTAATTTTAACCGTACTTACCGGTAACTTGAATTTCCTTCATAGGCTAACATTGACTGGTTTCACTTGGAAATTCTTCTAAGTGTGGAGTTTTGGAACTTTAAAATATTCCTCTAAAATCAGCCGAAATACGAATTCCGATTTACTCACCTGTTATCAGGAGAGACCTCAGTGCTGCATCTTTCAGCCCAGTACTGATCCTGAAAAGTAATTTTAACCGTACTTACCGGTAACTTGAATTTCCTTCCATAGGCTAACATTGACTGGTTTCACTTGGAAATTCTTCTAAGTGTGGAGTTTTGGAACTTTAAAATATTCCTCTAAAATCAGCCGAAATACGAATTCCGATTTACTCACCTGTTATCAGGAGAGACCTCAGTGCTGCATGTTTCAGCCCAGTACTGATCCTCAAAAGTAATTTTAACCGTACTTACCGGTAACTTGAATTTCCTTCATAGGCTAACATTGACTGGTTTTCAGCAAAAAAGTTTCAAAGTGTTGATTTTCACAAACTACAAATATTCCTTAAAAATCGCCTGTATGACTTAAACGCATTCTTTCAACTGTTTACAGGAGATGCACCAGTGCTGGATCCAGGATCCAACACTGAGTAAGAAAAAGTAACGATAACAGTTTTTACCTGCTAAGTGAATTTCCTTCCATAGGATAACATTGGTGATTCTATGAGAAAAAGTTTCAAAGTGTCAACTTTTAAAATACAATAATATTCCTTAAAAATCACGACTGTAACCAAAACGCTTTTACTCAACTGTTTACAGGAGATGTACCAGGACTGAATCTAGGATCCAGTCCTGTGGTTACAAAAGTAATCCATAAAGTAACTAATTGCATTTAACTAGAAATTCACATTGAGCTGAATGTTGCATTGTGTTTGAAAATGTGTTGCCCATTGCAACAACTGTAACTACTGTACTTAAAAGTCTATTGCCTATCTGCAAAGTATTTAAACTAAAGTAATTCATTCTGAGAAAGTATTTTTTGTAATGTAATGTATAATGTAATTACAATGTAATTTGACAAATAAAATATGTAAAAAAAAATTGTTTCTAAAAATGTAGTAAATCAGTATGAAAAAAATTAATATAACAATTAATACATTTAAAAATTGTCATTTACAAAACCTTTGAAATTCACTGAAAAAACCGTAGGTTTCAGGCACGTTATAGTTAGAAATTAGCATTTAAAAAACCTTTGAAATTCACTGAAAAAACCATAGGTTTCAGACACGTTATAGTTACAAATTAGCATTTAAAAAACCTTTGAAATTCACTGAAAAAACCATAGGTTTCAGACACGTTATAGTTACAAATTAGCATTTAAAAAACCTTTGAAATTCACTGAAAAAACCATAGGTTTTAGGGACAGTTATAGTTACTTGGACATTGCACTCGTACAAAACCCGTGAAATTCCCCCGTTATAGTTAGTTCAGCTAACTATAACTCGCGCCCCGCAATGCACTGCTGATGACGTCACATATTACATCACTCATGACATGGTCAGTGACATCACTGATGACATCACTGATGACATCTCAAATGACATCACTGATGACATCATCCACGTGATAATCTGATGCACCTCCTCACACCCTAATATAACCTTTGATACACCCACTCTAAATTACAGACTGCCATTCGCAAAACCATAGACACTCCAACACCAATAACTACATACCCACTCACTGATTCTTAGGTCTACACACACACATCCACTCACTCACCCGTACAGTCACTCATACTTACGGTCACTCAGTACAGGACTATCATATGCACTCTTACTCCTATATAGACACTCAAACAACGCCACTCATCCATAGAGATACTCACACACCTAGTCAGTCATGCAAATAATTAAACACACTGCCATTTACTCACCTATACAGTTATACACACACCAGCTCACTTACTCATACAAATAGTAGCACATTGTTACGCTCTTATACAATCACTGATACAAGCACACAATCATCCATACAGCCACTATCACAATCACTCACTCTTGCTTATAGCTATTTATATACTCCAACACACATATATACTGCCTTTCACATATGTAGTTACTCACACATGTACCACTGGGACATACATTCACTCACTAACACACTCTTACACACACTTACCCACCCATACAGTCTATCACAGATGCACTCTTGAAACCATCCACCCAGTGAATCACCCACTCACACATCTATGCACAGAGTTGCACACACCCCTCCCACACAAACACTCAGGCACCCATACAGATACTCAGACAAGCATTCAATAACTCATATAGAAAATCATTTAGCTATTCACAAACACATGCAGCCACTTACACAGCAACAGACAGACGGATACAGACATACACCCAGTTTAGTCACTAACCCATGCATTCAGTAAGATACGTTAAATCACTCACTTATAGAGTCAGTCACGCACCTACTAAATCATCCATACAGACACTTACACACCCACTCATTCTTCAATACGTCTTTTCCTATATATTTTAAAAATATTTAAACTTTACAGAAACACACAGTCACTGGATGATGTCATCAGTGATGTCATTTGAGATGTCATCAGTGATGTCATCAGTGATGTCACTGACCATGTCATGAGTGATGTAATATGTGACGTCATCAGCAGTGCATTGCGGGGCGCGAGTTATAGTTAGCTGAACTAACTATAACGGGGGAATTTCACGGGTTTTGTACGAGTGCAATGTCCAAGTAACTATAACTGTCCCTAAAACCTATGGTTTTTTCAGTGAATTTCAAAGGTTTTTTAAATGCTAATTTGTAACTATAACGTGTCTGAAACCTATGGTTTTTTTCAGTGAATTTCAAAGGTTTTTTAAATGCTAATTTGTAACTATAACGTGTCTGAAACCTATGGTTTTTTCAGTGAATATATATATATATATATTAACTACTGTTACTTGTGTGGGAGAACCAGGTGAGAACCCAGTTCCTGGCACACAATCTCACAGCCATCACAACCACAGTCTCATCGAACGGAGATGAACACCAAACCCTGATTCAACCGAGGGAAATTGCAAGACTAATAAAATCTATGAGGTCCAGCGGGGCGCCGGGCCCAATTGGCCTCCCTGCGGGGATTTTCCAATCTGCTTCAGACGGCTGGGCAGCGCTACTTACTCCACTATTCAACATCGCATATACCCTTGGTAAAACACCTGAAGCTTGGAGGGGCTCAATACTATGCCTGATTCACAAAAAAGGAGACCGTTCAAATCCAACAATTATCGCCTAATAGCCCTGTTAGACCTGGAAGCTAAAGCATATGCACGTATCCTTCTGGAAAAACTGGTAAATTGGGCTGAAGAAAATGAGTTGCTCCCTTTCTTTGAAACAGGCTTCCGAGGTGGAGCCACTACAACCGACAACATAATCGCTCTATCTGCCCTCTGTCACCATGCCACCCAGCCGCACCAACCCGCACTCTTTTGCTGCTTTGTCGATCTAACAGCAGCCTTTGACAAGGTCGTCAGACAATCGCTGTGGAAGAAATTAGCAAATTGGGGCATCCCATCTTTACTCCTAACAGCTATAATGTACTTCTACTCGGAAACCTGGGTACAGGTGAAAACAGGTCCCACATCTCTTTCAGCTAAAATCTGTATGACCGGTGGTTTGAAACAAGGTTGTGTGCTTGCTCCTTTCCTCTTTAATCTGTATACAGCGGACCTGGGAAAAGCTCTCGTCAACAGCTGCCTGGCCCCTCCCCGACTAGGCAATCGACCTCTACACATTCTTCAGTACGCAGATGACATAGTCATCATGGATCACACTAAAGTGGGCCTCCAACAAGCTCTGACCAGTTTACATGAATACAGCACATCCAATCACCTTATCAACTCAGATAAGACCAAGATGTGGTGATGCTGGCAGAATGTATTGCAGGGTGATGTCATCTGGAGTGTTGGCACGAGCTTCAAGCCACGAGCGTTCTTCGTGTGGCAGTTGCTGCCTGTGCCTCGGATGCTACCAGCCAGGACGGCTCTCTGTACCCTTCAATAAATATCTTCATTCTCTTCTTAATCCTTGAGTCCCATCGTCCTTCTTTCAGTGGCAACAGAAGACGGGATTGAATCCTGAGCTTTGCGAGGTACCGGATTGAACCTTGAACATTGTATCACAGCATACGCTTTCCGTGGCAACCGTGAGTACATTTAGAGAGAAAACAAAATCTTATGTACTATCATTTAGGGGTTGAAGGCCAAAATGTCTTTGATCATTTACCGCCATATGATCCACCTGAAGGTGAAGATCCTGATGAGTTTGATATAGCAGTGGCTCAGCTTGATAAGTATTTTACCAAATCTAAAAACATTGTGGTACACAGGTACAAATTATTTACCAGAGTGCAAAAACCCACAGAAAGTATTGATACTTTCATCACTGCGTTGAAAATTCTAGCAGCCAAGTGTGAATTCGAGAAATTTACATCACAACTAATAAGAGATCAGCTTGTAGCCAGATGCCATTGTAAAAGAATTCAGGAAAGGTTGCTAATTTGTAAGGACCTCTCTTTAGACAAAGCAGTGGATATTGCAAAAAGTATCGAGAGTTCCATAGAGGATGCAAAACAATTAGAAACTGCCTTGTCTAATACCACTATTTCAGGTGTTGTATCTAATAAATCTCCGGTTAACAAGAGTGATGATGCCAGGAAGCAAAATGTGTTCAGAGGTGGAAGAAACTTTGTACAAACCAGAGCTTACAGTCAGAAAATTCGTTGTTTTAGATGTGGTTCACCTTTGCATGTTTCGTTCTTTAAGAATTTTCCAGCTGTTAATCAACAATGTGGAAAAATGGGCCACTTTGCGAGAGTCTGTAGGGGAGCTAAAAGAAAGAGCGTCAGGTGTGTTTTGAACGAATCTGAAAGTCATGATGATGATGATGTTACCAACCAAGAATACATTGTAGTGGTGAGAGATAGTGAGAAACAGAGAACATCTCTCATTGTTAATCCTGATGTTGATGTTACAATTGAAGGAGTTCAAATTCAGCTTTTAGTAGATACAGGAGAACGCATTACTATTGTGTCACAAGAAAAATATTTTAAGTTTTGGGAGAAGAGAAGTTTGTTACCACCTGAAGTACTTACTGTAGCCTTTGAAGGTAAATTGAGGTACTGGGTTATTTCTGGGCCACCATCAGTGTTTTGGGAGAAGTCATCAGAGGCAAAGTCTATTTGGCAAAAAAGAGTATCAATGTTCTTGGTTTATTACACCAAGCTCAGTTTGGTTTAACTATTAAACCAGGTTTGGACAAACCGGTTTTCATAGATAAAGAGACTATGCAATGTCAACCTAAAAAGTACATTCATTCCTTGTCTAGCACTGATATAGCAAGCAAATGGGATCATAAGTTCGAAAAAGTGTTTCAAGACTATTTAGGCAAAGTGACTGGTTTTCAACAATCCATCAGGGTAAAAGAAAATGCAAGTCCTGTCAAGCATAAATTGCGCAATGTGCCTCTTAGCGTTAGGGCCGACTTGTCTAAACATTTGAAGAGCCTTTGTGGTCAAGGTATAATTGAAAAAGTTGATGCAACTCTGTGGCTTTCGCCCATTGTCCTTGCTAAGAAGAGGTCTGGGGATTTGAGGATGTGTGTTGACTTGAGGAGCTTGAACAATGCCATCTGGGTCGACAATTTTCCTCTTCCACGCATTGAGGATTTAATTGCAAAAGTTGGATCCTCCTGTTGGTACACGAAATTGGACCTCAAGGCCGCTTATCACCAAGTGGAGTTAGATCCTCAATCTTGCAATCTCATGGCTTTTGTTACTCCTGATGGCGTTTTTCAGTTTTGCTGTCTACCTTTTGGATTGGCTTCGGCGGCCGTTGTTTTTCAGAGACTTATGACTGAAATGTTTCAGGACAATCCCCACGTTGTGGTGTTTCAATATGATATCCTCATCTTTTCAAAAACAGAGGCAGAACATGATCTAGTTATTGATAAAGTTTTCAGCATTTTAGAAAATATAGGTGTAACTTTACAGAAGAACAAATGTACTTTTAAAGTAAAAGAGATAGAGTATTTAGGCCATATCATTTCAGAGCATGCATAAACACAGACCAGGTTTAGTTAAAGGTATTGTTGAAGTTCCAGCGTCACAAAATAGAGAACAGCTCATGTCTTTTCTTGGGTTGTGCTAGTTTTATGCCAAGTTCATGAAGGATTTTGCAAAGACGACTGAATGTTTCATGGTTCTGTTGAAGAAGGGGGCAACATTTCTATGGTCAGAGGAGTGTGAAATGGGGTTCCAAGCCATCAAAGATCACATTGTTAAAACTCCAGCTTTGCAAGCATTTGTTGAAGGGAGACAAACTGTTGTTACTGTTAATGCATGTGAATATGGTCTGGGGGCAGTACTTTCACAATATGAGGAAGGCAAAGAGCACACGGTGGGTTTCGCTTTGAGAACGCTACGTCCTGTAGAACGAAAGTACTCTGTCATAGAAAAAGAACTTCTGGCATGAGTTTGGAGTGTTGAAAAGTTCAAACAGTACTTGTGGGGCAGATCCTTTGTGCTAAAGACCGATCACCGTCCGCTTGTTGATATTCTGTCTGGCAAAAAGGTAAAACGCACCACTGCTCGCTTGGCAAGACTGTCTGCAAAGCTTCTGGAATACACTTTTAATGTAGAGTATATTCCAGGTGGAAAAAACTGTAGGGCAGACTGTCTGTCTAGACTTCCTATTGTAGATACGGAGGAACAAGATTGGGAAACAGAAATTGAGGAGTGTTTTGTGGCTTGCATTAGTCAAAGCAGTTTGTCATTTGCCGAAAATGGTTGGATAGCTGAGGTGGACAAGGATGTTGTCCTCAACGAGGTCATGTCCTTGATTAGGAAGGGTTGGCCTAAGGAGAAGAGTCTTTCGCCAGAATTACAAACGTATTGGAAAATCTGTGATGAGTTATCTGTTGAGGGTGGCAAAGTGGTGAGAGGTGATAAACTGGTTCCTCCTGAGTGTTACCGGCAAAAGATAATTTCACCTGCGCATCTTGGTCATTTAGGTGCAACTATTTCAAAAAGGAAAGTCAGAGCTGATTTTTGGGGGCCAAAAATGGATTCTCAAATTGATGAATTAGTTAGGCAGTGTGTGCGATGCAACGCCAGTGACAAAACCTTGGATTTGGAGGGGGTAGTTGAGTCTCCTGTATCTCCGCCTGGAAGAGCTTGGCAATGATTAGGGATGGATTTTTTAGGACCGTTCCATATTCTGCCCTCTAATATGAGATATTTCTTGGTCCTTGTAGATCATCTGTCCAGGTGGGTTGAAGTCGAGCCTATTAGTGTTCCAAATTCAAAGAGTGTGATTAATTGTTTGAACAAAATTTTCCTTAGAGAAGGTTATCCTGAGCAGATTTTAACGGACAATGGTGTTCAATTTGTTTCGCAAGAAATGAATTTGGTTTTACGCACCTGTGGCATTAAGCATATCAGAACTCGGCTCTATCACCCCCAGAGTAATGGCAAGGCGGAACGATTTAACAGAGTTGTTGTGGAGTGTGTGCAAGCAGCTTTTAGAACCAAGACCTGTGTTTTCCAAGCTTTAAAAAATTTAGTTTGGTCATACCGTACCTCACCGCATTTTGCCACCAATATCAGTCCTTTTGAACTTATGAGGGGAAGAAGGGCTTCTACTCAGGTTTACCCGTTTTGGGTGGTCAAGACCTTTCGTGAAGGCTGCGATATGAAATGTGTGTGGGAGTCAGCAAACAGGAAGTCTACTAAGGCTTGCTTAAAGAATTGTGACTCCACTGTTGGAAGAGAGACACATAGACTGAATGTTGGGGACTGGGTCAGAGTAAAAAACCCGATTTCAGTTAGAAAAGGCGTTTCCAAATTTTTGGAATCTCAACAGATTGTTGAAGTACGTAGAAATGCTGTAAAATTGTCCAATGGGAACTGGTGGAATACGTCTCGTGTAGCAAGGGATCCTTGTGTGCGCTCCAAGATGGTTGATGCAACCAGGGGTGCTTTCCAGGGGATGGTGTTTCTACCAGTGTGGATGGTGCTGAGAAGGTAAACAGGAACAGCACCAGGGTACATATTAGACACAGCAAATTACGTGACTATGTCTGATTGCACTCTTGATATTTCTTTATTGTTGTTATGGTGTTGCTGTATGTTTTTAAAGGATGTATAATTTTGTCTGCTATTTCTCTTGTCTGTATTCCTTTCATTTATTATTTCACCACATTGTGGGAGTATGTACATTTAGACTTGTTTTGTTAAAAAGGGGGAGGTGTGGTGAGGCTGGCAGATTGTATTGCAGGGTGATGTCATCTGGAGTGTTGGCACGAGCTTCATGCCACGAGCGTTCTTCGTGTGGCAGTTGCTGTCTGTACCTCGGATGCTGCCGGCCAGGACGGCTCTCTCTACCCTTCAATAAATATCTTCGTTCTCTTCTTAATCCTTGAGTCCCATCGTCCTTCTTTCACAAGATCATAGTAATAGGCAGGCAAAAGCACAAAAAACATATTACATGCACCATAGGCTCCTGGACAATTAATTCAGTGCAGAAATATAAGTACTTGGGGGTCTGGTTCACAGAAACAGCAAGATACACTGCCCACAAAAAAAATCTGACTAATAAATCAACGTATGGTTTAATAAAATTGAACAACAAGTTAAAAAGTCAGTCAGCAGAGGGCATCAGAAAGGTCACTCAAGCTTCCCTTCTCCCCGCACTCTCGTATGGGCATCAAGCGTTTCCGGGCCCTTGTTCAAAAATCCTAGAGCGGGCTCAATGTGTGGCCTATAAAAAACTCTTTCAACTCCCAAAACACTTCCCCAGGGCGAGACTTAGGTTGGAGCTTGGGTTGGTCAAACAATCACTAACCCTTGAGGTCGACTTTCTAAAATATTATATTCGAATCCTAAAATCTCCAGGAAAATCCTTAAAGATCTGCCTCAGAGACACATTTGAAAAAATTAGCTTGCCATGGAATAAGCAGCTTATGAGAGCCATGGTTTCCACTGAAATAAACAAACCAGCTCTCGCTTTGCCTTGCATTTATACGCCACCTGGAAAACGTGTATCAATAAACAAGTACAACTAGTTTTGTTCCAGCAAGACCAGGCAACATTAAAAACATTATCCTTCCTGATCCCACTGAATGACTCATTAAATAAACTTCAGCCCTACCTTACCGCCCGCTTAACCCTAAAGCCAGAAGAGAGATTATGTACATGCGATTGCTGGCACTTCCAATTACGGATTTCAGCCGGGCCTGGGCAAACCAAAACACAGAAAGAGCATGTCTACTGTGTGAATACAAACGAGAGTCATGGCTACACCTCCTGTGTTGTTGCCCGACCTTAGCAACTGTAAGGAGGATCCTTCTTAGAGAACTATGCCTGAGAGAAAAAGTAACCACCTGCAATGCGGCCTCTGCAGTGGTTTTATGTTCGAACTATGAGTTTGCCAACCACAACTTCCCTAACAACGAGGTCGCAACCACGACCTCGTCTAAACTACGATTTCTTTTACCACGCATTCCTTTACCACGATTTTTCGTGGTAAAGGAATGCGTGTTAAAAAAAAATGCTTTCCAACTAGTACCCCGATCCCCCCACCCCTTAAAAACTAATTACCCCCACCCTAAAAATAAACACGATCACCCACGCACTCTAAACTAATTCCCCCCACCCTACAATTAAACACGATTACCAACATACCCTATAAACAAACACGATCACCCACACCCCCTAAAAACTAACCCCAAACCCCCAACCCCTAAAAACTAACCCCAAACCCCCCCAACCCCTGTATACTAACCCCAAACCCCCCGCCCTCTAAAAACTAATTCCCCCACTCTAAAAATAAACATGATCACCCACAAACACTAATAACTAATTCCCCCACCCTAATATTAAACTCGATCACCCACACACCCTTAAAACATACACGATCACCCACACCCATTAATAAACGAACTCAACCCCCATAAAACTAATTTCCCCTCCCTAAAAATAATCTCGATCACCCCCACCTCCTAAAAACGATCTCAACACCTTATAAACTCATTTCCCCACCTTTAAAATAAATACGAACACCCATACCCCCTAAGAACTAAACCCCAACCCCTAAAATCAAACCCTAAACCCCCCACCCTCTGTAAATTAACCCCTCTTACCTTTTCCTCTGCGATGCTCCTCCGAACTCCGCCCTGCCCGAACACTAGACCAACTCAGCCTTAACCACGAACATGCGTGATTAAGGCTGAGTCGTTGTTCAGGCAAGTCGTTGTTCGGCTTGCGTGTCTCCGGAACTCGTTGTTCCGGAGTCGTTGTTCAGGATGTTTCCCCTCTGCAGTATGTTTCATACAAAAAAACCTTATATTCTGGCCCACTGCAGAAGATTTGCACAATCTATCAGGGGCGCTATGCACCCAGGCACGGCCTCCCGACCTAGCCCTTGTAATGTCCAAACGTTGATACTGGATTTTTTTAAACACAGGATCTTGAGAGAACACTCTCCTATACAGTCTATAAGAGAAAGAGTACCAGCAAGAAGAATGGTAATAAAAGTAGTCCTGGTGATTTGAGGAGCTAGTCGGGTGATATTCTCCTACAAGACCGGCCAAAGAGCAATGGCCAACTACAAACATGATAAGAAGCCCTGAGTCAAATGTTGGCACTTAACTATAGCACCTTAACAGAACTTTTAACCTTTAGGAACTGCGATGTCTTTTTTTTTAATGCTTTTATTGTAACAGAATGGTTTTAATTAACTTATGCAAATAAATAAATAAATTACAAATTACTGTATAGTTATGCTCAGTTGGGGGACTATTTTATTTCTTTGTATACTGTTCTCCTGTCCCTCACCCATCCCGCCACTCTCCCACCTCCTCCCATGTGCTGTATGCCCACCCGCACCTACCCCAGCATTGCTGTGTGTTTAGTCCATTAAATTATATTCACTTTGCCGTTCTCCTCATCTCCCTGCGGCTCATCGTCTTTTCACCTGGTCACAGAAATCAAATACTGTTCCACTGAATTCAGGGACATGTAGTTCTTTTTGCCTTTAAAATGCCCTAAGCTCACCAACAGCATGTGTCCCATCATGCCAAGCGCTTTCTCGCCACGTTGATGTCACCACCCTCCAGCCGTGCATACCGGCATTTTCAGTGAGCCCTGGCGTTTTTGTTGATGCCATATACTGGTGCCCCCACTGATCCGCCCAGCCTCCTCCCTCCGCTCCCGGAGTTCTCCTGTTTGAAGATTCCCCTGTGGCTCGCATTAATTAACAATATGTAACTCTGCAGAAGAGACCATTCTAGAGAAATATGTAGTACAAAAGCACCTACTGAAAAAAAGAGTCAAGTGCAAGCTGCAAGGATCAGCAATGAGTGTAATAGCCGAATGTCTTGACTTTGGTGATTTTGCTTAACACGTTACCATCACTCTAATCGGGGTTTTTGAATTGCTGCCTAGAACTTTCACAAACTTTAAGAGCTGTGAAGCTCTCTAATGCTAGCGGTACATACACTGAAGATTTTGTATGAAAGGCGTTTTTTTCCTTAAGACATATCATTTGCTTTTTACACAGTCTGTACATGATATTGTAAACTGGAAGATTGACTGTAGGGGCTGCTCAGATAATAGGTAGCAACAATGGGTTTTGTGACTATGCTCATGAGAAAAAACATATTGCGTAATGAGTCATACAGTAGAAGCGTAAGATTGACCCCTAGGCATACACCTATATCAAGGACTGTCTGGATGACGTGGATCAGCTTCAACGTGCAAGGTCCCTAAAAAAATGTATAGCCAAAACACATACTCACAAGAACTAGGGGGCATATTCACAAGAAATGGCGATAACCATCGCTAACGCTAGTTAGCGGTAGTTTTGTTATTGCTGCCTAACCCTGAAAACTATCGCCATGTTAGCGGCGTATTACCAAGCCGCCGCTTCATGGCGATAGTATCAGGGTTAGGCGGTGAAAACTGCCGCTAACATTAGTGCGATAGCGATAGGAATTCCTGCGTTAGCGTGCAAAATCCAGCAATAGGCCCATTAGCGGCACGAAAACTCACGTTAGTCAGCCCAACGTGAGCTTTCTTGCCTCTAATGCAAAAAATAGACTATCAGTCAATCCCCAATAGAGAATAGGCATAAAAAACAATAACATGCAGAATGGAGCAGCCAGGGCCAAGTGCAGCACACACCAACAACCCTTGCAAGCCAGCCAACATCCAGGATGTGAGCTATGATGCCTCGCTGGACCTGCGTCTGGAGCCCTGATGCCTCGCTGGACCTACGTCTGGAACCTGGATGCCTCGCTGGACCTGCGGCTTGAGCCTGGATACCTTGCTGGACCTGCGTCTGGAGCCTGGATGCCTCGCTGGACCTGCGTCTGGAGCCTGGATGCCTTGCTGGACCTGCGTCTGGAGCCTGGATGCCTCGCTGGACCTGCGTCTGGAGCCTGGATGCCTCGCTGGACCTGCGGTTGGAGCCTGGATGCCTTGCTGGACCTGCGTCTGGAGCCTGGATGTCCCGCTGGACCAGCGTCTGGAGCCTGGAGTGGGATGTGGAGGAGCTGTGGAGTCGATGAGCCGTGGCGGTAGACATTGAGGCGCGACGATTGCCCGTACCTGCTGGTGAAGTCTGGCAGGTCACATGGAGACACGTTGCTAACCTGTGTGAGAAGACCGCCTTGTGACCCTTGGAGCTGTTAGTGGTAGAGGCGCTCTTGCGCACCAACGTAGTGAGTTCCGCATTGCATACTACGATCCACCACTACACCGGGGTGCACGAAGGGGATTACCAACGCTGTGTGCTGTCTCCCTGCATCACAGGCTCCATGATGTTGGACTTGCCGTATGCTGTGGAGGGTGAGGCCCCTGTGCTACGCCAAACTTGTGTGGCGTGAGCGCTGCAACTTCACGCCTAAGGGGGCCCTGCTGCGTCAACTGCATCGGGAGGTCAACCAGCGGACTATGCGGCGAATGCTGTACCCAGCCTAGTGAAATCACACTGGGCTGAGGCTCCTGCCGGCTGAGTCACAGATTTGGAGAGAGTGCAGTGGATTGCGCCACGGTGTCAATGTCCAGGTAAGGAGAAGGTGGGACGTGTAGCGCAGGAGGGCGAGTCACTCAGGCCTACCACACATAGATGACGCAACCCCAGTGGCGGCACTACCACAATGGCGGAAGAGCGTTGCCCCACTGCCTCAAGCAGTGCAGAAGGGGAACAATCGTTACATGAAGATAACTTAATCAATCAATCAATATGGGGAATTGTAAGCGCGCCACTCACCCATGAGGGTCTCAAGGCGCGGGGGCGCAGATCTGTTAGCCGAAGAGCCATGTCTTGAGGGTCTTCCTGAAGGTGTTCAGGGAGGGGGCGCGTCTGATGTCTGCCGGCAGCTCGTTCCAGGTCTTGGCTGCAATGTGGGATAAGGACCGTCCGCCTGCTCTGGCTCTGTGGATGCGCGGGGTTTCGGCCAGTGCGAGTTTGGAAGATCGGAGGTTTCTTTTGGGTACGTGGAAGTTGATTCTGTCATTGAGCACTGAGGCATTTGGGTCCGTTGTTGTGTAGGCATTTGTAGGCGTGAGTGAGGACTTAGAAGGTGACTCCTTTCTCCACGGGGAGCCAGTGGAGTCTTCGTAGGTGTTGGCTGATGTGTTCGTGCCGGGGGATGCCGAGGACGAGTCTGGCGGCGGTGTTCTGTAATGTCTGGAGTTTGCGGATTAGGGACTTGTTAATGCCGGAGTAGAGTGCGTTTCCATAGTCCAGTCTGCTGGTGATGAGTGCATGGGTGACTGTCTTCCTTGACTCCGGGGGGATCCACTTGAATGTGTTGCAGAGGATGCGGAGGGTGTTGAAGCAGCTGGAGGTGATGGCGTTGACCTGTCGGTTTATGGTGAGGGATGAGTCAAGTACGAGGCTGAGGTTTTTGGCATGGTCCGAGGGGGTAGGTGGGCTTCCGAGGGCGGTCGGCCACCAGGTGTTGTCCCATGCTGAAGGGGTGGCTCCAAGGACGAGGACTTCGGTCTTCTTGGCGTTGAGCTTCAGGCAGCTGTCGGTCATCCAGACTGTGACGTCTTGCATACCCTTCTGGAAGTTGAGTCTGGCGGTGGTGGGGTCTTTGGTGAGGGAGAGGATGACCTGGGTGTCATCAGCGTAGGACACGATGTTGAGGCCGTGTTGTCAGACGATGGCGGGGAGGGGGACCATGTAGATGTTGAAGAGGGTCGGGCTCAGAGATAACCCCTGTGGGACTCCACAGGTGATTTACGTGGGATCGGAGAGGAAGGGTGGCAGTCTGATCCTTTGGCTTCTTCCGGTGAGGACTGATCGGATCCACTCTAGGGCTGTTCCTTGTATGCCAGCGTCGTGTAGTCTGGCAACTAGTGTGCGGTGGGAGACGGTGTCGAAGGCCGCTGAAAGGTCGAGTAGGATGAGGCCTGCAGAGTGGCCTTGGTCCAGGAGGGTGCAGATGTCGTCTGTGGCAGCGAGTAGAGCAACGGGGTGTTTGTGCACGGAGCGCACGTTGAGGAGGATGCATCTTAGGGTGTCGCTGGTGCTGGCGTCGGATGTGTTGGAGGCCGGGGTGGTGGTTAAGGTCTGGCGGCAGTGGAGGCTGGATAACTGGCCGTGGGTCGTGTTTGGCGAGGCCTGTTGGTAGTCTCTGAGTTTTCCGGGGATGAGTGTGTGGAGGGTGGCTGTGCTGTAGCAGTGGGTGGCTCAAGATCCAGGGTTCCTGGCGCTGGTCGCGGTCGGATCGCAGACAGGCGCAGACGGGCTTGCCTCAGGCGCACCTTAGGCGCGGCAGCGGCGCGCGCGCTGCGCACGACCGCACAGCGGCCGCCATTTAGTAGGGGAGGAACAATCAGCTGGGAGGCGGGAACGGGCGAGGACAGGGAGGCGGGGCTGCAGGGGCAGCGGAAAGTGGGAAGCGCAGGCTCCGAGAAGCCAAAAAACAGAATCAAAAGGGAAAAACAAGGGATAACTGACTGATGTAATCATGCTATGTATCATCAGGGGGTGGGAGGGTGGGTAGAACTGCTCCAAACAGGGAGCAGGGCATGGGCGGATTGGCATGCCCACACAAGTGCGCAATGACTGTTTGGTCGGGGCACTTAGTCCACCCAAAGCAGTCATGCGCACTTCCCTGTTCGCAATACAGGCTGCATTACAGCCTGCATGGAGAACATGCCCACCCCTCCAGCCCCTGGCTGCATGACTTGTCCCGTTGCCAATTACCAATCCCACCGCCGCATCCCAGCATTGTGATTGACTCAGGGGAGGGAGCCTGACTGCCTACTTCCTTTTTCTGGAAGCAGACGCAGGAGAGCAGGAGCTATGGAGACACGGGACCCGGCTTCGAGGTAAGACTTCCCTCATTGAAATATTTACAACACCCGCTCACACACACATCCCCGCGTACACGTCCCATCCAGTATTCTTTCCGGCGTTTACCACCTCACAGCTGTCCCGCCCCCCCGCACTTCTCAATGGCGGCCGTTGTGCACACATGCACAGCGGGCATACCACTTGTGTGCCAAAGGCACATACGTAGTTACGAAGCATGACATAACATTGCATTCCATTCCAATGCATACTAATACTAGGCACATTGCAACAGTAGGGTAGGTGTTGCATAGTGGAGACATAAATATCACTATTACAGTGCAACCCAAAACTAACCTTTGCACCCCAAACCCACCCGTGAACCATGGAATTCCTTCTTGAGCCCCCAAAGCACACCCCAATTTTTATGTTTTACCCCAAATGCACACCCCAAATTTCATATTTTACCCCAAATGCACACCCCAATTTTCATGTTTTACCCCAAAACACACCCCAATTTTCATATTTTACATCCGAAACCCATACCCACCCGAAAAACTTTAAATTACCCCATTACTGACCTTACATTGCGTTGTAATCAAATGCGATGTAAAGCCACCTGCGTTGTCGGAGTTGCGTTGTTAACGATGTACTGCCTGCGTTGTAATGGTCATCTCCCGTGCCAAAGGCAACCCATAGGCTACGCCGTTTGCGTCCGTCTGCCCCTGGACCGCGCTCAGCACCAAGGAGCCTTCCTCTTGGACACACCACCACTACGACGCCAGCAGCCTCCTCGCCATCAACCCTGGACGCCACCTCGCCTGCCAGGACCAACCTCTGCTCCGTACTGGACATCGCCATCGCCATCACTGACGGCTGCAGTATCACCCGCAAGGAGCACCCCGACCATCAAGGAGGAGGCATTGCCATCACCTACAGAAGCAGACTCCGACTGACCACACACTCTAATGACCCAAGGGTGACCATGGACCACCTCAACTCCCAGATCCGGACCAAGCCCAAGCACATCCTCTGCGGCACCCTCATGTGCAGGCCCCCCGGGCCATGGCCCCCCATTCTCCAATACCATTGTAGACCTCATTGCACACCAGGGTCTCCCATCCACCGACGCCATCCTACTCGGTGAACTCAAGTTCCACCTGGACAACCCCAGTGACCAGGACACCACCCCCTCCTGGGGAAGGTCCCCTACATAAGACGCAAGCAGCAAGTCACCTCAACATGCCACATGGCAGGACACACGGTCAAGCACGTCACCTCCGCCAACGGGAACTTCAACTACAGCCACAACACCGGACTCTCCTGCACTGACCATCATTGGTAACATCACGTCTTCACCTTGCCCACCGGACGCCACCGCCATCATTGCACCCCCTCGCAGCTGGATCAAGGCCACCGAAGAACGTCTCGTCAACTCCCTCCGAACCAACACTCCACCAATGCTTCCAAACGGTGACACCGCAGCGCGCAACCACCACCGATGGATCTCCAACAGCACCGACATTCGGGCACCGCTCATGAACAGCACAGCGTCAGTACCTTCCGCCTGCCTGATGGCAGGCGTGAGGGTGACGCAGTGCCACAGGGATAGGCTGGCCCCATGCATTGCTGGAGTTGCGTCATGGTTGTGACACGACTGCAGCAATGCGTGTCTTTAACGCAGACAGATACGTCAGGATTCCTGACGTATCTGTCATTACTTGCGTCATGGAGCACTGTCCAGTGAATACAGCGCATCCATGCGGTCGCAAGAAGGGCATAGTGAGAAGTGTTGCAACGCTGTCTTGTCGCAGCGCTGCAACACTTTTCATGACTGGGGCCCAGGAATGCGCACTATCTTATTGATGGTGCGCATTCCTGCACTGTAGTTTTGTCGCAGGGCAGCGCTGCAACATTGCTTGCAGCTCTGTCCAGCACCAAAACCTGCTGGGATGTGGACCCAAGTGTTATCCCCATTTTTAAGACCAGCTATTTTCTGGTCTTAAGTCCCAGCAGCTAACGGGCCTTAGCAGCTGTTTTTTTAACGTATCGCCGGTCCAGGCGAGCGTTGAGAATATCGCGAAGTGGGGTTAGCGTGCGTTTTAACATGGGAACGCCTACATTGCATATGATTAGCGTTAGTTGTCGCTAACATCGTTGGCGATGTTATTAGCGGCCGCTATCACCAGGAAGCTGTCACTAACAGCTGTTAGCGACAGCGTGTGAATACGGCGATAAAAATATTGCCGCTTTAGCGGCAGAAAACTGCTGCTAACGCGGCGATATCGCCTTGAGAATATGCCCCTAAGTATTTGCTTACCCCAGAGACAGGGATATTGACTCGCTATCAAGCCATTACAGAGTCTAATGTAGTGTCTACTGACCTCAGAGGCATTCAAAAACGTAAATAAAGTTACAGCAGAAATTAAGTTGGAAATAACATGGGAGGCCTGCATTTTTAACATTTGAGGGGGTGAGCAAAACAAATGTATTTGTTAAATTCGGAATGCCAGATGGATTTAAACTTCCATGTAAAATTAAATGAGCCCGCTATCGTTTTGATGGATTTTCCACAAGTTAAAGTATATATTTTGTAACTTTTTGTACACTAGGCAGCCTAGGTTCAAACAGAGTCATCTGCCCTTCGTTGCACCCTCAGAAACTAGGGAAAGGGCATAGTTGTACTACTGATCGGGATTTGAAACACTGCTATGGCAAAAAGCACAAGCTCTGAGGCCTGCAAAACTAGGACAATCATTGTCCATCTTTCTCCGCTTCCCCTCCTTACCCCAGTAGGAAGCATTAGAACTAGAGTGGTAAGGCCGTTTCTAACTAGCCCCTTCCCCCCCACGTCTGTTTTTGTTCAATCCTCTCCTCTCCCTCCCCTCCAGAAGCTGTACATTATCTAGTACTAATGTAATCAGCATCATTTCATTCAGTGCCACACACTTCCACGCCATACAATACAACTCTACATATTTCCATTCCACACCACATAATTCGACAACCACATATTTTTACTCAACAACCAAATTTCACAACCCACCGCATACATCCAATCCACACCACAGAATTCGACATCATGCTACATGATTCAACAGCACAACACATAATAAAGCTCCTCAGCATACCACTCCACCACACAAAATGCCATTCCACATAACTAAACTCTGACACACAATCCCACTCCATATAATTCCAGTACACTCAATACCACATAATTACTATCCACATATTTCCATTACACACCATGCCACATAATTCCACTACACAAATCCACTCTACAAAATTCCACCACACACAATTCCACAACTAACAATTCCAAGCCACATAATTACACTCCACACCACATACATCCAATCCAAAACACATAGGTGAAAGACATTCTTATTTACAGCGCCAATACCTCTAACTCTGACAAATGCGAGACCAATATGCATTGCAAATGCTTGTTAAGGACTTGTTACCAGAAACGGGCGAATGAATAGTAGGGGGTAAAAATGTCTCAACTTCCAAAAGTTGAAAGTCTGAATCTCATTTTTAAGGATTCAGTTTTGACCTGATGGTTATGCTCTGATTTTTACAGCTTGTGACACCACAGCTGCTTCCTCTCAGCAGGACAACGATTTTGATGCAATAACTACCGAATATCCTTCTCCCCCTCAGTTCCCTGAGAGCTACTTGAAAGCCACACTAATTGCTGTGCCTTTGATACACAGAGCAAGGGGCGGTGCCAGGATCCCAGGGTACGCAGGCTCCCATGCAGCAGCGCGCGCGCAGGCCCCGCGCGCAAGTGGTGCCAACAATATCACAGCACCCACTGTGATATTAAACGCAGAAAATTGAAGACGAGGGCACAATCTGAAAACGTACTTGTTCAAGTAAAGGGCTGCCTTTTAATGTTTTAATGACAGATATTACAAAACTATTTTTTCCCTAGGAGCAACGCTGCTGAGCATCACGCTGGGCCCGTATTTATGGCACTGTACAGCACAATGCAGGCAGCAGTGGCAGGAATACTAATGGCTCTGAGTTTATTACACTAAGGCTGAGTGCTTCATTTTAATTGCATGGAAACATTTAATTTGTTAGAAGAGGTGTCATGTCGCTTTCCTCGGGCGCCAGTAACTCATATGCGCACTGGGGGGATCTAAGAAACTGTGGGCAGATTATAAAATGAAATGGATTTTTCCTCCCGTGTTTTTGTTCATGGTCTTTGGAAATGAATCTGCCCACTGGTAGGGGCGGGGTGAAGAGTGGGGGAGGGGCGTGTGCTGGCCAAGAGCCCTGGTTGCTGCTGGCTGTCAACAGAGCTCAGGGCCTTTAACTTAGAACAATGTAATCTACAAGGTTGGACACTAATGCCTAGGTGCCAACACTTAGGCTGTGCTTTTCATCTCTGCAGTGGACTTGAAAGTTGTCATCATCTCATCAGAAATTTGAGCACACGCCCACATGGGTTTTTTTGGGGAGGAATAATGTGTAGGTGTTTTTGAGATTGTGCATCAAGAAATGTCCCAAGGCGAGGACCCTAAACATGTTCCTGTCCTCCAGACATTTCTTGCTCTCCTAAAAGTCTCATATTTGAGTTTACAAATATAGACCTTAGAACAGTGCTGGGCAATCTTGATGCAGGAGAAGTGCTTAATTTGTTAAAGAATGAGTGCCGGTGCCCAAAGCTCTGCTGGTGCTATTAAACATGGGTTCGTCGAATACCAAAGCTGCGCAGTCTTGAATCCACCTCAGGCCTCTTTAATCCACTACCAGGCACTCCCTGCCCCTTTATCTCACTCTGCAGGTTCCTGCTTTTTTCAATCTGGGACGATTTTTCCGTCTTTCTCTTCTTTCCCTTTTGTGTGTTTTCCCTCTCTTGCACTCAGTGAAAGAGTGATGAGGAAAAATAAGTGCTGGTCTCCAAAAATGAGTGCCGGTGGGCCTCACCAGCAACCACCGGCTCAAATTAAGCACTACCCAGAAAGCAAAAATCCATGCTAAATATTTAGAATACCAATATGAGAACAATTGGCGCACAATACAGCTAAACAGAACTCATCGTAGTGATGCTAACAATCTGGGCAGATACGAAACATCCATGGATACCCCTGCCTTTCAATCAATCAATCACAGAATTTGTAGAGCGCACTACTTACCCGCGAGGGTCTCAAGGCACTGGGGAAAAAAGGGGGGGGGTGCCGCTACTGGTCGAACAGCCAGGTCTTGAGTAGCCTCCTGAAGGTCAGCAGGTCTTGGGTCTGTCGTAGGCTGAATGGAAGGGTGTTCCAGGTCTTGGCAGCGAGGTGGGAGAAGGATCTGCCGCCGGTGGTTGTTCTTCGAATGCGAGGGACGGAGGCGAGGGAGAGGTCGGCGGAGCGGAGCTGGCGGTTGGGGACGTAGAAGAAGAGTCGTCTGTTGAGGTAGGCTGGGCCGGTCTTGTGGAGTGCCTTGTGTGCGTGGATGAGGAGTTTGAAGGAGATTCTCCTGTCGACAGGGAGCCAGTGCAGGTTTCTCAGGTGGGGGGTGATGTGGCTGTGGCGTGGTACGTCGAGGATCAGGCGTGCAGAGGCGTTTTGAATGCGTTGCAGTCGCTTGATGAGCTTGGCCGGGGCTCCCGCGTAGAGGGCGTTTCCATAGTCGAGTCTGCTACTGACGAGGGCCTGGGTGACTGTTCTTCTTGTATCTGTCGGGATCCACCTGTAGTTCTTGCGGAGCATGCGGAGGGTGTTGAAGCAGGAGGAGGAGACTGCATTGACTTGCTTGGCCATGGAGAGCGTTGAGTCGAGGATGACTCCCAGGTTGCGTGTGTGGTCGGGGCTGCCCCCACTGTCGTTGGCCACCAGGAGTCGTCCCAGGCTGAAGGGTTGGAGCCGAGGATGAGGACCTCTGTCTTGTCCGTGTTCAGCTTTAGTCGGCTGCTCTTCATCCAATCGGTGACGGCCTTCATTCCTTCGTGGAGGTTGGATTTGGCGGTGAGGGGGTCCTTGGTGAGGGAGAGGATCAGTTGAGTGTCGTCGGCGTAGGAGATTATGTTGAGGTCGTGCTGTCTGGCGATGCGTGCGAGCGGGGCCATGTAGATGTTGAACAGTGTCGGGCTGAGGGATGATCCCTGGGGTACGCCACAGATGATCTCGGAGGCTTCGGATCGGAATGGGGGAGGCGGACTCTCTGGGTTCTGCCGGAGAGGAAGGAGGTGGTCCATTCCAGGGCCTTGTCTCGGATCCCTGCGTCGTGGAGGCGTGCGCGTAGTGTGCGGTGGCAGACAGTGTCGAAGGCGGCGGAGAGGTCCAGCAGGATGAGGGCTGCGGTCTCACCGTTGTCCAGCAGGGTCCTGATGTCGTCGGTGGCGGCGATGAGGGCAGTCTCGGTGCTGTGGTTGCTGCAGAACCCTGACTGGGATGGGTCCAGGATGCTGTTTTCTTCGAGGTATCGGGTTAGCTGTCTGTTGACGATCTTCTCGATGACCTTGGCTGGGAACGGAAGCAGGGAGATGGGCCGGAAGTTCTTGAGGTCTCTCGGGTCCGCCTTGGGTTTTTTGAGTAGGGCGTTGATCTCGGCGTGTTTCCAGCTCTCTGGGAAGGTCGCGGTCTCGAAGGAGAGATTGATGACGTTGCGCAGGTGGGGTGCGATGGAGCTGCTGGCTTGTTGAAGATGTGGTGGGGGAAAGGGTCTGACGGGGAGCCGGAGTGGATTGTGCTCATGGTCTTGATGGTGTCATCGATGTTCACGTTGGCCCAGGCTGACAAGGGGTCGTGGTCGGTGGTGTGCGGCGCGTCTGGTGTGTCGGTGTCTGTTGGGGCTGTCTGGGTGTTGAAGCTGTCGTGGATGTCGGCGATCTTGCGGTGGAAGAAGGTGGCGAGGGAATCGCACAGGGCTTGCGACGGCGGGATGTCGTTGGTGTTGGAGCTGGGGTTGGAGAGTTCCTTCACGATGTTGAAGAGCTCCTTGCTGTTGTGTGCGTTGTTGTCGAGGCGGTCTTTGAAGGAGATCCTCTTGGCGGACCTGATGAGGTGATGGTGGTTGCGGATGGCGTCTTTGTGGGCTGCGTGGCTGTCCGGTGTCTTTTCACTGTGCCATTTCTTCTCTAGTTTCCGGCAGGTACGCTTGGATGCTAGGAGTTCCGGGGTGAACCAGCTGGCTCTTTTGCTGGTGTCTCTGTAGGTGGGTTTTTCAGCAGGGCGAGGGTGTTGGCGCAGTCGTCTATCCATCGTCTGAGGTTGCGGGCAGCGTCGTCGGTGTTGGAGGGGTCGGTGGTTGGGCTGAGAGCGAGGTTTGCCTGTAGTTGGTCTTCGGTGACTTTGCTCCAGCAGCGGCGTGGGATCTGTTGGGTGCGGTGGTGTGTGGCTGGTTTACTTACATTATATTTATGTGCTCCTGGGTAAACTTTATATCTGTATTCAAGAGTGACGTTGGGCAGTATCTGCTACACAGTTATGGGTCCCCTCCCGGTTTGGGAAGCTTGGCTATGGTAGCGCTAAAGGAGACGGAGGACAAGGTTCAAGTGTTTTCCGCTTCTTGGAAGACCCCAGGAAGGAGTTCTACCGCCTCCTCCTTGACCCACTTATAAAATTCTCCCAGGACGCCATCTTCCTCTGGGCCTTTACCCTATGGGAGATTTGGGATGACTTTTAGAATGTTCTCTATAGTGATCTCACCTTCTAGCAAGAGTCTGCCATCGGCATTGAGACACAGTAATTTCATCCGAACGAAAAAATAGTCTTCACTTCCCTTATCAGTCTCTGATTCTGAACTATATATTGTGGAGTAATATTTGCTGAACTTGTTTGCAATATTTTGTGTTTCCCTTATAAGGTGTCTGGATTTGTCTCTAACTGCTGCAATAGAGATGCTTCCCTTTAGCCAAGTTGAGCAGCTATCAGTTTCCCAGCCTTCTTGCCATGCTCATGGGGACAGGCTATATGTTTATATAGCTTGTAACCCGCTTTGGACGTGCATAAGTTATTGAGATCCATTTTGGCCTCTTCCATTGTCTACAGCGGCAGCCAGCCCAGGTAAGTCCGGTGAGCGGGGGCGGGGCGGGGTGGGAGAGGGAGGAAGTCGATAGACGACAGAATAGGAATAATTAAATAAATAAATAATACCTATTCCGTCATCTGTCGGCTTCCCTCTGCCGCGCCCCACCCCACCGCCTCACTGCGCTTACCTGACCTGGCTGCCGCTGATTGTCTTGTTCATACCAAGAGTTGTGTTGTGTGTGCTCGAGTATGTGCTTTAATTTACCATTCTAAAGTGTCTTGTTGTTGTATCCTCTGCTTATTGGCCAGTATGGCGTTCCTCATCAGATGACCTCTTATGGTGGCTTTGGCCGCCGCCCACAGTGCTTTTGTCGATTGGATTGTGCACATTTTTTCTGTAAGATAGGTAAGCATGTGGATTTGTATTTGTGGTTTTTCATGGAGCAGTTTGGTAAAGTGTGATGTTAAGACACTAGGGGCTGTATTACATAAGTGCTCTGAGGGCGCAACGGGTGTTTGCGCCAAGTTTGCGAGCCCCCAGGGCACGTTGGTATTACAGAAGGGGCCACAGACACTTGTGCGGCTCCTTCTGTAATACTGAAAGCGCTGGCACACACACAGAGCCAGCGCTTCCTCAAAAGGGCGTTCCCTCATTTGCATGGGGGCATGGCCCCATGTAATTAAGGGGATTCCCTTTGCCTCTGCGCTCGTGACGTATTACAGACGCAGGCGCAGAGGCAAAGAAGCTCTCAGGAGGTGCACTGAGAGTGTGCCACCTCAGTGCGGCCCCTGATTGCAGCCCTCTGGAGGGGAGAAAAGGGGTCCCATGGATCCCTCAGACATCCCCTTGTAGGCGGGTGCAGTCACTCACTGCACCCGCCTGCAGTCACTCACTGCACCCGCCTGCAAGGGGATCTCTAATCCCCTTTAAAAGTGCAGGTGGCTTCAAAGCAGCTGCTCTCTTTTCACATGTAATAGGGCGCACTTTCCTTGTTTGTGCCTGGTGCACCTGTTTTATGGTGCGCCAGGCGCAAACAGGGAAAGTGCCCCCTTTACATAATAGGGCTCCTGGTTTCCTCATGGTTTACTAATATTCTAGTCCACATTTAAAGGGACTGGAGCATGGTGCGTGAGGGATTCCTCAAAGATAAGACAGTCCAGTATAGTTGGGATAACCGGTTGCGATATCAGAAAGAAGTCGAGACATGACTGTACACCATGCACCGCCAAAAAAAGGAACACTGCTTGTCCTGTGGGTGGAGAAGGCGCCAAATATCCAGTAGTCCTTGTTCAGCAAGAATATCTTGCATGGGTGCTATGTCTGTTGTTATACACATCAAGTGGGCTGGAACAGTCTAATTCCACATCTAGGGCTAAAATCCAGTCCCCCCATGATAATATGCGAAGTGTTCAATTCCACGATGATCCAATTTGGTCAGAGGTGGAAGTTAGCCTTACTCCCTTCAGGGACATAGATAGACACTCTCTCAGTTATTTACAAAAATAGAGGTCGGATAACAATGCCATGTTTCACATAAATTATATTTCAGCAATAAATTAGTAGATTGCACGTGGCTCATGATTCGTTCAAAAAGCGTTCAAGGCATTAACATTTATTCATTGTGCAATAAATATGGGTTAGAGCACGGTGTTCTTGTGCAAAAAGTGACATGTAATGTTCTAATGCAGTGTTTTGATAGATCTGTGAAAGGTCCTTTGCTGGTGGTCAAAGCTTGACTACTTTTCACTATGTTTGCTGGTTTACTGTCATTCGAAATTTCCAGACATGGTATAGGTAGTACAAGCTGTATCTTTTACAGCATCAACATTTCGACCCTACCCATACGTATGTGCCACTCAACACATCGAAAAGAGGTACTCTCTGTTCATATGGCGCTTCCCTGTCACTCAGCAACTTTGGGCGGTACACTGTGTCAGGTGACAGTTTTGCTGTTCTAAGCCTAAAAGGGTAGTCGTGGAAGGGTGGTCTGCTGTGGGATGTCAAGTGGGCTTCCAACTAAAGATGAACTTCCTCACCCAATTTTGTTTGAGTTTTTCGGTTTCCTTCACTGACAAGTGTGTCTCTTGTATAAGAGCTATATCAGCTTTCTACGAGGCTACGTCTGTTAGTATTTTCTTTCTCTTGACTTAGTTTGGCATGCCATTTACATTTGAAGTGATCATAGTAAGCTCCATTCTAAGGCTAGTGAGAATGAGGGGATAGAACATTCGGCTATCACATACGTAGGAATGTGGAGTGGGATCAAAGTGGTCTTATGATCACCCATGGGACTAGCAAGATATCGATGACTGATAAACGATCAAGACTGGTAGCGGTAATGGGAGAGGAGGATAGGAGGTCATAGGAGAGGTTGCAAACCAGGTGCAGAGGGAAGGCAGTGTTATCTCTGTTGGGATATCAGTAATGGGTCTGCAATAATACAGTAGTGGTATACCCAGCCAGGTAGTGGATTCCTTTAAATGGGGGTTAAATGGCAGGGTTGACGCTACAATGGTATTCAAAAAAGTGTGCACTGTTTGTGAAACTGTCAGCAGTGGGACAAGCTTCTGAAGCAACTCCAGATCACCACAAGAGAGATGCCACGACCATAGCAGGGAACATAATTAGATCCACAGTGTAGAAGGGTATATCTGGAAAAAATGGGGGAGTGTGAGACGGCATGACCAGGGCCAGTGCACTGTGGTGAGAGAAGCGTGGAGGGGGCTCATGGGGTGGATATAGAAGACTGGCTAGTTGGAGGGGGCGAGTGTGGAAGGCAATGGTGGGTGAACCTCGAGTGTGATTGGTGAGGTAGTTTACTTCCATTGTGTGGTCTATTGACTTTCTAGTACAGTCCTGCTTTGATTTCAGGAGCCAATCTTGGGTGACATTAGCATCTAGGAGTGGTGTGAAGTTCGGTTTCATGGTCTATAGGGTGGATGTGGCAGGTTGATATCCATGGAGTCAGCTGCTAAATGTTGCATGGAAAACATTGCTGCTACTGCTTTGGCAATTGTTCAGGGTGAGCCAACAGGCATGGGGTACACACTTATCGTGTCAGTACCACATTCAGTTGAAATGTTATTGACTCGTACATGATGCACTCAGCACCTCACACATAGCCACTCAACAAAGTATGAACAAATTATTTTGGCTGCTGAGAACACTTCAACAGGCTTGGCAGTTCGGTCTGGACTGTTCCCATGAGGCACAGGGTCAAGACTGATTTGCATATGGCTATGGCTATGTCTGAACTGGGGTGGCGTGGTGAAGCAAAATAACGATGGATTAAACCCAGATCTGTGACTGGGGGTGAATGTTTGCCAATGTGCAGCATTCCGTCCATCATCTTGTGTGTTTTGCATTTTGCCCTAAGTGGGAAGGGTATGCCCAGACGTGGGTCCCGTGCTCACTACGCCACTGGAGTCAAGCTATCCTGGCTGATGAAGGCTGATAGCCTGAAACCGGTCCTAGGATGCTTGATTCCGGTCCAGGGAAGACATGGCTTGGCAGTTCGGTCTGGACTGTTCCCATGAGGCACAGGGTCAAGACTGATTTGCATATGGCTATGTCTGAACTGGGGTGGCGTGGTGAAGCAAAATAACGATGGAGTAAACCCAGATCTGTGACTGGGGGTGAATGTTTGCCAATGTGCAGCATTCCGTCCATCATCTTGTGTGTTTTGCATTTCGCCCTAAGTGGGAAGTGTATGCCCAGACGTGGGTCCCGTGCTCACTACGCCACTGGAGTTAAGCTATCCTGGCTGATGAAGGCTGATAGCCTGAAACCGGTCCTAGGATGCTTGATTCCGGTCCAGGGAAGACATGGCTTGGCAGTTCGGTCTGGACTGTTCCCATGAGGCACAGGGTCAAGACTGATTTGCATATGGCTATGTCTGAACTGGGGTGGCATGGTGAAGCAAAATAACGATGGATTAAACCCAGATCTGTGACTGGGGGTGAATGTTTGCCAATGTGCAGCATTCCGTCCATCATCTTGTGTGTTTTGTAACACTCTGAGTCCACCCAAGCTCTATCCTTGGCCAAATAAAGTGAGGAAAGTATTAAAAGAACTGCTTTTTATGGCCATAATTGTATTAATGTAACAGAATTATCCATCAATCCAGGACCAGATTTCCAAGATATTCCACTCGAGTTGGCTGATTGTCTTTGTGGAAAGTTCTTGTCTAATTTAATTTTCCAACTTCTATAGAGTCAGCTATGGGAACTCATTTCAAGATTAAAATAATGTGGGTCCTATGCATAGCACTGAAGATTGAGCAAACATTCCATGGCAGTTACCATTCACAAGCATCAGGTGCAGTGGAAAGGGCTAATGGTAAGATGCAAGCAAAATGGGCTAAAGTGTATTTTTCAATATAATTGAAATGGCCAGATGCTCTTCCCTTAATTCTATTTTAAATCTATTCATCATGAGTAGTACCCCCATGTAGTACAACAGGGTTATCACCATACGAAATATTGATGGGGAGTGCCATTAGGATTTCTGGCACTCCATCAGCTGTGCTACTGAATATTACTGATGATCTGGCTCTGGCTTACTGTTGATATGGTACGCTGTACCTTTCACAACATGTAGCTTGCTACACCTTCAGGAAGCAATAAACCCTGCCACGGCCTAGAACTTGGAAACTGGGTCATGATGAAGAAGCATGTTCAGAAGTCCTGTCTTGAGCCCAGGTGCAATGGTCCTTAATAAGTCATATTGGTGACGAACACTGCTATGAAGTATTAGATCAGCACAACTCACACAAAAAGGGTGTGGACTGCACATGAAGAAGCAGTGACATAAGCTGCTGAGTCTAACATGAGTTCTCTACATGGATCCAGAAGGGGGAGAACAAAGAGTGCAAAAAGAACAACAACAAAATCAAAAACAAGAAAACCAAACTTTTACAATTTGAGCCCTGGAAACCCGTAGAGCAAATCTAAGTGATCTAGTTGCAAAAGTTGCAAATCAAGCCACAAATGAGAATGGTCTATATTCTTTATTGTCCAATTAATTAAAATCATTACAATAAAAACAACACAATTCGTAAAACAAAACAATTTCATCCATTCCTTCCAGATGCTGAGGAAGTAATAACATACCTTAATAACCATTGGAATTACATAAACTATCATAGAAGAATATTTCATTCATAACCTAGTAAAAACATTGCATTTCATTATTAATCACCATGCATATTAATAAAACCATCCATACAATTAATCTTTGAATACTCTCTCTGGTCTTTATGCAGCCCCTTAAAAGAAGATATACATAAGGTAACACATATTCAATCTAATTATAATCTTAATGCTTAATGTATAAAGTGCATCCGTGCTTCTTAGGATTTCCTTATACCTTAGATACTATATCATCAGCAAAAAATAGACATAGTTGGAATTTATCCAGTTACATTACTAGTATGGGAAAAACAATATAGTTAGTGTCATAGCCACTTTCTATTCTTATAGCATGACCAAAACATCGTCCTGAGTCAATTTTTTCTCAGCTATAAGGATTAAATTAATAATACGCCCTTGAAGCCACAGTATTATTGCTTGGTGACACGTTCTCACCCCTTGTTCCTTGAATATTGGTTTTAAAAGTGTTAATCTGTTTTAACGCAATTTCGAGCAAATACATACAATGTGTAATAATGTTTCATTAGTATAACCACATAATCTACATTTTTGCGATTGCCAATCTTGTACCCATCTAGGGATCCCATCTTTTGTTGGATAGTGGCCAAACCTAAGCTGAAGCATTATATCCCTTACCGCCGGTTTAAAAAGAGAGGTTAGATAGGATTGGGGCTCAATTTTAATATACGAGTTAATAACTGACCAGGCATGCTTTGTTTTTGCAGTCATCTCCTGATGTAATAAGAATGGTACAAATTTAGTTGATTAATTTAAAATCTGTTTTAAAATGGTCTTATTTATAGCCATATCGTCAAAAGATGGGAGCTTGAAAATATTCAAATTTTCCGTTAAATATAACCTCCATGGGCTGGTATACTCTTTCTTATTCATTTCTTGCAGCACATATATGCAAGGGACTCAGCACAAATGAGAATGAAAATGGAACATTAACCAGAAGATGAAAGCTTGATTCAAGCTGAATGGTCTGAAGATGTGAGAGAAAGGAGAGCCATACAAACATTTCACAGTGTGAAGAGAAATAACGAAAAATCAGCTGAAGCAGTAACAGATTTGAATAACAGAGATTTAAAAAGCAGTAATCAGAAGACCAACAAGAGTAACAGTGCCAAACAAGAAGTACATAGCTCATGAGTGGGCATTTCTGACAAAAAACTTGCCAGAAAAAAGAGACATTGATCTGAGAAAGTTTCCATTTCTGCTTAGAGAACCTCTGTGAATTGGCACATAAACTGAGCCAGAAGATGTAAAACATTGAATATTTTCCTAATCAAGAAATGGAATTGAATTTTATGAAACTTTGTGAAGAGTTTTTGATATTCCAATTTTTAAGAAACTAAAATGTGCCCACATAACTGATTACAATAACTGATTACAAAGTTTATGAATTTTTATTTTTGCCCAGATTAAAAAAAATATGTCTGCATCCTAGGAAAACTAACTTTTCAAAGTTTATAGTTAAGGATATGATTTACACCCACATAGTTGAATAGTTTCATGAATAGTTGAATAGTTTCATGTCTGCATAGCTTTGAAGAACTTTTCCCCCCAGAAATCTTTTGCTTAAACATTTAGCAGACTTTTGAAGATGGTTTGTGCATCTTGTTTTTGAGACTAAGGGGCCGATTACGATGTCGGTCAGAAAGCCTCTGACTGCTAGTCAGAAGCTTTCAGACCACAGTCGTAGGCTTTCCGACCGACACGGGCGGTTTGCGGTCAGACCACCGAATTCCGATGTCGGCAGTCGGAGCGTGAACCGACGGGTCATTCAGACGCGGCTCTCGGAGTCTTCTGTCCGGTCGGAACCGCACCGTAATCCCCTATGGACGGCGTTTCCGCCGTCGGGATTACGATGTCGATTTCCCACAGCCTTTCCGTGCAGGCCTTTCCGACATGGAAAGGCTATCAGAAAGTGACTTTGGGGGCCCCTAGCAGGGCGCCCTTGCCTACCCAGCCTATGGTTGGTGGCGGAGGGGGTACCTAGGGCGCTCCCCTTTAAATCCATGCACTGTGTGGCAGGCACCATGGGATGCCTGCCACAGGGTGCAACATTTTACACACACACACATTTCTTTATGGGAGCCTATATTATGGCCGGTTTACGGCTGTAACACAAGCTCCTATAGAGAGATGTGAATATCTGACCGAACAGTGTTCGGTCACATTCTAATCAGGCGGTCAAAACCAGCCGACCGGAGGTCGGTCGGTCGGTCCCAAGACCAAGACGGTGTCGGTCGGAGGCAACTCCGAACGACAATGTAATAAGCCCCTTAGTTTATTGAGAGACTATATTTTTAACAGAAAGAAGATGACTTTATGAAAAGAAAGATTTTGCTTGGCTATTAAAATAATTGCTATTATATCTATTTTTATTATGTTAATTGGCATCTTATTGAGTCTCTATTTTCCTGCTGGACATGTTTCAAGGCATACAAATAACACACAGCATAATATTATTACTAAAAAAAGTAGTTCAGATCATAGAGATATTTTAATGGAAATTACGGAGAAAAAATATTATCTTAAATTGCTTACTGCTTACAAGGATATTATGAATGTTTCTAATTCCTATATCTGCACACATTTATCAACTTCTGTTTCAAAAGGTGTAACATACATACAGCTTCCTTTATCATATTGGTTATCATGTTATGTTTATTTGACCATACTTATGAGTCAAGACGTTTTAGAAGAATATCAATAGATTATACGGTGTCTATAGAAATGCCTGAAGTTGTACGATTAGATTTCTCCATTTAATATAATAGTCCCATTATGTTTCTTAATTCAATTACTAATGGAACTAATGAGAACAGATTGTATAAGTTGACTGATGTACAACATCATTTTATTGGAGAATATAATGAAAGAAGAGTACAATTTAATATGAGTGGTGTTGAAAGAATGTAATTTCATTTGAAAGATCAGACTATGATTAAGCACTCACAGATACATCCTAAACTTAAGATTTTGAAATAAAAGAAAGGAGTTGTGTGGATGCCAATGAGGTCTATTAGATGGGATTCTTTAGCTATGAATAGAATAAGTGTGTATAGTTATAATTATAAGGTCAATACATATTTTATGTTGGGTTCAGACCCTTTATTTAGAGGTATTTATCATATTTGTAACAAGACAGCTTATTTTAACATTCTAAGTAATTTGGCATGGTCTTGCTATTTAGCCTTGGAGTTCTCTAAGATATGAATGTGAATAGATTGAATGATATGAGACAAATTAATTATAACAGAATGGCATAGATCAGGTTATTTTGAATTTGCTTGGTGAGTTAAATTCCCTTATTGGTTTGGCTTTGAATAACATTAAGATTAGAAAGTTGTCTACTTTTGTAGACTGTTTGATTTCTAATCCTGCATGGGCAATAACTAAAATTCATGAGGAAATGTTTGCAGTTTGTGCAATGGTGATTCAGAATAGGATTGCTTTTGATATACTTTTGGTAAAAGAAGGTGGTGTGTATCACGTAAATAAGCCCGAGCAATGTTGTACGTTTGTGTGAGATAAAAGCATGAGCATTTAAAGTCATATTGATGATATAACTAATATTTCTGTTAGTTCATTCTTTGGGAGAAACCGGTGCATGGAAACTGTTGGCAAATGATTTTCTGAAATTAGTAAAGGATTTAGTAAGAGGGGTACATTGATTAATGAGGTTGGTAGTGGTTTACTAAAAAGAATGATAATTATATTAATTATAATATCTTTAATCATAATGGACATTGCATTAATATTTAAGTTTTTGGAAGATATTTGTTTTAAGGGAGGTTTAAAATGTGGTTGTGAAAAGAAGAAGAAAATATTGAGATGAAGGAAGAAGAAGGGGATCAAATCTGGTGAGTTTAAGTTCAGAGTGTATGATGATTTGAAGGTCTTGCAGAAGAAGAAATCAAAGGAGCTAACAATGATGAATGAAGTACTGCAGTTGAGTATATTGTAGTGAAGTAATTTCAGGAATTGTCAGAGGAGGAAATATTGAAGTGTTTGAGTTAGTATTACGTGGTGAAGCCAGCTTGCAATGATTACATCCAAAGCATCAACGGCGGACTTTTAGCTCTGCACCTCATGCTAGTTCCACCAAATCCTGGTCCTGCGCAATGCTCCTCAGCACCAGCTGTTGCGTGACGCCTCTGTGTTCCAGATCCAGACAAATTGCTACAAGTGGGGGTGCGCCAGGCAATGAAGTCCAAAAGACTCAGTGTGATGTCAAAAAAATCCTTTATTTCAAATTATTTTTTTTCAAATGTTCAGTAGAAAAATAAGCTCAGCCAATGCGTTTCGTTCCCGCTAGGAGAACTTCATAAGGGCTTATAGGCTCAAGAAAACACATCCGGAAGCGTGGTAGCTCTACGACAATTTTCTCCAGGATATTGCACTGGAAACCGTGGTGGTACTTACAGACATAATAAAACCTGCATGTTGAAGACCTTTCAACCGCACGTCTGGTTGAAATTCAGCTTGCAATGATATTTATTCATATTTGCAGAAAGAAATGTGCACTTTTATTTTATGTGGATGAGTTTTCGAATGTGCATCTGCTTCTTTGTGTTCCTTTCCATTGATGGTCTCTGTATCAGTAAATTGTATTAATGTGTGTTTTTCTCAAGACAACCATGTTCCTGTCTTTGTAGCTTTCTAAGTCCTGGGTTTGAGCATTTGTAGGGAACATTCATTAGTTGAACTAACAGTTGTATTTCCAGATTACATAAATGTCATGGCATTTCCTTTATTTACTATGCACACCTCATTCATTAATATGTAGTAGAACTAGGTTTTCTAGATGTATCTTATTGAATGTATCTTACACATCAGAATATTTATTGGCTTACTAGAATGATATATTGCTAGTTCAACCCTATCATGGCGCATCTGACCACTGAATGTGTGTGCCTTCTGTAGCCTGAAACCTTATAAAAAATGATGTATGTTGGAAAAGTTCCAGTTTTTTTCTGGGTTTGCTAAGAAGGCAGACTCTGCATTAGTTAGTTTATTGATATTATACTTAAGACTCTCTTTGCCTTTCAACCTGTGCAGACTCTATGCTAGTGTGTCATTTGAGTTTTACTTAGACTTTCTTGGTTTTCCTTTAGAGGCAGACTCTATGTTCGTCCTGTTGCTGAACTATACTTTGTCTGGCTGCTTGTTTTCTTTGGAGGTTAACCTTACATTACTTGATTTTGATTTACTATTGAGACATTGATTGCTATGGATTAAGTAACCACTTTTTGCCTTCTGTAATGACCATAATTTTGAATAAACTTGTAAGGTTTAACTTAGAACTCTGTCTCATGTAAGTTAATTTAATTGGCTAGGCCTTAAGAAGACTCAGATAGTCCAGCACCTATGTATAGACCCTCCTAATTACTTTAATTAGAGTATCAACAGGCCCAAAATACCTTTCTTACTGCTACTTTCATATTCATCCTATGACACTATTCCAGTTGAATTATTTCTTTCAACACTCTGTTCCACCTTCAGTTAATCCATTGCTTTGTGGATAATAGATGCCTTAAAATGAATTTTTTTTTAATTTGCCTTAACCTTTTTAATTTATTTGGAAATCAGCCACTAGCCATTCTCCATCCCTTACTCAGCAGAAAGTCCTTCTCAAACAATAACTCTTCAAGGAACTTGATCACAACCATCTTATGAACATGTCAAAGAAACCACACATCTGGCCAGCTTCCTTAAATACTGTATAGTCCAGAAATAGCCAGTGCAATTCTTTCCCAAAGATTTACTGGGCCTCCACTTTATAGCAATGTTTTTGTTACTTATCTCTCCAAGAGCATGACACACACACACACACACACACACACTTTCCTTCACTCTGTTTATCCATTCAAGGCCACCAAAAGCCAGCTATCAGCCAACTTTTCATTATGCTCATATAGATGTGACTCCCATGTGCCATGTGAAGTAGCCTTCCTGTCAGGTGGTTACATCAGGCCCAGATAGAAACGTAATTTTACATGCTCACTTTGTTAAGATGCCTTCTCTCCTTAAACACAATGACATTTGACACATTCATTTGAGTTCAAGTACAGGATAATATTCTCTGAACTGAGCTTTGCTTACATTTCCACTTCGTAGGCACACTATCAAATACCTTGAACATTCTGTACAAGGGCTAAGTTCATCACGCAAACTGGTGTTATTTGTTTTGGCTGTTCAGTAATATAGCTATCATAATAGAATAAACAATAGCAGCCTGAGTGTGGCTACAGCATGGTAATATGGATGATGTTATTATATATACAACATCGATCCTTTGTTTAGACAGAGAAACATTTTGCTGGCAGTGAGAGGTCTACCCATGCTAGAATTCCAGCCCAGCTGATTCCTGTTTGCCTCATGTGAGGGATGCTGCCCACCTCTCCACCAAGATGGATACCCTGAATACACTTACCCACAGGTAATGGGGAGTTAGATCACCCTATAGGGATTTGGCAGATCCACTCACCCTAGGCACAGTAGGTCAGGTAGCGCTAGGTAGGAGTACAATACTTTACAGTACTTACATGCAAAAAGAACAAATAATGAAAGGAATGCTGACAAATGCTGAAAAATGCAAACATTCACCCCCTCTCACAAGGATCTGGGTTTGCTTACCACGCCACCCAAGTTTGGACCAAGCTATATGCAAATCAGTCCTCACACTCTGCTCCTTATGGGAACAGTACAGCCCGAACTGTAAAGCCAGGTCCTCCCTGGACCTGAAACAAGCATATTGGTACCAGTTTTGAGGTATCACCCCTCATCTTCAGGCTATCTTGAATCAACTGGCACACTGAGCATGGGATCCATGTCTGGGCATACCCTTACCACTTAGGGCGACAAAAGCAAAAAGAACAAATGATGGTGGAATGCAAACATTCACCCCCAGTCACAAGGATCTGGGTTTAATCCATAATTATTTTGCTCACCACGCCACCCCAGTTGGGACCCAGCCATATGCAAATCAGTCTTGACCCTGCTCCTCATGGGAACAGTCCAGCCCGAACTGCCAAGCCAAGTCCTCCCTGGACTGGAAACAAACATCCTGGGACCGGTTTTGGGGCATCAGCCCCCATGAGCCAAGCTGGCTGGAATCCACTGACATAGTGAGCATGGGACCCACGCCTGGGCACACCCTACCCACCTAGGGAGACAAAAGCAAAAAGAAGAAATGATGGATGGAATGCTGAGCAATACAAACATTCACTCCCAGTCACAATGATCTGGGTTTATTCCATCATTTTTTTCTTGCCACGCCACCTCAGTTCGGACTGGACTGTTCCCCTTAGGAGCAGGGTCAAGACTAATTTGCATATTGCTGGATCCAAACTTGGCTGGCGTAGTGAGCAAATGAATGATGGATTTAACCCAGATCTCTTGACTGGGGGGTGAATGTTTAATTTATTGAGCTTCTGTCCATCATTTGTTGCCCCAGCACTTATATGCAAGCATATATCCTCTGTTATAGCAAAATGGTTGAACTGTTTATCTTTTTCACCATTCTTGTAATGCTAATCACGTTATTCTGTTTCCTTCTATTGATTAATGCAGCACACGTATTCTACTTAAGAATCATAATGCTTCAATAAATATTGAAATTGCATGTTGTGTATTTTTTGTGTATCTCTTTGGGCATGCATAAGTAACCAAACAAAAAGGTTCAGGGTCTGTTACCATGATTTCCTTGGGGAGTCAGGGTTGTCATGTTCTGAGGTTGGGGTACAGATGGTGCAAGGGAAGCTAGTAGGACTAAGGCCAACATTTCCTGGTGGTGTGCTCAGAATCAGTCTTGCACAGTTTTGACGTTTATGTTGTCCAACAAACACACAGTTTTTATTGAGAAAGTATAAGTCGTACAATATGGTGCCACAAACATTCTACCTTGGGTTCTTATTTAATGGATCGCCTAAGTAGTTTTCTTTTGTATACCCAAAGACCCCTACTCACTTCTTAACCATAGACGTTTGTGGTGTTAGGAAAAAATCCTTCTCAGTTAAGCAGGTAAATCTTATGTATTGGCTGTAAGTTGTTCAAACTTGAACCTTTCAAAGGCTCACCCCATACACTCTCTGAATTCCACATATTCATATGGCTGACGACGAAGCAGCAATTAATATACCAGTAAACTGCAGACATGCGGTTACACAAATGCTACAAAAACATGGACTGCCCATTAAGGGTGGAGACATTACCTTCATGGTTGAGGCTCACAAAGCATTCAAGACAGAGGTATTCTATTCATGGGTTACATTCCTAGCAGAATATACAACATCAAAACTTTTTCATGCTTACATTGTAGCTGCACAGCTTATGAAGCACTAGAAATACCACTAACTTACTGACAACACCAGAATTGGTTCACAGGCACCCTACCACATACTACAGATGAAGTTAGACTAGGTCCCCTCAGCAATGAGGGAGCAACATGGCCAGTCTTAGCCAGTTACACACCACACCCAAACTTAGTAAATCTGACAGCACTGCAACTACATACATTGTACACAGGATGAGTCCGAATATAGAGATGTTTGACACAATTCATTGTGCTAACAATGATGGTAAATCCTGCAAGGGCTGCTCGAGCTGCACAACCCAATTAGGTACTCCTGGAATAAGTCCAGTTACCATCAATGCAGTCATGGGTAAATCATCAGATGGGAGGAGATTCTGTTCTGGATCACTCAAAAAACAAGTCAGCTTGAAGTAGAGTTTCCCCATATGGGACCGCAGGAAAAACACAGAATTCTCACAATATGCTTGCCAATGGGGATGGCTCCCCCGGTGGAAGACTGCACCACATGGGGTAAATTCTTTGCTGCAGTAGAAACCTGAACACATTGTACATCCTCATTAGCTCTTTTGCCAGAAGTGCTTAAACAGATTCAAAATGAATATGGGGCAGCCCATGTCATGGATTTGGGGATAAATCTGATCTGCAACTTTGCCATAGTATCTGCCATAATGTTAAGTAACATTTTAAAGGGGAAGCAGCAGCGTTGGTTGAACACCAGCGACTCACAAATTTGGCTCTGGGAGAACAGGAGCGCAAATTACCTAAAATTATTGAGGAACCCTATGTAACAATAGGTGGAGAGAATTTGGGAGCCAGACCTAGAAAACCATAAATTAAGAGTAATTCTGAAAAGGATAACTTGAAGCAGGCATCAGACTCTTCTACTAAGAAGTGGGATGATAAGAAAAGACTAAAGAACGAGGTGGATCTCCTCAACAGGAGTCCACAGAAAAATGCTAGAATCTGCGTAACAGTGATAATAAATATTAAAATGCCTGATAGGTATCATGATACTGATACACATTCCTCACGGTCTTTTCAGGATTCATCCAAAAAATGCTTGGACAGAGGGGGACTATCGGAGCACAGATCAGAGAAGTATGTGAATCCGAAGAAGGAATCTCAATGCTCTAATGACTTTAATATATAACAGGAAGGCAAGCCGAAAGAGTCCAAGCCTCAATTCAAAAAGAAGAAAGTGGCTGGCCTTAAAATCAAGCATGCCGCTGGTATTGATAACAGCTTCTGAGCGTGAGAGTAAGCTCTGACCATGCTGGACAGCGTGGCAGAAGTCATGATAGTTTGCCGGAATCTTATTGAGTATCTGGCGGCAGTAGCAATAAGTGACTATATCCACGTGGAAACACCAGATAGGAGAATGAGGGTCCCGCATCAATTATATGAGATGCAACTCCAAATGGAAGGGAACATACAAAGTACCACAAATGTTCTCTTTTGGGAGACCTTGTCATTCGGCTATGACATTCTCTTTGTTGAAAAGGATTGGCCACCAGAGTGTGTCATGTATTGCTCTAGTGGAGAAAAAGTAATTTTACCTGCCTTCTATGACCTCATTCCAGATGTAGTCAAACATTCATAAGCCAAGAAGTGGGTCTTAGGGAAAACTCCTGCCTTCTACTGCAACCATGTGGGGTGGAATGACAGTTCCTCTTATTACATAATATCTGTGAGGTCAACCCCACAAACTCAAAGACAATACTCCATTAAAATAGGGCTAAAAAACAAGTTAGAGAAATACTCACACAGCTTGAATACTAAGGTGTAATAGAAAGTTGCACTTCGCCTATGAATAATCCTTTGTTTCCAGCAATGAAATCAGCCAATTCATATCATCTTGTATTAGATTACAGACACTTGAACACCACTACACACACATTTGCTGGACAAAACACAAATAGTGCGGCACTGATGAACAACATAGTGCGGAAAAAATACAAAACAACATTAGATATTTTTAATGGATTTTTCTGCCAAAACATAGTGCTTGAAAACAGGTTCAGTGTGCTAGGTTCTGAAAAGCAGTTCTGTCAATTGCTCCAAGGGTATAAGAACAGCCCAGGGCTGTTTTCAGCCAAGGTTACAGAACTTTTACAAGATTTTGACGACCAGGCATTGTCCTATGTTGATGACATATACTTGACGGATGATGACCTTCAACTCACTTGGCTACAGTGGATCGCATAGTTTTGGGATATGCTCACATGGGCTACAAATTTAATTTCAAGAAATCTAAAATAGCCTACCTCAGTGTCCTGTTCTTGGGATAAGAGTTGTCAAGTAAAGGCAGGAGCCTCGCTAAACATTTCCTCGAGAAGTGTGTGAGACGGTTCTGTACAGCCTGCTGTAGAGACAAAACACCAATACTCTGCAGCGTGCGCCGCTGTTAAGGGTAGAATGGAGGATGGAGAATTCTGCCCCCACAGAACCTATATGCAGTAACTAGGAGTATGCACAGCGCAGTGGCTGAACTTAAAGCTCTAATTCTGGTACTTGAGAATACGGATCCCAGATTCTCCACACTTATAGTGTGTGATTCGCATTATTGTGTCCAGTCTTACAACGAGTACTTACACTATTGGAGCTAGAATGGGTTCAGAGTTTCCAAAGGGTACACAATAAAGCACAATCTGCTTTGGGGACATGTGGCCAAACTAAAAACATGTTTGCCACTGACTCACGTGATACACACTTTGAGTCATCAGTGTGTAGGAATACACATTGTAAGGAATTCCATAGCTGATGAAGCCACAAAAGCAACAGTGCATACTGCTGCAGTTGCTGCAATTACTTGTTCCAACACGACAATAGATGCTGTCAATGCTGCATGCAATGGCACCTTCTTTCCGAAAGGTTTTCCCAAAAAATACTCCTACCAGTTTAGGGGCAAAACATACCCTTTGCTCATATTCCCAGAGTGGGGGATAGAGTGATACCAAGGTCAGATCGCAGGTTAGGGTTAATACTAGCAGCACACGAGGGCCATCTGCTCTCGCAAGGGTGGCGGTTACGATTTCATTATTGCAATAACTCTATTGGTGGCCTGGCCTATACAAACAGACCAAGGACTTTGTCCTTAAATAAGACATCTACCGTCAGACGAAGATTTTCACCATAACACGTCTACCAGAGACACCTCTACTGATCTCAGACAAGTCTCTGGCTTGTATTTATCTGGACCACTGAGAGACTTTACAATCAGATGGGGCTCACAAATATATCTTGGTAGAAGTGGATTCCTCATCTTGATTCCTATGGATTCGGTCACAGCAATAGGCTGACGCCCGAACTGTTATAAAATACTTGAAAGTCTTTATCGGGAGATACACAGCCATATTCCATTCGGACCAGGATCCAGCGTTCACCTCCAAGGCTTACAGGGACACCATGGGAAAAATGGGTGTGACTGTGCGGCACTCCTCCCCTATCATCCTGAGGTAAAAGCTGTAGTGGAGAGGAAGAACCGTGACTTAAAGAAGTCTTTAACAGCTAGGTCATTAGGTTCAGGTCGCAGTTGGGCCCATCACCTGTTTGGGGGTCCAGAGAGCCCTAAATAATCTGGTTAGAAAATGCCTGGGTGGTTAGACTCCCTATGAGATCCTGTTTAGAGTTAAGATGAGAGTTTCAGGCCTCGACAGTCCCAGTACAGTGACGGCAGAAACAACATTTGACATCAATGAACGTTTGGATGTTCTACAGGCTCTGAACAACTTACAGGAAGCTCAGAGCAATGTCCAACAGAAATGTTCTGCAACTGGTGAAGCAAAAGACGCACCAGCAACTCCTGGTTGGATTCCAAAGATTGGTGATCTGGTCTGGGAGAAGATTGTGGACAAGACGCAATTCGGGCCATCCTACAGAGCACCTCTACCCATCCTGGCAGTTGAAGGTACCAGAACTGTACTTTAACTACCTCTTACAAGCTGCAAAAACAGGAGGTTTGTGTCAATAGATCTCATCAAACCACATCATGTGGCCGGTCCTACACAGTGCGCCTCAAGGGCTCCTGGGAAGTTACCTGTCTCCTCTCTCTACCCTACAGGAGGTCCCAATAGAAGTTTGATCAGCGATGAATTTTCTCCCCGGCTGGGGATGGCTAACAGTGAAGTATCACTTCTACCTGTTACACCAATAAATGCCATACAAACAACATGTATGGAAACACAGATTTCAATTCTGTAAACAGACAGAGATGGTATCTACCACAACGTACCACCATTTGAGTCAACTCGCAGTTTTACACAGCCCCCAGAGCTGCCAAAAATAGATCGAACAGCCTCTGGATACTTTGTCGACTTTGATTACTTCTCTTTGGATTCGTCTGATCCACCACCACCTCGAGGTAGGCTGCGTGTATTTTACACTTGGCTGAAAATTAGATACTTTATCCCTCCATGGATATACATTTGGATTACAAATGTATCACTTCTCCTCATCATCTGGATTGGTTTTGTGACTGTCTTTTTCCTTCTTCTGAACAGACACTATCTCCCAGGACACACTGCTGTTGAACTGGAGAACTTGGTTTTAACACCCCATTCTTCATCACACAAAGGGGCATATTCACAAGGACTTATCGCCGAGTTATCGCCATCTTAACGCATCAAAAGTGGAGATAGATTTAATGCCCCATTCACAAGTGGGTGCAAACTACAGACATCGCCAGTATTCCCGCGATAACTGCCGCAAATTTTATCCCCACGGGTGACACCACCAACTAACCCTAATGAGATGCAGAGTAGGCGTTCCCGTGCAAAAACACACGAAAGCACCACTACACCACTTTCACAATGAACTGCCAGATCTGCGATGCGAACCAAAACCACGCGATAAGCCGCGGTAGCAGCAGCTATTTAACACCTGCCTCTTGCTGGTGTTAAGCAGGACAACGACCTGCAGTAGGCAACGAAGCCCCGCACACAGCCACAGCCGAAGAACAACCGACGCCATGGAGCTACTCATCATGCAGCTTGGAGCCCCAACAGGGCCACAAAACCCACCGCCACCACCCCCAGGACCGCCACCACCCCCAGGACCCGGACCGGCACCCCCCCGGACCACCACAGAGGCAGCGCAGAGTAAGACAGCGGACCTACAGAAAACGCACCAGTCTCACAGACCTAACGCCTGAGGAAGTCATTGCCCACTACAGGCTCAAAAGGACAACCATCCTCCGCATCATGACCCACATCGGCCACAGGCTGACGGTCCCAACACAGCGGACAACCAACATCCCTCTGCAGACAAAGCTGCTGGCTGTGCTGCACACGTTGGCCTCTGGTACCTTCCAACCAACAACGGCCAGAGTCGGAGGAGTCTCACAGCCAGCCCTATCAAAGTTCCTCACACCTGTCCTGGATGCCATCATCAGCTTCATACCCCAGTACCTTCACTTCCCCCACACTGCACAGGAACAGCTGGAGACCAAGCAAGGCTTCTACGCCATTGCTAGATTCCCACACGTGTTGGGGGCCATTGACTGCACACATGTCCCACTTGTGCCCCCTGCGGACACTGCACACATCTACCGCAACAGAAAGCACACGCATTCCATCAATGTGCAGGCAATAGTGGACCACCAGGGAATGTTCACCAATGTCGTCCCAAACTACCCAGGCAGTGTGCACGATTCCTACATCTTCCGACAGTCCATCATCAACCAGCGCTTCCAGGATGGCATCTATGGAACTGGACTGCTCGTTGGTAAGTACCAAATCAACACACCACACACCTCAAAGCCACCATCACACAACGCACAACTGTGGGAATGCACACGTGACCAAACCACATACAACATGTCAATCAACATGCCCACCTACCAGACACGACAACACAACTCCATTGGGATCCTGGGCTTCCCATGTACACAAGCCAGCTATATCATGGCACCACAGCCACACAACAGCTGAACGTGTGGAGAGGCGGAAAGCAGGCATGTGCGAAGGATGCAAGTGACCCATGAATGGGAATGTACACAACGACAAGTGTGGCGTGAATGTGCTGGACAGACCTGGGTATGCAAACCACAGATATGTCCATGCAGACATTAACTGCTGGTGTCTGGGGAGTAGTGAACAGTGGACGCAACCATGTCACCCCAGGCTGTGCGTTAGATCGTGGAAATGTCTCTCGCTGCGTCCCCCCCTGTGTGCGTGAGCGTAGTGGGTTGGCCCGGCTTACGCCAGGCCTGCGCAGGTGTGTGGATGAAAACACCGTTGCGCTGAGGGTGGTGCTCTCCCAGAATGGCCAACGTCACTGCCAGGGCGGCGCCTCTCAGCCTGCCACGAGGCCGACGCTGTGAGCAGCAGGGCCTGCGAGCCTGTGCGCCTGCTGCACCCCAGGCCGCTGATACCCAGACCCGGCTTGCCTGCCCCAGCGCTCCAAGGCCGCACTGCACACCTGCCGACACCGTCGTGTGTCAAAGAGGGCCCACCACGTGCCGGTGTTAGCTCCAAGACCCATGCCAGTGAGCTTGGCAGCCTCCTCAGACCATCGCTGTCCTCCGTGACACAGGCCCCCAGGAGTCCTCATTCGTTGACATACCCCACCGCTGCAGCCGGCCTACACTGCAGTCCAGTATGTCCCACATCTAGAACTGAGTTTTCATTAATCAATGGCAGAGTTCATGCCAGTGAACACAGGGAGAGGAGTGAGAGACAGATGCATTTCAGTCCGGTGGAAACACGGATCACTGTTACGGAGGAGGTCAACCACTCGCAAGGACTGACCTGGTGCCACTAACCCTGTGCGCCGAGAGTCACCGTCAGCCTCCGGCAGAACATTGTTGATGTCTGAGCCTGTGGCCTGGGGGTTGTCATCAGCAACTGGCAGGTACGGACTTGGTGTTTGGCATGAGTCTGTGGCATTCATATCCGCCATGTTGCCGGACACAGCTGGTATGTGCCCTCTGCCTCATGCCCTGGGGGTACACCTCCCACTCTCCCCCGAGACACTCCGCGAAAACCACCTTTGATACATACGAGACCCTGCTCTGCCCTCATGACCCTACCCCAGTCTCCCGCAAGTCAGCGTCACGTGGCGGGATGCCCGTGTCGGCCGCTGTGCATCTGGGGCCACTAACTCTGTGCAACTCAAGTCATGCTCCCTTGCTGTTCGAACATTGCATTCCTGAGTGCCTGATGACTGTTGAAGTTGTTGTCAGCACCAGCTACTCCCTGAGGGCTGGCTTACACACACCCCACACACAGCCAGCACAGGCGTCACTGGACTAGCGGGCCTGCCAACACATCATGCCGAACCAAGTATTGACTCTTATCTCTCTGCACTGTCACAGGTGATCAAGGATATGCACTCTGCCCTTGGATGACGACACCCCTCCGAGACCCGAACACACCCGCCCAGAGGCAGTACAATGTGGCCCGCATACGCACCAGGGGCATCGTGGAACGCACATTTGGTGTGTTGAAGTCACGTTTCAGGTGCCTGGACGTCACAGGTGGAAGGCTCCTGTACAGCCCAGACATCGTGTGCAAGATGATCGTTGCATGTTGTGTGTTGCACAACATCTGTGTATGCACCATTGCCCCATGGATCCAAGTTCCAGAAGTACCGGACGATGATGAGGACGATGGGGCAGGTGGCCCACATGCCACTGCAGCTGCGGCAGGAATAGCCCGTAGGAACACCCTCATTGCCAATTTCTTCTCATGAGCATGTCAAATTGTGGCCGTCCTTGGCAATCATGGGACAGTACTAAATGTCCACAAGCACGGCATGTGTGAATAATAAATATTTGCAGGTTACAGGTTGTACTTGTACATTGCCATGTCACAGTTTCCTGCTGTGCCAGATGTGATTGTCCATGTTGTGCACATATGCGGCACCAGTTGTGTCCTGTGTTCTGTTGTGGAGGTGTTGCTGTTTGTACCAGGATGTTGTCAATGTCGAGGTGCACTTATTCTTATGTGGTTATGCTGCACGGTGGGTGAGTCGCTCCTGCGGCTCTGATTTGGCTGCCACTTATCCCTTTCATGCGGTGTGCCTTTCAGTTCTGTGCTTCCACAGTGCTGAGATGTTGTACACTTGGGTAACTTGTGCTCTTTGTCAAGTTGTGACTCTTGGGCATGGTTTGTCCGCAGATGTGTCGTTGACGTCAGGGGTTGTTTGTGCAGGTGGTTGTGTCCGAGTGTGACCTGCTCCTTTCCGGTTGTGGTCCGCACTCAGCCACCTCAGTGTCGTGCTGTGTACATTGTCATGATGATTGGACTGCAGCCATGCTACTCGTCATGTGGTGTCTCTTGCATTGTCAGTGTGGCTGACGTATATGCATGTTTGCTGTGTTTCGCACGTGTGCATGTGTTGGTTGTGTGATTGTTGATGTGTTGGGTGGGTGCCCCTTTGGGCACATGGTGTACGTGGACTACTTGGTGTTTGTGTGTGTGCTGAAGTGTTCCCGTGGGATCAGGGACATGATCCTGAGTCATTGTGGGTGTGCAGTGTGCTCTGCTTAATTGTGCATGTGTGCCATTGTGCCCATTTTCCCCCGTCCCCCCACTCCCTGGTCGGTACGCACCCTGTTGATGTAGTGTCGGGTCATGTTGGGCAGTGTCCGGATCCCCAACTCCTGTCACCGTCTCCCGACTGATGACTGTGGCCACCATCTTCTCCATGTCATTCAGCTCCTGGTGTTCTGCTGGCCCCCCTCCTCCGAAGTGCGTTGCTGCTTTCGTGTTGGCAGCGAGTTTCTGCTTGGTTTTGCCATTCACATCAATCCAGCGCCTCTTGTCCTCTTCCATTGTCCTCCTCGGCGCTGCGATGGCTTTCACATGGTCCGAGATGGTGTGCCATCTTTGCCTCTTTGTTGCCAAAGACACGTTGGAGGTGACGTACAGTTGGTGGTGGTGTTCTATCTCATCCGTGACGATAATCGTGTTTTCCTGCAGACTGTACCCCGTCTTCCTCTTCCTCTTCTCATTGCCCTTCCACGAGCCCTGGATTCCTGGGTGTTCCTCCGTGGGGATTGTGGGGTTCATGTTGTCCTCTGCAGTTGGTCAGGGTGCATCCGTGGTACTCTGCAGTTCATTTCCTTTTTAGTGGCATTTTCCGTATGCTGTTCTTGTGCTTTTTCCCGCATTACGCGTGGGTATTGTTGGCCTCTTGCTGGTTATCACTGTTTTCTTATCGCATTTGGACCCATCGCGTCTTTTTACGCGTTGGGGTTTGTGTTTTTATCGCCGTCGCGGTGGTTGAATCGCGGACATTGGCCACGGTTTCGGGAGGCTATCGCATGGTACCGCTGTGTTGTGAATTCCACGTTAACACAGGGTTATTTTCCCGCGATAGACTGCGATGTGTGAAGTTGCGTTAACATTTCTTGGAGATGTTTAGCGCACGTTCTTGTGAATATGCCCCATAGTGTGAAGAGACCTTTCCCTGGTTAATGTTTTTGCTGTTCCGAATCCTGATGGAATTGTTAAAGATAAGGTATCCTATGATATATTTGGATCAACTGAAACTATTCAAATACCATATGTATTCAAGATTTCTTTGCATGACGTTATCACTCCTAGTACTCTCTCTGATGATTGGGATATTGATACAGTGCATGAAATACTAGATGATCTGCAGCCTTCTACTGTTTTTAGTTGTGAAGAAATGGTCAATGGTAGTTTCAATTATGATAAAATGTTCTGTTTGCACCATTATGGTGATCATTTTCTCCATAAAATCCTTTTGGCCATGTACAAACCCTATTTTGCGAGTCGCAAAAATTTGCGACTCACAAAATAGTGTTTTGTGACTCGCTATTAGGAAGGGGCGTTCCCTTCCTAATAGCGACCCCAAATGCCATGTGTGACTGTTTTGCAACTGCAATTGCGGTCGCAAAACAGTTGCAGTTTGCCACCCTTCACAGAAGGGTGGTAAACCACTCGCAAACCGGAAGGGGTCCCCAGGAGACCCCTTCCCCTTTGTGACTGGCTCTAAAAATAATTTTTAAGGGCAGGCAGGGACCACTACCTGCCCTTAAAATATTAAACGAAAACGTTTCATTTTTTTTTTTTTAAATGCATCCCGTTTTCCTTTAAGGAAAATGGGCTGCATTAAAAAAAAACTGCTTTATTGAAAAGCAGTCCCAGACATGGAGGGCCAGCCATTCCCAATGGGGTCGCAAATTGGGAGTGCCTCATGAATATGGATGAGGCATGCAATTTGCAACCCCATTGGGAATCGCAATCAGTGTCGCAGACACTATGGTACATACCAATTTGCGACTCGCAAATTACGAGTCGCTATTGCAACGCAATTTGCGACTCGCAAACTCCTTGGTCGTACATCTGGCCCCAAATTATTTTCCTCAACAAAACTGCACAGCAAACATCCTGTCTTGGCCAAGATAAAAGATTTAAACACACCAAACATTCCCACATTTGAACGTTTTAAGAATTGGCAACAGTTCACAAACTTCATAGAGGAAACATTAGACAACATGCTTCGCAATCCAACATACAATTCTTCACAAACCAATCAGGGGGGATGGTTAGTGTGGCTGTTAGATACTAACGGATGTCAGGCACATTTTCTTGACAACACCAAAGGGTTTGGGATCAATAGGCTAGACTCACGTCACGTTCAGACACAACACTTGGGGGTGGTAACAACGTACAGCATTGGAAAGTTGTGCCTTGATTGGTTTAAATGCTCCACATTGTCTCAGGTGAAACAGCACTTGTCCCTTCTTTCTGATGACATGGGATTAACCCCATCAAAAGAGCTTTCTGTATGGAATATAAAATGATGTGTGGAAGGTTTCACTGCAGGAAGCTGCTGAAAGACTGTGTGAAATTGACATGGCAAATCTAGAAAGAGCTCTGGCAATAGTATGACTACACTATCCACCAGGATTTACTCCCTGGGTAACATTGTCTCGTCTACAATCGACATCATAGAGAGCAGGCCTGGGCGTAGTTCGCAGAGTTTTGCTACACGGGACTCTGTGAAGTTACAAAAAAACTCCGCGAAGTTCCGCGAGGAGCGGAGTGCAGTGCGAACTGCAGTTTGTGCTGGTATTCCTGCCGCTCGCGTAGAAATTGTACCCGAGCGGCAACTCGCGCTCGCGAACTTACCGTTTGCGATCGCGAACTTACCGTTCGCGATCGAGGGCGGGGAAAAAACTCCACTGCACATCGCGAATCGGAATTTTCTGCACTCCGCGAGCTCCGCGGAGTGCGGAGTGCAGAAAACTCTGCAAACTCCGTGAACGGAGCGAAGTTCACCGCCCAGGCCTAATATAGAGTGACATGTCTTCTTTACAACATGATCAGTGGCAGCTTAGAGTTATCATGTTACTGAGTTGGACTCTACAGACAATTCATGCGGGTCGCGTTCCATGGAAACACCTCAGTGCCTCTAGTTTATTGTTACCATACAATCTCACAAAACAGCAGACCATCATAGCAAAAAAGGATGCAACATACACCGTGTTACATATAGAGAAGTTAGAAAAATTACTTTTCTCTGTTGCAGAAATACCTTCTGTGGATTGGGTAATCCACAGATTTATTCCTCTGCAAATTTTTACTTTTCACTTCCAATACTGCTAACAACACCATCAAGTGGGCAGGTATGAAGCGCTAGGAGAGGGGTTTTTATATGAGTCATGGATCTTACCTTTCAAATATCGATGTAGGAATGTTATGTTATGTTATCGCAGATTTATAAAGCGCTCGGATACTCAAGAATGTCCCGGCGCTAGAGCCAGTAGGAGTGAGACAAAGGGTGATTGTAGAGCAGAAGATTAATTAAAAAGCACGGTTTTTAGCTGCTTCTTAAAGAGCCTGAGGTCCTGAATTTTGCGCAACTCATGGGGGAGAGTATTCCAAGCCTTAGCCGCCCTAAAAGCGAGGGATCTTCCCCCTGTTCTGGCTAGTCGGTACCGTGGAATAGTGGCTAGGCACTGTGTTGTAGACCGAAGCTGTCTGGAAGGCGCATAGAAGTTAAAGCGTCTCCTGAGATAGGGGGGCCCCAAATTGTATAGAGCACCATGAGCAAGGGTGAGGGCTTTAAACAGAACGCGACTTCCCACCGGAAGCCAATGCAGATCTCGGAGGTGTTGCCTGGCACTGGTCCTGCAAGAAAGACCCAGAAGCACTCTCACTGCTGCATTCTGGATAGACTGCAGTTTTTGCAGCTGATAGGCAGGAAGGCCAATGTATAAAGCATTGGCATAATCGATGCGTGACAGGATGAGAGCGCGTGTCACCATTTCCTTTGCTGGTTTGGGCAACAGTGGAAGAAATTTCCTAAGCATTTTGAGTGTGCCGAAGCACACTCCAGCCACTTTTTTTATCTGAGGAGCGAAGCTGAGGTCCTCACTAAACTAAACCCCCAGATTCTTTACTGGGATCCCCGAAGTATTAGGCAAGGGGTAGCCTGTTGGCCAGAGGTCCTCCCTAAAATGCGGCGGGAAGGACCCGTAGAGGAGGACCTCCGACTTCTCCTCATTACATTTAAGTTGGGCCCTTGCAAGCCGTTTAAAAACAGCTGCTAGACAATTTTTGGCTGCATCGGGAGACAGATAATTTTTTCCCCAGGTAAAGAGGAGCTGGGTATCATCGGCGTAAGCGATGATCTTAGCGCCCAGCTCCTCTGCCAGGTAAATTAGCGGCGTAACGTAAACGTTGAATAGGAGGGGGCTCAGGGTAGAACCCTGGGGCACACCCGTAGTCACCTTTCTTGGGGCCGAGGAAAACGGAGGCAGCCAAACCTGCTGTGTCCTATTTTCTAGGAAGGATGCGATCCAGTCCCAGGCCATGCCCGAGATTCCAATACTGGAGAGATGAGCCAGTAGCTGATGATGGGGCACCGTATCAAAGGCAGCAGAGAGGTCCAATAGAATCAGGGCCGCTCTGCCGCCTGAATCAAGGCAGTCTCTAATAGCCTCCGACATCTCAACCAGGGCCGTCTCCGTACTGTAGGATGCCCTGAAGCCCGACTGGGCGGGGTGGAGGGCGCCCGAAGTCTCGACAAACTGAGAGAGTTTTTTATGTACCGCCTTTTCACACACCTTCGCCACAGCCGGGAGAAGAGGGATAGGTCGGTAATTGGCTAAAATAGCAGGATTCAATGTGGGTTTTTTAAGCAGGGGGAGAAGTTTCGCTTGTTTCCACTCCAGTGGCACCAAAGCCGTTTGAAGCAAAAGATTGATGATGTTGTTAACCTCCGGGTTAACAACCTCCGCCACCGCTGCTAGCTGTCTGGCCAGGCAGGGGTCCACTGGGGACCCAGATTTGAGAGATTTAAGAATGGCGAGAGAGTCCGGCAAGGAGATGGGTAGGAACGCTGCCAGGGAAGTTTGGGCTGGGCCAAAATCCCAGCAGGTCAGGGAGAGGGGAACCATCAGCCCTTGGGAGGTGGGCCCGAAGCTGTTCTGAATGGCTTGAATCTTATCAATAAAAAAGTCAGACAGCTTCTCACACCAAGAGTCAGAGGCGGGGGAGCTAATGTTCGCCGCACACGGCTTCAGGAAACTCTGAATGATAGCAAAGATTTCTTTTGAGTTGTTTTTGGACTGAGCAATGCGTTCCGCGTAAAAATTGCCTTTGGATTTTTTAATAGCGGCATAATACTCCTGAGATTTCCTCAAGGCTATTTTCGCCATTGGGCAATAGGCTTGTCTCCAACTGCGCTCCAGCTTTTTACAAGTATGTTTTAGCTCTCTAAGCTCACCAGAGAACCATGGTTTGGATGGAGCACTCCTTACTCCTCTCTTGACCACAGATGGAGAGGAGTGATCCACTGCAGAGGAGATCCATTTATTAAAGCCTCTCACCGCATCAGACAGGTCTATGGAAGCGGCGGGACGGGTATCTAACAGGGTTCTGCACAAGGCGGCAGGTTCAATACGTTGAGAGGGTCTGTCCTTGGGGAGTCTCAAAGCCGGGTAAGGTGTCATGATAGTCCATGAAAATTGAATTAAAAAGTGGTCAGACCAGGACATAGGAAGAGGTTCATGGACAATTAGAGGGAAGTTGGAGCACAGTGCATCTAAAATGTGCCCTCCCTTGTGAGATGAGGTTTTAACCCATTGTGTCAGTTGGGCAAGATTCAGCGAATCGCTGAATTCCCTCGAATCAGGGGCTTCTGCAGAATCCAAATGGATATTAAAATCCCCTGCCAGAAGGAAATGCGAGTATTTCAGAGCTCTGGGCATAATCGCCTCATCGAATGCCTTCAAAAACGCGCCCGCAGGACCCGGGGGGCGGTAAATCAAACAGCACCCCAGAGTGCAGTGCGGGGAGATTATGAGGGAGAAGTCAAGAACTTCACCTTCCCCAATGTCGTGTCTCTGCCAGAGTGAAAACCCACGTATCTCTGAATACTACTGCTACGCCTCCCCCTCTGCCCGTTTTGCGGTCTGCCCTAGCAATTTTATACCCCGCTGGAATAGCTAGAGCAACAGCAGGTGCCGAAGCTTCATTAAACCATGTCTCTGATATGAGTAGTATATCAAGCTGGTTGTCAGACAACAGCTTGAAAATATCTGGAGCATGTTTGACCGCGGAGCGAGCATTGATGAGAGCAGCTCGTATGCATTGGGAGATCTGAGGTGCAGGGGGAACACGATTAGCAGGGATGCTTGATCCCATGGCCCTCTTAAAACAAAATTTACAATGCTGACATGACCTGGTAACATTGTCCAGCACCGGCCAGTGTTGAACACACTTACCAGTGTAACGGCCAATAATCATGAGTTCCGAATGGCTATAAACCAGGCGATCCTCATGGGGCTTAGGCGCAGCACGGGCAGCCTGGCTGGCGCTGGGTGCTTCCGGGTCGCGGACGGGCGCAGACGGGCTTGCCTTCGGCGCGCCAGCGGCGCGTCCGCGCAGCGTGCATCTTTTAAGGTGAAGTGCCCCCAACAACTAGTGCGCGCCCTCAAACAAAATGGCGGCCTAGATTGTCCCACCGGGCTCCCTCATAACGAGTTGCCAATGAGGAGGTGAGCGATCGTTATCGTTTAAAAATTAATAGCAGCAAAAGTCAATTGTGGATGGGCTCAGTAGCGATCAGGAATTGTTTTAAAAAAATTTCAGAGTTAGCAGCAAAACGATCTAAAAACACATAGTATCACACAAAGTCACAGAATACACTTTAAAAGCATAAAACCAAGCCGAGAGAAGCAGCGTGCTAACACCACCTCACTCCTATGGCACTGGCGTCCACGCAGCATGCATCTTTTAAGGTGAAATGCCCCCAACAACTAGTGCGCGCCCTCAAACAAAATGGCGGGCTAGATTTTCCGACCGGGCTCCCTCGTAATGAGTTGCCAATGAGGAGGTGAGCGATCGTTATCGTTTAAAAATGAATAGCAGCAAAAGTCAATTGTGGATGGGCTCAGTAGCGATCAGGAATTGTTTTAAAAAAATTTCAGAGTTAGCAGCAAAACGATCTAAAAACACATAGTATCACACAAAGTCACAGAATACACTTTAAAAGCATAAAACCAAGCCGAGAGAAGCAGCTTGCTAACACCACCTCACTGGTGAAATTGATGTTTTAGTAGGACTACTGCAAGAGTGCTTTGGGACATTACATGATATGCAGGGAGGTTTCCCTCCTTGGAGCATGTAATGCATCTAAAGCAAACTTGTTGTTATATCTGAAGGGTTCTCTGGCTGCAGTGATCCATCTGGTTTCTGATTACTCTTTAATGGGAGTTATTTGGTGCTGAATGATCAAGGCTGCTGTGGGAAAAAAATGGGAATTACCTATCTGGTAACGGTTTCAGTGCTCGTGACCTGTTGTACACAAGTACTGTTTCCACCTGCCCGCACAGTTATGGATGCAACGCTTTGCCTTCGATAAAGCTTTCAAAGGTGCACTTTGATGCTTTAGGCAGACTGAAAGCCGTATTGTTCCAGAAGGACGTGGCCTTAACATCTGCAAGGGAGATGTTTGATCTTCAAGTTGCAAGGTCTTCTTCTGAGATACAGTTGCTACTCTGCACTAATTTCCCACACCATTTTGGGAGCTTGTGCACTGCATTTTGAACATGACTAGTACTGCGGGGGTAGCGCACTTTATTAAGAGAATTGGCTCTGGGTTGATTAGCACCTTTCAGATGGTCTTCGTGGTTATTCCATCATTCATTCACTCCGTGCTCTGAAGCATTTTTGGAGGCTTATCGCTTCTCCTGTTCCTAGTTGTCAGGACTGTGCTTTTATTCTTTCAGGCTCCACATCGGATTTCCCATCACAAGGCCAAATCGGGATAGCACTATCACACGTGCTTCTGTGTCATAAACGCATGATACAGTGCTTTGGGGCACCCTTTTTTCAGGAACTTAATGACCACTGGTTCTTGTCCTTTCAGCCTGTCTGGCTACACTACTTGCAGTCCAGTTTCTGCTGTCGCCTATGCAGTTTCGAGTGTGCCCTGGACATATGCTTGGGTATCTAACTGGTTCAATCTTCTCACATTGACCTGATGGTGGGTCCCTTAATGGATCACTTGTACCATTGTCCTTCATGCTTGCCATTGCTTGAAAATGCATACTATGAGCCTTCCTGGGATGCCTCAGCTTCTGGTGATTTAGATCCTGGCTTTCCTTCTGTGGATTCAGCACTGGCTATTCCTCTCTTGGCGGATGCTGAGGGGGATGTACTAGCACATATCTATTCTACAGACCTGATGCATTGGTTGTCTCTGGGAACATCGTTGGCAGTTGCTGGGTACAGCAATGTTTCGTTTACTTCTCGGGACACTTAAACATTCTGGCAGTTTCGAGTTGTGGGAACCTTTAATTCAGCTATGTTTTTTAACATCCTAACTTGCTTTTAAATTGCATCACCTTTTAACCTGATTTTCAAATTCACCTTTTTACATTATCATTTTAAATATGGCTTTCTAAATGCTTTTTCTTTCAATATAACACAATGCCTTTCATGATTTCAGGGTTTTATGCCTTTATTTATATTATTGTATTACAAAACAAGGGTGCCCCAATATTTTAACCTGGGGTGATAAATAATATTGTGAAAACAACAATATTTAATGTTTAATGTAAGGCCAATAGGTCCTAAAAAAGAACTGTTAACTAAAAAAAGTATTAAACAATTAGCCTCTGGCATAAGGCACTTTACTAGATAAATGTCGGAAGGGACACAGGCAGACATTGAAAAAAGGTTCCGTTATTTATCAATATCAATATTTTCTTAACAAGTGGATTATAGATCGAGTGCTCACAAAAAAGTGAAAAGGAACGTAATGTGGTGAGTGAAGGAAATATTTAAAAACATACATCGCATTGACAAAATGAGCAAAACCTCCTAAAGACACATTTTAATCAATAAATGAGTTTTTTGTTGTACAAGAGGTCGACAGCGATTCGATCTCAGAAAATTGAGATCTTCATCAGGACAAGGTTGTGAGCATGTGGAATTTGGCGTACCCGTTAGATACGGATCTAATCCTGGTCGGGCGAGGTAGTGGGATAAGTCGGGGACCAAAAGGCATGTCTAGTGGAAATCAATCTAGAGCCACGAGGAAGAAGTCCAGGGGCTTCAGGGACCAGGTTACTGGAGGTAGTTGGAAACACGTGGATATGAAGAATGATGGGAACGACGGGGGCTCTGTATACTGAGCAGTTCCCACACCACGAGGTCGGTGTATCCATCACTGCGAAGCCGGTGTAATCCTCACCGCAAAGTCGATGTATCAAAATGAAGTTATGTGAGACCGCTTAGTCGGTCGGATCATGAAGACGGGCTGCCGCTCCGTCAGGCGCCGTAGGAAAAGTTTCTACCCTAGACGTGCCTGACACAGCAATACTTACTCTTTTGTCCAGAATCTAATATTAACAATTCTTAACTTCAAATTTTGCCTTGAAAAATTTCATTGGCTAATTTGCTGAAGTGAAACTGGTGTCTGTTGGAAAGAACCACGTTAAATAAAGAAATACTTTAATTTCAAATTAGATTTGCTTGAAAATGCAATGAGAGGAGATGCTATGGTATTCCTAACGTCTCATATATCTATCTCTACCTTTCGTTCCCAGTGCAATACTTCCATTACACCCACAACCACTTAATTCATGAAGAATAGTGCCAGCCTCTAAAATCGGCTTGGACCTTCTTGTTTGAAATTGGGTTTCTGGTTGGCAAAGGTATGCACCCTGTCCAAGCAGGAGCCACAGTCCTAGTCAGCGTAAGTCACAAACACACCGCAAATTAACCTGTGCATGCGCAGTCCTACCATGACGTACGTCTGACGTAGGGGATTACGGCGAGGAGGAGGGCAACCCGGAGACGCCGCGATAAAGGTAAGTGCGCTTTTATTTACTCTAATTGTAATTGTATTTGAAAAATATTTATTGAGGGGGGGTGGGAGGCGGGAGGGTACGGGGCTGAACTCCGCTCCGCTGTGGAGTCGGGGGTTTTGCAGGAACTTCGCGTTCTCCGCGGAACGCGGAGTATACAAAAATCTGCAAACTCTGCCAGAGGAGCGGAGTTCATGGCCCAGGGTTAAAAATAACTACATTTTATTCCTCCACTCTGCCTATGAAACCTTTTTGAGTGTCAGAAGTAAAAAGTTTTGATTTTGCCTCGGAGCAAACCAACATTTTAAAAGCAATCTTTGCTTTTCTTTAACTATCCCATGCATTAATACGATTGCTTTTAGTTTTTAGACCTTTCACAAATAAATGTGAGGATGAACTTCATTCACAATAATTTCCCCCCACAAGATTAATTTCATAGAGCATTGGTTTGAGGGCTTAGCCAGCTTGAGGGCCAAATCATATTTTAATGAATAAGCAATGAATATGCATCGGTCTGTATCACAGTGTAGTAGTAGTAGTAAATAAATATGTTTATTTGAGACAAAGGGCCAGATGTATCAAGCAAAATTGCGTTCGCAAACGCCGAAATTCGCAGAATTTCGGCGTTTGCAAACGCAATTTTGCTTAGTGGTATGTATTAAGGCAAAACTGCCTCGCAAAATAAGGAATCGCAAAATTTGCGATTCCCTATTTTGCGATTGCATTTAAGGAATCGCAAATTGCGATTCCTTAAATCCAATGTAAGAAGCACCAAAAAAGTGCAATTTGGCCTTAAGGAATCGCAAATTACCACCAACTTTAAGTTGGTGGTAATATGCATTTCTTTGAAAAATGCACTTTTTAGCATTTTTCAAAGTGCCATGTGGCGCACATACATGCCCTTAGGGCATGTATGTGCGCCACATGTGCACACATACATATTTCAGGGGTGCAAAAGGGTGTCAAAGGACACCCTGGCACCCTTGAATTGCATTCTCAATTTGCGATTCTCTAATTGCGATTCGCAAATTGAGGATGTCTTCCCATTCATTCCTATGGGCCTCTACGCCCATAGGAATTAAGGAATATTAAGGAATCGCAATTATTATTGCGATTCCTACATACATAGCATTTTGCGATTCCTTAATAGCAATTCGCTAAAATTCGCTATTAAGGAATCGCAAATGCAATCCTTGATACATCTGCCCCAAAGTCCCTTAAACCATAAATATCAAATCAATATGAAATAATATTACAATGCTGTTAAAAGTAGAAATATTAATGCATTATAAAATCTACAAATAGTTATGAATCACTTACTACAGGTATGACGTTTTTTAAAACCATTAAGTATCTAAAAAATGCCCAAGTTACATCCATATGTTTCATATGAAACAGATAAACTCTTGCTGTCGATCTCGCCCTTATATTAAAAAAAACAGGTTATAACATTTTCTGATGTAAATTTGAAAAGGAAAGACAGTGCAATTCAATATGTAGGGTCATTAGATGCATATTTAAACCACAATACATAAACCTTCTGAATTCTTAAAAGATGCTGGGGCATATTATCAAGGGCATTATCTCCGCTTTTTTGGCTTTAAAAGCCAAAAAAGCGGAGATAATGTTTTCACCCTATTTACAAGGCAGTGCTAACATGCATTAGCGCATGTTAGCAGCCTTTTTACCGACGCCTCGCTTTGCATCTCTAATGAGATGCAAAGTGGGCGTTTCCTTCAAACACAACACGGGAATCATGGCTAACAGCACTTCTCCCTATCAACAAGCTGGCCCAGGACACCAATACCGGCATTAAAATCCGCGCTAACCGCGGATATCGCCGAAAGCTAACGTCTGCAAAAAAGCAGACTTAGCTATACATATGATGGGAGGTGGATTCTATGGCTGAATCCACATCTCCCTATTTACAAGGAATACCTTATCGCTTCCGTTGTTGCGCTGGATTTCCAGCGATGTTCGCGGATTTCGCCGCTATCGCCGGATTTAATATCGCCGTGGAGATATGCGTTGTAAATAACGCGATATCTCGGCGATCAAATCCGGCGATGGCCGGCGTTAAGCAAATCCGCGTTAAGCCCGCTCAGCGATATTTAACGCTGTTCTTTGATGATATGCCCTGCTATCCCGGTCGGGTGAGATTGGAGTGGATGCAGCCCAGTGCAAAACCTTTCTGTTTCACAGTGGCTAAGTGACCAATATTAATGTGTCTCAGAGCCTGAAGAATGTATTTATGGTCCTAAAAACAGATCTCAGCACCTTTCTTTTAATAAAATTTAAAAATCCTTTCATTCGCCTCTTTAGAACCAATGAGACATGGTATTATATGCAGTTTCCTTTAGCTTTAAATGTCTTAGAAACTAATAAATATTGCAGTGTGTGCTGTAACATTTCCTAATAAATGTCCCTATTTTTATGCATTTAAGTTGCAATGGTACAAGTTCAGGTTTTCAGCTTAGTTTATCATCAATGATAACTCTTAAAAAGTTACATTGAGAACGTATTCTAAAGTACCTGTTACGACCTGGACCAGCTAGAGTTCTTGTAGATTACCCAAAGGTCTTCAACAAATTAACTATCATGGCCTTCCGAGTTTAAACAAAACAAGGCATGTGTGCTAGCATGTTAAGGTGCTGAGCTTCAAATTTAGGGGAAAGCAACACACTTTCAACTTCACCGTCATGCATGCCTAGCAAATCTGAAATATATAAATTAAACAGCCAGGAGGCCAGTATACTACCTTGGCGTAATCTATTTTTAGTACTTATTTTCTCAGAAAATAAGGAGTCATCACTGAGCTGTACCTTGCCCCAGGTTTTAGCGTGGAGGCCTTGTATAAATTAAGCAGAGGCAATCTGATGCATAAACTGTGAGGTTTATTGTGTAAGGTATCAAGACTGACCCTGCCAATTGGACTACTGTAATCAAAGAAACAAGTATTGTATAATAAAAATGAGGTACATACTGAAGGTTACATATCTTCACATTAAGCAATGGGGTCTTGAGCACTTTATTTATTTTTAGAGGGGATACTGAGCGTGGGCACTTGAAGTGAATGTGTGGGCACAAGGGGTATGAACTGCTGCTCAGTGCCTCACTGATTGGACATTGATATGACAGTGGGCGGTGCCACCAGGATAAAGGCAAACTGTTGTGTGGTGACACAAAGAATGGCCATCCCCCTTACCAATACTTTGGTTTTCAAGGCACTGATTATAGGCACAATAGTGCAGGAAAAGCAAAGAAATATGCAATGTACAGTTTCACAAGGGACAGGTTTGCAGATTAAAACAATACACAAGGAAAAGTTAGTTTTAGTCTTTATGTTTTGTTTAAGTAGACCAAGAAGATAGAGTGGTCTATTCACAAAAGTAAACTGACTCAATTAATACATCTACAATTGTAAGTTTACTCTTACTTTTTGAGTAACCTTACTATTTTACAAGTGTAAGTTTACTCAAAGTTGTAGACTTATATACCCCCATCTCCTGAACTCAGGGGGGACTCTAATTTACAAGTATATAGTTTCTAATTGTAACTTTTCACATCTAAGCAGAGTTCTCCGCCAATGGGGGAGAACTCACTATGGTACAGTATGGGGAATAGTTTAAAAGTTTCCTAAAGTTTTTAAAAAATGTGAAAAAATATTTTTGTGTTAAATATCAATGTTAAAAACATTTATATATGTTTTTACATTGTAGAATATTAGATAAAGTTATAGCATTATCAATTTAATTTTAAATTAAACATTCTATTTTGAATATGTTAAATTCCCATTTAAATAAAATATATATTTTAATTATGCATTCAAAATTAATAAAAGTGAGTGCTTAAATTAACAGCAATTTAAGTCTGTTTAATAAATATTAATGTTATATTAGTTTTTATATTTCTAAACTTTAGTGTAATATTCTAAAATAAATTACTAGTTATGTTTTATTTTTAGAAAAATGGTTAAACATGAAATGAAATTTAATTATAATTTAAAACATTTGAAATAATGTAATTTATTTTAACATTAGTTCCTATTGGGTTTTACTTTAAATTCCTCCCTCCATTATTTTATATGAGTGGTACAGCAGCCATGATCTAAGTGTGGTCAGGCTTACTGAGGAATCAGTAGGTCTCTTTTAAGGAAACACTAACAGGTTGGTAGGAGAAAAGGGGGTAGGTTGACATCCAAAAGAACCAACGAGCTTGGGAAATAAATAATTGCAGGCATAAAACATAGAGGAGTTGGAGAAAGGAGCTGGGAAGAGGGACTTAAAGCCACAAAGGTGGATAGATGGATGATTTGTTTAGTGGTGGTAGGACATATTGAGGAAGCATTGTGTTCCTTTGTTGTGTATGCCAAAGTAGTTTGCATGACAAAGGATAAGTAATTATGAGCATTTTAATGCCTCTGCCTATACTGTGTAGGGTAAGGCACAATCAGAGGAAGGGTAACCAAAAGGGGAATGCTTCTCCATTTAAGGACGAAAGCTCTCACCCGCCCAGTGGGTGCCATTCTTCATCATTGGCCCCTTCTGGCACCTCTCCAACCTAGTAGATGCAAGCTACTACCCATGTGTTTTTTGGGGATCTTAAGCGGGATAAAAGATAGATTTTTTGCTATGCCACTCGTCTGGTCTGTGAGGGTGTGTGGGTAAAGTGCAGAGAGGAAGAAAAGTATGTGTGGTTTAAAACTACCTACTGTGCAGAGTTTGTGAATTTTATTGAATCCCCCAGTGGCAAGATAAAAGAGAAGTGGGCGATAATTCTACCCACAAGTGACTGTTAACATGTTTCGGCCCAATGAACCCTCTAAGGAGGTGTCAGTGGCATTCGTCAGCACTCAAGTTGCCCTCTCTACTAACAAGGTATAATCAAAGTACTGTATTATATTCGACCCTCACCTGTAGTGTTTATAATATATCAGGTATCTGCCTCAGTCATCTGAACTGTAGGTCATAATTCTTTTTTTTCCGGAGTTTTATATAGCAGAAAACTTGACACGAAGGTATTGGCTATCAGAGCGCTTTACATGAGCACCAGTTGCGTTACATAAGGACACAAAATGGTCAAATGTTTTCACGGCATCCTCGAAGTTGGAGCAAAGAGGTCCCGATCCTAGTGAGATCCCATCCTCGGCACGGTGGCGTCTCTGATAAAGACACTTTTTGTTCATTCAATAGCAGCTAAGGGTTGTTTTTGTCAGTTTTCTAGTAGTATTTATGCATTTCAGTGCAGTGTTTCCAGACTTGCACTTTCTGAGGTGTATAATGTTGGAGACTAGATGGAGCTGAAGGATAATGTAGGCAAATACCTTATTCATTAAGAATACTCATAAATCTACAATTCTACATGAGCACCTATGAACACGTGTATTCTTCTTCATTTCCAGTAGTACACCTGGGCCCGTATTATACATATGGTGCATTGGGCCAGTTTGAGCCTTGGAGCAGATTTCAAAAGGTGCCACCGGCGCTGACCGTGCCCTATTATCATGAATGCACTGCCCCCGGAAAAGCTGCAAACCAGCACCTGCCCTTGGAGCAGCGCATTCAGTGAAAGACAGAGCGTCTGCTTACAAGCTGCTCCGTGTTTCACAGTGCAGGTAGCAACCACCTGCACTTTAAAGAGGGGGTGGGTGCAGTGAGTGACTCTACTCACCTGCAGAGGGATGTCTGAGGGGTCCATTAAACCCCCTTTCCCCATCCAGGGGCTGCCCACTCCTTATGGGCCGCTGTCAGTGTGCCACCTAATTGTTTGTTTGCACAGATGTTTCTTTGTACAGTGGAGCAAATTTGCGACCATTTCCATGGAGGGGACAGGTCGGAGAGGAATTGCCAGGAGTAAATGGAGGCATTTTCAGCTGCAAATGTATTTTGTACGATCAAAAACAGCATGTGAATTGGACCGCAGTGTCGATTCCAGTCAAATGTACTTCTCTTACAGTAATTTGTAGTAATTACTCTACCTCTATTAAGTTCTAAGTAGCACAATTATCAGTGAATTCGATTACAACAAAGAGCAGCATTAGTTCAAATGCCTCCCATTTATTTGACCTAAAAAGACCGAAAAAAAGGCCAGCTTTTAAAAAAAAACTTGGCATAGCAAATTGAAGATATTCTTCACATCTACAAAGAATATGGATTTATGACCGTCTTCAAAATAATAGCTGATAATTGCAATTCGAGCAGACTAGGTTCTGGGAGGTGTTTAAAGCCAATCTCTGTGGAGTGACAATTACCCATTCACCGAAGAGCCAGGATGCAGGGGTTTAACAATCAATGTCTTCACTGACAAATTATCACTCAATCCTTCATGAAGGTAATTTAGTCTTGTACAGTATTAAAAGGATCATGTATCAATAATGGCATACTCCTCTTGTCAAAGCATTCTTCGTGCAGGAATTGCTGTCACAAAAGCGGCTTGGTGTGTCACTTCAGTTACTTAGATTACATTTAACACCAAGTCACATTTGGGCACCGACGTGTTTCTCTCTTACTTTCGTGTTGCCGCCCTAGCGGTTTCTGCTTAATCTCTTTAGCATAATGCTATTGGGCTGGCTTTTTCATTACTTTGTTTTTGTAGTTTACTGTATTTGAAAACGCATTTATCATCATATTTCATGCAGATTGTGTTACTGTGTGTGGGTGGAAGCAGGCAGACACCTGGGATGAGATTGAAGAAAGCGGAACGCTGCCGGAAGTAGTGGTGGAGCAGAGTGCAGCAGCATGTAGGAGGAGGGCAGTGGCGGCTCCGCCGCTAAGGCGGAGGAGCGTCGTCCCACTGCTGCTGTGTGGCAGTAAAAGAAAGGAAAAATAAAATGATAATAATGCATTGTTATTATCATTTCATTCTTCCCTGATGCAGCAGCATGAGGGCGGGGCTGCTCTGCTGACAGAGCAGGGGATGAGTGGTGGGCTCACTAAGGTGCGCATGATGCACTTTAGCATGCTCTCCATGCATGGCTGCATTACAGCATGCATAGAGAACATGCCCGGGCCCCCATTCCCACCTGAGCGCCTAACCACGGTGCTCAGACCAATCACAATGCTGCATTGCAGCGTTATGATTGGTTAAGGGGAGCCAATCACAATGCTGCATTGCAGCGTTGTGATTGGCTCAGGGGAGCCTGGCTGCTTCATGTTCAGCGGAAGAGAGACGACATGGGACAGAGCGGCAAGGAGGTAAGTGAATTTTTCTTTTTTTTATATTTATACCTCCTTACCACCTCATCCCCCCCCCCGCCTCACCACCCCAGATCCATGCTGGCCGCCACTGGAGGAGGGTCTGGGGGCTTGGAGGAGAGCTGGGGTCTAAGACAAGGAGCAGAAGGAGCTGGGAGGTGCCGCCTGTGGCAGCCGGAGCAGGTAGATGTGTTTAGATTGCAGTAGAATGAGGGAGATGTCACTTGTGGCAGGAGCTGTGAGATAGCAGTAGTAAAAACTGGAGTATGTATATGCGTCCAAACAACTCCCACACACTACACCAATGGCACCCACAAGCAGATGGGGAGCAGAGATGTTATATGCATTGTTATGTTATGCAATGCTATCTTATGTTATGTTATGTTATGTATCATTTATAAAGCACTACTCCATCCAAATGGTGTCTTGGTTCTAGAGAAAAAACGCTGATCTCAGTGCGCAGCAAGGAGATAAGGAACCTACGGCCTCATTTATGAGGGCCCCATGAGTCACATGAAGCGTCACTTTTTTTGACGCTCCAGTGGTGCAGTGTGCCTGCCCATATTTTCAAGGCAGCGCAAAGCCTTTCTGCGTGTCTTTTCATGGCCTTGTAAATATGGTCAGTTCCATGGGTGTTGTTGTGGGTGATCCCATGCAACACTCATGGAATCTGATGCAATCCCAGATTTACAAGGTTTCATAAACCTGGGAATGCGTCAGATTCCTACGCCTCCCCAGGGAGGCGCAACAAGGAGAAATGTTCCTTTTTCTATGTGTGCTGCAGAATGCAGCACACATAGGAAAAGGTAAACACCTCTCGTGATTGTTTATGTGCAGGAAGGTGTCCCTGCCTGAAAAAAAACAATCATCCCTGCAACACAAGCACCCTTGCACCATGGTGCAAGGGTGCCTGCGTTGGCGCACGGCAGCCCATTGTGTGCCAGCGCAGGGGAAAAGGACAGGAATGCGTTGTATCTCATAGATATGGCACATTCCTGCCCTTTTCTTTTTATGCATTGCAGCGCAGCAAGATTCCTTGTGGCGCTGCCCTTCACCAAAACCTCGTAAATGAGGCCCCAAGTGTGTCTTGTGCATAGAGAACCCAGAAGACCAGGATGAAACCTTGATGGTGGTCCATTCTTTCAAAGGACCTCAATAGAGTCTGATCAGCTGTACTGTGTTATATGTGATGATTTGCTCTATTGCTGTTCTTTATTACTATAATATGCATTGCTCCATTCTCAAGTTACATCCCTTGCCCATGTTCTGCTGTGTATAACGTTCTCTCCCGGGGTTTCTCGGTAACATCTGCTGGCAGTTGCTGTTGATCTTCAAGGCTGGCTGGCGGCACTTTGGTCGTGGGCTTGTATTCGTGAAATAAAGCTACACTCCTCATTAAAACCTGCTCGGCTTCCTGTCATCCTGAACACTATGGGCCCGATTCACAAAGGTAAACTTAGACATGCGAACATAAAGATACTATTCTTAAATGCCCTTTGCGAATTCCTAAAGTCGTAAACTTAGATGTTTGTTCTAAGTTTAGACCAAACGTCTAAATTTACCTTTGTGAATCGGGCCCTACATATTGATGATCACAGGCTCGTTTTTTCAGGATGTCTACCACCGACCAAATCCTTGGATCCTGACGGATATATCGGGATAGTCTGGAGGCTTTCCTTGAGGGTGAGCATATTGGTACCAAAAGTGAACAGTTGTGATGATCTGCAAGGACTGCATGGGTCCCTCAGCAGATTTCGACTTCATGGACTCGCTGAAGCTACAGACATGTTTTCTATCTGCCCGTACCATGACGGTAGTTTAAGGGGCGAGCAGGGCTGTGTAGCTGGTAAAGGCAGTGCAAGCAAGATGTGGCGGGTTCAGCATGCATGAGCTGATTAGCTGTTCCTATATGATGGCTCACACCAAGATTTCCTGTCAGTGTTGTATGTGACGTGGACACGCTTTCAGTGGACATATTTGTTGTTGCAAAACTGCACAGCAATGACACAGAGTGATTAGAGGTAACATTTCAGCACATTAAACAAATCCAGGCCAAACCAAATTTTGAGCTAAAAAATGCTTCATGTAAGCTCATAAATCTTGATCAACATGAATATTCTTTTATCAACAAGGGAGCATTTCCACAAATATTTCAACATCCTCTCTATGACAATGTATTTTCCTTTTAATTTTTTGTTCTTTTTCATAAAACCACAGTTAAAATAACATGGCTTCCTCACAGCATGGTGTGCATTAACCCCTGTTTTTATCACATCCAGGTAAACCAAATAAAATGGCAGCAATAGCTAAGGAGTTTTGAGAATTATTTGGTGGACATAGATGCAACAAAATTTGATGCAGCAATGAAAACTCCTTTACATTTCAATCATTTGGGCCTCACAGGACAACGAATGTTCAGTAGCTTCGCGGAGAAGATGCTCCACAAAGGCAACTAGTTATGTGGGATGTGTAACAGAAAGCAATGGCACGTTTCCCCCAGTAATACTCTGATAAACCCAACATAATGTTGGAAAGACACAACTTTTTTAGGAGGAAACATTGTTTAGATGGAAGCATGGAAGAGAAAATACATAGCTGTGTTTAGGATTTTAGCAGCAACATATTATACCAAGAACAACACATACACACACACACAAACATATAAAAACTTTCAAGATGTACAAATCTGTCGCTCATGGAAGATATGAACATTGCAAAGGGGGATTGAGCGTTCTATGATTTCTAACACAGCGTTGGCATGTAAAGTTCACCACCTTCTGTAGACCTGGTTCAAGATACTGAACCTTATGTGTGTTGTACATACACAAAACTGATATGGTAAAAGTGATATAGGAAAAATATCTGAAAACTGTATTAGGTGTGGTTCCAAAGTTCATACAGGCAAGGTAAATGTTGTAAACTTTGTAAAACATGTAGACAAATCCATGTAGTATGCAGAAATTGCCAGGGTGTAATAAAAAATCAATAAGGTTGAAATCTCAGCATCCAAGTGTTTTGAGATAATTTGTTCAATGTGGATGGTAATTCTGTGTCAGGTGTTTTTTTAGTTAATGACCCTTGTATTAGACCTGTCATCCTTAGGGTGGTCTTCCCCTAAACGTTTTGCTTTTGACCGCCATGTTTTGCTGAATCCTTTTGGTGGCCTTAGAACTCTGATCACTTTAGCACTACTGACCAGTGGTAAAGTTCATGTGCTTCTTCCCTAAACCTATGTGTAATTGGTCTATACAAGATTGACATATTTAATTTACCTGTAAGTCCCTTTACAAGTGGTACACCATATAACGAGAACCTGTAAGTTAAATATTACTGGTGGGCCTGAGGCACTGATTGTGCCACCCACAGAAGTAGCCTTTCAAACCTGTCTCAGGCCTGCCATTGCATTGCCTGTGTGTGCAGTTTACTGCCACTTCAACTTGGCAGTTAAAACTACTTGCCAATCCTCAAACTCCCCTTTTACTACATATAAGTCACCCCAAAGGCAGGCCCCTGGTAGCCCTAAGGTGAGGGTGCTATGTAAGTAAAAGGTAGGGCATGTACTTTCATGTTTTGCATGCCCTTGTAGTGACAAAACAAGGGAATTCCCTTATACACTTTTAAGTGGTAATTCCTGGTAAGAAAGGAGTTGCTATGTCATGTTTTATAGCTTTGTAATGGTAACAATAAATTCTCCTTACTGGTGAAGTTGGATTTAACATTACTGTTTTAGAAATGCCACTTTTAGAAAATGTAACCTAAGGAAGGCTTGAGTCCTAAGGTAGCTGGATTGGACCACTAATAGTTATATACTGAAGAGTATCCAGTAGCTACTGTTAAAGTTTAATCAAAAGCAGAGCCAATGGAATTAATTCATAGGCTCTTGTGATTTATTTCACAATTTTCTGGATTATTCCGTAAATGCAAGAACATTCAATTCATGTCAAACATTAAGGACAACACAAACTGATGACATTTTTCAACATAGAAAATACAAAAACAGTTAGCAGATATAAACAGTATTCACAAAAGTGTATAATACATTGGTAATAAGTGTCTATTCAGAAAAACGATTACAAAAACACAAAGAGGTAACTAAAGCACCAGTTCATATATCAAAAGTAGCATCAAGGCGGAATAGCAAGTCACAGCTTGCTAACCACTATTCATTCTCCTGCCTATATGCACAGCTCTAGGTATCCCATGAATCTTGTTGAGGGTGGCTTATGGAGGGAATGAATTACGCCGTCGCCTAAGCTAATAGGGTTTGCTTTTCCCAGACACTGTTGTCAACGCGTTTCCAACCCAGAACTCGGTTCCTGCTAACACAAACACGCCAAGACGCCAGGGAAAACAGAGTTTCAACTGAACTGATGCACCAATCTGCACAACAGAAAATCGACATTGATGCAGGCCCCATCGCCACGTCCAGTGCCAGAAATTTCTGAATTAGTAGGAACATCTCCCTTTCCACAACATAAGACCACACCACATCCAAGTCCTGACGAAAACCCTTGATTGCTGACGGGGTTGGAAACGCTGCTATTTTTGATTTATGGACTGGTGCTTTAGTTACCTCTTTGTGTTTTTGTAATCGTTTTTCTGAATACACACAAATTACCAATGTATTATACACTTTTGTGAACACTGTTTATATCTGCTAACTGTTTTTGTATTTTCTATGTTGAAAAATTTCATCAGTTTGTGTTGTCCTTAATGTTTGACATGAATTGAATATTCTTGCATTTACGGAATAATCCAGAAAATTGTGAAATAAATCACAAGAGCCTATGAATTAATTCCATTGGCTCTGCTTTTGATTACACGTTAACAGTAGCTACTGGATACTCTTCAGTATATAACTTTTAGAAAATGGACATTTCTCTGCACTTATTACTCTGTGTGGCTTGCAGCCTGTCTCCGATACACGTCTGGGGTGGGTGACAGCTATACTTTATGCATTCCCTCTAGACAGCCACAAACACAGGAAGGATAGGGGTGTCTGAGTACTCATCTGCATACATCTGCGTTCTGATGGCCCTGCCTGGGTAGGATGGAAGGGAGAGGCTAACACTTCACTTACTAGGTAGTGTTCCATCTTCACTCACAGGGCTGATTTACTCCCATAGATAGCTTGGCAGACAAGGCTGGATTGAAAGTAAGACCTGTGCACTTCAAGGCACTTTTGGGTATAAGTACTGGGTCTCTTGCCCCCTAAAATCAGACACTACTGGACTTGTAACTGAAGCTCAGCCAAAAGAACTGCTGTCATACTTAAAGGACTCAGCTGGACTGCTGATCTGTAAGGCCTGCTTTTCTGCTTGTGCCCTGCTGCCTGCTGCTCTCTGACTTTGCTGAAGAAGAGCTTGATTCTGCCTTCCCTCCAAGTGTGCTCCAAGGGCCTGTTGGCTTGAGACTGTGGGATATCAAAGTCTCTAACCCTGCTTCTGTGCCTGGCTCACTGGAATTGGTCCAGATACTTGCAATATGGACTTCAACACATCTCTTTTCTGCAGGTAGCAGAACCGGTGCAGCGACCTGGTTGCAGGAGTAAAATCGATGCATCGCATGGGAACCAGTGCTTTGCCCCGAGATCGACACATCGGCCAGCATATCACCCGCCATTGAAGCTTTGAGAGATCGACAGATCTCCTCGACTGTGTGGAGATACCTTGTTCATCGCTCGACGCCTCTTGACTCTGGCACTCATTTACTGACCCGATGCATCGCCATCAGCATGTGGAGAAAATCGATGCATCCTCGACTTGTGAGATTTGCATCGACGCACCTCATAACGCATCTCGCTGTTGCGACCAGGAAAGGCACTTTGTTCACCGGGGCCTGCATGGGTCATTGCGGACGGCCTGAACTTTGACTTTGCTCCAGTCCAGCACATCAAGTAACACCTCAAGTGCTATTTGCTTCTGAGCACTACACTGCATTTATTCTTTTGAAATTCCATATCTCAATTTCTATACATTGGATTTTTGTCATTGTGGTCTTGTTTTGTTCATAATACAATAATATATTTTTCTGAACCTGTGTGGATTATTTTTGTGATGTATTCATTGTGTTACTGTGTTACTGTGTTGCACAAATACTGTATACGTTGCCTCTTTAAATAAGCCTGACTTCTCTGTGCCAAAGCTACCAGAGGGTGAGCACAGGCTATCTTTTAGTGTGTACTTAGCTTACCCTAACAAGAGTGGTGATTCCTGCCTGGCCTGGGTACATACCTCAGCCAACCAGGAATTCCATTCCTAGCACCTAATGTTATGTATGTGTAAAGGATGTTAATTTACAAATGGTGGCAGACCCAGGGTCCCCTATTACTATTTTATCAGATAAGACCTTCTTTAAACATTGAAAAAATGTGTTACACTCATGGATATGAATATTCTTCGAAAGGCATTTGGGTAAAAGATACGTTAGGGTGCTTTGTTGGTACACTAGAGGGCTACTACGATCTATGTGGCTATCAATGCAATGGCTATAGTTGGATGGCAGGGCTTTTGCATAATGGGTTTGTTTTTAAGTATGTATTGATGTTCTTTACCACCTTTTGCAACTTCAGTGTTTTGATGTAATGTTCTGTAATATACAGATTTTTTTTAAACGGGAAATTATGTTATATGTGATGTTTTACCATATTGTTCTTTATCATTTCAATCTGCATTGCTAAATTCTTTTTATGTTAGATGCCTTACCCACGTTCTGAAGTGCAGATCATTCTCTCCTGGGGGTTCTCCTTGACGGTTGTGTCTGGCTGTATTTTGGTCGTGGACGTGTATTCCTGAAGTAAAGCCACACTAAACCTACTCAGCTTCCTGTTATTCTGAACACTACATAGTGCTTGGAATATTTCCATTTTGATATTTAGGACACCCTAGATATAAGGAGTTTGTAGAATCCAGGTGAGATTCTCTTACTGCAGACATTTCTAATCTTTCAGCATCAGGAATCAGGAATCAGCAAAAAAAGGACCTTCCAAAATCTGTGTAGATGTAGATGAAAGGTACAACCCAACTATAGAAGCTATTGGAAGGGATGCATTCATGGCAGTATTGAGTTTAACTCCCATAAGACACATAAATGTTTCTAGGAATGAGAAAGGAGGGTTACGGACAGTGAAATCTTCATTTTGTCGGCTTTCAGTATGAGCTGGCTTCCCCTCATCCACTCTCTGACGTCGAATACACAGGCCTGGAAAGAGGTGGCTGACGACCCCTCGGCCTCAAGATGGATGACAAAGTGTTTGCTGTTGGCAGACATACACAAATTAAATCCATGAGAGAGTGTATGGGTTTTGCGAATGGAACCACATATACACTGTACAGAAATGGAGAAAGTGCTAACCCTTGAGGAACTACTCTATTTTATTTATTTATTTATGGAGTTGTGTAAAGTGCAAACTCAACCTAAGGGTATCAGAGCATTTTACACAGATGGCAAAATAACAGTTACAAGAGTAACATATGGAATAAATACAGTCAGATGTAGTAGGCACAAATACATAGCCATAGCATGCCCGAAGTATATGGTGAACAGTAGCAGTTGCGCAAGTTACATATGGGTTGAATGCATAGTCACAGTACACACAGGAAGTATACGGTGAGCAGTAGCAGTTGCATGAGTTACATATGGAGTAAGTGCAATTATATGAGGTAAGAACAGGTATAGGGTGACAGAGTATATAGGACGTATATGGAGGACAGCAGGAAGTGTGGCCCGTATCGTTCAGAGATGGTTACGGTAGGGTATGTGGACTTAGGAAAATTGTATGTGACATTGAACACAGATGGGATACGATCAACGGTAGCAGTTGTGCGAGATACATATAGAGTAGGTGTAGAATGAGCAAAAGAAAATATAAGCACAAATACCTAGTCACATTGTAAACAAAGGAGTATACAGTAAACAGGAGTAATTGCACGAGTTGCATATGCAATAAATGCAATTGCATATCAAGACGACGTGGTTCTGATATAAAAGAAGTAATAAGCACTGATTGCGTATGATTCTAGAGAAAAGATCTGAGCCATGCCAGTGTTGTTCCAGAAACTCCTACAGATCTCATCCAAATCATCTGAAAAGAATGGTTGATGGTATTGAATGTCCCTGAAAGATCTAAAAGTAGCTGGGATCAGTCTCAAACATACTCCATAATTTCTCAGTTATCCTAGGCTTGCAGATGAATTGTCATGGTGTTTTGAATTGAGCAGAAACCTCCCTGGTGAGCAGGGCTGGATAGGCCTTTGAGTGCACAAGGCATTTCCCCACTGGGCTGGAGCCCTTGGAGGCCAGATCAGAAAGCCCATGGCCGCTCCTGATGCCTCTGCCACTCTCCCGAGCTCACAGAGGTTATTTGCAGAAGGCACGGGGGCTTCACAATAAGGAGGGGGAGAAGGTAGAGAAAGAGCATACAAAGATGGAGACAAGAGACCTTGGATGGATGAAAAGAGAGATTGCGCAAGGAGGCAAAGAGAGCAGGGGCTGGGTTGAGCATTTTTGCTAGGGCTGCTTTTGGTTCTCTCCTGGTGAAGGTCATAAATTTGGCCTGTTTCACAATACTGTCAAATAGTTATTTGGCTACACATGCTGTGAGAAAGTCTTTACAAGAGGGTGGTAGTGAAGCCGGGATGATGTCAGATGGAGCACCAGATTTAAGCTTAGCAAAGCATCCAAAAATTCAAGATTGGAGAAAGGGCAGAAAGATTAATCCTGGCGTTCCTGGTAAAATCACTGCCTCAGACAGAGTGATACACAAAATGTTTGTTGGAGTTGTTTTAGATGAAGAATTCTCTATTTGTAGATGAAACATTTTTCTTGTGAAAGAAGCTGCTCATTCAGTCACAAAAAGATTTGTCTGGGTTTCCTTGGAATCTAAAGCAGTAGGAAGCCAAATCTTCAATTATTTGATAAATGGCATTTTTAATGTTACTAGACCATAGGATCTTTTCAGCAAAAAAGAAAACATTTTGGGTATTTTCACCCCAAGGTTTAGAGAAGTAAAAAACCTCTAAATAACTGAGTTAAATATCAGGACTATAACAGTAGTGGAGGTGCATTTAGGGAGCTAGCTTTGTAAACATACGCTTGAGTTGAGTTTTCAAAGTGGGTGATGGAATCAGCAACCTCATTCATCTAATTGCAGAAGGAATCATACATGTAAGAAGGTGAATGTCACATTTTGTAAACAAACTTTATTAGTATTCAGTACAGTGGCAGAGGACAACCAGTAATGTATACACATATAATCAGAATGATGTAAACATCTACGTATATACCAACCCCCTGGTGATTATTAACAAACAGAAATCATCGGGGAGAGCCCAATCGGGGTTCATATATTAAGAAAGAACGATCCCTCTAGGGATGTTGGAGGTTTACCCAGTGGCCGTCCTAATAGAAAGCAGGGTTGGTTTCACGCTGTCGCTCAGGTGTGTCCTCAACCTCTCCCTAACCCTACCCCCTATAAAGTCAGATGAAGAAACCAAGAGTAAGTAAGACAAGCGCCCAAGTCTGCCGCGCCCCCCAGGTCCCACCAGCGCCAAGGTGCCCCAGCAGGACTGTGGGGGAGCAAGCCAGTCCTGCATCTCCATGCTGGCCCAATGGTCAGGGGGAGTCTAGTCCTGGGTCATCTAGTGTTCACCACTCACTGCCCTTCATCAGAGAGATAGCTGTCGCTATCGACTGTGTCCCCCTGTTGGTCAGTCAGAGGTGTCTCCCACGCTCATGCGGATTCCATATCCCTTCTGACCTGGCGCACCTCCCTCATCAGTGCACCTCCCTCCCAGTCCACCCTCCGCAGGAGTTCTGCCTTCCAGTGCTCAATGTGAGGGCCCGCCGTCTGTTTCCAGTGCATTATAATTCTATGCTTAGCCAAAACTAGGGCTAAACCTATGAACCATGCTGTGATTTTGTGTTTAGCCGGCCAGGGGTAGAGGCCTAATAGGTAGAATTTAGGAGAGGGGGTCAGGGACCGGTCTGTGACCTCAGCAAGTAGTCGTACCACTTCTGTCCAGTAAGGGATTAAACAAGTACAACTCCATAACATGTTAAGGAGATCCTCAGTATCAGAACGGCAACAAGGACATTCAGGGGAAGCCAGCGGGAAATAGACTCTTAGCTTCTGGGGTGTGAGGTAAACTCGGTGCAATATATAATAGTGGATAAGCTTGAAACAGGCATTGCGGGAGATTTCGGCTACCTCCCATACTTTAGTTTAGTCCCCATCTGTTACGTGTGTGCCTGTGTCCTCCTCCCAGCGTTTGCGCAGTGGTATGAGTGGTGAGAGCACGTCTGCATGTATCGAACTGCATCAGCCCTAAACCACAATGCAGGTGTTGGTAGTATCGTAATGAAATTGGCAACTATGGTGCGGCTGCGGCTCTTCCTCGCGCCTCCCCCATAATCCATGCGCTGCCGCCATTAGGGTGCCATATAAAAGGAACTGCCCCACAGGGAGGCCAAACTCCTTGTGCAGATCATCGACTTTGAGCTTTGACAGCGGGCGGTAAGCCGTCATGTCAGAAGCAGGCCTTTCACGTTTAGGCAGGGGGACAATAAGGGTCTCCATTATTGTGGGGGGTATGGCATGAGTTGTTAATGCTTCACAATATAATAACACTAGTTTGATGCCAACAGGTCAATGTAGGTGGCGTAAAATTCCACCGGAAGGCCATCTGTCCCCTGAACCTTCCCATGGGCCATGCAGCGCACCTCAGCTCCAATTTCTTCCTCCGATTTGTCTCCCCCTAGTGCTTTAGCCACTTCTGGAAGCAGTTGGTTAAGAGGGAAGTCTATGAGTCACTCATGGATGGCTCTATCCTGCTTCGCAGGCCCCCTCGCATACAGTCTGGCATAATAGTCAGAGAAGGATCGATAAATTTTGGCCTGTGCATGGAGCATGGCCCCTGTGGGGTCCACTAGCTCCAGTTATCTGGTAGCCCCAGTCAAGTGGGGTTAGTCAACCATACCAGCAGGGGTCCCATCTTGTCCCGCTCTTTGTGTGCACGCACGGATCATATACTCATTGTCATTGTAGGAGCGGTGGTGCTCTATGTGTTCTGCCACCATTTCTTTCACTTCCAATATGACCTGGTGAAGATCCGGTATCTGTGGTCGTGCATGTTCTAGCTCTCAAAGGGTCCGCTCATGCAGAACAACTTCCCTCAAAGGGTTTGGCACACCCCCACTGATTCTGACATGCACAGCCCTCGAAGGACAACCTTGAATACCTCCCATTCAGTTAGGATTGAGGAGGCAGTGTCCTCATTTTGGCAAAGAAGTGATGGATGGTTTCCCTGACATTCTTGCAAAATACCATGCCCTCCAAGCTGACAGTCTTCAGATGCCAGTTTGGCATGCATGGCCGGGTGTCCACCCAGCGCAATGTCAACAGTAAGGGATTACGATCCGAAATGGTTCTGGCCCAGTATTCTATGTCCTAGAGGCCCCCCAACATATCGGGGGAGTATAAAAAGGTATTGAGCCTTACATGAAGGGCATGCACACTCGAATGGAAAGAGTAGTCCTAGTCTAGAGGGTGGAGGTGGTGCCAGCCATCTACCAGGCCCCCGTAACATGCAGAGAACCTATTGGCCACCCGAGTGATAGGGGAATCTCTCAGCGGAGGGTGGGAGCGATCTAAGTCCACGTGAGCTACACAGTTAAAGTCACCCCCTATAAATAGAGTGTGTGGTAACAGAGAGGGCAGGACATGAGACAGTGCCTCAAAGAACATCGGTTGGTCAACGTTGGGTGCATAAACATTGGCAAAAGAGTTGTTCCGACCATCTAGGTAGCCGGTAACAATGGAATAGCGCCCCTCAGGGTCAACCCTCTCACCAGTAACCTGGAAGGGGACTCCTCGGCCGTAATGAAATGAAGGTCCCTCTGGCAAAGGCTGAGTATGTGTTGTAGGCCCCATGCCCTCTCCATTGCTTACACAATGCTACCCCCCTCCTTGGCAGTTAAATAGGTCTCTTGCAATAGCGCTGTGTAAACACCTCTGTGCCGCAGATAAGCCTGCACTTTATAACGCTTAACTAAATTATTCAAGACCCGCACATTCCAGGAAAGAAGCTTGTAGGAAGGAATGTTATCCCCCATTGTCAGGCCGTTCCTCCCAGCAGCGATTCTCCCAAGTGCATGAAGGCGAATGACAGTGCCGCCACCATAGCCAGTAGTGGTCGGGGAGAGAACAGACACTCTTTGCAACCCACACTATAAGAACGAGAGAAGAAAATAAACACCCCTTCGCCAGGATGCCAAGGTAACGTCCCCCCATCCAAACAACAGTACTCAATTAAGCAAGCCGGTAGGCCAGAAAGCAACCTACACTTCAGTAGATGGGGTGATAGGAACAAGTCGCAAAACCCACAAAGAGAAATGAGCCCCAGTGGGGTGGACCCACAGCCAGTCCTGGAAACAACAGAGAGCACACCCCTTTGCCAAACAAGAAGGGCAACCAACACAGGGGAGGGAAACAAAATACTTCCATGCATGCTCCCCCCAACCAGATGTTTCAACAAAGCCAAAGCTAGTTCAGTGAGTGGTATCAGCTGTCTGTGGGGTGACTTGGGGTAGATCTCATCCCCACTCCGGGCAGTGCCAAGCGTGGAGTCGGAGTCCAGGCCTGAATCCGAGTCATCCAACCCGTCCCCAACAGATGACAAATGCTGCACCGTCTCTAAAGCTGTGAGCTTGACCGTCGCCTCCACAGCACTCCTCTGGGCCTGCCATGTCTGGGCAGCTGTTGGGGTACCCCCCACCCATGTCTTGATCGATGCATGTTTTGTGGGTGTCTGCTGGAGGCCCTCGCATTCTACCGGGCTCAGCTCAAGCCAGTCCCACACTTTCTGAGGCTCCGAGAAGAACACAGTACCTTGTACATCAAAACCCACAAACGTGCGGGGTATGGCATGGGATATTTAATGTTCAGCCCCCTGAGTTTCCACTTGGTCGGCAGAAATTAGGCCTTTTGCCTCTGTACTGCCAAGGTGAAGTCCGGGAAGACCATCACCCCGCTGTTGTCAACAGAGATCTCCTCCAAGTCACGGGCGCATTTCAAGATGTTGAGTCCACGCCGGGGATCGAACCTGGTTCCCCAGTTCCAAGATGAGCCGCTGTGGCCGATACTCTCTGCACAGCCGATGTAAGCACAACGCGTTCAAGTCGCTGATTCACCTTGGCAACATGTGATCACTATTGTGCCGCTCTTGGCGTAATCACCTCCCTTTCTATGGCATTGCTAAGTACAATCAATCGATCAGGTAGCTTTATTCGAACATTAAATATGATCATAAAAGCAAATTCATAAAATCACACTTGATATTAAAACCATTAAAGCAGTGCATAACAATCCTGGCTTTGTTACATTATAAAATCAAAAGATCATATGATTTCTAACCCGGATAGCGCTTTTAAGAAAAGCCATATACTATATTTGAAATTGTATCTTTCTGTCTCCCCACCTCTATTGTTCTGAAATCAAACCCTTTTTCGTGCATAAATGCTCCAATTCAACCATATTATTTTTAGAGCGGTTTGATCAATGTCTACAAAAGAAATCGTGTAAAGACTGAACGCTTATAGACTTCACCATTTCATGATATAGCTTTTGGTTAGTTAGTTCAAAGACATCACAACTGGTGGTTTTTACTTTTGACAGTATTAGCTAATTTATTTTTACATTTACCACCTATAATAGTCTTTTCTGTTTGGACTATTATAAAAGACGAATAAGCTTCAAGAGTTGATCATTTTCTACTACTGTGAAGCCTGTTAGTAGTTCCCAGCGCCTTCACTGACTTCCTATTTGGGTGTTCGTATGAAAACCCACCGCATTCTGGGCCATATGTACGAACACATTTTTCCATAGACACAGAATGGGTAAAACCCTTTGATACATCTGCCCCTCTGTGCTTTATGCAGGACCACTGGGATTACGCAATTTTGCAGATGCAGTAATTTTCACATAAATATGGATTTGCCGCATTTGCCACATAATCCTTCATATGCTGCATAATCTGCAGATGTTAACCAGAAATGTTTTTTCTAGCTCAAACGGATCAAAAGTTACTACAAACACGGCACCACATGTTGCTGTGCAGTAGAAGGCCCTTTCCAAAGGTTGACTGGTCATTTTTCTATTGCCTCTTTCTGTATTTGGATGTCAGACTGGTACCCATGAAGTGAAACCTTTCCAAGATTGTATTAACGTGTACAAATGTCAAAATAATGGCGAGATACTATACAAAATATGCCACGTTATGCTGCATAATTTTCCTTTTCTTGACGCATAGTTTTGTAAACCCTGCCACATAATTTGGTTTTACCCTGCCACAAAATTACAGTGTCCCTGGCTTTGGAAAACAGCAAGACAGTGATTTGCCAAGGATTACACTGTGTGGTCCAGTCGAGGAGTCCAGGGAGAGAAGAAACCTCACTTACATTCAGGCAGCATTTTTTGCGACCGCATCACACCTTTAATGTCTCAAGAACAACTTTCTGTTATATTGCAGGCTAGAAATCTAGAATTCACGTTTTTAGGAGCGGGTCCTGAATGGCTCTTTAATGACATTTCTAATAGCACAGATTATCCCTGTGGCATGCTAAACACAGGGACCTTCACAAAGCACGCCTTATACCAGCTCTATCCCTGAGGTATTTGCATTGAGTGTGCTGGAGTTATTCAGCCATGGCATCTGCTGTGCCAGGCTTATTTCGATTGACATTGTTTTTGTGTTTTTGCTGCAGCCAGGTGATATTTTATATTTGTGCACAGCACACACATCTCATTGCCAAGGACTGTGCACTAAAGCCTTCACGGTGGCATTGTTAGGAGCAGAGACAACCCTGGATTCAGGGGTCACTGGGGCCCTTTAATGGGTGATTTGTGGCCTTGTTGTTGGTTGTTGTAAGCCGTGATTTTCTGTTCCCAGAGGAGCTGTTTCTGCAGGCAACATTCGCCCCATGGCATGATCGCTCTATTAGAAGGGATAGGAGACATTGGGGCATATTCTCAAGGAGCTACCGCCGAGTTAACGGCACTTTATCGCAGCCAAATCCGCGATAAATTTATCACCCCATTCCAAGCTGGTGCTAACAGCCCATAACACCAGTTTACCTGCGATAGCAGTCGCAAAAAACATCGCCACAGAGGAGCCCGGCAACTAACGCTAATGATATGCAGAGTAGGCGTTCCCGTGCTAAAAGCCGCGACAACACCACTCCACAACATTCTCAACGACCAGCCAGATCGGCGATAAGATCACAAAACATGCGCTAAGGCGCGTTAGCAGCAAGAAACTAACACCTGCTCCTACCTGGTGTAAAGTCGGACGACAACCGGCACCAGACAAGGGAGCACAGCCCATAGCCACACATGAAGAACAACAGATGCCCTGGAGCAACCCATCATGCAGGCCTGAGCCCCAATAGGTCAACAACACCCACCACCACCACCCCCAGAACCCCCCCCTCTCCCCGGGGCCCTACCCCGGGCACGCCCCACACCTCCCCCCCCCATGGACAAAGATATTGCACATCAACTCCACGAAATCATGAACCAAACAAATCACCTGAAGTCGCACAATCACAACACCCAACATACATGTGTGGCCAGAAAAAGGGAAATCATACACCCATATCAAAATATCCAAACAATACGTTTATTACAGAACAAAACAAAAAAAACAATTCTGAAGAGGCATGGCGGATCGTCTCAGGACATTCTGTAAGTCACAGCCTGCAAAACAGAAATCTGGATCAGAAGGTGTGCCATGCGCCCATCAAAGTACAGAGAGAGGGAGAGAGTGCCGACACTGCGGACCTAGGCCTCACTGCTCACCTGCTGCCACCGGTGTGTCTCCAACCACATGCCGGTATTCACAGCAGTCCCCCAGGTCCGTCATCTGAAACAGTTTCCAGACACATGAATGGCAGAGTCCATACAGTTGCACACGCCATCATCGCTTGCCCGCCCCTGCGCACACAGGCTGCTGCACCCCAGCCCCTCCCGCCGCCCAGCGGTGATTGCCCGCCCCTGCGCAACCAGGCCTCACTGCTCACCTTCCGCCACCGGCGTGTCCCCAAGAGGGCCCACCACGTTCCGGAGGGATCTCCAAGCCCGGTGCCCGTGACCATGGCACCCTCCACATCATGCAGCCCCGCACCGCGGGCCACCAGGTCACACACCTGACTCTGGGTCTTGATTTCCCAATGGCAGAGACCACATCAGTGCACACGGCATCATCGCAGGCTGCACACCCGCTCAGCGCTTGAGGTGCCACTAACTCTGTGAAGCGCGACGCAACACCACGTGGCGGGAGGGCCGCACTGCCCGCTGGCCCAAGCCTACACTGCGATCCAGCAGGGCTCACACTAATCCTTGCCAGGACGGCGCATCATCGCAGGCTGCATACCCACTCAGCACTTTAGGTGCCCCTATCTCACTGCACCGCAAGACACCGTCCCGTGGCGGGGTGCCTGTGCCTGCCGCAGTGTATCCGGATTGAGTCCCGTTGTGCGGATGCCATCATGTCACCCCCGGCACTGGGCAATGTGAGGTGGCAGGGCCCTAGGCCCTCATGCACACATGCGAACTACACGGAGCCACCCAGTCAGAGAGAGTGGAAATGGTGTCCAGCACGTGCGCCAGGCCCTTTTTCATTGCCAGGGTCACATGTTCTGTGACGCCGGTGCTGGATGGGTGTGGTGTGGGTGTACACCAGCCGTGAGGGAGTGGTTGTGGCATGCTGACAACTAGACCTGTGAGCTGCAGATCCCCACAGTGAAGACCTGGGACATGTAGCGTTGTCGTCCCCCCCTGTGTGCGTAATCGGAGTGGGCTGTCCTGGCGTATGCCAGTCCAGCGTAAGGGTGCGAACAATGACCCCGGGGCTCTGGGCGTTGTTCCGTCCTGGGCTGGACAAGGAAGTGACCAATGGATGTGTCTCCGTTGTAGTGTCGGCGCCACACGGACCGGAATCGGCAATCTGTCACCCTGTGACAATAGTCCCACAACATGGGCAACATGGACGTAAGGGGGAATCACTGACCCTACATTCATCCATACTTCCACACTTGAAAGATCATAGACATGACACATCTGTGTGGATATGAATGTTTATTACACATTCAAGGGAGTGTTGCAGCTGGAGCAGTACAGGGCCATGCCAACCCCACTTCACATTGTCAGCCCGTGGAGGGCCAGCCAGAGTCCTACAGGGAATGACAAGTACATCAGGAGAGGAGGAGTTCAGTCCGCAGTCTGTGAGCTGTGTCATTGGTGACCAAACAGAATATGGCAGTCCATGTCGAGGTCCAAGGTGAGTGTTGCAGAGTGCATCGGGGGACAGTGGAAGGTGATGATGCAGAGGGCAGAACCAAGCAGAAACAGGCCACATGGCAGAGATGAATGCTACTGCGTCCTCCTGACCACGAGGACTGATTCATCCGCATCTTTGTCCTCTGCTGTTGCATGTGCCTCACATGTGGGTGGTGGTGTACTGTCTCCAGCACTGTGTGGCACAGACACATCAGGGGCCGGAGATGTGCATGGGGTGGTAGCAGCAGCATGCATCAGCACCAGGCCTTGTGGCAGCAATGCCATGAGGAGGATCTTTAGGGCATTGAGGGACCCAGCTACCTCTCGCTGGTGTGCAGCCATGGCAGCCGCTCTTTCCGCCTGCGTCCACTCCATGTTCTCCATGATTCTCCGCATGTGTCCCAACTCCCGAGATCGCTGGAGGCACTCTGGCTAGACAGTCGTTCTTGTCGCAGAGTCAGGACTCTGGCGATGTCAGCCATGGTCCGTTGGAGAGCATGGAGCGGACTGTGGGTGTCCGTTAGGTACTGTGAGTGGTCCCTGATGGGACTTAGACACCCACGTATGGCGTCTAGTTTGGCTACCATGCGGTCGAACCCCACCTGTACCTGTTCAGACAGCTTCTCCTGGCACCCCAACACACGGCGTTGGAAGGCCATGTGTTCGTTGTGGGGGTCCTGGGAGGCAGCCGTGGTGGTGGGTGCTGCCTGCTGTGTGTACTGTGCAGGGGGGGGCTCCTCATGGCAGCTAGGCTGCCCTGATCCTGGAAGTGGGCTGCGGAGGCTCTCCATGAGCTGTTGGAGGGCGTCTGAGTCGAAGGTGTGGTTGTCCTCTTCCTCATCAGAGAAGAGAGGTTTGGACTGCTCTGCAGGAGATGTTGGATTTCCCCCTGCAATGTGAAGGGGAGATGCAGTTTAACATCGTGTACACATGTATGTTGACGCATTGTACATGTCTGAATTCAGACTGCATGACAGTGTACATTGTGACTGTTTGGGGGGAGCTGCCTATTTGATGGGGGACAGTGGACATTCCGACTACATCACGGATGTGAGTTTGTACTTGTACATTGTCAACTCACATTTCCCTGCAGTGCCATATGTGATTGGCCAGTTACTACGCACATGCGGCACCTGTTGTGTCCTCTGTTCTGTTGTGGACGTGTTGCGGTTTGTACCACCTCGTTGTCTATGTTGATGTGCTCTGCATGTTATGTGTGTGTGCCGCATATTGGACGAGTCGCCCCTGCAGCTCTGATTTAGCTGCCCTTCTCCCTTCCATGCGGTGTGCCTCTGGGTTCTGTGCTTATGCAGTGCTGAGCTGTTGCATGCCTGTGTGCATTGGTCTCTTGGTGGGAGTTGTGGGCCTGGGGCATGTTTTGTCCGCAGATGTACTATGCTTAATTGTGCATGTGTGCCCATCTCCTCCCGTCCCCCCAGTCCCTGGTGGTTACTCACCCTGTTGCTGTTGTGTCCGGTCATGTTGAGCAGTGTCCGGTCCCCCGACTCCTGCCACCGTCTCCCCACTGATGACTGTGGAGACCATTTCCTCCATCTCGTCCAGCTCCTCCTGTGGCGCTGGACTCCCACCTCCAGTCTGCAGTGCTGCCTTCCGGTTGTTTGTGAGTTTCAGCTTGGTTTTGCGCTTCACATCATTCCAGCGCCTCTTGAACTCGTCCATTGTCCTCTTCAGCACTCCAACTGCATTCACCTTGTCCACGATGGTCTGCCATATTCCATTTTAGTTGCCAGTGACACAGTGGAGGTGACGAACAGTGATTGATGGTGTTCCATCACCTCCGTTATCAGGATCCTGTTTTCCTGCGGACTGAACTTCGTCTTCCTCTTCTTCTTGTCCTTGCCCTTCCCTGACCCCGAGGTCCCAGGCTGGTCCTCCGTGGGGCTTGTGGGGTTCTGGTTGTCCTCTGTACTTGCTCCGGCTGCCTCCATTGTGCTTCGCTGTTGTTTGGCTTTTGTTTGTATGTTTTTTTCTATTTTTATGGTGCATTTTCCCGCATGACGCGTGGGAATTGCAGGCCTGTGGCTGGTTTTCGTAGATTTTTGTATCGCGATTGGCGTCATCGCTACTATTTTTGCGTTGGGGTTTCGCGTTTTTGCGGCATCGCGTTGTTTTTAACGCGTTCATTTGACGCGTTGTCCTGTGACTATCGCATGGTACCGCCGTGTTGTGAATACCACGTTGACACGGAGTTGTTTTCCCGCGATGGACTACGATATGTGGGGTTGCGTTAAGCTACACTTGCGGTAGTTATCACACGTTCTTGAGAATATGCCCCATTGTGCGCTGTTGTTGCTCTTTGACAACACTTCTATGCTGCTCCGTCAGCAGTTGTTAGTTTTGTAGTTTATTTCTAGCACTTGGACAATCATTCCTCCAGCCGCTGCAGTACGTGCGGCATCCTTGTGCACGTGCACTCCGAGCAACCAAAATCGTGGCCAGTGCAACTGAGGCGACGTTCACGTGCATAAACGTAATCCCGCCAGTCGGTTCCTGCATCAATATATGCAGAATAAACTCACTCAAAGTGTCCCCGTATACAGCCAAAGGGGTTCTAGATTTTTAGAGTATGCATGACGGTTAGTGCGAGGCAACGCGTGCTTTGTTTACTGCGGAGAGTTATGCGGCAATAGAGCATTGTTTTGGTGAACGGGTGCAGCATTATGTTGTCATAGGATTGTGGGATTTGTGAGTAGAGTTATGGAGAAAGTAAATAGAGCATTGTGATGTCAGGGTGAGAAAAAACCAGACAGGTTATTGTGATGTCAGAAGGTCATGGAACAGAACATTGGGATATCAGGGTTAGAGCAAATGACAAAGGGCATTGTGATGTCAGAGGGTGGTGAGTCATGTGATGTGAAGAGAACATTGTGATGTCCAAGGGTGATGGGTCATGGAACAGAACATTGTGGTATCAGGGTTATAGGAAACGAGACAGGGCATTGTTATGTCAGAGGGTGATGGGTCAAGTAAACAGAGCATTGTGATGTCAGGGCTATAGGAAACGAGACAGAGCATTCTGAATGGGTCATTGAACAGAACATTGTGATGTCAGAGGGTTATGGGTCGTGGAACAGAACATTGTGGTGTCGAAGTTATAGGAATCGAGACAGAGCATTCTGATGTCAGAGGGTTATGGTCATGTGAACAGAACATTGGGATGCCAGGGTTATAGCAAATGACAAAGGGTATTGTGATGTCAGAGGGTGATGAGTTGTGATGTGAAGAGAACATTGTGATGTCCAAGGGTGATGGGTCATGGAACAGAACATTGTGGTGTCAGGGTTATAGGAAACGAGACACATATTGTGATGTCAGAGGGTTATGGGTCATGTGAACAGAACATTGTAGTTTTTGGGTTATGGGAAACGAGACAATGCATTGTGATGTCAGAGGGTTATGGGTCATGTGAACAGAACATTGTGGTTTTTGGGTTATGTGAAAAGAGACAATGCATTCTGATGTCAGATGGTTATGGGTCATGGAATAGAACACTGTAATGTCAGAGAGTGATGAGTCATGGAACACAGCATAGTCATGCCAAGGTTATAGGAAACGGGACACATGTCCGAGGGTTATGAGTCATGAGAACAGAGCATTGTGATGTCAAAGGTTGATAGGGCATGGGACAGAACACTGTGGTGTCAAGGTTATAGGAAACTAGACAGGGTATTGTGATGTCAGCACGTTATGGGTTATGCGAACAGAACATTGTACTGTCAGGGTTATAGGAAAAAAGACAGGCTATTGTGATGTCAAAGGTTTAGGGGTCTGGAACAGAACATTGTGATGTCAGGGTTATAGGAAACGAGATAGGGCATTGTGATGTCAGGGGATTATGGGCCAAGTGGACAGAACATTGTGGTGTCGGGGTTATAGGAGACTAGAACGCCGATGTGATGTCAGAGGGTTATGGGGCATGAGAACAGAACACTGTGGTGTTCAGGTTAAAGGAGACAAGACAGGGTATTCTGATGTCAGATGGCTATGGGTCTTGTGAACATAATATCGTGGTGTCAGGGTTATAGAAAACGAGACAGGGCATTCTGATGTCATAGGGTTATGGGTCATGGAAAGGAACATTGTAATGTCTGAGTTATAGGAAACAAGAAAGGGCATTATGTCAGCGGTTTATGGATCATGTGAACAGAACTTTGCGGTGTCAGAGTTATAGGAAAAACGTCAGTGCATTGTGATGTCAGAGGGTTATGGGTCGTGGAACAGAACATTGTGATGCCAGGGTTATAGGAAACGAAACAGGACATTGTGCTGTCGGAGGGTTATGGGTCATTTGAACAGAACATTGTGATGTCAGGGTTATAGGAAACGAGACAGGGCATTGTGATGTCAGAGGTTGATAGGGCATGGGACAGAACACTGTGGTGTCAAGGTTATAGGAAACCAGACAGGGTATTGTGATGTCAGCACATTATGGGTTATGCGAACAGAACATTGTACTGTCAGGGTTATAGGAAAAAAGACAGGCTATTGTGATGTCAAAGGTTTAGGGGTCTGGAACAGAACATTGTGATGTCAGGGTTATAGGAAACGAGATAGGGCATTGTGATGTCAGGGGATTATGGGCCAAGTGGACAGAACATTGTGGTGTCGGGGTTATAGGAGACTAGAACGCCGATGTGATGTCAGAGGGTTATGGGGCATGAGAACAGAACACTGTGGTGTTCAGGTTAAAGGAGACAAGACAGGGTATTCTGATGTCAGATGGCTATGGGTCTTGTGAACAGAATATCGTGGTGTCAGGGTTATAGAAAACGAGACAGGGCATTCTGATGTCATAGGGTTATGGGTCATGGAAAGGAACATTGTAATGTCTGAGTTATAGGAAACAAGAAAGGGCATTATGTCAGCGGTTTATGGATCATGTGAACAGAACTTTGCGGTGTCAGAGTTATAGGAAAAACGTCAGTGCATTGTGATGTCAGAGGGTTATGGGTCGTGGAACAGAACATTGTGATGCCAGGGTTATAGGAAACGAAACAGGACATTGTGCTGTCGGAGGGTTATGGGTCATTTGAACAGAACATTGTGATGTCAGGGTTATAGGAAACGAGACAGGGCATTGTGATGTCAGAGGGTAATGGTTCATGGAACAGAGCATTGCAGTGTGAGGGTCATAGGAAACAAAACATGACATTGTGATGTCAGAGGGTTATGGGTCGTGGAACAGAACATTGTGATGCCAGGGTTATAGGAAACGAAACAGGACATTGTGATGTCAGAGGGTTATGGGCCATGTGAACAGAACATTGTGATGTCAGGGTTATAAGAAACGAGACAGGGCATTGTGATGTCAGAGTGTTATGGGTCACGGAACAGACCACTGAGGTGTCAGGGTTATAGGAAACTAGACAGAGCGTTGTGATGTCAGAGGGCTCTGGGTCATGAGAATAGAGCATTGTGATGTCAGTGGGTTATGGGGCATGAGAACAGAACACTGTGGTGTCAGGGTTAAAGGAGACAAGACAGGGTATTCTGATGTCAGAGGGTTATGGGTCTTGTGAACAGAATATCGTGGTGTCACGGTTATTGGAAACGAAACAGGGCATTGTGATGCCATAGGGTTATGGGTCATGGAAAGGAACATTGTGATGTCAAAGTTATAGGAAACAAGAAAGGGCATTATGTCAGTGGTTTATGGATCATGTGAACAGAACTTTGCGGTGTCAGAGTTATAGGAAAAAAGTCAGTGCATTGTGATGTCAGAGGGTTATAGGTCATCTGAACAGAACATTGTGATGTCAGGGTTACAGGAAACGTGATAGGGCATTGTGATGTCAGAGGGTGATGGGTCATGAAAACAGAACATTGTGATGTCAGGGTTAGACGAAATGAGACAGGGCATTGTGATGTCAGAGGATGATGGGGTCATGTAAACAGAATGGGCCCGATTCACAAAAGTAATATGAGACAAAATCCTAACTTTACGACTTTCGGTATTCACAAAAGGCATTTAGGAGTAGTAAAGTTAGGATTTTGTCTTAAGTTTTGGTCTTAAGACAAAATCCTAACTTAAGTTAAACTTAAGTTAGGATTTAGACAAACTTAATCCTAACTTAAGTTTAACTTAAGTTTAATTTAAGTTAGGATTTTGTCTTAAGACCATAGCTTAACACAAACTTAAGACAAAATCCTAACTTTACTACTCTTAAATGCCTTTTGTGAATACCGAAAGTCATAAAGTTAGGATTTTGTCTCAGATTACTTTTGTGAATCGGGCCCAATACTTTTATGTCAGGGTTGTAGGAAACGAGACAGGGCATTGTGATGTCAGAGGGTTGCAGGTCATGGAACAGAACATTATTATGCCAGGGTTATAGGAAACAAGACAGGACATTGTGATGTCAGAGGGTGATGGGTCTTGTTAAACCATTCAGGGCATTATGATGTCAGAGGGTGATGGTTCATGGAACAGAGCATTGTAGTGTCAGGGTCATAGGAAACAAAACAGGACATTGTGATGTCAGAGGGTTATGGGTCATGTGAACAGAACATTGTGATGTCAGGGTTATAGGAAACGAGACAGGGCGTTGTGATGTCAGAGTGTTATGGGTCAGGGAACAGACCATTGAGGTGTCAGGGTTATAGGAAATGAGACAGAGCGTTGTGATGTCAGAGGGCTCTGGGTCATGAGAACAGAGAATTGTGATGTCAGAGGGTTATGGGGCATGACAACAGAGCATTGTGGTGTAAGGGTTATAGGAAACGAGACAGGGCGTTGTGATTTTATAGGGTTATGGGTCATGAGAACACAATATTGGGTGTCAGGGTTATAGGAAACAAGACAGGGCATTGTGATGTCAGAGGGCGATGGGTCTTGTTAAACCATTCAGGGCATTGTGATGTCAGAGGGTGATGGTTCATGGAACACAGCATTGTAGTGTCAGGGTCATAGGAAGAAAAACAGGACATTGTGATGTCAGAGGGTTATGGGTCATGTGAACAGAACATTGTGATGTCAGGGTTATAGGAAACGAGACAGGGCGTTGTGATATCAGAGGGCTCTGGGTCATGAGAACAGAGAATTGTGATGTCAGAGGGTTATGGGGCATGACAACAGAGCATTGTGGTGTAAGGGTTATAGGAAACGAGACAGGGCGTTGTGATTTTATAGGGTTATGGGTCATGAGAACAGAATATTGGGTGTCAGGGTTATAGGAAACGAAACAGTGCATTGTGATGTCAGAAGGTTATGAGAAGAGAGCACTGTGATTTTAGAAGGTTATGGGTTATGAGATGAGAGAAAGGTGATGTCAGAGGGTTATGGTTATGTAGAAAGGGCATGGTGATGTCAAACAATTATGGGATATATGTTACATGAACAGAGAATTGTGTTGCCAGGTGTTATGTAAAAAGATCCTTGTGATGTCAGATGGTTATGGTTTATGTCGAAAGGCAACTGTGATGTCAGCGATATCTGGGTTACATGAACAGAGCATTGTCACGGCAGGAGGTTTCCTTGGGAGAGGTGTGGTGCAGCGGCCAGAGAGGTACTCCGGAGCACGGGGGTCAGGGTTCGATCCCCGGCGCTTGCGGCAGCTCAGCTCAGCATCATGTGACTCTGGGCAATGGCTCACTCAATCTCCCCAACGGCCCCCAGCGCCTTGAAACCCTTAATGGGTGATATGTTTGCGCTTTACAAATACGAATTAATATTTTTAAAACACTTGTTGTGTCTCAAGTGCCCATGCATCAGATATGCTTCTCAAAAACAAATTGGAAATTGAATAAGGTATCCTGGAATGAAATATAGAATTGATTTGGTCATAACTTGTATCCAAAAAGTGGAATCATAAGGGCTTGTAAATGTAAAGTGTTTCAGGTTGGCTTGTTGTGTAGAACATGTCCACCAAGTATCCGGAGTGTAAGGGTAATCTTATGGAGGAATGTGGGTGTGAGAAAAAGTCTATTGTATATGAAAAAAAGTGTTTACGTTGTGTTTGTTGCCCTAAAGGACTTCCTAATTTTGATCCAAATCTGTTTCCTGATTGAAGTAGGTAAAGTGATAGAAATATCGAATAGCACTCGTTACATCGCATAGAAATACCATGCATTCCTTTACAACACGGGTATTACTACGTGATGTCAATTACAACGAGTACCATTACAACGCAAAATTTTACCACGACTATACCTTTACCACGCATGCCATTTCAATGCCAAGGCATGCGTGGTAAAGGTATACTCATGGTAAACGTTTGCACAACCCCCCAACACTACACTAGTTCCCCGACCCTCCCCAGACCCCCAGTCCTCTCCCTACAATAACACTACACTACCCTGCACAACCCCCCGACACTACACTAATTCCTAAAGCACTACCCTACACTACACAAACACCACAACACAACCCTAAACCCTAAAACTCTACCCCCTGCACGACCCTTCCCCTACCCCCAGTCCTGTCCCTACACTTTAACACTACCCTGCACGACCCCCGACACTACCCTAAACCCTAAAACACTACCCTACACTACACAAACACCACAACACTACCCTAAACCCTAACACGCTACCCCCAGCACGACCCTCCCCCTTCCCCAGTCCTGTCCCTACACTCTAACACTACCCTGCACAACCCCCCTACACTACCCTAAACCCTAAATCACTACCCTACACTACACAAACACAACACTACCCTAAACCCTAAAATACTACCCCCGCACGACCCTCCCCATACTCCCAGTCCATTCCTACACTCAAACACTACCCTGCACGATTCCGACACTACCCTAAATCCTAAACCACTACCCTACACAAACACCACAACACTACCCTAAACCCTAAAACACTACTCTACACTACAAAAACACCACAACACTCCCCTAAACCCTAAAACACTACCCCCACACGACCCCCAGTCCGGCCCCTACACTCTAACACTACCCTGCACGACCCCCTCGACACTACCCTCAACCCAAAAACACTTCCCTACACTACACAAACACCACAACACTACCCTAAACCCTAAAACACTACCCCCAGCACGACCCTCCCCCTACACACAGCCCTACACTACACAAACATTACTACACTACTTTGACACTACCCTAAACCCTTAAAAAGTAACCCCTACCCCAAGCACAATCCCCCTTACCTCTCTCTCCTCGTGGTTCCTCTCTCCTGGTTCCAGCTTCGACAGAGGGGCGGTGCACGTCGTTGTGAGGAAACGGAACAGCCCAGTTTTCTCACAACTATGTGGCTAACCATTAGATCGCATGCGTTTTAAAAGCGCATGCAATATAATGGTTTGCGTTGTAATGGTAGTCGTTGTTACATCGCATGCATTGTTACGCATGCGATGTAACAACTTGCGTGGTAACAGCCTCGTTGTAATGGCTGTTTACCAGAAATATCACTTTCCCATGCTAATTCAATACTGGATTCAGATCTATCAATAGACATGCATTGCAAAAGTGAATAAATGTGAGATGCCTTTGGATTTGTATAGAGAAGGTCAGCGAGACATGTGAGTGGTGCTGGAGTGGTGGAGAAAGAGTTTTAAAGTGGGTATATGCATGAGAAATGATGTTCTGTAAAGTTATACATTTATTACGAAAAGTGGACAATAATTTACAAGTATTCCTGAAAATTGGATTGGAGGGTTTTTGGGGCTTTCAGCATGAAAGTTACGAGTTCACTTCACAGAAGGCGTAATCCAATGCACAGATTTTATTAATTGGAATGCTTTATGGTATTTAGCGAAATCAGGAAGATTCACTCCACCCTCAGCCGTAGGACACTTAAGTTTAAGTAAAGACATGCAGGTTTTTTTGTTATTCCAGAGAAAAGAGGATAATATTGAGTACATTTTCTTGTACGATTTAAGAGGAGTATTCAAAGGAATGTTGGATATAGTGAAAAGAATTATGGGAACCAACATCATCTTGATGGTGTCTAGTCGACCCCACCAGGATCAGTGTAGAGGACACCATCTACTGGTTAATGAGGTGATTTTATTAATACAAGTATCGATATTAATGGAAATGGAAGTGTCAAGGTACTGGGTGAATTGAAGGCAGAGGTACTTAGGTTGTTTGGATTGTCACTTAAAGTTAGAGGAAGAAAAATCCTGTTTAAAGGTGAGCTTATTCAAGGGTAAAATTGATCACTTATAATGGTTCAATTTATAGCCAGAAACTAAAGCATAACCTGCAACTTCTGTCAAAAAACCGGGAAGTGAAGAATGAGGTTGTGATATAAAGAATAAAACATCATCAGCATATGTGGCTAATTTAAAGTGTTGGGTGTTGTGCATGAAGCCATGTATGTGTATGTGTTGCCTGATCCTAGACAAGAATGGTTCACGAACCAGATTAAAAAGAAACGGAGAAAGAGAACAGCCGTGGCGAACTCTCCTAGCAAGGGAAAAATATGAAGAGGTCAACTCATTAGCACAAATATCAGTTTGTGGAGAGGAGTATAAAATAGAAATTTAAGTGGTGATTTGAGGGCCAAAGCTAAACCAACTGAGGGTGTCAAATACAAATTCTCGCCATCCAAGGCAGTGGCTGCCACGGATTCAGACACCCTAGCGGAGTTGGAAATAATGTCAAAGAACAGACGAGTATTGTCTGAGAGGTAACTGCCTTTCATAAAGTCAGATTGCTAGTTTCCTAAAAGATCAGGAAGAAAGGATTCTGATCTAGAAGCTTGTGCTTTAGAGAACATTTTATAATCTAAGTTAACAAGAGAAATAGGTCTATAATTCTTGAAATAATGTGGATCTTTCCCGTCCTTTGGGATAGGGCAAATTAGGGCACCTATGAAAGAAAAGATGAGGTGGAAGAATCAATGAAGGAGTGAATAAGAGTACATAATTTGGGAAGAAGGAGTTTAGAAAAGTGTATGTAAAATTCCGCTGTAAAACCATCTGGTCCTGGAGCTTTGTCCTTTTTAAGAGAAAGAGTTGCAAGATATAAGTTTTATGCAAAATATTTATTTCTAAGGATGAGAAATCTATTTGGGAGAAGTCCGGTTTTTGGACAGAAGACAGGTATTGTAAGATTTCAGGATCTGATGGTGCATGCTCAGGTGTCTATAAATTGTAGGTCTGAGAGTAAAACTCTGCTCCGCTCGTGAAGTTTGCGGGATTCGGCAACTTCGCGTTCCGTGGAGAACGCAGAGTTACTGATAAACTCCGCACTCCTCAACAAAGCAGATTTATTTTGAAGACATGCTTGAAATGTTGAATTGCGCACGCATGTGCAACTTGCTAGGCGCTCGTGAGCACCCACAAGATTTTCTAACCGTTAGCGAATGCCGTGAGATTTGCTTGCCGCCCACAAGCTGCAGCGAGATTTTGTGGCTGCGCCTGCAACTTCCAGCTGATGTTTTGTGACATATGTGATTGCGAAGGAGCACGATCTACCGTGGCTGCAACTTGGGGAGGATTCTCTCCTCGAGAAGCATCTAAATCTTCCCAAAATGACAATTTGGGGTGAAAAACCTTCTCAAATGGACCGTTCGTATTGTTTTTTATGCCAGGAGTCCTTTTTTTAAACTTTGTTTTCCATCAGGAAGGAAGTGCCCCTGAATCTCCAACTTCCTGTTCCTGTCCAGCAGGCTCCTCCTCTCAGTGCTTTGTCTATCTCCTGGTCACTTTTCATTTGGTTTTGGAGCTGGAAAGATAACTTTGTGTCTGCTGCATATACCATTGGATTTAAGGACTTTGTATTTGAGATTTCGCAAGTAAGTTAAAAAACTTTCGTAGAAGGGTCTTATTTGTTTGATGCGCCATGCACGTGAGACCCTCACAGGTGAGTAGCCACGCTATACAAACTCCTGATCGATTTTTTGACCAGGATTTATTTCTATTTTTATTCTCTTTTTAAACTTTATTGCAGTGGGGTGGCCTGCCGTTTCAGTAGGGGCCTGGTTTTTTTGGGATGTATTTTTTCTTCTTTTGTAAAGGAAAAATGTTGCATAGTTTAGTACATTTTCTCCATGTTTTGTTAATACATTTGTAATATTCTTTTAATTCACTGTTGCCTAATCTGCCAATGGGCCTTCCAGCCAGTATGCCCAGTACTAGTCATGGGTGCATGAAACAACTGTTTCTGTGGTGTCTGTTGAATTGAAACATCATTTAGGCCATGGATGGCATTGAATTAAAATAAAAAAAAATCTTTTTTTGTGGTATTTCACTTTTTTTCTGCAAACAGTGTATAGGGTGGGGTAATGCCTTTGGAGGATGTGTGTTCCTGTAAAAAATTGTAGCCTTATTAATTTTCGTTTTTGGCATTGCTGAATTAATGCTATGTTCTCTGTGTTACCACCATGCTCCTTTGTCTGACCAGTGTATGAGTGTGTTTGCCATAGGCCACCATTTGACTTTGTTCCCCATGCCATGTAGCCAGGGGCCATTTTGTAGTCAGTGTTCATAGGCCTGCATGTGTTCTTTGTTTTCCAGGCTTCCCGCTTGTTGTTGTGACCATGTATCTGGTGACCGTTTTGTGTAGCTAGCCAGTGTGCTTTTCCCATTGGCCTGCATGTGTTCTTTGTTTATGTTCATGCCTCCTTGCTGGTTGTTGTTTTTTTGCATGTAATTTTTCTTCGTTTGTAAAGGAAAAATGTTGCACAGTTTAGTACATTTTCTCCATATTTTCTTAATAAATTTGCAATACTCATTTAATTCACTATGTAGCCTAGTCTTGCAATGGGCCTTCCAGCCAGTAGGCCTAGTACTAGTCATCATGGGTGCATGAAAAAACTATTTCTGTGGTATCTTTTGAATTGAAACATCATTTAGGCCATGGATGGCATTGGATTATGTTATGTTACGTTACGTTATCAGATCTGTAAAGCGCATGGCTGCACCAGCAACGGGGCGTCCGAGCGCTAATTCCAGAATAACCAGACTGTGGAGGAGATCAGGGCAGGTGGATTATTCAGGAAAATGCCAGGTCTTTACTTCCTCCCTGAAAGCCCCATGATTCTGAATGTTCCTAATAGTGCATGGAAGGGCGTTCCAGAGAGAAGAAGCTAAGGCACGGAATGACCGACCTCCAGCCCGTGCTCTCAACATGGGGAACACGTGCCAGATGTTGGTTAGAAGAGCGCAGCGCGCATTTAGGAACGTAAGGGATAAGAAGATTAGCTAAAATGGAAGGGGCTTGAGCATGAAGATTTCTGTGAAAGATGCACAATGTCTTAAAGTGAATTTTCTTCTCTACTGGAAGCCAATGCAACTCATGTATGTAGTTGGAGATAGAGCAAAATTTAGGGAGAGCAAAAAGAGTCCGGGCTGCGGCATTCTGCACCCTTCTGAAGACGATTACTACCGGCTTTATTGGCACCCAGGTACAGGGAATTACAATAATCCAGTCTAGAGAGTATGGTAGACTGGATAATGGTCTGGCGTGTTTGAGTGTCAAAGAACCCAAGTAGTGGTGTAAGACCTCATAGGAGTCCGGAAAAAACGCCAGCCACTTAAAATACAAAATGTGTTTTTTAAGGGTATTTCATGTCTTGTTTCCCTGCAAACAGTGTATAGGGTGGGGTAATGCCTTTGGAGGATGTGTGGTCCTGTAAAGAATTGTAGCCCTATTAATTTTCGTTTTTGGCATTGCTGAATTAATGCTGTGTTCTCTGTGTTACCATCATGCCTCCTTTGTCTGGCCAGTGTGTGAGTGTGTTTGCCATTGGCCACCATTTGTCTTTATTACCCATGCCATGTGGCCAGGGGCCATTTTGTATAGTCAGTGTCTATAGGCCTGCATGTGTTCTTTGTTTTCGAGGCCTAATGTTTGTTGTTGTGACCATGTGGCAGGAGGCCATTTTGTGTAGCCAGCCAGTGTGCTTTTGCCATAGGCCTGCATGTCTTCTCTTTGTTCCCCATGCCTTCTTGCTTGCTTGTTGTTGAGACCATGTGGCTGGTGGCCATTTTTGCGTAGGCAACAAGTGTGCTTTTGCCATAGGTCTGCAGGTTTTCTTTGTTCCCTATGCCTTCTTGCGTGCTTGTTATGACTATGTGGCTTGCGGCAATTTTTTTGAAGCCAGCCAGTGTGCTTTTACCATAGGCCTACATGTCTTCTTTGCTCTCCATGCCTTCTTGCTTGATTGTTGTTGTGATCATGTGGCAGGCTGCCATTTTGTGTAGCCAGCCAGTGTGCTTTTGCCATAGGCCTGCATTAGGGTGACCAGATTTTGAGTACTAAAAACCGGGACAGACCAGAAATAAAAGTAGGACTAAAGCCTTTAGTCTTACTTCTATATCTGGCCTGTCCCGGTTTTGCGTAGCCTTGTAAATATCTGCTTTTATATATATACGGTAGGCTTGTAAAAGTATATGTATTGTTGTATATAGATATATGTATACATATAAATATATAGGCATACTTACATATACAAGGCTACATTTACTTAACTTAGAATGGCAGTACCTCCACCCTGAGGCCCCTGCCCTCCTCCCCACCCTGTCTACCCTCTGCAGTGAGTATGCAACTCAGCCGACCTCCTCCTGTGCTGCCTGATTGGTAAATTAATCAATTTTTTCAGTCTTCAGAGGCGCCTGTGAAAGGAGAGCATATCTTTCAGTTCTGCTTTGCTGGATTACCTGACATTTGTCCCAAAAACTGGGACATGTATTTCAAATGAAGAAAAGTGTCGGGACAGTCCACCGAAAACCGGGACTGTCCTGGGAAATCCGGGATGTCTGCTCACCCTAGCCTGCATGTGTTGTGGCCATGCCTCCTTGCTTGCTGCTTGACCATGGGGTCAGTGGTCATTTTGTGTAGCCAGCCAGTGTGCTATTGCCATAGGCCTGCATGTCTTCTTTGTTCCCCCTCTTGCTTGCTTGCTTATTGTGACCATGTGGCTGGCGGCCATTTTGTGTAGCCAGCCAGTGTGCTTTTGCCATAGGCCTGCATGTCTTCTCTTTGTTCCCAATGCCTTCTTGCTCAGTGTTGTTGTATGTTGACCATGCGTCACTGGCTGGCAGCCATTTAGTGCATCCAGCCAGTGTGTTCCTTTGCCATGAGCTTGCATGGATGGTTGAGAGATATCAGTTTAATAAATTATATGCTTAATTTTATTTTTTTATTTAATTATTTTTTTAATTGTAATTGTGTTTAATGTAAATTCTTTTTCCTGAATTTTTTATTTTCCTAACATCTGGCATCAACCCCATGTGCGCTATAAGCGCACGACACAACAACATTCATTGTCTAAGGATTATTCCATTGTCACCTGCACGTCCCTGAGTGCCACATCCCGACTTGATGCACATAAAGCAAACAATTACATCTGTATGTTGTTGCTCTTTCTTATCCTTACTGAGTGTACACCCTGAAAGTTTATGTTGGTGTAGTTTTACGAATGGATACACTTTATTGTTAATTATTTATAATAACTTAAGTACCACACTAACTGATATTGTTTGTTTGTGCTACTAATTGAACTGCAACAATGCCACGTTTCACTGATGTTTTTCTTGCTTGCTTGCTTTTAGGTGCACAAGAGAAGAGACATCACCCACAGTATTGCCAGACAGAAGGCCTGTGCACGACGTGATGCGTGACTGACTACACAACACGGACAGCTCTTCAGCTTGCGAAGCAAGTTCCACTGCCAACTGACAGCTTCAAGATGTCGCTTAAGAAAGGTGCTGCCAAGAAAGTGGCCAGTGGGGAGGAGAAGAAACCAATTTTCACCACTGGTGTGCCAACCAGAACCTTTTTCGGCAAACGTGTGCCTGCTGCACCAGCCTCCGGGGAGCAAGCTGCGAGCAGCACTCCCACATCAGCAAACCCACGCCAACCCAGGCCCAAGCCCATGTTTGGCACAGAGGCAGCCAGTCTAATCACAGCAACACCGATGAACAATGACGTTGAAATGAACTTATCTCTTTCGCAAAGTAGTACCCAATCGTTGCGGGAAACTCCGATAAGTGGACAACAGCAGCTGCAGCCAGAAACAGTAGTTCCTCACAAAGTAGGTGCAGTTCAGGAGATTGAGCTTCATGCTGAGGAAGTAGAAGAAGCCACTCTTCCAGAAGATCCATTGTCTTCCAGATCTCCAGAAGAAAAAGGAGGGTTATTCACCACCTTCTTCTCCAAGCCTCCGTTCTGATGATCAAGACTCCACTTAGATCCCATCTCAGTCTGAGAGTGAGGCACGTCAGAGAGGCTAGGGAAAAGGAAGGTTCCTGCAAGCCTTAGAGTTATGGATGTGGAAGAGGAGGATGACGATGAGCCAGTCATCATGGATGTTAGCCCAGCCCCAATGGAGACTGATGCTACCCCATCTCAACCTACTCTGAGGGATGTGGCACAGATACCACCACCACTGCCAGCTGCCATATTTGCAAAGCCCCGGCAGCGAACTACATCCACAACCACCTCAGTAGAAGTAGGCTCTGCAGAGGGGCAAATGTCAAAACGCCCATCTACCCCCAGTTCATCCGACATTAGCATTGGCACGAATGTCAGAAAGTAGACCTCCCCAGTTTGGAACTTCTTTACAGTTAGCAAGAAGGAGACGAACATTGCCATATGCTCCATTTACAGAGCAAGTGTTAGTCGGGATAAGCTTGGTACAAACTATGGTACTGGAGGCCAAACAACCCATTTGAGAAAACACCGTACAATCCGGGGGGGGGGGCACCTTTGCAGCAATACAACTGCAAATGGTGTTGGTGAAGGGAGTAAAAGGTTGAACAGGGGATCCGATCCGATAACGGTGGAAGGTGAAAAAGAGGAAGAAATGTTCATAAGGCATATCAGCCCTACCCCCAGCAGTGCAGTAGTTTCGCACACATCAGCAACATTGCAATGGCACAAGATTCAGGTCAAGACACCAAGGCAAAAGCAGCATACAGTGACAGCCCCACTGAGACGCACATTGAGCCTACCATCGTCTGCTCTCAAGAAGTCACCTGCATCAGTGGCACCAGAAAAGAAAGAAATCCAGGCTACTATTCCTGGAATGTTTAGGCAGGAGGGGCAGTATGAACGCAACCACTCAACGGCACATTTGTACACCACGAAGCTGGCTAAAATGTTAGCACTGGACCTCCTCCCTTTTTGTTTTGTGGCAGGGGGAGGTTTTCTGGAATTTGTGGCAGCCATCTGCACGAAATGGAAGGTTCCCAGCCTGTCCTATTTTGAAAGAGTTGCTATTCTAGCACTACATCAGGATGTGCTGGAATTGTTTGGACAAGCTTTGCAGCAGAGTACTGTTCTCACACATAACCTGACGACAGACATGTGAACCAGTTGCCAAGTTACTGATTACATGTGCATCACTGCACAGTGGATCTCTTTTCTGGGGCTAGAGAAATTATATCTGCAGGTGTTGACACTGCTGAGATTTTTAATGGTGCTCAGAAACATAACACAGTAGTCATGTTTGATATGGAGAAATCCCATACTGCTGCAAACATCTTGGAAGACTTTAACAACAAAGTCTTTGAATGGCTGTGACCAAGAGGGCTTAACATTGGATTTGTTGCCACGGACAATGGCAGTATTATAATTAAGGCCATGGCAGATGGTGGCTATTTCAGGGTCCTGTGTTTGGCCACTGCATTACCATCATTGTACAGGACTTTCTCAAAAAAGAAGACAAAGTAAGTAACTTGCTGTCCACCTGCAGAAGAATCTGCACAAATTTCAGCCTTTCTCTTTTAAAACCTGAAAGCAGCTGAGTGTCATTCAGCATGATAATAGCATGCCAGTTAAACCACTCATGCAGGAGGTGCCAACATGTTGGAACTCGACCTATTGCATGTTGCAATGTCTGTTTGAGCAGTACAGACTGATCAATGAATATGTCATGCAAAGAGGGGATGCAACTGTGAAAGGCATGATCATTGAAATGTACCAATGGAGCCTAGTCAAATGCCAGACAGAGATACTGCTTCCTTTTGAGGTTTTCACACGGGAAGTCAGCAAGGGGGACAATACCATGGGCCAAGCTATCCCATTGTTGCATATACTACAGGAACACCTAAAGGAGGTGTCTGAATTGTACACAGGTGTGGACAAAAAAAGATGCGCCTGAGTTGGTGGAGAGCTTAATCATTCGGATATCTGTTAATGCAAGGGTGCAAAGAGACATTGCGTCATCCAAACATTACATCCGTTCCACAATTCTTGACCCATGGGACAAACAATCACTGGCCACTTTCATTCCTTTTTCAGACCGGGATGTTTCAAACTACAAACATGGACTGCTGAACAAGACAATGACCTAGAAAAAGAACGGTTGGGAATTAGAGGCCCACTCCTCCAAGGCACAAGTTCTGCAGTGAAGCCTTCAACTTCAGAGCCTGAAGGCAATGTTGCTGTTGGCTCACAGTAGCCAAAACCAACAACAAGAATACCAGCAACAACAGGAACAAGAGCATCAGCCCCAAAATTTGCATTTGATTGGTTTCTAAAGTCAGGGCTTAAGTCCAGTGCCGAGGCAAAGGAAAAAGCAGTCGAGCAAGGCGGAGCACCAATGACTATTGAGATGATAATCCAGGCCTATCTGGATGACCCAACAGAGGTCTATCTTGATCAAAACCCATTGGTGTATTGGTATGGGAAGAGGCACCAATGGTCAGTGCTGAGCAGGCTGGCAAAAACTATCTGGCTTGCCCCGCAGCCAAAGTGTGCACTGAGCTTGTGTTCAGTGCAGCTGGTGTAGTTGTCACAGTGAGAAGGACCAATCTCTCACCCCAAAAAGTGGAGAGATTAACCATGATCAAATTGAATCAGCACTTTATACCACCGAATTACACCATGCCTGAAGTACGACAGGAGGAGGATGAGGGTGATTATTCAGACTCAGGTCATGGTAGTAGTGTGTTAGCTGACCTACTTCTGGGCGAACCACCTGAGTTTGTGGAGGAACTTTACTTTCCTGACTACTAGGCCTAGGCCACCAACCATATAACTTTTTTATTTCTATTGCAGAACTGCTTTGATTTAAAAAAAAAAAAAAAAGATTTAGCTAGGGGAACATTATTTTATTTTGTTTGGGTCTCTCTGACTAATGCAGCCCCACCGTTTTAGATAAATTTTATTGCTGGTTTGGAGTTGGACCAGTGTGCAGAGAAGAAGCCCACTCCATTCCCTTAAGGACATTGGAGAGACAGGTTTGTGCCTGCCTCCATCCTATGCCTATCTATCCTTTCTTTATTCCCCTAGCCGGACTGCCCTACATTATTTGATTTACAAGACGGGCCAATGCATGTTTCGTGAAACAATGGATCCGCAATGTACCACCGTCACCGCGTCTGGATTCGGAGAACAGGTAAATGGCATGCACGTGGTCCAAGGTTGATATATATTAAGATTGATTGTTGTTTGTGAATATGTTGAGATGATTCATATGGTGGCAGGCAGGCGTCTGGGTGTTTATTGTTTAACTACAACTATTAAGCTTGATTGTGTTGGCGATTGATTTGCATTGTTGGTGGCCTAACAGCAGGTGATTATTTTTTTCCTGAAGGTGATTTTTTCCTTCCCCTTTGATACTTAGCGAGATGTGTTTGCCAGTGCCACACTGCTTTGTTTTTGTGCTTCACAATCCTCAAAGACCCGAACAAAACAAGCGCCTTTAGTTAACAAACACAAATCTACTGTACACAAACAATGACTCAATGTTTCTCTTATTGTACATCAACAGCATTGCACTACAGGTCGATATATTGCACTTGAGTCAGGATTCAGTCGGTATGGAGTTGGACACATTAGTTACTCGGAGTCAGGCGGATGATGGAAGGACTCAGGGCATGACTACTTCAACAACTGCCACCCATATGGCTAATGGAGTTCCACACTGTATGTTATTGATGGCATCTGATTTGGGACGCAAAGCTGGCTAGACTCAAGTGCAATAACTCAAACACCCCCAGGTATATGTGCACCAACACCAACAGTTCTATTTGTTTTTCCTTCAGTGCAGTATTAGCATGGAAAAAGTCTAAGGGCACGATTGCAAGTTTGGCAGTCCTGGAGCGGGTGGCCGCGTGGCAGCCCGCTCCAGGATCACCAAACTCGTAATCAGGCCAGCGCCAAACAGGGCCGCTGGCCGCCCGCCAGATTATGAGTATTTTTGTAGTCTAGCGGCCGGTACTTTGGTGTTCCCATGACGGTGCCTTTCAAAAAGGCACTGGAATGGGAACGTCAAAGCCCGTTCCTGCACGGCATGGACTGTCAAGTCCAGGCTGTGCAGGAAAGGGGGTGAATGCACACAGGGCGGCACAACACGTGCCCCCCTGTATGCATCCCACAGGCCTGAGGTATCAGGGGGACCTGTAGGGGCCCCCTCTTCACCGCCATGAAACTGCTGGTGGTGAGGAAACTTGTAATATGCTTGGCGGTGCTGCAGCAGCATGGAACCAGCCAGCATGGGGCGATGGGGAGCACTTCACCAGGGAACAAGCTGGATGTAATACTGGTGGCCTTTGGTGCAACAAGGAGCCTGCTGGAAATTTATTTTGACACTTCATCTGTAGAACTGGGCTTACTACGTACTGATCATGTAAAGATGATGAAGAGCATAAAGCAGATCAAGAAGGTGATTGCTGACCTAACACCTTCCACTGGTTTAATACAAACACAAGTTAAGGCTGCAAACAAGTGCATAAGAATGTTGGAACAAAGGAAAGATGACCAAGAAGAGTGTGCTAGAAGGAACAATATCAGGGTGATTAGACTCCCCGGGAACATTTAGGGCTCCTCTATGTGCTCACTTATGTGGAGGACTGAATGAAAGAAGTTGCTGCCCCGGAGAGACTTACTGACTCTTATGCAGTGAATCGAGCGCACAGAGTGCTGGCACGTCCTCTTAGACCTGGGTGGCCACCTCGTCCTGTGGTGGCTCATTTATTGCACTACAGGGATAGGGATTTTATCCTTGACAAAGCTCTCTTTAAGTGGCCATTTGTGGTTGAAAATTCAAAAATACCCATATTCTTAGGTTTCACAGCACAAGTGCAAAAGGAGAGAGCTTCCTAGATAGCTGTAAAGAGCGGATTTTGTGATTCGGGGCTCCAGTACGCATTAATTTACCCTTCTGAACTGTGGGTCCAGCTGAATAACAGGGTCCTCTTACTTGCCACTCCCTTTGAAGCAACAGAATGGCTAGACATTTATCATGAAGGACATGTACAAGCAACTGGGGAACATGCAGCAGAGATCCCAAATCACAGATGCCGGAGAACACTTTGAACACGGGGTGCCGACTGATGACTCAGCAGGCATGTAGAGAATATACACAAGCAGTGTTTGCAGCAGCTAATCTTTACAATAATACCAGCGTATCTGGTGAGCATGAGAATTCTAGGTCTGGTCTGGACATCATGGATGGCTCAGAGCACAGCCTGCCACTTCCTAAAGTAACTCCAGCTACCGCTGATGAAATCATATGACCTGGCGGGGCTGAACTGGATGCACGTTCAATGCCAATGGTAACACAACTGAGTCTCAGACGTCTAAATATCCTTCAATGCGTATTACAATGGCTGGAGTGGTGCTTGCTGGGGATGATCAGTGATAACATATTGTACTGCTCATTTGCAAGTCCCCCTGATAGCTCTAAAGCGAGATAGCTCTGAAGCGAGATATCACACTTGCTTTGATTGTGAGTGAAGCCTTGCTGTAGGTGTAGACGTACTAAAGTCTTAGTTAATCATAGTTTGAACAGGATGGTTCAACTCCTCAGTCATTGGTTCGTGCTATACCTTCTTGCCCGTTGTTGAAGAGTGCGTGAGAGTTTATTATGCCATGGGAACTAATGATGACCAACAGTTCTAATCATGGTAGAGTGATAGCCTGGAACGTGAGAGGTCTTGACTCGCTAACTAAGAAATATTATGTACAAGCAAACATGAAGACACAGAAGGCACAAGTTGCTTTCCAGCAGGAAATACATATTACTTAGTTCAAGGAGCAGGGTCTGCAAAAAAGATGGCGGGTTAAAGTCTACATTTTCAGCGTTTGCTCGGGGGTGCTGAAGAGGATACATCCAGGCACACCGTTCCAGCCCCTGGTGGAGATTATAGACAAAGAACATAGATATATCATGTTGTGGGGTAAATTAGAGGGAAAAGACATAGCTCTTATGAACATATAATCGCCCGATATAGAGCAGCAATATTTTCTGAACAGCTTAGCACCTCACTTGTCAGTCAGATTGCATTACAAATTAGTAATTGGGGAATAATTCAATTGTATAGAGGGCAGAGAGCTGGACAGACCACACCCACCCCAGCCCACTTCTACACTAAGGGACCAATTACGAATCTGGCGGTCCTTGTGGTGGCACGTCGGTGGCAGTTCAGCCACCGCTGCACCGGCAGTCCGACCACCACATTACAACTTGGGCAGTCGTACTGCCATTGGCCTGCTGCCGCCGCCAGGGAATCGCTGTTCCCTGGAGATGATGCGGTGGTCTTGAGGTCACAATATGCTTTGCCGCCAAGCATATATTACGAGTTTCCTCTCTGCCACGGTTTTCGTGGAGGTTACACATCATGAAAACCCCTGTGTGTATGCATATCAGTTCCTACATGCAATGGACATAACAGTCCATGCCATGCAGGAACCTTGTGTGGTGTTCCCATTGCAGTGCCTTTTTTATAGGCACTGCAGCCTTTGAAAGTGGCACAGCTGCAGGACCACCACCTCGCCCGCCCGCCAACCAGACCACTTTTAAGTTGTAAAATGGCAGGCGGGCAGCAGCGTCTCTTGGCGGAGCGGGGGCACGGCGGCGGCATGCCTCCCGCACTGCCAAAAGTCATAATTAGGCCCTAAGTGGCTACGTTACTTTGCACTTGGATGTCGCAATGTGTGACAGACTCATGGAGGGTATTCAACCCTTGCAAAGAGAATACAAATTTTACTCTGGTATGCACGACTTGCACGAAAGACTGTACAAATTTGTATGTAGCAGAGATGCGCATGAGGAGGTAGTAAGTGTTGAATACCTTGCCAGGAGACATATGGATTACAGCACACTGTTGTTAACTCTCAATTTATTCACTCCTAGAATAGGGATCCCGGCTGGAAGCTCTATGTGGAAGCCATGCACTCCTAGAACGGTGATCCTGGGCTGGAAGCTCTATGTGGAAGCCCTGCACTCCTAGAACGGTGATCACGAGCTGGAAGCTCTATGTGGAAGCCATGCACTCCTAGAATGGTGATTCCCCAGCTGGAAGCTCTATGTGGAAGCCCTGCACTCCTAGAACGGTGATCCCCAGCTGGAAGCTCTATGTGGAAGCCGTGTACTCCTAGAACGGTGATCCCCAGCTGGAAGCTCTATGTGAAAGCCCTGCACTTCTAGAACGGTGATCCCCAGCTGGAAGCTCTATGTGGAAGCCCTGCACTCCTAGAACGGTGATCCCCAGCTGGAAGCTCTATGTGGAAGCCCTGCACTCCTAGAACGGTGATCCCCAGCTGGAAGCTCAATGTGGAAGCCGTGTACTCCTAGAACGGTGATCCCCAGCTGGAAGCTCTAAGTGGAAGCCCTGCACTCCTAGAACGGTGATCCCGGGCTGGAAGCTCTATGTGGAAGCCGTGCACTCCTAGAACGGTGATCCCGGGCTGGAAGCTCTATGTGGAAGCCCTGCACTCCTAAAACAGTGATCCCAAGCTGGAAGCTCTATGTGGAAGCCCTGCACTCCTAGAAAGGTGATTGCGCGCTGGAAGCTCTATGTGGAAGCCCTGCACTCCTAGAACGGTGATCCCGGGCTGGAAGGTCTATGTGGTAGCCCTGCACTCCTAGAACGGTGATCCCAAGCTGGAAGCTCTATGTGGAAGCCCTGCACTCCTAGAATGGTGATCGCCCGCTGGAAGCTCTATGTGGAAGGCCTGCACTCCTTGCACAGTGATCCCGAGCTGGAAGCTCTATGTGGAAGCCCTGCACTCCTAGAATGGTGATCGCCCGCTGGAAGCTCTGTGTGGAAGCCCTGCACTCCTAGAATGGTGATCGCCCGCTGGAAGCTCTGTGTGGAAGCCCTGCACTCCTAGAATGGTGATCGCCCGCTGGAAGCTCTATGTGGAAGCCCTGGAGGACACAGTGTTTCAAACAGGTCTTGGGGAAACTATCAACAATTACTTCAATGAAAACAAGGGTAGTGTGTCTCCTCCTTGCAGGAGGACTGGGAAGCATTTAATATAGTGATAAGAGGGCATTGTATCACCACCTTGACTGAGATTAGGAAACAGCTTAACAATGACATACTCACGCAAGAGATGTTGCTCAACAAGCTTGAAAAAGTCAGTGAGCGATCTCTCCTCCGCCCCCAGATTGAGAGAAGGTAGGAAAAAATTGTTACCCTTAATAGAGCATTCGAAGGGCTACTATTACAGTACATATATTAACAAGGCACATGAAGAAGGGGATAAAACTGCAAGACCACTTGCCTAGCTCCCGAAAAACAGGGCTCCCCAGTCTTGAAGATTAGAAACACTGAAGGGAAGTTAGCTAACACATAGGCAGAGATAAATGCAACCTTTAGAAAATATTACCCACAATTATTTGCTTCAAAGGGTGTGCCTAATACTCAAGATGTGCATGATTATGTAATAAGAGCTATGCCCCCCAGAATATCTGGAGGTGAAGCAGAACAATTGGGTGGGGACATAACAGTTCAGGAAATCACAGGGACCATCAAGCAGTTACCTAGAGGCAAGATGCCTGAGGCTGGCAGGGTTCCCATAGAAGTTCATGCCGCATACAGTGAGGTACTTGCTCCTAAATTGGAGGAATTATATAATGAAACATATCGAAAAGGACTTTACTTCCCTACTATGGGAGTTTTTTTGGTTGGTGTTTGTCAGCATGGGTCTTGGCAGTGCATTGTTCGATGGACAAGACTATCATATACTAACCCCACAGCCTGCGTCAGTACAGGTAACATCATATCCAACAATTGTCATATAAGAAGGGGCACACGCCAGGGCTGCCCGCCACAACCAGTTTTGTTTGCTATGGCGTTAGAGCAACTGACTTCAACAATTTAGCAGGGCAATTATTATCGAGTATTAGTGATCAATGGGTCCCCTCTGTGCTTAACATTATATGTGGACGACATGTTGTAGCTACACGCTGAAGAAGTAGGTGTGAGAGAGGCCTTTGAAGCTCTAAACAATTCAGCACAATATCAGGATTAAGGGTGAATTGGAATAAGTCATGTGCTTATCATAAGGACTGTAGTGTTTAACAAGCCCTCAGAGATAGGAACCAGAGACCTTCACATACTTAGGGGTATGCATCTATCAGTCAGAGGACCATTCGTTGGAGGGCAACGTAACAGTAGCTCTGTCATCCTTGCAACAGTCTATTGGGTTTTGGCATACTCTTCCACTGTCGGTCATGGGAAGGATTGCTCTCTCAAAAAAACATTTTTTCTCCCCAGGCTGCTATACTTGTTTACTACTCTCCCAATAGAGATACCTTTGAAGTCTCTTCAGGGACATTGATCACTTACTACTTCGGCTAATTTAGGTTACACAGCGGAAAAGAATAGCATTAGCGAAGCTGAGATTGCCCTCTGGGAAGGTGGGGTTAGCTGTCCCGGACCTAGAACTTTTCTTTTTGGCAATGCAATTACAGGGGGCTGCTAGATAGCATGACTCTCACTGGGGAGCCAGGGAAACATATGATTTAGAGGTTCACACTAGGAATATACACTATCGAGGCTGCTGTTGAACCCCTCCAGAAAACCCCAACTTCAGGTTGCTGGGACACCCTGCTATGTTTGGTTGAGTGCTCTGCAAAGAACGCAAATGCAATTGCCTTATGCTGGTGAGCTCCCCCTGACATCACTACTAGCTTTGCCACACTAGGGAAATTGGAGCGGCCTTCATAGTTGGGTGGACATGGGACTCACCAGGGATGGGGAGCTGTATGAGAATGGCACAATAGTGGAGTTGCGGGATCTGGTTAAGAGGTATCAGATATCAGCACATAATTTCCTGTTACATGGATTGCTGGTAGCTGCGATGCCAGGCAAAGGGGAAATGGCATGTAAGAGCCACCACAACATGATTGCCTAAAGGATATTTGCATGATTAGTGGAAGACAGCGGGCGACTGCCTTGTTGTACATGGCGCGGATTGCGCAATCAAAATATGAACTGAATGGTTGCGTGAGCATTGGGCACACCCCTTAGTGACAGCGACTGGAATAGCATCTTAAAACACGAGCCTTATACATCTAGGAATGTTAGATTCAAATGTATTTAATATTGTTTTTTACATAGGGCATGTTCTCTATTGCGGTCACAGTATGCCCAAGATAGAGTGAGGTTGACGCTAAGGGGTATAGTCACAAGAACGTGTGATAATTACCGCAAGAGTAGCGCAACGCAACTTTCAGCATTGCAGCCTATCGCGGGAAAATAACCCTGTGACAACGTGGAATTCACAACACAGCGGTAGCATGCGATAGTTGGCCGACACCGCGGCCAATGCTCGTGATACAACCACCTCGACGGAGATAAAAACACAAACCACAACGCGAAAAAAGCTGCGATGGGCCAAAGCGCGATAAGAAAACAGTGACAACCAGCGTGAGGGCAGCAATACTCACGCGCAATGCAGGAAAAAGCACAAGAACAGCATACGGAAAATGCCACAGAACAAAATACATCAACAGCCGAGTACCACGGATGCACCCTGGCCAACTGCAGAGGACAACATGCACACCACAACATCCAAGCACTGTGGTAGAACAAAACCTACAGGCACACCTCATGAAAGAGACCAGTGGCAGACAAATCAGAGCCGCAGGAGCGACACACCCACCGTGCAGCATACGCACATAAGCAGAAGTGCACCCCGACAGTGACAACATCCCGGTACAAACAGCAACACCTCCACAACTGAACACAGGACACAACTGGTTCGGAAAATGTGCACAACATGGCAAATCACATCTGAAACCCCAGGGACATGTAACATGACAATGTACAATTCCAACCTGTAACCTGCAAATATGTTTTATTCACACATGCAGTGCAATTGGACATCTACTACTGTCCCATGAATGCCACGGATGGTCACAATGTGACGTGCTCATGAGAAGTAAGTGGCAATGATGGAGTCCCTACGGGCCATTCCTGCCGCAGCTGCAGTGGGATGTGGGCCACCTTCCCCCTCACCACCATCATCGTCCGGTACCTCTGGAACTGGGATCCATGGGGCCCTGGTGCGAACACAGATGTTGTGCAACACACAACATGCAACAATCATCTTGCACACGACGTCCGGGCTGTACAGGAGCTTCCCACCAGTGTCGTCCAGACACCTGAAACGTGACTTCAACACGCCAAATGTGCGTTCAACGATGCCCCTGGTGCGTATGTGGGCCGCATTGTACTGCCTCTGGGCTGGTGTGCTAGGGTCCCGGAGGGGTGTCATCATCCAAGGGCAGAATGCATATCCTTGATCACCTGTGACAGTGCAGGGAGAAAAGAGTCAATACTTGGTTCGGCAGGATGTGATGGCAGGCCCACCAATTCAGTGACGCCTGTGCTGGCTGTGTGTGGGGTGAGTGTAAGCCAGCCCTCAGGGAGTAGCTTGTGCTGGCAACTACACCAACAGTCATCAGGCACACAGACATGCAATGTCAGAACTACAAGGGGGGATGACTCGAGTCGCACAGGGCTAGTCGCCCCGGATGCACAGCGGCCGACACGGGCCCACCCCCACGGACGCTGAACTGCGGGAGACTGGGGTAGGGTCATGAGGGAAGAGCAGTGCCTCACATGTGTCATGGCTGCATTCCGCATCTCCACACGTTCAGCTGTTGTGTGGCTGTGGTGCCATGTGAAGTCTGTATTGGGTGCAGGGGTAGCCCAGGATGACCATGGAGTGGTGTAGTCGTGTCTGGTAGGTGGTCGTGTAGTTTGACATGTCGGATGTGGTTAGGTCACGTGTGCATCCCCACAGTTGTGCTTTGTGCATTGGTGGCTGTGGGATGTGTGGTGTGTTGATTTGGTACTTACCAACGAGCAGTCCCGTTCCATATGTTCCATCCTGGAAGCACTGGTTGATGATGGACTGTCGGAAGATGAAGGAATCATGCACACTGCCTGGGTAGTTGGCGACGACATTGGTGAACAGTACCCGGTGGTCCACTATTGCCTGCACATTGATGGAATGCGTGTGCTTCCTGTTGCGGTAGTGGTGTGCAGTATCCGCAGGGGGCACAAGTGGGACATGTGTGCAGTCGATTGCCCCCAACACGGCCGGGAATCCGGCTATGGCGTAGAAGCCTTGCTTAGTCTCTAGCTGTTCCTGCGCAGTGTTGGGGAAGTGAAGGTACTGGGGTATGAAGCTGATGATGGCATCCAGGACAGGTGTGATGAACTTTGATAGGGCTGGCTGTGAGACCCCTCCGACTCTGGCAGTTGTTGGTTGGAAGGTACCAGAGGCCAACAGGTGCAGCACTGCCAGCAGCTTTGTCTGCGGAGGGATGTTTGTTCTCCGCTGTGTTGGGACCGTCAGCCTGTGGGCGATGTGGGTCAGGATGCGGAGGATGGTTGTCCTTTTGAGCCTGTAGTGGGCAATGACTTCTGCGGGCGTTAGGTCTGTGAGAGTGGTGCGTTTTCGGTAGGTCCGCTGTCTTAAGTAGCGTAGCGTAAAGCTGCCTCTGTGGTGGTCCAGGGGGGGGAGGCGGTCCTGGGGGTGGTGGCGGTGGGTGTTGTGGCCCTGTTGGGGCTCCGAGTTGCATGTAGAGTAGCTCCATGGCGTTGTTTGTTCTTCGGGTATGGCTGTGTGCGGGACTCCGTTGCCTACTGCAGGTAGACGTCCGTCTTTACACCTGCTTGAGGCAGGTGTTAAATACCTGCGGCTACCGCGCCTTATCGCCTGTTTTGTGTTCTTATCGCGGATGTGGCTGGTCGTTGTGAATCTTGAGGTGTGATATTCTCTCGACTTTTGGCACGGGAACGCCCACTCTGCATCTCATTAGCGATATTTGCGGGGGTCCTCTGTGGCGATGTTTTTTGCGGCTGCTATTGCGGGTAAACTGGTGCTGTGGGCTGTTAACACCGGCTTGTGAATGGGGAGGTAAATTTATCACGACTTTGGCTGCAATAAAGTGCCGTTAATTCGGCGATAGCTCCTTGTGAATATGCCCCTAAGTCTTATCACATGGTATGGAGTTACCCCGTACTGGAAACATAATGGGACACAATACTACACTTTGGGAATAAGGTGAAAGACCAGAGCATTATTTGAAATCCGAGTGCTTGCCTTCTGGGCCATGGGCGAAAGCAAATGTTGTAATATCTAAATTCGTACATTTGGCATTATAACTGGCCAGTCGCCGATTTATAATGAGGTGGTAGGCCGCTGATGGACCTAAGTTATATAGAAGGAACTTCATAAATAAGCAAGTTGTGAGTAAGCCATGTTGAAACGTGAAATGGACAAGGGGCTAAGGGACAAAGATTGGACCATGGCCTGGGAAACGATAATATGGTCCTTCCACACAATGGAAATCATACAGTCTGTGCATATAAGGGGACCCAGCTCAGTCCCTGAGCAAGTCAGGAAATAATTTTCTAATTCATTGCTTTTTGGACTAATACACGACCCCAGGAACTAGTTTATTTTGTATCAAATTAGGAAGATGAGGGACTGAGAATCCTGGGGGTACCGGCCAAAGATAAAGTAGAGCTAATGTTGGGGTGGGAAAGTTTAAGAATCAGTGTGTGTGACAGGCCGGGTGGGAACAAATCACATTTGGATCATATTGAAACAGGAAGGGAACCAGCACTCATCAATGCAGCACAGATTTTCAATACCACCACTGCCCACTAATTTTGATCACTGCTTTGTGGAAACATAGGTCGATGTGTAATGGTCTACAAACTTTATAAGAAAGCTGTTCTCTGGCACAGCTCCTCAGCCTAATTTACTACTTGAGGTTTTACAGTCCTTCACAGCTGCATGAATCCCTTTTATGTTTTTGTTTGATAAACTGTGCACAGGTCTGTAGGTTTGCTCATCAGATGTTCATCTAAGAGACATATTTGAGAATTTCCACAGTTAATAAATGCAGCAAATAGAATCAGCTTACCACTGCAACTCGAGCTAGATTCTCTACCCTACATTTAGCCTGCAGGCACAAATGTATATCTTCAGTGACTCACCAGATGCCGAGTGCCACAGAAATACCATTAAGTCCATACACACAATGAACCAATTCATAGAGTTTTTTCCCAGTGCGATTTAGCGCACCTGATAAATAACAATACCACATACGTTATTTATCGGGCGCGATAAATAGCAGCTATTACAAGTTTTTGGGGAATAGAACGTGGATTTTGATGTTTAGTGCATCGAAAAATGCACATGGTATGGTAAATAAAGTAAATATTTCCCCTGTTAATTTTTGACTGACTTGGCCTGCTGAAATCTAACAAAGCTTGAGATATTTAATGCATCTGATAATTATCGGATATGTTAAATACATTTTAACATGTAATTTCGACCCCTGCTTAAACAGGGGTTTATGTGCGGGTTGGGATTAACCGACCCACTCGTAATCAGACTGAGAGTGTTTGCTGATTTAGTCAGAGGGGTATAAAATTAAGAACATCCATTTGGGTATACTACATAAGACATAGATAAATTAAAGTAGCTGGCTGCCTCAGCGCTCCAGATCAAGGGAGGGCGTGGCCAGCCTGCTCTGAAACATAGATGTCCTCCGTACCCTCCAAAGAAATGCCACCCATGTTCATGAGTTTTCTGGCAATTATTTAATCAACAATGTCCACGTGTTTCGACCAACATAAGCATCCTTGGTCACATAGGGGAGTGCCATTTTGAAAGTACGTTTGAAGCGATCACGTCAATTCATTCATAGACATCAACAAAATGCTATTACCTTCTCGTTTATGCGTTAGATAATTCCTTCATGTATCTTGTGCGATATTAACCTTTAAAGTGCTACAGTGAAAATTTAAAAATAAAAGTTGAATTGCATAAAGAGTAAAATGTGAACCTTACCAGAGATTTTCAATTCAAGTAGTTTGAATATTTCTAAGTGCTCAAGTGCTTCATGTCTTGATGTGCTCAAACAAATAACTATAGCATCAAAACTCACATAAGACATAATAAACACTTGTTTTTGAGACTCAGAGTCAGTGGGGCTGGTTCACAAAAGCATTTATGAGTACCAGAGTTAGCATTACAGGAGGACTGCTTTAGCATACATGCCAACCCTCCGGTTTCAGGCGGGAGACTACAGATTTCAAGGCTAGTCTCCCACCTCCCGATTCCTGCATGCAACAACCCAATTTCTCTGCGGGTTTCTGCCGACAGGGACTGGTCACTGCCAGTGACCTGCTCCTGCAGGCCAGTGCACAACATTTTTGTCATGCTTTCTCTGCCTACCATAGCGATTTCTCTGTGCTCCTGGCAGGTATGGAAAAAGCTTATATTCAAATATCTGACATCTGATCCTGCAGCAGCACACTTGCAAGTCCCACACATGCCAATGGACCCGATGCAGGCCGTGATAGAAGTCAAATGAGAAAAACATTCTCCCAAGCTTTTTAAAAAATCTACCACTTTCCTCTTCCAAAATGTATGCTTTAGGTACTTTTATATGCCTTCATGAATCAGCCCCTAAACGTCCAACTCCCAGTTAGTTACAGCACAAAGCAGGAACAGCTCTTTCTATTTGTACCAATTAATAAATAATATTAATAATAAACCACTTATAAAGCGCCTGGTTACACCACCTGGTGTGTCCCCGCGCTGGAACCCACTCTCTAGAAGGCTAGAAGGAGCAAGAAGCAATGAAACAGGAGCAAGACGGACACGAGACTCAGAGCTGGAAAAGCCAAGTTTTCAATCTTTTTCAGAAAGGGTTTTCCGATGTTTCGGCTCGAAGAAAAAGAGGTAATGCATTCCAATTTTTGGCTGCCAAATAGCTGAACGAGCGCGCACCCATTCTTGCTCTTTGGATTTTAGGGACTTTAACCAGAAGAGATGCGGTTGACCTGAGGTGACGAATCGGATTATGAGTGACAAGAAGATCACGGAGATAACTAGGGCCTTTGCCCTGCAGTCTCCGATGGCAAAGGCACAGGGCTGTAAAAAGAATTCTTTCATTAATAGGCAGCCAGTGCAGGGAGTCAAGGGCTTTCACGGAGGAAGCTCTCCTAGGTAAGTTAAGAACTAGGCATACTGCCGCATTCTGGATGCGTTGCAGCCTGTGGAGACATTTTTTAGTTGCTCCAAGATAGAGGACATTTCCATAGTCCAACTGGGACGTTACAAGAGCATGAACCAGGGTTTTCCTGGCTGAGATAGGGAGGATATCCAGGGTTTTTCTCAGCATTTTGAGAATTCCAAAACATTTCCCTGTAACCTTCCTAGTGTGGGTCTCGAAGGAGAGTTTAGGGTCCAGCCAGACTCCTAGATTTTTGGCTTCCTTCTTTGGGATAGGTTTAGGGCGCAGAGTCTGGGGCCACCACGCTGAGGACCAGATGGAAGGGGACTTCCCTACGACCAGGACCTCAGTTTTGCTACCATTCAGCTTGAGGCAAATACTTGACATCCAGGAGGCGAGGTCGCTCAGACAGGAAGAAAACTGGATGGCTGCTTCTTCTGAGTTATGAGACAGGGTGACAACAAGCTGCGTGTCATCCACATAAGACACAATGGTGACATTGTGTTTTTCCACAATCTCCGCCAGGGGTCCGATGTAAAGATTAAAGAGAGTTGGGCTCAAAATTGAGCCTTGTGGGACCCCTTGTGAGAGTGCAATGCTTTTGGAAATATGTGGACGCTGTGCAACTTGGAAGCTGCGATCCTGGAGGAAGGAAATCATCCACTTTAGAGCTGCTCCCACCAGCCCACCTGACCTAAGTCGCTGCAGGAGCAGTTTGTGGGATACCGTGTGGAAGGCTGCGCTGAGGTCCAGTAGGACCAAAGCTACAGTCTGACCTTCATCCGCACGCCTGCGTAGTGTCTCCGTGGCAAGGAGTAGCGCTGTCTATGTATAGTACGTGGCTCTGAAGCCTGATTGCGTGGGATGAAGTAGATTGTGCCGATTAATATGCGCAACCAATTGTGTGTTCGCCACCTTCTCTGCTATTTTAGAGAAGTAAGACAGGAGTGAAATAGGGCGCAGGTTATCCAACAGACCCGGATCCCCTGATGGTTTTTTCTTGCTATTGTATATGAATATTCCCTGAATACTATCATGTGAGATGGTTTGCGCCTAATTCACAAGGATATGTAAAAGGGCACTATGGGGCATATTTGCAGTTTGCTGTTCCATATTTACAAGGACATGTAAAGCCACCCTGCGTAGCTTTTCGTTTCCTTGTAAATACGGCCCCTTTTCACGCAGCACTTTGCGTGAAAGAAGCATGCCATGGGTGTTGCTGTGGGTGTTCCCACGCAGCACCCATGGAACCTGACACATTCCCAGATTTATGGGAAATCATAAACCTGGGAATGTGTCAGAATGCTACGCTTCCCCAGGGGAGGCGTAGGAAGGAGCAACGAGGAGAAATGTTTTCATTTCTCCTCCTTTTTTTGTTTTTTCTTCTATGCGTCCTGCATTCCTGCGCAAAAACAATCTCCCGCAATGCAGGCACCCTTGCACCATGGCACTAGTGCAGGGGGGAGCACAGAGATCCATCATATCATTGTAGATATGACGCATCCCTGTGCTTTGAAAGTGACTCAGTGCGGCGCAGTAAAATGGCTTGCGGCACTGCGCTGAGTCACTTTCTCGTAAATAAGACCCAACGTGAATATTACTTTACATACTCCAAAATGATTTTGCCAGTAGGTCCCAATATCTAGGAACTGGTGTTGACAGAAGCACAGGTAGCTTTTCGGACCGCTTGTCCTCTGATGATAGCAGACAGATGAAACTGTTCAGTGGTTAGGCAGCAAAGGCGAGCTGTTCCTGGAATGTAATTTTCATCACATCATTGCAGATCTGTCTGCATGCCAGGCTGTGTTTATCGCATGGACAGCTTGCAGTTTATGCAGCTGGATCTTTGAAGGTGAGCGCCCCAGGCTTTGCCCATCACAGTGATGATGCCTTGCAGGGAGAGCCACTTAGATGCTTGTTTTAGAGCTTGAGCGGTCTGTGCATTGAAGACATAATCCCTGATTTTGGAACAGGATCTGAAGAACCAACACTAAAAAAGCATTATGCAAATGATATGGACCCTCTCTCGCTCTACACGTGGCTGCCCACAACACATATTTTTAAACCCCCCTGATTGCCTGCGAGATCACACATAAAAAGCATTGGAAAAGCCAATAGGTTTCGCTTAAGGCTGTTGTCTTTGTCATTGTTTTTAGACATTTTTTACAGCAGCGATCACCCTGCTGTGCAATATGGCTGAAGTAAATGGGAGTGCTATGATGAGGTCAACATTGGCCACGTTATAGCACTATTATTTTCTTTACTTAAAGTGTCTAAGTGATTTGACCAGGATCACATTATGTTGAGCGGATGCAGAGACTCGAACCTCGCTCCCAGTACCAGTACTTTTTGCAAAGGGGTTGGTAGGCTGATGGTGTAGTGAGGAGTCTCTGAGCTCCTGGAATAGGCCAAGATCGTAAATGTTGATGAGAAGCAGGCAGGCGCAAAAAATGGCAGCTCGGCCCGTGACTACTCCGGGAGAGTCGCTGGTTGTTAATGAGGCCGGGCTCCACCAGCATGGGAGCAGTGGGCAGTGCCTTATGAAGGCGGACACCGGACTGAATAAAAAGCGCCAGATTTGACTGCTTGTGTTAGTGACGCTCGCACCGCTACAGCCTATCCTGTACCTGATATGTGCATGTATTAAATACGGTATGAAATTCAAAGTTACCGGCTTTGTCAGTGCTTGATTAATACGTGAAACATAAAACAGTGTGGGGGATGGTGCTAGGCAATGATGTGGGAAGAGCACAGGGAGGAGAGAGACGGCCTGCAGATGCACTCGTATAGAGTGTTAGACAGCATATAAAAAATGTACTGGGTTGCTTGTGATCTGGTTCAGGGAGGACCTGGCTTGGTAGCTGAGGCTGAACTGTTCCTATTGGAGCAGGGTCAAAACTGTTTTGCACATAGCTGGGTCTAAACTGAGGTGGCGTGGTGTACAAAAGAACGATGTATTGGGATGTGTCCCCGAGATTTAACTAGTGGCTAGGATTAATTCAAGCATTCCACCCATCAATTTTTGTATACATTATTGTCTTGCAGACAGGCCTGCAAACGAGACCAATATAAATGAAGTTCAGGTATGAATGTGTATTGATTCTACTGAAATACTGACCCACAATAAGGCAATACTTTTGATGCTTAAATATTAGGCACGCAGGAATTTTAAAAATATGACAAATATAATTTATTGGGATTTTCAAAATATTTACATTCTCTGCTTACACTATTGCTACAATTTTACAAATTTCTATAATTATTTTGTTTTATTTATTCTACACTAAAACTGGCATAAAACAAAGACTTTAAAGAATAATAGTGTAGCTTTCTTTTCTATGTGCAACTTGTGGCAAAAGGTTGCCATAACTCACAATAATAAATAAATATGGCTGACAGTCTCTGGCATTGTTACTTGCCCAATAAACATTATCTCCAGGTAAGTTAAGATAGATGTGTTGGTCATAACATATCTGTTCCTTCACCTTAGAATTGGTAAGTTGGTCCATACTTGTTAAAGAGCCACAAAGTATTTACTAGGTCTTGTTTAAATAATCCCTTTTTTTGTCTTATTATTGGAATGTACCTTATTTAGTGTCTTCTTTGAAAATAACTGTATTATCCCCGGATGTGTCCTGAAGTTTGTAATGCTGCTCTATTTGTTTATGTAATGTTTTTATTATCTGCACTTTTATGGCCATAATTGGCCGAATAAAGTTTTTGTCACTGACTGAAAAAATACTTGTAAAAACGTATTATGGTGCCCATTGTGGGGCTCGTTATCTGAGTACCCTCAGGCTACACAGAAGTACTTACCCTTTATTCCTAATGCAGAAATGTCCAGTGCGATATTGTTTCCCTCGCTAAGCTTAGAAAGGAACTCCCTATTTTATGAAGGGTTTATTAAGTGCCTAACTATTAAAAGGATTTCCTTCTAATTTGGTTGCCCTTTGAATCGGACATTGAATCTGTGCGAATAAGGGTTAATGCTGGGGGTCCATTTAGTAATCAGTTAAAACTGCAAGAGTTTACTGCTACCGGGACGGAACTCCTGATGGCGGCCACAGTGGACCCAGCGTATCCTTGTTAAATATTTTACTCGTGGGTATTGGTTGCACCAGTTGAGGATTCTACTGGACAGTTTGCCACATGTAAACTAATAGGCCCGCTTGCACAATACATACTATATGAATGACAGGAAATCCCCATAAGTTATCAAGAACATGGATTGTGGTTCAATGAGGAACTACTACACGTTGTTCAATCAGATACAATAGGTCAATTAATCCTTCCAGGACGTACATGCCAAGCGTTAGCAGGATACACACTGCATTCGGATGCACACAATTTGAACGCAAATCAATAAAGACAATTCTTGCAAGAATTAGTGACTGCATATAGATGACTGAGAAAGTATGCATTACAGACAGCGGGAACAAATGTTGGGGCTCAAGTAGTGGACATAGACCTCTGAAACAGACAATGGGGCTTATTTACAAGCCCATTGCGCCGCTGGTGCGTCACTTTTTGGAAGCACCGGCTGCGCAGTGTGCTGGCCCAAATTTACAAGGCCATGCAAAGCCACCCTGGTTGGCTTTTCATGGCCTTGTAAATACAGCCCCTTTTCACGCATCACTCTGCGTGAAAGGGGCGTGCCACGAGTGTTGCTGTGGGTGTTCCCACGCAACACCCATGGATTCTGCCGCATTCCCAGATTTACAACATTTAGTAAACCTGGGAATGCATCAGAATCCTATGCCTCCCCGGTGGAGGTGTAGGAATGGTCCAACGAGGAGAAATACTTTTAAATCTCCTTTTTCTTCTTTCTCTGCACGCTGCATTCAGCACGCATTGAAAGAGGAAAACACCATCAATGATTGTTTTTGTGCAGGAAGGTGTGCATTCCTGCCCAAAGACAATCATCCCCACAACGCAGGCACCCTTGCACCATGGTGCAAGGGTGCCTGCGTTGGCACATGGCAGCCAATTGTGTTGTAAATATGACTCATCCCTGTGCTTTTAAAATGACACAGCTCAGCACAGCAAAATGGCTTGTGTCATTTTGTTGTAAATGAGGCCCAATATGTTTCCATACAAATGCAATAAATGTCGAAGTGCCCACTAAGTGAGACAAAGGGGCCGATTCCGATCTCGGCCGTTAGGGCTCCGAATCGGATTCGGATTAACCGGATCCGATTCGGAGCCCTATTTCCCGACCGATTCGTACGCGCGTCCGGGCGAGCGAGTACGATGCGAAATCGCCGACCGACTCGTCCGGGCGTCCCGACCGCTCTGACCGACTCGTTCCCGGGTCTAACCGCACCGACCGACTCGCTCGGACTCGACTCGCACCGCGCAATGGAGACGTTCCCCGGCCGGGTAAGTACGATGCGCGCCGCGAGCAGTCCGACCGAGCCGCGCACTCCGGCTCGAAAGAGCAGTCGGAGCCGTACTTTGGGGGTCCGTGTTGGACCCCCCTTTACGCGTAACTGCGTGAGTCGCACACAGGGGGGACCCATGGGTTCCCCCTACCTGTGCGTGTACGGCGCGAGTCGCTTCGCCGCGTACACGCTGTAGGGGGCGCCCTTGTCCGCCTCGCACCCATTGAGTCAATGGGAGCCCGCGTACGCGTTGTACGACCGGCTCCCATTGACTTCAATGGGAGTCCGACCGACTCGAGTCCGATGGCATACGTGCGCATCATACTCGTTCGGTCGGGCTGCACGGGTCCGATTCGGTCGGAAATCTCTCCAGGTCCGGCTCGGTCGGAGAGATTTCTGGCCCGAATCGGAATCGGCCCCAAAATCTTACTCTGGATCTGACTTTTGATTTGGGTTTAAAATTGATGGCTAACTTTTATGCAGTCTCTTTAACAGTTCTTAGTACATTTGAATGGAACTGGCATTATTGTCAGTAAGCCAGTGTCTTTCCACTGCACCACGTCCTGAGCAGGAACCGGAGTTAACTAAAATTATTTTGGAAATATATATCTCAAAAGGTCAAGACACCTTAGATACTTGTCCCGTCCTCCTAAACCATAACTCAAGCTAAAGGCAGAAAACGATAGAGTGCAAAAAGACTGAAAAGAAAAAAAGAAACAGAAAACACAGACTTGATTCCCACAAAAACAGGAGTCCAATGGTTATCAGGCCTGTACACTAATTTGTCACAAATATGTGCATTTCTTATAGACTTATCTATGAATTTGGGCTAGGCAGTCTTGGCCCCATCTGGCATTGCCTGGGAAGAAAATATGCGTCGATAATTTTTCCACTTTGAGAATTTTCCATTGGTTGAATTATCGATTTACAGGTAATTTGGGAACAATGATGAGGGTCCTGAAAGGAAGCGTGAAGTTTTGGCAGTCCCTAAAATTTTCAGTGATGGGTAGAGTAGCCCTGATCAAAATGGTGATTCTAGTGAGCCGGCCTAATTATTTTGCAAATTGCTTATGTTGGTGCTAGAGGCCTTCCTGAGGGATTTCATATGGGCTGCGAATAAACCCAGAGCGGCCCTGAGGACCTGCAGATCCCACTTGGAAGAGGTGTGGCGCCGCGGCCAGGGCGACTGACGCTGGAATCTGGGGCTCATGGTTCGATCCCCGGCGGCAGATCAGCCCAGCACCATGTGACTCTGGGCAATAGCTTGCTTAATCTTTCCGACGGCCCCCAGCGTCGGGATGCCTTCGGGTTACTGTTCGCGCTTTACAAATACTGGATTTACATTTATTTACTTCAATCAATCAATCAATCAGATGGTTTGTAAAGCGCGTCTACTCACCCGTGAGGGTCTCAAGGTCACCACTTATGGATGGTGGCCTAGGCTTTCCTAACCTGGAAATCTATTACTTGTCAGTACAGACTCAGTTGATTGCAGATGGTTGGGTGGTGAGTTTGCTTCAGAATTGGGTCATTAAGGAGCATTGATAGCCAGGGGAGAACTGGTGGCAATTTTACTGAACCCTAATAGGGGGTTGCACGTGCCCAGTACTCTGGAGGTGGTAGTCCTGAGATGCTGGGTGAGATGTGTGCAAAAGACGGCATCTCTACCTCTGTACGCACCCACTATCCAGTTGGTAGGGGTGCATGAAGCAGCATGAAGCAGCACACATGAAAGTTACATAATGGCATTTTAGGATTGTTTATGTGCAGGAAGGGACACCTTCCTACACATAAACAATCCTCCCCTGCACACAGACACCCTTGCACTCTGGTGCAAGGAGCCTGCGTTGGCACTAAGTTGTTAAACTTAGCGCCATCGCAGGGGAAACGCAAGGCTGCACCACATTCTTGTAAATATGGTGCAGCCTTGCGTTTCCGAAGTGGCGGAGCGTGTCGTTAAGCCCAGGAGGCTAACGACACACTCCGCCACTTCTATTGTACATATCCCCCTTAGAGAGTAAAAGAGTTGTCATCAGGGTAGGAGACGACGGGGAAGAAATAAAAGCACCTGGGCAGGAAGGAATGGGAGGGGTCCAAAAGAAAAGGGAGTGCGAGTGTGATCCCATGGTCTACAAACAAGAAGGTTCTAGAAAAGAGCAGCAATGGGGACGATAGCCAGGTGTGCCTGGACCCAAAGCACAGACCTTTGAAGGATGAAAGTGTGGGAGAAAGAGACCCTCTGACCTAGCTGCCTCAACCCCTTCATGAACCTCTCTGGACATAGAGTGAAGGCCTGTTGAACACAAGGGGATCTTTGGTTATGAGTGTGCGATTCCTTCCTTCTTCCCTCCACGAGATAAGTTAAAAACAATAACTGAAGACAACCCTACCTCTCTCTCCCTTTCCTTCTCACCATCCCTCCGTGGGCACATGGCCTGCAGACCCTTTCCCTTTATTCCTTCCTGAGTGTGAAAGGTTGTAGGAATCATGAAGGGGGTAGAATGATCTAAATGTAGCAAGCTCCAACCAAAAGGTACTCCTTTCCATACTATGTACCAACTATGTACCAACAGTATATTAGGCACCCCTGCAGGTTCTTAAAAGAGTGGGTGGGACTCACTAATGAATATGAAAGGAAGTCCTTTCCGGAACATAGTACCTTCGATATAGAAGTATTACCTAATTTACAGAAAAGATTCAAAGACCCCAAAAATAAAACAAATTGTAAAACAGTGGCCACTTTTTCTCCAGTGACATAAGAAGGCGCACTGATGAAAGTATAAATCCAATGTTCGGAGCACGAAATATACACAGGAAAAGTTACATTACTAAATCAGTCACCTCAAAGACAGAGTGAGAACTTGTGCTCTAATTGTTCTGCTCCCTTCCTACATATTTTCCCAAATCACCGATCAGGAAGAGAAGAAAGAAACAGAGGAATCAGGAGAGGAGGATTTACTGAATATGTTCCCCATTCTGGCAGATGGGGCAAGGGTGAGCCTGCGTGACCACTGGCAAATGGCAAAGAGACCACAAGAATATAGCATGCAGGTGAGTGCCGTGATGTGGTTGGCAGGCAGCGGAGCAATTAAGGCAGAGGCTGATTCAACTGGCAAGGACCAGTCAAGAGCACGAGTTGGAGACCATTAGGAATCAATTGACTACTATATGTATTGGGTGTCAAATGAAAAAGTTGGTGGAACTAGTGACTCTTGGAAATCACTGAGTTGCATGCAGAGGGTTGCTAAGAGAGAGGGATATGTAGAGCATCATAGGGAGGCAGGACGAGGAGGTCAAGGTTGTGGACGAACGGGGAGGGGTAGAGGGGTGGTCACAGGATCGGGGGGCTGTAGTTTTACATGTGGGAAGTTAGGGCATTGAAAGCAGGATTGCCCCAAACCTGTTTCCAGTGCGCTAGGGCGATTGTACTACGTAATATCGGGGCTAGAAATAACATAATACACTAATATTGTGGACAAAATCTTGCAGGACAAAATATTGCAAGGTAAGTTCAAATAGAGGAAGTATAGATTTACTATTCTTAACTCCACATCTGTGCACCTTGAATATATATATATATATATATATATATATATATATAGTCAAGGTACATATATGTGAAGTTAGGTATAGAATTTATACTTGCTTATCTTTCCATATTTTGTCTTTCGATATTGTGTCCACAATATTTGGTGACATTGAGATTACTTCCTCCATATTCTCATACCATTTTACGTTTCTGCTTCTCGCACTGCGAGAAAGCAGAAGAAGGGTATGCCTGGTTGGGGGCGGGCAGGTGGGCGGGTTGGGGAGGAGTGGCTAGCCCAATGTTATGGGCGCTGACTGTTTGGTCGGCCCTAGGGCCGACCAAACCAGTCATGAGCACTCTCCCGTTTTCTCCATGTAGGCTGTATGCAGCCTGCATGGAGAAAACGGCCTCCCCATAGACGCCTGTACGGACTGCGTCCTAGCCAATCACAACTCTGCCATTGCACGACCACCAGTCAATCGTCCCTTAACACTTCTGAATTCCACTCTTGGTATTATCCATAGATGCAGTCGGTATTTCAAATCAACGTGGCACTCAATATATTACAAATGCCGTGATCATGTCTGTAGCACCTATTAGAGACAAACAGTCTTTTCTGCCTCCCTGACAAAATGATAACATAGGATACCCTCTGCAAACTTAACCGTGCAGCGTTCTGCACTCCAGATAGAGTGTTCTTATATGTACCGCAGAAACAAGAAAATCAGGTGCTTGCTTTGTTGTGTGAGAGGCTTAGGACTCTGGGTGTGGTTGCTTGCCCAATTAGCAATCTGCACCGTGCAGGGCTCTTTTGATATGTACTGCCCAGCATGCATAGTGCCACCTCTTTTCCAAGATATCATGGTCAGCCCCAAGTCCCACTGTGCAACCTTCCCTGGTGACTATGACCTTCATTTAGGGATGTGGGTCCAATTATTAAAAGAGCTTCATTTTGTTAAGGTCTTCCTTGCCTTAGTGTCTCCAACTCTGCCTCCTACCCAACCGATGGCCAATTCAACAATATGCTCCATTGCAGTAAAAAAAAAAGGATCTCACAAATTCTCATGAGATTTTGGATAGACGTGACCCGGAAGCGGTTTTGACATGGTGTAAACATATCTCCCCAGCCACAAGGCCATTTCTTGGCTTTGTTTTCAGATGAGTAAGGTGTTGGGCTCATCTTTCCAGGTTCCTGTAGAAAACGATCAAGGTACAAGACTACTGCCATATTAACCTAAAAAATCCGCAAAAACCGCAAAAAACTCCTCAAAGGAACTTTTCTCTACGGTCAAAAAGTTAGCTAAATGCTCTGAGGTGTTAGATTCACCTAAAAACCAGGCATTCTGTAATACAGTGGCTACTTTTTTCCAAGAGAAAGTTAAGGCGGTGTATATTGGCTTCTCCAGGTCCATGGATCAAGAAACAGTATCCCCATCAGAGGCTTTAGCCGCTTCTGGGGTTGCTAATATCGTCCCCGGAACTCTCATTGAATCCAGTGACCTTCCCGAATTATCTGTTTTTCCGTCATTAACTACGGAAGAGACAATTAATCTTCTGCGGTCTACGAAATCAGGCTCCCCAAGGGACCCATGCCCCCCAAATTTTTTCCATCTTTTACCAGAGCTTTTCGCCCTTCATCTGACTCCTATCTTTAATCAGATGTTCTCCTCTGGTATATTCCCCGCTAGCTGGAAGTTGGCATCTATTCTCCCTCTTTTGAAGAAGCCAAACTTAGATGGGGCGGATCCTAACAGCTACCGCCCGATCTCTAGACTTCCGCTGCCGGCAAAGATAGTGGAGATAGCCATGAATGGGATTGTATCAGATTATATCGAGAGGCATGGTTTTCTGGATGACACCCAATTCGGTTTTCGAAAACATCATAGCACCAAACTGGCTCTGATCACATCACCGGAACTGATCAGGCAGACAGTTGACATGGGAGGCAATGCAGCACTTGTGCTGCTTGACCTCTCCGCCGCATTTGATACGGTGAACCACCAGAAACTGTTGGAAGTCCTGAGAGGGATCGGTATCAAAGGGAGAGCTTTCACCTTGCTTGAATCATTCTTGTCCGGCAGGGAGCAATTTGTGGCACTAGACGAGTTTAAGTCACCTAACTTTACATTACCATGTGGAGTGCCACAGGGTTCGTCTTTGAGCCCAACCCTTTTTAATATCTACGTTGCACCGCTGGCAAGGTTGATCAGGTCCCTGGGCTTCTCGGCTATTTCCTACGCCGATGACACGCAGATTATTGTCTCAGTGACAAACTCACCCGCTGACACTATGGCACAGTTTCATACCTGTCTTCGTCAGATCGGTGAATGGATGGCCACCAATTGTTTAAAATTGAATTCCGGTAAGACAGAGGTCTTACTTTTTGGTGCCCATACTAATTTCTGGTCCCCTAATTTATGGCCTTTGGAGCTGGGTCCACTACCAACGCCAGTAACTAAGGTGAAGAATTTGGGAGTCACATTTGACTCTAAGCTCTTGTTTGAAAGTCATGTTAATCAGGTCACTTCTCTTTCTTTCCACACGTTAAAGCTTTTGCGGAAAATTCTCCCATACATTCCAGCTGAGTTACGTAAACTGGTGGTTTCAGCACTTGTTCTGTCTAGAGCCGATTATTGTAATGGGCTCTTTATCAATCTTCGAAAAAAGTGCTTGTCCGAACTACAGGTTGTGCAGAATGCTGCGGCACGACTCCTGTTGAATATACCAAAACACAAATCTGCTTCATGGGCGCTTAAAGATCTACATTGGCTGCCTGTAAAGAGACAAATTGAGTTCAAGACTCTTTGCATTGCTTTTAAAGCTACACATGACATAGGGCCTGGTTTCCTAAAACGGAATCTACAGCCTTATATCCCAGTTCGTCATCTTCGTTCATCTCTTGCCCATAACCTGATTGTTCCAAGGGTCAAAAAATGTTCCTGGGGTGGAAGAAGTTTTTTGGTAGGCACAACCAAACTTTGGAACTCTCTTCCAATAAGGCTGCAACAAGAAACCCACCTGTTTGCCTTCAGGAAGGCGTTGAAGACATGGTTGTTCAGTCTCTAAGGTGCTTTTGAACCATTTAGTTTTATCCTGTCTGATGAGCAAGCGCATTGACACCCTCGGGTTAATGCCTCGGGCTCTATAAATCTCCTTTTCATTTCATTTCAAGACTTGAAATCTTACCTTCAAGCCAAGATTCCTCTTCTTACTGCACCATGGCTGTCATTGGTTATAGGTAAATTGCACCAGTAATTCCTGAAAGAAAAACAAAGGGCAAGAAGAGGTTAGAAAGAACCTTCTGGAAACTTACCTCCAACAATCGTAACAAGATAAAAGACAAGGTTAGTGCACAAATTCTTTGTCTACTTCTGTCTGAAAATTATTGACAATAGAATTCAGTAACAATCACTGTTGTAGGGAAAGGATTCCAGAATTAAAAGGAAAAAGGACATTACAATGATGCCAACAGTTAGACACTCGCGACCATTTGTTTTGTGAAATTGCTTCAATGGAAATCCAAACTTCAGTGAGTCTCAACCAAGTGCCAGAGAACGCCATTTCCAAGAACTTACCTGAGCATGGAATCATAATAAAAAACTGCGGGGGATATTATCAAGAAAAGGCGAAAATTATCGCTAACTGCAGTTAGCACGCCTTTTCTTATCGCCGTCTACCGCGGGAAACTATCGCCGTGTTAGCGGCATATTACCAACACTCCGCTAACAGTCGATAGCTTCCCTCACCGGCTAAAATGTCCAGCGATAAAATTAGCGGGACGGCGATAAGCAAAGGCGCGCTAACTGCGGTTCGCGAAAATTATCACCTTCTCCTGATAACATCCCCCGGAGTTTGAAGCTCGAAGTGCCCGTGCTTACTGACTGTGTCCACCATGTGGTGGTATAGACGACAGCTGTGGAGTGTGCTACGGGTGTGGGGGGGGTGCGTGTCCTTCTATTCTCACCCAATGCCTGCTCGGGTTGTGATAATATTACCCCCCCCATTGGGGGCAATGGATGGGCTGTTTACCAGTTTTCCAATGCCATCTCTAACCGCCAACACTGTCCGGCAGCTGTGGTAATGTCCACCTTAGCTGGGATCAGGTCTTGGCAGAGAGTGTGGCTTGTCTCTGCCCAGTTGTCTCAAAAGAACGTCCCCCCAATGTTTTGAGTTTGGTAAAGGGCAGTTCGTGGGCTCACCCCGTGCCCCCCTTGGCTGTTGTTCTGCGCACATGAGGCTTAGCTTTCCCCTCTCCATTAAAGTCTGGTTTGTCTGTGGATGTTGGGCAGTGGTTTGGCTTTTCCGGGTATAGAGACTTTGGAGAGAGTTATTGCTTGGGGTGGCATGGGGTGCTTTAGATGGTCGACTTTGTAAGAGAGGCAGATTTCATATTCAGGTATCTCCCCCCCCCGAATCCCCCACCCCCCGCGCTCGCTTCGACCCTGGTGTCTTATGCTGGTGGAATGTAACTGTTCCCTCATTGGCTATTTTGGGTACGGGCGCCTACGCGCCACCGTCTCCGTAACGCGGCCTTATTCTCATGAATTGTTCGTTGTGGTTATTTATTTATTTTTTCAGAGACTATTAATGCCCCCATAATGTCCGCCACCTGGGTGAAATATATTTGCGCACGCTGGGCGCTGTGTATGCGGATTCCCTGCGCCTCCAAATGAAAATACCTTTTCTGAGCGCCCTTGAGCCTTGAGTGGTCGCCAACACGCGAGTGTCTCAGTTCCGTTTCTGGTCTAGAAGTTATTTTATGTCACGGGCATGTGTATAGCGTCTTTAAGTAATCGTATACCGCCATAGCGCTTTCCAGCACTTGATCTAAACATAATTCCAGTTGTGTGGATCAGTGTGTGCTAGAGCTGTGCGCCCTACGGCCCATGCTGAGTTTGCATCTGTTTTGTGTATTGTTTGATTCTGTTATTGTTTGCGCTGGGCCTTCTTCATTGTCTCTGTCACTGTTTCCGCGGGCGGTGTACCAGATTCTTTTACGGCACTTAATTACAAGCAATCATCTGTCCCTCTAACTCCATAATTCATATAAGTGTGTGTGTCAGAGTGTTGGGTTTATGGGCCACTTTTGATTATTAATTCTCCCTATGGTAGCATAATTATGCACAGGCTGTGGTGTCGAGTTGGTTAATTTCTTGTGCCAAATCTATCTCCACCTCGCCCCCCCACCCTGTCCCCAACCCCCACACACGTCAGCAGCCCCAGCGGCGACGTCGGTATTCATTACTGTGTTTGCTGGTTTTCTCGCCTGTAACGCCCCCGGGAGCTGCGATGAAGTTTTCAACAAGTGCTGGGTAGTTTTTGCTGGTCATCTGTGCATTGAACGCCTGCTCTGCCTATACAGGTACCACTTTCCCGGACAGAGCCGGGATGCTGCCCAAGTTAGAGGCGGACTTGCTGGGACTCGCCCGAGGGGAGCAGCCTGGGGGGCACCTGCCTGACAACAACATGCAAGGTGAGTTTTCACCCACTACCACCAAACTCCAGCACATTTTCCTCAATTCTACCCTGCCACACAACTCCATCCCACAGACCAACTCTAAGCAAACATACCCACATTTATTCAAACCTCTCAAGTACACAGAATTCCATCACGCCTCCCTGGTTCACCCTACTCTCAGGTCACCAACACCACCCATGATCTCCCAACCCCACCCTACAAATTCACACCACAGAAGCTCAAACAACAAGGATTAAAGTCAAACTAACACCATCACTCATCTCTACCCTGCAACCCACCCCAGTTCATGACCTAGATTCATCCCACCACCAAACTCCACCCCATCATTCAACTTCACCAAACACCACACCACTGAAGTCCAACCTACTACAACCACCAACCCCTACCCTCCCATCCAACTCCACTCTACCACCAAACTCCATCCTAACACCCAGCTCCAGCCCATCACCCAGCTTCACCCCACCACTTAGCTTCACCGCACCACTTAAGGTCACCCCGACCATACTCCACCCAACGTAACCTAACTTCACCTACCTCCACCCACCACACAACTCAGGCACATTTATCACCATTACTCAGCTGTTCCAAAGTCCATTGATCTGAAATCACCTCCACCCAGCTTCATGACGCCACAAAACTCGTGAGAGCCACTTGTCTCTCCACTTCACCAGCACCCCCAGATAGTCTCCAAGATCAGGATATGGGGGTCGAGTTGATGTCATGCCTGAACAGCAGGCGGACCCCAAGGCTCATGTTCTCATGAAAGGATTAAAAGTCCCATGGCCAGCTCTGAGAATGTCCTCGGCAAATATGTAAGTGGGGGCACCATCCAAGAACGAAAAACATGTGGATCATTCAAAATATAATGCCCCCCAGCCCCCTCCCCACAGCTTCCCGGGCATGTAGCTGATGTTTATGTGCCTGGCGTTTATGTGCCTGGCGACGGTAAGTATTGAAAGACATTTGGCTAATGTGAATCTCTACCTCAAAAAACGCTTTGCTTAGGAGACATGTTTTTTTTCCATTTATTTTGTTCTGTATAAACTAATCTAACAGGCAAAAACATATCTAGGCAGGGTTCTTGATTCCTGTCTTTGTTTTTTTTTTGTATGATAATGCCTAAGCATGTGCAATTACCCAGTGGAGTCAGTTGATAATTGGACATGTGAAGACGGAAAAGGGACCCTACCCAAGTATCAGCTAATACCCTCGTCATTTTGAAGACCCCACACCGACCACACACACACACACACACCCCATTTTTCATATTTTACCCAAAAACACACCCCATTTTTCATATTTTACCCAAAAACACACCCCATTTTTCATATTTTACCCAAAAACACACCCCATTTTTCATATTTTACCCCAAATAACACCCCATTTTTGATATTTTACCCCAAATAACAACCCACCCGAAAAACCTTAGATTAACCCATTACTGACCTCACAATGCGTTGTATTCAAATGCGATGTTAAGGCACCTGCGTTGTCAGAATTGCGTTGTTAACGATGTACTGCCTGCGTTGTAATGGTCGTCTCCCGTGACAGGGGCAACCATAGGCCACACCGTTTGCGTCCGTCTGCCCCTGGACCGCGCTCAGCACCAAGGAGCATTCCTCTTGGACACTCCACCGATACGACGCCAGCAGCCTCCTCGCCATCAACCCTGGACACCACCTCGCCTGCCAGGACCAACCTCTGCTCCGGACCGGACATCACCATCGCCATCACTGATGGCTGCAGTGTCACCCGCAAGGAGCTCCCCAACCATCAGGGAGGAGGCATTGCCATCACCTACAGAAGCACACTCCGACTGACCACGCACTCTGATGACCCAAGGGTGACCATGGACTACGTCAACTCCAAGATCCGGACCAGGCCCAAGAACATCCTCTGCGGCACCCTCATGTGCAGGCCCCCTGGGCCATGGCCCCCCATTCTCCAATACCATTGTAGACCTTATTGCACCCCAGGGTCTCACATCCACCGACGACATCCCACTCGGTGAACTCAAGTTCCACCTGGGCAACCCGAGTGACCAGAGCACCACCCCCTCCTGGGGAAGGTCAACGATATCAGACGCAAGCAGCAAGTCACCTCAACAGGCCACATAGCAAGACACACGGTCGAGCACGTCACCTCCGCCAGCGGGTACTTCAACTACAGCCACGACACCGGACTCTCCTGGCACTACCATCATTGGATGAATCACGTCTTCACCTTGCCCACCGGACGCCAGCGCCATCATCGCACCCCCTCGCAGCTGGATCAAGGCCACCGCGGAACGTCTCATCAACTCCCTCCGCACCGACACTCCACCAATGCTTCCAAACGATGACAACGCAGCACACAACCACCACCAATGGATCTCCAACAACGCCGACATTCGGGCACCCCTCATGAACGGCACTGCGCCAGTACCTTCCGCCTGCCTGATGGCAGGTGTGAGGGTGAAGCAGTGCCATAGGGATAGGCTGGCCCCATGCATTGCTGGAGTTGCGTCATGGTTGTGACACGACTGCAGCAATGCATGACTTTAGCGCAGGCAGATACGTCAGGATTCCTGACGTATCTGTCATTACTTGCGTCATGGAGCGCTGTCCAGTGAGTACAGCGCTTCCATGCTGTTGCAAGGAGGGCGTAATGAGAAGTGTTGCAACGCTGTCTTGTCGCAGCGCAGCAACACTTTTCATGACTGGGGCCCAGGAATGCGCACTATCTTATTGATGGAGCGCATTCCTGTACTGTATTTTTGTTGCAGGGCAGCGCTGCAACATTGCTTGCAGCGCTGTCCAGCACCAAAAACATGCATAGATGTGGGCCCAAGACTTATCCCCATTTTTAAGACCAGCTATTTTCTGGTCTTAAGTTCCTGCAGCTAACGGGCCTTAGCGTGACTTTTTTTATCGCTTCGCGGGTTCGGCCCATCCTTGCTAATAGGCCGAAGTGCGGTTAGCGGGAGTTTTTGAGTAATTTAGAGAAGGAACGCCTACCTTGCATGTCATTAGCGATAAATATCGCTGGCATGCAGGGCGATAGAAAAACCGGCTGCTATCGCCGGAAAGCTGTTGCTAACGCCTGTTAGCGACAGCTTGATAATAGGGCGATAAGAAAAAAACGCGTTAGCGGCAGGAAAGTGCCGCTAACGCGGCGATAAAAGGCTTGATAATATGCCCCTGCGTTTGTTAGAGATTGCATTGTTTATTGAAACAAGCGAGTGTACCAAACTTTAATTTCATAACGGTGTGGCATTAACCTTGTTTTCTTGGGTATGGCAGAATATCATGATTATATAAATTTATTAACAGCCTTCAAAATGTATATAGCTGCAAGTCTCCACACTTGTTGCTCTACGCACATATTGCTAGTTGACTGGCCATACGTTGACCCTGCAGAAAGCCTGGTTTTAAGGTGAGTTGCTAGCTTAACAGAAAGCAAAGCTAACAACAACGAAAAATCTGCCTGAGTGACATGGACTTAGATTGACACCCATGATTTGGCACAGGTCCTATTGGGCCAGACCCCATTGGTACTAAAATTAGCTAGAGCGTTGGCCGGTGTCTAGTAAGGGAGCAGTCACTAAGGAAGCACATCCTATCATTCAGCCAAATAAATTTGGAGAGTTTACTAGCAAACTGGTCACAACTGCAAACTCTTTTACTTCACAACCTTTGAATGTGACAGTAACCACGCCCACCCGGTTGCTGTTGCCTGTGCCTGAAATTTTCTTTGACGATAGTGTCAAATATACCATTTTAGGAGCCAGTGCCAACTGTCATTTTTATGCTGTCCTCCTGCCTTGCCCAATGATGCTGCCAAAGCGACCTTTGTGATTTCTTACTTGGGAGGGAACACAGGCACCTGGTTCATCCCATTAGTCAAAAATGATGATCCTTTGCTTTGTGATTTTGGGAAATGTATAGAGATAATGCAGAGACTGTGTGTTACTGTTAAGCATGTATTTGTTCGGGCCAGCAATAATGAGTTCCTGATTTTAAGGCATGGAAATAAACATCTTTTAACTTATATAACTACTTTGAATTGACTAATGACAGAAACCAACTGGCCTGAGGAAAAAACATACCTCACTCTTTTATCGGTGTTTGAAGGACGACATAAAATATAGTTAGAACACATTGTAGAACCACCCGAGGAATGTTCTGAGTTTAGCGATCTGGTGGTAAAGCTAAATCATCGGTTGTGAGAGAGAGAAGAGGTGAATGATCTCATAATGATGCTAAAGTAAAACTGGTAAAAACAGAAAAGAAGGAACCAGATACTAAGGCACACGATTGACCAAGGACGAGAAAGAGAGAAGAAGGAATCAAAATCTGTACCTATACTGTGGAAAAAAAATATATCAAATCTGCCCAGGTTGCAGAGCTCATAGCACTTACCAGAACTTGTATTTAAGCCAAGGAAAAAACTTCCACTGTATATAGAGACTCAAAGTACACCTTTGGCTATGTAAATGCGCACATTCATCTTAAGCGCAATTTGTGTTATCTATATTCTCAGGGTGGGTAGAGGTATAACCCTGTGCCTGTGCGGATGTCATCGCTGTTGCTAAGAAGCTGCTTAGAGACTTTATCCCTAAGTTCAGAGTACCAAGTGCCCAGGGGACACACTTCATGTCCTCTGTGGTACAGGCAGTCTGCAAAGCCCTAAAATAGATCAGCACTTTCATTGTGTCTATCAACGCCAATCAATGGATAAAATAGAAAGAAGTAAGAGGACCTTGAAGAATAAAATAGCTAAGATCTATGCAGGGACTCATCTGAAGTTCCAGATGCCCTAACCCTAGCCCTATGGTCCATGAGAGCGCTCCCCTCCCAGAAAACTAAACTGAGCCCTGTAGAAACCATTGTGGGCCTTCCCATGGTGCTCCCTTCCAACCGTCCCATCTCACACGCAAATCTAGACCTGCAACTGAATGAGGATGCAGTGTTGCAGCACTGCAGAAAGCTTATACATTGTCTTTACAGTTTCCGTTCTCAGATGTGAGGTGCATTACCTCAGTATCCGACCAAAGCCTGCCACTCTTTTCAGCCTGGTGATCTGTAGTGCATGTGGGTGTACCGAAGGAAGAGAGCTCTCCAACCCTGCTGGCATGGTCCATATCAAGTCTTGCTTATCCGAATACTGCTGCTAAAAACTGAGGCGTGGTGACATGGATCCATTTTCCTCACCTCATGCGGGTTAGTCCTCCGAGAGACAGCGGTGCTTCTGCATTCAAGACAGGGCCTGGAGTGGCCCCTGAAGCATCTAGAGACAGCCTCTCTACTACAGCCTCATCAACCACTGCTAACCCGAACCCTGTGGGCCCTTACTCCCTGCCTGCTTTTTCATCAGGGGATGGTGTCTAGACTAGGGGTGGGCGGAATTTGCGTAATCGCGTTACGCAAAGTTCCGCGAAACGGTAAAAATGTCTCAGCGAGCTACGCAAAATTCCGTGAACACGTGGAATTGTTTGTTCCGCCCGTTCGCGATGTGTTTTTCCAGTTCGGGGACGCTGTTTGCACGCTCGCGGGGAAATATCTCGCAAACTTGCCCATGCGGTAGCTAATGGGCGCGGCCATCTTGTTTTCCACTTGTCCCGCCCGTTCGCAATGCTTATTTCCTGTTCCGGGTCACGTATTGCTTGCTCCCGCCCGTTCGCGATGAGTATTTCCTGTTCGGGAACGCGTATTACGTGTTCGCGACGCTTTTTGCGTGCTCGGGGGGAAATATCGCGCGAACTTGCCCATGCGGTCGCAAATGGGCGCGGCCATCTTGTTTTTCACTCTATTGCATGGTTCTGGGCCTGCTTTTTCCTATCCTGACTCTATCTTTGCAATCCTTTGTTTCTGTACACTTTTTTATTAAATATTTTTTATTTATTATCTATCTCTCTATTTTCCTGATTCTATATTTTGAGTGTTTTCCAACTTTTTGGGTGTTTTTCACTACTTTTTCACTCTTACTTTTTTCATTTTTTTTCTTACTTTTTTAATTCCTATTTCCTACCTTTTTGTTTTCCGCCTACCCTACCACTTCTTCCAGACCAGAAGACCATGCCAAAGGCGAAAGGCAAGGCGGCTCGCCATCACAGCCGCAGCCAGAGCCGCGACCGCCTTCCCTGCGGAAGGCGGCGACCAGATGGGGTGCAGCCACGGGCCTTATTCGATGAGGCGGAGGTGGCCGCACTTGTTTTTTTTGTGCAGCGCCACCTCCCCTTAACCCTGGCAGCAGGCGACAGGCCTGGGTCCGGGTACCGACTCCGGGAGCGTCAGCAGCGGTGGGCAAGGGTGCGCCAGGCAGTGTTTCGCTGCTCTGGGGTCCGGCGTACCCATAACCAATTGACGCACCGGTGGTCCGATATCCTGGACCGGGAGCAGGACCTGCTGGACCTGCTAGGAGTTGAGGTCTTGGGGCTTGGTGAGTAGCTATTTAATATTACTACTTTGTGTTCTTCTACTCCTTGTTATATAATGCTGCTGCTTACATTGCAGGTAAATTACGTTTAAAAATCTTCTGTGATTGTTATGAGTATGACAGGTGCTCGGCGCTACTAATTTTACTTGTTTGCTTCTTTGCGCTCGCTTGGCCTGATTATGTAAGAGTTTACTTTAGAGAACTTAAGTTAGGTAATGCTAGAGAGACTCTAGTCCTTCCTTTGTCCTCCTGCCACTAAAAAGAGATAGTAGTGGATTGATAGGTTTAGTTACTTATTAGTATTAGTTGGTAATTTGTTAGTGGTCTGCGTGACGCATCCTCTGTCACATCACGTGCTGCTGAGTGCTGCTTACCCCAGTCCTTAGTAGAACCTTTTGTAGTTTGTTTAGTGAGTGGTAAAACTGGTAATAGGTTTATCACTAGCAGATCATCAGCAGCAACCAAACAACAATTTGGTGTATGCAAAAAGTTATGCATTTGTCCTCCATCTATGCATTTTTGAGGACTAAAATAAATGGAAATGCAGACGTAGTGAACAATCAGCCCGTCTGGAATAGGTGGGCTAGGTCAGGTGGTACTTAGGCTTAGTTAGTATTCTGGAATCAGAATGGAACACTGGATTAGTGTTGATAAATAATAACTAGACGGTCCGCGAATCCCCCGATACTACTAGTCGACCAGATTAGATAGGTCAATTTTATTGCAATTGTTGTTTCCATAAATGTTTTTTGGACCTTTTTTAAAAATGTTTCATTTGTTTCACACCAATCATCAATGTTTGTCTCTTTCTTATATCTTTCATGATCAGCATCCAGGGGCAAGAAGACGGGGTCGGAGTCGGCGGGAGCAGTTGCAGGAGATGGAGAACAACAAGGACAGGACCAGGACCGCTCCTCTACCGAGGGCTCTGCTGCTGGCCCCAATAAGTCTTGCTGTTGTTAATATTAATAATTATTTCCCTAACTTTTACTGCACCTTACTTTTTCAGAACTATAATTTTCGTTTCCTAATGCTATTTTTTACCAATTCTTCTTCGATCTAGACTATCTGTTTCTAAATTCTTGTTATCCCTCCCTCTAACTGCCTGTGCTATGACTCTCTGTACTACTACTATTAGTCTGTCTGTAGCTAAGCTTGCTCAGTTGGCCACTCTTTATTTAAAAGGTATTATTAAAACTCAGATACACCAATAGCTCTAGCCACTGAGTTCAGTCATTTGGGTTGTCCACCAGTTCTAGCCTTCTTAATCTCGAGGCTTTTCGACAATTCCCACCAACAAAATGCTGAACCAGATATTTTACTATTTTTGATAGGATAGGACATACTACTACTGTTGTAGGGATTCTGCACATACAGAACTATGCACAAGAAAATAGGACGTTGGTGATAGGAGGTTGGACCTTCCTCACACCTCACCCACAATCCCCTGACCGACTAGCTATAGTGTCTCTCATTAGCTCCCCAAACCCCCCGAAGCTACCCAATGATTAGACAACCCAGAACATAACACTCTGAGTCCCGACCTCTCAGAGTCGCGGAAGCAATGCACACCCTTTCGCTCACTCACTCGTGTAAGTCCACACCAAAAAACCACAGAGTCTATGTAAGTTCAAAAGGCTTATTTTCAACTAACAAGCTCTGTACGTTGTTCTATAATGCAGTATACGAGCCAGCACCAACAGCAAAATGCATAAAGATTAAAACAATAAACATTGTTACACAACTACAAGTCCATAGAAGACAAAAGGGGAAATCATGATAACTGAACAGTGGTGGAAGAACCACCCTCCCCTTGGTAGGAATATAGTTAATATAAAATTATAAATGAAGATCTCTGAGCGAATTCTGGGGGACCCCTCACCTTAGAAGAACCTATAAGTACTGGTTACATCATAAGCTCTGCAAAGCTCTGGTTCGTAGAAGGGAATCTTCCGTCTGTTAGGAGAAAAATGGTGCGCGTTAGTATAATGCAATCATTTCTCAGTCGTGCCAAAAAGTGTAGCATGTTATGGCTAAGCAATACGGACTGACCAGAACTCCATAACAAAGCGGCTTGTTTTTCGACCTTGTACGCAGAACTCAGACAGTAGCAGTATGAGCTCATGTGGGCTCAAAGGCATCTTACACAACAAGCTGCGAGGTAACGTGCGCAAAAATAAAAGACACAAAGCTAACATGGTTGCATGGCTCACGCTAACTTAGCAAAGACTAGAATGACCCTAGGGACCATATAACACTACTAGTGTCTACTCTACTCTAGTACCCGATTTGTACTAGTGATGTATGTTGTATATGTATGTATTACATTTTTTTTTCAATCTTGCTAGTGAAAAAGAATAAATGGGGGGGGTGTATATGGCATCTAAAAAATGTGTAATGTTTTTTCTAGGCGTACTACCGACCACCAGTGCCAGGGCCAGCGGCGATGTGGGCACTTCCGAGGGAGCAGGAGGAGATGCGGCATCTGCAGGAGCTGCAGGGGGTGAGCCAGCAGCAGTGGCGGGCGGTGGTTAGTTATATTCCTTACTTATTGACATTACACTTGCTGCAAGGGTGTACACTGTACTGTTGAGACTTAGTAAGTAAGAAGTTGTTGTGAACAACGGTTGAAGAAGACACCCTTTACTTAGCATTAGCATTAGCGGCAGGAGTTGAGTAACCAATGGCCTCTTCTATCTGACTTCAACTCAGCTGTGAAAGTTTTATGGAGAAGACTAAAAGTCAGATCAGATGACCTTGATGGATGGGTTGAACGTAAAGGGAAAGAAGGGTGGAAGGAGGAAGGACGTGCAAGATGTAATATTTATGACTGGCAGAGAATGATACTTGGGATGCATGCATAGGTGGCTGATAGGAATCAGATGCATGGGTGGTTGAAGGATGGGTGGAAGGTGAAAGAAAAGATGCCTGCCTGGGTGGATGAAACTGTATGGGTGGATATGGATACTGGATAGCAAGAATCCTCCAGGGTGTTTGGGTCAAACTCAAAGCCAAGGCAAACAAGGAAGGAAGGACGCATGGGTGGTGGTTTAAAATAAGAAGAATAAATGTTTGTTGTTGGTGAAACAAACTAAGGTTTGTTGAGAGATTAAGAAGAATGATAGACATTTTTACTTTGAATGGATGGATGCCTGGATGGTATTCATCATAGATAGCATAGGTGGAGACTGTGACTGGATGAAGAGTCTTACTTTGAAGAGAATGTAAAAGAAACCGCGCCAGAGTAGCAAAGCCAAGGGGAATAGAAGTTGTATTTTCAGAATACACCCTTGACTCACGGTAGTTTGCAAGCACAGCATATATATTGTGTATGTATGTTGTTATGAAGCGCCTCCCTCCGACTCAGAGGCCCACTCCCTACCTATGTTAATTTATTTTCGACTGTGTCAATCTGCCATGGGTGGCCTAGCTATCGGCTGCATGGTTACACAATCAATCCAAACAAAGTACCTCATGTCGTCCCATATATAAGCAGTGATCATTTGGATCAGATATCATCTGCCTTTTTGTAGTAGTAGGGCAGGGTGAAAGTGAAAGTGAAATGGAGCATTTGCCCTTGATGATCATGTAACAGAGTATGGCCAGTGTCACCCGTAATAGAAAAATATGATGATTGTGTAGTCAGCTTCCCTACCTGCAGACAGTAGTAAATAAAACTAACGTGAATCTGCGTCACGAGTAGGTTTGTCTTGGGCGCAAGCTGACTGAGCTGGCAGGCCGGCTACAACATGGTTACGTAATTTCGCTAAACAAGAGAGAAGAAGAAGACTGGTGTACTGTGTACTCGAGTCCATAGTCCTAGTATAATGCCTGAAACTCCCACAAATGTTAGAGGCCGAGGAAGTGGGAGGATAGATTAGATACATACATACCACAAATGTTATGTACTGTGCTTGGTAGTGCTACTGTGCCACTCTGTGTCGAATTAATTTGTCTTACTGTTTTGCCAAGAGTATATTGTTAGTTTTTTACAATACACTTTTTTCTCCTTGATATAGCTACTCCTTCCCAACCCAAAGCCAAACCGGACAGGAAGGATTTGGCAGCCATGGCCCGGCGCCGGAAGCTTGAGGCCATCCAAAAAGAGTACCGGCGGCTGGTGGTTCTGGCGGAGGAGGAGGAGGAGGATGCGGCAGCAGCTGCAGCCTCCTCCAATGCCCTGGGCCCCAGCCAGGCCCCTGGTGCTCAAGTAGTACGGCGCCGCGGTCTGGCAGCCGCCCGCCGCCGTACTTCCATCACTGCTGCCCCCCCCCCCCCCTGTGGATGCAACTGCTGGAAATTCCAGCGCCGCATGCTCCTCCAAAATGCCCGCCTAGAGGAGCGGATAAAGGTCCTGGAGGAGAAACTTGCCCGCCGATAGAGACTGAGACCCTGTTGGCTTGCCCCTTTTTTATTCCTTTTTTTGGTGGGTGGGAATTGGGCGTTGGGGTTTATGGACAATTGGACTTTTTCGTTTTGGACATTGGTTGGGGTTAGGGAGAGGGGTGGGTCAGGTGCTGTTGTGGGATTTTTTACATAGTTTATTTTTGTTAGGGGATTAAATTATATTTATACTTTACATACGATGTTAATGTTTTGTGGGGGGTTACTGTTTTACGTCACACTGTTTCCTTGCTGCTGCAGGGCCACAGCCAGTGTTTGATTTAAATAATCTGCGGTTTTTGTAACACACAAACAGATAGATGCGGTACCCCTCTCTGAGTGACTAGTCCTACTAGTACTGTCAGTCTCTCCTCCTAGTCTATGCATTGTGCAACTGGACTCAAGGGGTGTGTGAATTAATTAATTAATATTATTAATTATACCTCCCCCAAACTTCTTCTCTTACCTGTGATTGATGTTTAACTTAGGCACATCGATGGCTGCATGGCGATGATGGTTTGGTTTCCCAAGATGCCATGGTTGTGGTGGGAGTAGTAGACACTGGCAGTAGCATTTGCAAAAAAAGAAAATGAGACAGTCAGTCGCCTGAGAGAGTCTCTGGGAGGAGTAGTAGAACGAAGTACAGTAGACTGCCAAACAATAATAATAATGCTTATTAGCAATGCTAAAGTAAAATAAAACATAATGGTGGCGGGGATAGCCTAGTTCAACAAGTTACAAACTGTAGTTATTATTATGCCGAGTCACGCGACACAAGCGTAACCTTTAGTGCTGCTGTGTAGGAGGATGATGAATTCATCAATTCAATCGATGCCGGCAATAATTATGATGGATAAGGTTCCTTTGAAAACAAAATTGACTTGACAATATACTACTGAGCATGGGTGGGCAAGCAGAAGAAGATCCTAGCCCTGCCTTGAAATTGAATTAGTGTTGCTTTCGCCACATCCGCCCCAGCAAGCGTGTGATCAATTATTGGTGTACATTTAATTTAGTCACACCTCAATAAATCACACAGCCCGGGGGAAGAGGGTTAGGGTTTGATGAATGGTTGGGAAGGGGGTTTGGGGAAAGGTTTGACAAAGCAAAACAGTACGCATGGACAAACAACAAAACACAATCTTGGCAGACGACCATATCCATAAATCTGTTAAGGGAGAAAAAGGAAATGCATGCATGATGATGATAACTTGATGGTTAATGATAAGTAGTACTTACTAACTACTACTAGACAATTAGACAGTACAGGGCAGCAGTATATTATGCAATTTCCCTTGCCTGTCTGCCCTCAGAGAGACCCGAATTACATACAGTTTCTGTTCTGTTGTACCGGGCTTACTTTTAAAGATAGCAAAGAAAGTTCAAAAATAGCTGTAGGGATGAATTATAAGCAGAGAGCAAACATAATAATAACAACAACAAACAGTAGTAATGATTGAAGACAAAAAATGAATCAAATTATTTAAAAGATGATGAAAGTTGATACTGTTACTGTATGTTATCCTGGTAAAAATGGGGAGTTGCATCTCAGCATTCCTCTTGGTCCTCCCTTCCATGGACACTCCGTCCATCAATCTTGGGTGACGCCACTGCCTGCCTGGCAGATGTAGATTCATTGGTAAGGTAAGTGGGTGTTGTTTTTCCCAGTATAGCACAAGGTAAGGGCCGGTCTTTAATTGTAGATGGAAAAACAAAAGGGATATTGAAAAATCAAGTAGAAAAAAATGCATAAATTACGGTGGAGTGCAACAAGAAGAACACTTTCAGAGGCGGCATGGATACATCATGTCTACTCTAGTCTGTTTCCAGCATTAACCTACAACAACAACAACAGGACAGAGCAGGCCCACGGCACCCGTGACCCATCCTCCATTTAGCGTACATTTTTTGACAGAGGCAGACAAAGCACATATACAGCAACACAGCATTTTACAAATTAAGTGACTAAATCAATGCACCGCTGTCAGTCATACCACTACACTACTCGACTACACCACTACACAGACATGTAGGTCTGCTGTGGTTGTTGTTGACTTGTTTACCTTTTATGCCACTCATGAAACGCCCTGACTTATTCCATCAATCATCTCCGATCCTACTGAGTGACTGCGAAGATATTATGTCACTGTGGTCATCATCATGGTGTTGTCCAACTCAGTGTGCAGTGTACAGATTGAGTCCCCTTTCCATATTCAAAATGCAATGGATCGGCCTGCAGTAGAAGTACAAATTTGTTATTAAAAAACAAGAAGGGAAACATTGCCTTGAGTTACTTTTAGTGTGTAGATTAGATAATAGTACACAATGAATTAACTTCATGCACAACAAACAACAACAACACAAATCACTCAGTCAGCGTCCAATGCATGGCATCATTCATTACCTGTTCCTTCTCATCTTCAGTTAATGGGCAGTCTCTCTCGGCTCGGAAAGGAGGATAGCTATAGTAGTCATCATCATGTTCCACTTCTTTTGGAGGGACTCAACGAGGCAAGATTTTCTTTTTTCTTCTATTATGCTACATCCAATCATCATCTGGCTTGAGGGCAATGGATTTAGGGTGATTCAGGAGGATGGAGGAGCAGGACTCGGAGGAGTGGACTGAAATGCAGACAGCTGAAACTCATATATGGCAATAAAAAGACTAGAAGACGGTGGTGATGGATTTGTTCTGATTCGAAGTTTCGAACCAGAAAGACAGACACACAAATAAAAGTAAATAAGGGAGGAAGACAGTAAGAAGTGCAAGCCTAGTTGTCAGGGAAGTATAGCTCGTCCTCAAACTCTGGGGGTTCAACCAGAAGTAGGTAATCATCATCTAACACACTATTTCTGTCACCTGAGCCGCTGTCCTCATCTTCCTGCGTTGATTCATGTATTGTGTAATTCGGTGGCATAAAGTGCTGATTCATTTTGATCATGGTTAACCTCTCCACGTTTTTGGGCGAGAGACTGGTCCTTTTCACTGTTACAATGGAACCAGCAGCACTGAAAACACGTTCAGAAGAGACACTTGCGACAGGGCAAGCCAGATAGTTTATCGCCAGCCTGCTGAGCACTGGCCATTGGCCCCTTTTCCCATACCAATACCGCAATGGGTTTTGATCAGTGTAGACCTCTGTTGGGTCATCCAGATAGGCCTGGACCATCCGCTCAATGTTCAGGGGTGCTACACTTTGTTCGGCCTCTTTTGTCTTTGCATCAGCACTGGACCTAGCAAGTCCTTGCTGTAAATACCAATCCTTTGCCGTTTTTACTGGGGCTGATGATCCGGTTCTTGCTGTTGTCGATAGTGTTGGTGACAGCTCTGAGCCAAACGCACTGCCCTCAGGCTCTGAAGTTGAACTTGACGCCGGATGCCCTGCTGCAGTACTTGTTGTGGGTTTGAGTAGCGGGCCTTTAATTACCAGCCGTTCATTTTCAAAATTACTGGCTGCCTCAGCTATCCAAGTTTTGTACCGGGCAACATCCACTTCTGAAAAAGGAAGTAATGTCTTACTGTTCAGTGCCGATTTGTACCGTGGATCCAGAATTGTGGCACAAATGTAATGTTCTTGGGACAAAATCTTAGTTTGCACCCTTGTATTTTCAGCTAAGCGACGGGATAAGCTCTCCACCAACTCATATGCTTCTTTTTTTCCTCCACACCTATGTACGCTTCAGACACCTCCTTCAACTGTTGCTGTAGCATGTGCAACAATGGGATAGCTTGGCCCATAGTACAGTCCTCCTTGCTGACTTCACGTGTGAAGACCTCGAAAGGAAGAAGCATGTCTGTCAGGCATTTAACTAGGCACCATTGGTCCATCTGAAGGGTCATGCCTTTCACAGTAGCATCCCCTCTTTGCATGACATATTCATTGATTGGTCTGTACTGCTCAAACAGACGGTCAAGCATGTAATAAGTTGAGTTCCAACGTGTTGCCACCTCCTGGATGAGTGCTTTGACTGGCATTCTATAGTCACGTTGAATGATCCTCAGCTGCTTCCGGGCTTTAAAAGAATGGCTGAAATGAGTGCATATTCTTCGGCAGGTGGTCAGTAAGTTGCTGACTATGGCTTCTTTTTTCAGAAAGTCTTGAACTATAATGTTAATGCAGTGCGCCAAACACGGGACCCTGAAATAGCCACCATCCTCCATGGCCTTAAGTACATTACTGCCATTATCCGTGGCAACAAAACCAATGTTAAGCCCTCTTGGGTGCAGCCATTCAAAGACCTTGCTGTTAAACTCTTCCAAAATGTTTGCAGCAGTATGAGATTTCTCCATGGCGAACATGGCTACAGTTGCATGTTTCCGAGTAGCATTAAAAATCTCAGCTGTGTCAACAGCACCTACTTCAGATAGCTTTTCTCTAACCCCCACAAAAGAGACCCAGTGTGCAGTGATGCACATGTAATCAGTGGCTTGGCAACTGGTCCACATGTCTGTTGTCAGGTGGATATTGTGAACAGCACTCTGCTGCAAAGCTTGTCCAAGCAATTCCAGCACATCGTGATGTAGTGCTGGAACAGCAACTCTGGCGAAATAGGTCCGGCTGGGAACCTTCCATTTAGGGCAGATGGCTGACACAAATTCAAGGAATCCCACCCCTTCCACAAATGAAAAAGGAGAAGGTCCAGCGCTAACATTTTAGCCAGCTTCGCATTGTACAACCGTGCCGTTGGGTGGTTGCGTTGGTACTGCCCCTCCGACCTAAGCATGCTGTCAATGGTAGGCTGGATTATTTTCCTTTGTGGTGCAGCTGTCTTCTTGAACCCAGTTAGGCTCAACGACGCACTGCTTTTCATTGCAGTACTCGGTTGCCTTGGTGTCTCAGTCTGACTCTGAGTCTGACTCTTCTTACTACGGTGCCACTGAGATGTTGCTGAGGATGTGGGCGGTACCACTACACTGCTGGGGACAGGGCTAGAAATGTCTCCCTCTTGTTGACCTTCCACCGCGATCATATCTTCTTCTACTTCTTCATCCCCACCAACAGCAATGGGTGCAGTTTTACTTTTTTGTAAGCGAAGTAGGTGAGCCTCCCACTGGATGATGTGGTGTTTTTTGAGATGACTTGTTTGGCCTCCGGTACCATAGTTTGTACCAAGCTTACCCTGCCTAACAGCGTGTCGACAAATTGAGCATATAGCAATGTTCTCCTCCTTACTGCTAACCGAAAAGAAGTCCCAAACTGGGGAGGAGAACTTTCTGGCGCTGCTGGAGGTGCCACTTTCAATACCAGATGAACTGGAGGGTGTGCATGGAATTTGACTCTGTGCAGTTACAGTACCACTACCTACTGAAGTGGTGGTTGAGATGGATGTAGGTCCCTGCTGGGCCTTTGCAAATGCAAATATGGAAGCTGGAGGTCGTGTTGGTGTTACCTGTGTTGGTGGTATCCGTGCTACATCCCTCGCAGCGATTTTGGATAGGGTAATAATGTTGGTCTCCATCTCCTCTGGGCCGGGAGTGATGTTCATGATGACTGGCTCGTCATCATCATCCCCCTCTTCTACATCTACCTCCATAACTCTAAGGCTTTCTGGAACCTTCCTTTTCACTAGCCTTGTCTTGTGGTGTGCATCACTCTCAGACTGAGCTGGTGGCTTCCAAGTGGCATCTCGATCATCAGAAGCGAGGCTTGAAGAAGAAGTTGATGGACTAACCCTCCTTTTCCTTGCTGGGGGTCTGGAAGACAATGGATCTTCTGAAACAGTGGCTTGCTCCTCTTTGTCTGCAGGAAGCTCGATTTCCTGAACTGCCCCTACTTCAGGAGGAACAACTACTATTGTGGGCTTGTTGTTGCGGCTGTTGTTGCGGCTGTTGTTGCGGCTGTTGTTGCGGCTGCTGCGGCTGCTGCTGCGGCTGCTGCTGCGGCTGTTGCTGCGGCTGTTGTTGCTCACTTATATGCTGAGTTTCCGCCTGCGTTGATTGGGTACTACTTTGCGATAATGACATTACAACATCACTGCTCGTTAGTAGACTGGCTACTTCTGCGACACTCATGGGCTTGGGCCTAGGTTGGTGGGGCTGGCCCGCTGATGCAGAGGTGCTGCTCCCAGCTTGGTCCCCGGACAACGCTGCTGCAGGCATATTTTTTGTTTCCCAAAAAACATCTGGGGCGGCACACCAGTCTTGGTAAGTGCCACTTCCTTCTTCTGTTCCTTCTTCTCACTGATAACTTTCTTGGTACTGGAGGACCTGTTACCTTTCTTTGGGGCCATCTTCTTCAGATGTCAGCAGGACGCAGGTGCACTAGTTGCAGAGATGTCTGTGGTCACACGTGAACATGACGTGGTGCGCAGCAGGACTTCTGTCTGGCAGTACAACGGGTGATGATGACACCTCCTCCTCTGTCTTTTTGTGCACCTAAAAGCAAAGAAGCCAGGAGAAGAACATCAGTGAAATGTTGCATTTGTTGTTGTGGTTCAATTACTACTAGTACAAACAAACAAATAAAATATATAACTTAGTGTAGCCATTTGTGAGACTTTGTCAACAAGGGCTTTCATGGTATACTGTGTACACTCTCAGGAAGGATAGGAAGAAGAAGAACAACAACAAAAATACAAATGTAATGGAAGTGGACCCTGTTTGGCATTAAATTATTTGCTCATCACATCATTCAGGGAGCTGCAGCTGGCAAAGGGGATGGATGGAAGCAGTAAGCCAAGAGGAAAACCATGCAGGCCTATATGGCAAAAGCAGCACACTTATAACTCCCACCAGAAATGGCCACCAGCCACATGGACACTCACAAATCAAAAGCAACAAGCAGGAGGCCTGGAAAACAATGTACTGCAAAAGGCCTATAATAGCCAGGCAAAGGATGCATGCTAAACCACACTGCTTTGCCTTTAATGCCATAAAATACAAAAACGAAAATCCACAGGGCTAAACAAGGTCTGCAAGGTACACAACACACCACACACAACAAAGGCATTTATTTAACACACACACAAAAACTGAAATACCCCCAAAAATACACATTTTGCAATTCAATCCAATGCCATCCATGTCCTAAATGATGTTTAAATTCAACCGAACACACAGAAACAGTTGTTTCATGCACCCGTGACTACCTCTGAGCCTACTGGATGAAAGGCCTGTTGGCAGACTAGGCCACAAGCTTGCAGGCCTATGGCGAAAGCACACTACCGGGCTTCAAAATGGCCACCAGCCACATGGCCAGGCCCACAACTACAAGAAACTGAAGACAGACAATGCAGGCCTATGGCAAAAAGCACACTGCCTGGCTTCAAAATGGCCGCCAGCCTCATGGCCAGGCCCACAACAACAAGAAGCCTAGGCCACAAAGGAAACACATGCAGGCCTATATGGCAAAAGCAGCACACTTATAACTCCCACCAGAAATGGCCACCAGCCACATGGACACTCACAAATCACAAGCAACAAGCAGGAGGCCTGGAAAACAATGTACTGAAAAAGGCCTATAATAGCCAGGCAAAGGATGCATGCTAAACCACACTGCATTGCCTTTAATGCAATAAAATGCAAAAACGAAAATCCACAGGGCTAAACAAGGTCTGCAAGGGACACAACGCACCACACACAACAAAGGCATTTATTTAACACACACCCAAAAACTGAAATACCCCCAAAAATACACATTTTGCAATTCAATCCAATGCCATCCATGCCATAAATGATGTTTAAATTCAACAGAACACACAGAAACAGTTGTTTCATGCACCCATGACTACCTCTGAGCCTACTGGATGAAAGGCCTGTTGGCAGACTAGGCCACAAGCTTGCAGGCCTATGGCAAAAGCACACTACCGGGCTTCAAAATGGCTACCAGCCACATGGCCAGGCCCACAACTACAAGAAACTGAAGACAGACAATACAGGCCTATGGCAAAAAGCACACTGCCTGGCTTCAAAATGGCCGCCAGCCTCATGGCCAGGCCCACAACAACAAGAAGCCTAGGCCACAAAGGAAACACATGCAGACCTATATGGCAAAAGCAGCACACTTATAACTCCCACCAGAAATGGCCACCAGCCACATGGACACTCACAAATCACAAGCAACAAACAGGAGGCCTGGAAAACAATGTACTGAAAAAGGCCTATAATAGCCAGGCAAAGGATGTATGCTAAACCACACTGCTTTGCCTTTAATGCAATAAAATGCAAAAACGAAAATCCACAGGGCTAAACAAGGTCTGCAAGGTACACAACACACCACACACAACAAAGGCATTTATTTAACACACACCCAAAAACTGAAATACCCCCAAAAATACACATTTTGCAATTCAATCCAATGCCATCCATGCCCTAAATGATGTTTGAAATAAATTCAACACACACCAAAGGAACAGTTGTTTCATCATGCACCCACCCATGACTAGCTCTGGGCCTACTGGCTACCCACAACAATTTTTTTTTTTAAATGATGAAAAGTGCCAACTTGTAGTTGCAGCAACTGCAATGCCCCAATCAAACAAACAACAATACCAACTTACTTGTAAAATCTCAAATCCAAAAGTCCACAAATCCAATGATAATGATGCAGCAGAGTGATCCTTCCAGCTCAAAATCCAAATGAAAAATTAACAGGAGATGGACAAAGCACTGGGAGGAGCCTGCTGGACAGGAACAGGAAGTTGGAGACTCTGTGGCACTTCCTCCCTCTCCCAAAAAAAAGTTTTAAAAAAGAAAGGACTCCTTGCACAAAAAAGGACAGCCAAAAGTCAATCTGAGGAGTTTTTTTCATCCAAATCATCATTTTATAGAAGGTTTTATGCTGCTCGAGATATTATTCTTCTCCAGATTGAAAATTTTGCGTGTTCGGGATCGCAAGCTTCACAAAACTTCCGCCGGATGTCCGATGGCGCGTCCGAATGACGTGTTCGCGATCGCACGTTCTCTCTCGCTGTGTCCGATGGCGCGGCGAATGACATGTTCGCGATCGCACACTCTTGCGGTGTCCGATGGCGCGGCGAATGACGTGTTCGCGATCGCACACTCTCGCGGGATCGCGCGGCCGGCTACCAAATGCTTGTGGCGCACGCGAACGGATAGGAAAACTTGTCAGCAAACGCAGGGATCCCAGTAAGTCGCTACCGCGCACGCGAGAACGCATTTTTAAAGCGCGAACAAGAAAATAATTCCACTACGCCGCGGATCGCGGAATTTTCAGCAATTCCGCGTTTTTTGCGGAACGCGAAATTGCCTAAATTCCGCAAATTCCGCGAGCGGAGCGGAATTTACCGCCCAGGCCTAGTCTAGACAGCCTCTCATCATTACCATCTCAGTCCCCGGTAGGCATCCTTCTTTCCCAGGACCCTGAATCCCGTTGTGGGTCTGGCTTGCTGTATGTGCTGCTGCTGTGAACATCTGGCTGGTGGTTGGATACATTCTTGCTGTAGGATCTGGAATTATTTTTAGATTGAACTGTACTAAGACTCCCCTGGCATGAAACTTCTACTCAGGTTACAAAAGCAAATCCTATGTGCTGCTGTTAGAGAAATATTGGCAAATCATTAACTTTTCCTCCTCCTGAGTCTCTATGCATTTGCCTGTTAAAGCAGAAGATAGTATCCATCGAAGTACCAAGTAGTTTTAATAACACTTACCTGCAGCTTATACATCTGGGACACAGACTGCCAGAATGTGCTCAAATTGACTTCCTTGAGAAGTTTAACAACCCTTTTAATCGCAACATGCCAGACATACACCTTGCAACAACTGAAGGAGGGTTCATTTGTAAACACTGAGGAGCACACATATCCAGTATTCCTGTTGTGAATAGTAAGTGTGATTTAACTGATTTAACTGTAGAGAACATTCCTTTTGACTGGCCCCTTTTTTGAGTATTGTCTTCCTCACAAACTGTTGTTTCTTCAGTGGTACCCTCAAGTGGTTCATTCATATTTCATTTGTGGGTCATGAGTTTGCCTTTTAACAGGACCGGAACTTGTTATCCAGGATACATTGTGCCTGCTATAAGACATTTTGATGATCACCGCGAGAATGAAGAAGGGGTTAAAGAGCTGTTTTAACCACCATTAACATTCTTTTCTGCCATAATCCCATGCATGGTATGACTGAAGCTCAAGACAAGATAAGGAAAAATGCCAAAGTTTTTGTAGAAATAATGAATTCCACTGCAATAACTTTGGGATTAGTGACGGCATAGCTGGATGCCCACACAAAAATGATAGTTAGAATTGAATGGCTTTAAATCGCTTTCTGGTGGGCAGAGGGGGTAGTGGGGTTTGCGCCACTGTATAGACATTTTTTCCAGGAGTTTTATATAGCACAAACTCGACCCGAAGGTATCAGAGCGGATTACATGAGCACCAGTTACGTTACATACAGACACATACATTTTGTGAGGCACGGGGAGATTAAGTGATTTGCCCAGACTCACGGGATGTTGAGCATCCCTGCCAAGACTCGAACCCGATTCCCTAACTTCAAGGTTGACCACTCTAGTTATTAGGCTACATCTCCCCAATTCCTCTCTCAGTATACGTGAACAAATATATCAAAGCATGAAGAAATTGAATGAAATGCAAGCAGGCATCACATTGAGTCCAAGCAGCATCTGGGCACGGCTGGAGGAAGGGGCCTTTGGCCATCTGGGAATTAAGATTTTTTAATCCATATTTTTCTGATTGTGATTGCTCTCTAGATGTCATTATTAATTTAGTGTTGTGCATCATCTAAAGCTCGCACTGCCAATTCGTTTATGCTTGCTACTTCTCAGGTTTAGGAAGGAGGGATTGTGATGAAATAAGCAAGAACATGGTGAGATTGTATTCTATTGAGTGTCTGAAGACTGAAGTTTTTCCTCACGGATTAAAAAGGGGGTGCTGTGAAAACACATTTTACTGTGCTATATTATGCTTGGTATATGTGAGAAGAGAAATGATTATATGTAGCATATTCATAAAAAGAAGTGTGTGAAAACATATTAATCTACTATACAGATATGCCATGTGGGCTACTGGAAAGAAAATGTTTCATTTTGATTCAAAGCTTTATAATGTATTGTGTTCATTGACAACTTTGTTAGGTCATTGTAGACCTAAGAGCCCTTAGGTCCTGTGAAGTACATTGAACATTGTAGGAAGCGTAACCTCGTTTTCAAACCTGTAAGGGAAGCTGGGTTTTGTGAGGAGAATATAGTCAGTATTTGTGGATATGATTGCTATCTTCCTTCCAAGGCCGTTCAAGTGCTTCCTCAGAGGAAAGGTTCTGGACACCTGCATATTTAGATAAATTTTGCCTGAAACTTATCAACTGTTGTCACATGACCTTCTCATATTGACTTAAAATTAGATGAACATGTGTATAAACTAGATCAAAATTTGCATATTTTTGCACCTTGCTCCAACTGACCATTTTTCTAACATAAGGCCCGGTCAGATGAAAACCTTGTTGTCTTTGAGCTTTTGATTTGCTGTCTGCTATTTTTCATTAAACACAGTAACCTTTTATGAGTCAAGCTTGACGAACCTACAGAAACAGGTGCTCCCTTATTCACTATAGAAGGTAACCATGATTATTACGGACGTTTCCGTAAGGACATAATAATGGCTCAGATGTGTGTGATAAGTGTAAACTACTCAAGGTGTAGCCTTAAGATACAAGCTCCACGTTGGTCGGCCAATTGACGAGGAGTGAACTCACCAAGTAAGGCGACAAACAAATCATGTATCCACCATATGTTCCATGAAGCCAGTACAAGCCAAGAGTTGAAAATATTTTTTTTTCTTTTAATGGGCCCTTTTTATTATTTGCCTTTTACACCACTCATTTTTAATTTGGCCTATCTATATTATCACTGGTCTGTTTTTTCGTTAACACACATAACATCCTCTAGAGATATATATAATATATTGCATTAAACACTGTTTGGGCTTGGGCTTCCCTATGTGTTGTGTTCAATTTTTCACAGCTATTAACAGTAGGAGACGTATATTACAAGCAACATCTCATCCCGCTAACCAGACTGACAGAGAACTATGACCTTCTAGCCTCGCAATAAAGGGCTTTAATTCATAACATTAGGTGTAGATGGGGGACTCATGCCACTGATTCAGAATCATACAAAGTTTTACAACTGTTCTTCACTGCAGGGGAAAGCAGTAAATACATATTTTGGATTTACAGGTCCCTACTGGAAATTACCAACCTTAAGTTGTTGCTGCCAGATCGAGATGGGAAAACAAGTTGGGTAGGGTGCTCAGCCATACAAAGTGCGAATGGCCCTTGCACATGCACACAGAAATTCTCTAGGAATATGAGGTTCAAGTACACTCAGTTTAATTATTTCCATATTGACTTACATGTCCCCCAGACAACTAAAAATTACTTGAAGGAAGGAATACTTTCATAGTCCCAGATGTGACCATAAGGATGCAGACTCTATCAATTTGTCTGCGCATGCCTGAAGCTTGAGTTTTTCTCAAGTGAGTGACAGGACAGTTAGGGTACGAGGACTTAAAAAGCTGGAAATGGATGTAATGATCTGGCAATGGTGCTTGCTAAACGGTGCATACCTATGAATTGGAAGGGGGCGCATTATCCCGCCAATTGATAGATGGTGACAAGAAGCCAATGTGCCAGATGATTGACCCCTGCACGGTATGTCGATGAGAAAAGGGACCTTCATAGAAGACCAACAGCCCAATTATGGAATGAAATCCACTGCACCTTTGGAGGGAGGAATGGGAGGGGCCAGTACATGAGAGAGGGTAATCATATTTGTTGAGCTCTGCCCCATCCCCTCCTTTTCCTGCTAATATGTCGTACAAGGTCTGCCCCAGATATACCATTAAAACTCCTACTACCTCAGGAATATCAAGGAGTTCCTTCTTTTTGGCTGTTAGTTTCATTAAAGTTTAATAATTTACACTAATAATCTGCGATTGATTATTTGCTTTCTCCCATTTCCACCATGCATATATTTATCAAAGTTGGTGACTGATTTGCATAAAATAGTGTTTTTTAATATGATTCACTGTGCATGATGGCTATCTGCAATTAACGTACCTGTTAAAACTCACGCAAACTGGAAAAGCAAAATCTAATAAACAGATTTTAAAAATATATATCCGTTGATGCCTCAGGTGAATCAGAATCTAAAAATGATTCTTACACAATAGTAGTAGCAAGGATTGACAGTACCTTGTCATTCAACTATGAACATCCTTCTCTTTTGGGTGGTCAAGCCATACAATTCCTACCGTATTATACACTACTATAGAAATTTGAATCCACATAAACGCCCACAAGCAATACAAAATGCATACAGTACTGGACTAAAAACGAGGGGAAAATATAAGGCAAGTTTTGCCATTGCTAATGATTTAGCTAGTCAGATCATAGCACTGAAATCACAATATTTGACAACATTCACGATTAGAGGTATTCAATATGTTATACAAGATTACCACAAGGGTATCAAAATAGGGCCGCTTTATTCACAGTGAGAATCATGGAAATTCTCCAAAACAATCATGTCATGTTGTCATACATTGACAATACATATTTCAGTGGTGATGACCAAGGTGAAAATTTAGAAAGGGTGGATATAATTGTGATTATTTTAGCCCTACACAGATATAAAATAAACTTTTATAGAACAAAGATTGCCATTCTTAATGTAATCTTTTTGAGGTAGTGATTACCCAGTAAAGGCAAAGTACCAGCAGCAGATTTCTTGCAGAAATATGCTACTTTGCAATCCCTGAATATATTGAGAAAATTAAAATCCCTAATGGAGTTTTTCAATTTTTGAAGGGCTTATTGGTGACATTACGCTGAGCAGGTGAAGTCTTTATACAATTTATTGTTGCCCACTGTTGTGACCTGTCTTAGTTACTATGCATCCTCCCCAGAGTTCCAAGTCTCTGCTGCTCAGCCAACGAGTGAGGTCATTGGATGGTTGGAATATTAAGAGTGTTTGTGCTCGGATGAGTGGACAGTTGGATTGAGAAGGGCTGAGAAGCAGGATTCTGCTCCTGGTGGGGCTTTACCTGATTTACCTGTGACTTGATCTCAACCTAATAAACCTATTTCTTTTGTGGCTTACAAGACTACATCTTTGATTACAACACCCACCTTAACGGAAAATTTGTCAACAAATTCAAATACGATATCTTACTTGGAGTACAAGAAGATATGTTAGAAATGAAATATTTGCAAACTAATGACAATAAGAAAAACCTAGTTATCAGGGTTAACGCCCAGTACATCAGGCTATGCATACGTTTTATTCAATAACGGACAAAAGACCTTCACAGTCTACAAATCACTCAGAGAACATTTTTATAGATGTAGAGGTGGCCATTTTGAAGATATGTCTGTTTGTACAGGAAAACAAATTATACCAACCTTTGTGGCAGTTATTAAAGCTACCATCCCGAAGGCATTTGCATGAAGCAATGGGCTTCAAATCAAGATTCGCTCAGAAGACAAGAGTTTTTTTTATAATATCAACTGACAATAACACAGAATCTTCATATACTACCCATACTATAAAAGTGTGTTCTATAAGAACAGTGGTGCAGCGGTATTTAAGGCTCCACCTTCTGTATATAATTTTTATGCATTTACATATAACATAAATCTTCAAAGTGTGTCTTATTTCATTAATCCATGTGTCTCACCTTAATGAGAATTGTGGTAGGCCATCACTTCTGAGCATATTATGAAATCATATGTATATGTACAGAGCAGGCTAATAATCAATGTAACTGCATTTACTGAATAAACTTGCATTTCAATAATAATCGTTCAATGGCTAACGATTAGTGATGTGTATTCAGTGAGATCCTCAAGTTAATTTAGCTTGAAGTGAGGCAGTAACTGAGCATTGCACATTTAAAGTTTGCCCATATGCTGTTCTTCTGTCCTTTGCTAATTCGTTATCAGTTTCCTTGATAGTTAGAGAAAGGTTTATTGTTATGTATTAGACTGATACTTAGGCCTGAGAAGAGAAAGCTGGCTGTAGATTTGGAGGAGTGATGGTGAAAGGAGTCTCCTGTACCCGGCGTACTTGGAAGATGCAATTCTCAAGGACAAGCAGATGTGTGCCTAATTGTGTGAGATTGGTAATTTAGGGAGTTTACTGGCTCTCTGCAAATGGTGCCATGGGATCGCTGGTAGGAGCTGGTGAGAGTGAGATAGGATGTTCTGGAACTTTCGACTGTGCTTTTAATTAGTGTTCCACAGTTAGTTAGAACTGACTGTTACCCCGACACTGAGGAGAGCAGATCTCTGCTGGGTTTCCCCAGGTGGAAACCTTCATGCTTCAACACTCTTTAGCTTCTTTTAAACTTCGACTGAGGTTCACATTATGCTGACACCTTCTTCTTTTCCCCTTTAGAAATCCCCGACTCTCTTTCATTGCTTAATTTAGACAGGGCGAGATTCTTTATGGAGCATCTAATTTGGATAATTTGCATTCTTTAAATATTGGTTGCTGCTATTCTGTATTTCATAATAGTGAAATTTAGAGTTCTTGAACATTCAAATATTTTGCCTCTATTGATATATTTTCTTAATTGTTGCCAATTTCGCTGATTTATGATTTGCTTAATACTTAGGTAATAAACTTTTATGGTTGAATATCCTCCTCTCTGTCGTTATTTCAAAGCCACATTGGTTTCACGGTATTTGAAATGTGTTTCCAATGCTAGCTCCCTCTCAATACTTCAAGTCGACAACCAAAGATGATTATACCAAGGGATTGAGATTTAAATATCTCAGCACTATCAACAGTTACTCTCTGACTGACGTTGGCACTAAACAAAAATATTCTTATAGCTTGAGCAGTTTTCCAAGATGGGAACTTCAAAGTCTCAAAAACACACACATCAAAGTAATATTAGATTTCACTGCACAGATAGTTAGGATTCATGCCCTTCTCCTAGCCCTTCAGAAGACAGACCCATTAGTTTCCACACTTTCAGATTCTATTTTTTGTGTACAGTGTTACAACAATGACCAAGCCCATTGCCAATTAACTGGATTCAGACATTCAAAAGTTAAATAGTAAATGCTAAAGAGCTGTGGGGAAAGGCGGCTGCCTTGCAGGATAAGCTTCTTCTGGTCCATGTAGGGAAGGTATTCACACTAAATGGTACTGTGCAGCCAATTTAGCTGCAAAGACAGCTATGGGAAACTTTAAGGTTGCTGCTGTTACATGATCTCAGACTAAGATTGATAAAGATCTCATCGTATTTCTGATTGAGGATAATGTTCCTATGGAGTTTAAACCAGAAATACGGTATAAATGCCTCCCCAATGAGTTAGGTTAGACCTCATAAAAGCAGGGAACAAGGACATAGCATCTCCTCATGAAGGCAATATTGCTACACTATCAATACTACAGCAATGATGTTGGTGGCCATATATATCTAAAGTCACAAAAATATGTACAGTAATGTACAATTTGCCAAACAAATAAAAACCGCTACTGCTTCTACACCAGCTCATACTCCTTTAACAATATCTGATAGAATATTGCATATTGGCCCATTGCCAGCTGTCAACCACAACAAGTGTTTCTTGTTTGCAGTCAATCTGTGTTCTAGATTCCAGTGTGTGTGGCCACAAAAGATTGTCACTGCAGTCATAAAATACATTCACTGCCTTGTAGTAATGGGAGCAATGCATATCTTTCCTTCAGACAACACTAAGGTGTTAGCTACTAAATGTTTGCTTTTGCTGTGCCAGCTGTGGGAGTATACCTGTTATTCTCACATACATTTCATCTGAAATTGCACAGCAAGGCCAAATGAGCTAATGGTATGCTTAAATAAGCCTTGACTGCGGGGTGCTGGACACTGCGGTTCCACATATCAGGCTCAATGAGCATCCAATAACTTGCTAAGGACTGTACTAAATGGCCACACACTGGCCTCACACTGTCCTAAATTCTCTTTGGAATACTAATGCATGTACCTGAATTGCTGTTCCTGGAAAGATGAAGAAGCAAAATTATTAACCTGGCTCATGTCGCGCGGTTGCTTAAGAGGAAATCCTGCAAACAAGAAAAGTTCTTCTTACTGCTCGACCATCTATCACACACTTGAGGTGAAAATATGTTTGATGACAGGGAGCCAAGAAAGAGGGTGAGTGTATACCGGCCTGGTCGACAGAGACTATAGGTACAACATAGATGAGCATTTAGAGAATGGAGAAAGTGGTGTGCAGACCAAAGCTGTAGAGACTGGGAATGCAGAACAGGAGAGGGATTTTGAGATCATGAGAAGGTGAAAGACTAATAAAAGAAAAGGAGGAGCCAGGTCGGTGCTTCCATGTTAGCTTTAGCAGAGTTAGAGAGCTGAACAATTTGCAGCTCAACTTCATTGGTTGTAAGGATTCCCGCTGCCATTAGTTCATTCGCTGTTTGGTGTTTCCATGTTTGTTATATTTCCTCTATCCTCTTAAGTTTGTTCCCTTGATCTTTCTGTTTGGCATTCTACATGTGTGTCAGCTGTTGGTGCTCCCGAGTCTGTGGAGACTTAGTGGAACAGCCCAGGGTGGTCAACTGCCCCTTCACCGGAGTAAAAGTTAAGTGAACAGAGGTGGCATCTAGAAATTTACCAACATGTTCAGAGTATGTGAAACATATAATGAATATCTGTTCATTTATATTCTAAATAATTCCAATGTGTGAGAAGCCTGAGCCCAGTACGAGCAGTGGGAGGTGTTATTGTATGAGCGATAAGAGCTGAATTAAAATCAAGCCTGTGAGAAATCTATGGTATTTCCTGTAGAGTGAGTGTGTCTGCAGAACTAGCCCATCTCTTGCATCCCTTCTTCCTCAGATAAGGGATTGGAGGATTTTCATTGGCAATTTTTGTCACAACATTGTCTCCCGGATCCACTTCACATTATCATCGAAGTGGAGGTGCATACAGGCGGCTCCTGCAATTGGGCGAGGTAATTCAAGAAAGGATTCTGGTGAAAGTATCCTTTGGACCGTCATATAACCCACCTGTGCCAGATTTTGGGGTAAAAAGCACTTCTAAGGTAAATTTACCACCATTGCCTGGCACTAAGAAAACAGGAAGGTTTGAATTGAACACATGAAAGAGCAACATCTGGCTGAATCTAATCAGCAGATCCCCACCGATGCCAAAGTGCCTCCAGATTTGAATAACACGTCCTCTTCCTATTCTTCTGTTACTGCCAGAAGAGATCAGCAGAGTTGAGATAGTCTCCCCAGTCATAGTCCACAGTCAAAATCATAGTCGCTGTTCGCCCAATAAACTCAACAAATTATACCAATGCTGATTTGGTGCAAGCATAATCAGTGATTAAACCTACTTCAACCTCAACTTCATCAGCATTGCTGTTAAACACATCTACACCAATTAAAGATTTGGTTCCTTTACAAAAAATGACAAGAGTGGGTCTTCCTCCATTTCTCTAAGAAACCCCAATGTCTGAAGTCAGCAGGCGGTGATCTAGATGGATGATCACCTGTTTCTGCATGGTGTTATAGTCAGATGTTTTTACTAGCTCCTGCTTCCTTTTGTGGAGGAACTACTGTGTACAAGAAGAACCGACAGTTCTGTTCAAGAAATTTGGAACTGGCACTATCAGATGTCACACCACTTGATGCTAATTTCCAAACCCCAGAGGGCTGGCAGAGGCTACTGGGCCTCTACTTTGGTATTTGAATGTGTGTGCTACTTGTATCCCTGGTCTCATCATATTATGGCTCTGCAACTCTTTCCCCACGTGACTCTCAGGTTAGACGCTTCTCAGGGAGTTATTGTGGGGTGCTCAAGCTCGGCACTCAACAATCAACTAACAGACGCAATAATTCCAATGTCCATCCCAGTGCTTGCCTTCAAGAAAAATGAAGTATTTGTAATCACACAGTTGTGGTAGTACAGCGCAATTTAATCAGTTTGTGTTCCTGAGTGCAATTCTATTTTGTGGTCCTACGCCTCCCTGATCTCCCTCACTAGTCCCTTTTGGGTGGCCTTCTATTAGCAGGGTCAAACACCCTTTGGATTCAAAGAAAGAGTGAATCAAGTGCAGGTGTAACCCTTCTGTTCAAGCAGCCAAATGCAAATTCAGTTCACATCTTACACTATTAGCAGGGTCAAACACCCTTTGGATTCAAAGAAAGAGTGAATCAAGTGCAGGTGTAACCCTTCTGTTCAAGCAGCCAAATGCAAATTCAGTTCACATCTTACACCCTTCAGTGGATTGGGTAGGCACCAATTGAGTCTTTGTTTGTTTCTTGTAGCTTAGAAGGAACCTCCATGCATCTTGCTGTGGGGGTCGAGGTGAGCAAGTAGTTCAAAATGCTACCATGAAAGCCGGGCACTTGTAGCGTCTGACTACGTGCATGCCCAGCTTCAGTCTCTTAAGGTTGAGGAGCTGGCACAAGTGCAGATCCAGCTGTAGCTGTGTTTGGCACTTGCAGGGATGTGGCCCCATCTGATCGCAGCTGGGCTTGGGACAATAGTGGTCACAGCAGTTGCAGCCCGATCAGGCCAGAGTTAGGAAGTTGCAGCGCCCATCTATCCCCCGTCCAGGCCTATGTCAATAATGGCAAGACAATCATGCAGTTGCAGGCCCTGTCTGGGCCTATGATGATCATGGCAGATGTATCCCCTGTTCGAACCTATGATGATAAAAGCAGTTGTAGCCCTCATTTGGGCCTTTTGTTGTTCAAGCAGTTGCAGCCCAGTCAGGGCCTACAATCGTCACAGCAGTTACAACCCCATCCGGGTCTTTAAGGATCACAGCAGTTCCAGCGGTTCCCACCAGAAACTGAGTTGAGAGACTAGGCAGATGCCCTAGTCATGCAGGACTCTCTCGGTTTACTCTCAGGCAGTCAGATCTCTCTGAATATTTTTCACCCACCGAGGTCACGCTGGACTTCTCTTGTCGTGGACAGTCTCTCCTCCTGCAGGGCCAGGCAGACTGCTTCCTTCTCTCTGCTAGGCAAGCAAGGTTCTAGGTGTTTCAGGCAATCAGAAACTGGTGATGTCCCTACACTTTTAGAAGAGTGGCTGTCAGTCAGACGCCAGCCCTGGTTGGACAGTAGTCCTTTGAGTGCTTGGACATGTACTTGGAACTGGAACCAAGTGGGATGTTTGGGTCCAAGTTCTAGGCAGAAGATGTGAAGCCAATGTCTCATACTGCAGAGGCACTTTCAGGTGTCTTCTTCAGGCTGCTCTCCATACACAGCCTTTGTGTAAGGTGATATTTCTCAGAGCAGGTAGCACTGCAGCTGTCTCCAACCTGGAGCGCCCACAAAACAGAATGAGGTGTAAAGTTTCTGCACCGGGCTGCCATCAGCCCAACTGAAGGACTAATCAGGGACAGACAAAAGGGCAAGCCTTATGTAGAGACATCCTCACCTAACACAACAGAGACGGCAGTCCCACTCCTGACCCCTACCATCCACCAAATGGAAAAGTTCAGGAAGACTAATCTGCAGCTCCCTGCTAACAAAAGGCCTCATAGAATTTCTTAAGTTAGCCAAGACTTCATCCTCCTCACATGATTGTTTTGTTCTCATCCCTCCAGCAACAGGAATGCTGGCAACACACCTGCACTATGTGGGAGCACTGTCCTCGGAATGTCATCCTATGCTATGTCAGGCATGGATCGCACCGACCCTTTTATCCAAACTCACTCATATACACATCTTATTATCACACCTGTGTTGCACACACAAAACATATGCAATCACTTGACATACACATGGGATGACAGCACAAGAATCTGGGCATACACATAACATCCTAACTTTACACCAGTGGGCCAACCCTACTAATGAAACAGAAAAAAATGTCTTGTCAAACAACTGATCTGCCACCAATGCTTTATATGCTATTACCAGGACAGGAACAGTATCCCTCTGTCCACAGTGAGGGCACCTCGCCAGGACACAGGAAATGTCCAGGACTTCACACACTCAGGGACAGACCTAGACATCTGTGTACATATTTAGAATTGATGGTACTTTTTGGGAGAAGGCCCGTCCCACCAAACTCTACATAAGGTCCTACGGTTTTATCTCAGCCATAAATAGCCGGATACACCACCCACAGCTCCTCCCCTACTGTGTGCTTGTGCCTCCCTCCATGCTTACTGTCCCTGTGCTGGAATACTCTGCCGGAGTTCTGTCGGTGTGTACTGGCGTATAGCGTGTACCTCGTGTACTGTTGTAGGTGGGGTCTTTTCTATCGATCGTTATTCTTTTGCAGACGTTTTGTGGTGACTTTGGAGGTCAACAAAGAGGCCTCAAGTAGCAAGATTACGCCAATCATAAATAAGAATTTTTGAGCAAGCTCTATGGCACTCAATATTTGTGTCCCTATATGCTTATAAATAATATATGAACCATAAATTTATAAAATGTTTGGTAGACCCAAGCACAAAGATTTCTAATAATAGCTTCTTTATACATAGTGCTTGTTACTCCAACTGTGTTGTTTCTCAGCACTGAAATTATGTTTGATTATTGTTATGTTTCTCAATCTAGCAACCTCGAAAGAATGAAAAGCTAAGTCAGCCTTGCATGGATTTGCACTCGTGCCCAGCAGGTAGAACTCTAAAAGGAGGAAGAGAAACTCTGACCTGTCTGCCTCACCTCTAATTAAACCATACTCATCAAACAGCAGAAAAGCAAAGTGTCCCCAGTCAAGGGTCAAATACAAGGTTACACAAAAAAGATCAATTCGTTTTCTTTCAGCCCCAGGAGCAGAAAGTAGCAGGAGAAAAACTGTGCAGCAGAAAATGCCACATTCATGCTTTATGGTACAGAGTGGATTACTGTTGATTACTGTTTGTATGCACTTCCCATGCTGTTGTCTCTTTACGGGATACTGATTACACCCCTTTGTTTCGTCTGAATAGTTACTTTCAGGAGAACTGAAGCACTTTTCCTCCTTCCAACATATGTTTTGTTTGCAAAGAATAAACTTTTCTATTTTTCTGTAACCAGATTTACCTCAAATGACTCAAAACGGCTTCTATCTCTTTGTGTTGAAGACTATCTAAGCCTTGCTTTGAGTTTGTAAATTACAATGGTTAGGCCTCTGTTTCTTTACTGATAATTTTTATAATGGCTATTTATTTTGCCATAACTTAGAAGTCTGTTCTGTTGTGATTCCTAACCCACATCTGCAAATCAGCGCCTACAGCTCCAGAGCTCTGATTTGCATTTCAATAGCCGGACCCATTGGCTTCCATTCACATTTCTGCTCTAAAAGCTGGAGTGCTTGGATGCATTGTGTTTGTGTTTGTGTGAGCTGCAGCATTAACAAAACAGAAATAGGGACCGTGCAAAAGTGGAGGGGATGGTGCAAAATGTGTGATTTATTTTGTTTAGTTGCTGCTTTTTAGCCATGTATCTGTGGCACATTAATCCTGGTGTTTATTTTTTGCCTTTTACTAAATCCCAAAATATGTGCATCAGTTGTAGACAAAAATGACGTATGCCCTGATGAAAGCAAGGGCAAGCCTGTCCTCTCCTACTGCCTGGCTGAGCAGTGAAAAGGAACCATAATTGGGAAGCAATGGACCTTCAAACTCTTAGGCCCAAGAGCCATTGCACCTGCAGCAATATTGATTATTAAGTCCCTGATGTGTATTATCTGTCTGTGGCATAACCAAGCTTGAGGGCCCGCCCTGCAAAGTACATGGGTGGGGCCTCCCATGGTCTGGACCCAGTCAGGAGCTCTCAGGCCAGGAGCCTGCCACCCATGCACAGTCACGGTATGGGCCCCCTGGAGCTCAGGGGCTACTGCACCGCGGAGCTGCGGGGGTTATTGTTATGCCACTGTTATCTATCGTAAGAAAATGGGTGTGAAGTATAAGGTGGAAGGGGCGTTAAAGAACCAACCATAAATCCTGCGTCATGACCAAACATCATTACAAGAGGAGGTGGAAGCGAAAAAACAGTGGGCCTGATTAACAAAGGACAACTAACACTTTCGTGTCAGTTTACGATTCTTTGCTATTCACAAAGAGATTTACGAGTAGTATCTTTACGAGTGTTGAGTCTCTGCACTTAAAAAGATAGGTCTTTGTATGTGTGGAGACTCCGCACTCGTAAAAATACTACTCGTAAATCCCTTTGGGCCTCATTTATGAACAGTGTTGCATCGCTGCGTGAAAACAGCGATGCAACACTTTTCAGTGTGCTCTCCTTGCGAAACCATGGATGCACCGTATTTACTGTACGAGCATGGTTTACACTTAGAGAAAGCCTTCTGTCTAAAAAGATTAAACAACCACTAGAAAAGTTGGTCTGTGTGTCCACTTATGGGCCACACACCAATAGATTTCGTCAAATCATATTAAAGAATTGGCACCTTCTTCAAAATTTGGAATGTCCTTTTGATAAACCAATGTTCGCCATGAAAAAGGATACCAGCATAGGCCAGCAGCTGGTACGGGCTGAACTTCCCACAATGTCAAAAAAACAAGATGTATTGTCCCAATGGAAGTTAAATCCAATTCAAGACCACCACAAATGTGGCAACTGTCTCGCCTGTGATTCTACCATGGAAGGACTAGAATTTGAGCATAATCGAGTCAAATGGGTGCACAAAACCTTTTCAAACTGTAAGATGAAGAATGTCGTCTGTGCAATTATTTGCCCCTGCCAGAAAATATATATTGGAAAAACTAACCAAGAGGTCAGGTTGCGAATTGTACAACATCGCTCACGAATTCGGACTAAAGTCCAAAATGCACCGATGGTCAGCCATTTCATACAAGCCAACCATACTGAGAAAGATTTCAAATGGACTGTACTGTGTGTTATAAAGCAAACCCCCAGAGGAGATGTTGAGGTTCAATTGTTGCAGAAGGAAGCCTACTTGATTTAGAAATTTAATAGTGCAAACACAGGCTTGAACGAACTGTCAGAAATTTCGAGAACATAAACAGTGTGGGTCCATCTGCCAAAAAATCCATGAGGTGGCAATTTATGCCATGGAAAGGTGAAGCAACTAGAACTATATCTCCAGCTCCAGGAGCGGTAGTTCTAAGAATGAACTACAGGACCAAAGATTCGCTAGTTAAGATTGACGCAATAAGTCTTTTGTAACCATCCCTCTGAAAGACTGTCCGTACGACTAACTTTGAACTACAAGATCCAGGCTCCACCTTGAAGATTCGGGAGCACGCCCTTCCGAAACCGGAAGTTACAAGTATATGAGGAGGCAGATTCCTATGCCGCGGTAAACACCCGACCGGCTGAAGCCGCACATTGTGAACGAAGAGCTGACGCTGCCATACGTTTTGTATTTTAAGTAAGTGAGCGAAACTGCTAAGCATTTAATTTCAAAGTTACGAGTGGACACAATTGTAACGGTCAGGTTCTGTTACAGATATTTGAAGACGAACGCCCGAATTCTATCCGGCAAGTCCCGCTAAGGGGATCGCACTGCAAACCCGAGGCTGTCATTTACAATACATATAAAAGTAGGTCCATTGACCGTGTTATCCAACAACTTTGTGTAGGATTTTGTCTGAACTAATAATAATGAAATCGATTGGGTTTCAGACGAGACGGTCGACAACACGAGTGTTTTGGCATTTCGTTAAAGGAACAAGACGACTTTAAGCAGCAGCTGAGGGGCACGCACTGCAAACCCGCGGCTGCCATTTAAGACTTTTGCAAATACGCATACAAGTAAGTCAATTGACTGTGGTGCTTAACAAACTTATGTAGGACCTTTTTCGGCACCGATTCGGCACTCCCCTAAAGAAAAAGACGACTTCAAACAATTTTGTTTGTTAAAAATTTTAGAGTAATCAAGATACAATTAGAAAAGGAAGGGCAATACTTAAGAAACCTAGTTGTTTTTGTGTTTTTTAGATATTACCCGGTCCCAGTCCTAGCCCTGAAGATCATCCCGAAAATTGCACTGGGACTTGAAACACGTCGACGCGCAATACCAAAGGGCAAAAGATGTGCTAAAATTAGAGAGAGCCTTACAGGGGATTATTTTTGAATATGTAAACCCGTGGGCTAGAATTCTACTCCCTTTGGCCAGCAACCCTTGAATGTTATTTAAATCTGACAATGAACTTGGAGTAGGGTTGCTGCGTAAATTTGACTGGTTGAATTTGAAAAATTGTTTTTGAGATTTATGTATTACTGATTTTGTTGATTATGTCTAGTTTCTGTCTGATTTTGTTTGATGTATCAATGTAAGCACGAGGTGTTATCTCTATCTGTCTTTGAATTAAGTATTTAGTATTTCACAAAAATCGTTTAAAGAAATAACATAATAAATTATGTTGATCAAGACATTCAGCAGCTTGGTCTAATGTTGCTAATGTGAAACGGCATTAAAATTATCAGCTAGATTATATTTGTTTCATGTATATTACGGGACCAGTCTGGCTGTGTGATCCAGGGCCAACCCCTTTGTGTATAAAGTATTTACTGTATGGTGCTCCATGTCACAAGGATTTACAGATACGTCAGTATTCCTGACGTATCTGTGGGCGTAAAAGTGGCGCATTACTGGGTGTATCTTAAAACAGATGCAACTCCAGCAATGTGTCCCTTCACATGGGGTAAGCCCCATGTGAAAGAGCCTGCGTCACTCCTTACGCCTGCTCTGAAGCACTGCGCCACTACTACAAGCCTTTTTTGTGGGGCAACGCCCACCCTGCATACATTATACCTGACACAGGTCTAATGTAGCCCAGGGGTTTACAAAGTGACACATCTGCCTAGATGCGTCACTTTGTAAATATGGCGCAGGGTGGCACAAAAAGTGATGCAACAGTGGCGTTAAGGGCTCATAAATAAGTCTTTTTGTGAATAGCAAACAATCGCAAACTGACACGAAAGTGAAAGTTTACCTTTGTGAATCAGGCCCAGCATCTGTGAGATTGATCAGACACACAAACACCACTCATTTCTGAGGCTGCAGTTATGAATGCCGAGTTCTGTATTTTCTGGGCTAAATTCACCGGAAGTTAGAACAGTTGAAGTGGCTCAGCAGGAAGAGAAATCACAATAAATGACAGCTAAGGGATGGAGCATATTTTTCTGTTAAAATGTTAATTGCTAATAAAATATGCTCAATTCTGGGCCCTGATAGTTCTGTGAATGCAACATCTGACTCACGGGATTTTATTTTTTATTGTATTTGTTGATTTTCTTTATCATGCGCACACTGAAAATAAATTGTTTCTAGGAGCCATCTGGCTTATTGATAAAATAGCATATCCTAAAATGTCACTGCAGACATCGCCATTCTGATGTGACACAACAGGTATTGTGTGAACAGAAATGTTTTCTTTGCTCAACCGGTAGACATTTGTTGGACTTGCCCTTTCTGCAGGGTCATCTCCAAACTTTGTGCCTCACTCTCCTGTTTTCTGAACCCGTTTTGTTGGCCATAGGACTCTGTGCACTTTGCCACTGCTACCAGTGCTAAAGTGCTTGTGCTATCTCCCTAAAAACATGGTGGAATTGGCTTATACCCAATCGCACATTTACTTTACTTATAAGTCCCGAGTAGAGTGATACTACATGTACGCAAAGCCTGTAAACTAAGTGGGCCTGCAGCACTGATTGTGTCACCAACTAAATCGCCCTTTAAACATGACTCAGGTCTGCTATTGTAGCCTGTGTGTGCAGTCTTAAATTGCCATGTCGACTTGGCAAGATACCTTTTGACAGGCTAAAACCTTCCTTTTTAATACAAATCAGTCACTCCTAAAGTAGGCAATACAGAGCCCAGAGGTTAGGTGCAGTGCATTTAAAAAGTTTGACATTTTACCTTTACATTTTATATGTCCTGATAGTGAAAAAACCCCAAATTAGTTTTTCACTGCTGCAAGGCCTACCTCTCCTATAGGATAACATTGGGGTTGACTTATTACATTTAATAGGCTGCGACTTCCAATTGGTTGAGTTTGTTTCTAAAGAATTGTAATTAAGAGCCCTCTTTATTGGTGAAGTCATATTTTTTATAACAATTCGATTCGATTCAATCTTTATTTCGGTATAAAAAGACCATAAAAGGTTTTGCAAATAAAAATACAGTTCAAGGGATCAACCTCGTGTCATGACGAACTTAAGATACAATACTGCCAAACACACTAGACACTCTATTAAATAATCGACCATATTATAACAATAAAATAATATATCTAAAATTTCACAATTTAGCATTTCAGCTTAAAAATAGATAAAAACGGGTATGAGGAATGTTCATATCAGGCCACAAACGAGATTCAACTATACAATTCAATAAATACATCTAAAATAGTGTATAAAAAAACACTTGTTTCAGTAGTAAATATAAAGACTAGTCTATTGGTTATTATACAATTCATTTTATAGTCATAAAGTGCATGTGCCAAGTCCGTTATGTTTTTAGTAAATCAACCTAGAATTTCAGGCCTTTCCTTTTCCTTACTAAGCTTACACCAAACAAATACCTGCTGACACTAAAAACCACTGTTTGCGTGGTGTCCGATCGTAATAGTCTTTCTGCCTCATGGCAGGATCTGGTACCAAGGAGTCGACAAATGGGTTTAATCCATTTCCTCCTACATCGTGAATAGGCTGGGCAGAAGAACAATAGATGTAATTCATTTTCTAATAAACCTAAATCACATGAAACACATCTACCCTCCTCTGCTTCACCTAACGTCCATTTCACCATATTTGCCTTTATCTGTAGGACACCATAGCGATATTTTAAATATAAAGATTTAGCTAACTGTGGTTGTATTTCATCTAAAAAAGGTTCAAACTTCCAAACTGTTTTTATTAAGAGGAACCGTGTTGTCAATGAGCCTACGATAGAAGAGTGAGACGAAAAATCATGTATAAATGACCAGTAGGTTTGCTTTAGAAGCTTTTTAGAGGCCATGGTCAAGCCAGAGGGCTCCTCCCAATAGTGCTTGAGTCCCAATTTAAAAACCAATCATGTATGTGCTTCAACCAAGTCAAGCCAGTACCTCCTTTGAATCTTAGGATTTCCTCGAGCCCCTCTCTATAATGAACAAGTTCCTCTGTAGACCACAGGCGAACCCAAAATAACAATGGCCTTAGGCTTGCCTGATCGACCAACAGGGAAAATTTAAATCCATCAAGACAGGTGCTAATGGTGTACGTGTCGGAAGACCTAAAACTTTCCTAAGAAACTTATTTTCACCCACCTTGAATGTGTCCTTCGTCATGGGGCCCCACAGCTCCGCCCCATATAATGATGCCGATTGCGCCTTATGCTTGTATACTTCAAGAGCGGGTGAAACTGCTTTAGACAAACTACTTTCAATTTTTCTTATTATTGGGAAAGTATTTTGGAGTAATTTAGTTTTACTTTTTTCTAACTGTGGTCTCCAAGTCATTTTTGAGTCCAAAGTGATACCTAAATAATTAAAATCATGCACATACTCAATCTTCTGGTTATTAACAGTTAGATTTTTCCTAAAGGTTTTGTGTGGGTTAACTGCCATATATTTGGTTTTGCTAGAGTTTATTTCTAGACCCTTAGCTTCGCAGTATATCCCAAAAATGTTTATTAAACTTTGCAGGCCTTTAGGAGTTTGGGAAATTAAAATCGTATCATCAGCAAAGAGGAGTGCCGGTACAGGCACCCCTCCTAGCTTAGGGGAGTCGTGTTCACAATCCAGAAGGTATTCAGGGATGTCATTGACATATAACGAAAATAAGGTCGGAGCTAGGACGCATCCCTGCCTTACGCCCCTTTTAACCTCAATAGGCTCAGTAAGTTCACCCAGTGGACCCCATCTGACCCTTGCCCAGCTATCTTCATGTAATCTAATTATCTGCAGGAGAATTTCTCCCGGTACCCCTGGTTTTTTAAAGATTTCCAAAGAAGATTTCTGGGGATAAGGTCAAACGCTGCCTTTAGGTCCACAAAGGCAATATATAGGTGGCCCTTCCTGAATATTGTATATTTCCAGGCTATACAAAGAAATCTAAAAACCTGGTCTGTCGTGCTAGTCTTTGATCTAAAACCTGCCTGATATTGTGATAAAATATTGTATTCCTCAATCCAGTCAGTCAATTTATTTAAAATTTGCCTCGCGTATATCTTCTGTAAAACGTCTATAAGACTAATTGGTCGATAGTGTGAGGGGTTTTGGCGATCACCCTTTTTAAAAATAGTTGTTATCTCTGCCCCTTTCCAGGTTTCTGGTATTGGTGTGCCTGAGGCGACAGAGTTACACAACAAATTGATATAAGGGCCCCAAACCTCTTTGTCGTGCTTCCATAAATCGCCAGGTATTTTATCAGGACCAGGAGCCTTCCCTGATTTTACTACGTCTATTGCTGCCATTGTTTCTTTCAAACTAAAAGATAATGGAGCCATGCTTGAGGCTATTTCATAGTCTGCCGGGCAGTAATCAATATCATTCGAGGAAGCGGAGTAGAGACTAGAAAAGTGTTTTACCCAAATATTTGCATCTAGGAAAAGGTCTTTACTACATCTCCCATTCTTATTACCTTTTGATACTAACCGCCAAAACCAATTTGGTCTTTTGCTTTGGCAGCAGCGATTAATTCGGTCCAGATGTTATCCTCCCATTCTTTCCTGGTATGAGCTAATAATCTCTTATATTGAGTCCTTTTTTTCCCTTAAGGCCACTATATTTTTGGTTTTAGATGCCAGAATAAGCTCCTTTTTACAATGCGGCATTCTTTATTATACCACGGACTACTCAACTCGCTGGCCTCTAAGATCCCCTTATTGGATTTCTTCGGAATTTTGCTTAATATAGGTGTCAAATCTTTGACTAATCTACGATGAAGTTCCACAATTGGGATCTCTGAAGCAGGTGAGTCTACATACGGGAAAACCGTATTTGCAAAAATATCGTAAATCTGCTTGATTGCCGCTATGTTTCCCCTATAGAGGGTCATTTTAGAGCTCTACGATTATTACTTAATAGTGGTTCTATATTACCACTGTCAGGTTCTCTAACCCTCAGAGCAACCAACTGAAAAAAATATACCGCCAATGTCAAACATAGTGGGTAGTGGTCGCTCTCAGTTCTAGCATCAACTACTAGGTCATGGGCCATGGGCCACAATTCAATCGAAACTAGTATGTAGTCTATATGGCTCTTTAGATTGTTTCTGCTAAATGTGGTGGCGTTTGGACTATCAGAAGACAATCGACCATTGCAAGCTCGTAAGCAGTGCCCCGAGACAAGTCTTAATAGCTGAGCGACGGCAGTTGTGCAGGGCACTACCAGGGTGCTTTCCAATGGCGGGATATTATTAGCCAGATCTTCTTCTTCAAAAATGTTTTCTAATCCAACCGCAGGTTCAAATTTGCGGTTGAAATCGCCCCCCAAAATTATCAAAGCCCTTGAATCAATAGAGCTTAGAAAGTTATCTAAAAACTCAATGACCTCCGATTCCGTACTTGCCGAATATGGCCTAGAATAAATGTTTAATATATAGATTTCTTTTTTATCAGGTGTGGTAAATTTTATTCCCAGAATATCCTGCGATGGGGTTTCAACTAATTTAACATCAATACCTAAAGTCACCTTTACCCAAATAGAGAGGCCTCCCGAGGGCCTCCCTCTAACTGAGGGGATGGCATCTTTGCTAAAGGTTTTAAAGCCTACCTTATGAAAAGGTTCTAGGGCCCAAGTTTCTTGCAACAAAATTATGTCACTCTGCCCAATATATTCCTGCCATACAACATCTTCCATGTTCCTTTTAAGTCCTGCAATATTCCAGGAGATCAGTTTTATCTCTCCTCGACGATCCGCCTCACTTTGTTCCTTTTGCACATCTTGTGTTCTAGAGTTATGAGTAAGGTGATAATTTCTAATATCCCTTCTATAGTTCTTGGGTGGGTTAGATAGCTCGTTATTCAACTTAATGCCCTCGACCAAGAGTTGCTCGTTCTCCTCCACCAAAAGTGGCTTCTGCAGATCGTTGTTAACCTGGACTTTCGCTATCTCTCCATCTACTTGAACCCTACTCATTTCTAATTTATTGTCATTTTCAGAAGTCTTAGATGTAGGGACTTGTGACTGGGGTGCAGATAGTTGTCAATCTTGGGCATCCAAATCTGAAAGTGCACAATATCTATTTGTCGTTGGTACAGGAGTAAACCTATTGTTTGAATGCCCTAACTGCGGTTTGTAAAAAAAAAAAAAATGGGAGTGTACAGATATTAGTAAAGTGTAATGTCTCACATTTATTCAAAAGATAGCGAACCAACTGAGGCCTTCGAAAATTAACCACTATACAATCTCCATTTATATTTTTAATGGATTGACCTATCCAGCCCACCCTACGGACCATCAATATCTCCTTAGTATCTAAGGGGTGAAAACTTTTGTGCTTTACAAGCCAATCCACAGTTTTATTCCGTAGATCGTCCCAGCTTTCTCTCTCGCTCGCTCTAAGAGCGGGTACACCAGCTAAAATTAGTGTGTATGGACATGAGGCTGGGGGCAGACTTAATATATCCGAGTTAGGCTTCAATAAATCTGTGGTAGAAGTTTTGCTAGAGTTCAAGGTCGGGGTCGGAACATGTACCCTGCCTATATTGGGTTGCACTGCGCAGTTATTCTGTGTACCTAGGGGTTTTGGACCGTTTACTGCCTCCTGGGGCCTGTCTCCCGTACTAACATGAGTGGATTTGGTAGTATTGCCACCCTGTACTTCCCCATCGTGGTGTGCGGTTCCAGCCACTCTTTCATGGTTTTCCCTGTTTGACTCATCTACCTTTCTTCCCACCATGTTATGGCCTAAGTTTTTTATTACATTTTCAAGATAATTCAGTTTGTCCCAAAGCTGTGAAAATCTCTTCTTAAGCAATTCTTGGACATCGTTAACCGTTGCACCTGTAATTACATCGTTACTGGCGGCATCAGTTCCGGTGGTAGCCTCCCTGGTATTAATGTGGCTAAGATCATGGAACACCTGAACCATATCTGTCTGTGTGCCAACGGAACTGCTTTTAAATTGACGCGTAGTTGTGTTATAGTCTATATTTGGGCGGTCCATTATTTGGGGGCCCTTCATAGGCTTAAGTTTCTTTACAGGTGCCCCCCGTTTTCTTTTTACTGGCAAAACTTCCGTTTTTCGTGCTGCCACGTTCTTCGAGGCCCTGATTCTAGTGACTCTGCCCACATGCACTTTTGGAACTGTTTCTGGGCCTAGCACGATAGGCGAAGGACAAGACGTAGATGAGATGTTAATGGGGGAAATAATAGACGGGCCATCATGAACACAGTCTCCTGTTCCAACTGTCTGAGTGTCCACTAGATGATTGTCCCGATGGGTGGATGGATCCAGGGAAAGACGTCGCTCAGTTAGTTCTATCTCATGGATCAGTAATGTTTCGGCCCGGACCAAAAAAGCATCTAGCGTACCCGCCACTCCCTTTCGTTTTTCCATTATATAATGAATCTCAGTTAATAATGCAATAAACAAAAAAGCAGAACAATAGTATATTGAAGGTTCCACAAAAGGCAATACCTTCGATAGCCAGCAAATTTCCAGTCAGTAGCTCTCAGGGGCACGATGTTAGGGGACTTGCCCAGCCCAGCCTTTTCCGGGCGCAGACGGGCCCGCCCTTGGCCCGCGCGCGTCCCGCGGGAGGGCCGCTGTGCTTTTATCGCGCCCCCCGGTACAGTGACGGGATTGCAGGCGGGATTGCAGGAGGCCTCTGGGGGATGTAATCTTGTTCCCCTCTTGGCCAGGAAAAAAAAAAAATCCAGCCTCACGGCAGCGAAGGCTGCACAGCAATGGACCAGGTCAGGTCAGTTTCCAAGAAGCGTTCCGTCTTATCTGCAAACTCTCTCACAAACTTAGAATAGTGTCATGGTCATATCTGCGCAAGAGTCAGCCTTCCTCCCTTTAATCCCCTCTCTTCTATAAAGGTGTAACTGGGGGAATAATGTGGAGTAATACAAAAAACTACAACTCCCAGAAATCCTGGGAATATGAGAGGAAGGTGCTTGACAATTCACCCGGAATCTTCACTTGGATTTTGCCTTCCTGAGCAAGCAGCCAGCTCATTTATTTCATTACATTCCACTTCCCTCGAAACTCTGCATATCCTAGCGTGTTCCTAAATGCTTTACCCTTTGTTACCGCTTATCAGCTGAAGTGGTGATTAACTTGGCTGGAAGCCGCCGCGCTGCTTCACTCCGGATTTTTCAACAGGAGGCTGGGGCTCCCTGCCGGGATACTTGTGGGCAGCTGTCAGCAAATTCCCCGAGGTATCGTTACTCCTCCTTCTTCTTTAATGAAATATTGAAGAAACAATTGGAAACTTCACATTTGCTCTGTATTTCGGTGCAAGTTCAATGTATAGGCAATATCTTGATGGTGTCTAAAACTGCTGCCGATGCAGCCGTAGTCCGTGGTCCGCCGTCGGGCCCCCCGCCCAGTGGCAGACCGTGTTCGAGAGAACACGAGGCTCAAGCGTCAGCCAGGTTCTCATAGGCTCAGGTGCTTGCATTAGATTACTGCAGATGGAGGAAGCGGCTTCTAATAAAGCAGGAGTCAGTACCAAGGTGGTGTCCCTGTGTAGTAAAGTTATGAGAGCGTAGTCTGCAGTGCACCATGTGGAGATTCCATCCCAAGAGTGACCACGTAAACGTCTTTACCACGCGTATGCCTTCCACGAACGACTTTACAACGCAAGCTTCGTTGGCTGGCACAGGCAAGTCTTCATATAACAATTCAGAAAATGCCACTTTTAGGAAGATAGCATCATCTTGTCCCAACCACTTGGTGAATGTTGCCTGTATCCTTGGTCACATGACTAGGTATAGTTGGCAGTTAGTCTTTGCATATTGCTTTCAGACAGTGAGAGAAAGGGTAGCTAGGTGTTGGCAGGATGGGCTACTCTTGGTTAACGAGGGGAGGAGCTGTTACCTACCAAACTTCCATATCACAAAGACCCTCCCCGGGAACTCTCTTAAAGGGTTTGACACTAGTCTATTGTGACCCCAGACAATCTGGGGCCAGGGCAATGAGGCAGGAAATTCCAAGCACCTCTGGGGTGGAATTCTATGGAACCCCCACTTCATAAATACTGGAACTGAGACACAAACTCTTCAGTACACTTCTGGACCTGTGGTCCCTGGCAGGAAGAAGGGCTGCTGTGCTGCTGAAAGGACTGCCAGTCTGCTGGGCTGCTGCTCTGAAGGACTGCTGCCCTGCTGTACTGCCCTGCTGCGCTCTTGCCTGTGTGAGAAGGACTGGACCTGAAATTCTAAACCCAGGACCCCAGAGTGAACCGAAGGGGTAGCTTGCTGGCCTCCTGATCAGAAACCTCAGGGGCATAACAGGCTTCCAACAACCTTGAACCCAGCACCTGGAATCTGCCATCTATGAGTCCTGCCCTGCCAAGTTGTGCTACCCCAGTCCTGGAGTCTTGGAAATGGATCTGAATGTGCTTTGCCAGCTCATCTGTGGACCCAGCAGAACCAACACACCTGTTCTGCTGCGCTTTACAACTCCGAGCAGAACCAACGCATCACCTCTGCTGCATGGACTTTCCCAGCGCATCACCCTCCCAGACTGTAGCCTCATCTGAACCGCTGCTGCACGTGGCCTCCCCAACACAGGCCCTCTCATTGCAAGCCTCTTGCCGACAGCAGCTTTGACGACCACACAGTACCTTGCATCGCAGTCTTGCAGCTCCTTGGAACCAAGCATGAGCGATGCATCGCCACCTTGGACCTTGCATTGCCTCAGGTGCGCGATGCATCTTTGACGTGGGATTCCACAACTCTTCTCAACCCAGATTCAAGGTACTCTTGTTCAGCTGGCCTAACCAGGTCCCTGGAGCTGGCCTGCACTTCATTGTGGTCTGCTTGAACTTGTGACTTTGTCCTGGTCCAGTGTGACCACAAATCCACAGTTGGCGCTTTGTGCTTCTTGGAGCTATTTTCACTTAAATCTTTAAAATTTCATATCTCCGGTTCTACTGATTGCATATTTTTTTTTTTTGGTCTTAAATTATGTTTTACAATTTACTTTACTTTTCTAAATTGGTGTGGGTTTTTTGTCTTGTGTTTCCACTTTGTTACTGTTTGAAGTGCTGCATAAATACTTCGCACATTGCCTCAAAGTTAAGCCCGACTGCTCTGTGCCAAGCTACCAGAGGGATGGGGACAGGTTAATTTAAGGTTTGCTTGTGATTTCACCCAGACAAATATTGTGGTTTCTGCTTGTATAGAGTTTCACCCTCCTCAACCAGTAACCCAATCTTACAGCCTTGATTTAATTTCTTCAGGTAAAGTTTTTTCCAGCACTGCAAATCTACGGTCTCCCATCCACTGGAGCAGAGATCTTGGGATACTTAGTGGCATTTGGTTAACGTCTTAGTCTTCCTGTAATTGAGCAACATTCTTAAACATACCGAGCAGGCCAATTTGACAGTAGCACATTTAGATAATAATGCCAGTGGAGAAGGCACACAACTTATTTTATGCTGTCTTATTTTCCCTGGTTGAGAGCCAATCTGGCTGCCATGTTTTGCACTTGCACTCCTGAGAGGTTCCCGTAACCCTGTTTAATATTTACGAAGGACCCCACAAGACCCTTGTAGTAGATTCCATCCAAGAACGGCAAAATTAGTTTTAACTCCAGGTTTGTTACAGATTTTGTAAAGTGCAACACTTGAGCACTAACCTGTTTCTTCTTTACATTGTGTAGACTTGCCGCAGCAAGATGTGATCTCAGAAGCAAGTCCCAACGCCACCCAAACACTGCCACCACCTGAATCCTGACAATGATTCAAGCTGCACCAGTCCTCAGGGGAAAGGGAAGGTGGATTGAGAGATAAAAAGAGTAAGTTGTCCATCTAGCCTGGTCCCTCTCAGTGTAGGTGCTTCACACTGATTCCCTTTCAGGACGCTAGTGTGAATGTGTATATGTGTGTTAGAAGGTTGTTCTGACCATCTGAGCCGCCCGGATTTTTTGCTTTTTGAACACCTATTTGTTGAGCTTTTACTGTGGGAGAGCCTCATAAGTTGGGACTCACCCACAGTGAACTCATGATGAAAGGGACTGCATGTGTATTTTACCGGTGTCCCCCTGGCGCGAGTAGGCCGCTGCGCTGCAGCCAGAGTAAGGGGCACTGGGCTGGTTACATGCATACACGTGTGTACATGCGTGTGCACAAGTGTAAGGGCTGCGCAGGGGAGATTCCTGGCATGCGCAGCCCAGGAGCAGCTACAAATTGAATGGTGTGGCAGGACTTATGCAGAACTGGGTGGTGACATGGAATAGGCTTTCTACAATGGGAAGAAACATTTAAGGGAAAGTCAGTGTGCTTTACTGTTTTCACTCCATTACTCTCCTATGAGGAGGGGGAGCACATGGGCTAGTTTCGCTTTCCTTGGGCCTACAAATTCCAGACACGCACTAAAGTCCACTGTAACTTATGTGAGAAGAAGTATTCTGCAGAGTCCAAAGTCATATTTGTACTGTTTTTGGGTCATCCAGAAATGTCATATTTCTCTGAGTCAGCTCATAACCAGGGCCTGGCTGGGGCTGACCCTGCCACGCTGAATTAATGACCTTCCTCCCCAAGCTGTAGCATCAGAGGCCTAGCCCTGCACGACAAGCATTCCAAGGGCGAAGGCCTCCACTCCAAGAAGAGAAGATGGGTGGAGCTACAGGTTAATCCATCAGCAGCTGTCACCTGGTGCCAGGCACCAAGCTGCTCTGGAAAGAAGGCAGTGAGGGGGGGAAGGGGCTCTCAGAGACCATGTGGCATGAGACCCCTGGACGACGTCATATTGAACTAACCCAGAGGCCTGGGCAGGAAGGAGGGAGCAGGGGCAGAGAAGTGATGTGTCGCTGTTTGATAGGGCAAACAGAGACTTCCTGCCAGCCCCCTCCCAATTCTTTAAAAGAGTTTGCACAGGAAGAGGAGCTCTCTCTGGGGTGTGGTCTGCTGAGGACGACTGGTGCTGGAGCCTGGCACCATGGGCAGCTGGAAGGAAGAACCTCCAGACTGGCCCAGGACCCTGACTTGCGCCAAAAGGGGAGACCAGGACAAGTGACCAGAAGCCTGGGCCTCTGCGCAAGGAGAAGAGAGGCCCAGGGAGAGAGCCAGGCGAAAGGCTGGCGCAGGGAGCCAGTGAAGACAGCTCCCTGCTGAATCCCCCCTCCGTGAGACCAGGAGGGCGAAGGAAAGTGCTCCCAGTGGCTGGGGCTGGCCACCAGGAGTGAGAAGAGGCGAAGATTGAGAAAATTGGCAGCCTGGGGGCCGAGATATGCCCCCCCAAAGGTAGGCGACCTTTGACCTCTCATAGGACCGACAACGAAGCGCGTGGGGCTCCGCCGCCAGTTGCAACTATGCCCCCGAGGTGGGTCAGGTCCCGGGGGCTGCCCCAGGAGAAGTAAAGTCGGGGAGCGCCCTCGCGCTCCCCGTGAAATCGCCCAGGAAGGGGCCAGGAGCCCACCCTGGCCCCTGGTGACGTTGGAGGAGGGGGAGTGCTGTCGCGCCCCCCCGAAGAAGTAAAGTCGGGGAGCGCCGTCGCGCTCCCCGTGAAGATGCCCTGGTGGGGGCCCAGGATCCCAACTCCGGGCCCCGAAGAATGGAGGAAGTCGGGGAGCGCCGTCGCGCTCCCCGTGAAGGTGCCCCGGGCAGTGGAGAAGCAGGGGGAGTGCCGTTGCACTGCCCCGAAGGCCCGCCGGTCAAGCGGCAGTTGCCGTGTCTGCCCGCCGGAGCAGGCGGACCAGAAGAGCAGCGCTGGCTCCCGCGGCCGCACACGAGGGTGCGGGCCGGACCGGGAGCCAGCCAGAGCAGCCGCGGGTGGGCTCCCCGAGCTGCCATTGGCAACCACTCACCTGGGCCTGCACGGGTCCCGGGTGGGACCGGACCCCCAACGATGGGCCGACGCAGCCGGGGGTGGGCTCCCCGAGCTGCAGTAACAGCTGGGGGTCCAAGTGGGACCGGGCCCCCCATCGAGGGCTGAAGATGCGGCGAGGCCGCCAGCAGTGCGTTGCGGGTCTCCCCGGAGCAGTGGGAGAGCCTCTGCTATAATATGCGCAGGCAGGAGCCACTCTCCCCATAATGCCTTGCAGGCCCGGACCGGCCTGCAAGGGAAAACAGCCTTTTCTCGACTTATGGTGGCCCCAGGAGGATGGGGTCACCGCGACATGGGTGCCAAGGTGCAGGGGGAGCTGCAGGAGCAACGCAGTCTCCCCCAGCACGAAGAGGAAAGTCCCCCCCCCTAAGTCTCTTGGGGACTTGCAAGAAATAACCCCTCAAGGGCTCAGCCAGGCGCCAACAGCATCCTATGGCTGGAACTGTTCTTCAGCTGTGGGTGCCTTAGGGACTGCGCCAAGGTGTGAAGGGCTGAGTCTGGATGTCTGGAGAAGGGCATCCCCTGGAGGTGACGAGGTGTAATTGCACCAGAAATGCATTTACTTATGTTATTTCTTTTAGAGGGACTGAAAGTCACATGTGTTATGTGAAGTACCTGTGTAAGGTGGAGTCATAAGCAAAGTGGGGTTATGTTGCCAGACATCCCTGCTAGGGTGTCTGGCTGTAAATGCTTAATCCTGTGATTTTACCTGTGATGCCTTTTAGAGGCTGTGATTGCAATGCATTACAACGGTTATCAGCTATGAAAAGTACCTCATTTAAAGTGATGCCCAAACATGTATTCTTGCTACTGCGTTAGGGGAAGAACAACCCAGACTGTTAGCCACTAAGATGTAGAGGTGTATACTGTATGGTCAGTATAAGATGCTCAGTCACGGTTATGTGTCCCCAGGGCAGGTGTTCCTATTTTTAATGCTTGTTGAGATGATGGGGTGGGTCGCCATTGGGTTGGTGCCAGTTGGCAAGGCCCTCGCTCCAGGTTGTGTCAACCCACTGCATTAGGGGGCAAGATGATGTGCATACATGGGAGTGGTGGTACTAGACCCCACCCCCCCCCGTGGGAGGGGTGGAGATGTTATGCAATGTCACAAAGTAATTCCAACAGCTTACGTATATTTGTAAATTGGTGCATAGTATTGAGTAGTGTGTGTGTCTAATAAATGTACTCTTACTTTTATAAAGCAAAGTACAGACTGGACAATCAATTATTGAGTGTTATTCCTGCGTACTTGTAATGGCGATTACTTGCCTACACCACCTCCCTTGAGTAAGCCTTAGACTGCTCTGCAACGCTACCCTCTGAGAGTCAAGCGCTACAATAGGGTGTTTGGTTCCCAGTGAAGGACAAATGTGACATGTTATTTGTGCAGGCATCACAGATACTGCCTCGTTTTCCAACAATGTGTATCTATTAAAACCAAAAAGATTGTGCAAACTATATGGTATTTCTAACATATGATCTTTTAAGAACACACCTGTCCTTATTAGTCAGCTTACCTAAATTTTCCCTCTTTCCCACCTAAGGTTCAGATTATGGGTCACATAATATGGGTTGCACTAACTCCTCCTAAAAAAAAAAAGTAACCATAAGAGACTTTCCAGGATCAATATCTGTCTTTCGTTTGGAACCCCCATGATTACCTGACATATAGCCCAGGGAGGTTATACACCACTATCTGGATTAGGAATTATATAGCCATTCTCGGAAAACTCTTCTGGCTTAAGAGGACACCCATAGATGCAGACTGGGTCACTGGAAAAGTAAACCAAAGTCTCAATAATTCAAAAGGGAAATTAACTCAACATTTTTATAATTGGTGGAAAATGCACTTTTCCCATCGTTTCACACAATGTTCTTATTTTTACAGGAACTGCAGAAGCCGAACTTTAGATGCCCAGACAGAGGGTAAGTATCCAGCGCAATAAGTCTTATCCCAAACAGCACATGTTTCTCACACCTTGCCACCTTGTATGAACAGTCCTCTGTTGTTAATGGCTCTCGTGTTTTTACAGTTCTTCTGCATTCTTCTGAGCAGTGAAAGTGTAGGTGAAGGTGAAGAACAAAAGTGGGAGTAGTTCACGGGCACCAAGATGTCAGAATAACTGGAGCTACAGCAATCAGGTAAGTACAAAGTGTTTCATACAAATCTTTAATAGCAGGCATCATTGGGCTCCCAGACATGGATTTTGTACCCATGCCTGGGAACCAAGGCTAAGACTTCTGGGGATGGTGCTTTTGAGGCACAGTCCCCCACCCACAAACTCCCAGCAACCCTCCCACCTCAAAGGACCTACTAAATGTAGGTTGCAGCATGACCCCATTGAGAAATTTCCTGTGGCTGATCCACCTGCTGCCCTGATCGGTGTTCCTGTTTTCCTGGTATAAGTATTTCCACGTATTTGTTCTTGCCATTTCTGCTGCTCACTCGGACGTATTTCTGATCGCACTGTGTCCACATTGTCTAACTCACCACTGTATTTATTTTTTGCCATATTGCCTCCTGTTTTGTGCTGCCGCACTCGTTATGTTTTGCTGTTCGCCCCTCGTCCTGCCATAATCACTAGCATTGGTGTCTACATTGCCTAATTACTACTGTTATTCTCTGCCATATTGCCTTTTGCCTTTTGTTTGTTTTGCCATGCTTGCTGTTTGTTGCTGTTTCCCCAGTCTTCTCCCTCCCGCTGCCCTGCCCACCACCTCACAGTGACCCTCCCATCTCACAGAACCTACTAAATGGAGGTAGCAGCTTGACCGCACAGTGGTCGTGCGCAGCAGGCGTGCAGCTGGCGCGCCCTTCCGCACCTGGACCGCACCCAGAGCCAAGACCCTTGGCTCTTCCACCCCGCACAGCTACACCATGTCCGACCTCCAAGCCCTGGATCTCAAACACCTCAACAACCACTGCTGCTGCACATTTCCATGCACCACCAGAAGATCGTTCTTCAAACGTCACTGCCGCTTCACTTGCAGCACCAAAGCAGCCAATAACACCAGAGACACCACAAACATGACTTCCCCCACTACGTCGACCGAGACCACCTCAGACTCACCTCAGACCTTCAGTGCATCCTACTCAATGCATGATTACTCGGCAAACACGCCACAGAGATTTGGGACACAATCTCATCCCTCACCCCGGAAGTCATCTTTCTCACAAAGACCTGGCTGAACCCCGCCTCCACACCGTACATTGTCATCGCCACCCCCGAAGGATACAAAATAACAAACCGGGATCTGACCAACAAACACATAGGTGGAATTGCCATCATCTTCAAAGACACCATCCCTGCATGACCTCCCCAGACGACCCAACCCCGATTATGGAACCTCTTATTAACTTTCAACTTCACACAGACGGAAAAACAACCATAAGAGGCACCCTCACCTACAGACCACCAGGACCACTCCCCAGCTTCTGCAACACCATCCCTGACCTCATCACCCCGATCGCCAAAGACTCCGAGCACTACATCTTCCTAGGGTATCTCAACTTCCACCTCGACGACCTTAGCCATGCCAACACAACTGACCTCCTGAAGAACATGAACAGCATCAGCCTTAAACTACTGGTCATCGATCTTATCCACATCACAGGACACACACTCGACAGACAGAGTGACAGAGTCAAGTACAACCACACTACACCGCTCACCTGGACCGACCACTACAGCATACTTCACCATCTCAAGGCCCACCAACTCCGGCATCGTGCCCCTCAGGTCCAGGCACAGAGACTGGACAAGATCTCAGAAGACCAGTGGAACTATGCCCTCTGCTCCCACCTCCCAGAGTCAACAACCGACCCAAAACAAGCAGCAAAAAACTTCTCCCTGTGGATCACAGAATGTGCAGACACAATCACCCGCACAAAGACAGCCAAAGCCAAAGGACCAACCAAAAGAGCCAGCTGGTTTACCGAGGAACTGAAATCTATCAAGTGCATCTGCCGGCAACTAGAAAGGAAGTGGCACATCAGCAAAATGACGAACGACCGCACCGCCTTCAAGATAGCACTCAAGCATTCATTTAATATACTTTATTTTGGCCACTAGGGCCATAAAAGTACACATAACAACAAATACAATACAAATATTATAAAACAGACAAAGATAAAAATACTGAATAATTTGTAATAAAACTTCTCCATAATGGTAAAAAGTTAAAAAATGTAAGGACCATAGACATAAAAATACATTTAAAAGCCATATTAACACTAAGTGGTGCCAGCTACAGTCACAAGGGATGTCAACTACGTTGTAAGAGAATTTAAAGCTTCCTACGCAATACGAATATAGCCTCAAGGAACTTCGCAACAGGAATAGCAAGGCTAGAGTCTGTCCTCAAAATACAGTGAGCAGCTAAATGACTTTGCTGGCCTGATTGCCTGCAAACAGGGGCTAGCCAGGAATTGCATACGCAGGACAGGCAAAAAGAACATGGGGTACACTCTTGATCATGGTAGGGCAAAGGGGACAGGAGCCAACAACCCCTGCAGACCAACGTTTTGTGAAAGCCCTCAGCGGGAGAGTCCCCACTCAGCACAACCTTACACATTCATCCACAGTAGTTGGACAAGAGATTCCTTATTTAAATATCAACAATAATGTAACATGAATGCACAGATTCCTTCCTCTTCATTAATTCCTTTATTGACAGTTCCTTAAAAACATCCTGAAACCTGTAGCCAATGCGTTTCATCCTTACGGATTTCTTCAGGGCTTTGGTAAGTCTTTCTATTTCAAACAGCAAGAAAATTAATATATGATCACCCACATCACATATTTCAGTGTCCAAGCTACCAGTTTCTATATTACGATGAGGCACACCTCTGATTGTTTTTGTCCTTTATTAGTGACTACTGTCATCTAGGTCTTCAACTGTGAAACTTCGTAGTGGCCCCCACATCAAATGGTTTCCCTTGTGTGATGTTAGGGTATGTGTATTTCTTCCAGTTTCAGTGTTATATCGGGCAGAGTCCTTCCAATTTTTTGCGCACTGTAGCTCCTATCAAATGTCCAGCACCACAGATTTCAACCAAAGCATTTGATATGGGGGCCACTACAAAGTTTCACAGTTGAGGACCTAGATGGCCGGTCGCCAGTAGGTAGTTATAATTAGACCAAAGTTTCCATAGGAAAACCATTTTTTGCTTTGCCAATAACTTTGGTGCCGCTTGATGAATCTTCACGAAATTTTCAAAAACTTCCCCTTTTTGGTTCAGGTCCTGTGTTGAAAGTTTCAGAGTAATCTGTCAACCCATAAACATAACGTGGGGACCCAAAGTGTTTTCCCCACGTTATGTTTATGGGGATTTTTCATTTTTTGAACATGGCTACAGCTCGAACAGCTAAAAGGAATTACACAAAATTTGGCAGAAAGCGAGATGTTGGTCCAGTAAGCGTGCTTTTTGTGATTTGGTGTAAATTCGCTCAGTAGTTTCAGAGATATTGAAGTTTAAAAAGTATAGATATCTGGGAGCCCAACAGCCTAAAGAGACCCCACTGAAATTTGATTAGCGGCAAAAACTTCAACCAGGAAGTGTTGGCAGCCATCTTGGGACTCGGTTGAACCGAGTCCCACAAAAAATTTAAAAAGAAAAGGGAGTAGGGTAGAAATACCCTGACCCCCTAGGCATCTTGGGGGGGGGGTCCCCCTGGGACACCCCAGGGTCACAAAAAGCATTTTGTTTAAAACAAATTCAATCCGATCTGTAGATCTGACTGAATATTTTTTTTTTTTAAACGAAGAGCAGGCTACCGCGCTTTGTTAATTATTGGCCCCCAAGTGGGCCAGGTCCCGGGGGCATTGTTTTATTAAGGGAGGGGGGTGCACGGGCCCCCCCTCCTGGGGCTTATTATGCCCCGGGGGCCACCACCTCCCTGGAGCTTCTTGACCTATTGATGCGGGGGAGGCGCTGCCCCGGAGACCGCCACCTCTCTGGGGCTTTATTGTAATTTGATGCGGGGATGCAGGGACCTCCCCGCAGACCCAGGGGTTGGCAATTCCCCGGGGGCTTTAATTTTTTTTTAAATGCAGGGCCATGCGGCTCCCCCACAGCCCCGGTGCCCACTCCTTAGAAGATGGGAGGGGGGCAGCGTGGCCCCCCCTTCGAGAGCCCTAGAAGGCCCCGTGGACCACCACACCCCAGGGCTGACTCCTGCAATGTCTCGGGGTGCCCACCCTCGGGATATTGCTGCTTCCTATGACTTGGCAGGAGCACCGCTCCCGCCAAGCCATAGCAAACAGTGCTTCACTTTGAGCAAGCGAGAGAATTTTGCTCTTGCTTGCTCAAAGGGGAGCACAATGGCTTTTACAGAGAGGGAGCTGCATGTTAGCAGCTCCCTCTCTGTAAAAGCAATGCTGGCTCTTGCATGGTCAGTGGATGCCCTGGAGGCACCCACTTTAAATGGATATGCCCCAGGGAATGGGGCACAAAGAAGGTCCTTGGGGGCCAACTATCCTTCCTGTTACCTCCAGTAAGTCCCACACAGCGGGATTGATAAGAGGTCTTTGGAGGCCACGCCCCCTTTCTCCACCACTCTACAAATGCGGCTTGAGGTGCACTACTAGTTGGGGGATGAAGTCCTCTTTACTCCTGAGGGACCTTGGGGGCCAATAAGCCCTCCTGGTACCACCTGTAAGTCCTACACAGCGGGATTCCTGAGAGCTGCTCGGAGGCCCGCCCCCTTTCTCCACAACTCTGCAAACACAATTACTTAAAAAACCATTGAAATTCACACACCCACTTACAGACCCATAAAGCCACTTACCGACTCAGAATTCCCCTCACACCCACTCAGACACCCCCAAAAGTACTCACACAGCCACTCATACACCCATACAGACACTCACACAACCACTCACCAACCCATACAGCCACTCACACACCTACTCTCCGACCTATACAGTCACTCACACATCCACTCTCAAAAGTTACAGGTTACAGTTAGGAAATAAAATGAAAAAATCTTTGAAATTCAATGAAAAAAACAAAGGTTACAGGGACGTTATAGTTAGGAATTAGCATTTAAAAAACCTTAAAAATTCACTGAAAAAACCAAAGGTACGTTATAGTTAGGAAATAGAATTTGAAAAAACTTAGAAATTCACTGAAAAAACCAAAGGTTACAGGGACTTTATAGCTAGGCTCACATTTCACTCATACAAAACCAGAGAAATTCAGCTGTTTTAGTTAGTGTGCTAACTATAACTCGCTCCCACGCTACGCTCTGCTTATGACCACACATATTACATCACTCGTGACATGCTCAGTGACATCACTGATGACATCTGAAATGACATCACTGATGCCATCATCCATAGACTCTCTGACGCACCAACTCACCCCACATATATATATATATGTTCTGTTCACCTGGGGCCTCAGTATCCCTTGAATCTTCACGGCAGCAGTGCATGACCAGGGGAGGCTTTTTTTGCTTCACATTCCAGTCACAACTTCTTGGCTCAGCCGAGTCGAAAAAAAGATGACGCGCACTCTGGACGGTTTTGCAAATTGATTGTGGTTTAATTCAAATTCATATATGCTTTTCAGACAGCATGAATTATGGAGCAGATTACCCTACACGTTTCTGCATAACACACGCCTTGGTCACGGGTAATGTCATAATTGAATCGTGCATACTAAATAGTGACACCAACGTGGAAAATAATGGAGAATAATACAAATAGGAAAAGGACTAACAGGTCCACATAGTAGTATCAAATACTGGTGGCCTTCTTAACATGTATTAGGGAAGTGTGTCAATATATAAGATCTTTGTGGAAATAATGTACAATGAACATAACCTCGACAGTACCTATGTCAATATTTGTCGTACACATTGCTTTAAAAGTTAACATGATAACATGTGTGCATTCAAACTATATTCAAGAACTATATACAGGTTACACTTTTTACTTATAAATTGCCACAAATGTTACCAGAGTTTCCTTAGTTCAGCACTCACAGTGCCCTGCAAGTTGTTTTACATAGATCTAGCTCTGGAGTGCCCGAGCTAAAGAAACTGAGTCACTATGGACGTACCGAAAACGGCTGCCCAAATGTAGCACATGAGTATTGCATCGTGTTCCAAAATTAGATGTTTACAGACTAAATATGATCACAATTGAGCCTCAGTGGGCACATTGTACACAAATGAACGGCCACACTGCAAGAGAGCTGCTTACCACAGCGTCCGATTATAACCACCCATCGTAATACCGTATTTAGCATAATCAAGTTGCATCACATCAGAGTCCAAAATCTATTAATGATCACAATTAGAAAAGTGGGCATATAGTTTAACAAAAAATAATAATCATGTGCATTGGGAAATGCTGTCATTTTGTAATGTAATAGCAACAGACCAGGGGCCAGGAAATTCTCTGAGAGTTGCAGTGATTCTGTCATACGTTTGGAGACATTTGATAAGATGTACTGCTGCATGTAATATGGTCTTGAGTGATGCCAGGTAGATCTCAGAGATTGTTCCCAGCTGAACAAAATTGGCAGTGGTAGGCAAGCCCATATGTAAACACACCAAATTCTAACTCAGTGCTTCTTTAAATAGGGAAAAAGGGACAGAAGATGGCTTCAAACCTTCTTCCATAACAAAATAAAAATGAAAAGCAATTGCAGCTCTTAAGATATTTGAGAGTAGATGGACTTTTAAATGGTCTCTGAGTAGCAGCATAGGTGGTGACTGTATACAGATTATTGAGCATAGGAATATCGCAGTATCAGAATATCGTGGGACACAATATCAAAAGATTGTTTCATAAACAGGAAGTATAGATTTACTATTCTTAACTCCATATGTAAAATATATGTATATCATCAAAGTGTGTGTATATATATATATATATATATATATATATATATATGTGTATATATATATATATATATTCACTGAAAAAACCATAGGTTTCAGGCACGTTATAGTTAGAAATTAGCATTTAAAAAACCTTAGAAATTCACTGAAAAAACCACAGGTTTCAGGGACGGTATAGTTAGTTGGACATTTCACTCGTACAAAACCTGAGAAATTCGGCCGTTATAGTTAGTTCAGCTAACTATAACTCGCGCCCCCGCAATGCACTGCTGAGGACAGTCACATATTACATCATTCATGACATGGTCAGTGACATCACTGATGACATCATCCAGTGACTGTGTGTTTCTATAAAGTTTTAATATGTTTTATATATATGCCAAGGTGTATTGAAGAATGAGTGGGTGTATAAGTGTCTGGATGGAGGATTTAGTAGGTGCATGACTGTATAAGTGAGTGATTAAATGTGTCTTACTGAATGCATGGGTTAGTGACTAAACTGTGTGAATGTCTGTATCAGTGTGTCTGTTGTTGTGTAAGCTGCTGCATGGGTTGGTGAGTAGCTACATGAGTATCTATATGGGTTATTGATTGGTTGCCTGAGTATCTGTATGGGTGCCTGCGTGTTTGTGTGAGTGGGTGGGGGGGTGTGACTGTGTGCATAGATGTGTGAGTGGGTGATTCACTGGGTGTATGGGTTCAAGAGTGTGTCTGTGAAGAGCTGTATGGGTGAGTGAGTGTGTGTATGGCTGTGTTGGTGAGTGAATGGATGTCTCGGTGGTATATGTGTGAGTAACTACATATGTGAAAGGCAGTATATGTGAGTGTTGGAGTATATAAATGACTATATGTGAGAGTGAGTGATAGTGAGAGTGGCTGTATGGATGAGTGTGTGCTTGTGTCAGTGATTGTATAAGAGAGTAAGTATGTGTTAGTATCTGTATGAATAGGTGAGGTGGTGTGTGTATAACTGTATAGGTGAGTAAATGGGAGTGTGATTGATTCTTTACATGACTGACTAGGTGTGTAAGTAACCGTATGGGTGAGTGGCGGTGTGTGAGTGTCTGTATAGGTGTATGAGTGCATATGATAGTGCTGTATTGATGAGTGACTGCATGTATGAGTGACTGTATGGGTGAATGAGTGGATGTGTGTGTAGACCTAGGAATCAGTGAGTGAGTATGTAGTAACTGGTGTTGGTGTGTGTATGCTTTTGAAAATGGTACTCTGTATTTTAGAGTGGGTGTATCAAAGGTTATATTCGGGTGTGAGGAGGTGCATCAGATTATCACGTGGATGATGTCATCAGTGATGTCATTTGAGATGTCATCAGTGCTGTCATCAGTGATGTCACTGACCATGTCATGAATGATGTAATATGTAACGTCATCAGCAGTGCATTGCGGGGGCGCGAGTTATAGTTAGCTGAACTAACTATAACAGCCGAATTTCTCAGGTTTTGTACGAGTGAAATGTCCAACTAACTATAACGTCCCTGAAACCTCTGGTTTTTTCAGTGAATTTCTAAGGTTTTTTAAATGCTAATTTCTAACTATAACGTGCCTGAAACCTATGGTTTTTTCAGTGAATTTCAAAGGTTTTTTAAATGCTAATTTCGAACTATGCCTAAAGAGGTAGGACATGTGAAGAAAGAGGAACAAAGGCACAGAAAGAAGCAAGACAAATGCAGATAGAGGCAACAGAAGTCCAGAAAGACGAAGAAAAGTGCAGGAAGAAGCAAGAGATGTGCAGAAAGAACCAACAGAGGAACAGAAAGTCCTCCTGTGCACCCAACTTTTTGCTGACGGGTACTGGTGGTAACTGACTCTGACTAACCAGGCCTAGAGCCAATGCTATGCTAAAAGACACTTAGAATACAGTGAAAACACCTACATACACTAGGGAACACTATGCGTTGGGGTACCCCTGTGATTAGCATGACCTCCTCTGTAAGGCCCTAGTACATAATAGGGCAGGGGGATTAAAACTACCTCTAAGTCAGAGGTGCAGAAAGATGCTTCTTTAAGTAGTAGTCACGTTTGCAGGGTGGTGGAGAAAGGGTGCTGGTCCTCCGACCAGCGCTCAGGAATTCCACTGCATAGGACTTACAGGAGGTACCAGGAGGGCTTCTTGGCCCCCAAACTCCCTCAGGACTAAATTAGACATCATCCCCCATCCCGTACTCTGCCAGGAGGTGTGTTTGCAGAGTGGTGGAGAAAGGGGGGCATGGCCTCCGAAGACGTCTTAGCAATCCCACTGTGTGGGACTTACTGGAGGTAACGAGAGGAGTAGTTGGCCCCCAAGGACATCCTTGGGGGCCAACTTCCCCTCCTATTACCTCCAGTAAGTCCCACACAGCAGCATTGGTAAGTACTCGTACCAGGCCACGCCCCCTTTGCCCACCACTCTACAAACGCGCTCCCTGGCGCGCTCTTGGATGGGGATTGAAGTCCCCTAGGCTGCTGGGGGTCCTTTAGGGACCAACTAGCCTACCTCTTACCTCCAGTAAGCCCAGAGCAGTGGGATTACTGAGAGGTAGACAAAGGCCACGCCCCCTTTCTCCACCACTCTGCAAACACGCCCCCTGGCACGTTGTTAGTTGGGAAATTAATTCCCCTTGAATACTGAGGGTCCCTGGGGGGCAACTAGCCCACCAGGTACCTCCAATATGCGCCACAGAGCTCGATTGCAGAGAGGTGGTCTGAGGCCACGCCCCCTTTTTACACCACTCTGCAAACGTGCCTCTTGGTGCACTGCTGCTCGGGGGATGAAATCCACTTGTGTCCTGAGGTCCTCAGGACACAAGAGGACCTCATCGCCCCACCAACAGTGCGCCAAGAAGCGCGTTTGCAGAGTGGTGTAAAAAGGGGTGTGGCCTCGGACCACCTCTCTGCAAGGCAGCTCTGTGGCGCATATTGGAGGTACCTGGTGGGCTAGTTGGCCCCCAGGAACCCTCAGTATTCAAGGGGAATTAATTCCCCATCTAACAATGCGCCAGGGGGCGCGTTGTCAGAGTGGTGGAGAAAGGGGGCGTGGCCTCCGGCGAGATGCCGGCTTCTTTTTTTCTTTTTTTTTACTTTTTTTGGGCCCTGGGGACCCCATCCCTCAGGGCCTCATCCCTATTTTTTTTTTTTTTTTTTTTTTTTAAACGGGAAGGGGGCCGCGTGGCCCCCCTCCCAAGGCCAGAATTTTGTTATTTTCTTTTAAATTTATTTATATAGAGGGGGGCCGCGTGGCCCCCCTCCTCAGGCCAATTATGGCCCTGGGGACCCCATCCCCCGGGGCCGGCCTTTTCATTTTAAAAATTTTTATTAGAGGGGAGGGGGGCCGCGTGGCCCCCCTCCCGGGCCACTTTTGGCCCCGGGACCCCATCCCCCGGGGCCTGGCCTCTGTGATTGGGAGTGTGGGGGGAGCCCCAATGCCCACACGGTCCCGCCGGCTCCCCGCCTCCTGCGGGAGTCGGCATTGCTTTGAGCAAGGGGAGCTGCTGACATGCAGCTCCCTGCTCAAAGCTAATTCTGCTTGCTTCATTGAAGCGAGAGCAGGTTTCCTGCTCTCGCTTCAATGAAGCAAAGCAGGGTTTGCTATGGCACTCCCGCCCTGCCATAGCAAACAGCAATGTCCCGGGTGTGGGCACCCCGGGACATTGCAGGAGCCGGCCCTGGGGGGTGGCGGTCCCCAGGGCCATCAAGGGCTCCAGGAGGGGGGCTGCGTGGCCCCCCTCCCCATGTTTGCAAAGCCCCGGGGAGGTGGTGGTCCCCGGGGCCGGGGGTCCGTAACGGATCTCTTAAGTTACATCCTGCCGGCAGGGGGCAGGTTAATCTTTGGGAATAGCCGTTTGATTTCCCGCATTCTGGGCTACACCTAATTGCACTCTGTAATTATACCAAGATGTTCTTTGATGCTCTACTGGAGTGCATCGACACAAATTTGGGACTGTGTACACTTCTAGCTGTTTCTGCTAGAATTTTAATTATCACGTCATATTCGTTTAGTATTACTTATTTTCCACTTTGCACTTAATAACACAGGGGTATAGAGGTAGATTTTGAACCACAACATACATTAGAGTAATGGCATCTCCACGGACAGTCATGCTGCCGCAAGAGGACATGTGTACAATAAAGTTTATTGTGAGTGCCTTTGCCTCAATCGGTCACTCCAATATGGCTGCGATTTCGTAGTAGAATTGGACCTATCATTTGGGTTGATTGAACTCTGGGCTGTATCATTATTTGTTTTATTCCATGCCCAACTACAAATGTAATAATTATGTATGGTTTCAAGGAGTCACAGTATCGCTGTTTAGTGATGTCTGTAGGAGCATATGTATAATATAAACATGTCCTAAGATGGCCGCCGTTCTCTATGCTTAATGTACTGGCAATGTGAGTCCTTTGTCTATTTTTCTTACTTGAATATGTGGTTCTGCTGTATATAACTCTGACTGAAATTGAGCTTCCTACGTGTGAGCAAGGCGTAACTGCCGAAACGCGTAGTGTGGAGGCATAATAAACCTCCTGAACTGGTGACATTGAAGTGAGACTTGAGAGTGCGTTATTTCGCGGAGCGAAGCCACGTTGAGGATATTATTTAGCGGGTGCTCTCCCGGTGCATGCACCACCCTCCACCGGTCCCTGGTTTCGACAAGAGCATTCTGTTGTGGATATATATATATACATATATAACAACGTTCCTGCGGCAGCCTGACCACGTCCACCGTATTTATGTCCACAAAGTTAGAAATCTGCACATTAGGATTTCCAGAAACGACTTGCACACCACGGCTCCAATTTCCCAAATAAATATTGGGAAAAAGGAGCTGTGGCGTGCGAGTCATTTCTGGAAATCCTAATGTGCAGATTTCTAACTTTGTTGACATATATATAAAGAAATAAATATATATATACATAAACTACTGCCGGTTTTCTGTAGGTAGTTATATTTAGGGCCTAGTTCCCTAGAAAAATCATATTTTGTTTTGCTAATAACTGTGGCACTATTTGTCGAATCCTCACAAAATGTTCAAAAGAAGTTTGCCACAGTCTTGAAAGTTTCAGGGAGATCTGTCAAGCGAGACCCATGAAAAAGGGGGATTCCAAAACGTGTGTTCCCCATGCAATTTCCAATGGGGATTTTAGACATGATAGCAGCCTGAACTGCTAAACAGAATAACATCAAATTCGCCAGAAAGCTAGATCGTGGTCCAGAAAGCATGCTTTTGTGATTTGGTGAAAATTAGTTCAGTAGTTTTGGAGCTATTAATAGAAAAGCAAATTTAGATATCTAGGGACTCAGATGCTCCGCGAATCCTTCCGATCTCGTGCTGAGATCTGATTGGCTGCCAACACTTCAATCAGTCCCAAACAAAAAAGTAAAAAAAAGGAGGCAGGGGCAGGAATATCCGCCCCCTAGGCCTGGTGCTGGGGTACCCCAGGGAACCTACCTTGCCCAAAAAGCATTTTTTTAAACATGTTTCTCTTGAAAATCGCAATGGAACCGCAAATTTGCATGAACATTTTTAAAAAAACAAGTGCGGTCTCCTGCACTTGTTTGCATTTCAGCCCCTGGGTGGGCCAGGAGCCGGGGGCATTGTGAATGTAATAAAGTTGGGAAGGGGGGCGCATGCGACCCCCCTCCTTAGGCTGTTTTGAGCCCTGGGGACCACCACCTCCCTGGGGCTTTATGTAAATAATGGAGGGTGGCTGTGCAGACCCCCCTCCTTGTGCTCATAAGAGCCCCGGGGACCACCACCTTCCCTAGGCATTAATGTGAAATTGGTGGGGAGCCCCGTGGACCCCCTCCTGTTGCTCAGAGGAGCCCTTGGGACCATCACCTCCCCTGTGCTTTAAAACTAAATTGGAGGGGGGCCGCGCGGGCCCACCTCCATCTCCCTGTAATGCCTCGGGGACCACCACCTCCCCAGAGCAACAAAGATACATAAAGGTGGAGTGGGGCCGTGCAGCTCCCTTCCTGGGCCATTTAGGGTCCTGGGGACCAACACCTCCCCGGGGCCGGCTAATGCAAACTGAAAGGAGGGCGGCCCCCTGTCCTGGAGCCATTAATAGCCCTGGGGACCCCCATCACCCAGGGCCGGCTCCCTGTCTCCCGAGGTGCTCACTCTCGGGAGATAGCAGTTTGCTTTGGCTTGGTGGTAGCTTTGACAGCTCCTGCCAAGTGACAGCAAAAAGTAACTTCGCTCCCAGTGGGCGGGAGCAGGAAAACTGCTCCCGCCCGCTGGGAAAGGACTTTTAATCTGTTTTCCTGCCCGTTGTGAAGCGCAGAAAAACAGATGGGAAAATTGCTCCTGCACACAGGAAGCAGCATTTTTTGCTGCTCCCTATGTGTGGGAGCAATACCGGCTCCTGCTGGAGGTGAGGAGCCAGCAGGGACCGTGGAGGCTTTGAGGCTCCCCCGCAGTCCGCAGCGCTGTACAGCGGGGGCCCTGGGTGGACAGCTTACCAAAGGGCCGCCGAGTGTGTTTCATGACAATTTTGATGAAACATTCTTGAAGCACATAAATACAAGAACATCTCCAACAAACAAAGAAGCACTCACTTCATATAGCTAGGAGGAAGAACCTCTGTTTGGTGGATATTCACCTCTTTGTAGTCTCGTCATCTTCTCTTGACGAGAATTCATGTTATCACAGATTTATGGATGAAGACGCTGCATCAACAATCACATTGCCAAAATGACATGTACACAAGGTCACTGGAGACATTACTTCATGGTCCTTTACGTAGCTGTACTGTAAAATATGTACTAGACATTTACCCAACAAGGTAGCACTAACTAATAAGCCAGTAGAAAGTGTTCCAGATAGGTAGACATTTCCAGCGAAACTGTGGACTCTTCTTGGAAAAAATGAGGTTCCATTATGGCCCTGGTTTTCATTTCACAGAAATTAAACCACAACGGCAAGCACTTACAAATAAAAACACAAGTTGAAGCTCCACTTCTGTAAAGCACAAATGATTCTAACTTCTTGGGCTTGGCGAAGGCAAAGCAAGTGTGTTTCCTCTCATATTCCACATTGAAAAATGAACTGAAATGCTGAATGGAAGTGAACGCATTGTTGATCTAGTGGAGCACAATCTGAACTGTAGTGACTGTGATGAGTGGTTTCTTTCTTAACTTGAGAGCAGAGTCCATGGTTCTCCCTTTTAATTACCCTGAGTATGCAAATGCCAAAAATCATCTGCAAGGTCTGCCCATTTGGCCCGCCCCATTTTAATAGTATGCAAAGGTATTCCAGCCTTTTCCCATGCTGATGAATAGCTTAGCGAAAGGCCACTCGGCTCATTTCTCACTGATTTTGGTAATAGGCTCTTGATGCAGAGGAATATGAGAACATCTCCACCAAACAAAGAAGCACTTACTTCCTTTAGTTAAGAAAAAGTTCAGGAAGCTGATCTGTTACATGATTTATCACGTTTGGTGGAGATTTACCTCTGTTTAGTCTCATTGCCTTCTCTATGCGATGGTTCATGTTATTACAGATTTGGGGGTAAAGACGCACAAGGAACAATCACATTGCTGAAATGCACAGCCCCTGCCCCAGCGCCTTGAGACACTCACAGGTGAGTAGCATGCTTATAATCTCCCTGATTGATTGATTTATTGAAGGTCACTGGAGACATTTTCTCATGGTTCATTACGAAGATGTAGTGTAGAATATGCACTGGACATTTACCCAACAAGGTATCACTTAGTAATTAAACAGTAGGAAGTACTCCAGTAGATATTTTGTGCAAAACTGTGGACTCTTGTTGGATAAGGGGCAGGTGAGGTTCCGTTGTGGCCCAATCACTCACACAGCTACTGGCACACCCACACAGACACTTAGACACCCACTCACATACCCATTGTGCCACTCTCACATCCACTCACATTCCCACACAGTCACTTTTACATCCATAGTCACTCACACACCCAGAAAACCTACTCACAGACCCACACAGTCACTCACACACCTGCATATCCACTCACACATCCACTCACAGACCCATGCAGCCACTCACACACCCACTTACAGACCCATACAGCCATTCACACACTCACTCATAGACCCATACAGCCACTCACACACCCACACAGCTACTCACACACCCACTTACAGACCCATACAGCCACTTACAGACTCAGAATTCCCCTCACACATCCACTTAGACATCCCCAAAACTACTCACACACACACTCATAAACCCATACAGACACTCACACACCCACTCACAGACCCATACAGCCACTCACACATACACTCATCTACCCATACAGCCAGGCACACACCTACTCTCTGACCTATACAGTCACTCACACAGCCACTCTCAAAGGTTACAGGTTACAGCTAGGAAATAAAATTAAAAAACCTTTGAAATTCACTGAAAAAAACCAAAGGTTACAGGTACATTATAGTTAGGAAATAACACTAGGAAAACCTCAGAAATTCACTGAAAAAAACAAAGGTTACAAGTAAGTTATAGTTAGGAAACAGATTTAAAAAAACCTTACAAATTCACTGAAAAAACAAAGGTTACAGGGACGTTATAAATAGGCTTAGATTTCACTCGAATGAAACCAGTGAAATTCAACAGTTATAGTTACCTGAGGTAACTATAACTTACGCCCCAGCAATGCACTGCTTATGACCTCACATATTGCATCACTGATGACATGCTCCGAGAGGGAGCCAGTGATACTTTGTATCACACTAGAGCAGAATTGCCGAATTGCTGATTAAGACGGAAAAGGCTCTCCCACCCAAACCTATACTGGTTTGCTCTGTGTTAGGGCCCTGACCATTATTGGATTCATTTCCTAAGGCCGCATCCCCTTACTTGAAAGATTGAAGTTTCATGGAACGATTCCCCAACAGATTAAGAGCAGGCTGACCTTCACTGACCCCATGAATTGTTGGTGAGTCCTCTGACCAGGCTGTGCACAACTCCAGGTTGTCGCCCCATTTTGTTTTGTTACCCTGTCCTGATGAAGACCCGCTTCTAAGGTCCTAATTGGCCTCCTCCCCAGCTTCGGGTCGACGTCGACAATCTTCACCTTTTAGCCTGGACTGAACCCATTATCCACAGAGAGGCAGTATATTGATTTACGCAATCGCCTCTGTTCTATTGATGCAAACTGAACTGTTTGACATATTATCAGACAGGCTTCTCGCGATGACCTATGAGCACTTCTGATTCAAGTCTAATTGTTTATGTTTTGATTCCCCCTTTTTCTTCTACCCCATGACCACATCTTTTGATCACTCTTTTCCACATAACGGAACAACCATTGTATGTAAATAATGTATTTATACTGTTGATTTTCAATACAATTTGAATTGTCAGCATTTAATTGTGTCTTTTTGTTTGATGTATTTGTTTGTACTCTTTCCCCTCCTGAAATGAAACTCACCCCATTCCTTTGAATTGGAGGTCTGTGATCACTTTTGTAGGATTAGGATATGTTCATCATTTCTGAACATTCTTTTTGTGTTTTTCATTGTCCACTAGGACTATTTTGTTACATAGCTGGCTATTGGCAGAGCTGTTCTGAATGATGTTTTATGGTACTCAGTATTGTCGTCCATCACTGCAAGCATATTCATGCCTATTGGACCGGCCCTTTTTGGTTATCCCCAAACATTTTGCCTTCTTCCTCCCATTTTTCCTGACCTGTTTTTGTTGGCTTTAAGACTTTTGACACTTTTAACCAATGCTAAAGTGCATATGCTCTCTGTGTAAATTTTATGGGTGATTGGTTTTTCCATGATTGGCATATTTTGACTTACTAGTAAGTCCCTAGTAAAGTGCACCAGGTGTGCCCAGGGCCTATAAATCAAATGCTACTTGTGGGCCTGCAGCACTGATTGTGCAGCCCACATTAGTAGCCCTGCGAACATGTCTCAGACCTGCCACTGCAGTGTCTGTGTGGACATTTTTAAACTGCCATGTCAACTTGGCAAGTGCAACCACTTGCCAGGCCCTAACCCTCCCTTATTCTACATGTAAGGCACCCCTAAAGTAGGCTTAAGGTAGCCCCATGGGCAGGGTGCAGTATATGTGAAAGGTAGGACATGTACTGGTGTGTTTTACATGTCCTGGTAGTAAAATACTGCTAATTTCGTTTTTCACTATTTCAAGGACTGTCTCTCCCATAGGTTATCATTGGAGCTACCTTGTAACATCTTACAAGGGTAACTTCCAATTAGGAAGATTTAGAGATTTGAAGTTTGGGGACCCCGAACTAACAATTAAAAAAAAGAAATACATCTTTTAGTGAAGTTGTTTTTTAAATTGCGTGTTTGAAAATGCCACTTTTAGAAAGTCTGCATTTTCTTGCTATACCATTCTGTGCCTCTTGCTGCCTGTGGATTCCACGTCTCAGGGAGGGAGACAGTGGGGCTGTTTGTGCATTCACTCTAGACAGTCACACAAATGGAGCTGAGGTGTGCCCTGCATATCCTGATGTCCCATCACCAGGCTGTTAGATCTTTCTAAGATAGAGTGGTGGGAGGAGTTGTCACTGACACCTGAATGGGGCTGTGCCTGCTCTCACACAAAGCTTGTCTCCACCCCCCTATAGTGTGCCTGAGCCAGGTTAGGAAAAGGCAGGGTCTTGTGCACTACAGAGACTTCTCTCTGAAGTTTGCCTACTTCAAAGGCAGTAACTGGTATAAGTATTGGACCTCTGACACTCTCAAATCACAACACTTCTGGACTAAAGGAAAATCTGCCAGGAAGAAAAGCTGGATGCTGAAGGAGGGACTGAATCACTGCTGGATGCTTTGTTGTGCTGGCCTGCTGCTTGCTGATTCTGTCTTGGGCAGTGAAAGGACTGGACTTTGCTTTCTGGATCTTACTTCCAAGGTTCTCCAACGGCTTGTGTGTGCTTACCTCCTGTTAAGTAGTCTCAGGGCCATCAAAGAGTTCATCTGCAGCCCCTGAACTCTTCTTCTGGGAGTTCTGACGTGCAAAGTGGTACCAAATCCATTTCCTGGGCCCTTGGAGGTGGCTTGGCTGCTAAGAACCAAGAAAATCCACGTATCTACTCACAGCACCTGTTTTTCTGATGCAGCACCGCCATGCGGTTGAAAAACCAACGCATCGCCATTGTACGGCTGAAGAATCCATGCAGCACCTGCCTTTTGGCTGAAAGATCATTGCAACCCGAGTCCCAAGCACCCCATCACTGACATCCATGATGCACGCTACGACTCAGGCACAGGCCCTGCTGTGCAGCTGAAGAGATCGACGCATCACCTGCTTCACAGCTGTGAAATCGAGGTAGCGCCTGTTCTGCCGCCGCCTCACCGCCACAGCTCGTCTGGATTTTCGCCGCATCGTGCCTGGACACCAAGTTCTTCATCGACTTTGTGCGCACTAAGGAGCGGAGGCTGTGTGTCTGGATATCGAGACATCACCTCCCTTACAGTAAGGAACCGACTCATCATCTCCCCTGGCAGTAAGGGGCCCAGCATCACCTCCCTTGAGCTGCAGTAAGAAACAAATACATTACCTCCCCTGGGAGTAAGGAACCGACGTATCACTTTGCTTTCCCGGTGCCTCACCTCCCCTGCACCTGTTTTTGTCTAGGATTTTGACACATCCAAGGTACTTTGTGCTAAACATGACGCATCCATTGATTTCTATGAGGCGAACTGTTTTTAACCTTTAAAAGTGATATCTTTACTTTTGTATGTTGGACTTTTGTTGTTTTGGTCTTGCTTTCTTCAGATAAATATTGGTTATTTTTCTAAACTGGTGTGGTGTCCATTTACAGTGTTTTCACTATGTTTATGTGTGTGTTTGTACAAATGCTTTACACATTGTCTCTGAGATAAGCCTGACTGCTCGTACCACGCTACCAAAGAGGTGAGCAGGGGCCTTCTTAGCTGTGTGACTCCCTTAACCTGACTAGAATAAGGGTCCCTACTTGGACAGGGTGCAAACCTCTGCCAACTAAAAAACACTCATTTCTAACAATGCCATTACAGAGGCCACACAGATTGGCAATGTCCTTGGACAGATTGGTCGAGACATCCTCTGTCATTTGATCTGGCATTAGTTTTTGGATCAATATTCTTTGTATGCTGTGCAATGGTTCACCAGGACTTTGGCGTGAACATCAGGTTGAGGAAATCCTAATGGTTTTAACAATACCGTGAGACCTGGCATACTCCAGCTGCAAGGTACATGGAAATGGCATTGTTGGCAGTACCAGATGTTAGCTTCTGAGCAGCAGCCTATCAGCTGATAACTCGCCCCTTACATTACTGCGATCTACACACATTTTACATCCATGGGCATTGGCTCAGTGCATTGATCCATCAAAAATGAGCTTTATATATTCCTTTCTTTCTTCTGTCTAGGAAGTCTTTTGGTATTTAATAGTGTGGGGATGCCCCGACAGAAACACAGCTGATGGGACAATGGGAGTAAATGTTCCCGAAGGATTCACTCCTTAGTCTTTGAATGAGTTTTGGCAGACAATCCTTCAAATAAATGAACTGAGGATTTGGACTTTATATAGGTGCAGCATCTTAATAGTATTGCTATAGCCTCCTTCTCAATGTGTGAGTAGCTTTTTTCAGTTGCAGTGAGCCCTCAGATGGTGTATAGAATGGCTGACCATTCATTTTTGCCTTAAGGTGGGCTGCCCCCGTCCTGTGACCTAGCCTCAACAACTAGCTTCCTGCCTTTGTTGGAGTCCTAATCCTTCATAATGATATACATTGATAACACATCTTTCTTGGTCTGAAATCATTGGTGGTTTTGTTAGTTCATTCCCTAGTATTGAGATGGTATAGAGAGTAGCTGTGAGTTTTTTTATGAATCATGAACAGCATGTCACCATGGTCTTTTTTTAATTCTTATTTTTTATTCAAGAAAAAAAGATTTTTAAATACAAATTTCCCCCCCTCTCCCCCCCTTTTTTACCCCCCCCTCTTGCCCCCATCCCACCACCATTCCCCCCACAGTGAAGTTACATACATATGAAAAAGAGAAACCGGATTCCACTGGGAACACATTATATGACCTAAATAAATACCAAGCACGAGAGGAAGTAAATACATGTGCATTTCATACAATAATAATAAAATTACTAGATATAAGCAAATATTAAATTCAGTGCATTCTATAAAGTGCATGTGCGGATCGGCTCTTCATATAACTTGCCCAACTGGGCAAATGCAACCGTAATTCCTCCCCCCTCGAGATTGTAGACCTCCAGCCCCGTTCTGCCGGATTAAGAGTGGGGATAGGGAATCTAAGAGATTCATCGGAGATCAACGTAATGGCCAAGTAGAATACGGGGCATAGAAGAGGAGGGTAGTTTATCCCCAATAGTCTTAATAAAGATACTTATTCTGTGCAATCGAACCTATAAAGTGCGTGTGCGGTTATCCCTTGTTTGATCAACCCAGCTGGCCAGACGCTCCCATATTTTAAGGCCCTTTTTCCGTGCCCTAGAACCTATCCGGGCATAAATGGATTTTTCCAGATTATAGATGGACAGCAGTCGGGCCAGCCACTGCTGTAAGGCGGGAGGATCTGGACTCAGCCAGGCCAAGGAGACACAAAGCCTAAAAATAGCCACTGAGATACATAATAGTTCTCTTCCCTCGTTGGTACTCCCTCCCTCTTGGATATCCAATAGGATTAGGTTTGGTGTCATAACTACATTCAGTCGTAGTTTATCTCTGAAAAATTCCCCCATTTGGTTAATAATCATTGAGAGAGATGCACAAGTTGCGAACATGTGGACTATGTCTGCTTTGTGAAGGGCTCAGCGTGGACAACGAGTTCCTTTCCCTTTACCCCACTTGGAAATACGGTATGGAGTGTAGTATAAAAAGAAACAGGGTTTATAAAATTGGACCTGCAGTTTAGCTGACATCAATACTGTCTGTGCAGTCAAAAAGGCTTGATGCAACAGGACATCTGTGATGCCAAGTTTAACTTGCCACCTTTCTGAATATTTCTCTGTCATCCTTCATCAACTTATTTAGTAGGCAGTATATAGCCCCAGTAGGCAGTATATAGCCCCATTTCTTAACCTCTCCACCAGTTTGTTTTTTACCATTTTCCCTGGCCCATCCCCTTTCTTCTGTAAAAAGTCCCTTATCTGGAGGAATTTAAAAACTCTCTATGTGTATGATTAAACTTGGTCTTAAATTCATTGTATGCAACAAACCCTAAGCCAAATAAAAGCACCCTATTTTGTTAATCCCAGACCTCAACCATCTAGCCATGTATGTATCCGAGAATATCTCTGGTAGATGTGGGTTGTCCTGGAGGGGAGTATAAAAATTGAGCCTACATAATCCCAGAAGTCGACGAATAGGGACCCATGCTTTGTAGACTGCCCTGAGGGTCTTAAATCTAACCCTTTTGTAGTACCGCATTTCTAGTTGGCGCCATAGGCATCCCCAGGCCTCAGTACCGATCAGCAATTGATACAGTGAGGGATGCAGCGGCGGATCATCGCTGGGGGGATCCCTCAGAAGGATCGTAGAGTGTACTAACACCGTAGCCCAATAATATAGCTTTAGATTAGGTAAAGCCAACCCGCCACGTTCTTTGGGAAGTGTCAGCCATTTAGCCGATCTTCTAGGTCTCAAGTAGGCCCAAATGAATTGAGAAAATATATTTTCACATTTTTTAAACCAATAGTTGGGGAATAAAAGGGAATAGCTCTCATCAGGTACAGCAATTTGGGGAAGTAAACCATTTTTATTAAATTGCACCTACCTACCAGAGTTAAATGCAGATTATCCAACTTCCTCAGATTAAGCGTAGTTTTTTCCGCTACAGGTGTTAGGTTCTCATCTACAATGGTATCCAAGTCCGCCTTAATTATAACCCCCAGATAGTTAGCACTCTCGACTACCCTACTGTCCGTTATTGTGACGTATTCATTGATGACTATCTGCTTTTTCCCATGTTCAGGGAGTACCCTGACAGCTCCCCAAAGGCTGCTGCTTCTTCCTCTATAGTTTTTATGGCTAGATCGGGGTCAGGGGTAACCACTGCCACGTCATCGGCGCATGCCAGAACAGAGGTATAGTGGCCTTGCGTTATTACGGGGGGTATGTTTGGATTGCCTTCCAGTTTTTGTAAGAAGGGATCTATATACAGTGAAAATAGCAGTGGAGAGCATGGGCAGCCCTGCCGCGTCCATCTTGTAATGCTCAGCGGTCTAGATGATTCCCCATTTATACTGACTCTGGCCACAGAGTTTGTATACAAGGCCCTGACTCCCTGATGAAATTTGGCCCAATCCCCTTCCTCTGCATAGTAAGCCACAAAAAGTGCCAGGAGACCCTATCGAAAGCTTTCTCTGCATCAAGCAGGATTGCCACCATAGGGTATCCTATCACCTGTCCTACATCCAATAGGGATATTATTCTTATGATGTGGTCAATGGTCCCCCTTCTGGGAATAAATCTGTGTTGGTAATTAACCAATATTTTATCAATTACTCTAGACAGTTGGGAAGCCAGTATCTTTGAATAAGCTTTTGCATCACAGTTAACCAAGGTGATTGGACGATAGGAACCTAGTTCTTGGACAGGTTTATTCTTTTTGGGAAAAACAACAATTTTAGCTTCTGCCCAGGATTGTGGTGGAATAGCCCCATTAAAAGTTTGCGTAAAGAGATCCATCAATACGTCTTTTAACTGGTCTGCAAATGCCTTGTAAAACTCAGAGGGTATTAGGTCTGGCCCCGCCGCTTTCCCATCAGATAAACTCGAGAGTGCCAGAAGCATCTCGCTGATCCCTAGAAGTGCTTCTAGGTCCTCTTTATCTTCCTCCGTCAGTATGGGCGTGGGCATCAAATTTAAGTACTCAAGTCGCTGAGGGCCCAGCCTCTCGGGTTCCTCGGTGTAAAGATTTTGATAATATTTCTGGAACGCTTCTTGGATCCCTTTGGGGTCGGTAACAATACCTACATCAGGATCCCTGATATTAGTGACCTCCCTTCGTATGTACTCCTGCCGGGTTCGTACCGCCAATTGGTGACCTATCTTATCGCTGTTTTCGTAAACCTTTTCTCGATGGAGTGTGGCTCTGTCGACTTATTTTTTCATGAGGACATCGCTAACCGCCGCTTTAGCTATTGTGACCTCCATTTGAGCCTCACCTACCCCAACCCCTATCTGTACAGCCGCTACAAGTTTTAATTCTGCTTGAGCTAGTCGTAGGTGGAGTTCCAGCATCTTTCGTTTAGCGTCTTTCACTTTGTTTAAAGAAAATTGGATGGTTTCCCCCCCGGATGCCGAATTTAAGGGATTCCCAGACATTAACTAGGGAGGCTGTTCCTTTATTTACCCTCAGAAATCCCGGACTCCAATCCCTCATGTGTTTCTTATAGTTTTCGTCAAGGAGTAAAGCTCTCTCAAAGGGCCATGTTAAGGTTCTTGTACCCGCCCTCATCCCTGCCAGTTCCAGCACGAGCGGATTGTGGTCAGACAGAAGTGTGATGTATCTATCTATTTGGCACTTTGACTGAATCATAGATGATACAAAAAAATAATCCAGTCGTGCATGTTTGTGATGGGGAGCAGAAAAAAAATGTGGAACCATCTTCTAGCGGCCTCACCGTTGCCCAGACATCCCTCAAGCCATGTGTGCTGCATAAAAGCGAGAGCGCTTGAGACACTCTAGGTTTTCTCCCTGCGTACTTAGAGCCGGACTCCCAATTATTTGGTAAGTTGACGTTAAGATCTCCACAGAGGATGATGGGTAGTGGCCAATGTGCCAGCTCATTCGTTAACCAATTAAGGACCCCAGGATCATCCACTATAGACCCATGCACAGAGCAGAGCGTGAAAGTGTCCGTCCCCGCTAAGGTACACTTAGTGATCACCCATCTCCCCATTGAATCCACCCGTGTCTAGGGAAACTGCTTTCTATTGTGCCTGGCTAGTATGGCAACACCACGGGTATGTGATCCTTGAGTGGTCCCTCCTATCAGCCTGTAGCCCAGGTTTTTTAACAGGCCCACCTTTGACTCTTCTATGTGGGTTTCCTGCAGGCAGACGACGTCTGCGCTCAGTGATTGCGACCCTAGATGTACCCTCTGTCTTTTCTTGGCATCGTTTAGCCCGCATATGTTAACTGTGGCTATGCGGAACTTCCCAGCACCCATCATCCGTTCCGCCATAGTATACTATGCCGTCCTAGATCGTGCTTATATCTAGAATTGCAGAAGTGTCCGGTCTCACAAATCAAACACACAATGCAAACAAATTGTGTGGTTCCATTTATCCACCTGCCCCCCTCCGTCCCCACCCTCCCCCTCCCCCGCCCCACCACCCCCAAAATATGAGCAATCGGGCCTAGCCTGAATGATGTGTCCCCAGCCCCCTGCCTCCGCCACCTCTCTCTCCGCAAAGTGAACAGAAAAGAAACAAACAAAAAAGGAGAAGAGCATCATTCCTTCCCCAGTTAGCCCTCCACCGCTACCTCCTCCAAGTAATATCTTTGTAGTTTCCTCCTAAATGTCATTTAACATTATTATTACTGTTCCCCGGACTCAGTTCTGTCAAGTATTCTTGGGCCTGTATCTCCGATGTAAAGCTACGAACGCGCCCTCTAAAGATGACCTTTAGCCTGGCCGGGTTTAGGAGGTAGGGGTTGATTATCTGCCGGAGGCGCCACCTTTGTTCCATGGTGGCGTGTGCGAAGTCCGGTTTAGCAAAAAATGATGCCCCTTCAAAAGTTTTTTTTGCGTTTGGGCGTGCCTTATCGTAGATGTGCTGCCTTAACAAGAAATTGCCAAAATAGATAAGCATTGCCCTGGGCCTTTCGGATTCATTCTGTGGGTATTTCCTGGCTATTAAGGGGAAGCGATGAGCCCGTTGGACCTCTGCATTCCAGTCCCATTTAACTTGGTCCGGGAAGGCTCCTCTTAGTAGACTAACCACGTAATCTCTTGGGTTATCACCCTCCACCCCTTCGGGATCCCAAGTAGATGTAAGTTATTACACCGCTGGTGGTTCTCCTGGTCCTCCAGTCTGAGTATTACATCAGCCAGAGCCGCACCCTGTGATGCAGTCTGAGCTTTCAGGGTTTCTACTTCAGTCTCCAGGGACTCTGTGCGGCCTTCAACAGTGGTCAGTCGGTCCGCAAATTATCCACAGACTTTGCTCAGCTTTTGCATCCCAACCTGCAGTTTCTTTGAGGTGACCCTTGCCCATCGGCTTTCGCTGCGGTTCTCTTCCTGCATTTGCTTAAGGGACAGAAAGATGGTGGTGAGAGATGATTCTTGCCCCTCGGCTGCGATCCCTGTCCCTATCGCTTATCCCGGGATCTTGGAATGAGAGCTGGGCATTGGAGTAGTCCCATTTCAGCTGCTGCTTGCTGTTCCCTAGCGGGCCCTCCTTCCCCACCCTCCTGTGTTTCTTCTTTGAGGACTTTCTCTTTCTTTGCATGTTTTGAGGGTCGTCCAGGGGAACACTACTGTCAGAATCCAGAGAAACTTCACATTCGGAGGATGAGCACTCCCGTTTAGATGAATCCGAACCATCTGTCAGGGGAAAAAACTTCTCTCCCCCCGGCCATTCGGGGGATAAAGTTCCCATCTGTTTGTAACTTGACTTCCCAGGTCCAGGTCCAGGCAAGATTCTATCCTTAGATTAGCTGCTCTAGGGGTCACCTCTTCTTCCTTCCCTTGATCTACCCTTTGTGTGGCGGAGTTCATTTCCACCCCCAGATTCAGGGTGAGATTACCACATTGTGCATTTCCGGGGGTAATTACTGGGGGGTTATTGCCCTTGTCCGAGTTGTCATTCAGAACCCCAAAGTTTTCAGGCACTACAAGGGTTTCATGCTGGGGATACCCCTCTCCTGGTGTAAAGGCAGTGCTACTTAGGTTGCTTTTGCTTGGCTCACAAGAGAGTTCGACAGTTTTAGCATCCCCCCCTGACAGGGGGGGGCAAACCAGGAGGCTATGGTTGTTTGGAGAGCCCCACCCTCCTGCAGCCCGTTACCTGGAGGTGCCTTTACTGCTTTTTTTTTTTCGTTCCTTCGGGCTCCCGTCTGGCTCTGGCGGAGTTCTCTCATGTTAATTTTTGTGGCGGTAGCTCTGATATCGTTCAGCCACCTCCCGGCTCAGAAAGCAATCTGAAGAGCCGCGGTCCAGACGCCAAGCAGCAATCGGTCTCCACTGCGGTGAGTCAGCTGTGCGTGGCCGCCTCGCGCAATCCACAGCTTCCATCTGCAGTCAATCGGTCTGCCGATCATTGGACAGTGAAAAGAGTGGCATGAGCAGGCAGTAGGTCTGGGCGATCGCCATCTTTGCCCTCCCGTCATGTCACCATGGTCTTGATGTTTCTGACTTCAAACACAGATGGGTCCAGAGCAGCTTTGGTACCTGCCACTTCTGTGTTTCTAGTGCATCTCTGTCTGCTGTCCTATGCTGACTTACCATAGCTAAAGAATTTGATGTCAGAGAATGGTAGTTTTCTCCTGATATTGTGGAGGGTTTACCAATTTCCTTGTATCCATTTATTTAGATAAACCAGAGCCTGTTGTGCTGTTGTGTCAAATTTGGAGAACAATACCAATTAACTTCAACCGCGAGATCATCCACATAGAGTTGCGAGGTGCTCTAATTTATTGGGCAGTTTGTGAAGTGCATATCAAATTCAATATACTCTTGCACCTCCGCAGTTGGTTTGAGCTTGGGTGCTCTAGTGATTAGAGAGACCCAGGGAGTTTGTCCTTCCAATAATGCCAGCTTCTATAGCTTGTGTTTCCTTCAAGACCAGTTGAATGCTATGCCAAGATGTCTTAGGATGCAGAATACCATCCATGTAGAGTTGTATGCTATTTTCTTTTATACCGCGGACACGTTAGAAGATTGTTTGAAATTCTTATACCATGTCACGTAGCTCACAGGTGTGATTGTCCAGTGCAAACTGTATGAGATTTAGAGCTTTTGCATTGGGCAGCTGAGTTGCATTATGAACATGCTGAGACATAGTGATTCAGTGGTTGTCTGTGCAATGTGGGAAGTGAATGCTCACTCAGGGGGTTGGGTGACATACTGTTTTATGCATAGATGTGGATTTGGATTGGTGTGAGGGAAAAATGTTGTTTGACTGACAAGATGTTCCTGGAGGTCCCTGCATCTATGAGAGCTGTCTGTCCTTGTATTTTGAATTGGCAGTTGGGGTGTGGCCATCTTTATGGTTCATGGGCATCCAACATATAATCAACATGAAGTCATCTCCATAACTGTCTTCAGTGCATGTTCTAGGTTCTTGTAGTGGGATGTCTTCAACATTTTTCTGGATAGCAGTTTTCCCTCTGTTCTTTGTGGGTTTGCTGCCAGCGGAGCATTACTTCTCTTTCACAAGGAAGCCTGCTGTGTCTGGTTAGCTTTATGCATGTGCTTATTAATCACTCAGTGGCTCCTGAAAGGCAGTAGATAGGTTGGGAAGCGTGTCTGTGCGTTCTGATTTGCTGGGTTTGTTTGCAAACCTAGAGTCAATGAATGCCACTCCTACATCGAATAGGTCATGAGTGCAGCCAAGGGAACAAATGTTCTGGAGTGTCATATGACTTAGCTTGCCCGATGAACATGCTTGAATGAACTGGACAAAATGTAATCGTCAGAGTCTGTGAGAGTGCAAACACAGGCAAATCACGGAGTCAGGCATGGAAATCATCAGCGGCTATTCACTGTCAAGTTTGACTTGCCATAGCAGAAACTGATCATATTCTGATTTAGTAATTCTCAAGCTTGGCAACATGAGCTTTCAGCAAAAAGCTATGGCATAGCGGCACCTGTCATTAGAAATGGCAGTAGAAGGATAAGCTCTCTTCAGACGTCTGCAAATGAATGCAAGGTGTGTTGGTGCAGTGGCCAGACCACAACCGAATGTTAGAGACCCTAGGTCAGAGAGCTGACACAGGCATTGGGCTAGTTGAGGGACTCTGATGGAGAATGGTACCCTCCCACTCTTCCAGAGAAGGTGAGAGATGCTTGCCAGATCATGGCACATGCATGACAACTGTCCTTGTCTGAGAAGAAGTGCCACCGAAGGGGTGATGAGAAGGGCACGGTTTTTGAGGTGTATTTCCATGGTCAGGCAGGCGGCAGAGTAATTGGGAGTCAGAATATCCATGACAAGGAGCAAAGAGTCAGAACATCCATGGCAAGGAGCAAAGAGTCCGAACATCCATGGCAAGGAGCAAAGAGTCAGAACATCCATGGCAAGGAGCAAAGAGTCAGAACATCCATAGCGAGGAGCAAAAAGTCAGAACATCCATGGCAAGGAACAAAGAGTCAGAATATCCATAGCAAGGAGCAAAGAGTCAGAACATAGATGGCAAGGAGCAAAGAGTCAGAATATCCATGGCAAGGAGTAAAGAGTCAGAGCATCCATAGCTAGAAGCAAAGAGTCAGAACATCCATAGCTAGGAGCAAAGAGTCAGAACATCATAGCTAGGAGCAAAGAGTCAGAACATCCATGGTAAGGAGCAAAGAGGCAGAAGATCCATAGCTAAGAGCAAAGAGGCAGAACATCCATAGCTAGGAGCAAAGAGTCAGAACAGCCATGGCAAGCAGCAAAGAGTCATAACATTCATAGTTAGAGCAAAGAGTCAGAACATCCATGGTAAGGAGCAAAGAGGCAGAACATCCATCGCAAGGAGCAAAGAGTCAGAATAGCCATGGCAAGGAGCAAAGGGTTAAAATATCTATTGCAAGGAGCAAAGAGTCAGAAGATCCATGGCAAGGAGCAAAGAGTCAAAATATCGATGGCAAGCTGCTTACCTGGTGAGCAGACCATGAAATGGAGGACTTGGAGAGGAACGATGTAGGTATGTGATGACAACTGATTTTTGGATCCAGTACACGCTTTTTATTTGAATCATGATGTCACCAGGCGACACCATTCAAGGTTTGTGACCAGGAAAAAGGGAGATCGGTGTGGCCAGACATGGTTCTGGTAATGGGCATGACAGACTCCACATGTAAAGTTTTGGTGAAATTATGGAAATTTTCAACCCTTTCATATTGCACAAGTTTTTTGACAGCCGAAATCAATGTTTGGAATCACATAATATTTTTTAATTGCAGATGTACTTTGTATAATGTCAGAAAATCAGATATTACAGGCATACTTTTCTAATCCCTGCACTTCTCTACTCAGTCTGCTATGGAGACCTTAGAAGTATTTGGCAAAGCACCTCATACTACCCAAATCGATGCAGTACCATACCAATGGCAGCTTGTCCACTACACAAGTACCAATAACGTAACCACACTGAAGATAAGAATAAAAACTATATATACTCAGTGGATTTTGTACAAAATGATGTTCACAAATAATTCATAATTTTGGGCTAGATGTACAAAGCATTTTTACGGTCTCAAACACTCCAATTCGGAGTGTACAAGTCTCAATTGGAATCTTATGCATCAATCCTATTTTAGGAGTCAGTAAGCTTTTACTGACTCTTAAAATGCGATTGCGACCCTATACCAATTCAGTATTTGGAATACAGATTTGCTATGCAATATCAATGTTTTCGGATTGAAATTCAGTTGCAAACTTTGAAAAACTACTGACTTTTTAGATGGGGTGGCAAGGCGTTTGCAGAGGGAAAGAATTCTCCTTGGGGCCCTCTCAACTTTGTGAGTATAATGTGGTGGGCAGTAGGCAAGGGTCTCTTAAAAGAAAACTTTTTTAAATGCATCCTTGTTTCCTTTATGGGAAATGGGCTGCATTAAAAAACAAATGTAAAACGCGATCACAAACATGGTAGTGTGCTGGTCCTAAGAAGCCACAATCGCCATAAGAGGGAGTCGCAATTTGAGGCCTACTGTATTATTATTCATGAGGTAGGTCGATTGTGATCCACTCCACATCAGAAATTTATGAACCGACCAATTAGTTCAAAGGACAAGTCTCTTAAATTCTTTTCTGATTTAGAGAATACTGTTCACAATTTGCCACAGGTTTTTAGCACACAGTCTTAAGTACATCAAACTTTAGTCTTGAATGGAAATATAGGAATACCATTCCATCAATACTGTCCTCAGAGTAAAGTCAATTCTGTAAAATATATACAATGTTGCATGCAGCTAAAGAAACCTATGTGCACATACTTCTTGTAATGAAACAAGGCCTCATTTTTTCAGCACATCAGTTATGCGGTAAAACTTGTCTTAACTTTCGAATTTATCCTGTGTTCACTGTACAAAGGCTCTAGAATTTCCACATTCAGCTTGGGCCATTAACAACCATCAATGTCCTGAGAAGGGGGCAACTACACATTATGTTTGTGATTTGACCCTATTGAAATTGTTGCTGCTTGTAGAACACTGTCTGTAATATAAACACAAATGAACAGTGAATCTGTAATGATGAAGTTCAGAGGCCGTGATGTAGTTTAAGTAGGTTTATATAGTCTTGGTTACAAGTTGGTAAGTTCATGTAGAGCAGCCCCACCGGGAGCAGCCTGCCTGCTGCTCAGCCCATACTCCAACTGTCACACTTCACCTCACAGGCACCAAAATATTCCATTCAGCATCACCACACCAACACTCCACGCAGCACATTCACACTGGATGAGCAGCTAGGGAGAAAGCAACAGGATAAATACATGCACGGGATACTACATATGCTCCCCCTTTATATAACACAAAAATGAAACTGCAAAACAGAAAAAGGTTTGACAAGAAGAACCACAAAAAGAGAAATTATACTAAAGTACACAAATGCAAGAAGGAATAAAGCATTAACCTGAAAAAAACATAATACATATACAATGAAAAACCACAGTAAGCATTAAGGAAAAATAAAGAAGATGCACAGGAAAATATAAAAGAGAGAAGTAGATGTAATAGATAAATGTACAAGATAAAATGAAGATGCATGGATAAATATACAGGAATAAAATATCACACATCCTCCCCCTCTATGAATTTCATAAAATATGGCAGAAGAAACATCATGTTAGATGAATGACACCATTGCACGAATGACTACCACCAACCACACCCACTGGCCAGACAGGCATGCAAGGAGGCACAACACAGTACAACATGAACTAGCCGCATGAACGACTGACACACACATGTATAACCTAAAAGTAATGGGTGTAATACACCCGACAAAATGTCCCCAAGGCAAGGGTGAGAAATGTGACACTCACACCCAACAAACCTCCTTAGAGTAAGGACATGTAGGGAAAACTGTGAAAATGGGTGACTGCCACCCATACAGCCCCTCCTCACGTCAGGGCAGCAAACGAAGTATGTGAAAATGGGTGACCAACCCATACAGCCGCTCCTCACCTAAGGACAGTGTTAGAAATGGGGGTCCTCAGTTGGCAGAGGTAGGTACCTTTGTCCAAATAGGGACCCTTGCTTCTAGTCAGGGTAAGGGGGATACACTTCTAAAATAACCCCTGCTCACCCCCTTGGTAGCTTGGCACAAGCAGGAAGGCAGTGTGTAAAGCATTTGTGAACACATACAGTAATACAGTGAAAACACTACAAATGGACACCACACCAGTACAGAAAAATAAGTAATCTTTATCTAAACCAAAACAAGACCAAACGACATAAATCCACAATACAGTATCAAAAATAAGGCTTTCAAATGGTAGAAATAGTTCAGTTCAATGCAAGTTGTAAATGCAACACTTTTCTCACAAAGTACCTTGGATGCGTCATGCAAAACAAACAAAATGGTCGCAGGGAAGGTGAGGCGTTGATTCCCTACACGCAGGGAAGGTGATGCGTCGGTTCCTTGCTTCGGGGGAGGTGATGCATCGGTTCCTTACTGCAGCGCAGGGGAGGTGATGTGTCGGTTCCTTACCGTAGAGGAGGTGATGCGTCGGTTTCTTACTGTGTGGGGAGGTGATGCGTCGGTCTTTTACTGCGTCCCCCAACAATGCGACAGTCTTGGCGCCTCGATGCGATGCGTCGATCCAGTACGATGCATGGTTTCGTGCAGCCACACAGCAGGTTTGCGTCGGGATCGGTGCGGTGACCTCGGACTTTGGAGATAGTTGCACCCGATGCGTCGTGCGGCGATTTCTCGGGCCGCGGCAGGCGATGCGACGGTTTCTTTGGCGATGCATTGGAAACAGGTGCGGATGCAACACACTTCTTCGATGTTGCGTGATTTTCCAGCTCCCAGCGACAAACAGTCTCTAGAGGTCCTAAACAGCAGCCAGCACCTCTTTGCAGGTTGAAATTTACAGCAAGGAAATTCAGGGGAGCTGGTGGTGAAGTCTTTGTGTCCCTGAGACTTCAGAACAGGAGGCTAGCTCAGTTTTAAGCCCTTGGAGATCTTCTTGCAAGCAGGTGACAAAGCAAACAGCAAAGTCCTTTTTCTCCTTTCCTTGGCAGCAAGCAGCCACTGCAGGCCAACCACAGACAGCAAACAGCACAGGGGCAGTATTCCTCCTCAGCTTCACTGGCTCTTCTCCTTGGCAAAGGTTCCTCTTGATTCCCAGAAGTGATCTAAAAGTCTGGGGTCTGGGCCCCTCTTTTTATACCCAAAACTCCTTTGTTCTCTGAAGGCAGAGAGTGTCTGTACCCAGCCAAAACCAGTTCTGTCTTCACTGGTGCAGCTTCCTGGCAGGAGGTGGAGACAGCATTGTTGAAGGCAGACCAGGCCCATTCAGGTGAAAGGAGATCTCCTCCCCCTACTCTAAATGCAGCCCAGGTCTATTCATCAGACTTCTGGAGCTGCTGCCCCTCTTCAGCTCCTGTCATCCAAAGCCAGACATGCAATACACAAACCTAGCAGAGGCACACTGGATGGTTAGACAAGAAAATACCTACTTTCTAAAAGTGGTATTTTCAAACACAGAATGTAAAAATCACCCTCACTAAAAGATGCATTTTTAACATTCTGGGTTCAGGCATACTAAACTTTATTTTTCTACCTTGTTCCCAGGGCCAGTTATGTTTTTAAGATGTTATAAACAAACTCCCCATTCTGTCCTATAAGAACAGGTAGCCTTGCAATAGTGAAAAACGAAATTAGCAGTATTTCACTAAAAGGACATGCCACACACATCAGGGCATGTTCTACCTTTCACATACAATGCACCCTGCCCAAAGGGGTACCTTGGGCCTACCTTAGGGGTGACTAATATGTAGAAAAGGAAAGGTTTAGGGACTGGCAAGTGTGTGCACTTGCCAAGTCGACATGGCAGTCCCAGACTGCACACAGGCTCTGCAATGGCAGGCCAGAGTTACATTTTACAGGCTGCTTTTGTGGGTGGCACAAGCAGTGATGCAGCCCACTAGCAGCATTTGATTTACAGGCCCTGGGCACACACAGTGCGCTATACTAGGGTCTGACAAGTAAATCAAATATGCCAATCATGGAATCACTAATCCAAAACAACAATTTACAAAGGGAGCACTTGCACTTTGGCACTGAACAGCAGTGGCAAAGTGCCCAAAGCATCTAGACCAGCAAAACGGATTCCAACACACAGCAAAAAGCACACAGGAGGCAAAGGCAAAAAATGCAGGGGAGACCCACGCCAATGGTGCCAGGCCTAACAGACAGCAAACAAAACGTGTAGCACAGGGTGACTTACACACAATCCAGTCATCCCTCATGTAAGTGTATGAAATGTGAACTGTCTAAATGGGACTAGAACCCATTTAAACACCCCTCATTAAAGGGTCTGTAGTGTAAATATAGAAATGGGACCTCACCCAATTCCATCTCTAATGTAATGGCGTGTAACGACTAACATACAAATGGGTGCCTAGCACCCACTTAGCCGTCCCTCATGTAAGTTATGAATTATACAATGTTGAAATGGGTGGCAACCACCCATACAATAATCCCTCGTGAAATACTCCAACTGTCACACTTCACCTCACAGGCACCCAAACATTCCATTCAGCATCACCACACCAACATTCCACACAGCACATTCACACTGGCTGAGCAGCTAAGGATAAAGCAACAGGATAAATACATCCACAGGATACCACAGAATCATCATTTACCATCCTGTCTGTATTACATATACGTAATTACATATTTTGTTCCCCGCTACAGACAAACCCCTTGAATCAGCCCATCAATCGTTTAAACTTTCTAGGCAAAAAGTCACCTCTTTAAAATGCTAAATACAGCATCCAGCAGCGTAAGAGTGGCCAGCTATAAAGTGTCAAGCACAGCAATCCGCCATTTGCACAGCAATTCTAAGACATTTTGATCCTTTTGAGCAAAATATTTTTTTGCTAAAATCTGCAGTTTTTGTAGCACAAATTGGATTTTGTGGTAGGAGTGCCACATCCAAATTTATGTGAAAAAGCCACAGTTGCAAACTTTTTTTCCAGTGATGTTGCCAACAAACACCCTTTGTATCAAGAATATTTGGCCAACTGAATTCATTGGAAGAGTAGTTGTAGACAATATGGACCACAAAATACACATAAAAAAGATAGATTTATACTTGTTAAGACAGAACAGTTTTTCACCCAAATATTTGAGTTGATACTAGTCACTTGAGATAGTTCTTCTGTTGCTGCATAGCATAGCCATTTTGATTAGTAACGTAATCTTAAAGGAGGTACCATTCTTGATTTTTAAGGCATAGGGCCCGATTCACAGAAAGACCAAAAGTCTAACTTAGACCAAAAGTCTGACTTTACTACTCGTAAATGCGCTTTGTGAATACCGAAAGTCGTAAAGTTAGACTTTCATCTCAGATTACTTCTGTGAATCGGGCCCATTGTTCACTCTTGTAGAAAAACATATTTTTTCTCAGGCCTCAACTTTTGCATCTCATATATACAGTACCATGACATCCTAGACCCCTAAAGATTTGCAATTAGTCCAAAATATCCCTTAGGCAGCCTTGAATGGTGTCAGCTATAGGTAATCAGAAGTTAATTCAGTTTTATTTTAGGATACAGTTATCCTATATTCCACACATATTTAAACAGTAGTGGACAAACTGTAAATGGGCCAGTTATCCCATGCAGCCGATTGCAGGAGTTACCGGCTGCTTGAGGATTACAAGTGATGCAATATTATCAAAGCAGGCAAAATGGGCAGGCGAAAAGTAAATACTTTCCCATTTCTCAGGGACACCTTGTAATAGCCCAGTATTTCTACAACCCAAAAGTACCAGTATCAAAAAGAGATTGTTATTAAGCCTGGTGTTGGTTTTCAAGCTATGCATGTTTTTCCCACTCATTCTTTACTAATTCTTCAATAATGAGAGTGGAGTCTTTTGCTTTAGTGTCACTTTAATTGTCAGTCTCATTCATAGTGGAATTGAATCACTTTTTTGTCATTGGAAATCTGCAGTGGCTGCATAGTTACAAGTTCAATCCAAAAAAAGCGTTTAGGTGCTTGAAACCGGGAAAGGTCGGACCACGAAAGCAGTGGGGTTGAAACCTGTCAACAATACTACCCAGGGAGCAGATCACCCGAGGTAAGAGAATTGGGGTACCTTAAAGAATTGGATCTTCCCCACTTAAAGAATTGGATCTGCCCCACTTGAATCACTGAGCTCTAACTCTCCTATCGGGAATTCGTTTTTTAAAAATATTGTCTCCCATATTTCAACATCACAATATTTGAGGACCGGTGTTCCGCCTCAAATTTTTAATGTGAATTTTAAGCACTATCAAAACAACATATACTGTCCTGTTATGACACAAATTATAGTTACTTCTCTTTAAGACAAATATACATATATATATCGTTTTTGTTGTCACTGACCATGCACTGTCTGCACTTTGCATCACGAAGAATGTAAAAGCAAAATAAAAAGAACTTCTGCAACCAGCTACCTGGAGTAAATCGCTGTCTCAAGTGCCTCCTTTCTGTGCTCTTCAGTGATGGCGGCGCAATGTGAGTGGAGGCAGTCACAGAATCCTTCTTTCCCATATATATATATATATATATATATATAACCATAACCTACTGGCGGTTGCCAGTAGGTAGTTATAGTTAGAACCTAGTTTCCATAGGAAAAGCATTTTTTGATTTGCCAATAACTTTGGCGCCGTTTGACGAATCTTCGTGAAATTTTCAAAACTAATGGGGCACTCCGGTCAGCTCCTGTCTTGGAAGTTTCGGGGTGATTCGTCAAGCGGGGGCCGAGGAAAAAGGGGGGTCCCAAAGCTCATTTTCTCCATGTTAATTTCCATAGGAAATTTTGGAACAGGCTACAGGCCGAACTGCTGAACGGAATTACACCAAATTTGGCAAAAAGGTAGCTCTTGGTTCAGAAAGCGCCCTTTTTTTAAATGGTGTAAATCCGTTCAGTAGTTGCTGAGCAATTTAAAAAATAAAAATACCGATATCTGAGCACCAAGGAGTGTTCGCGAACCCTCCCGGGCACGAGCTTCACTCTGATTGGCTGCCAACACTCCAAACCAGGAAGTGTTGACAGCCATCTTGTGACTCGGTAACGGAGTCACAAGAATAAGGGTGAAAAAAAGATGAAAAACAAGAAAAGGGGGCAGGGTAGAAACACCCTGACCCCCTAGGCCTTCTCAGGGACCCCCAGCGCCAAAAAATTCATTTTTTTTTTTAAATCGTCAGAATTCGCGCTAGGTGCGCGAATCCTGCCGAGAAATTTTTTAAAAAATGAATAGCAGACTCCCGCGCTTCATTTTAATGAGCCCCCGGGTGGGCCAGGTCCCAGGGGCAATGCCAAAGTTAAATAGTGGGGGCCAGCGGGGGCCCCCCAAGCCCTGGGGACCGCCACCTCCCTGGGGCTTAAATACATGTAAATAGGTGTGTGGGGAGCTCCTGCTGCCCCCACACTGCCCCGGAGACCACCACCTCCCCGGGGCACTAATTATTCAAAATCGGGGGTCCGTTACGGACCCCCGGCCCCAGGGACCACCACCTCCCCGGGGCTTTACAAATAGAGGGAGGGGGGCTGCGCGGCCCCCCTCCTGGAGCCCTTGATGGCCCTGGGGACCGCCACCTCCCAGGGCTGGCTCCTGCAATGTCCCGGGTTGCCCACCCCCGGGACATTTCTGTTTGCTATGGCAGGGCAGGAGCACGGCTCCCGCCCTGCAATAGCAAACTCTGCTTTGCTTCATTGAAGCGAGAGCAGGAAATCCTGCTCTCGCTTCAATGAAGCAAAGCAGGATTGCTTTTGAGCAAGGGGAGCTGCATGTCAGCAGCTCCCGTTGCTTAAAAGCAGTGCCGGCTCCCGCAGGAGGCGGGGAGCCGGCGGGACCGTGGGGGCATTGGGGCTCCCCCCACGGTCCCCAACGGAGAGGCCAGGACCCGGGGGATGGGGTCCCCGGGGCCAGAAGTGGCCCGGGAGGGGGGCCGCGCGGCCCTCCTCCTCCAAAATAAAATAAATAATGGCCAAGCCCCGGGGGCTGGGGTTCCCAGGGCCAATAGTGGCCCAGGGAAGGGGGGCCACGCGGCCCCCCTTCCCTGTAAATATTAAAAAAAGAAGAGGCCATGCCCCGGGGGATGGGGTCCCTGGGGTTAAAAGTGGCCCAGGTAAGGGGGGCCATGCGGCCCCTGCCCTTTAAATATGCATAAAAAAAAGGAGGCCATGACCCGGGGGATGGGGTCCTTGAGGCCGAAATTGGCCTCGAGAGGGGGGGCCGCGCTGCCCCCTTCCCATTTTTTTTTTTATTTTAAAAGGGGTCAGACCCTGGGGGATGGGGTCCCCAGGGCCCCAAAAATAGTAAAAAAAGGGGGGCCACACAGCCCCCCTTCTAAAAATAAAAAAGCTGGCATTACGCCAGAGGCCCCGCCCCCCTCCCTGCACTACTCTGCAAACGCGCCCCCTGGCACGTTGTAAGATGGGAAATTAAGTCCCCATGAATACTGAGGGTCCCTGGGGGCCAACTAGCCCACCAGGTACCTCCAGTAAGCGCCACATAGCTGGTTTGCAGCGAGGTGGTCCGAGGCCACGCCCCTTTCTACACCACTCTTGGCACACTGCTGGTGGGGCGATGAGGTCCTCTTGTCACCTGAGGACCTCAGGACACAAGTGGACTTCATCCCCCAAGCAGCAGTGCACCAGGAGCCACGTTTGCAGAGTGGTGTAAAAAGGGGGCGTGGCCTCAGACCACTCTCAGCAATCCAGGTGTGTGGCGCTTACTGGAGGTACCTGGTGGGCTAGTTGGCCCCCAGGGACCCTCAGGAATGAAGGGGACTGTGGTAATTGCCTATGTGTTGCTCTGTACTAGCCAGCTGCTTCCATGTAGAACATCCTATCCTTATGACTCTAGAATGTAAAGAGTGATTGGTCCCAGTTGCCAAGTGCTCAGAGTCAGTTGCTGCTGGCTGCCCTGTGGCTAGGACGTTGCTGTACCTGAAGCTGAAATAAAAGAAGCTTTGTCTTGCTGTCATCCTGTCTCCCTGTACTTCTTCACACTGGCGACGAGCGAAGAAGATTGAACCCAGCGAGATCACCTCTAAAGAAGACTAGAAGGACCCCTTGTGTGGCCTGTCTACCTACAGCAAACGTCCTAATTGAACTATCTTTGCTTCAAACTGTAAGGTACTGTGCGCGCGGCTTTAAAGAAAGCTCCTTCCCTGGCCTTCCCCTCGCCATCTGCCTTACATTGCCCTGTGATCTGTTCCTACTTTCAGGCGGCCTTTCATTTTACTCTCTGAACGCTTTCTAACGCACTCCACGCACCCTCTATGCAGCGTACCCGGGATCACCGCCAATCTGTCATATTGCTGCCTTTTGACTACCTGTGGAGTTCCCTTGATCTGGATTTTCCCCAGCTCTGCTTCCCGCTGCCTTTTAATCGGAGAAGTGCACACTCTTTTCGAGCGCCCTGTGTTTGTGTTCTTTGAAACATTTGAAACTTTCGAGCACTTTGTTTTACAACACATCAGCGAGTCCTGAGACTCTCCTAGAGACATTCGGCTAACGTTTCCCTGAGCATTATTTGAATACCAACTCTACCTGCTTGCGCCGAACGCCTCGCTGTCTTCCTGGAACACCTTCATTTTTCCACGAAGACCGGCGTCACCATCGAGTCCAAGTCTGTGACGTCCCATGCTCTGCTACGCTGCACGGAGTCCTCGTTGCCGGGCAACCAGCTTCGTCTACAGAGCCTCTCGGTTTCCCCGACAACGCGCTGACGCGCATAGCTATCCACTTCGCAGTCCTGCCCTGCACTTCTTCGCGCTGATGCGCACATCAATTCCGTGTTTAATGACGCGCTTATGCGCACAGTTTAATTCCTTATTTTCTACAACTGTTCCACAACAACCACATCTTTACGCTGATACACACAGCACACCAAAGTTGAATTTGTGTATCAGCTGTGGAATACTCTACTTCGGATTTGTGTCTTTCTGTGCTGATACGCACAGCTTACCATTCACTTCTGGGAATATTCACTACTTCTTTCATTGCGCTGATGAACACAACTTAAATACTTACTTACCGTACATTCAAGCATTGATTTCTTTTTCACTACTTACTAACTTTGCGTGCTGTGTACGCTGGCACGCACAGCTTGAATTTTATGCATTTCTAAAGAACCTCAAAATACTTTTGTTACCTACTTGCTTGTGTACTTTACCCTGGTCATACTTGTGTAAACACTTTGCGCCAGCTTTACAACCTTATTTATCTTTTAGTTCCTTGATACAATATGCAAAACGTAACTCCTCCTCCGTTCTTCCTCTCTAACCCTGGTGATCCAGTCCTGCGTTGGTCAAAATGGAAAAAGGTTTTTCTTAATTATGCAAGGGTTTGCGGGGTATCTCTGAGTGCTGAAAGAAAATCAGCGTTACTATTGCACTGTCTGGGTTCTGAAGGGCAGGAAGTGTTCGAACATCTTCCTGACCTGAATGATGATGAGTCAGATAGTCTCAATGAGTTCGAAATCTGCCTTAAGAAACTGGATAAGCACTATCTCCCAAAGGTTAGCACCATCCTGGAACACTACCATTTTGGAAAGCGAGTACAAAAATGCGATGAGTCCGTTGAAGCATACATTACCGCTCTGCGTAAATTGGGTGCCACCTGTGTAAATTCAATGGATCTCTTGAAGAGCGCATACGCGACCAGTTTATGCTGAGTTGCACTGTTGAGAAAATTAAGGACGAGCTTTGGCAAAAAGATGACCCAAAGCTTGACGAGGTTGTTGTGATAGCCAAGAGAATAGAACACTCTCTGGCTTGCGTAGAAGTCATTAAAAAAGAGAATGGTGTTTTGGAAGAAAAAGTTCACACTGTTACAAAAAAACTCACGAAGCCAGTTTGGAAACAACGTGAACCTATCCAGCCTTCTGACTCCAGATTTAAGGGAAACACAAGAATGAAATGCTACCGATGCGACATGTTAGGTCACCTTGCCAATGACAAGTCGTGCCCTGCTCTCATTTCTAAGTGTCACAACTGAGGAAAAGTTGGGCATCTATCCAAAGCTTGTAGAGCCAAAAAGAATAAGTCAGGCAGGCATGTCAAGGAGGTTTCGGTTGAGAGTGGAAGTGACTCTGACTACAATGAACTGCACTGCGGGGAGGTCATCACACTGATTGGTAAAAACAAGGGTAAGGGGCCTGTTGATGAAGTTCTAGTGAATCATTGCAACATTAGGATGCTCTTTGACTCTGGGGCGAAGATCTCTCTCATTCCCAAAGAGTTCTTTGACTTGAAGCTGCGTGGGAAGGTAAAAATTTACAAGCCCGATATAAAACCCTTAGCCTATGGTGGCCAACCTATAATATTGTTAACTACTTCATTGGCAATATTGAATACAAAGGAAGGCTAACTCCAGGGAAGATATGTTTCATGCAGAGGTGACAGCATAATCAGCTGGTTTCACCAGGCTGATCTAGGTGTGTCCTTAGTTCCTGGTGGTGATCCCTGCATTATCCTCAGAGACATCTCCCCACAGTCTGTTTCTTCAAAGGTTGTCTCGAGTGAGTGTAGTACGAGTGTTATTTCTAGTGTGAGTGATCCAAGCTGTGCCCTACGTTCCGAATTCAAAGAAGTCTTCAGCGAGAGGTTGGGTTGCCTCTCGGGTTACATTCACAGGATCACACTAAAACCTGATGCTCAACCCGTCACATGTAAAGTACGCAGTGTACCTTTGGCTATGAGGTAGTCTATGCGCTCTGAACTCGAGAAATTAAAGAAAGAAGGTATTATTGTTGAAACTGAGGCTAGCGAGTGGTTGGCCCCAGTGGTTCTTGCATGCAAAGCCTCTGGCGAGGTACGTCTATGCATGAATCTTCGCGCCCTCAACCGTGCGGTGGTCGCTGACAGGTACCCTCTCCCAAACATCACTGAAATGTTAGCCCAGTTGAGGGACGCACGCATCTTTTCCACCTTAGATCTCCGTGCTGCATACCATCAGGTCAAAATTGATGATAAGTACATGGACTTGACTGCCTTCATAACCCCTTTTGGAATGTACAAGTTCACACGTCTTCCCTTTGGCTTAATCTCTGCTGCCTCTGTCTTTCAGAGAGTCATGGAAGACGTGTTGAGTGGTGTGGCGGGAGTCAAAATATACCAAGATGATGTCTTGATTCATGGCTCGTCTCAAGATGAACACGATGCGAGACTGAGGAGTGTGCTTGAACGATTCAGTGCGAGAGGTCTGATGCTGCGTGAAAATAAATGCAGGTTTAATCTCCCTGAAATTGACTACCTGGGTCACCGCTTGACCGGTGATGAAGTTAGGCCTAGATATTGCCTGGTGAGGACCATTGAGGAACTTCCCGTCCCGCAGTCCAGGGATGAACTGGTAACCTTCTTGGGAATGGCCGAGTACTACAATAAATTTGTTCCACGGTTTGCCTGCCGCACCTTCACTCTTAGGTCTCTCTTAAAGAAAGGTGTGAAGTTCTCTTGGTCTACTCAGTGCCAGTTGGAATTCGAGGGAGTCAAGAAAGCTCTTTGTTCCTTTCCCTCTCTGCAGAGCTTTGACACTTCTTCGAGCTCCATTCTGGTCACTGATGCCAGTTCTAAAGGCTTGGGTGCTGTCCTTAAACAGACAACGGATGGCAGGGAAGAAACCATCATGTTTCTCTCAAGAGCTCTCGTTGGTCCAGGCACAGCGACGTCGAGACTGGTCGAATGGGATACATTCAAGGTCGTAGCAAGAGGGCACTGCATACAGCAAATAGTGGGGGTACGTAGAACGCTCGAACAGTTGCTACAGAGCACGGAGCAGGCACTGGCAGCTCTAACGAAGAAAGCTGATAAAGGCGAGGCTACCACTGCTCAGATAGCAAACGCCAAAACATCTCACGCAGAGGCAATGAGAGACCTCCGCAAATACAACTTCAGGGTCTACGCCTCTAAGATCCACCAAGAAGGCAATAGAGTCGGGACACTGCTTGCTTGGCTGGCCAGGCAAGACACAGGAATGACACCAATCACGGAAGTGAGGGATGTCACCGGCACTATCAGGCAGTCGCAGGTAGACATCTTACAGGTATTTCATGAATTTTACTCCCAGGTATACAAGGCCCCAACACAAGAAGACCACCATGCAATACACCTGTTCCTTCACCAACTGAACCTGCCCCGTGTCCCGCTTGCAACCAAGAAAGCACTAGACACAAAGATTAAGTCCACTGACATCACCCAGGCCATCAGAACACTGGCACGCAACAAAGCGCCAGGAATGGATGGCTTCCCACTCGAATATTATAGCACCTTCTCGGCCCGGCTAACCCCCCATATGGTGACCATGTACGACGATGCGCTAGCACGGGGCGAACTTCCGGGTTCATTTAGGGAATCGATCCTAGTTACATTCCCCAAACCACACAGGGACCCAACACTCCCCTCCTCATACAGACCAATCACCCTGCTAAACGCAGACTGTAAAATATTAGGAAAAATCCTAGCGGACCGGTACACCCAAATCCTTCCACCATTGATCCACCCGGATCAATGTGGATTTGTTCCACAGCGCAACACCTCACAGAATCTGCGAAGACTATTCCACGTCCAAGATGGGGCAGGGGAGCGGTTCCCCAATGCGGCCTACTTGATACTCGACCTAGAGAAGGCCTTTGATACCCTGCTATGGCCCTACTTATTTACGGTCCTCAGCAAAATAAATGTGGGCCCCACCCTGCTGAAATATATGAAACTGCTATATACGGGTCTCACCTCGCGGGTACGAGTGGGGAAGTATATCTCTCCTCCATTCGCGGTGGAGCGTGGGACTAGGCAAGGGTGCCCCTTATCGCCGTTGCTGTTCGCCCTGGCGGTGGAACCTTTGGCGATACGTCTTCGCCAGGAGGGGGAGATGTGGGGCATTCCGATAGCGGACACGACACACTGCGTATCACTATACGCAGATGACCTCCTAATATATGTCCGCGACGGGGGACCTCTCCCCTATCTGGGTGGCGTTACAAGACTTCGCAAGGGCCTCCGGCCTCAAAGTCCACTAGGAAAAATCCACGCTCTACCCACTGAGCCCACATCTGGCCCCGTTTAATGTCCAGGTTGGAGCTCAGACGCTCGCCTGGAACCCAGCGGCGCCCAGATACTTAGGGGTGAGACTGTACCATTCCCCGAGGGACCTGTATGAGGGGAACCATCGCAGAGCACTGGCAGGGATACGGACAGCAGTGGGATTCTGAAAAAACGCTACCCCTGGCTCCCATAGGGCGAGTGGCCCTCGCCAAAATGATTATAGTCCCCAGACTGCTGTACCACTTCACTAATCTCCCCGTGATACCCCCGTGCCCCTTCTTCAAAGAACTGAATATCCTGCTCACCGAGTTGATTTGGGGAGGAGGTCGCCATAGGGTAGCACTATCCAAATTACACCTCCCTACGACTCAGGGAGGGCTGGGGGCACCCTCGTTCGAAGCATACTTCCTAGCGGCCCAACTCCAGTGGCTATCGTACTGGACAGCAGAACGGTATACCGGGGAAACGGTGACCGGCGAAGGCCGGATACCCCTTCCGGCAATCCGCAGATTACTCCTACCAGGCACCAAACCACTACGCACCTACCCGATTCAGGTATCTACAGCACGTACATGCATGCTGAAGATCCATCGCATGTCCAGAGGAAGGCCTCCATACTCGCCCCTACTCCCGTTGGTGGGATTCCCCCGAAAAGAGGGATACTATACTGCCGGTGCCCTTCAGGTTTGGACCGAACACGCCATCACGGAAGCAGAATCCCTGTTCCAAGACAGACAGCTCCAAACATATGCCCAACTGACTGACCAATATGACCTCCCACCAGGACAATTTCTCCTACATAGGCAACTCGTAGACAGCAGTCGATGTCACTGGGACCCAGAGGGGGGGGAGCCTCTGACTCACCCGGTGATACATGCCATACTACACATGGGTACGGGTAGACATTTAGTCACATGGCTCTATAAAGCTATCCGTGAACTGACCCTCAAACCCCTACACTCGCTACGACAGACCTGGGAAACCGAAATGGGGAGGGTATTTCACGATAAAGAGTGGGAAACAGCACTAGAGTATCCGAAAAAAGTCTCCATGAAAGCGCGCTTCAAGAATATCCAATTCAACATCCTCCATAGAGCATACCTTACGCCGCACCGCCTTCACCGTTTCTATCCTGACACACATTTTGCGTGTCCCCGATGTCAGGCTCCCGAGGCGGACTTCAAACACATGTTTTGGGACTGCCCCACTTTCCAAAAATACTGGGACCACGTACACCGGCCACTCCGAGCAACCACTAATATTTCGGCCATGTCCACTTGGGAGGCGTGCGCCCTTGGGATCTTCCGCAGGTGGAAGACAGAAAAAGTGCAGACCCGCTTCGCATCCCTCGCCATCCTCTTAGCGAAACGGGGAATAGCCATGCACTGGCGGGCCCCGCTAGGACCCCCAGAAGCAGCCTGGATAGGTGCCATGAAGAAATGGGGTAGGGCAGAAGAAGAGGTGTTACGGGAGGAGGAGGTGAAGGGGACGCGGAAGCACCCCATCTCTCTGGAATGGGCACAATTGCTATATCAATACACGCAAGAAACGACCCCTGTGGAAGAGCCCGTAGTCTCCCAATCACAGACCCCGCCCCTATCCCCTGCGGGGCCAACTGAAGTAGAACCAAGACAAAGCCGTCAGTCTGAGAAGGATGCTATCGCGAGACCACACTGGATGGTCGCAGAGGCCGCACCAAGGTGACCTGCTTGCGGGCCCCCGCCCCCCCCATATCTCATACAACCTCAAATAGAGACACGATAACGCGCCCGTCCAGGCAGTTGATTCTATACATCTGCACCCAGACAGCTCCCGACCATCTTTCCCAGTTCACCCCCCACGTTACAAGTTTTTGCCTCCACAGGTAGTTCTCATGCCTGATGTTCTCAATTGGAACCGCATTCACGAACACTCAGCAAAAATAACATACGAAAGAAATTCGAGGCTATAGGATCACTACACACCCCTGGGAAGCTAACCCGCCCTAGTCCTCAGTACCATACCACATAGCGATAATACCAGACGAGGGGTTCTTTCCCAACATTGTTGACTATTGGCAAGTTTATACGCTAAGGGGCATATTAACAAGGGCCAGCGATAATTATCGCTGGCCCCACATAGCGATAGAAATATTATCGCCGGCTATCGCTGAAAATTATCGCCATGATAACGCTATATTAACAATGCATAGCGCTATGGCGATAATATTTCAGCGATAGCGGTGTTTGCCATGGAACATCGCTGGTTTTCCAGCGATGTTCCATGGAAAACAGCGTTAACATTGCTGATACGACCCTGTGGTCGTATCAGCATAATCCACCTACCATTATTAGTATGCCTTAGTCTGGAATTTAACAGACGTTAAATTCCAGCGTTAAGGCTGAGGTAGCGCGATTATTTTTATCGCTGCACCTCCTTGTTAATATCGCGAAGCTGCCTTCGCGATATTTTCATGTGTTGTTTTCACAGCCACGCCTTCTTTGCATCTCATTAGCGATGCGAGGCTGTGAAAAAACGGGCTCTACATCAAAGTAACACGCGCTAGCGTGTCCTTGATGATATTGCGATATAATTATCGCCGCTTTTCGCCCGAAAACGGACGCTAAAGCGGCGATAATTATATCGCCAGCCCTTGCTAATATGCCCCTAAGTATGTAACATTGATGTACTCGCTGAAACATGTGTTTTCTTATTTGCCCTTCTTTTTTTCCCTACCCACTTTCGGTGTTTCCCTTCCTACATACAGTCATTTGTCTCCTCATTGGTAGTCGCATACTGATGTATTACAGTGATAACTACGTCTGAATGTAACATAGAATGCAAAAACCCCAATAAACAAATTTAAACAAAAAAAGAGCTCTCGTTGGTCCAGAACTTCAATATTCTGTAATTGAAAAGGAGGCACTGTGCATTTTCTGGGCCATCAAGAAGCTCAAAAATTTCTCTGGGGTACCTCTTTTGTCGTTCATTCAGATCATAAACCCCTAAAGGACTTGTTCTGTAAAAAGGCTTTAGACGCTGTCTCCTCCAGAACATGTAAGTGGGTCATAGCACTCCCGGATTTCGACTTTGTTGTAAAATACATCCCCGGGGTGGACAACAAAGTAGCAGACTGTCTCTCTCGCTTAGTTCCCAAGCAGTGTGACAAAACCTCTCTTGACCCTGAAGATACTTGGGAAATTGATGACTTCAAAGTATGCGAGGTTGTCAAAGGAGTTGTTTCTGAGGCAGAGTGGAGAGACTCTATGAAAAGTGACCTTGACTTGCTTGATGTGTGCAGATTGGTATCAGGAGGGTGGACGGGTATCAAGAGCTTGACTGAAGGTGTCCGGAAATTCTGGACTGTACGGAACGAACTTTCGTTGAGTGATGACTTGCTTTGGAGAGGAATGCGCCTTGTCCCTCAAACATCTCTCAGACAGAAAATAGTTTGTTTGGCTCACCTGGGTCACCAAGGTATCTCCAAAACTAAGGAGAGGGTTCGTCTGCACTTCTGGTGGCCCGGCATCGATATTCTTGTAGAGCGCATGGTGAGAGACTGCACGGAGTGCAATGCCTGTGATAAAATTTGCAAGACTAGGGTTCAACCAATGATTATACGAGAGGCTCCCATACGTTGTTGGCAACACGTGGCCTTAGATCTTTTACGGCCTGTCTCCTCTAAGGCGGGCCAATCTTATGTTCTAGTCTTAATTGACATGTACTCTAGATGGCCAGAGGTCAAAGTTACGCAGAGTATAGAAACCAAAGATGTCATAAAATTCTTGGAGGACATTTTCTGCAGGGAAGGCCTTCCTGAATCTCTCCTGATCGACAATGGAGTACAGCTTGTATCAAGCGAGATGGAAGAGTTCTTGGCTAAGAAAGGAATTGAACACAAGCGTTGTTCTCTCTACCATCCAGAATTCAACGGAATGGTGGAGAGATTCAACCGTGTTCTGAAGGAATCAATTCAACTGGCCAAAGAACAAAACCGTGATTAGAGGTCTGTGATACTTGAGAGAGTTTTGGCTTACCGCTTAAGTCCCCACTCCACCACTGAGAAAGTCCCTTTTGAGTTGTTTAGGGGGCGCACTCATAACACTTACATGTTCCAGACTTGGATGAGAGGGAAAGGTGCTGACATTGAGATTCGTGAAGATGCTCAATGGCGGGCTCTGCAGGATCTCAAGTCAGCTAAAAGAAATGCCAACTTTGATGCCAGACATGCGGTTTCTCGCACCTTAGTGTGGGTGACCGTGTGAGGGTACGCTTTCCCCAGAAGTCTGGTACTGCAAAATTCTCCACTCCTCGTAGTGTGACTAAGTTATTTCTTAATGCTGTGAAACTTGATGATGGGCGTATTTGGAATTTGAGTAGGATTGCTCCTGTACGTCCCTTTGTTCCCTCCGGTCGAGATGATCAACTTGTTCCTCCTAGGGTTGTTTCTCCTCTGCGTAGGAGCACTCGCACATGTAAAACTCCACAGAAACTACTCAACTATGTTTTGAATTAAATATACTTTCTGTTCTCACAACCTTCAATTTTGTATTGGGGGAAGGTGTGTGGTAATTGCCTATGTGTTGCTCTGTACTAGCCAGCTGCTTCCATGTAGAACATCATATCCTTATGACTCTAGAATGTAAAGAGTGCTTGGTCCCGGTTGCCAAGTGCTCAGTCAGTTGCTGCTGGCTGCCCTGTGGCTAGGACGTTGCTGTACCTGAAGCTGAAATAAAAGAAGCTTTGTCTTGCTGTCATCCTGTCTCCCTGTACTTCTTCACAGGGACTTAATACCCCAACTTAGAACGCGCCAGGAGGCGTGTTTGCAGAGTGGTGGGAAAAGGTGCCGTGGCCTTTGTCCACCTCTCAGCAATCCCACTGTGTGGGGCTTACTGGAGGTGAGACATAGGCTAGTTGGCCCCTAAAGAGGACCCCCAGCAGCGAAGGGGACTTCAATTCCCATCCAAGAGCGCGCCAGGGAGTGCGTTTGCAGAGTGGTGGGCAAAGGGGGCGTGGCCTGCTATGAGAACTTAGCAATCCTGCTGTGTGGGACTTACTCTAGGTAATAGGAGGGGTAGTTGGCCCCCAAGGTTGTTGTTGGGGGCTAACTACCCCTCTTGTTACCTGTAGTAAGTCCCACACAGTGGGATTGCTAAGACATCTAAGGAGGACATGCCCCCCTTTCTCCACCACTCTGCAAACGCGCCTCCTGGCAGACTACGGGATGGGGGATGAAGTCCAATTTACTCCTGAGGGACTTTGGGGGCCAAGAAGCCCTCTTGGTACCTCTTCTAAGTCCTATGCAGCGGAATTCCTGAGCGCTGGTCGGAGGCCCAGCACCCTTTCTCCACCACTCTGCAAACGTGACTACTACTTAAAGAAGCATCTTTCTGCACCTCTGACTTAGAGGTAGTTTTAATCCCCCTGCCCTATTATGTACTAGGGCCTTACAGAGGAGGTCATGCCAATCACAGGGGTACCCCAACGCATAGTGTTCCCTAGTCTATGTAGGTGTTTTCACTGTATTCTAAGTGTCTTTTAGCATAGCACTGGCTCTAAGCCTGGTTAGTCAGAGTCAGTTACCACCGGTACCCGTCAGCAAAAAGTTGGGGGCACAGTATGACTTTGCAACAAGGCCTCTTTCTGCTCCTCTGTTGGTTCTTTGTGCACATCTCTTGCTTCTTTCTGCACCTTTCTTCATCTTTCTGGACTTCTGTTGCCTCTTTTTCTGCATTTCTCTTGCTTCTTTCTGCGCCTTTCTTCCTCTTTCTGCACATGTCCTACCTCTGTAGGCATAGTTAGAAATTAGCATTTAAAAAACCTTTGAAATTCACTGAAAAAACCATAGGTTTCAGGGAAGTTATAGTTAGAAATTTGCATTTAAAAAACCTTTGAAATTCACTGAAAAAACCATAGGTTTCAGGGACGTTATAGTTAGAAATTAGCATTTAAAAAACCTTAGAAATTCACTGAAAAAACCACAGGTTTCAGGGACGTTATAGTTAGTTGGACATTTCACATGTACAAAACCAGAGAAATTCGGCCGTTATAGTTAGTTGAGCTAACTATAACTCGCACCCCCGCAATGCACTGCTGATGACGTCACATATTACATCACTCATGACATAGTCAGTGACATCACTGATGACATCACTGATGACATCTCAAATGACATCACTGATTACATCACTGATGACATCATCCACGTGATAATCTGATTCATCTCCTCGTACCCTAATATAACATTTGATACACCCACTCTAAAATACACACTACCCTTCTCAAAACCATAGACACACCAATACCAGTAACTACATACCCACTCACTGATTCGTAGGTCTACACACATGTCCACTCATTCAACCATACAGTCACTCATACACGCAGTCACTCATCAATACAGCACTATCATATACACTCGTACACCTACACAGACACTCACACGCCACCACTCATCCATAGAGTTACTCACACACCTAGTCAGTCATGCAAAGAAACAATCGCACTTCCATTTACTCACCTATAGAGTTATACACACACCACCTCACTTATTCATACAGATACTAACACATAGTTACTCTCTTATACAATCACTGATACAAGCACACACTCATCCATACAGCCACTTTCACAATGACTCACTCTCACAAATAGTCATTTATATACTCCAACACTCACATATACTGCCTTTCACATATGTAGTTACTCACACATGTACCACTGACACATCCATTCACTCACCAACACACCCATACACACACTCACCCACCCATACAGCCCTTCACAGATGCACACTTGAACCCATACACCCAGTGAATCACCCACTCACACATCCATGCAGTGAGTCACACACACCCCACCCACCCACACAGACACTCAGGCACCCATACAGATACTCAGACAACCAATCAATAACCCATATAGACACTCATGTAGCTACTCACCAACCCATGCACCAACTGACAGACTGATACAGACATTCACACAGTTTAGTCACTAACCCATGCATTCACTAAGACACGTTTAATCACTCACTTATACAGTCAGTCATGGACCTACTACATCATCCATTCAGACACTCATACACCCACTCATTCTTCAATACACCTTGGCATTTATATATATAAAACATATTTAAACTTTACAGAAACACACAGTCACTGGATGATGTCATCAGTGATGTCATTTGAGATGTCATCAGTGATGTCATCAGTGATGTCACTGACCATGTCATGAGTGATGTAATATGTGACGTCATCAGCAGTGCATTGCGTGGGCGCGAGTTATGGTTAGCTCAACTAACTATAACGGCCGAATTTCTCTGGTTTTGTACGTGTGAAATGTCCAACTAACTATAATGTCCCTGAAACCTGTGGTTTTTTCAGTGAATTTCTAGGGTTTTTTAAATGCTAATTTCTAACTATAACGTCCCTGAAACCTATGGTTTTTTCAGTGAATATATATATATCTGCGAAGCCGAAACGCGTCTCTCCTGTTGCGGGGTCGAGGGAGACCCGAGAAAATAAAAAGGCCCTATTCCTGCAGCTTTGGGTGCGTGCCTTCTTCTTTGTTGAAGCTGGATTGTATCTTTGATATTATACAGCGTTTGCAGTCTTACGCTGTTCACGCAAACACCAGTCGACCTTGGGCTCTCCCCTTTGACCGCAACTTTTGGAGGAGCATGGGAGTGCTAGTGGGGGAGCCCCCAGAGAGTATGCCGGTAAGAGGATCAAGGATGACAGCAGTTGGGATACTATGATCCCGTAGCGGGGCGGTTGTATGACTGCCAGCACGGGGCATGTTTGTCCCCAGTCTAGAAAAGCCTTGCTCTAGATACTGGCGCCCTCTGGTGACTGGGCATCGCGGACGCCTACGTGGAAGCGGTGATGGTTGTGTAGCATACCGAATTTTTGATTCATCTGGTCTCCTCCGACCCTGGAGTTATGCCCATTTTGGAACTATAATTTGGTGCTGTTCGTCACTAAAGACGCTGAGACACTCTTTTCTGAGTATTTTTACCGTTTTTCATCAGAATTATCAGTGCTTATGGTCACCAGTGCAGTGAGCCTATGGTTCTGACTCGTATTCGGGCTGTATGCTCACGAACTCCAAGACATTCATGTAACCGCAGAGAGGTATTATGGGACTTGCAGTTTGGTTGGGAATTACAGCGTTCACCAGGTGGCAGGCATTCATGCCGATATTATACATTTTGTATTGTATTGTTTAGCCCCGGGATACATTGCTATACTTTTGTGTTTCCTTGCCTCTTACGCTATAGATTTGAAGTTCTTTCCACAATGCAGCATACCACAACTTTGAGCCCGGAATTTAAATCACAGGTTAATTACCGGCAAACCAATCTGTATCAGAGTTAACATCAAGGGGTCAAAGAGGTCTCAGCTAAATGCGAAGTTGGTTTGAACAGCACGCTTTTAATACAAAACAATGCATTTACATGTTTTATTTTATACATTGAGGGCTTTATTTTTCTGAGAGATTGGCGCTGTCAAAATCTATAACCAGCTTTATTTATTCCTCCCATGTGCACGTTCAGACACGTATTTTGTTTATCCCTGGATCAGTGCAGGCTGAGGAAGCATTAGGCTGAGATATGCTTTGTTGCACTTTGCAGTTTATTATCAACGTAAATTATAATAACGCATGATCATTTGTACCAGCAACACTGCTCAGGTATTTTTTCAGGGTAATGTTTAAACAATATAACGTGTCTGTCCTAGTGCATGACCTAAAACGTAAAAGTATTTTCTTTATGTTTATGTGTGTCTCTTGTGGGAAAGGCTATATATTCTTACATGTATTTGGCGCCAATTAGATTGACAAAGGCTTCTGCGAAGCCGAAACGCGTCTCTCCTGTTGCGGGGCCGAGGGAGACCCGAGAAAATAAAAAGGCCATATTCCTGCAGCTTTGGGTGCGTGCCTTCTTCTTTGTTGAAGCTGGATTGTATCTTTCATATATATGTAAATCCAACACCTTGTTGAATCGAGTATGGTGGAATTGGCACTCCTAAGGTTCTTCACTCCAATTTTATTGTTGCTTGAGTGACACAATCATCTGCGCGTTTCGGCTACCAGACGCAGCCTTGTTCACGATGATGAGCACCATTCATTTTTTTACTTAAATACAATCTACATTTACTCAAACATAGAAAAAGGACAGCGTTAGCATTTTCACACATTATCCAGTATACATCTGTGCCATCTTGGAACATGTTCATATATATCGTTACATTGTACTTTCTTACATATAAAAAAACTTCACAATAGTTTAATTAAAAATGTAAAGCAACAATGTTAAGTCCAACTTTTAAGTTGAATTTATAATTGTAATTAGGCAAGTGCCTATTGGTTACTGGCTGCCACCTTCCACTAATGTTTTCCTAAAAGAAAAACCACTCAGAGGTTTGTTGATGTGCAAAACATGCTAAAGTGCTAATATTATTCTAAAGTGTATTGTGCTAAAAAAGTGCTTAAATTCTTTTAAAATGCAAATCCCTCCCTCTATTCTAACCATTCACAGTCTGAGTACTGGTATTGATCTTCTTTTACTCTGGACCTGATAGTTCATTGTTATGGTCCATCAACTTTTTCAGTCCCTCTCACGATTAATATGTAATTCTTTTCTCTGTTTTTCTCAGTATCTAACAATAAATAGTTAAAATCCTTATTCAAAGTGACTAAAGTGTTATCCTTAATAGATATAAAGTGCAAATTGTGTATTTGTGTTGTCCTGTACTCTATTCAAATTATACTGCTCTAATGATGAATGCGCTTAATGAGATACAGGTATCAATGGAGGCAGGTGAACAATTCTTCATCCACGTTAAAACCGTTTGGTTCTTTGCTATCTAATTCGAGGATGAAGTATATTTCAAATTTTCTTAACTCCCTCTCTCTGTCTCCACCTCTCCTTCTCCTTGGCACTTGTGCTATACAGCTATCTCTCATCGATGACGAGTTGCTATGATGTTCCTTCTCAAAATGTCTAGCTGCAGGGTAGCTGCGATCTTTGTTAATTATGGCTCTCCTGTGCTGTAAAATCTTCTTATGCACTGGCAAGGTAGTACTCCCTACATAAACTTTATTGCAAGGACATTTCAGAATGTACACAACATAGCTTGTTTTACAGGTTAAAAATCCTTTTACCTTCACATTTTTATTAAAAACTGTTTTGAAAGTTGTAATATTTTCCCCATGCTGACAAGCCTTGCACTTCAAACATTTCTTAAAACCTTCTTTCTGTTGAAGCCAAGTATGTTGGTGTGTGTCCCCAAGACAATCACTCCTCACTAGATAATCCCTCAGTGATTTAGATTTTCTATATGTAATCTGTGGGTTTCTAGTGGCCTGGTGTCCTATTACTGGATCCTCTCTAATAAAGTGCCAGTGTTTTTGTAAAATTTGTCGAATTATCGCATGTTTCATGGTTTAAGTCATTATGAACCTATGTGTGTTATTTCTCCCTTTGTTCATTTTCTTAATAGCAGTTTTAGATGGTTCAAACAGTACTCTTTCTCTAATCATGTTCCTCGCCTTCTTAGCGGTTGATTCCAGTGTTTTAGGCGGGTACCCCCTCTGGATGAAACGACATTTCATCTCCCTCTCTACCTTATCATATTCTTCTAATGTACTGCATGCCCTTCTGGCCCTAAATAATTCTCTGAAGGGAATGCTTCTTATTAGGGGGGCCGGGTGTGAATTGTTGGCGTGTAAAATTGTATTTCCAGCTGATGGCTTTCTAAACACTGTTGTTTCTAATTTACCATCTTTCACCCACATTCGTGCATCCAGAAAATCTACAGTTGTTATACTCCTGTGTCCTACAAAATTCAAATTCAAATCATTAATATTTAAATCATTTATAAACTCATCAACTTCCGTCTCCGTGCCCTGCCACAGCACGAAGACATCGTCAATAAATCTCAACCATAGTAGGATCTTGTCTGTCCATTGTTCCAGTCCTGGTCCACTGAGCACCTGCTCCTCCCACTAGCCTAGATGCAAATTAGCAAAGCTGGGGGCAAAGCAGGTGCCCATGGACATCCCCTGTTCCTGTTGGAACAACTCATTTTTAAACAAGATGATGTTCCTAGTCAGACACCACTCCATCATATCTAATAACATTAGAGTGCGTTCAGCGGATTTAATTGGTTTCATTCTCAAGAAATGTTCAGTTGCTTTCAGGCCATCTCGGTGTAAATAAATAAAAAAATGTAAATCCGTATTTGTAAAGCGCGAACTACTCACCCTTACGGGTCTCAAGGCGCTGGGGGCCGTCGTGGAAATTAAGTGAGCTATTGCCCAGAGTCACATGGTGCTGAGCTGCCGCCGGAGCCGGGGATAGAACTGTGAGACCTGGGCTCCGAAAACAGCTGCCCTGGCCGCTGCACCACACCTCTCCACCTTGTCTTATACTCGTGTATAATGTGGAAATGTCCAAAGTTACAAGGACCATATTCTTTTCCCATTTGACATCGTAGATGTGTTTTAAAAAATACGCTGAATCCTTTAGGTACAATGCAGTTTTCTTACAATAGGGTTTAAAAAGAAATCAATATACTTGGAGACATTCTTAAATAAACAGTTCTGAGCCGAGATTATTGGTCTCCCCGGTGGGTTTCTTATATCTTTGTGAACTTTAGGGATCATATAAAAGACCGGGAGAACTGGGTGTTCCTGTTTTAAAAAACGATATTCATCCCAACTTAAAAGATTTTGTTCTTTCCATATATTCAATTTGTCATAGAATTTTTCTTTCACTCCTTCATATTCATTCACCGTAATCCTTTTATAACATTCAACATTATTAAGCTGTTTCAGTGCCTCATTCCTGTTAAGATCCTTTCCCCACAAAGCAACATTTCCCCCTTTATCTGATGGTTTAACTATTATGTCAGATCTTTTCTTGATTTTCTCAATTGGTCGGAAAACTCTCCTTTCATTCGGATCGCGATGTTTTGTCCCATTCCCTAGTTCTTGGTAAAAATGTCTTAAATCCTTTGTGACATTCTCAGAAAAGGTGTCTAAGTTGTCCCTATTCATTTGGGGTATGTACCTGGATTTGTGTCGAAAGGGGTACTGTCCCTTGCTCCTAATGATAGATTTAAGGAGCTGGTAGCAATTGTGCTTGTTGATCCCATTTCATCACATTGATCCTCATTTTCATTCTCATTCTACAGAGACCACATATCTTCCAGAATTGATAGTTCTGATACTCTCAGGTTCGATGGAGCTGTTGAACTGATTAACCGTTCTTGTTCTTGAGTATCATTGGTTTTATTTTTCAATTCATGCAATTTTTTTAATTTCAGTTTTCTTGTAAATCTAAACAGATACATCCTACAATTTGCATAATTGAATTCATTGTTGTGGCAGTAAAATAAGCCCAATTCCAGGGTTGCCTTGTCTTCAGGGGAAAGATACATTCGACTAAAATTGATTATTGTGTTGCCTTCATTTATTGTTTGGTCTTCTGCTTCGTATTGGACCTGTTCTTTCTTCTTGTGTACCTTCTATATCCTTCGCCCCCTCTCCTGTTTCCTTTTCCTCTTGGTCTTCTGCGTCCTCTCATTGTTCGGTGGTCTACTCTTTGATCCAGTTGAAAAAAAGGCAATTCATCAGCAACCGTGAGTCTTGTGGATGGAGTTCTTCTTCCCATTGTCTCATCCTGTTCCACTTCTGAACCTGTATTCGAACTCTGTTCACTCTGCGAGTTTTCATATTGGGTTGCATTGCTGTTTTGTACTATTTGTCTTCTTACTGTATCAAAGCGTTTGGCGAATGTATATATTTGGCGATTTTCGTAATCCAAATGATCTCATAGGAATTTAGTTGCCTTTCTATCTTTTATTCTTTTCTCATATTTTTCTAGATGATTTTTAAGATCACTCTTGAATTTTTTTATTCTGTTCTGATCTGTTACCTTGTCTAGAATTGTCTTATTTCCTTGATTTTTTAAATTACTTCATTCCTTTCTATTTCCGCATACTTTAATAAGATCCTGATCATGTTCATTGAGCTCTCTGCGCTGTTTTCTGCTCAATCTTTGAGGAGCCCTGGGTTGGGGTTTTCATAGGGGGGGTGACATATCTGTAATTGTGGAGCAACAAAGTACATAAAACTTCCCCTCAGGAATTGAAAGAAAACAATCTGAGATGGTCATGAAGCTGATGCTCATACAATAAAATGTGGTTAATGCTCACTTGACTACAAACTTGGAGAAAGGAATGCTAATTTCAGTAGTCAAATGAACTTAGCAGAAAATTATGCAAATTTCATAGGCACTGTGAAATTTTAAATGTACTTTGCAATGTGGATCTCTCTACACATGTCTCTCTCTCTCTCTCTCTATATATATATATATATATATATATATATATATATATATATATATATATATATATATATATTGTGGAGCAACAAAGTACATAAAAATTTGAGAGAAAACAATCTGAGATGGCCATGGAGCTGATAAAGGATGCTTATATAATACAATGCGGTTAATGCTCACTTGATTAGAAAACTCGGAGAAAGGAATGCTAATTTCAGTAGTTGAATGAACTTAGCTGATAAATTATGCAAATTGCATATGCATTGTGAAATTTTAAATGTACCTTGCAATGTGAAGTATGTGTTGTACCAAACGGTATTGTGTTTTTAGCTGGTACAAGTGACAGGTGATGAATTGTGTTCTGAAGTAGTGATATTTCAATTTTGTTTTACTTTCCCTACAGAAGCATTTTATAAAGCAGAAAAGGGTAATTGAATTTAATTTATCATTTGCTAAGAACATTCCTGCGGTGCCTGATTTCCTTTGGTCTGTAAAGTGAAGATAGGTTTCTATAAAATACAAAAAAGGTACAAATAAAACAAATACTTAGTCTACAACTGCGTTAAATTAAAAAACCACCGCAACGTTTTGAACCATAAATCAACTCAAATTTGGCAATGTAGTCCTGCGACATATATAACAGATTTATTCAAACAAGGATGGCTGTGATTTGCGGTTTGCAGCGTCGTTAAATAAAAAAAGAGTGTCCATGTTATCTCATTAGTTGTCATACCTATTTCCTTTCTCATTTTCTTTTTATGTTTTGCAAAAAAAGACTGACCATGCCTTTACTAACTGAAAGGAGAATACACATCAGTTAGACGTCAAGAGGTCATATGCATAACAAGCATTCGCAACGCCAATAGGTCTCGCCTATGTAAGAGCTATTGGCTTTGCCAGTATGTTTTAGCCATGTTGTACTCCAGCGTGACTGCTGTTCATCATGGCTAAAGGTTGGCGGGGATAAAGGAGAGTGGCATGGAGTGTATCTGACATTTGACCTCTGTCTTTGAATGCACAGCAAATGTGACAAGATAAGAACAAGTTTCAAAGGCCTGTTTACAGAAATCGAGCACTGGTGCAAGAATACAGGAAACAGGGTTTGAGCAACGGTAGGGACAAACTCAAGCCGGAAAGCTTAAAACAAATAGAACCAGCCAATAGAAAGCCAGCAAATGTGAGTGTGTGAGTTACAAACCACAAAGCCAATGGTAAGCTAAGGGCGGAATGCATTCCCATGGAAGCTTTCTGAATGTCCCCAAGATGTTGTTAGCAAACCAGACCTGGGTGGCTTCGAAATAGCACAGCTGCCACAAGCATGTTCTGGGAGACAAAATCAGTTTCCTTTCAAATAAAAATGTGTTCTTTGTTACAAGTACAATGTAGCTGACACTTCTGCGAAATAATGTAAAATGTTCATTTGGCTTTATGTGGCTCAGGTTGCACACTAATGGCTAGTGCCCTTAATTAAAGAACTGTCAGAAGCCGATTGGGTCTTTGATGGATATGCGGACACATGTGCTTGCATGAGAAGGGTTTACATTATCTCTATATCAAAAGATCAAAGTTAAATATTGACAGTCCACACCTGCCACCTGTACAGCAAATGAACCTTAATTGAGAGTTATTTCACAAGCAGAGCGAGTGCGGTGTCACTAAGTTTGATGACTAGTATCAAACTATTAAATCCAGCCTCGAAAGTAGAATTACAACTTTATAAAATATAAGCATTGCTTAAGGTCTCGGGTTCTAGGAGTGCATGGAACATCATACGCACCCTTGTTTGGTTTGGGAGAAAGGTGAAATGAAGGGCTACTGAGAACACGTTCTATAGTCAGGGTACAGTGTCAAAATATGCCACTCGCAAAATCCGCAACCACAAGTAAGTCACATTGAGAATAATGTGTGGACCTTCCAATGCAGGGACCAAGCCTTTATAAAGCTGCCCCCCTACCCCCCCCCCTGGAGTCCGCCGGAGGGGCTTTGGAGCAACATAGTCCTTACAATACGAGGACGAGTCTAAATAGGGGGGCTTGTAAGCTTACTTGCAGAATGTAAAAAAGTTAGGCCCTCACTCAGCAATGCATCTCTGCGACAAGAGTGAATATGTTATCCCTGCTATTGCCTACATATAAAATCACCACAGTGTCAATGCCGACCAAATGTCCACATCCCACTCTTAAAACTGTTGCAGGGATTCTGTGCCTGGGACCACAGAACGTCCGTATGTAGGGACTGAGCCACCATACCACATAAGTACCTATAAGCCACAATCCAGACTAGCTCAAAGTGCTTTACCTGCCCTCCTATCCTTCCTAGAGTGACAGGTAAGTTACCATCCCAGAAAACACACTCTAGTCTCCTCAGGGAAACAGATTGTCAGCCTTTCGTTTTCTCACTCGTACATGTCCATAATAAACAAAAAAGACACAAGAACAGTTTACAATATTTATTGAAATCTATAGTGCTCTCTTATAAAACATCTGCACTGCAACTAGAAAACATATGCACCCCAACAGCGTGAGGAGCGTTACAAGAAAACTACAAACAATAAGAAGACTTACCGTGGTGATTTATTTATCTGCCTCAGCATACCCCAACTATTGAAACACAGTGTTATATTATAGATCTCTGGGGTTAGTGGCAACCCCCGTACCTGCTATGCTTAAGTAGTTATTCTACATCTCAGGCAGTGGATCTCTCTCTCGTCGCGACCTTTGCTCTGCTAGAATGTCTTCTCTCTGTTTTCAGAATGGCACGTCTCAGTTACGAGGTGTCTTCTTGAAATCAGCAGATTTCAATGTATGTTGTGTCTAAGTGCCAAGTTACGTTTGCTAACCGATCACAAAACGACCAGGAACAGTCTTGTTCGACCTTGTACAAGATGTTCAGACAGTCTGAAGCAATAACGAAAACATGTGCAGTGCTTTTCTAAAATAATGTCATGGCACAAAATTATATGTGCCAAGTGTAACGTGTGCAAGGCAAAGCAGGCTAAATCGGCAAGCACACTAAAATACTAGCAAACTAAGTGGGCCCTAAAGGAAACACACGACAAAACTACACTTTTACAGAAGATGCATGTCCACTCCTGCACCCCTACCTGAGGTCCAGCTCACTGAAAAACATAATGCGCTGCGTCAGTACCTTCATACATTTATGGAGCAGCAGGGCACACGTTCATTAATGCACTACTTATGGTCCGCCATAATCCTTGGGCTCGTTTTCGAGCAAAGCAGTGATGTTCGGCCAGCCGGGATCAAGTTAGCCGACAAGTGTTCTACAAATGCTGATACCATGACACTGTTCACCATATGTCCAGTTGTGCACAAGTGTGGGAAGCTACAGACAGTATAAGAGCTGAGTATTACAGTAGTTCAGATGATTGCAGACGGAAAGCTAGATCACTTGTCTGTTGAATACTGAAGCAGAATAGTCATAAATACAAAGAAACTTTGGTTAACACACACAGCCCTGCGGAAGCTCATTCTATGCATCCACAGATGAGCCAACACTGACGCCAAAACTGGACACATCCCCACAGTGTAGGGTCGCGTTGGGAACACATACTGCCTTCTGCTAGTCTATTTCCTATTACTGGGCAACCAAAGTGTTGAATGTGCAAGAAGGGCTTGTGGGGTTGACTTTGCAGATCAAACATGAAACCGTGGGTACTCATTAATCCATAACACAAATCAATGCTCCATCGCACTTGTAATGAAACAACCTCAGCTAAGTTAAATTGCACCGAGTACTCCATGAAATTGATGCAAAATACACAGAGTGCTCACATCTCCTAAGCTCACGAGTGCAGATCATCCAGGCCTGATTTTAGTTTTGCATCCTGGGACTTGTAGTCCTAGCGCTATGTCGTAAACATGATTACAAGCTCCATAATGCAATACACCTGGGCTGGATGAGCTACTCATGGGTTATAGTTTTAAGCCAAATGGCTTGGAATCCCTGTCTACTGCCATGTGGTCTGAATTGCGAGGCTCCAGTCTCATCCATGCAATTAGTTTTTCCTTGTGTGTTTTATGACGTCAGTGGGCAATCCCAACCCCTTCACGGTTCATTAATCTCCGCGGAGTCTGTTTGGACCTCCCCAGTTCCATTTAACTCCAGATTGTTATGCTTTGGCATTGTCCAAGTGATTCCGTATGGGATTACGGGAAACAATAGTTCCAGAGTGGGAACGAAGGGATGGTACAAGTTGAATATTTTTGGGAGCCTAGGTTCAGAGTGCATGAGACGTCACACTCCTCCCATAAAGCCTGCAGTCTTTATCCCCTTTTGCATGTGGCAGACTATTGCTTGTAGTGCCATGAACTCACTTCAAGCGGTTCCTAAAGAGGAGCTAGTGCACGGTGCGTGCATCCACTATAACATTCTGGTGGGAAAGAGGAAGATGATGTAGGTCTCAAAGCAGAAATAAAAAGCATTATGGAGGGAGCAGCAGGCAGGGGGAGTGGGAATGGGTAGAAGAAATAGTACCTCAATCATGTCAGTAGCAGCAGACGGGCACTGATTACGTTTGATTAATCTGTGCTTGGTCCCTGCTCCACAGAGATAAACGGAATTGATGTTTGGGCTGCGCTGGCCAGTTAGGAAGCACCAAAGAAGACTGAAACTGGAGCCAACAAATGATAAACAGTGGGCGGGCTGCAAGTCCTTTATTGAACACAATAGTATCACAAGCGAGCACATGCGCTCGCAGGCTCGACCCTAAAAAGGCACAAATGTTTCCTAGGGCAAAGAGGTAAAATGTAGCCTTGAAAAATAGCACCCCATTTCAACAGCATACTCCCACTTCGAAGGCACCTGTAAGGCCTTGGCCTTCAAAGTGAAAAGGTAAGGTAAAATCCCTACATCATCAGCTAAGCGCCTGTGAGCGGTAATCGACAACAACGTGCCATGAAAACCCCAAATGTTCTCAGTGGTGTCTAAGGATATCTTTTTACTCAGAACCATAAGGGAGATTTCCCCATTTTGTACCTTGGGCGGATTAAAATCAGTGGTGGCATCAGTGATTGGATCGAGATTGGATTATGCCAATTTGTTGTACATGGTAGGTTCACCAAGGACTAGTCAATAAATGTATTAAGGGTCCTTGAACATCGGATCAATGAGTTTGGAGGCGTTGCTAACAGCTCCGGAAGCGAGCCACACAAGGCTCACTGCAAACTTTCCTAGATGTGTTCTACAACCCACTACTGGAGCAGATGTGTGAGAGGCATCTGCATCAAGAGGAACAGTGGGCAGAGAACGGCCTTTTAATTATGCATATTAACTGGCCTTTGGGTATTACTTCCCTGGCATCGAGGTGGCCAAACATACGTTTTCACTAATCTACTGTCTACTGTTTCAGCACCAATGAAACCCTCCACCCCTGACAAACATTTGTGATTTCCTCAGGGGTACAACATTGCCTGTTTTACTCTTCCTTGGCTTGTATGGAACTCAAAGTATTGTTAAAAAAGGACAGCATTAAGTTAACAAAAATGTAAGCACTAGTGCTAAAGTTGGGGGTGGAGGTTGTGAAAAAGAAAGGTTTATTGTTAGAGTAAAAGATAATGCTAGGCATCAATCAATCAAGTGTCTTGTAAAGCACGCCAACTCACCCGTAAGGGTTTCAAGGTGCTGGGGGGGAGACTGCTGATCCATCAAAGGCCCTGCGGTTCAGTCGAAGAGCCAGGTCTTGAGGTCCTTCCTGAATTGAGGCAGTGACGGTGATTAGGTTAATGAGATTAATACATAGGTTGTGCATTAGGGTTTTTTGTTATAACTTATAATAGTTATTATAGTTAATTATTGATATTGTTGGAGTAACACAAGGAGGAATGGAGAAGAGTTAGTGTTAGGATAAGGCCAAAGGTTAGGGTTGGATTGGATGCCATATTTTCAATAATATAATGGCATTCGTGATTATGGGTTCTTCATAGTAGATAACGTTCTGAAAAATAAATATATATGGTTATGTATTCTTGATTATTGAGCAGTTAACATGTTGTTGTCTTTGTTTTCACATAGATTTTAACAAGGAAATTTGCTTTCATGTGGGAAGATTTTGGAGCAATGTTTCTATTGACTAGGCTGCACTGTGTGGCTGTGATTTTGTTATGTATATTTCTGTTTAATATGTGCTTTGCTATTTCCTATGGATGTTCTCTACATGAAAATATGGCCACATGGATTGATATGGAAAGAATCTATTCTGAAGGCATATTAAAGCCTTTTTTCAGCACACATCAGCCACTGTGCCCTACGGTGAATCAGTTCCACAGCTCAAGGCACCAAAATTCCAGAGTTTTAAGCACACTAAAGAGACTAAACCACGATACTGCAAACTGTTTCAAGCGAAACACAGAAACTAAACACCAACAAATAAACATTACTGTATTTCTTGCTCCTGTATAGAAAAGAAAACAAATTCTGCAGATGACTAAACAAAATCATTAAAGCTGACAAGAATTAAAATTGCCAAAAACTGTGCCTCATCAACACAGGAAGGTAAGATTGCATGCACTGCCAAGCGCCAACTACCACTTCAGTTTCTGCAACATTGCAAGGCACGCCGCTCAAGACATGGCCGGAATGCTGGGGTCTTGGCTGGAATGCTGGGGTCTTGGCTGGAATGCTGGGGTCTTGGCTGGAATGCTGGGGTCTTGGCTGGAATGCTGGGGTCTTGGCTGGAATGCTGGGGTCTTTGGCAGGATTCCTGAGGTCAGGCCATCAAACGACTCAACACTCTTCCCATACTTATTTTTTACCTTATGAATCGAGCTCCACCAGTATCATTTTCAATCTTCTCAAAAGATCTGCCTTCTTCCCTTCCTTTTTAATTCTGAAAAAATAGAAACATCCTTTATCCAGCTTGATTTCTTTATCCTCACCCAATCCCCTATTTGAAGGATGCTCTCATTCCTATTCTCAAATGATAGCTCTCACGTGGCCCGTCGCATACAATCCCTAGTAAAGTTCTTGTACAATATTCCCTACACCACCAAAGGTTATATTTAGAAAATGTCACAAGGTTTTTCAATTCCTCGAAAGGCAAGCATCCTGTAGTGGTATGTGACATTCAGTATTATACTTAGAAACTCCTTAACTCCAAAAACCACAAAGAAAGACAGTCTGCATACCCACATACACCACTCAGTTGTGGTGTGTTGTTGAGGCACCACTCTAGCACTTCCATAGCTTTTTCAAAGTTGAGAGCATTGTTAACCCTTATAACTAATCTGTTTGTCTGGGGTAGATACAAGGGTGTCCCCTTCTGCAAAGTCTCACTTTTCTCTAGGAAAGTTGTTTCAACTTTGCTGAAGTACTCTCACACCGACTCTGTGGTCACAGAATTTATACACATAATTTTATTCATCTCAAAATGTATTTTACCATAAACACTACATATGTCCTATCTACTCCCAATACTTCAAATAGGCACAAGAAACCCCTTAGAAATCCCACCGTGGCCCTCAAGGCAGTAGAACAGTTGTCAGTGGAACTTTTGCATCTTGCCGAATGATTACAGTCATTGCACACCTTAACATTTTTCTCAGTCATCTGGTCCACGTAGAGTCACCAATATGTAGGATTCACCACTTCCTCTGTCTCTGCCCAACACCCTCTTTAGGGTAATATAATGATTTTAGTGCTTATAACAATAGGTAGAATAAGAATGTAAAAATAGATTATTTACAAAAGACTTTGGGGCATATTAACAAGGCGGCGATAAACAATTATCGCCGCTTTTGCGGCCGTTTTCGGCCGAAAAGCGGCGATAATTATATCGCCTTATCAGCAAAGACACGCTATCGCGTGTTTTGCTGATTTTGCTCCCGTTTCCAGCACGCCTGACTTCGCATCGATAATGAGATGCAAAGTAGGCGTGTCTGTGGAAACAACATGGGTAAATATCGCGAAGGCAGCTTCGCGATATTTACAATGCGAGGAAGCGATTATTTTAATCGCGTTAAGTATGCTTTAACGCAGGAATTTAACGTCTGTTAAATTCCTGACTAAGGCATACTTAACATGGGGGGTGGATTCTGTGGCTAAGACCACAGGCCCTATCATCTAGGATATCGCAGTTTTCCACCATGGAAAACGGCGATATCCACGCTATCTCTGAAATTGTTATCGCCTCGGCGATGCGCGTTGTTAATAACGCGCTAACCGGGCGATAAATTACAGAGATAGCCGGCGATAAATATGCAAGCGCTAAGCGCGCTTTGCGATATTTATCGCCGGCCCTTGATAATATGCCCCTTTGAGTTTACAAACCACTTGTAATTCTAGCATTTATCTTCTCTCCCTTGGCCAACTACTGATTGCACAAAATCCACTAACCTTTTCAGGACATTGTCTTCACCCATAGTCTTTATCTAATCGTATTCACTAAATTTTCATCTTATCAAAAGCAAGCTGTCATGTTCCTCACCACTGCACAGAATAGATAATTATAGCACAATTATCATAGACATTCACTGTTGGTGCTCCACAGACAAAGAGGACATTCTTCTACAGCACTTCGTGCCAGTGATCCAATTGATAACCTTCTTTTGACAGGAAGTCCATGAGTGAGTGAACAAAGTGAATCCTGTTTTCAGCTACCTGCGTCGTGCCACTTCCCAGTAGAAACTGCGTGTTTGTTGGGCAACATAAATGTAGGGACAGTGCTAGACTACTTCCGTGCACCCCCGCAGGATATGTCGCCCTAGAGACCAGCTAGCCCACAGTGCCACTATATGCACTCTTAAACATAGATAGGTAGCAAACGGTTTTGGCAACTACAGAACATGAAATACCTGAACTCTTTCAGGGATCGTGGTAACAGATCTAAAACCCTTTTGCTCAGTCACTCGTGCTTTCTTTCTCTCCGACAAATACAAAAGGAAAACAGAGTGGGGCATTTTCAATACTTATTGCTCCATTGTGATTCTTGCATAAAATATATGTGTTGCAATAATCAATAGACAGAAGCAGATGAAAGTGATTAGCACTATAAGTACAGTGAACAAAAAGAAAAGTTCCACCAGCTTGCTAAGACAATATATATGCAGACATATAAAACAATATATTTGTATGTATATATATATATAGCGTATTCCTACTATGCGTTCCCTAAACTAGATGCCTAGAATGTATGTTTGTGTTCTGCCGAAAATCCCCATCAGATGGTCCAACCCCATTACCTGAAGTGAAAGAATATTGGTCCCTGTCGTGGTCACAAGTTGGACATCCCTCGCCGAGGGATCAGCTAACAGCTGGGCTGAAGTTTCAGCGTGCGGCGACCTTGCAAACGACAGCAAGTGTTCCTCTGCCTAAACCCGGAAATGTTTGTTTATTTATAACAAAAGGCATCCTTGCCTTGGGCCCAGACTGCCATTGTTTATGTACTATAGATAGCTGTGTCGCCGCATGGATGAAAACAAACAATCACATTTGCACAATGTATGTATGGACCTTGTACGTGAAATTCAGCCTATCATGACAGTGTTCTTGCGAAGTTGATTTTGTAAGCAAGTGTAGTTTCATGGAAAGAAATCTGCACTGTCATGGTCGCAAATCTGTATCAAAAGTCATTGTGCAAGAGTGAAGGCAACTCAGGAGAAACCTCGTGTGTACGTAAAATGGCGTGTTTCCCTCTGGGTCTAACCGGGACACATGACCAAAAATGTCAGTATGGGAAGGAGAGGTTTTTGAGTCTCAAACAAACTGTCAATTTTACTGAGACCCAAGAGCAATTTCCCCCACTCATGTTTAATTGTATTTTATTCTACTAGTTCCTGTGTTCCTGTGTGTTCCTCTCTTTTTCTCTTTCCTGTGGCCCGTGTCCAACTTAAAGTGATGATCAGACCACTAGTCGGGCCTATATGTGTTTGTTTCCTTCCATACTTGCCTGTGGACATCTGTTGATAAAAACATCAAACCATCATTTGGCTGAAAACACCCTGAGCCAACCACCACTGTAAATAATTTTGGTACCCTGTGATAAAGTGCCAAAGTGCCAAGTCAATTCTAGGACCATTCCTCCTGTATCACCTGCTCCTACCTAGAACACTTTTTAAAATCCATTTTTCATTGTTGCATGCACACCTGGAGGAAAGCCAAGGAGATACAGCCTTCATCAGGCTGCTGGAGAGCTGCAACCACTCAAGAGAAATTAGTTCTTTCCAACTTATAATTGCAAAGATTACTTTGTTCAACAAGCCAAGAACCGTTGCAAATTATCCAAGTTTCTCTTTAGGTCTCACCACGCCTAACCATGAAAACTCCAATATCTGCTACGATATACTATGATGGGTCCTTAAAAATCTTTATATGAAGATTTATTCCTTAAAATCATTTTGGGTTCATTACTTTATTGTATTCTGGTAAGTGCTAGTTTTTGAATTTAGTAACATTCAAAGTAAAGACCTCTGATTTTGGAATTACCTTTGTTTGGCTTCACTAGGTGAGCACAATTTCCAGGCTTCATTCACATCTGCAAATTTCATAATAACTTTAGGGGAGATTTTTACATAGAATTTTATAAAATCTGTAAAGTTTGTTTTTAAACCATTTCCAGTGAAAAGTAAAAAACAGGTTTGTGTGAGAAAGAAATGTAATTTGAATATCTGCTGATTTTTCTTCTCGTCATGATACCCAAAATTACTTAGGAGCAGTTTCTCTTTTTCTGATGAAAAGAGAAAACTGCAAATGTACCCTATGACGAATGTTTCCAGAGGTATAATTGACAAAGTTATTTATAAATTCACAATTTCATTAAATTTTAAAAGTATATACGTTTCCCTCTTATAACAGTCAAATTATAGTATCACACTGTCTTAGATTTCACAAATACATATTAAATTTGAAATATAATTGATGCCTACAATGAAGCAATTTGAAATGAAAAAGGTCTCCCACAGACTAATAGCCAACTATAAATGCCAAGCTTGCCAAAGTCTAAACAGACAAAAACATAAACCAAACTTTGTCTTGGTTGAATCTGAGAGCATTTAGGAAAGGGATCCATTGTTTAGTTGTTAGGGCAATCTTTAACCTTTACCAAAAAAGAGATTTGAACCGTATTTAAGTAGTCTGGAATGTTTTACATTTATGAAACACAGTAATTCTGTCACATAACATTGTGAGGCTAATCACAAGGAGGTTTTAGAGTCCATAACGCAGTACTATTGTAATACTCTCTTACACATTACTACACACTGGTTTAAATCGGCTCCAAAACATTTAAAGTGGAAATAAAATGGGACTATTCGGGGAATATTGATTTACAGTTAGTGAAAATAGGAAGGAGCGTTGAACGTTTCAGGGCCGATTCACCAAGGCATGTAAGAATATGTAAAGGAGTTCTCCTGCAGTACTACTTCCTGTACTCATAAATGCTTGGTTTTATCTGTTGTATTGCACTAAGAATGGCATTTTGTGACAATGAGTGTACTATTTTATCTTGTGCTTTTATGATCTTTTTCAGATCGAATAAAGATTTATTGAATTGAACTGAATGTAAAAAAATACTCCTGTAGTACTACTTCCTGTACTCAGAGATGCTTTAGTGAATCTGCTGCATTGAATTCTGCTGTGCAACTCCGTGTTTCAGGGGCGATAGCTCAAAAGTGGCAATCAAGGTATCACAATCATTTGTGTTGCAAATAAAGGCTTCCAAATGTTTTCTATGAGAAATTAAGAGGAAATGCACACATTACATAGCTTTACATAGAAAACTGGACTGTGTTTCCATGTTGGTGTTCTGGGGTAGGTAGTGCCACAAGGCCTCCCCCTTCAGCCCACCATTCCCACACACATAGATGTGGGTGCAGCTACAGATGGGCTAGACCTATGTTTATGTTTGAGAACCTAGGGGCTGATTATGATGATGGTGGAACCGCCACTGACAGCCCATCAGTGGAGATCCCACTGCCATCGGAACCATCTTATTCGCCTGCCATATTTCGATAGCGGGTGGATGGTTGGTGGTTGGCAAGACCGACCGCCACACATCCGACGGGCTCCTTGAGCCTGCCGGTGCGTCGGAGGGCGTTGTATTCCATACCATGGTGGCGGTGCCTGCCAGGCACCACCGTAGGGATTACAATGTCCCTTTCCACCCTCCTTTTCCTGACGGTTAACCCGCCACAAAAAAGCAGGAGGAAAGGGACTCTGGGGGCCCGTAGCGGACCCCCTTTTCCCCCCTGGCCCTCCGATATGGGCACTGGGGGGTTCCATGTCCCTGCACCATGTGGCAGGTACCGCATGGTGCCTGCCACATAGTGCAGGGATATCTCAGGTCAGGTGTCCCTATTTTGCATTACGGCAGGTGTTGCAGCCAGCAGCACCTGCCACAATGCAAAGTATAGGCATTGCGACTGCTGTGGTGGAGGTCGCATCATAATGCCTATGTCAGGACCGCCGACAGTCTGTTGGGCGACCCCGATTTCTGATAGGGTGGCGGGCGGACGTTAAGTCCGCCCGCCATCCTAATCAGGCCCCTAGTACTTAGCAGGAGTCCACCTAACACACAATTCTGTTGGGTATGAAATTCTGTTTTCTTCTCTTGCAGGTATGCACCACTTCTCATTCTATTTCCACTTGCCACTAGACGACTTTCTTGGTACCCAGTTGTTTGGGTAGTAAACTTTCAATAGACTGGTTTTAAACAATATAAGCAGTAGGACTGTTTAAAATATTGTTATAGTTGAAAATAAGAATTACGTGCATGGGCTTGAAAAAATAGATCTCTTCAGCAATCTTCCAGCAAATGTCACAGAATCAGCATGGATTTGCAAGTTAATCAGAAGTGACCTTTACTTTAACAGAAATGTACAACTGTAACCACAGTTGGTCAGTTATGTTTTTGCCATCTATATTTTGACTGTGGGTACACATCTATAAACATATACCATTTACAAACATATACTTTAAACTGATTATGTGAACAACCAGCATCTATTGTTCAATCTTTCATTTGCCTTTTCAAGAAAACCATGGGATTTGATTAGCAACACGCAAATCTGCCTAAAATCTCCCAATCTGAATAGTAAATCTGGCTTTTATAGAAACATCTCTTGCATACTGTACAAAGGCAGAATTGAATAGTCCCAGAGACTTCAATATGGCAATATAGTGTATAATATGGTAGGATAACAACTTGGTCCAGTTGACATATGAAAGGAAGAAAGAATGTAGGAGTGAATGGAGACCTCTTGTTGCCTCCCTGGCTCAGGACTTTCAGGGCTGTGGCTACACCCAACAATCTCTAAACATTATTCTTCATTTTCAGGTCAATGCAGATGTCAGACTGGAGTAGCAAAAGAAGGAAAGGACTGGCATGGGTCAAAAGAAGAAAGGTATGTGTAGTGTTGCAAGTGCTCTAGTGCTCAGAGGCGGCTCTCTACAAATACAGTGATGAGTTTCCGGGCTCTGCCCTGGAAGGAAACGCACATGCAGGGCTGGAGGAGGCCGTTGGAGCGTGGCTCGCAAACTAAGCAGATTGGCAAGCCCGCATGAGCTCCAGATGATCTCCTGCTCCTCCCAGCGTGGACCCCTACTGGAAGGAGGCTCTTATTTATTGAAGACATTTGGAAACATTATTGCTTGATTTAGGAGGCATGGCAAGTATCACAGGGTGCTTGCCATGCCTCCAGAGCTACCACCATGATCCCTGCAAAATCCTGACATCTAGTATGTTAATTTGAAGCTCCTGGCATGGGCAGAGTTCTGGTGAGCTGCTCTTCAGCAGCAGACATCACCACCAGAGAGAGCTGATGTGAAATGATCGAAACAGCAGTGGAGCCACGTGGCCTGGACTGTGGCCTTGTTTGTGGCCATGACCAGATGGTCTTCAGGACAGAGGGACACAAACTGAATGGGGGGAAATAGGGGAAGGGCCCAACAAATGTCCTACGCAGTTACACTTGTAACTTTCAGAAGAAATCCGCGCCTGTGTGTCGGCAAGGTGGGACGTGCCCCTGTATACCCTTGGTGGATGAGAGAGGCTCCAATAGAGGTGAAAAGCAGAGGTGGCCTCTCTTGTGACGAGTGGCTAAAGGTGCTGGTCCTCAGGACATGGCTGTTTTCCTGGGGACAGGCAGCTGTGAATCTTCTGGTAATCTGCAACTGCCCCCTCCCAAATGGGAATGTGTGCTAAAAGGTAGTGGGGGGATGAGGGGTGACCCCTGTCCTGGCAATAAAGCATGGCACACGCTGGGAGGATCAATAGGGGTGAGTGCCGAATGACGCTTGAGGGAATGGTATTAATTGGACCTTATGCTGACTGAACACAATGCAGTCAGACAAACCTGATTATTGAGAGAGACCATCACAGAGCACGGCACATAAACATTAAGAGAGTTCTGCAACAGTAGGCCCTACAGACATCTTGTGGTGCAACTGACTCCGCCTTAGATTCATGAGTGAAACTGGTGGGCCTCTCCCTTACTCAACTGTTGCTTGTTGGGAATATTTGGCAAATTGCAGACTCAGAAGGACCCCTGCATTGCTCATCCGCTCATGCTGCCAGATATCTGGGCCTAGCTGGTCGAATGACTGCAAAGGTGTCCATTGTCTTTAACTAAAGTTTGTGGGCCCAGGAGGGGGGATATGGAAGACGATTGTTATATGCATTTTCCCCATTGTGAATATGGTAGGGCCTTAAATGGTACCATCGCTAAGCTGGACTTGGAATTGCTGCATTGTGCTACCGATAAATATAATATGATTTGTCCCACATTTACAGGTAGGAATGCAACGTCCAATATCGATCATATTATCATTTCCAGTAATAGTGCACATTTATGCTCTCCCCCTGGATAACGGTCCAACCAACTAGTGATCATAATAGTATTTCCTTGTATTTATTATGTTGGGGCTTTAAAAATATCTTTAGTGTCTCTCACAGCCCATGTATTGCTCCCATCAGACCGAATGGTGTCCGGATAAAATGGGCTGGTCAGGACCCATCTAAAATTCAGTATGATGTCATTACACAGTGTCAGAATGAAATCCAAGTTTGTCTAGGGGATGAGGTTGACCCAGTGGTACTACTTGATAATTTTACAAGGATTAATAATATCGTGGAAAATCTTTTATTGAAACCAGCATGTAGAAATAATAAACCTAAGGTAGGCTGGTTTGATGATAATTGTATCGGGGCTCTGGGCCGTCTCAAACAAGTTTTAGGGTGTAAGCCAAGAAATCCAGATATAATTAAGGCTTCTCGCACAGAATACGCCTTAGCCCTAAAAATTAGGAAATCAGAACTCCAAGAAAGAGCCTGGGAAGACTTAAATCTGGCAGCCAATACCAAAAATAACAAACTTTTTTGGGATACAGTTAATAGTACCTTTTTGAAGGACGATCATATCCCAGAACTTAATTCTTATATTAATTGTAACTCTTGGGTAGCCCATTTTTCTAATATTTTTAACCCACCAGATAAAGACGCACAACTCACTGTGTCTGATCAAAATCCCGATGAATGGCCAAAATTGCCCCTGTCAATTAGTATAGAGGAAGTATTTGAGGGCATAACTAGTAGTAAGGGGGGTAAGGCCCCGGGACCCGACGGGGTCCCGATAGACCTTTATAAAAGTGAAATGGATTTATGGTCGCCGTTTTTAACCAGAGTTTTTAACGTCGCCGTTGAGACCCATTTCCCTTTATCATGGGGCCAATCTATTATAATACCAATTCACAAGAAGGGTGTTAAGACCGATGTTTGCAATTATCGTCCAATTTCTTTATTGGACTCATCTATCAAGATCATGAGTAGGGTAATGCTAACAAGACTAGAAACCTGGGTACAAGAAAAGTCAGTCCTTACCCAAGTGCAATATGGTTTCAGAAAGGGTGTTGGCACACTGGAGCAGTGTGTCAACCTGGATCTCCTGATCGGCAAGTACACATTAGCTAAGGAGGGAAATTTATATTTATGTTTTGCTGATCTTAGCAGCGCCTTTGATTTAGTAGATCATTCTATCCTATGGCCCTTATTGTTAGATATGGGTGCCCCCAAAGAGATAATATTTTTTTGGGCCAGAGTATACGAGGAGCTGTCTAGCAGGGTGCGGTACGGCCATTTAGGCGAATATACCCCGCCTTTTAAAGTTAAAAGAGGCATCCGACAGGGTTGCGTCCTAGCTCCATTACTTTTTTCATTGTTTATCAATGAAGCTGACGCAGCCCTGAAACTGTTTGAGTCAGATGCCCCTAGGGTGGGCGGGAAGCCAATCCCAATTCTTTTATATGCCGATGATGCGGTTCTACTTTCTCGTACTCCTATTGGGCTACAGCGTCTTATTGATAATTTTACTGCTTTTATTACTAAAAGGAAACTTTTAATTAACAAATCCAAAACTTTTGTCATGGTTTGTGGTAGGAACCCTATCACATCTAGTTCTTACTTTATCGAAGGCTCTAAGGTTCAGATAATTAAGACTTTTTGTTATTTGGGTATTACTTTTGCAGGGAATAGGTCATGGGCCCAGGAACAGGAAAATGCCTGCTCTAAGATGCTTAGAAACATAAATGGTATTTTTAGATTTACGGCCAAACTGGGCAACCGACGAATTAAAGATATGTTGGTAATTTATGAGTCACGATGCGTTACTGCAGCTCTTTATGGGGCAGGTGTTTGGGGTTACTTTCAGGGTAATACATTACAACAAATTGAAAATTCGTTTTTAAAACGTTTGCTTTGTGTCCCCTCATCTGCCTCCACTGATTTGATCCACCGTGAGGTGGGCATTAAATATATCTCAGATCTGGCTTTAACACGACCCCTTTTATTATGGAAATCTATATGGTCAAAAGAGGAGACATTATTTACCCAATCAATTATACGGGATTGTCTGAAATTAGAGAATTGCTTAAGAATACCCTGGCTTAATTACATCATTTATTGGTTTAAAGTTTTATTTAACTGTGATGTTCGATTGGATCCTGGGTGTATTTTGTCTGTTGCAAGAGCCGAGATTAAATCGACTTTGTTAGCTAATAAAATAGAGGCTCGTTTACGTGTCACCCAGAGTCAATCAACTTTTCTTTTTATTTGCAACTGGACCTTAAACAGGGTTTCCAAACTTATCTGTCAGTCGTGACAAGAGCTTCGCATCGATTTGTGCTGACACGTCTAAGATTGGGTATCGCACACCACCTTGTTAATTTCCCATTTATGAACCAGAGCTCTGTCCATGTATGCCCATGTGATGGAGTTTCACGACAAAGCTGCTGCCATATGTTACTATTTTGCACTTTTTATTCTCATCTTAGGAAATTTTATTTAAAACCTTTTTTCCTACACTACAATACAAGATCCACCTCAGATGCCTTGAACTTACTTTTTAGATTGGATGACCCATGTTTGTGTTTTTATCTAGCTACCTTTCTTCTGAAATCTATCAGTACCAGGAAATCAATGATTATTGACATTTGATTGTATGTTCTATGTGTATCTTATAATAATATGTAATTTTATTATATGCATTTGCACTTTGAATTGGAACAAATATTAGACCTAGTAATGTTGGGACCTCATGTGATTCATGTATTTGTACTTTGTATTTGCATTAACATGTCTACGCACTTTGATGTACTTGCACTTTTTATCCCACGGTTTTATATTGTAGATGGAGTTTTTTTCATGTCTGTACAGCTTATATGGTTGATTTATTTAACCGAATAAAAGCTTTAAAATCGAATCGACTGCAAAGGTGGTGAACCGATAACGGTTCTCCCCTCTTTTTAGTTGCATAAACTACCAAACCAATGGCGAAAGACAAACCCCTTCCCAAACAGCAAAAACTGGACAAGTTCACCAAACCCATCCTCCAAAACAATGGACTCGTGCTTGCAGGGATTGATGTCAGAGGACCAGGGGGACATTCTAGGATATACCCAATCAAGTACAGATAGCAATCTTCATTCAATCCAATCCTTCAAACAAACGATAGAGGTCAAAATTGTGTAGTTGGGCATAGATGTGGCCCTTCTCAGACAGGATCCCAGGAACACTGCTAGTAGGGTCTCAGAAGCAGTGTGCTGCATCTCAGTGCTGCAGAACACTGTCAAGGACCTTCAGGCAACTGTTCACAAGCTACAGAGTTCAACCGGAGAAACAGCCTAAATGGTGTAGGATGCAGAGTGCAGAGCTGAACACAATAACATGCACTTTGTGGGGTTCCAGTTCCTGGAACACACCCTGAACAATTCCTAGAGTCCTGGATCAGGGGATTCCTCCCGACACACTGAATGTCGCCATGATTCCTAATTTAGCAAGTGCAACGTGCTCTTGCACCGAAACGCTGACCAGGATCCCCTCCCAGGCCTCTGAATGAATAAATCTTGTACTTGAAAAGCGCAACTGCCACTCCGAATGGAGCATCCTGGTGCTGATTGCTTGTCTCCTGAATTATAGAGCTAGGGACTAAATCCTTTGTGAAATGAGAGGATTCAGATAGGTTCAATTTATTCCCCACAAATTATGATTTTCCCAGATTACATGAGACTGGTGCACAAACAAAGGAAAATATATGATCTTGTCAAACAAAAGCTTAGAGCCATGAGGATCACTTACATGTTGTTGTACACAGCAAAACTGGTTCTTATCTTTCAAACACTGGCATTTCTTTATCCTGACCGAGTGATGGTGTGGGTGGAGACGAGTACGCTTCCCCCCACCCCCAGGAGTGTGATAACATCACAGTCCACGGGAGCTGAGTGGCAGGAGAGACGCCTACTAAACAATTGAACTCCCAAGCGCCACTGTCACAAGGTATCAAGAAGAGCCCGGGTGATCCGTGGGGCAACAAGAAACCTCGTCAAGGGTGGCTTTGCCTTAGGTGCATTGTAATTAAAATATTGGGCATGTACTTTTAAGTTTTACATACCCTGGAATTAAAAAACTCCAAAATTCGTTTTTCACTATTCTGAGGGATACCTATCCCATAGGATAACATTGGGTTGCCTTATTACATTTTGGACATGCTAACCTTTGATTGGGAACAGATAAGCATTTCATGTTTGATATCTATGAAATTATAATTAAAATTCTCTTTAATGGTAAAGTAGGATTTAAAATATCAATTTTGAAAATGCCTCTTGTAAAACGTTGGCATTTTCCCTTTGGTGCCTGCAGCCTGTCCTAGGTCACATGACTGGGTGTAGTTGGAAGTTGGAATTTGTGAATTCCTCCCAGACAGTCACAATATAGAGGGATTAGTGGTGTCTGAATGGGCCATCTGCTGTCAGGATAGGGATGCGGAGCAGGCTACAGCCCAACTTGCAACTGAATAGACCATGCTCTGCTTCCACACTGAGGGTTTGTCACCACTGCATTGTCCCTGGCACCAGCTTGAAGCCTGCGCATGGGAGTTAGGAAACTTCTATGACTTCAAAGAGAAAACTCTTGGAACTCCTACTTTGAAGAAGGCACCTGGTATAAAAATATGACCCTCAGACTTCACTTTCTGGACCTGCGGAAAGACACTCAGAGAGCTGCCTGCTGCTGTGACGTGCTGTGTACTCCACAAGGCTGCTTTGCTGTACCTGCAAGGACTTCTTTGCTCCCTTGAGCCTGCCTTGAACCCTCAAAGGCCTGCCCTGATGCTTGAGCCCCGATTCTTCACCTTAACCCAGGACTATCTGAGTGACTCCAAGGGATAGTTTTCTAGCCTCCTGTTTAGGCCCACAGGGACTTAACAGGCTCCCACCATCTTGAGCCCGCTCCTGGACCCATCCTGAGTGAGTCGTACTCCCCGAATGGTGCCCCCCAGTCCTGGACCCTTGGTTGTTGTGTTAAAGGCACCCAGATAGCCAAAATCCAAATCTTGGGACTTAAAGGCTTTTTGGCTAAAAACTGCTATGAAAACCAGGACCAACCTGCTCATATAGCCGCACAATGTGCATGGCTGGTCAGCCAGCTTTACAGTAGCTCCCAGTTTGTTCTTCTCCACCGTAGCAAATCCTGTTCAGCAGTCCTTCGGTGAAGGGGTATCCGGCCTCCTGGAACTCTCGTAGAAAACATCATCTAGGTTTGTTCTGCTGAAGATTTTTTACTTCAAAAAAAGAGAATAAGGACGAATGTAGAAATCTTCACTATGGCTTTGTCCAGTCGCTCCCCGACGAGGACGCTTCCTCCTCGCACCCCATGGAGTCTTGCCTCGTTGAACTTTACCTTCATAGAACATTTTCTTTTCTGAGCGGGCCTACTCCACTTTTTGAATCTGACCAGTGAGCCAACGCAGTCAGCCATATTTTTTGGCTGTGACCTGGTCTCACTTGACTAGATGTCCATGGTTGGCGCTTTGATCTTTTAGGCGCTCGTTTTTACTAAAAACGCTAAAAAATCATAACTCCGGTTCTACTGATTGGATTTTTGTCATTTTGTTGTCAAATAGTTTATTAAAATTTACTCTATATTTCTAAATTGGAGTTTTTTCTTGTTGTGTTTTCACTTTATTACTGTATGTATGCTGCATGAATATTTTTCACATTGCCTTTAAGTTAAGATGGTATGCGTTTGTGCCAAGCTACTCAGGGTTAAGCAGAGATTAATTTGGTGACTTTTTGTGGTTCACCCTGCCAGGGATTGTTGTTGCGGCTTGGCACCCCGTTCAACCAACAACCCAATGTCTCACTGTTTATGAGTAGACAACCATGGGATTACGTAATAAATATGGAATTATAGCGTGGAATGTTAATGGGCTGTTAGACAAAATTAAGCTGGCCACCATTATGCAATGTGCCAAGAGATGTGCCGGAGGTGCTATTATTACAAGAAACACACCTCTTAGGTACCAGATGCAAATTTCTTGGCCTGTATGGATACAATAGGGTTAGTTACGCAGGGTATGTCAGAGAATCTAGGGGAGAGGCTAATCTCTTTCATCGATCATTCACTCTAGTGGCAATAAAATTGTACAGTGATGTTTGGGAGCTACATGATTGAGAGAACGTTGGACGGGCCCCTTGGATGCTGTCCAGCATATACACCCCCCTGCTCAGGTAAAGACCACACTTCAAGTGGTATCCTCTGTCCTTCTGAAAAGCCTATTGGGGATCACAGTTATTGGGGGAGACTTCAATACAATGATGCTCCAAACTCTGGACATCAACTTCTTCTGGCCAATGATCTTACCTGCTACACACAGAGATTTACCAGAAGGGTCCTGAGGAAAATTTTAAGACCTGCAAAGGATTACACCCCCAATCATATACAACAAAAAAACAAAATATAATCCTTGGGTCTGATACAGAAAAAGAAAAAGACACTGACTATATCTCACAGACTTAGCTGTGGGATGATCCATTTTCAGGACGAAATCCCTCACCCACCAAAGGTGGCATGCTTCATCATTTGGGATTCTCCTCTCAGAGGAAAACCTAGTTCCTCTGAGGGCTACAACCCCCTCTCTGAGAGGGAGGAGCACAGGGATGTTTTGATATCTACTCTACATGGATGTTCTAAATACACCAAATGAGACACACTGGTGTGCGTGAGAGCACAGCGCAAACAAAGATAGAACGTGAGGGAAGTGATTACAAAACTAGCTAACAAGGACAAAATCAGTACTTTATTAGTATGTTCTTGCTGCCAGGATTAAAAACAGTGCACCTGCGGTATGGATTTTAAACCGCATGTGTGTGATGGAATGTATTGGTCAACATGTTTCAGCCATGATAGCCTAAAAATTAGGCAAGGCTTTCGTCAGGACCTAAAAGATGCTGCTGCTTAAGTGATATGTGAAATAACATAAATTTAAGATAAAATACGGAACCATTGATGCTGTTGGTTCCTCTTCCTGGAAAGGTGACTGTACCTAATAGGAACAGAACCACAAGTGCGTAAGATACAGTCCGTGGTTTGCACCACACGAAATGAACAGAAAACAAAGCAAGTAGGGTCAACAGATTCCACTATTAACGTTAAATGCGTTTTCATACAGTGCAAGAAACAAAGGCAAATTAAATGCATGCTTACCCGCAATTGCTGGGTAGATGGCTTCACCTCAACCTGGCAACAGCTCAGGGAAGGGGGCACCGCTCTATGAAAAGGTAATTAGGGGTGCCTGTGTCAGTAACACTGTTTACCACCCATTCAACAAAGGCTCGACCAAGAACATAAAAGAAAGAAAACCTATTCCCAATGAAACCCAAACAGTTTCAAAACTAAAAAGATGGTTCCATAGTAAACTGCACCTGAGAGTGTCAGAGTATGCTGCTGGAACTAAACAATTTTTAAGAAAAACACATAGCGTGTTCAAAAGGAGGAGATAATGACCGGACCTTGACATATATTGGGAACACTAAAGCGAATAACACACAGGGTTCCACTTGGTCTGGGGATTATATAATTTCACGCTAAAAGCGCTGAAAAAGGCTGACAAACCGACAAAATAAAGGTGGCTCACCTTCCTTAAAGTGACCAGAAAATGGTATGTGCAACCATGCTGCTTGTTGCAACCTAAATATATTCACATTAAAATTAAAACAAGCCATCACCCTCGTGTGTAACTGTCGGTAAAATAAAGGACGTATTGCAGAGGTTTAACGCCCATGTTACCCGCTACAAAAATCAAATGGCAAAAGGTATTAAAGGCTCCTAAGACTCTAAAAGAAAACGGGAGACACACCCAAAAGAAAACTGAAAACGGGCCCTCACGCCGCAACACTCACCTCTCCGTCGATACCCCACACCGGAAGAGCCTGTAACCGGAGGTGAGTGTTGCGTGGCTGGATGGCTCTTAAATAAGGCTTGATAATTGAAACACCCTAAACCGGTGTGTCGATTGCTCATAATCTGGCTTTAAACGCGCATGCGTCTTGGTTGTTTACTAACCCGTCGCGCGTGCGTGCGGCTTAAAGAATCTTGCCGGGAAATGTAGTATGCGGCAGAAGACATTCTCAAAGGAATACGTCACTTACCACATGTGCTGCGCAGTTATGCCTGGTCTTCAATAAGAGTAATACGGTCTCAAGAGTGGACGTGAGGCCGCTTAACACAAGTGTAGTACGATTATGCAGGATGTTCAAGAATTTTTTTTTTTATAATCGTATTTGTGCAAACAATCAGGACAACACAGTTGTATAATCAAAAGGGGGTAATAAAATCTGAATCTAAGGTTAAACGCCAAAGGAGGGTGGATGCATTGTAAATATATTCCGTAATGCCCTGCTGGTTGTTTTTAAATATGGGCATGCAGAAACATGCTCGCATGTACGCAATGTATTCAAAGAAAGGGTAAAGAGTGTAAAGAGTGTAAACACTGCGAAGTTCAGTGTAATATTAATGATACATATCGTGGGGTAGGAAAAAAGGTTGTTCTAAGTGTTTCCCTTACTCCTAGAGAAACCCACGGAATCTCATCATTCAGACCCACGTTATCACTATTGAGTTTATGTACCCATCTTTGTTCACGCCTGAACAAGAAAGTAGAGATGTCTGTAACATGGGCTGGGATATATGGTTTATCAAGCACCGTCCATTTGAGATCTTCTGGAGAATGATTGACTTCAAGGAAATGATTGGTAAGCTTAGTCGCAGCTTTTCTGCACCGGATGGTGCTTTTGTGTTCTAAGATGCGAATCTTAACCTTCCGAGTGGTCATGCCCACATACCGCAAAGTGCAGGGGCAAGTGATCAGATAAATCAGCCTTTCACTATTGCGATTTGTGTGTTGTGACAATATCCACGGTCTGGTGGTCCCAATATGTATGGAAGTTGTGTGTTCTGTTTGGGAGCATGCGGCACACATCCCGCATGGAAAATGGCCTTTAACTGCAGGTAAATTCCAGAGTGTTTTGGTTCCCTGCCTTAGTACTGCGTGGACGAGTATGCACTAGCTGATCCTTAATATTCGTGCTACGTTTGAAGGCAAACAGTGGTCGCGGTAGAGGAATGTTCCCAATATTCAAGATTTTCCAGTTTGACAAAATACTTTTTTTTATTTTGTTCGACAAACTGCAGAAGGTGTTCACACATGTGAATTTTTTTCTTGAACATCCTGCATAATCGTACTACACTTGTGTTAAGCGGCCTCACGTCCACTCTTGAGACTGTATTACTCTTATTGAAGACCAGGCATAACCGCGCAGCACATGTGGTAAGTGACGTATTCCTTTGAGAACGTCTTCTGCCGCATACTACATTTCACGGCAAGCTTCTTTAAGCCGCACGCACGCGCGACGGGTTAGTAAACAACCAAGACGCATGCGCGTTTAAAGCCAGATTATGAGCAATCAAAACACCGGTTTAGGGTGTTTCAATTATCAAGCCGTATTTAAGAGCCATCCAGCCACGCAACACTCACCTCCGGTCACAGGCTCTTCCGGTGTGGGGTATCGACGGAGAGGTGAGTGTTGCGACGTGAGGGCCCGTTTTCAGTTTTCTTTTGGGTGTGTCTCCCGTTTTCTTTTAGAGTCTTGGGAGCCTTTAATACCCTTTGCCATTTGATTTTTGTAGCGGGTAACATGGGCGTTAAACCTCTGCAATACGTCCTTTATTTTACCGACAGTTACACACGAGGGTGATGGCTTGTTTTAATTTTAATGTGAATATATTTAGGTTGCAACAAGCAGCATGGTTGCACATACCATTTTCTGGTCACTTTAAGGAAGGTGAGCCACCTTTATTTTGGCGGTTTGTCAGCCTTTTTCAGCGCTTTTAGCGTGAAATTATATAATCACCAGACCAAGTGGAACCCTGTGTGTTATTCGCTTTAGTGTTCCCAATATATGTCAAGGTCCTGTCATTATCGCCTCCTTTTGAACACGCTATGTGGTTTTCTTAAAAATTGTTTAGTTCCAGCAGCATACTCTGACACTCTCAGGTGCAGTTTACTGTGGAACCATCTTTTTAGTTTTGAAACTGTTTGGGTTTCATTGGGAATAGGTTTTCTTTCTTTTATGTTCTTGGTCGAGCCTTTGTTGAATGGGTGGTAAACAGTGTTACTGACACAGGCACCCCTAATTACCTTTTCATAGAGTGGTGCCCCCTTCCCTGAGCTGTTGCCAGGTTGAGGTGAAGCCATCTACCCAGCAATTGCGGGTAAGCATGCATTTAATTTGCCTTTGTTTCTTGCACTGTATGAAAACGCATTTAACGTTAATAGAGGAATCTGTTGACCCTACTTGCTTTGTTTTCTGTTCATTTCGTGTTGTGCAAACCACGGACTGTACCTATCGCACTTGTGGTTCTGTTCCTAATAGGTACAGTCACCTTTCCAGGAAGAGGAACCAACAGCATCAATGGTTCCGTATTTTATCTTAAATTTATGTTATTTCACATATCACTTAAGCAGCAGCATCTTTTAGGTCCTGACGAAAGCCTTGCCTAATTTTTAGGCTATCATGGCTGAAACATGTTGACCAATACATTCCATCACACACATGCGGTTTAAAATCCATACCGCAGGTGCACTGCTGGCAGCAAGAACATACTAATAAAGTACTGATTTTGTCCTTGTTAGCTAGTTTTATAATCACTTCCCTCACGTTCTATCTTTGTTTGCGCTGCGCCCTCACGCACACCAGTGTGTCTCATTTGGTGGATTTAGAACATCCATGTAGAGTAGATATCAAAACATCCCTGTGCTCCTCCCTCTCAGAGAGGGGGTTGTAGCCCTCAGAGGAACTAGGTTTTCCTCTGAGAGGAGAATCCCAAATGATGAAGCATGCCACCTTTGGTGGGTGAGGGATTTCGTCCTGAAAAGGGATCATCCCACAGCTAAGTCTGTGAGATATAGTCAGTGTCTTTTTCTTTTTCTGTATCAGACCCAAGGATTTTATTTTGTTTTTTTCAATGATCTTACCTACCTGGGCAGCGGCCTTGAGAAGGGGAGAAGCCTGGCACAGATGGCGCCCTACTGACACACAATTGTCAGTGCCCCATCATTGTGCTTCTTGGCTTGTTTATTTATTTGTGCCTGTGCTTTATTTGGTGGCAGTCAGGTGGGGCTTGCATCCTGCCCGTTGCCTGTGAGATCATGCTTCAGTGGAAATAATGCTAGTTCACCCTAGTTGGGGGAGGTGGGCAGGGGTCCCTGGCACCTAAATGTGTTTGTGGCTGCGGGATGATACCCTATCAAATCATCTCCGAGAGGCTGTTAATAAATATTTTGAACTAAAAGTCCATTCATTCTCCTCCTCAATAACATTGTGGAAAGCCTTTGGGACAGTTTTCCTTGAGAAAGCCTTTTCCTAGGTGTGAGGTAGGGAATGCGATAGAACCAAAGAGTTAACCCGACTTGAGAGGCCAATCTCTTTGTTGCAGCAGAATTTACTAACTGTGTGCACTGATGAAGAGTCTGCACAATTGTCCCTTCTCCAATTAGAATTGAGGCTAAAATTGATAGATACTGTCAAAACTGCTTGAACACGGTCCCAATTCTGAATATATGAGTTTGGCAACAAAATGCGAAAGCTTAATATTGGTTGGCTAACAGAGACACTGGGGCCGATTCCGATTCAGGCCGGAAATCTCCCCGACCGAGCCGGACCCGGAGAGATTTCCGACCGAATCGGACTCTAGCAGTCCGACCGAACGAGTACGATGCGCACGCATGCTATCGGACTCGATTCGGTCGGACTCCCATTGAAGTCAATGGGAGCCGGGCGTACAACGCGTACGCGGGCTCCCATTGACTCAATGGGTGCGAGGTGAATGAGGGCGCCCCCTACAGCGGGTTCGCGTCGATGCGGTTCGCGACGCACACGCACAGGTAGGAGGGACCCATGGGTCCCCCCTGTGTGCGACTCGCGTGGCTACGCGTACAGGGGGGTCCGACACGGACCCCCAAAGTACGGCTCCGACAGCTGTTTTGAGCCGGACGGTGCGGGTTGGTCGGACTGCTCAAGGCGCGCATCGTACTTGCCCGGCCGGGGAACGTCTCCATCGCGCGGTGCGAGTCGAGTCCATGCGAGTCGGTCGGTGTGGTCCGGACCCGTGAACGAGTCGGTCGGCGATTTCGTGTGCGCTCGCATCGTACTCGCTCGGCCGGACGCGCGTCCAAATCGGTCGGGAAAAAGGGCTCCGAATCGGATCCGGTTAAGCCGAATCCGATTCGGTGCGCTACCAGCCGAGATCGGAATCGGCCCCACTGCTTCTAGATTTTTCCCTTTATAAACACTGACGACAATGTGAAAGTAACTGATTCTTTAGAAATAGCTTCCACATTCACTTGCTACTATAGAAAGCTGTATAGAAAGTGCCTGCTTGGGAGAACAGAAGAACTATGGGCCACATGCATCAACATAAAAACCGGTCGCAAACGGGCAGATTCGCATCATCCCAAATGCAAAAATCGCAATTTAAGGAATCGCAAAATTAGCAATTACTTACATTGCAATTGCATTTAAGGAATCGCAAATTGCGATTCCTGAAATGCAATGCATTCAACAACAAAAAATAGCAATTTAGCAACTATGAATCGCAAATTACTGTCAATCTAAAGTTGATAGTAATTTGCGATTTCTTTGAAAAATGCACTAAAGTGCATTTTTCAAAGTCCCATGTTACACACACACACATGCCCTTGGGGCATGTGTTTGCGCAACATGTGGATAAATTGTAATTTCAGGGGTGCAACAGGGTGTCCCTTTGGCACCCTTGCACCCTTGAAATTACATGCGCAATTTGCGAGTACCTATTGGATACTCGCAAATTGCGCATGCAATTCCCATTCATTCATATGGGCCTCTAGGCCCATGGGAATGAATGGGAATCAATTCCTTAATTGCGACTCGCAATTTGCAAGTTGCAATTAAGGAATGTGTAGGAATTGCATTTTTTTTGCGATTCCTATATGCATAGGCAATAGCGATTCTTTAATTGCGATTCTTTAAAAATCGCAATTAAAGAATCGCTATTGTCTATTTTGAAGCATGTGCACCTATATCCCATAGCTAATGATTTGCCTGTGCGTTCCCTGTTGGCAGAGGATCAGATCATGCAGCACTTGACTCCCCAATAGCAATGGAGAAAATTCAGGCGACCATCACCGCCTCCCCTTTAGGGAACACCCTGGGCCCAGACGGCATCCCTATGGAACTTCTAAAAAAACGTATGGTTTATTGGTGGTGCCCTAACTCTTAAACTTGCATTACAATGTCAAGAACAAGGGGGGTCTTTCCAACGAAATCTACATCTGGCCATGATAATACCTATCCTCAAACCCAACAAGCCCCCTGACAATGCTCATCTCACAGGACTATTTGCAATCTGACCAAAATGAGGAGAATTCTGATTCATACAGATCAAAACAGATTCATGCATATTCGAGGCACCAGACATTTCCTATGCTGAATCCAGTTTTCCCTAGCTCGAGAGGCAGACCTGTCTCGCCCCCAGGAACAATAGTCCAAATAGACTTTGAGAAGGCATTCAACACAATACATTGGCCCTTCTTAACACAAATCTGCAAAGGATACATTTTGGACCCGTTTCCTGGCCTATGTAGCCAGTTTATATACCGCCCCTATGGCGCAGGTCAGAAATAATGGCATACTATCCAATCTCTTCAATATAGAGAGAGGCACTAGACAGTGCTGTCCTCTCTCCCCACTTCTTTTTGCTCTAGCAGGTGGGTCAGATCTGTTGCGCAGCTGGTGGAGTTCAGATGGTCTGAAAAGTTGGAATACAGAATATCTCTATATGCAGACAAAATACTGATTCATCTATAAGAACCAGATAGCTCACTGCCACAGCTGAGGCAGATGTTACGAATTTAAGGGGAGGCCTCTGGTCTAACAGTTAACTGGCATAAATCCACATACATACAGATACGAGGAGAAAGACCGGACTATCCCCTATGTGTTGCCCTCCTGATGGAAGAGGACATCACAGTGGCCCTAGGCCAAAAGTGGGCCTAGAATGTTAATCACCATGGAGGCGTTGTCCAATTTACCTATTTCTGCAATAGGGCGGATAGCGTTATATAAAATGATTGCATTATGACGTTTCTTCTATGTATTGCAAAATTCCCCCTTCATCCTCTCGCCAACATTTTTCTCTGATTTGCAGAACATGGCCTCTAGATATATATATGGGTGGGTAAACTCCCAAGGGACTCCTACCCTAAATGTACCATGTATGGACTGCATTTGACGGAGGGTTGGGCATTCCTAATTTATGCCTCTATTATTGGTTTGCGCACATGCTCATCATAGGAGAATGAGTGGTCATACACAAGAATGATACGTTGCTACGCCTGGAACTTGTCTCCCTGGAGCACCATGGTATCCTACATTTACTGGATGGAGTTCCTTCCCCTCATTCCCTCCCACAAATAACCTGACGTACTCGGGCATGAGACTCGTCGCCCTGCTAGAGATGCACAGGAGGGAATGAAGCAAGGGCCCTGACACACAGAAAGACACCGCCCAGAGTAGTGGCTGCGCATAAGCCCTCACTGCGTCTGAAGACCTGTGCAGGACCCGGGACTTAAACATGGCGCCCGCCGCTTACAATGCCTATACGCGGTTTTGGCGCGCTGGGCCTGCCGGGGCCTCACTGCGGGTGCTTGAGCCAGGCGGGAGACCTGACTTCGTGGCACAGTTCCGACTGCCCTTGAGCGCCCTCCTCTATCCACAAGATGGAGCTCAGCATGACCTCAAGATCAGCCCAGGGATCCAGCATGCTGCTTCCCCCACCACCATCCAGCCTTCTACCCATATGGACATCTCCAACTCGGGGATCCCTCCAGACCCAAGACCACCACCCTTGAGTGCAACACCACCTGAACACCTGGCTGAAGGATGGCAAGAATGTCCTGCTCTGTAAATATGTAATATATAATTGTCCAAGCCTAATCGCTGTTAAAATGTAATCCTGAGTGAATTTGCAATTTGTATATATATAACTCTAACCACTAGTATATGTAGTAGACCTTTGTACTTACTACCATTCCTATGTGATTTTAGAGTTTATCTGTTTGTATCTCTTCCTTGAGTGACTTTACAACTTGTACATTTGCAATTTTTTTCTGTTTGTATCTCTTATGCAACTCATGTAATCCAAAGTCCTTATGTAACGCAACTGGTTCTTTTGTAAAGCGCTCTGACACCTTCGGGTAATGTTCGCGCTATATAAAATCGCATTAAATAAATAAATAAAATAAATACTCTAAAACAGATTAAATGGCTGGATAAGCCAACAAACATGATCCCCTGAAATTGTCAGGCTTTAAATCCTGGGATCTTATAAGCTCATTTGGGTGACATGTGGCAAGAGGACCACAATAACTCATACAAATAACTAACAGCAGATTTTGACCTACACAAATCCCAGTTTTTCAGATATTTTTAGCTCCGCAATGTGCTCTCGCCACTTAGCACAGACAACATGGCGGAGGTTGAATTCAGGGACTTACAGATGAATAATCTAATGGCAGAAATAATACACGCTTCCGGGATTCCAGGTCACAGGGTTGCCCTCAGGGCATAATAGAGGCTGATCTTCAACCAGGGCGCAACAGACTTTGGCAGGGGTAGGCTTCCTAGTAGCCTCACTGCCATCTTAATGAGGATTCCCACTCACCACATTAGGATGAGTGGCGGTTAGAGAGACTGACTGCCACAAGTCCGAGGGAACTTCAATCCCTACAATGGTGGCGGCGCCTGCCAGGTACCTCCTTAGGGATTATGATGTCCCTCCCCGACGGCCGTTTCATGGAAGTTTACCGGCCATGAAAAGGCTGGCTTAAAAGGACATTGGGGACCCGTAGTGGGCCCCCTTGCCCCCTGGCTCTCAGCTTTGGGTTTTGGGAGGCACCTATGGTGCCCACCTACATTGAGAAGCTGTGTCTGGTGGCTCAGTGGACTAATGCGTCCACTGCAGGGACCTGTGTTCAACCTCATGGTCACAGGTTCAAACCCCGGCTGGTCCACTCAGCCTTACATCCATCTGAGGTCGATAAAAGGAGTACCATTGAGCTGGGTAACAACAAACATCTGTTATTCAGCGCCAGGATGCCTCTGGGTGAACGTGCGCTTTACAAATACACATGTTATGTTCTATCCATGTGGCAGGCACTGCATGGTGCCTGCCACGTACTGCAGGGATATGTGTAATGTCTATTTTTTGTACTGCGGCGTGTGCTGCAGCCCGCAGCACCCGCTGCAATACACAATATATATACATTGCGACCGCCATGGTGGCAGTTGTATCCTAATGCCTATGGCGGAACCGCCAACAGCCAGTCGGGCGGTCCCATTCACGAAATGATGTGGTCAGACGAAAGTCATAATCATAATGAGTCCCTTAATTGTGAGAAATTTGATCAATTTTTCTGGACATGCACACTAGCATCAAGACAGGCTTCTTACTTGATTTACTAGTACTTGGAAAGTGGCAACACCACTGGTAAGCTGTTGTGAGCCTAGAATTTACCCAGCCACCCTCCCTATCTGCTGCTCTATCCTCAAATGGAAAGAAGGGAAAATTGTTTTCCATCTCTCGAGCATCAGTGCACATTCTTCACTGGTGTCACTTTATATTTTGTCTTCAAAAGGCTTGAAAAAGAAGCTGTCTGTGCCTTGAAGCAGCTACTTTCCATCTGCCATTCAACAGGATCCACACTGGATCTCATGTCACTGTATCTACCTCTCTTCCACTGGAAAGTCCAAGGAGGTGCCCTGCACAATCACGTGATTCCCAATAGCATTTTAAAGTATTGTCAACTTGATACTGGAAAGTGCATAGAAAGGGGAGAGCCTTGTAGAATACCCCTCAGGAAAAGGTATATTGGTATGAAATAAATTGGGCAAATATAAGGGTACATTTTCCCCAGAAAAGCACTCTTTTGGCCTTGAGCAATCATGTCACCAAGCATGAGTGCCCTGTAATGTTGAAGGCAGCACAGAGGTTAGAAATACCTGCTTGCATAAACTTCATTTGACTACAATATCTTTCCAGGTAAAGGTTAATCCAAGTTTTGGACCTTGTTACAAGTTTAATTTCAATGCTGAGTTTCCACCTAATCAATATTGCAAGAAATATCATAATATTGCAAGTTGGGGGTTTTCATGGACACATTTCACTAGGTACAACCTGGTGGAATAGGCTCACAGAAAACTACCCAAAATGCAGGAAAAGCATGCAGAAACTGGGGTTTAAACACCAATTTCCCCTAATTCCCTATTTCCTCATGGGAACAGTCTTGGAATTACCAAAATCTGTGGTATTTAGGAAGTTTTTCTGCAGCACTTGTGATGGCCTAAATGCTGCAACTGTGGTATCTCCCGCTGATTAAGTATATATTTAACTTAAATCAAACTAGTAAAAATATTTTGATTTACATATTAATGTATATTATTTTTATATATTTATTCTAAATGTAAAACAAATAACAAAAATCTACAGCACAAATAACTTAACAGTGAATGAAATCTCTACTTATTTAAATCATTTAAATTAAATATAAATAATTTTTCCTAACTTTAAATTAAAAGATAATTTTCCACCTAAAATAAAAAAGCATTTTTATTATGCATGTATTATTAATCAAAAGTATGTATAGAATTAAGTAAAAGTAATTTCATTATATTTTAATGAGAATTGTTACAATCATTTTGAAATTGAAAAAGGTTACTAAAATAAATCAATAATTAAATAATAAATATGTTTTATTTTTAGATAATTTTTATACCATTAAATCATTTTTTAATATTTTGTTTGAATAATGTAATTTAATTTAACATTGTTTTCCACTGGGTTCTATTCTAAGTCCCTACCTCCATTATGTTTTATAACAGGGCATTGCATTACTAGTTATTGGTGATTTGTGATGCTGGACTTACTCCAGTTCTGAGCTGGAGTAATTTACTACTGTTTTAGGTCCCTTTTTGGCTGTAGTAACTTTACAAATCAGTTTGAGAATAGCAGTGGGCTTACTCTTTTGTGGATGGGCGCATGTCTGTCTATAAACCCTCCCACATCCTAACTAAACCGCTTCTTACTCCTCCATAATCTTCTCCCCTGAAAAATAGTCTCTGTTTTCCAGCCACAGCCCTCTGTCCCTTCCACATTTACTACTAAAACGTATACTTAGATGTGTGAAGACTGTGCAGTCGGGGCGGAGATCTTCACACAGAAAAACATATGAGAGGCAGAACATCTAACATGTAAATTTGTGAATAGCATTTTCTAGTACATTATTAGTACTCCTGCAGTACTAGCAAATGTACTATAAAATGCAATTTGTGAATAGGTCCCAAAGTACCTCAGAAATAATTATTGTCCGAAACGCTTTACTCATACTCGCCAGCATCTGCATCAATTTAATTGAAGGGTACATTAATAATTTTTTTTTTGCTTTCCATTTTTATTGCAATATGTTAATATGCGATTCCTATGTTGACAACCATTCAAGCAACAGGTTACCAGCATCAACTGTGAAATGTGGTAATTTTACTGTCACCCTTTTTATATCATGTTTTTCCGCAGTCCCTATGTTCTGCTCTCATCCGTATCCGACTCAGTGTCGAAATCCAACAATTAAGGGAGTGAGTTTCATTCCCAAGTTTAATTTTTTTCTGTAAGCATTCGGAAACTAACAAGGGTGCTATTAAAATTAAGTAAATAAATATATTGCTTTAATGGTACTGACTGTTATGAAATAAGAAAACAAAAAAATCCCAAAATTCTATTACTGGTCTGGTCAATCATATGCAAAATAGTTCCGTATTTAAGCCTCGCAATAGTATAGAAACTCTATGTAAATGGCAATACAAACAATACTTTTTAGATGTAAAACAGTACTTCATGCAAACACTCCAAAAGAGAGAGAATGATGAACAGCCAACAGCATAATGGTGAGAGAAAAATTCTCCTTTGCACTGTCCTATGATGTGATTGACAAAATCTCAAATTATTGACTGAGAGAGGCTGATCCAAAGAAGCCAATGGTTGACAGGGTCTGACTTAAGCTCTATGTCTATAGTAATCGAAAGGTCTTGTAGACAGCTGTGCTGTCAGCCCACCTAACAAGCATTGACAAAGCTACTTGGGCTCACTTTACAAATGCTGAGTGAGTGACGTCATTGGCTTTGTCAATGCCCAACCAGCTATGCTAGGAAATAATTTTCTACACTTTCAAAATGACTGCTACATTGTGTGATGCACCATGAATTGCCTTGTTACATCACATGACGGAATGTGGCAGCAATTTTTGAAGTATAGCAAACAATGCTTCTATACATTCTAGATTGCCACAATTCAATGAAAGAGCCTTAATTACATGGGAAAGGATGGGATGCAATACTGCTTGCAATGGACTTCGAAAAGCTGTCCATGGCAATACATTCTATTTGCATGCTGTTTCAAACTTTGGTTAATAATGTACAAGAATTAATCACCTACCTATCGCATTTTGTGGTTGTTGTTGGAGTTCAACGAAGGGCTTATTACGAGTGCAGCGGTCTCCAGGACAGCCGTACTCGTGGTGGCAGTCTGACCACCACCACACTGCGGGTCCGCCAGCAGTATTCAGAGTGTGGTGGTCAGAATGCCACAAGACCAACAGTTCCACCAGGATCAAAGATCCCGCTGGGCCAGTGGTCTGTAACCGGCATGAATATGCTGGCGGTGCTGCTGCCAGCACCGCCAAGCATATCTTGAGTTGCCTTTTTACCGCCCTTTTCATGGCGCTGAGCCCACCATGAAAAGTGTGGCAGAAATGCCACAGGGTGCACGCGGGAGAGCACATGCTGTGCCCCTTGTAATTGCATGCACGTTCCTGCATGGTGTGGCATGTATACCACACCGTGCAGGAACGTGCTGCAGGTGCTGTCATGGCGGCAGTCTGCATGTTAGGCTCTCCTATGAGTCTAACAGCCCACCGTCGTGCAATCATGCCAGGAACGCCTGGCCGACCCTAGATTACAATCGTAATCCGGTGGATGGGCGCACCATGGGTTTGGCAGTCCTCCAGCGGATGGGGCGGTGGCGGTACCGCTGGAGGACTGCCAAACTTGTAATGAGGCCCTAATACACACATATAAAGGGCTGTTATGATGTTCAAACAAGTTGCTGTTCACACAAATATAACATCATCATAGTGCATGCTGGTCTTTTAGTCACAGTATTACACATTTACTGTAAATGTTCATATATCGAACAACACAAATTTAGGGGTTTGCCACATATTACAAGCATACCAATGTTGTTCATTATAATGAAGAGTCAAAATATTAATGAATGGACAAACATGCAGTTTTCAATCATACTCACTGGGATGAAAATGCACCACTTCAGGTGGAGGGCCCTTTCAATTTTAAAGGAAAAACACCCGCTTCACCCATCAGCCCACATGACACAAGGTCTCGCCTTTAACAATAGTGCCCAAGCCCAGGAGTTGGATAAAAATTGTGGTTACCTGTGTGCATGAATGGTATCAACATATTGCTAGCATCATAATAATACATATTGTCTGTGTTCCCTGGTTTATTGGGAACTGGGTAGGTAGTGTTTTAACTATATGCTAATTAATAGTAATTGATTAATCTCATATTTAATTTATATTTAAAATTATTTGTTTAAATATTTTTTTTAAGTTGTAGATTACATTTTTATATAGAGTTGAGGGGTTTATTGGTGGATTAGGTGGGTAGTGTTTTTAAAACATATATTAAATAATATAATTTTAAGTGTCTGTTATTTTTAAAATTGTTATTATTGCTATTTTCTAATTTTATTCAAATTTTAAATTTGGGTTGTGAGTTTTTGGGGGGATTGGGTGGGTAGTTTTTAAAATAAAATACTCATAATTCAAATTAAGTAGTACATCAATTGTGGCATATTTTGTAACTACATAATTGTATTTTTAATTATTATTTACGTATAAACATATTTTGGTATACATTTTAAAACCAACTTTATTTTTTAATTGGGTTGTGTGGAATATTGCGGGTTTGAAAGTGTGTTGTTTAATAAATTATTTTGTAACTTAGTAAAAATGTATATAAGTTAAATTATACATTAAAATTAATTTAACTAATTGTTATTTAAAAAAAACCTTTAAATAATTATTTGTTAGTAAAAATTTATTTTAAAATACTTTATCTTTTTTTAAATGTGAGATTTGTGATTATTTTGTAATTTTTAATGCATAATTATATTATTTGTGTATAGTGAATATTAGCCCTAAATATACTCACTTTCCTCAATGTTTGTTAGACTAGAGTTAGAATAGTAAACCTGTGCGCTTCCGCCACCTCCCAATAAAAAATATATGTTTCTTGCCTGTGTTTGTTGGACTGGAGTTAGAATAGTAAATCTAACCTATTCAATGTATGCATGTTCCTCTATGTTTGTTAGACTGGAGGGAGAGTAGTAAACCACACCATCCCATCTATGCACTTATCTTAATGTCTCTAAGACTGAAGTTATAATAGTAAAATCAACCACTCCCAATGTATCCACTTTTGTTGGAGAGGAGTTAGAACATTAAATTTGAATCTCCAAATGTTTACACAGTCCGCAATGTTTGTTGATTGAAGTTGGAATAGTAAATTTCACTCCTTCAATGTGTGCACTTTCCCTAATGTTTTTTTATCTGAATTTAGAATAGTAAACTTGGCCCTCTCCCCCCAGTGTTTTACAATTCACAGATGCTTATTAAACTGGGGTTAGAATGTGAAATCAGATCCCCCGCCCAAATATATGCACCTTCCCCGTGTTTGTTGAAGTGGAGGTACAATAGTAACTCTAACCCACTCCCCAAAAAGATATGTATTTTCCTAATGTCTGCAGTACTGTAGTTACAGCAGTGCATTTTGATTGTTTTAAATTGTTTCATTTATTTACTGGTTTTTATTTCATTTTGTATTTTTTAAATATATTGAAGGTATTTGATTCAAAAGTGTACATTTTTAATATAATTATATTTATCTATTTTTATTGTATTTTGTAAGTTCATTTTTTAAATATCTTTTGTTATGTAGTTTACAAATATCAGTTTTAGTAAAATGTGGTTAAATACATTTTAATGATTTTATAAATATACAACGTATGTATATTGTGTTTTGTCATGTCATAAATTAATACATGTATTTTAATTAAGAAGTGTATTTTAGTCTCAAACTTGTTTAAATCTTTAATTTATTAATAGATTTTTTATGTTATTTGTTAAAGGATGTTTAAAGATACATATATTTGTATGAATTACATTTGCAAGTTATTTAATGATTATATGTTTTTAATGTATATTTAAAAAAATGCATTACATTTTTAGTTAATGTAACTTTTTTAAGTTAAAATAATGTTCATTACATTTAAATATATATACTTAGCTATGTCATACATCTTGGCCCATATTTTTATGATCTTTATTTTGGTACTTACAATATATGGATGTAATTTGGATATTTTTGCCATCAATATTTTTCCAGTGATATTTTTGTATTGTCATATATTTGTGGTCAATATTCTATCATGCAACCTTTGAAAGCATTTTGATAATGAAGTTGTGAAATATCCATGAAGCTACATTATATGAAATTGATAAGTGATACAAACTAGGAGAGGCAATGAAATTATTACCATCTGACAGTACTCCAGTAAGTAATAGTTAACATCTTTTATACACTCCAATACCTCACTAATCTACACCCACTGGCCCTAAACCTCACTTCACAGACGGCATTGGGAATAAAAGATCTCCGATAAAGACCCCCTTTACAGGTGGCCGTCGGGCATTGTAGCACCGGCCCGACGAGGAGCAGTGCCCAATGATGAAGCAGGACACTCATTCGGGTGTGTGAGGGCGTCATTTCCAAAAGGAACGGAGCCTGTGTCCGTCAATTTGGACTTTGACCGACCTCTTTGACTCCTTTCTACACGCTTAGATTATTCTAAAGGAACCGCATACTAATTTTTGAAGAAATTCATATTTGTTAAGGGGTATGTATGCTGGACCTACAAGCGCCCCTGGTCCCCCTCTTTTGTGATAACATATGGAAATGAATACCCATATTGTTGTGATTTTTTTCATATTGTTTAAAAATATTGAATTGATTGATTATGAGATATGTAATGATGTTGTATCTTTATTGTCTGTGGCAACAACTCATAATAAACTCTAATATTATTATTGGCCTAGTAGGAATATATCAAGGAGTTTCTCAAAGCCCAAGGGTTTTTATACAGCATAGTTTCTTTCAGGCCTCAGTTAAAGATAAATTAAGGATTATCAGACTATATGCACAGCAGGTCGCAGGACATCAGCATGTAGCCAAAACATTTACAAAACACCAAGGGGCCGATTACAATCTCGCTAGGAAGGCCTCCAGATGGGTTCCGGAATGAGCAAATCCGATTCAAAGCCTATTTTTCCGGCCGAATCTTCCCCCGTTCCGAACGAGCAACTACGATGCGGAGATCTCGTCCGCATCAACTGAATCGTTTCCGAACCCGATCCTGTCAACCCGACTCATTCGCAGCCAAATCGTGCAGCGCAATGGAGCCGGCTTCTGAATGAGCGAGTACGATGCACGATTCGGACAGCCGTATTGACTCGGTCTCAGCCAGACAAAACGGCTGTGGGAATCGGACTTTGGGGGGCTGCAGCAGGCCCCCCCTTTCACCCGTGTCCCTCTGAATCGGTCCCGTGGGGGTAGACATAGGTCCCCCCTTTCCATGCATGCACAGTGTGGCGGGCACCATGGTGCCCGCCACAAGGTGTACGCTTTTCCCCACCCAACCCCTTTTTGAAAGGGAGCCTGTGTACGCGATTGGTATACAGGCTCCCATAGAGTTCAATGGGAGTCCGAGCGAACCGAGTCCATCACCATACGGGTGCATCGGAATCTGTCGCTTTGACTTGCGGGGCGCAATTCGCTAGGAAAGCGCTCTGGATCCGAGTCGTATGGAGAGCTTTCCTAGCTAGATCGTAATCGGCCCCCAAGAGTATGTCCAGGATTATGATTAGGATCGTGAATGATTAGACTGAACCAGAGTGTGTTTTATTTGGAAATCAATTTTCTTGCTTCCCGAGGGATTCTAGTCCCAAACTATTAATTTATTGGCAAATCCCAAAGGTTTTCGAATGGGTAATTAATTAGTGAGCCACATTTAACATATTGTGATCTATGGTTAATAGTAAATAATTAAATGTGCATTTTAGACTCTGGGACAACTAAGAAAGAAGTCTTTCCATTTAGGTTGGGATTGGATGTTGAAACCTATTGACCAATATCTAAAAATCATTTCTGCAACAAAGAGCACCTAACTCAGCTTCCCATCTAAGGTCCTGATTCACAAAGGGCCTCCGCTCTCCTGGCAGAGGGCCCGCAGTCGTGGTGGGACCTCCGCATTGCAGTTTCTCATTGAGGAGGTCCCTCTATGATTGCAGGCCCCCCTGCCATGACTGCGGGGCCTTAACCATGAGTGCGAGGGCCCTTTGTGAATCAGGCCCCGAGTGTTTGGTCTCATTGTAACATAGGTGGTGAAATGTCCTCTCAAAGACAGAATTCAGCACTCAGTGATGAATAAAATATCATGGGTATGCAGAGCATACCTTGTGGAAGTTGTACATTAATTAGACCTAACTTAAGGTTGGGCAAAGTTCCCTGATACTCAAGCTATGCATCGCTACTTCAAACTGCCTTCATGTCCCAACAAACGTGTAGTCATAATATGGTAATTACCCTTTTACCTCAGAAGGTCTTCACTCCCATATATGTGTCTTTCCATAAATGTGTAAAGAAGGTAGCAGTTCAATAACAAATACACACACTGGTTATTCTAGCCTGAACTGAGTATTCCCCACCACCTTGAATCCTCAATCTGACTTTCTTTAAACAAAGACTTTTTTCCGATACATAAGGACTGTGGCTTTGGAGTGCAGGGGGAGAGTAGCCCTCTATTTGGCATGGAACTCCCATTAGCTATCCACCATGAGGTCTTTAGATTGCTGAACCTTTATTGCTTGCACTCTTCTTATGAGTAGTTGGAACAAATCACATCCTTGCTGTCATATTCGCTCCCATATTTAAGGACACACTTCTGGGTCCTCGTTCTTGCTTCTTGCTATCCACGTCACCTCCTTAAATTTGATCATGCATTGGGTCAGTGAGTTCCGAGGGTATGTGTTGGCTCAGTATAGTTCAAAGTTGGTACAGAAGGCCCAAATTCCTTCATCAGGTTGAGGATTGCTGATCCTTTTGTTTGGAAGATGACCCCATTAATGTGTAGGCCAATTTCTCATACAGCAGGATACATCACATCCATGGTATTCTATAGCAGGTGCTATTGGAGTATATGGTACCAAGTCCAAAGTGCAGTGTAGAAAGAACCTCAGCCCTCATCAGGGCCAGAGATAACTACTCCTCCTGGTTTGAAGGATACAGTTTTTGACATTTCTATCTAGAAGAACTTCCTCCTTGCTGACGGATTAAACGGGGAAATTGATAGGCCCCCTTCTATATTCTCCCTCTGACTTCCCGGTGCCTGGACCAATTCTGCCTACCCTAAGCCCCAGTGCTCCAGAGACCAGGTGACGCTGGCAACTTGGCTTTGAAGTTCAGAGTTTGGTGCAAGATGCTTGCCAGCCACCATCATGTCTGGAAAATCCTACTCCCACGGCTTAGGAGGATGGGCCTCATGATCTGTAGACAAGAGGAATCACCTTTATTTAGTGTTTCTTCTGCATCCTGTTGAGATGAAAGAAAGAACAGCATTGTTCAATCGTTCTAAGAATGCTTACTTCTGCTCATGCAACATCTAGAAGCCTGGAGCTTTACAATTGCAACTGCACAGGCAGCACATAAAAGAAAATTGCTACCTACAAAGTAAAAAATCTTTAAGTGACTGAAAGTGGGCACTGCTTCCAGTAGTGGACTTCAGCCTTCTAGCAGGTTCACACACAATGACTGGTGATGTCATTTTCTTGCCTTACTTTACAGTAATCGCAACTGCGGTACTGAATGTTTAATTTACGAGACAATTCTCATACTAATGCTGAACCATGATGCAACTTCCATTTTTGTTCATGTTTCGCTGCTGCTCAGCTACAAACGTGTGTGATAAAATTTTCTACAGTTTTGAAAGAACCACTTGGTTCTTCAGACATTTTGAATGTGAATGATTGGTCATCTAATTTACCCATTGAATTCATTCTTGAAAGACCCCCATTAGGGAACTGATTACAAGTGTCCCAGTTTTGGATGCTTTCATGATCACCTATTGTAAGCTTATCCCTGAAAAATGTCAGTTTTGGTGCTTAGTACGCCAAAAACCATATGCCCTAGTATTTGCTAAGAATTTTCCACCTGTTAAATTCTGCCAGGTTTGATTCACTAAAATTTAACAGGGAGTGAGGAATTGACTGCACCTCGGGCCCCATTACACATGCAGCGCATTTTCCTTCAGTGCGCCATGCGCACCTTTATAAAGGTGCGACCAGCGCAATGAAGGAAAATGCGCTGCATTGTGGGGAATGCGCTGCCCCCAGGCCAGCCGCGAACTCGTGCTGTCCTGGGGGCAGCGCATTCACGTGAAATATGGAGCAGCTGCTTTAAAGCCGATCCGTGTTTCACTGTGGAGGCGGTAACCCGCCCGCACTTTTAAAGGGGAATAGAGGTCCACTTGAAGGCAGGTACAGTCATTGACGGCACGCGCCTGCAAGGTGATGTCTGGGGAGTACATAGGACCCCCTTGGCCCCCTGCAGAGGGCTGCTCTCAGGAGGCGCACTGACAATGCGCCACCTTTTTGGTGGCGCACTGTCAGTGTGCCTCCTAAGGGCTTCTTTGCCTCTGCACCCACATCGGTAATACAGCGCCGGCGCAGAGGCACAGGGATTCCCTCATTTACAGGGGGCACGCCCCCATGCAAATGAGGGAACGCCCCCTTAAAGATAGCACTGGCACTTTGTGTGCACCAGCGCTATTAGTATTACAGAAGCGGCTGCACAAGCGTCTGGATACCTTACATACATACTTTATGTAATGCGGCCCTTGGTAATTACAGGATGTGCAAAACACAGCTCCACTTATAATTGTGATCTCTCTGCAAACAGGTCTTTGGGGAGGAATCACAATTTACGGGGCCCTTTAATCAGACCCTAAGGAAGCACCGCAAGATACACATGCAAAACACAGGGCATTTGCCTCTTCCAGGCACATGGATATTCTTGCTTCAAGGCACATGATTGCAACATTTCTAATGTGCAATAAGTCCAGATGTGCACAGAACGGAGATTTAAACCTTTGTAAATGGTAGACACACACTTTGGCATTGATCAATTATCCTTCTCACTCTCAGCACCTCGACTTTGCAAGAGTGTAGCAGTAGGGCCGAGAAAGGGGCATTACAGTCTTACACGTCAGTTTGACATTAAGTAACAGATACAGCAACCCTCTGCCACCCTTGCTCCTAATTTCATCATTTCGCAGGCTCAACATGTTATCTTGTTCCACAGCCATTTGGTAAGTCACTCCACAGCAGAGGGCTAGACTCAAAAGGAGAAAAGAGTTTACATCATTCATACATTCCTACAACCTCTGAGACTAATATCCCCACATCCAGCAAACGTTATGGCTGGCAGTAAAGTGGTAGCTGATTGCATTTTAGGGGTTCTGACCTGCAGCCCTCTTTGGAAAACCTGCAGAGTCTGTATGCAGTTCTGTGAGTACATCAGTGTTTGAGGTATCCCTGCCAGAGTGCCCCATAGGTTGATGCAGACCCAAGATGTTTACAAATAAACAACACTTACTGGTGAATGTTTCCTTTTCTCCTACTCTGCTTGTATTGCATTTCATTGCCTCTCTCCAATTGTTCAAGTGCTGCACAAGATCTGTGTCACTCATTGTCCTGGCACCAGATGACATACTTCTGGATAGTTTATTTATTTATTTATTTACTTGAGTTTTATATAGCGCTGGCTAGACCCGGAGGTATCAGAGCGCTTTACATAAGGTCACAGCGAGTTACAAGTTGCAAAAGGTTCACATAGTTACACAATGGATAAACAATACAGGAGCAAATTAGCGAACACGAAAATCGGGATAAGAAAGACCAGGGAAAGCAGGTAATCCACAGGAAGGAGACAGCACCGGGGGAAAAGAAAATGAGACAAATGTCCGAGATCCGGCTGGGTAGGTGACGGCCATAGTGGTGTGCCAGGGCCAATCTCCCCTATAACTGTCGGAGCAGCTCCACCGGGAAACGGCCATGTATGCATTTAAGGCTCCGCCAGAGTAGAGTGAGGATCAGGAGGGGATTCAAAAGACAAGAATCCAAAGACGGGTGGTAGGCGCTGGCGAGGATGGCAAAGTAGGAGTGTGGTTTTGGCAGCCATCTTAGAGTCAGGCACGTCGAGTCTATTAGTCTCCAAGGCAAGTTCTAGTTGCCACCAGTTCTAAAGTTGGATAAAATTGCAGTGCCAATAATCCTGGAAGAACATCAGGACCCCGGCCTCAAAGAGACGGCTGGACGGGTGCCAATGTGGCATTCTCTGGCGGCAGCGATGATCTGGGATTACAAGACGCTTCTGTGAAGCGCTGGGTGTGTGCCGTTATTTGTTCTGCCGTTGAGAACCAGTAGCTCTGGAAACCCAGCTCTCAGTGTCACCCTGGAGTGGGGGGGATCGGCAGCTAGGCACCGGGCCGCTGGTGTTAGCACGGGGAGCGGCAGCGTGTCCAGCAGCATTCGAGGGGGGTGTACGCCGTGCAGTGGAGCAGCGCATAGCCAGCGTCCGTGTACTTTCCGGCCGCGGTCCCCAGAAAGGGTCCGGTCGCTGGGGAAATTGCAGGGCATATTCACGGGCCCCTCCCCCTCCAGCCGCACCCGCACCTCTCAAATGGCGCAGGCAGGCGAGTTCTGCAGCGCGGAGCCCTCTCACCCGGGGAGTCAACCGGCAAGTCAGTGCCTTGGGCAGGGGGGGGGGGGTGAGGCCGCCATCAGCTGGAATAGTGGAGGTCGGCAACCTCGCAGCTCGTCTCTCTAGGCGCAGTCCCGTAGCTCCTAGGGCGCCATCTTGGCTCACTGGCCCACAGGGACATCGCAGCTCCCCTCTCGGCCGTTCAGGATCGGGGAGAGGCGACTCCCAGCTCCAATCGATCCGCCTGCACTCCGATTGCGGAATTGCTGTTTTCGGTGGGATATAGCATGACGAAGCGCCGCTTTGGAAGCTGGTGTGCGGGTTCACCAGGAGCTCCAGCTCCGAGCGGCCATCACGGTTGCTGGCCCCGCCCACAGTTGGAATCAGTTCACATTTTTTGTGTATCAATTATTTTATTGATAAAATTAAGAATTGAGAAATAACAGCAAATGCAAGCAGTGCAATGCAGCAGACATGCAGGCCCAGCATATAACCATATATAGATATAAACGTTGACTATGATACATGCATCAATAGCAAACAATACTTATATATAATACTGAAGATAGATAGAAAACGGAGTAGAGAGGGGTGAGAGAATAAGCTATAGAAAGAAGAAAATAAAGAGAGGAAGGGAAGAAGGACAGAGAGAGAAAGAAGGGAAGAAAGACGTTTCACATTTTGACTTCAGCACAGTGGTTCCTCTTAAGGCGTTGTATGTTTACTGAGTGACCCCCATTTTCAATGTGCCCACTCAGGAAACTTTTTTGTTTTTTGTAAAACAATAACTAGTAGTCCTGACACCCTGGGAGATTACGCCCGAGAAGTGGAGCTCATTTTGCATGTTTTCTGTTCAGGAATGCCAGGCTTTCCCTGGTGGTCCCAAACAGGAAACAAATGATGTCAGACCGTCAACTCTAAATAGGGCAGATGGTTTTAAGTGCTTAGACTGACAGCCTGAACTCTGTTGGACTGTCAGTCTAAGGTTTCTATTGACTGACCAGCAGGGGCACCACCAGCAGAAACATGATGGTCCACCCATCTATAAATAGAGAAGGCACACCATTTGCAGATAGGGTACTCAACCGTATCTCTAGCAGGGCGGACTGCCTGGCAAACTTTAACCCCTTCGGTGCTCATGACGGAACCATTCCGTCATGCACATACTGAGCACAAAATCCCTCTGCTGGAGACAGCAGGGGGATTTCATTTTAAAAAATGTTGCCAACCTCCCGATTTTTTTCTTTTTTCCTATGTAATAACGATCACACACATGGAGTGCTGACGTCATTACAATGGAAATGAAACTGAAACTTAGTTTCAGTTTCACTGTTTCGGTGCTCATGGGCTATCTCAGCCCCCCGAGCACCGAATCACATGGGAGAGGTATCGTTGGAAAGGGGAGAATCTCCCCTTTCTAATGGTAACCTTCCCTAGTAGATCCCTGCTTGGGGATCTCCCCAGGAGGGTGATCCCCGAGCAGGGATCCACCCACTAGACACCAGGGAGGGGGGAGCGGCCCCTTGGGCAAGGGCCTTTGCTCCCCGCAAAGAAATTGCCATAATAAGTCCCCCCCAAAAATGCAAAAGTCTTTCTGCCCCCCCAGGAGGCAGATGGGGGCAATAGCCCCTGATCTTCCCTCTGTGGGGGGGAAGCAGAAAGCCCACTGGGCACCAGGGATTAGTTTTATTTTAGATGTGGGGGTCGGGGCTGCCCAAAATGGGCCTGCCAATGCCCCCACCCCAAAAATAATTGTCAGTCTTTCTGCCCCCCGGAGGCAGATAGGGGCAATAGCCCCTTATCTGCCCCCCGGGTGGTCAGAAAGCCCACTAGGCACCAGGGATCTTTTTTCAAAGTTGAGGGGTGGGGGCTGCCCAGAATGGGCATGCCAATGCTCCCACCCCCCTCACAATATGCCATAGTCTTTCTTCCCCCCCAGAAGGCAGATGGGGACAATAGCCCCTGATTTGTCCCCCGGGGGGGCGGAGAGCTCACTAGGCACAAGGGATTAGGTTTTTCTTTTATACGTAGGGGTGGGGGCTGCCCAGAATGGGTATGCCAATGCCCCCACCCCAAAAAAATTACCAGTCTTTCTGCCTCCCTGGGGAGGCAGATGGGGCAATAGCCCCTTATCTGTCCCCCTCCCCCGGGGGGCAGAAAGCCCACTAGGCACTAGGAATAATTTGTTTTCAAAGATCAGGGGATGGGGGCTGCCCAGAATGGGTATGCCAATGCCCCCACTCCCCCCAAAACATGCCACACTCTTTCTGCCCCCTCCCCAGGAGGCAGATGGGGTCAATAGCGCCTGATTTGCCCCCCAGGGGAGGATCAGAAAGCCCGCTAGGTACCAGGTATTTTTTTTTGTAATATACGTAGGGCAGGGGACTGGTCAGAATGGGCATGCCAATGCCTCCACCCTCCCCCCCCCATAAAAATTAGCCACAAGCTCTCTGGCCCCAGTCTTTCTGCGCCGCCCCCCCTCCCCCAGGGTGGCAGAAAGCCCACAAGGCATTGACCTTTTATTTGTAATTGGCCTAGCTGTGGATTTTGGGCCCTAGCGCAGCCGGCACCTAGGGAAACCTAGGAAACCTGTGCATTTTTTAAAACTAGATACCCAGGGAAACCCAGGATGGGGTAGCTTGTGTGATGTGTCCACGTTGCATTTTGGGCTGTTTCCTGTCGCCGGTACTAGGCCTACCCACACAAGTGAGGTACCATTTTTATCAGGAGACTTTAGGGAATGCTGGCTGGGTGGAAGTTTGTGGCTCCCCACAGATTCCAGAACTTTCCATCATGCACAGGTTTACTAGGTTTCCCGAGATGCCGGCTGAACTTGGGTCCCAAATCCACAGCTAGGCACATTGCGAAAAAAGGGTCTGTTTTCACTGGAAAAATGTGATGTGTCCACGTTGCGTTTTGAGCCGTTTCCTGTCATGGGTACTAGGCCTACCCACACAAGTGGGGTACCATTTTTATCGGGAGACTTTGGGGAAGGCTGGGTGCCTGAAAGTTTGTGTCTCTCTGCAGATTCCTGAACTTTCCATCACAGAAATGTGAGGAAAACGTGTTTTTTGGACAAAGTTTGAGGCTTGCAGGGTATTCTGGGTAACAGAACCTGGTGAGAGCCATACAAGTCACCCCATCCTGGATTCCCCTGGATGTCTAGTTTTAAAAAATGTATAGGTTTGCTAGGTTTCCTTAGGTACTGGCAGAGTTAGGGTCCAAAATCGACAGTCCTGTACGACAGGTCTGCTGGGTTTACTATATATATTATTGATGTCAGGTTTTTTTTTATGTTACTCTTTTTTCCAATTAAATTTGGGATTCTAATTGTTTTATTCGTTTTAACTTTATTACTGTTTTAGTACCGCATACATACTTTACAAATCGCCTCTAAGTTAAGCCTGTCTGCTCTGCGCCATAGCTACCAGGGGTTGAACTCAGGTTTATTTAGTGACTTTAGTGGTTCACCCTGACAAGGATTGTGATTAATATTTGAGGTGTTTGGTTACCAACCTCAACAAATAACCCACTTTCTTACATATGTTATGTTATGTTATTATGGTTTGGAAAGTGCTCGATTACCCGAAGGTGTCTTGGCGCTGCCCGGGAAAAGGTAACGAGAAAGGTGGAGAAATTAACAGAACCGCGGTCTCCAACTTATTGATTGAAAAGCCAGGTTTTCAGGGATTTCCTGAACTGGAGAAGATTAGTGAATGCTTTCACATAGAGAGGGAGGGAGGGAGTTCCATGTCTTTGAGGTGCTAATCACAAAACTGGTTCCTCCCCACCGTGCCTTCTTAAAAGTGAGCACTACTAAAAGTCTATTCTCCGCAGATCCCAGTGTTCTAGCCGGTCTGTACCAGATGAACTTTTGTCTGAAGAATTTTGGGCCCGAGTTGTGTGGGGCCCGATAGGCAATGCAAAGAGCCTTAAAGATAATTCTTTTCTGAATTGGCAGCCAGTGGACTGCCCGTAAGGCAAGGGAGGCTGACTGATATTTGGGGATGTTAAGGATAAGGCGAGCTGCCGTGTTTTGTAAGATCTGAAGTTTCCTCAAACATCTCTGTTGTAAATTGACGTATAGTCCATTGCAATATGTGACCACCAGTTTTTGAAGGTGAGATGGAATAAAAGACATGATCTTTAAGAGGAAAAACATCACAGACGCAATTTGATTAACTTGGTGTTCAAACGTGGGTCGATTATCGAAAATGACTCCAAGGTTCCTGACGTTTTCTACAGGTGTGGGAACCGGGCCTAGGTTAAAAGGCCACCATTTACATAGAGCATTTGTGTGGGGAGGGTCCATGGGTATATCTTTTCTTATTATGCCACCCTTTCTCCTATTCTCATCTATAATTTGTTCCATCTATTGTACAAGGATTATTTATTTCAAAAGATATTTTTGTCTTCATATTTGTCCCAAAAAAAAAGGAAATCGAGGTATGAGGTACACTCATTAGTGCATTTGTTAAGTCAATATAGAAAATAAGAGCCAGTAAGCATCATTGATAAAGCTCTTCATGAGCCATTATTTTTGTTTCTCGTTGTTAAACATCAACAATGTTTCAGCTGAGTGATTTACTTAGGCTCTCCCTTCTGCAGGACAAAAATCTAGGTTAAAAATAAAGATTCAAACCTTCTCTAGGAATAGGCAATCCTCATATATTACTGATTAATTTAGACACTCTTCAGTCTTACTAGTATTTCATCTTTATAAATCTCCAATATTTGCAAAATCTTATTTGACATTCTAAAATATGCCACATATTTTTACATTTTGGTTCCCAGATAGATGCTTATCATCCACAATAAGCTGCTTATTGTGTGCTATATTGTGTCTGTTTTCAAAAGTATAACCCTTAACAGCAATTCAGTGTTGCACTAGTTTGTTAATACAAAAACTTGCTGATGCGCATGGGCTGTCATTCATAGTTTATGGGACAACTTTTTGAGTACAGTCCATGCATCTGGACCAAGTAAATATGCTGTGATTGGCAAAAATCTGCTATCGTTTTTGATTACTGCACACACCACACAGATCCAGCTCCATGTGTAGAGAAGAAAAAAAGTCTATGCCTCACCAGACCCAATGTACATTTTAGGTTAATTGAAGAATGTCATTCATTTGCTCTCAGTTCCAGAGTGAGGCCCCAATAAAACACTCCTGCCATATGACGCCATAGTAAAGCCAGGAACCTGGGCATTATGTTTATCAAGGGGGTGTCCTTCACACCCAGACTAGTTCACTGGATAAAGGCATGATTCAACACTTGAAAATGCTGAGGTTCTGCCACTCCTAAACTTCAACCCGCAAAATTAAACTAACTTTGAACGAGGATGCCCTTGAGATTAGAATACTATGACATTGTGTATGATGGTCTTCTGAAAAAACAACATTTTTAAAGTTGAGGAGATTGCAAGGCAACAAGAATAGGTTGTGATGTGAGAAATATGATCATACCTCCATAGCCTTGAAGCCACCTCACTGTTTTTTTGGGCAAAGGATATAATTTAACATCTTGAATAATGAAGAAAGAGTTTCAGAGCACAGGCATTAAATACAAAGAACAGCTTCTCAGTACACTACACACTACGCTGCACAACCTAAAATAACCACAACTATTCTATCTTATTTTCATAACAAAAACCTGAAGATCTAATTGTTGAAACTATTCCTTGATTGCTAGCACAGTGTGGGACAGTGCTCCTCTACCAGTACCGCAAAAACACCAGGACCTACTACCCACTCTGTGATACTGATGAACTGCCCTCAGGACATTAGAGCTGTCGCAACTAAGTAATTACCTAAAAACAGCTGAAAAACAATGGTAGAGCTCCTATGATTATGATCAAGAGTCCTCTTTTCTTCCATTGTCTACCAGGAAAGACCTCCAAAGATGTACGTAGAAGTAACTGCAAAGCTCAAGAAAAGGATTAACAAAGGAAAATGTAGATACAGTAGTGCAGCGAATTGGCAATTGAGTTGCGATAGGTTTCCATGTTTCCACTAGATGTCATTCATTATTTTTTACTTTCATTTCATTCATTCAGTCTGTTTTGTTTTTTCTATTTTTTATTTATTGGCATTTGAAAAAGTGACATCTTACAGTACAAATGATGCATCACAATAGAATAAGAGCAGGGAACAGTGGTGGGGGGAGGGGAAGAAGGAAAAGAGAAGGGGGTTCCATATGGCATTTACATCAAGTATGTTACATAGAGCATCTCAATCATCGATTAGACGTTACTTAGTAGGCCAACATTTACAAGTAATTATCTCAGGGGCCATTCTAGTCTATAGGATGAATTACACAAAAATCTTGATCAATTCGGAGCTTTCTGCGGAGCATAGACTTAGGCTGACATGTGCTAATCTTTTCCCTTTAGCCAGGTGTGGGGATGTAGGGTTGTACTTGCTGCGTTTAATTTTCTACGGTGGCGTAGTAGCTCGTGAGCGCAAATATGTTAAGAGTGGTTCCCAAATATCTTTCGGACGAGTTTGCAGGGGCATTAGTTCCCAATACTGGGCCAACTGCTCCTGGCAGTATGACGCGTCTTGCAGCCATAAGGCAGCCTTGGGGACACCCTTCCTCCCCCAGTGTTTAGCGAGTTGGCATTTAGCTAGCAGTAGCAGCATGGCTGTTAGGCGACGTGAGGGCACAGGTACATCCTTAACAAAGCCAAGGAGGCTAACTAGTGGGGTGAAAGGGATTGCATGTCCTATTATTTGCTGAACTGTGGAGTGCATCTCCCGCCAGTAGTCTGGTATCTTGGGGCATTCCCAGGCCAAGTACAGGAATGATGCTAGTGGTGTTGAGCATCTTTCACATCGTGCCTCCTCGTTAAGGCCCATTTGTTGCAGCTGCAGGGGAGTGCAGTATAGTCTATGTAAAAATTTGAAAATGTATGAGGCGCAATCTGTAGTTAGGGGATAATGCCTCTGACTGTGTGTAGCAATAGGACCACTGGTCCGTGGTGATCGGGAGGTCTGTGTCCAGCTATCACTGGGCTAGCGCCTTAGGGGTGCATATTGAAGATTTATCCTGCGTCACTGCGTATAACCTAGTGACGAGTTTGCAGTGTGAGGTGGTTGTGAGCACGTGCTCAAGAGCGTGTAGTGTGGGTGGAGGTGCCGGGAAAGTAGCGTGGTTTGCGTGACACGTAGCTCGTATTTGAGTGTAGAGAAGCATATCCATCATAGTGGGTTTAGGAGTGTTGGTCGGCATAGGTGTAGCTAAGAACTGGCCATTCAGGTATAAATCCGCGTATGTGTGAAGATGTCTGTTGTGAGCCCAAACGCGCATTCCCTCCTCCACTAATGCTGGTATCGCGGGATTGCGCATGATAGGGATAGAGGGAGCATAAAAGCAGTCCAGGGATGCTCGTTTCCTCAGTCCGTCCCAAGCCCACCTCACACAGTCTACCGTGTCCGCAGGCGTCCGAGAATGTCCATAGGGTTGATATAGAGCTGTGGATAATGGCGTTGGAGAGGTTAAATCTGCCTCAACAGCGGTATGTGGCTGAAATTTGACCGGGTATAGCCAGAAATGCAAGTATTGGGCTTGGGCGTACAGCGCATACAGTGTCAGATCTGGAGCGATTGGGCCTCCTTGACGAAAGTTTAGTGTGAAAATTTCCCATGCTATTCTGGGTTGTTTGCCCTCCCAAGCTAGGGAGATTAGGTTGGATCTTAATCGTTTGAAAATTTGTTGTGTGAGTGGGGTCGGAAGGTTGATGAAGAGGTAAAGAAACTTAGGCAGCACGACCATCTTGGCAATGGCCAATCGGCCAGTGAGCGAGAGGGGAAGGCAGTTCCAGATCAGGATTCTCTCTTCCAGCTATGCGATTACCCTGCCATAGTTGGCCTGCCATAACTCCTCCATGTTACGGCTTAGCCATACGCCTAAATATCGCACTGTCTTTGTTGCCCATTGCAGTTCAAATTCAGGTACAAATTGACTAGTACTGTCAGTTAGGGGGAAGAGGACGGACTTAGTCCAATTTATCGTTATGGCTGAGAGGCCCCCGATTTTGATGACCTCCCTGATGACACAGTCTAAGTTTCCTTGTGGCTTTCTGACATATAAGGCAATGTCGTCTACGTACATAGAGATTAAGATGACTCGTTCGCGAAATCAGATTCCTCGGTGGGCATGATACTGGCGTAGTTTAGCTGCTAAAGGTTCCATAGCTATGGCGAAAAGGAGTGGGGACAGCAGACTTCCCTGCCGAGTGTCTCCCAAAACTGGAAATTTAATAAGATTTAGAAATTGTGAGCTTAGCCCTATATGTTGGAGAAGTTGGAATAGGTATGGCCACTCTAGAGAATAAAATGCCTTGGTGGCGTCAAACAGGGCTGCCACTGCTGCGACGCTTGGATCCGTCCCATGCATGACTGCGAAAAAGGTACAGAGACTGTGTGCGGTGGATCGACCTGGCACAAAGCCAGATTGATCGGGCCGTATTATGTCAGGGAGAAGCGGTGACAGGCAGGTGGCGATGAGCTTAGCCAGCATTTTGTTATCTACATTTATAATAGAGAGTGGTCCAGAAGAGTCACAGGAGGTGACCGATTTGCCAGGCTTTAATATGGTAACAATGACTGCCTCTCGTAGTGATTGTGCTATTTCTCCAGTTTCCATAGAGGACTGGTACATAGCTAGCAAATGGGGGTTTAGCGTGGCAGCAAATTCTTTATAGAAGGATGTGGTAAGGCCGTCCAGGCCCGGGGCCTTTTCATTGGGGAGTCTACGAATGACATGTAGGACTTCCTCCTCCATAACGGGGAGTCTAAATATTGACGGTGCGTATCATCTAGCCATAATAATTGTACTGAGCCCAAATAGTTTTTGATTTGGTCCATGGGAATATGGGATTTGGTTTGATAGAGCTCGGAGTAGTACACGGTCATGAAGTGCGTATATCAGTGGATCTAGTGTGGTGTTCCTCATATTCATCTACAAATTCAGTGATATAGTTATTTGCTGCAGGAGGTCTAAGCATAAAGGCTAGTGTCTTGCTAGGTCGCTCACCCTCCCCGTATCTGCGGGCTTTAGCCTCTCATACCAGGTAGTGTATTTCTCGATCCGCTTCCTCACTGTATTCAGATAAGGTTTCACGTATACGCGCTAGGGTGCTCTGGTCATTGGAGTGAAAAAATTCTTGTTCTAAAGCTTGCAGCTCTGTCTCAAGGCATGCAAGTCTTGTGCGTATGGCTTTTAGAACCTTGCTTGTTTTGCAATACAGACACCTCTTATGACGACCTTAAAGGCCTCCCATAGCACCGATGGGGAATCTACTGACTCTTCGTTTGCTGTGAAGTAATCTACTATGGCGGTGTGCACCTCAGTTCGAAATGCCTGGTCACGCAGAGCTCCAGGCGGTAATCGCCAAGAGAAGGTGCATGGAGGAGCCTGGGCCAATGCTAGTTCTAGCGTGATCTGATAATGTTCAGGCATTAATGAAGTGTTTGTGGTCCATGCCAGTGCGTCCTTGGTGAGAAGCCAATATTCTATACGTGACCAGGCCCTGGCCGCTTATGTGTTGCATGTGCCTTCTCTGCTAGTGCTGTGCGAAAAGCGCCAAGCGTCTGTCAGACCATGGTCCTCTATTAGTGCACGCAGCTGTGAGGCAGCTTTGGGATGTGCGAGGCGAAAGGTGCTGTATCTATCCTTATCTGGGTCCAGTATAACATTGAAGTCGCCCCACCCCCATTTGACCGTTCCCGGTCCGAAAGTAGTGATATGTCGCCATACTTCACTAAAGGATTCAGGGCAGTCGGTGTTAGGTCCGTATATACGCGCAAATATTATGGGGTGATGGTGCAGTATGCCAGCTGTGACAACAAAGCAAGCCTCTGGATCTGATTTCACGTGTGTGAGTTTCCATGGAATGTTGTTGCGGATAAGTATCGGCGTGCCCCGGGCGTAGTTATAGTAGTAGGATGCATGAGTTTCTGCGCACCACCGGGCTTTAAGGCGAGTTGCAATCAAAGGGGCAAGGTGAAGTTCCTGGACGAAGCATATGTCTATGTGATGTCTTATGAGGTAGGTGTGTACTAGACGGGCTTTTTGTGCGTCATTGAGCCCCCTAACGTTCCATGCCAAGCATCTAATATTCGACGTCATGGGGCTAAGTGGGGGTAATATATTAATGTGATTATCCAAGCAACTTCGGTGCATAGCCCGGGTGTCTCTGTAAGGTAGCGATAGATTAGGGTTCTGATAACTAAGGAGCGGATATCGATGCTAATTGCTCTCGCTTATTTAGTACTTAGGGAGAGTGCAGGGAAGACCAGGGTAGGGGCCTGCTCTGTGATGTTAGTGCATTGTAATAGAGGAAACAATAACCCATTACAAATCCTATACCCACCCACTCCAACCCCAAAACTTGGTTGAGTATCCCCTGCTCACCCCCCACCCACCCTTCCCCTCATCCAAAACCTGTATTGCCCATCGTAAGGGACTCATCCCGGAGGGCAGAGGTGAACCGGCATACAGCCCAGCCTGGTTGGGGCTGGGTGGCTGAGACAACAGATGCTGCACAGTAAATCTGGCCAGTTAATCAGAGTTCAATGCGGCAAGTTCATTTTCTGCAGTGGAGCTGTTCTTGTGAGCATATAGGTGCGTCCATCTGCTCTTGTGTCTCGGAGGAGAGCTCCCATGCTTTTTGAAGGGTCTTACATGAATGTTCCTAGTCATTTTCATCCATTTGCGAACCTCCGCACGCTCCCGGAGGGTTTTTTCGGGTCTCTGCAATTATGCTTTTGGCGAGCTTGAGTGCAGGTTTGGCATTAGTAAAGTTGTGGGTTTTTCCATCGTGAACCACCTGCAGCTTTGCAGGATATAGGAGAGCATAATTGACATTGGATTGTTGTAGGAGCTTTTTGACAGGTTTAAAGTCTTTTCGGGCTGCCGGGACGGCAATGGTAAAGTCTGGATAAACGGAAACAATACTGCCCCCATATTGCACTTCTTCTCTTATTCTTGCTTGGCGCAGCACCATGTCTCTGTCCTTATAATTTAGTAGTCGTGCAATTATTGGTCGGGCTGGTGCACCCGGGGGAGGTCTTGGTGCCAGGGATCTGTGCGCCCTTTCAACTATGAACACAGGGGACAGGGATTCGCTGAAAAGATCTTTTGGCATGTTAGTTAAGTAGTTCTCCATGTTGTCGATGGAGGTGGATTCTGACACACATATAATACGAAGATTGTTTCGCCTCGAGCGGGCTTCAAGGTCTTCATTCTTGGCCTTGATGACGGCTAGGATTTTGTCCATTTTCAGCAGTTGCTCTTTGGTTGTTGTCTGGGTGTCGTCAATATCTGAAACTCGAGTTTCTAGGTGGTTTATACGATCTCCGTGCTTGTTGACTCTCTCGTTGATTTTATCAAAGCGGTGTGGCATCAGGTCTAACTTAGTGTCAATTGTTTAAGGCTCACTTGACGTCTGCAAGGATAAATTTGAGATCTTGATCTTGGTTCTGTTCTTCCATGAGGGGGTCTGTGGATTGTCCCTGTGGTTGGTCTGCACCTGTTTGTCGGGTAGATTTGCTTTTGAACGAGATTTTTGATTGGAGTGTGTCATGCTTGCCCATTGTATTCAGGAACTGTCTCCCAGTGCTGTGCGATTGTCAATGGGGTGCTCCATATTATTCCAAATGTCGGGTGAAGTTACAATGGCTCGCAGCTCGATTCTGATTTATAGTAGTCTGCAGCGTGGCCTTAGCATCTATGTCAGATCTGCTTTTGGTGGTATCTGATATGGTGTGGTGGTGCCCCACCTGCAGGCCTGGGCTTGGGGCTAGTCGGGTCGCAGTTCAGGGTTAGTTCTCTATTGCCGAGGACTAAGCCCTGATGCTCCCCTTCAGTATGTTGTTGAGTTCGTGTGCAATTCGGAGGGCCCGCTTATATTTCACCTGTCTCACAGGCTTGAGAGCCAGCAGAGTTGAGAGCAGAAATGGAATCTCTTTATTGTCGCACGGGAGGCTCAGGGGTGGTATTTTATAATGATGGTGGAGAGCTGCTGAGCCGACTGGACCCGCTTGCTATGCCGCCGGGCCACTCACCATCTGTGTTTGCAGCTCCTTTCCCGGAATGCGATACAAACGGTCATATCAGTCCCTCGATCCTCTAGTGGCATCTAATGCAGGCCTCTCAGTGGACCCCCGCGATCCCCCCACGTCCGCAGGCCAAGCCAGACACAGCCACGCCTTCTCCGCTGGATTGTCGCGTCCTCCTCAGCCCGTGCAGAGAAGGGCAGACGAGGTCTCAGTTCTTGGTGTAGTGGGGGCGGGAGGCGGGACCAGGCCCCCACCAGCAGCACGGAAGGCGCCGAGGCAGAGGCCCGCCGGCGCAGCTCCTGGGCCTGCGCCCACGCATCGGGACCCGGCACAGCAGCGCCCCAGTCAGCCGCCAGGCCCAGGAGTCCGACTCGTCTTCCAGGGTTGCGGGTGCAGCGTTGTCACGGAGCAGTTCAGCTCTGGATCACAGGTGCGTTGTGGCAGCAGGGCCGGGGTCTAGGGAGCTCCTTTGCTGCGTGTTGTACAGTCAGTGGCGCTCGTTGCCGCTGCACACTGTTGGGCAAGATGGCGCCTCCTGGCTCCGGAGGTCTGACGCGCCACGCGCTTCAGTACCTGCAATATCGACTTATATGCACTCCGCTGGGGATAGGCGGGTGCACGATCTCATCATGGATGTGGGCATCCTCCTCTTGGCGTTGTTGTAGGCCAGTGGGCTCAGGATAATGTCAGATTGTTCACTCAGCTGGTGGAGCCTCTCTAACGAGCGGCCATTTCGCTGCGCGGCCAAGCTCCGCCCCCATTCATTCTGTCTGTTGGTAGATATTTTCTCATATCTTCCAAGGTTTATAAATCCTCACAGGACACGTCTCTTCCTTTTGCCACAGAGCGGTGTATTTCCCCTCAAGAGTCTTTCCTTCCTAAGATTCAATCATACACAGTCTCAATCCATGTTTTGGAACAGTCCCTGTCGGTTGAAGAATGAAGAAGGTGACAGAATGAAGAGAAAGTTGACCTCCTCCAACATGTTTGGCTGCCTGTCCGCACTTGTGGCTTGAAATAGGATCCAAAGGAGACTACCCTCCTTAGTAGCCCAGCCTCTCCCCTCGGCTCAGTTTTCACTCTGGGGATGTTTAAGTCTAACTTTTAGAGCCAAGTTGGATCCAGGAATTTAGGTCCTGCCTACCCTCAGACCCAAGGTGGTCTTTGTCCCTCCTGAAGTCTCAGGTATAATGTTCTTCCATCTAAGCCAACTGAAAAATGTCCTTTGGAAATCAGCGTTTCCTCTTTCCCTACAACCTCCCTCTCCTGAAACCATCTTTCAGTGATCAGAGGGGTGCCAGCCCCCTTTACCTCCATTAAAATGGCACCTCCCTGCCTGAAAGAGCCAGTGAGCTTACCCGCATCTCCCCTCACTTGGAGACACATTGGGTGAGCTTCAGCTCTACCAGCGGAATGTAATGTGTGATGCTGCTTTTCAGTTTTCGGACGTCTGTCTTATCAGTGAAATCGGATGAGTATGAATTTGTTTCTTCTGGATTGAGGAACAAAACATGCTTTGAGACTGATTGTCTGGTCCGAGGGCACAAAAGAAGTGTGCAGGCCTGGGTGCTAGCAACATCTGCTTGTGAGAGAGTAGAGATCTTTGAAGTTAATCAAGTGCTTTTGCCCAGCCTACTGGCCATCCTTTCAAGGGCACACCTCCCCACAAGCAGGGCCTTTTGTCCCTGTCCTAGGAGCATGTTCACACCTCATTGACGCCTACTGAAATGCTAATTACTGGCTGCCAGAAGAGGGAGAGCAAAATGCAGATTTAACATCCAGGGACTTAAGGCAGGACAAAGGTACATTTTAAAAGTCATCTTTCCAAAATATTTATTGCAAATCCAACTTCACCAGTGAATTATGCTTGTTGGTGGCAGATATGCAGTCATGTTTACGTTATCACTGTAGTGAATGACAAAGTGTGTGCTGCAGTTGACTTGTGGCATTTAACATACAGGCCCTGGATACACCTTGGTACCATATACGAGGGACTTATAGGTATGTTAAATGTGCCAAGCAGGTGTATACCAATTTCATCATGTTGAAAGGGGGAGCACAATCACATTACCACAGGTTAGCAGGGGTAAAGCAGAGACTTCTATAGCCAGCAAAAATAGCGTTCAGCACAAAAAGGCAAAATATTCAGGGCGGTCCTACAGGAAGGGTAAATTTCCAACAAACATAATACACAATGTCACAGAGCATGTAATGGACGTGCCGAGGATGCTAAGCACTAAATAAATCACACTGCCTTAACACCATCACCACACAATTAATACAGATTGGATCATGCATGTAAAGAAGCATTGCCATGTGAGTAACACATCTTCTCGCACCATTGGTATAAGAGTAATCATTATCCCACCATTTGAAACTCTATAGCACCATGATAAGCACAGTAGCCAGGTCAATAACCCACATTGCCTCTGCCATGCCTATAATCTACATTGCACCCTGCTTGAAGGGCATCATTTTTATGCCCTTTAAATGAATTTATTTTGTGTGTAAAGCCTGTTAACTTGACTGTAAACCACCTTGCCATCAGTACGTTTAGCACCATTGCCATGCCATTAATTTACATTGCCCCCTGGAATCCCCATGCACCATTGCAAAGCCAGTATCTCTCTTTTCTGACTCCCACTCACCAGCACCCTGACCTCGACCCACGTATGAGAACTGTTGAAAAAATGCACGTCCTTGATCGACAACGGTGCACAAGGGTCAAAAAGAAGGAAAGCACAAAGAGACGCTGTCTGCATAAAACCGTATGCTATGTATTTCTGTTCCTTTTCTGCATGCACCACACACCATGCGGTGAGAGAACAACTCACCACTGGACCATCTGTTGCAGCTTTCCCCTTGCCAGTAACACACTGTCGATTGGACAAACTAACCAATGGGGCCAGAGTCCTAACTGGTTTAGACACCAGAGGTGTGTGAAGCCGCCAGTGGCTGAGCCAGTCAGGACACATCTGTGTGAAGCAGATGTGGCAGCAGAAAGGTATGGCTGGCTGATCTCTTCCGCCCCTGAAACTACTGGACGAGGGAACACCAGCCAGGACACAGCTGTATGCAGCAGAGAGGAACATTGTACGGCTGCTCCCTCCCGCACCTGGAACTGGAAGGGGGAACACCAGCCAGGACACATCTGTATGCAGCAGAGAGGAACATTGTATGGCTGCTCCCTCCCGCCCCTGGAACTGGAAGGGGGGACACCAGCCAGGACACATCTGTATGCAGCAGAGAGGAACATTATGTGGCTGCTCCCTCTCGCCCCTGGAACTGGAAGGGGGGACACCAGCCAGGACACACCTGCATGAAGCAGAGAGGAACATTGTACGGCTGCCCCCTCCCGCCCCTGGAACTGGAAGGGGGGACACCAGCCAGGACACACCTGCATGAAGCAGAGAGGAACATTGTACGGCTGCCCCCTCCCGCCCCTGGAACTGGAAGGGGGGACACCAGCCAGGACACACCTGCATGAAGCAGAGAGGAACATTGTACGGCTGCCCCCTCCCGCCCCTGGAACTGGAAGGGGGGACACCAGCCAGGACACATCTGTATGCAGCAGAGAGGAACATTATGTGGCTGCTCCCTCTCGCCCCTGGAACTGGAAGGGGGGACACCAGCCAGGACACATCTGTATGCAGCAGAGAGGAACATTGTACGGCTGTCCCCTCCCGCCCCTGGAACTGGAAGGGGGACACCAGCCAGGACACACCTGCATGAAGCAGAGAGGAACATTGTACGGCTGCCCCCTCCCGCCCCTGGAACTGGAAGGGGGGACACCAGCCAGGACACACCTGCATGAAGCAGAGAGGAACATTGTACGGCTGCCCCCTCCCGCCCCTAGAACTGGAAGGGGGGACACCAGCCAGGACACATCTGTATGCAGCAGAGAGGAACATTATGTGGCTGCTCCCTCTCGCCCCTGGAACTGGAAGGGGGGACACCAGCCAGGACACATCTGTATGCAGCAGAGAGGAACATTGTACGGCTGCTCCCTCCCACCCCTGGAACTGGAAGGGGGGACACCAGCCAGGACACATCTCTATGCAGCAGAGAGGAACATTGTACGGCTGCTCCCTCCCGCCCCTGGAACTGGAAGGGGGAACACCAGCCAGGACACACCTGCATGAAGCAGAGAGGAACATTGTACGGCTGCTCCCTCCCGCCCCTGGAACTGGAAGGGGGGACACCAGCCAGGACACATCTGTATGCAGCAGAGAGGAACATTATGTGGCTGCTCCCTCTCGCCCCTGGAACTACTGGGAAGGGGGGGGACACATCTGAGTGAAGCTGAAAGGAAGGCTGTGTGACTGCTCCCTCCCGCCCCTGACACTGGGAAGAGGGTGCATTGCCCTGAACCCCGTCCATTCTCTAGCCACAAGTCTCCAGAGAAAATCAAAGTAGACTTCCCTACAAGTACAGCCATGGAGGAAAGGCGGTGGGGGGGAGGGGCTGGAAGGTCAGACGAGACAGAGGACGTGAGCAGATAGCCAAATAAGAAATAAGAATAAAGGAGAAGGAAAAGTGGAAAACTTCGAAATTATCAAAATCGAATTATGCAACACGTTCAATTATACGGCAGACTTGTTTATTGTCATCCATAAATGCGCGCCCTTACATAGGCGAGTTGGAATCGGAGGCTTCTACAAAAGAACCCACTCTAGTCGAGAGAAACCTTTCAAAATCACACCCAGTTGGCTTTACTTAACCTGACTGCGACAACGAGGGGCTGAAAAGAGGAATGTACTCTAAGTAAGCCTTCAATATACTGAAAAAGCATACTGTACAATCAGAGGAAATTAAATAAAATTTGCAGTACTTAGAATTCATTTTCTCTGCAGCGTGCCGTCGAAAACACAGCCTGGACCGGGAGAGCAATTGCTCCGAGCTCTCCGAGCAGTAATTACTGGGGGGCATGTTCTCGCGCTTTCCGCGCGCAGGAAATGTTTTGCAAGGTGCAGTAGGGCAGAGTCATTGTTAGGGTTCACCTCGCCAACGATCGAGGTGCCGACATCCTGGTCGCCTGCAGTGCGCCTGCCCTGGGAGAGGCAACAGGTTTACTGACGCCATGAGGCGCGCAACACGTGGGTGGATGGCCCTGCAGCCAGCCAGCAACAAAATGGCGGTACACAATTCAAGGAATACAATAAAGCTTAATTACAATACAAACATCACGAGAAAACATGTTGCGACCATCCCTTCCAGTCCTGTATGAAGAAAAAGTGGAAAACGCAACATTGTAGCATTATGAATCCGCCATTGTAAGCAGGATACAAAGAGCTGAAACAATTCTACTGGTGGCCATATTAAATGTCTGCCTGGATTTTATTATGCCAGAGGCTTACGTCACCCCACGCGATGCCCGGCACACTGGAATGCACACATGGAGAGATCCTTTAGAGGACTTGGGAACTATGCCAAGGGTAGTGGGAGTGACATCATGCACCCTTGGGCCGCCAATGATGTCGTAGGATCCATTCCTTGGAGCTCCCTTAGCCCACCCAAAAGCCTTCTATTTACTGTTCAGGACCCAAAAGCGACCATGGAGCGCAAATGCAGACAATAAACGGGGAATCAAAGAGCCTAGTATAAATGACAGTGCCTGCGCTTCTATGTCCCACAGGCTACGTGGGTTATGCCTAAAATAGCAAAGGCCAGCCAGGAATAGCAATTGCTATGTAAGGCTATCTCTAGTTGACGTCCATGTTTAAGGGAGCCATAGTGGTGGGAACCATACCAGAAAGGTACATAGGTACATCCTTGATAGCATCACTGCAACATCTGAAATGACATCATTGATGACAAGCCTGTGCAGGGCAGGGGCGTGAGTCATAGTTACTTGAGGACCCGAGTTACAGTTACTTGAGATAACTATAACTGGCAAATTTCAGTGGCTATGTTCAACTAAAATGATATGTTTTAACTGACTTTTTCACCTGACTATAACATCCCTTTGACCTCTGTTTTTTTAAAAAATTTAATTTCAACGTTTTTTTGTAATTTAAGATATTATTACCATATCCAGGCGCTCAACACCCATTGGGCTGAAAAGGCTTCAGCCCCCCCCACCCCGTGACACCCCCACCCCCCCCCCCCATCAGGTTCCGTGGACTGGGCTGAGGCTGCTGGTCTGACTGCCCAGTCCACTCCCAAAAATTTCGCTAGTCTCTCTCTCCTCTTAAGGCCATTATCTGCTTGTCAGGCCTCCATAAACCTTTCCCATTGCTTTCCTTGTCCCCTGCGGTGCCTCAACTCTCATAATAAATCAGCAATGATGTGTGCTAAGTGTCGGGGCTGGCTGTGAATCCCACCTTCACTGATAAAAGACAATGCAGCGCACGTCAACCTGTAAATAGGAAACAGCACATAGGGCTGAAAGGGCTTCAGCCCCCCCCCCTGTCGTGTGTCTCAGCCCGGGCTGATGCAGCTCGAGCTGCTGTGGGCCCAGCTGGGCAGTGTCTGGAGTCTTAGCTACGGCACGCCCGAGTTTTTCACAGGTCTTTAAAGACCATTTGCATATTTACATACCGCTGTAAACTGTTTACTGGGGCTTAGTTTTTTTTTCTGGTTCCAGTTCCCCCGGGCCCCCTTACATTTGTATTATACATTTACTGCCATAGTGTGAGAATGCATTTCATGAAAAAGAATATAAAGTAGGGATGCCAAAAGAAAAGTGCCAGCCATGTGTTGTTTAAAGAGCCTGCAAAGACCTCGTCTTGACACTAAATAGGGTTATATATTTTTTTATTTCTTTAAATGTTGTTCCTAATGTGACTTATCTGTCTTTGTTCCCTTTAACCCTTTCCGTGCTCATGACGAGCTCAGCTCGTCATGCTGCGCGGTAGCGCTGTGCGCATGACGAGCTGAGCTCGTCACGACCCCACCCGCGATCGGAATGTCCAGCATACGAGCGGAATTCCGATCGCGGTCAAGGGGTTAATTATCAGTAATGGACCATTCAGGCAGCCCTAAAACACAATTAAAAGTGCTTTCTATTTATATTTGCTGTTCAAAGTATGCACAGATAAGAGCTGAAAATACGTCTTTAGGTGACTGTTTATTTTTGTTTCATTTGGGACATCAAAAAAATGAGCTGGCACCCTTAATCATAAGACTGGAAGTTTGTTGCAGGATCAGCAAATTATTTATTTCCTCCACCCTTGATCCCTGATTAATGCCATAATAGCAGCGCTTTAAGTGGGCAAGGTCCTGCCGGTGCTCAGCACTGGCAGTTCTTAAAAGCAGGCGCCGAGATGGGTCCCTACTGGGCTCTCCATTTTCACCTTCACACTCAGAATGGAAAAAAAAATCTTAACTCTGCAGCAATTCACTGCTTTGATGTAACTTTTATTTTTTGCCAGTTCTGTATTGCTAAACTCGAAATGTTTTACATGAGCACCAACAAGGACATCTTCATTTATTTTTTGGTAGGCACAGACGATTAAGTGATTTGCCCACAAACACAGGTTGTTGAGCTGACGCTGAGACTCAAACCTGCATCCTCAGCTCCAAAGTTGACAGCTCTAGCCATTACGCCACAACCTCTTGCGCAAGAACTAAAGCATTTTCAATATTATATACAACAAAGCTATAGTTGTATGTATGCATGTAGTATATTTATCTTAGGCAACTAACAACATTTGACAAAGCCAATAGTCCTGGTTTGTTGTAGGTGTAATGTTACTTATGTGGAGGCAATAACAGAAGCAGCGAAATACCAGTCAGGCTGCACATTATGCTGAGCACAGATTTTTAGTTTAAATATTTTAAGCCACGCCCTTAATTATATCGGCCACGCCCCTTTGAGAGATCCCCCAGTTTTTTCATCCCACTTAAAGCTAACCCTGGGCGGAGTAGGCGTAGCGGGACTACGCGGAGGTCCACGGAGTTGGGAACAAACTCTGTGGAACTCCGCTCCGCTCCGCCACCCGCCTCCACCCCCTTATTAACAATTAATTAGACATTAATTAAAACTAAAACAAAAAACACTTACCTGTACTGCGGCGTCCCCGGGCTGCCCTCCTCCTCTTCCTCGCCGTCTCTGGGTGATCATTGCGAAAACTGCGCATGCGCATTTCTAGCATGGTGCATTCTGGGCACAGAAGGACCTCAAGACCTCGAAACTACAGAGGTCGACATGCAACAGCTGTGGTCACTTTAAAATTGCCGGTCTACAATTAAGATTCATTGGGAATCGAAACGCGTCAGAGAAACTGCCTTTTGAAATGTGAATTAAAGCACCTGTGTTTCCCAAGTTGTGGTTCAGCATTTTCTTTTGGATATATATATATATTCCATAAGCAGCTCGACCGCCGTTAATGCCTGACGTGTTTCTGGAGTATCTCAACTCCTCCTCAGAGGCTTCGGCAGTTCGAAAAAGCAGTTAGGGATCTATGGACAACACGCACTCCGAGGCCCATTGAAGGGCTCTGAAATGGAACCAGCCTTATTAAAGTGCACCCATCAAGGGAAGATTTTCGACACGTACTACAAATCCCACAAGACATTGCGTTTAAACTCATTAGAGTAGCCCATCTGTGGGCGGTTAATTATAAATAGTGGGGGGGTGTCTAAGCACATTTTCAATGTCGAGCCTCTGAAGACGAGCAGCGGCTCAGAAACGCGTCAGGCTTATATCATCGACATGAGAGCTGTAATTGTAACGGAATGCGGAGCTGTTCCTTACCCGAATAAATGCCTTTGAGGAACTGCTGGCTGAGTGCGTTCTTGCTTGTGGGCACCTGGAGCAATATATTTATATATATATTCACTTAAAAACCATAGGTTTCAGTCACGTTATAGTTAGAAATTAGCATTTAAAAAACCTTTGAAATTCACTGAAAAAACCATAGGTTTCAGACACGTTATAGTTTCGAAATTAGCATTTAAAAAACCTTTGAAATTCACTGAAAAAACCATAGGTTTTAGGGACAGTTATAGTTAGTTGGACATTTCACTCGTACAAAACCTGTGAAATTCCCCCGTTATAGTTAGTTCGGCGAACTATAACTCGCGCCCCCGCAATGCACTGCTGATGACGTCACATATTACATCACTCATGACATGGTCAGTGACATCACTGATTACATCACTGATGACATCCCTGATGACATCATCCAGTGACTGTGTGTTTCTGTAAAGTTTAAATATGTTTAATATATATAGGGAAAGGCGTATTGAAGAATGAGTGGGTGTATAAGTGTCTGAATGGATGATTTAGTAGGTGCGTGACTGACTCTATAAGTGAGTGATTAAACGTATCTTACTGAATGCATGGGTTAGTGACTAAACTGTGTGAATGTCTGTATCCGTCTGTATGTTGGTGTGTAAGCGGCTGCATGGGTTTGTGAATAGCTACATGAGTGTCTATATGGGTTATTGATTGGTTGTCTGAGTATCTGTATGGGTGCTTGAGTGTTTGTGTGGGTGGGGTGTGTGTGACTCTGTACATAGATGTGTGAGTGGGTGAATCACTGGGTGCATGATTTCAAGAGTGCATCTGTGATGGACTGCTTGGGTGGGTGAGTGTGTGTATGGGTGTGTTAGAGAGTGAATGTATATCTCAGTGGTACATGTGTGAGTAACTACATATGTGAAAGGCAGTATATATGTGTGTTGGAGTATTTAAATGGCTATAAGTGAGAGTGTGTGATTGTGAGAGTGACTGTGTGCTTGTATCAGTGATTGTATAACAGCGTAAGAATGTGCTAGTATTTGTATGAGTAAGTGAGCTGGTGTGTGTCTAACTGTATAGGTGAGTAATTGGCAGTGTGATTAATTATTTGCATGACTGACTAGGTGTGTGAGTACCTCTATGGATGAGTGGCGGTGTGTGAGTGTCTATGTAGGTGTATGAGTGCATATGATAGTCCTGTACTGAGTGACCGTAACTATGAGTGACTGTACTGGTGAGTGAGTGGATGTGTGTGTAGAGCAAAGAATCAATGAGTGTGTATGTCGTTATTGGTGTTGGAGTGTCTATGGTTTTGAGAATGGCAGTCTGTAATTTACAGTGGGTGTATCAAAAGTTATATTAGGGTGTGAGAAGATGCATCAAATTATCACATGGATGATGTCATCAGTGATGCCATCAGTGATGTCATTTGAGATGTCATCAGTGATGTCATCAGTGATGTCACTGACCATGTCATGAGTGATGTAATATGTGACGTCATCAGCAGTGCATTGCGGGGCGCGAGTTATAGTTCGCCGAACTAACTATAACGGGGGAATTTCACGGGTTTTGTACGAGTGAAATGTCCAACTAACTATAACTGTCCCTAAAACCTATGGTTTTTTCAGTGAATTTCAAAGGTTTTTTAAATGCTAATTTCTAACTATAACGTGTCTGAAACCTATGGTTTTTTCAGTGAATTTCAAAGGTTTTTTAAATGCTAATTTCTAACTATAACGTGACTGAAACCTATGGTTTTTTAAGTGAATTTCAAAGGTTTTTTAAATGCTAGTTTGTAACTATGCCTACAGAGGTAGGACATGTGAAGAAAGAAGAAAAAACGCACAGAAAGAAGCAAAAGAAATGCAGAAAGAAGCAACAGAAGTCCACAAAGACGAAGAAAAGTGCAGGAAGAAGCAAAAGATGTGCAGAAAGAACCAACAGAGGAGCAGAAAGAGGCCTTGTTCCAAAATCATCCTGTGCCCACAACTTTTTCCAACGTGTACTGGTGGTAACTGACTCTGACTAACCAGAGCCAGTGCTATGCTAAAACACACTTAGAATACAGTTAAAACACCTACATACACTAGGGAACACTATGCGTTGGGGTACCCCTGTGATTAGCGTGACCTCCTCTGTAAGTCCCTAGTACATAATAGGGCAGGGGGATTAAAACTACCTCTTAAAACGCGCTACAGGGCGCGTTTGCACAGTGGTGAAGGGAGGGGTGCCTGAGGTGACATGTGTGCAAACGCGCCCCGTGGCACGTTTTAAGTTGCGGGATTAAGTCCCCTTGAATCCTGAGTGTCCCTGGGGCCCAACTAGCCCCCCAGGTACCTACAGTTAGGACCACAGAGCTGAGCTGCAGAGAGGCGTTCCGAGGCCACGCACCTTTTTTCACCTCTCTGCAACGCAACTCTGTTGTGCTTACTGAAGGTACCTGGTGGGCTAGTTGGACTCCAGGGACCCTCAGGATTGAAGGGGACTTAATCTCCCAACTTAAAACACGCCACAGGGCCTGTTTGCACACATGTCACCTCAAGCCCCGCCCCCTCCCTTCACCACTGTGCAAACGCGCCCCGTGGCGCGTTTTAATTTGGGGGATTAACTCCCCTTGAATCATGAGCGTCCCTGGGGTCCAACTAGCCCACCCTGTACCTCCAGTATGCGCCAGGCAGCTGCGTTGCAGAGAGGTGTTCAGAGGCTACGCCCCTTTTTACACCTCTCTGCAACGCAGCTCTGTGGCGCTTTCTGGACATACCTGGTGGGCTAGTTGGCCCCCAGGCACCCTCAGGATTGAAGAGGATTTAATTCCCCATCTTAAAACGTGCCACGGGGCCTGTTTGCACACATGTCACCTGAAGCCCTGCCCCCTCCCTTCACCACTGTGCAAACGCGCCCCGTGGCGTGTTTTAAGTTGGGGGATTAAGTCCCCTTGAATCCTGAGGGTCCCTGGAGTGCAACTAGCCCACCATGTACCTCCAAAAGCGCCACAGAGCTGCGTTGCAGAGAGGTGTAAAAAGGGGCGTGGCCTCTGTACACCTCTCTGCAACGCAGCTCCCTGGCGCATACTGGAGGTTCCTGGTGGGCTAGTTGGCCCCAGGGACCCCCAGTATTCAAGGGGAATTACTTCCCCTTCTTAAAACGCGCCAGGGGGCGCGTTTGCAGACTGCTGCAGGGTGGGGGCGGGGCCTCCGGCACGATGCCATTCTTTTTTTTTTTTTTTTGTATGGGAGGGGGGCTGCGTGGCCCCCCTTCCCTCGGCCACTTTTGGCCCCGGGGACTCCATCCCCCGGGGCCTGAGGAGTTTCTTTTTTTTTAAAAAATAAAATAAAACGGGAAGGGGGCCGCGTGGCCCCCCTTCCCTGGGCCTCTATTGGCCCCGGGGACCCTATCCCCCGGGGCATGCCCTCTTTTTTTAAAATTTAAATATTTGGAGGGGGGCTGCGTGGCCCCCCTCCTCAGGCCATTTAAGGCCCCGGGGACCCCATCCCCCGGGGCCGGCCTTTACGTTTTTTTTGTTGTTTTTTTCTTTTTTGGGGGGGGGGAGGGGGGCTGCGTGGCCCCCCTCCCAGGCCACTAATAGCCCCGGGGACCCCATCCCCCGGGGCCTGGCCACTCGTTGGGGACTGTGGGGGGGTCCCCAATCCCCGCACGGTCCCGCCGGCTCCCCGCGTCCTGCGGGAGCCGGCATTGCTTTTCCATAAGGGGAGCTGCTGACATGCAGCTCCCCTTATGGAAAAGCAATCTGCTTGCTTCATTGAAGCGAGAGCAGGTTTCCTGCTCTCACTTCAATGAAGCAAGCAAGTTTGCAATCACAGGACGGGAGCCGCGAGGCTCCGTCCTGTGATTGCAAACAGCAGTGTCCCGGGGGTAGGCACCCCGGGACACTGCAGGAGCCAGCCCTGGGGGTGGCGGTCCCCAAGGCCATGGAGGGCTCCAGGAGGGGGCCGCGCGGCCCCCTCCCTTCATTAGTAAAGCCCCGGGAGGTGGTGGTCCCGGGGTGTGTGGGGGGCTGGAGCCCCCCACACAGGTGAATTAAATTAAAAAAGAAGCCCCGGGGGTGGCGGTCCCCGGGGCTTAGGGGCTTAGAGGCCCCCCTATAAAATATAAATAAACCCCCGCATGCCCCCGGGACTTGACCCACCCGGGGGCAAAATAGCCTCGAAGCGCGGGAGACCGCGCTTCGATTTTTTTTCGACGGAATCCGCGCACCTAAGCGCATCCCGCCGATTTAAAAAAAAAAAATGCTTTTCTGCCCAGGGGTCCTTGTGGGACCCCTGAGCAGACCTAGGGAGTCAGGGTGTTTCTACCCTGCCCCCTTTGTGCGTTTGCGCACTTGTTTCTTTGCCTCGGTTCTACCGAGGAACAAGATGGCTGCCAACACTTCCTGGTTTGGAGTGTTGACAGCCAATTAGCATGCAGCTCGTGGTCGGGAGGGTGCGCGGATCCACCGCGGCCATAAATATCGAAACTTTTATTTTGGATTTTCTCAGCAACTACTGAACGGATTTACACCATTTTTAAAAAGGGTGCTTTCCGAACCAAGCACTACCTTTTGCCAAATTTGGTGTAATTCCGTTCAGCAGTTTTTGCTGTAGCCTTGCATAAAGTTTCCTATGGGAAATTGATTTTTCACTCTTATTTTTTGAATTTCTCCGCAACTACTGAACGGATTTACACCATTTAAAAAAGAAGGTCGCTTTCTGAACCAAGCGCTACCTTTTTGCAAAATTTGGTGTAATTCCGTTCAGCAGTTCGGGCTGTAGCCGTGTCTAAAATTTCCTATGTGAATTAACATGGAGAAAACACGTTTTGGGACCCCCCTTTTTCTCGGCCCGCTTGATGAATCACCCGAAACTTTCAAGACAAGAGCGGACCAGAGCGCCCCACTAGTTTTGAAAATTTCGCGATGATTCGTCAAACGACGCCAAAGTTATTGGGAATAGAATGTTACGAATTTCCTATGGATAATAACCTATTTTCCATAGAAATTCACAACATTCTATTTCCAATAACATTGGCGCCGGTTGACGAATCTTTGCGAAATTTTCAAAACTCGTGGGGCGCTCCGGTCTGCTCCTATCCTGAAAGTTTCGGGGTGATTCGGCAAGCGGGGGCCGAGAAAAAAGGGGGGTCCCAAAACGTGTTTTCCCCATGCAATTTTCCATAGGAACCTTTAATCGCAGCTACAGCCCGAACTGCTGAACGGAATTACACCAAATTTGGCAAAAAGGTAGCCCTTGGTTCAGAGTCGTGCCGTTTGGTTAAATGGTGTAAATCCGTTCAGTAGTTCCTGAGAAAATCAAAAGTAAAATCACATATATATCTGGGCGGAGCCTAACCACACATGTCATTGTGAGATCTGATTGGCTGTCAGCACTTCATCCTGGAATTGCTGGCAGCCATCTTGGGACCAATATACATGATAGTACCCCATTGAAATGCATTGTAGTGAATCAAAGATTTTGAGGGTTACCAAAAGGAGAACTATAAAGGGTGATAACAGACTTTAGTTACATTAGAATTCATTTGTTGATGGTACCATACTAATTTCAGGAATTGTGGTGTGGTCTAAGGTGATTTTACCCTGTAAAAAACCTTCTGCTGGGATATCATGAATCATGTTTGAGAGAAAACTATTTTCACATGCTTGTCCCATAGAGTTTTGGAAGGTGCTCCAGAAGCTAAAATGAGAGCATATTTTCTGTAAATTCACATTATCTTTCTCAGTCATGTGAGAATGAAGTCTGACATTCTCAGTAAAACATGTACATCCAACAAGGGCAGAGACTGTCAGTTGATTCCTTTGTGTTCTACTGCAGCTTCCCAGAGTGTTCTAAAGAACAACTAGAGTGCTAACAGCCTTACTTATGACAAAAGTATGGCACACCTGAAGCCATCTTGATTGGAATAAACTGGTAACACTTAAAACATTTAATTTAAAAAGGAACAAAATGATGGGGTTCATTTTGTCATAGAAATTATGGTTAGTGCTGTAGAAAGAAAAATTAGGACATGTTTCAAGTGTGATCTCAAATATCTTCCTGTTATATTTCAACAGGAGCAGCCTGCCAGTTGATGCCTTTGTGTTCTACTGCAGCTTCCCAGAGTGTTCTAAAGAACAACTAGAGCGCTAACAGCCTTACTTATGACAAAAGTATGGCACACCTGAAGCCATCTTGATTGGAATAAACCGGTAACACTTAAAACATTTAATTTAAAAAGGAACAAAATGAGTTTTTTTTTTTTTAAATAGAAATTATGGTTAGTGCTGCAGAAAGAAAAATTAGGGCATGTTTTAAGTGAGATCTCAAATCCTCTTCTATTTCATTAGAAAATTCTGACATGCAGACTGAAACAATCACTTTCAATACCAGCAGCAGACTTCCAGTTAACTCCCTGGTGAGCAGTAGCTTTACTACAGTGATCTAATGAGCAACTAGAGTGCTAACATTCTGAATTTATGGCAAATGTGAGACACATCTGAATGCCTTCTTGATGGAATCAAAGTAAAAAACTGAAAGCATTTCCTACTGAGGAGACTGCAGTAAATGAGGAAATTAGGAAACTTCATAACAAAGAAGTCTTTCAAGATGGCCACCAGAGAAAAAAGAGCCCAAATGTAGCACAAATATTACCCAGATGTAGCCCACATATAGCCCAATGACAAAAGTGTGCAAAACACTTTTTATTTTTAGTGTTTTTGCAGTTTTATGTAGTGCAGACTGGTCAGGTATTGGAGCGTTGCATCTTAAAACATGAACCCCTACACTACAAAAACACCACTGCACTACCCTAAACCCTAAAACACTATCCCCAGCACGACCCCCTACACTACACAAGCACCACTGCACTATCCCAAACCCTAAAACACTACCCCCAGCATGACCCCCTACACTACACAAACACCACTGCACTACCCTAAACCCTAAAACACTACCCCCAGCACGACCCCCTACACTACCCAAACACCACTCCACTAACCTAAATCCTAAAACACTACCCCCAGCACGACCCCCTACACTACCCAAACACCACTGCACTACCCTAAAACATGACCCCTACACTACACAAACACCACTGCACTACCCTAAACCCTAAAACACTACCCCCAGCACGACCCCTACACTACACAAGCACCACTGCACTACCCTAAACCCTAAAACACTACCCCCAGCATGACCCCTTACACTACACAAACACCACTGCACTACCCTAAACCCTAAAACAGTACCCCCAGCACGACCCCCTACACTACCCAAACACCACTGCACTAACCTAAATCCTAAAACACTACCCCAGCACGACCCCTACACAACCCAAACACCACTGCACTACCCTAAAACATGACCCCCTACACTACACAAGCACCACTGCACTACCCTAAACCCTGAAACACTACCCCCAGCACGACCCCTACACTGCCCGAACACCACTGCACTGCCCTAAACCCTGAAACACCAGCCCCTGCACGACCCCTACACTGCCCGAACACCACTGCACTGCCCTAAACCCTGAAACACCACCCCCAGCACGACACCCTACACTGCCCGAACACCACTGCACTGCCCTAAACCCTGAAACACCACCTGTAGGAGAGTAGGATCTGCTTCACATGGGTACCCCCACTTTTTGCTGATACTTCACTGGTTTTCGACATTAGTCTGGCTGGGGCCCTGCTATTCAGAACCCCTGCCTAGCTGTTTCCTCTTTAAAAGGGTCTCCATGTGCCTTAGGCACATCACTGATTGGGATCTGGAGTGCCCTTGTAAGTCCCTAGTATATGGTATACTATGTACCAAGGGCATAGGTACCTCAGAGGCCTGCCAGGGGCTGCAGCATATATTATGCCACCCCTGGAAGGCCATCCAAACTGACACCACAGGTCTGCTACTGCAGCCTGGGTAAGGTGGTGCATGCACCCCTTACTGTGGTATAGGTTACCTATATCACTAAAAGCATACACACATATAAACCTATAAGTCACTCCTAAGGCAGGCCTTATCAATCCTAAAGGCAGAGTGCATGGCTCCTATGTGAGAGGGTGCCCCTGCATGAGCAGGGCCCCTCTGCAGTGTTCGGAGACCATCTCTGATGCTGTTTGTAGTGCAGCCTGACCATATACTCTTAAGCGCATTATATCCTCGCGGTAAAATGCTAACTTGGGAATGGCTGCACCTAAACATGTCGTGTTTGGTGTCAAACATCTTGGAATACTACCCCCCGCCAATCCTGGCGGCGGGGGTAGCATTCCACCCTTCTAGAGGGAAAGGCATGTTAACTCTGACGAGTCCGGTAACTTCTTTCCAGAGCCCTGGCATCACAAAATGGATGCTGCTGCCACAGACACGAGTCTGGCCTCCTGCTGCTGGACGAAACTCCGGCAGGGGAGGCCTGGACAATAGGTTTCCTGTCCCAGGGAGGTGTGACCACCTCCCCAGACAGGACAATGTGTATTGGGGCTGGGCGGGAGCACTTTCGGGTGCTTTGAAGTCCTGCACTGGGGGCACATTTGGTGTCCCTGTGCATACCCCAGTTCAAACCGGATCAGGGGCTCGCAGCCCCTGCTTTGGCGCGAACTGGACAAAGGGAAAGGGGTGTAGCCACCCCTCTGCCCTGACCCACCCATAGGTGGGGCCACAGAGTAGTCCATCCCCTATTTTTAGAATAAAGGTAGGAACCCAGTCCTTAGGACTTTAGATTATACCTGGGCGAAACTCTGACACTGAATCCTGGACCTTCGACGCTCTACGACAAGATTAGAGGACTGAAGAATCTCCCTTGGGGTCAAGGAGTGACTCCCCTGCTTGGCAGGCACCAAAGAAGCATCTGTTTGGTTCGCATCACTGAAGCTCCCGTCGGACGCCGAAGTCATCGCATCACCAGAGGTGGATTCTCAGACTTCCCCGAGGCTACCCTGAGTCCCCAGCAAAGCTGAGGCCCGTGGCTATCGTGGGTGACTTGAGACCGTGACCCCTGGACACCGAGCACACTTGCACGTGCACCATCTTCTGGGTCTCCCAAGAAGTCGTGCTTTGGGCTCCGAGTAGCCCTAGCCTCCAGCACCACCTGCACCGAAGATCACTGGCCCCCACTCCACGAGTGTCCTGTAAGCCAGCTCCACATGCGGCGTCACGAGGCTCCTTCGCGGTCGCTAGCCCGTTGGCTAGTAGCCCTTGACGAAGGCCAATCTTTTCTTTACTTGGCATCCTGGTTCATCCAGGCCTGCCCTCACTTACCCTCGCTGGGTGAGTTTCCCAGACCTTGCTGGTCTGCATCATCGACGATCTACATCTTACTCGAGACTTGCCGTTGCCAAGGCTTGTTGGGTCCAATCCGGTCGCCGACACCTCAGCACTCGACAGACATCGAGCACCAGCCCGAATCCTGCTCCTGGTCGCCGACAACGCCTCCCGGACCTCGTGGCTGAAGAGTCAAGACGACCGTCACTGCACCTGAAGCACTCGACATCGGTGGGCATCTGTCCATCGCCTTCCTGGTCACTGGCTAGTGACCCAGACTCTGTCCCCTCTGCTTTCAGGTTCTTCAGAACTCCGATCCACTCTTGGATCCACCCGGACACTTTTCTCCTGGTCGCCAGCAGCACTTTGCAGCAGATCGCCATACGAAACGACGACGAAACCCGACCCCGAAAGGCACCTATGCACCCGGCTTCCCTGGGTGAGGTAACACGAGTACTCCGGTGCTCCCGTGGGTAGAGACTCTTCAAAGTCCTATATCTCAAAGGGTTTTGTCCTAGTCCTATTTTAAGTGTCCCTTTCCTCTATTTTCCCGATCCCGACTTTCTCCATAGAAGTTAACGGCGTATCGCGGTTGTGTATTTACACTGCACGCGTCTCCCGTGGGTCCCCTGTGTCACTACCTTGGGTGGTTCCTTGTGGTCCAAGCACTTCTAGAGGCTCTAGGCCTAGTGTCTAGTTCAGTCGTGGTTCGCATACCACTTTATTGGTATATGGTTTGGTACGCCCCTAGGGCCCAAACGTGTATTTGTGCTATTACTGTGATTTAAGATCTTATAACCTATGTACTTCGAACTCTAGCCTCATAAAGAGACTAGAGGGGTGTGTTTAGTAATAAATACATATATTTTGAATATATACCTGGTGTGGTGCTCTTTCATTTGGTCACTCAAGAGATTATAGACTGGTAAAACAAGCTGCTTTACATTCCTTCAAGACTTAGCCTGAAGGCTGCTCTCCATAGCTACCACTAGGATAGCTTTCAATAAGGTTGTCTTTAACCTACCTACCATAAGAGTCGATTTGGACTGGTGCAAGGTGCCCACTATAATTAGTGGACAGCATATGCCAGGCCAACTTCTCACATTGGTGTGCAGCGTGTGGGATTCCAGCTTGCTATTGTTTTACCAGATAATCTCAATTGAATTGATCAACTGAAAACCACTAAAGGTACCTAAGGTACATATAATTTAAGCTTAGAATAACAGTAAGTTCTACTGAACTTAGAGTTGTGTGTTAAGGGATAGCACAACCCTTTCTACAACTCAAGAGAGTTTAGTAGGCCACACTAGAGTAGGTAGTGCATACACCACACCACACTAGTAATGTCTTTAAAAGCAGGATCCAAAGATGCCTTGCAGGAAGCCATGGAGCTTCCACCCTCCAAGTATGACACACTCCCATTCTTGGAATTGAGAGCTTTGTGTAACGTGAGGAAATTAAGGACAGGCCAAAGTCCCACCACCCAACACCTCCAGGAGTTGTTGGTGGCTTATGATCTTAGTAAGTCCTCAGAGACTGAAGGGGTAGGAGCAGAGGGTGGGCCAGCAGATGAGGAAGGGGCCAGGGGCACCACAACCCCCAGCCCCCTCTGAAACTGACCAGGAGGGTGACAATGACCCTGACCTGGAAAACCCAATCCCTTCTGGGGAAGATGAAGATGAGGATCTAGAGAACCACACCTTTGTCCCCCAGGAAGGATTATGAGTGTGCTCAGAAAGTCTAGGTCTCCTTCTCAGGAGTCTAACCACTCTGGCACCTCCATAGGGAGCTCTGTTTCTTCTCACAGGAGGGAATCCTCTCATGAGAGAAGAAAGAGACTGGTCCAGTATGAGGAAACTCAACTGGAGATCAGGAAGAAGCAATTGGCTTTAGATAGAGAATCCCTAGATCTCCTTAGAGAGAGAAGAAAGTTGGGACTAGAGTCCCATGGTGGCAGCCATGTCCCTAGAGATAGGGAAAGGTCCTATGACCATAGGAACCTGAGCAAGATTGTCCCTCCCTACCAGAGTGGGGATGATATCCACAAATGGATAACTGCTTTAGAGAGGGCCTGTAAAGTACAGAAGGTCCCTCATGAGCAGTGGGCAGCAATCTTGTGGCTCTCCTTTGCTGACAAAGGTAGAGACAAGCTCCTCACTGTTAGAGAGGAGGATGCTGACAATTACAAGGTCTTGAAGAGTGCTCTTATTGATGGGTTTGGCCTAACCACTGAACAGTACAGGTTGAAGTTCAGAGACACCCAAAAAGCACAGACTCAAGACTGGGTAGACTATGTGGATTGTTCTGCCAAGGCTCTGGAAGGCTGGTTGATGGGCAGTAAGGTGTGTGACTTCTCAGGATTGTATAATCTGATAATGAGGGAGCAGATTCTTAATAACTGTCAAAATCAGCTGTTGCATCAGTACCTGGTTGACTCTGATCTGACCTCTCCCCAAGAATTGGGAAAGAAGGCAGACAAATGGGTCAGAACCAGGGTGAAGCAGAAGGTACAGAACCAAGGTGGGGAAACCAAGAAGCAAGATGCTAAGAACTCTGACAAGGGTGGGGAGAAGGGTAAAGATCAAAAGTCTTCATCAGGCCCCCAAAAATCTTCTTCTGGTGGGGATTCCCAGTCTACCAAGGGTAAAGGCCAAAGAAAACCATGGTGCAAGGTCTGTAAGCAAAAGACCCACTGGACCAGTGATTGCACCAAGTCCAAAGACTCCAGTCCAGCACCCACCAATGCCCCTAAGGCACCTGTTCCCCCTAGTACAGTTGGTGGAAGTGCTCCAGCAAAGGGTTTAGTAGGGTTCACCCTGGGAACTGAGTTGGGCTCTGACCTAGTTAGAGAACTGACTCAGGCTGTGTTAGTCTGTGATGGAGGCATGGATGTGCCCTCCTCTATGAGTCCCAGTAATCTGGGCAAGTACAGACAACAGCCTTTAATCAATGGACGAGAGGCTTTGGCATTTAGGGACACAGGGGCAAGTGTCACAATGGTGACACAAGACCTTGTGCTACCTGGGCAAGTTATGCTTGGTGAAATGTACCAAGTGACCAATGCTAGCAATGTCAGAACAGACCATACTCTGGCAGTTGTTAACTTCTCCTGGGGAGGGGTAACTGGCCTTAAGAAGGTTGTGGTAAGTGCAAACCTACCAGTCGAATGCTTGCTTGGCAATGACTTAGAGACTTCTGCTTGGGCAGAAGTGGAGCTCAGGACCCATGCAGAAATGCTGGGGATCCCTGCAGATGTGTTTGCTGTGACCAGGTCACAAGCCAAAATGTCTAGCACTGAACAGGCCTTGGATTCTGGAAGAATGGACCAAGTGCCTTCCAAGAGGAGGAGTAGTAGGGTTAAGGCAGTGCCTTCCCCTTGGCTCAGGAGGAAGATCAGTCCCTTGAGGGGGATGATCTCAGCCCTGAAGAAGGAACTGTCCCAGAGGAACTTGAACCTGACCAGGTTGAGTTCTTGGGGACAGGGGGACCTTCTAGGGCAGATCTGAGCCAGGAGCAGCAGAGCTGCCCCTCCCTTGAACCCCTCAGACAGCAAGCTGCTGCTGAGGCTGCTGGGAAAGCTAGTGGTCCCCATACAGTGTATTGGGATGATGGACTCCTGTACTCAGAGAGTAGAGACCCCAAGCCTGGTGCTACCAGGAGGTTGGTAATACCTTTGAAGTTCAGGGGCTTCCTATTGACCCTAGCCCATGATATTCCCTTAGCAGGACACCTGGGCCAGAACAAGACTTGGGACAGAATTGTCCCTCACTTTCACTGGCCCCACATGTCTGAAGACAGTAAGGAGTTTTGTCGCTCCTGTGTAACCTGCCAAGCCAGTGGCAAAGCAGGTGGCACTACAAAGGCCCCCTGATACCACTACCTGTGGTGGGGGTGCCCTTTGAGAGGGTAGGGATTGACATTGTTGGTCCCATGGATCCCCAAACAGCCTCTGGGCACAGGTTTATCCTGGTGGTAGTGGATCATGCCACCAGGTACCCAGAAGCTATTCCCCTCAGGACCACTACAGCACCTGTGGTGGCAAGGGCCCTCCTGGGAATCTTCTCAAGAGTGGGCTTTCCTAAGGAGGTAGTATCAGACAGGGGTGCTAACTTCATGTCTGGGTACTTAAAAGCAATGTGGAAGGAGTGTGGAGTGACTTATAAGTTCACCACACCCTATCACCCACAATGCAATGGTTTAGTTGAGAGATTCAACAAAACCTTGAAGGGCATGATTAAAGGGCTCCCAGAAAAGCTTAGGCGTAGATGGGACATACTCTTGCCCTGCCTTTTATTCGCATATAGGGAGGTGCCTCAGAAGGGGTTGGTTACAGCCCTTTTGAACTTCTGTTTGGCCACCCTGTGAGGGGTCCACTGTGCTTGGTGAAGGAAGGATGGGAGTTACCTCTCAAGCCCCCAAAGCAAGATATAGTGGACTATGTACTTGGTCTCCGCTCCAGGATGGCTGAGTACATGAAAAAGGCAACCAAAAACCTTGAGGCTAGCCAGGAACTTCAGAAGGCCTGGCATGACCAAAAGGCTGTTCTGACTGTGTACCAGCCAGGACAGAAGGTGTGGGTGTTGGAGCCAGTGGCCCCAGCAGCTCTCCAAGACAAATGGAGTGGACCCCACACTATTGTTGAGCAGAAGGGTGAGGTCACTTACTTAGTGGACCTGGGAACACCCAGGAGTCCCCAAAGGGTTCTCCATGTCAACAGACTAAAGCCATATGTGGACAGGGCAGACATGGGCTTGCTCATGGCTACTGATGAAGGGCAGGAGGAAGAGAGTGACCCACTCCCTGACCTGCTCTCACAGAACCCTGACGATGGGTCAGTTGATGGTGTAGCCTTGGCAGGCAGCCTCACTACCCAGCAACAAACCGATTGCAGGCAAGTCCTCAATCAGTTTAGACATATGTTTTCACTGACACCCAGTCAGACCACCTGGTGCACTCATGAAGTGGACACTGGGGACAGTCTGCCTATTAAAAACAAGATTTATAGGCAACCTGACCATGTCAGGGACTGTATCAGGACTGAAGTCCAGAAAATGTTGGAGTTGGGAGTAATTGAACCCTCAGATAGCCCTTGGGCTAGTCCAGTAGTCCTGGTACCGAAACCTCACACCAGTGGTGGGAAGAGAGAGATGAGGTTTTGTGTAGACTACAGGGGTCTCAATGCAGTCACTAGGACTGATGCCCATCCCATACCCAGGGCAGATGAGCTCATAGATACTTTGGCCTCTGCCAAATATCTCAGCACATTTGACCTAACAGCTGGCTACTGGCAGATCAGACTAGCTGATACTGCAAAGCCCAAAACAGCATTTTCAACCCCTAGTGGGCATTATCAATTTGTGGTAATGCCCTTTGGTCTGAAAAATGCACCTGCCACTTTCCAGAGGTTGGTGAACACAGTTCTCACAGGACTGGAAGCCTATAGTGCAGCTTATCTAGATGATATTGCTGTCTTTAGCTCCACCTGGGAGGATCACCTGGTCCACCTCAGGAATGTTTTACAGGCCCTGCAAAAGGCAGGCCTGACTATCAAGGCCACTAAGTGCCAGATAGGGCAGAGTCAGGTTGTGTACCTGGGCCACCTTGTGGGTGGAGGCCAGGTTCAACCTTTGCAGAGCAAGATCCAGACCATCATGGACTGGACTGCTCCCACTACCCAGACTCAGGTGAGAGCCTTCTTAGGCCTGACTGGGCACTATAGGAGATTTGTCAAGGGGTATGGATCAATAGTGACACCCTTGAATGACTTAACTTCTAAGAAAATGCCCAAAAAGGTTCAGTGGACAGTTAGCTGTCAAAAGGCATTTGATGACCTCAAGCAGGCCATGTGCACTGCTCCAATTCTGCAGAGTCCTGATTACTCCAAGAAGTTCATTGTTCAAACAGATGCATCTGAATTGGGGGTAGGGGCTGTACTGTCACAATTGAATGAAGAAGGTCAGGATCAGCCAGTAGCTTTTATTAGCAGAAGGCTGACCCCTAGAGAGAAACGTTGGTCAGCCATAGAGAGGGAGGCCTTTGCTGTGGTCTGGGCTCTGAAGAAGTTGAGGCCATACTTGTTTGGTACACACTTCCTGGTTCAGACAGACCATAAGCCCCTCTTATGGCTAAAACAAATGAAGGGTGAAAACCCCAAACTGCTTAGGTGGTCCATTTCCCTACAGGGGATGGATTTTACAGTGGAACATAGGCCTGGGAGTAACCATGCGAATGCAGATGGACTCTCTAGGTATTTCCACTTAGAACATGAAGACTTAACTGGGCAAGGTTAGTTTAATGTCCCTACGTTTGGGGGGTTGTGTAGGAGAGTAGGATCTGCTTCACATGGGTACCCCCACTTTTTGCTGATGCTTCACTGGTTTTCGACATTAGTCTGGCTGGGGCCCTGCTATTCAGAACCCCAGCCTAGCTGTTTCCTCTTTAAAAGGGTCTCCATGTACCTTAGGCACATCACTGATTGGGATCTGGAGTGCCCTTATAAGTCCCTAGTATATGGTATACTATGTACCAAGGGCATAGGTACCTCAGAGGCCTGCCAGGGGCTGCAGCATATATTATGCCACCCCTGGAAGGCCATCCAAACTGACACCACAGGTCTGCTACTGCAGCCTGGGTAAGGTGGTGCATGCACCCCTTACTGTGGTATAGGTTACCTATATCACTAAAAGCATACACACATATAAACCTATAAGTCACTCCTAAGGCAGGCCTTATCAATCCTAAAGGCAGAGTGCATGGCTCCTATGTGAGAGGGTGCCCCTGCATGAGCAGGGCCCCTCTGCAGCGTTCGGAGACCATCTCTGATGATGTTTGTAGTGCAGCCTGACCATATACTCTTAAGCGTATTATATCCTCGCGGTAAAATGCTAACTTAGGAATGGCTGCACCTAAACATGTCGTGTTTGGTGTCAAACATCTTGGAATACTACCCCTCCGCCAATCCTGGCGGCGGGGGTAGCATTCCACCCTTCTAGAGGAAAGGCATGTTAACTCTGACGAGTCCGGTAACTTCTTTCCAGAGCCCTGGCATCACAAAATGGATGCTGCTGCCACAGACACGAGTCTGGCCTCCTGCTGCTGGACGAAACTCCGGCAGGGGAGGCCTGGACAATAGGTTTCCTGTCCCAGGGAGGTGTGACCACCTCCCCAGACAGGACAATGTGTATTGGGGCTGGGCGGGAGCACTTTCGGGTGCTTTGAAGTCCTGCACTGGGGGCACATTTGGTGTCCCTGTGCATACCCCAGTTCAAACCGGATCAGGGGCTCGCAGCCCCTGCTTTGGCGCGAACTGGACAAAGGGAAAGGGGTGTAGCCACCCTCTGCCCTGACCCACCCATAGGTGGGGCCACAGAGTAGTCCATCCCCTATTTTTAGAATAAAGGTAGGAACCCAGTCCTTAGGACTTTAGATTATACCTGGACGAAACTCTGACACTGAATCCTGGACCTTCAACGCTCTACGACAAGATTAGAGGACTGAAGAATCTCCCTTGGGGTCAAGGAGTGACTCCCCTGCTTGGCAGGCACCAAAGAAGCATCTGTCCGGTTCGCATCACTGAAGCTCCCGTCGGACGCCGAAGTCATCGCATCACCAGAGGTGGATTCTCAGACTTCCCCGAGGCTACCCTGAGTCCCCAGCAAAGCTGAGGCCCGTGGCTATCGTGGGTGACTTGAGACCGTGACCCCTGGACACCAAGCACACTTGCAAGTGCACCATCTTCTGGGTCTCCCAAGAAGTCGTGCTTTGGGCTCCGAGTAGCCCTAGCCTCCAGCACCACCTGCACCGAAGATCACTGGCCCCCACTCCACGAGTGTCCTGTAAGCCAGCTCCACGTGCGGCGTCACGAGGCTCCTTTGCGGTCGCTAGCCCGTTGGCTAGTAGCCCTTGACGAAGGCCAATCTTTTCTTTACTTGGCATCCTGGTTGCTCCAGGCCTGCCCTCACTTACCCTCGCTGGGTGAGTTCCCCAGACCTTGCTGGTCTGCATCATCGACGATCTACATCTTACTCGAGACTTGCCGTTGCCAAGGCTTGTTGGGTCCAATCCGGTCGCCGACACCTCAGCACTCGACAGACATCGAGCACCAGCCCGAATCCTGCTCCTGGTTGCCGACAACGCCTCCCGGACCTCGTGGCTGAAGAGTCAAGACGACTGTCACCGCACCTGAAGCACTCGACATCGGTGGGCATCTGTCCATCGCCTTCCTGGTCACTGGCTAGTGACCCAGACTCTGTCCCCTCTGCTTTCAGGTTCTTCAGAACTCCGATCCACTCTTGGATCCACCCGGACACTTTTCTCCTGGTCGCCAGCAGCGCAGATCGCCATACGAAACGACGACGAAACCCGACCCCGAAAGGCACCTATGCACCCGGCTTCCCTGGGTGAGGTAACACGAGTACTCCGGTGCTCCCATGGGTAGAGACTCTTCAAAGTCCTAGATCTCAAAGGGTTTTGTCCTAGTCCTATTTTAAGTGTCCCTTTCCTCTATTTTCCCGATCCCGACTTTCTCCATAGAAGTTAACGGCGTATCGCGGTTGTGTATTTACACTGCACGCGTCTCCCGTGGGTCCCCTGTGTCACTACCTTGGGTGGTTCCTTGTGGTCCAAGCACTTCTAGAGGCTCTAGGCCTGAGTGTCTAGTTCAGTCGTGGGTCGCATACCACTTTATTGGTATATGGTTTGGTACGCCCCTAGGGCCCACACGTGTATTTGTGCTATTACTGTGATTTAAGATCTTATAACCTATGTACTTCGAACTCTAGCCTCATAAAGAGACTAGAGGGGTGTGTTTAGTAATAAATACATATATTTTGAATATATACCTGGTGTGGTGCTCTTTCATTTGGTCACTCAAGAGATTATAGACTGGTAAAACAAGCTGCTTTACATTCCTTCAAGACTTAGCCTGAAGGCTGCTCTCCATAGCTACCACTAGGATAGCTTTCAATAAGGTTGTCTTTAACCTACCTACCATAAGAGTCGATTTGGACTGGTGCAAGGTGCCCACTATAATTAGTGGACAGCATATGCCAGGCCAACTTCTCACACCACCCCCTGCACGACCCCCTACACTGCCCAAACACCACTGCACTGCCCTAAACCCTGAAACACCACCCCCAGCACGACCCCCTATACTGCACGAACACCACTGTACTGCCCTAAACCCTGAAACACTACCCCCAGCAAGACCCCCTACACTGCCTGAACACCACTGCACTGCCCTAAACCATGAAACACCAGCCCCAGCACGACCCCCTACACTGCCCGAACACCACTGCACTGCCCTAAACCCTGAAACACCAGCCCCAGCACGACCCCCTACACTGCCCGAACACCACTGCACTGCCCTAAACCCTGAAACACCAGCCCAAGCAAGACCCCCTACACTGCCCGAACACCACTGCACTGCCCTAAACCCTGAAACACCACCCCGTGCACGACCCCCTACACTGCCCGAACACCACTGCACTGCCCTAAACCCTGAAACACCACCCCCAGCACGACCCCCTACACTGCCCGAACACCACTGCACTGCCCTAAACCCTGAAACACCACCCCTGCACGACCCCAACACTGCCCGAACACCACTGCACTGCCCTAAACCCTGAAACACCACCCCCAGCACAACCCCCTACACTGCCCGAACACCACTGCACTGCCCTAAACCCTGAAACACCAGCCCCAGCAAGACCCCGTACACTGCCCGAACACCACTGCACTGCCCTAAACCCTGAAACACCAGCCCCAGCACAACCCCCTACACTGCCCGAACACCACTGCACTGCCCTAAACCGTGAAATACCAGCCCCAGCCCGACCCCCTACACTGCCCGAACACCACTGCACTGCCCTAAACCCTGAAACACCACCCCGTGCACGACCCCCTACACTGCCCGAACACCACTGCACTGCCCTAAACCCTGAAACACCACCCCCAGCAGGACCCCTACACTGCCCGAACACCACTGCACTGCCCTAAACCCTGAAACACCACCCCTGCACGACCCCCTACACTGCCCGGACACCACTGCACTGCCCTAAACCATGAAACACCACCCCCAGCATGACCCCCTACACTGCCCGAACACCACTGCACTGCCCTAAACCCTGAAACACCAGCCCGAGCAATACCCCTACACTGCCCGAACACCACTGCACTGCCCTAAACTCTGAAACACCAGCCCCAGCATGACCCCTACACTGCCCGAACACCACTGCACTGCCCTAAACCCTGAAACACCAGCCCCAGCAGGACCCCTACACTGCCCGAACACCACTGCACTGCCCTAAACCATGAAACACCAGCCCCAGCACGACCCCTACACTGCCCGAACACCACTGCACTGCCCTAAACCCTGAAACACCAGCCCCAGCACGACCCCCTACACTGCCCGAACATCACTGCACTGCCCTAAACCCTGAAACACCACCCCTGCACGACCCCCTACACTGCCCGAACACCACTGCACTGCCCTAAACCCTGAAACACCACCCCCAGCACGACCCCCTACACTGCCCGAACACCACTGCACTGCCCTAAACCCTGAAACACCACAACCCGGCACGACCCCCTACACTGCCCGAACACCACTGCACTGCCCTAAACCCTGAAACACCACACCCGCACGACCCCCTACACTGCCCGTACACCACTGCACTGCCCAAAACCCTGAAACACCACCCCCAGCACGACCCCCTTTACTGCCCAAACACCACTGCACTGCCCCAAACCCTGAAACACCACCCCCAGCACGACCCCCATTACTACCCAAACACCACTGCACTACACTAAAATATGACCCCCTACACTACACAAGCACCACTGCACTACCCTAAACCCTGAAACACTACCCCCAGCACGACCCCCTACACTGCCCGAACACCACTGCACTGCCCTAAACCCTGAAACACTACCCCCAGCAAGACCCCCTACACTGCCTGAACACCACTGCACTGCCCTAAACCCTGAAACACCAGCCCCTGCACGACCCCCTACACTGCCCGAACACCACTGCACTGCCCTAAACCCTGAAACACCACCCCCAGCACGACCACCTACACTGCCCGAACACCACAGCACTGCCCTAAACCCTGAAACACTTCCCCCAGCAAGACCCCCTACACTGCCCGAACACCACTGCACTGCCCTAAACCCTGAAACATCACCCCCAGCAAGACCCCCTACACTGCCCGAACACCACTGCCCTAAGCCCTGAAACACCACCCCCAGCACGACCCCCTACACTGCCTGAACACCACTGCACTGCCCTAAACCCTGAAACACCACCCCCAGCACGACTCCCTACACTGCCCGAACACCACTGCTCTGCCCAAAACCCTGAAACACCAGCCCCAGCACGACCCCCTACACTGTCCAAACACCACTGCACTGCCCTAAACCCTGAAACACCAGCCCCAGCACGACCCCCTACACTGCCCGAACACCACTGCACTGCCATAAACCCTGAAACACCACCCCGTGCATGACCCCTACACTGCCCGAACACCACTGCACTGCCCTAAACCCTGAAACACCACCCTCAGCACGACCCCCTACACTGCACGAACACCACTGCACTGCCCTAAACCCTGAAACACTACCCCCAGCAAGACCCCTACACTGCCCGAACACCACTGCACTGCCCTAAACCCTGAAACACCAGCCCCAGCACCACCCCTACTCTGCCCGAACACCACTGCACTGCCCTAAACCCTGAAACACCAGCCCCAGCACGACCCCCTACACTGCCCAAACACCACTGCACTGCCCTAAACCCTGAAACACCACCCTGTGCACGACCCCCTACACTGCCCAAACACCACTGCACTGCTCTAAACCATGAAACACCACCCCCAGCACGACCCCCTACACTGCCCGAACACCACTGCACTGCCCTAAACCCTGAAACACCACCCCTGCACGACCCTCTACACTGCCCGAACACCACTGCACTGCCCTAAACCCTGAAACACCACCCCCAGCACGACCCCCTACACTGCCCGAACACCACTGCACTGCCCTAAACCCTGAAACACCAGCCCCAGCAAGACCCTGTACACTGCCCAAACACCACTGCACTGCCCTAAACCCTGAAACACCAGCCCCAGCACGACCCCCTACACTGCCCGAACACCACTGCACTGCCCTAAACCCTGAAACACCACCCCATGCACAACCCCCTACACTGCCCGAACACCACTGCACTGCCCTAAACCCTGAAACACCACCCCAGCACGACCCCCTACACTGCCAGAACACCACTGCACTGCCCTAACCCCTGAAACACCACCCTCAGCACGACCCCCTACACTGCCCGAACACCACTGCACTGCCCTAAACCCTGAAACACCACCCCCAGCACGACCCACTACACTGCCCAAACACCACTGCACTGCCCTAAACCCTGAAACACCAGCCCCAGCAATACCCCCTACACTGCCCGAACACCACTGCACTGCCCTAAATCCTGAAACACCAGCCCCAGCATGACCCCCTACACTGCCCGAACACCACTGCGTTGCCCTAAACCCTGAAACACCACCCCCAGCATGACCCCCTACACTGCCCGAACACCACTGCGCTGCCCTAAACCCTGAAACACCACCCCCAGCACGACCCCTACACTGCCCGAACACCACTGCCCTGCCCTAAACCCTGAAACACCACCCCCAGCACGACCCCTACACTGCCCGAACACCACTGCACTGCCCTAAACCCTGAAACACCAGCCCCAGCAATACCCCCTACACTGCCCGAACACCACTGCACTGCCCTAAACCCTGAAACACCAGCCCCAGCATGACCCCTACATTGCCCGAACACCACTGCACTGCCCTAAACCCTGAAACACCACCCCCAGCACGACCCCCTACACTGCCCGACCACCACTGCACTGCCCTAAACCCTGAAACACCACCCCCCGCACGACCCCTACACTGCCCGAACACCACTGCACTGCCCTAAACTCCTGAAACACCACCCCCAGCACGACCCCTACACTGCCCGAACACCACTGCACTGCCCTAAACCCTGAAACACAAGCCCCAGCACGACCCCCTACACTGCCCGAACACCACTGCACTGCCCTAAACCCTGAAACACCAGCCCCAGCAATACCCCCTACACTGCCCGAACACCACTGCACTGCCCTAAACCCTGAAACACCAGCCCCAGCACGACCCCTACACTGCCCGAACACCACTGCACTGCCCTAAACCCTGAAACACCAGCCCCAGCACGACCACCTACACTGCCCGAACACCACTGCACTGCCCTAAACCCTGAAACACCAGCCCCAGCATGACCCCCTACATTGCCCGAACACCACTGCACTGCCCTAAACCCTGAAACACCACCCCCAGCACGACCCCCTACACTGCCCGACCACCACTGCACTGCCCTAAACCCTGAAACACCACCCCCCGCACGACCCCCTACACTGCCCGAACACCACTGCACTGCCCTAAACCCTGAAACACCACCCCCAGCACGACCCCCTACACTGCCCGAACACCACTGCACTGCCCTAAACCCTGAAACACCACCCCCAGCACGACCCCCTACACTGCCCGAACACCACTGCACTGCCCTAAACCCTGAAACACCAGCCCCAGCAATACCCCCTACACTGCCCGAACACCACTGCACTGCCCTAAACCCTGAAACACCAGCCCCAGCACGACCCCCTACACTGCCCGAACACCACTGCACTGCCCTAAACCCTGAAACACCAGCCCCAGCACGACCCCCTACACTGCCTGAACACCACTGCACTGCCCTAAACCCTGAAACACCACACCCAGCACGACCCCCTACACTGCCCAAACACCACTGCACTGCCCAAAACCCTGAAACACCACCCCCAGCACGACCCCCTTTACTGCCCAAACACCACTGCACTGCCCCAAACCCTGAAACACCACCCCCAGCACGACCCCCTACACTGCCCGAACACGACTGCCCTAAACCCTGAAACACGACCCCCTGCACGACCCCCTACACTGCCCGAACACCACTGCACTGCCCTAAACCCTGAAACACCACCCCAGCACGACCCCCTACACTGCCCGAACACGACTGCACTGCCCTAAACCCTAAAACACCACTCCCAGCACGACCCCCTACACTGCCTGAACACCACTGCACTGCCCTAAACCCTAAAACACTACCCCCAGCATGACCCCCTACACTACCCGAACACCACTGCACTACCCTAAACCCTAAAATACTCCCCCAGCACGACCCCCTACACTACCCGAACACGACTGCACTGCCCTAAACCCTCAAACACTCCCCCAGCACGACCCCTAAACTACCCGAACACCACTGCACTGCCCTAAACCCTAAAACACTCCCCCAGCACGACCCCCTACACTACCCGAACACCACTGCACTGCCCTAAACCCTAAAACACTCCCCCAGCACGACCCCCTACACTACCCAAACACCACTGCACTGCCCTAAACCCTAAAACACTACCCCCGCATGACCCCTACTCTACCCAAACACCAATGCACTACCCTAAACCCTAAAACACTACCCCCCGCACGACCCCTACACTACCCAAAGACCACTGCACTACCCTAAACCCTAAAACACTACCCCCGCCCGACTCTCTACACTACCCAAAGACCACTGCACTACCCTAAACCCTAAAACACGACCTCCTACACTACACAAACACCACTGCACTACCCTGAACCCTAAAACACTACCCCCTACACTACACAAACACCACTGCACTACCCTAAACCCTAAAACACTACCCCCAGCACGACCCCCTACACTACACAAACACCACTACACTACCCTAAACCCTAAAACACTACCGCCTACACTACACAAACACCACTGCACTACCCTAAACCCTAAAAAACTACCCGCAGCACGAACCCCTACACTACCCAAAAACCACTGCACTACACTAAACCCTAAAACACTACCCCCAGCAGTACCCCCTACACTACCCAAACACCACTGCACTACCCTAAACCCTAAAACACTACCCCCAGCAGTACCCCCTACACTACCCAAACACCATTGCACTACCCTAAACCCTAAAACACTACCCCCAGCAGTACCCCTACACTACCCAAACACCACTGCACTACCCTAAACCCTGAACCACTACCCCCAGCACAACCCCCTACACTACCCAAACACCACTGCACTACCCTAAACCCTAAAACACTCCCCCAGCACGACTCCTACACTACCCAAACACCACTGCACTACCCTAAACCCTAAATCTACCCCTAGCATGACCCCCTACACTACACAAACACCACTGCACTACCCTAAACCCTAAAACACTACCCCCAGCACTACCCCCTTCACTACCTAAACACAACTGCACAATTTGTTACAGGCGTTGCAACGCAGGCCTGTGGTGCTTACTGGAAGTACCTGGTGGGCTAGTTGGGCCCCAGGGACCCTCAGGATTCAAGGTGACCTAATCCCCCAACTTAAAACGCGCCACGGGGCGCGTGTGCACAGTGGTGAAGGGAGGGGCGGGGCCTCAGGTGACATGTGCGCAAACACGCCCTGTGGTGTGTTTTAAGTTGGGAATTAATTCTCCTTGAATCCTGAGGGACCCTGGGGCCAACTAGCTCACCAGGTACCTTCAGTAAGCACAACAGAGTTGCGTTGCAGAGAGGTGAAAAAGGTGCGTGGCCTCGGAACGCCTCTCTGCAACTCAGCTCTGTGGTCCTAACTGTAGGTACCTGGGGGCTAGTTGGGCCCCAGGGACCCTCAGGATTCAAGGGGACTTAATCCCGCAACTTAAAACGCGCCACGGGGCGCGTTTGCACACATGTCACCTCAGGCCCCCCTCCCTTCACCACTGTGCAAACGCGCCCTGTAGCGCGTTTTAAGAGATAGTTTTAATCCCCTGCCCTATTATGTACTAGGGACTTACAGAGGAGGTCATGCTAATCACAGGGTACCCCAACGCATAGTGTTCCCTAGTGTATGTAGGTGTTTTCACTGTATTCTAAGTGTCTTTTAGCATAGCACTGGCTCTGGTTAGTCAGAGTCAGTTACCACCAGTACCCGTCTGAAAAAGTTGTGGGCACAGGATGATTTTGCAACAAGGCCTCTTTCTGCTCCTCTGTTGGTTCTTTCTGCACATCTTTTGCTTCTTCCTGCACTTTTCTTCGTCTTTGTGGACTTCTGTGGCTTCTTTCTGCATTTCTTTTGCTTCTTTCTGTGCGTTTTTTCTTCTTTCTTCACATGTCCTACCTCTGTAGGCATAGTTAGAAACTAGCATTTAAAAAACCTTTGAAATTCACTTAAAAATCATAGGTTTCAGGCACGTTATAGTTAGAAATTAGCATTTAAAAAACCTTTGAAATTCACTGAAAAAACCAATAGGTTTCAGACACGTTATAGTTAGAAATTAGCATTTAAAAAACCTTTGAAATTCACTGAAAAAACCATAGGTTTTAGGGACAGTTATAGTTAGTTGGACATTTCACTCGTACAAAACCATAGAAATTCCCCGTTATAGTTAGTTCAGCTAACTATAACTCGCGCTCCCGCAATGCACTGCTGATGATGTCACATATTACATCACTCATGACATTGTCAGTGACATCACTGATGACATCACTCATGACATCTCAAATGAGACCGCACACACGGTAAGTAGACCACTTTATTGAGGACTTGGCAGGTTACACAGGCTCACAACGCGAATCCTCTCTGGGAAGCCTGACGCGTTTCGATATCCTTGTTCTTATTCATAGGCACATCACAAGCGGAGCCGCCACAGCATTGCAGAGCAGTTATTCAAGTTCGCCAACATACCGCCCCCATGGGCGTGTACCAAAGTGCCTTCTGGAAGTTGAAGTTCTGCAATGAAAATTAAAACCCAAGTGGCTGTTGCTGGCATCCAAGAATTTTAAAACACTCCCCAGCAGTGAGTAAATTCTTAACTGCAAGTCCCGAAAACACTGCCCATGTAATCCAACAAACAGGGGACCTCACCGCTCTGTCGGCAACCTCATTACTTACCGTGTGTGCGGTCTCATGCAGGGCAACCCTTTCTTTTCACATATAGCGGCTGGGCTCAGCCGCGAGACCGCACTGCCGTGAGGGAAAGGCGGATCTGTGGCGACTTTGTAATGAGGTTGCCGACAGAGCGGTGAGGTCCCCTGTTTGTTGGATTACATGGGCAGTGTTTTCGGGACTTGCAGTTAAGAATTTACTCACTGCTGGGGATTGTTTTAAAATTCTTGGATGCCAGCAACACCCACTTGGGTTTTAATTTTCATTGCAGAACTTCAACTTCCAGAAGGCACTTTGGTACACGCCCATGGGGGCGGGATGTTGGCGAACTTGAATAACTGCTCTGCAATGCTGTGGCGGCTCCGCTTGTGATGTGCCTATGAATAAGAACAAGGATGTTCGAAACGCGTCAGGCTTCCCAGAGAGGATTCACGCTGTGAGCCTGTGTAACCTGCCAAGTCCTCAATAAAGTGGTCTACTTACCGTATGTGCGGTCTCATGCAGGGCAACCCTTTCTTCTATATATATATATATATATATATATATATATATATATATATATATATATATATATATATATATATATATATATATATAATATATAATATAGCTACTCTGAGCCCTAACATTAACATAATGTAAATAAAAAAATATATATATATATACATGAAGAGTAAATTATTCCATGGTAAAGAATGTGAGGTAAAAGTAAAAACTTATTAACATCACTTACCTATGTAATGCTGTCTGAGTGGTAAAGACTGCAGGATAAATTCCATGCAGGGTAAAAAACGTGGGGTACAGGTTAAATACCTTTGGACCCATCAGAGTGCCATGGCACTACATTTGTAAACCAAGGTTAATTTAGTGAGCATTTTGTTTGTGTGATAGTGAGAGAAAACAGTTTTCTCAATCATTTCACAGAACATAATGGACCTGCAAGGCAGCTTATTCAGTTTAACACTTGCTGCAGACATCTGCTGTGACTTGGGGGTCACAAGTCAATTCCCAGATAGGCCAATCAGCCTTCCGTTTTTGTGAGTTGAATAAAATGAGTTCCATCGAAAATGTGTGAAAAAACGACTTATCGTGTGAAACACAAAGAGATAGCGAAAAGGTAGTATTACTCACTATATAAGTAACATAATCACTAGAACCTGGTATGCACACAGATATTGTTTTTGTAATGTCACTGATGCAATGATATGCTAGGTGGCACTGTACGAGTACATGGCTTACCTGTATAGTACTCAATTGCTGAAAAAAACGAATGAGCACAGAGGATAATAAAGTTATTAAGCACCATCTGTTGTCATGATGTGAATATCCATAGCAACATAGCAATATGTATTGCCTTGCCATCTTTTTAGTTCAACTGCTGTGTTCAAATTTCGGGGTGATCTGTCAAGCGGGGACCAAGAAAAAAGAGGGGTCAACACATGTTCCCAATGTTATGCCTATGGGGATTTTTCATTTTTTGAACGTGACTACAGCCCAAACCGCTGAACAGAAATACACCAAATTTGACAGAAAGTTAGATGTTGGTCCAGAAAGCGTGCCTTTTGTGATTTGGTGTAAAGCCATTCAGTAGTTTCAGAGATATTTAAGTTAAAAAAATATAGCTATCTGGGAGCCCAAAATCCTACTTAAATTTGATTGGCTGCCAACACTTCAACCAGGAAGTGTTGGCAGCCATCTTGAGACTCGGTTTAATCGAGTCCCTCCCAAAAATGTTTAGAAAAACAGAAAAGGTGGGCAGGGTAGAAACACCCTGAATCCCTAGACCTCTGGGGGTGGGGGAAGGGGGGGGTGAATTGGACCCGCAGGGGCAAAAAAAGCTTTTATTTTTATTTTAACATTTTCAGCGGGATCCATGGATTTTTTAAAAATGAAGCGCGTGCTCCTGCGCTTTGTTCATTATTGCCCTCTGGGTGGGCGGGGTCCCGGGGCATCTGTAATTATAGGAGGGGGGCGCACAGCCCCCCTCCTGGGGCTTTTTATGCCCGGGGGACCACCACCTCCACAGGGCTTCTTTAAATATTAATGCGAGGGAGGCCCGTATGGCCTCCCCCTCTGCCCCCGGGGGCCACCACCTTTCCGGGTCTTATTTCTTTTTAAGTGGGGGGCTTCTCAGAACCTTCTACAGCCTCGGGGACCCCCACCTCCTTAGGGCTTCATAATAAATTAATGGGGGGGCCGCACAGACCCCTCCGCAGCCCCGGGGTCCCCCACCTCCCCGGGGATTTAATTTTAAAAAATGTGGGTGGGCTGCACACACCCCCGCAGCCCCGGGAACCGCCACCTCCCTGGGGCTTTTTTAGATTGAGTACAGGGGGCCGTGTGGGACCCCCGCAGCCCAGGGACCACCACCTCCCCGGGGCGAATAGAAACAAAGAAGGGGGGCCCTCCTGGTGCCCAAGATGCTCCTGGGGACCGTCACCCCCCAGGGCAGGCTCCTGCAATGCCCCAGGATGCCCAAACCCGGGACATAGCAGTTTGCTATGGCTTGGCAGGAGCGCCGCTTCTGCCAAGCCATGGCAAACTCTGCTCCGCTTCGTGCAAGCGAGAGCATGTAAAATGCTCTCGCTTGCACGAAGCGGAGCAGAACTACTTTTGGACAGAGGAAGATGCATGTTCAGCAGCTCCCTCTGTTCAAAAGCAAAGTCGGCTCCCACAGGACGAGGGGAGCCGGCAGGGGCCCCGGAGGCCTTCAGGCTCCTCCCGCAGTCCCCAACAAAGTGTCTGGGTGCCCTGGGTGGGACCCGGGCACCCGGACTAGAGGCCAAAATCAACCTGGGAGGTGGGCCGCCCAGCCCCCTCACCCATTGAAAAAAGGCCAGGCCCCGGGGATGGGGACCCAGAGGCTGAAAATGGCTCAGGGAAGGTGGGCCACACAGGCCCCCTCCCTTAAAATAATGGGGAAAAAACCTCCAGCAAGTCGCTGAAGGCCACGCCCCCTTCACCACCACTCTGCAACCGTGTCTCCTGGCACACTGCCGGCTGGGGGATCAAGTCCACTTTACTCCTGAGGGTGCTTGGGGGCCAACTACCTCACCTGTTACCTCCAGTAAGTCCCACACAGCTGGATTGCCAAGAGCTTGTTGGAGGCCACGCCCCCTTTCTCCACCACTCTGCAAATGCGCATCCTGCCTACTGCTGGTTGGCCCCCACCTTGTTGCTGGTACACGCACCTAGTGGCCTTCCTATGTACAGAGCGAGCCAGGAGGGTCACTGAGAGGTTCACATGGTAGAGCCTCAAGGGTGGGGAGTCTACAGGTCACAAGCACCAGAGCACCAGAGGACCTAGAATCAAGGACCAAGGTCAGAGGGCAGTGAGAGACCCTAGGCGGTTGGTGTCTGTGGAGACAGGAGCAGAAGCAGACAGAGCCAGTCCGGTGCGGCTTGCGCCTACTCTACAGCTTACTACCTCACCCCTGCCCCCGCGCTCCTCCACACCACACCGCACCTCCCCCTTGTGGCCTTAGTATCGGGAGATACAACTGCACCCCATGGGCTTGCACCAGCGCATGAACTGGATGGAGGCGGTAGGCAGAAGGCGGAAAGAGCCAGATGGCGGAAGTAGAGAGTGGCAATCGGAGTAGGAATAAAGGCAAGAGAATCGAAAGACTGCCGGCTTAGATCGCTATGAGATCAGGGAAAATAAGGCAGAAGGTAGTAACAAGGCCGAACAAAAGGAAGTGTAAGCCATCAACAAAAGCAAGCAAAGCAAAAAATAAGAGAATGGAAGAAGTCTTCTCCCTGTTCTCACCACTCCACTCTAGCCCACAAGCTCCTACAACCACTCTTGCAACCACTGTTACAACCAGTAACCATATACACCAAATTCACCTTTCTTTAGGGATGCTGGGGCGGTGCTGTGCTCAAGCAATGACAGGATAAATGGTCTCCCACCCCCACTCCAACCCAAGATACTCCAACAACAGAACACAGAATGCAGGAGGCCCATGACTACCAGCAAAAGCATAGGTAAAAAAGAGGAAGGGAGGGAGGAAGGGGGAGCAAAGAAACAGATAAACGGGCACCAACAAGAGCCTGCAAGGCCCAAAAACGACATAAGAAATGCAGGCATGGATCATGAGGCACCAGGACAGGTCAACAGCCATAATACAGTAAGGACAGCGAACGGAAATGAAAAAGGCTACAACCTCAAAGAGCACACCCCTGAGAAAGTCCAGGAAAAAAGATTACAAAAGTCCCAAGAGCAAGGAAGAGAGCTATGCTCACGTAGCACATGCGTGGTGTAGGAAGGTGGAATCTGACTATATGGTTGCCCCCACTTTTTTCCTGGTGTTTTGCTGGTTTATGACTTAGTTGGACTGGGACCCTGCTATTCAGGGCCCCAGTCTATCTGCTCTCTCTAAACGACATGGAGTGCACTCTAGGTGCACTAGTGATTGGATACTGTGGTGCCTTATGAGTCCCTAGTATATGGTACCTTAGGTGCCAAGGGCATAGGTACTTCACAGGCCTACCAGGGGCTGCAGCATGTGTTATGCCACCCCTGGGAAGCAGTCTAAATCTGACACCACAGGCCTGCTACTGCAGCCTGGGTGAGGTGGTGCTAGCACCCCTCACTGAGATATAGGTTTCCTATATCTCTCCTGCACACACATATAAACCTATCAGTCACCCCTAAGGCAGGCCCTATCAATCCTGAGGGCAGGGTGCTTGGCTTCTATGTGAGGGGGTGCCTCTGCATGAGCAGGGCCCTTCTGCAGTTCTCAGAGTCCATTCTCTGGTGCTGTTTGTGGATGCGGTTAAACCATATACTATTTAAGTGCATTATATCCTCGCGGTAAATGCTAACTTTGGAATGGCTGCATCAAAACATGTCGTGTTTGGTGTCAAACATCTTGGAATACTACCCCCCGCCAATCTTGGCGGCGGGGTAGCATTCCACCCTTCTAGAGGGATAAGACATGTACCTGCTGTGGAAACGCGGTAGAATCCTAAAGAGCCCTGGCATCACAAAATGGATGCCACCAGTCACAGACACTGGGCTGCCCTCCTGCTGATGACCGAAACTCGCAGTGGAGGAAGCCCAACAATAGGCATCCTGTCACAGGGAGGTGTAACCACCTTCCAGACAGGGTTTAGTGTATTGGGGCTGGGTGGGTGCACTCTTAGAGTGCTTTGAAGTCCTGCACTGGGGGAGCAGAAGGCTCCTCTGTGCATATGCCAGTTCAAACCAGCTCAGGGGCTACCTGCCCTGCTCTGGCGCGAAACTGGACAAAGGGAAGTGGGTGTAGCCACCCCTCCCTTGACCCTCCCATAGGTGGGGTCATAGAGCTAGTCCATCCCCTCTTTTTAGTATAAGAGGGGGAACCTTGCCATTGCAAAGCAGATAACCCCTGGACGACGCTCTACAGAAGAATCCTGGCCCTTCGACGTTCCACTACCTTTGGAAGACAGAAGAATCTCCTTGGAGTCAAGGAGTGACTCCTGCTTGGCAGGCACCAAAAACGACAACGGCGGTCGCAAACTACGCCGCTCCCGCCGGAGTCCGAGGTCCCTGCAGCCCAAGAAGTGGATTTCCTGACCTCTCCCAGGCCATCGTGAGTCCCCAGCGAAGCTGAGGCAAGTGGACCCCACGAGTAACGAGGAACCGCGACCCCTGGGTACCGTGCACTATTGTCGAGTGCAACCCCTTCACAACGTTCTACGAACTTGTGCTTTGGACCACGTGTGGTCCCGACCTCCAGCAGGAATCCTCCGAAGATCAGAGGCCTACACCGTCCCGAGTGACCGTGGGCCCCTGTTGAGTGATTCCGCCCGAGGTGTCTTCGCGATCCCTTGCCCGCTGGCTTGTGGGTCCCCAGAAGACTTCTTAAAGAAACCGAAGGGCTCCCTGGTTGCTCCAGGCCTGCCCTGACTTACCCTCGCTGGGTGAGTTCCACAGACCTTGCTGGTCTGCGCCATCGACTTTTCTTCATCTCCCCGAGACTTGCGGCTGCCAAGGCTTGTTGGCTCCGATCGAGTTGCCGACACCGCAGTCAGCTGCAGACGTCGAGGGACACACCGAATCCAGCTCCTGGTCGTCGTCGACGCCTCCTGGACCACGTGGCTGAAGAGTCAAGGCACCTGCAACCGACCTGAAGCGACCGACGACGGTGGGCATCCATCTTCCTTGCCCCGGGTCACTGCCAAGTGACTTTGAACACTGTCCCCTCTGCTTTCAGGTCATCCTTCTTCAGAATCCAGGCTTGGATTCCACCGGACACTTCTCCAGCTCCCGCAAGCAGCAAGTCTTCTTTGTTCGCCATTGAAAACGACGCCGCGACCCGACACCAAAGGACACCTGTGCACCCGGCTTCCCTGGGTGAGGTAACTCCAGCACTACGGTGCTCCTGTGGGTGTGGGCCCTAGAACTACTTACCCTGTAAGTGACTTGCTTGTAGGTTCTCCCGAAGTATCCTAAAACTCTTTATTTCCAACCGCGACTTGCCCCATTGAAGTTAACGGCGATTCGCGCCTGTGTATCCACACTGCACGCGTCCCCCGTGGGTCCTTTACTTACCTGCCTTGGGTGGTTTCGTGAGGCCCCAGCACTTCTGAAGGCCCTAGGCCTTGTCTCCCTGCAAGTCGTTGTGTCTAAGTCTCTTACTTAGTATATGGTCTGGTACGCCCCTAGGGCCCCAGCCATATTTTGTGCTTAACTTATTGTGAAACGTTGATTTGTGCATATGTTTGTCTTCTAATCTCATAAAGAGATTAGTAGAGAGTTATTTAGAAATAAATACATATATATTTGATATATATACCTGTGTGGTGTCTTTTCATTTGGTGATTCAAGAGATTATATGGTAAAACAAGCTGCTTTACATTCCTCCGAGACTTAGCCTGAAGGCTGCTCTCCACAGCTACCACTAGGATAGCTTTCTTTAAAAGGTTGTCTTAAACCTATCTACCATAAGAGTCGATTTGCCCTGGTGCAAGGTGTCCACTTTAATTAGTGAACAGCATATACCAGGCCAACTTCTCACACGTGGGCACAGCCTAACGATACCACAATCTCAAAGGAAGAGGCAGGACTCCCCAAGATCCCCAAACAAATCGGGTTAAGGTAAAAAACCACGACAACCAGGGTGACTGCATCACCTATGCATGAGTAGCCTTCAATTCTTCCAGCTGCACCAAAGGCTACCGATGGAATCAACGACCCCAGCAATCTGGTAGTCTGCACAGATGGAACACAGTCCTCCAAAGTGTCCCAAACTACAATTGAAGAGCCATCTGTAGAATCACCCCAAGACAGACATGCCCCTAAATCCTGCGGAGAACACCTCAAGCCCAAAACACCAAAAAAAAGCGAGGGTCAAAAACACCAAAAATGCGCAAACCCAGCTTTCTCCAGATGTATCACAAGGAAAAACCAACAAGTCACCCTGATCCAACGTCAAACAAGACAAAATGCACGAGCAGGGCAACATCTGGACCTCACAACTGAATACCATGCAAATGTCTGTAAACGCTATGCAATATCAATCTGACAAAATGGACATTCAACTGTTGGTTCTAAACTCACTCTCTACTTTTGTCGCAAACATTGGCACCAAACTGGCAGACCTCGACAACCTGATCAAGAGGGCCCAATCAGAGTTGCAGCTTACCCAGTCCAGTCCAGCTGCACCTGTGTAACAATCATAGACAAATTGTCAACTCTGCCATTAGCGAGGGGCAGCCTGTTAGCTGACATAAGGGAGGCAATCACTAACCAACCAGGCTAAAACATTGGCCTACTCCCTGAACATAATACCGCCTGTCTTAAACCTACCAAACCGGGAAAAGCCCACTGATAGTCCTAACTTGGAAACGGGACAGACTTATGAGAAGATCCAGCCAATGAAGGAAGAAACCAACAAGTTAGTCTCTCAAGGGGAGCCAACCACCCCAATGGGGGGTCCTGCATCAGTCAGTAAATTACCACAGGGAAACCCCTCACCGGCAAATATACAAGCCCCAAAACAATGAAGAAAAGAGAAGAGAAAGGGTTGGAAAGGAAAATGGATCCAACAGCATACTTCAACCATGGCCAGAAACAAACTCCTGACAATTTATCACAGGGAGACTTAAAGGATACAGCAATTCTAGAAGAGGCACAGAATGAACCCAACCACAAGACGAGAGAGAACGCTATTGCGGAAGGATGGCTAGCCCCCAGCAGGCGGACCCATGGCAAAAATCAACTAACACTGATACAAACCCCAAGGACGAGACTCGAGAGGAAGAAGGAAAAACACAACAGGAACTAAATGCAACCACGGGACCTGGCACAGATCCAGTACAGTCTGGCGAAAGGAACCCTCAGACCTTGTTGTAAAGACTCAACTTACAGTATCACTCAGAGATCATCAGACTCAACCAGAATCATCAACCATCGTGTTTCTTCCTGAATACAAATCCAAAGGCCGGGCAGACATGGTAAACAGGTGAAACATCTTACGGCTCCTAACGTCAACCAAGAGTTTGAAGGACTTAAGTTCCCATGATCTGGAATCAATAGAATTTGTGGAGTCAACAGACCATCTAGGAATCGAAGCAACCAAAGCAGTTTGAGCTTCGCCAGATTTATCTAAAAGGATCCTGAACGAGCAAGTACAACCTAATGCCTGGGGCATCAAACTGTTGCCCTTCAACAAACCAAGACACCCGGAACCCTTGCTGGTCGAACCCAAGATCCAATCTGAATCCCGCCAGGATCAGTTCAACGTTTGATCATTCTCAGTGCTGCGGGGGACTCGTAGCACATGCCCCAGGAGAAAAGAGATCACAGTGCAGCCGGGCTTTAGGGCAATAAAACAGGATCCTCAGCTTCAAAAGTGTGGGGATGGCTAGCCAGGACAATAAATACCAAGAGCCATAACCCCTGACTAAACCCGACAACCACACCAAACACAAAAAACACCTTGACTCTCTGCTCCTGGAACATAAATGGCCTGGGAAACAAGACCACAAATCTGGAGTTGCAATCATACCTTCAAAAGTTTGATATCATCTCAATACAAGAGACCTGGTCCGATCAACCAACTCACTTACAAGGATTTAATTTACAACATCTGCCTGCCACCAAAAATGCTAAATTTGGCCATAGTAAAGGAGGTCTCGCAACTTAAACTTCTATAAGGAGCATTTACATAGTTGAAGCACTGCCTATCAAACTAGTGCCTCCCAATATATAATACTAGTTCTCAGAAGAATGACACAAGGGGCGAGCAAAAAAACAATATCTGGTATTAATAAACGTATACCTACATCCACGTGATAAGACCAGGGGCATAACACAGCTCAGAGAAGAACTGTTCAAAATACTAATGAATTAACAAACCACCAACTTACTAATCACCGGTGACTTCAACCTACACATGGTGGGTACAACAGTTGACGATAATCACACGGAAGAACACCCCCTAACATGGAACATAACAGCACAGGAAGGGAACAATTGGGGAAGACACCACCAAGATAGCACAGAAACGTCTTGGGATCCTAGAACAGATGAGCTTCTGCACACTAAATGGTCGAATTCCGGGAGACCGCCCGCCGGCCGCAACATTCCACAATATGGTAACAAGCAACACAATTGATTACACCTTCATCTATCTTCCACTGCTTGGTAAGGTAGCGGACTTCCACATAGGAGCCTTGGATTACAGCGATCACCTGCCACAAGAAACTACAATGAAGATGAAGGTCACAACCCCATCACTGCCAGTAAATGCACAATGCCCTGTTTACACTATTAACAATAAAAGAATAAAATGCAAAATTAATGATCCAGAAAGGCTCCTGGCCTTAGCAAAAACAACTCTTACAAGAAACTCAAACTGCAGAACCTAATACACTAATAAGCTGGGAGAGCTTTACAAAAGCACTAGGAAATGCATGCGCAGATAAAAAGGAACAATAAAACAGGAGAACAACCCATTCCCAAGACAGACCCTCTGCCTTCGTACAAAATGTACAAGTAAAACACCTCAAGAAAGCCATAAACCAAGCACTCCAGAAACTAAAAAGATGAGGCAAGGATCCCATAGCCCTTAATGAACTGAGGCAATTAAAAGCTACTCGCAAAAGACTAATCTGGCAACTCAAAAAAGAAGCAGATGAGTGCTTGTGGGCCAAACTCTTGTATGACATCAAGATTAATAACACCTTATGATTTTGGCAAACAATTAACACCTTGTCTAATCCATCAATTCATGTAATCAACTCACATCTGACTGAAGAAGCTTGGACAACCTTTCTACAATCTCACTTTAACAGAGAACCCGGGACCCAGCTCAACACAAACACAAACCTGGCCAATCTGGGGGCAACAAGACTTCAAAAAGAACCTTTCAACACACCGGTTAGCTCAATATCCATCACTAACAACCAAATTTGTAAATGAATAGCTAAGGACAGACGAGAGAGTGCATCGGGCCCTAATGGGATCCCACCAATCCTGCTCAAACTTGACCAAGAATATTGGGCCGAAGCACTGAAACCAGTCTTTAAAAGGATACTATAAACATCCTCAATTCCAGCATCATGGAGGGGATTCATCCTCTCCCCAATATACAAAAAGGGCAACAGGAATGATCCTAAAAACTATCGGTTAGTAGCCCTGCTAGACAACGTTGCCAAATTCTACGCCAGATTAGTCTTGCATGAATTTACAAACTGGGCTACAGAAAACACAGTCATTCCACTAAATTAAACAGGCTTTTGCAGGCACAAGGGGACCATCACCAATATTCTAACACTCTCACTGATAATTGATGCCAAGATTGCAGCCAAATAACCTCTGTACGTATGCTGTATTGATTACAGCTCAGCATTTGACCACATCAACAGAAACATTCTCTCGCAAAATCTCACAAATCGGAATATCCTGCCACTACTCTTAAAACAGCGAATCCCCTACACTCTAATACGTGGCTCTGAGTAAAATTGGGTGCAGGAAACTAACTGACAAGGGAGATCCCAACGACAACAGGGCTGAAGCAGGGCTGTGTGCTAGCCCCAACACTATTTAACCTCTTCATATCAGACTTGTCAGGCAGACTGGATGAGTGTAACTCACACGCCCCGAAGACGGGGGGCTTGGCCCTCTCAAACATACTATATGCGGATGACCTGGTACTCATCAGCTAAACCGCAATCGGCCTCCAACGTTTACTTGATGCAGCATTTAGCTACTCAGAAGAAAACAGACTGAACATCAACCAGGAAAAAACAAAGGTCATGAGTGTAAATTCACGACGAGCAAAAGTACCCTACCGCTAGCGTCTGGCAACACAACAGCTGGAAGCCGTGCAAGAGTACAAATACTTGGGAGTTATTATTGACAACAAAGGAAATGTTGCTGCCCAAAGAGATGCCATAATAAAGAGGGGGACAGTGACAGCCGTGGCATCAAGAAATTGAAAACACAAAGATCTCTGGCGCAAGCTTCTCCTCGCTGACCCAGGTGATTCAGGCGAAACTGATACCGTCTATCACCTACAGATGCGAGGCTATGAAAGGGAGAGATGCAGGTGCACTGGACAGCACTATATTGAGAGCACTATGAATGATCCTTGGTCTGACCAGATACACAACCCCCTCACAAGTGACTAGAATTTGGATTTCAGAGGCAAGAGCTGGCCCGTAAAGTAGTATATATCAAAAGTTGGTATGAGATTAAAAAGTGGGATCCAGGGACCCTAAGCGCTCATCTATGGAAAGAACTGCAAGCCAAGGAGACGGGCCTTGCCAGATGCTACCTGGAAGACTCCCTAGAGCAATTAGGTCTACGAGGCCTCTGGGAGACATCTGGGTCAAAGGAGATGTAGTAGTCTCTCTAGTCTTTGTTTGGCCTTGGTTGTATGTCTCTATGATGTCACTGCCATGATGATGGAATGTGTATGTTTGAATACTGGGGGGCAGTTATTGTGTTTCCTGGAAGCTGTGGAGATGAACAGACATTAAACCGAACGTTTCCACACTTACCTGCCTCAGTGTGATCACTACAAAATTGGCGACGAGTTGGTCTGTTCCTCTCTCCACCCACATGTGCTGCAGGATTGTTTGACGTGTTCCTGCTTCATCTAAAACCATCAAAGGAGTCTTCCTAATGGAGGACAAAGCAACCCTTTCAGGGAGAGCGCATGGCTGGTTAACTATACAGAGCTATACTAAGGCCATGCCTCAACCGTACCTGAGCATCGGCTTCTCCAAAGCCACCAAGGAGAAATTCCTGAAGCTCTGCCTAGGTATACTACCATCCGCACTACATCTACCACCGTGACTGCGCCCCTTTACTCCATCAACTTGCTGACTGTGGGAAAGGAAAGGAAGACATTCCACACCTGCTCTGTATATGCAGGGCACTACTAAGTGAACGGAGAACACTACTCAGACCACTCTTTAATAGCAAAAGAATATGTTCATGCAGAAAAGCAGGGAAATCAAGTTACTCAGAAGAGGATGTCCAGCTGAGTAGCCGCTTGGTCAAATTCCTGCATACAGCGGAAATAAAAATAAAAGACAAAATAAAATAACATAAGGCAACACAATGGATGGACTGAGCAATCTTCAGGAAGAACATACAGGACGGCGGCCATCCATGCAAACACCAACGCAGTTTTGACTCCAATGGAATACACTACCCAATAGTATGGAAAATGAGCCAACCCAGCAACAACCCAAACTCAATTACTGTTAACCCCAAGACTGTAATTCAATTACACAAGCTGCGCCAGCAAACCTAACTACTGCTAATTTGCACATATATTATGGCATCATTTTTGTCTCTATTGACCGGGACCAGGGATCATAATACCTTGGCGACTCCACAAATGTTAAACTGTACCTTTCAATTTAATACTATTTCTATGTAAACTATTGCTACTGTAACCTTGCAAGAGCCTTGTTACTCCACAAATCTTGACCTTGTATTAGAAATGTTGATATATTTTTTTCCTCTGTTTTATGTAAATTAGTGCAACGGTTTTTATTTATCATGCAAATAAACAATTACTTACTTACATTTGAAATGCCATGAGTGATGTCACTGACCATGTCATGAGTGATGTAATATGTGAGGTCATAAGCAGTGCATTGCAGGGGTGTAAGTTATAGTTAGCTCAGCTAACTATAACTGCTGAATTTCCTTGGTTTTGTACAAGTGAAACCTGAGACTAACTATAACATCCCTGTAACCTTTGGTTTTTCAAGTAAATTTCCAAGGTTTTTTTAATTCCATTTTCTAACTATAGCGTCCCTTTAAGCTTTGGTATTTTCACTGAATATGTATGTGTATATATGTATATATCGTCAATCAGGACGTTACATACCCTGTAGTCTGCCATTTCAAGGAGGTACACCAGAGCAGTTTGACGCATTTAAAGTATTATCTGATAGATACAGTGGTGGCCAACAGAAGGGGTGGGGACAGAGAAGGTACCCTCAGAAAACTAGAAACCCACTACATATTAGATCTGGACTGCAAGTTTCCGGGGGGCCTTAACACAACGGAGGACCTTTACACCTGTTTATAGCTCCCTGTATACCATAAGAGCTTTCTGTCTTAAAATGATGAAATATTCAAGTAAGAGACCCACTATTTTTTGTGCCATAAGAGTTAGAGTGCTCATTAGAGAACTATTGAGCCCACTTTACATATGAATGTATTACAAGAGCAGGTTATGAATCAATGTAACATAATCGCATCGTATTTAAATGAGGATGTATTGAAGGAAAAAAATGAAATCATTATTATAATTTGAAACTGCCAGACCAACCTGATCCACAAATACAGTGGTTTTTTAATTACACTTTACACACTTTTTGCATTTTTTGCACTTCATTTAGGAAACATTAGACAAATATACTTGTCATCTGTACTGTAGCTAGATGCATTTGCACTTTATTAGACCTTGTGGTAAAAACAGTAGGGAAGCAACAACCATGAGTCATTCTAAACCGGCTAAAACGTATATAAAAACGTTTTGCACATTCATTGCTCAAGTCGGATATTGAAGTTAGTCTTTAGAAAAATGCATATGATATTATTTAGAGAGAACTATATAAAATTGTTTTTCGAACTGTTTTTAAAACTATTTCAAGTCTTTTGATATTTATCATGTATTTATTTGACTATTTATGTGGCATTATGCTCTTTCACAAATATGACAAGTGGTGAATCTGTTGTTTACCACTCGCAAGAGAGCTTCAAAAGTATGTTTTCACTTTCCATGATTTAGCATTTGTTTCCGGGCACGTAGCACTTTAAAAAGCAAAAAATGTCAGGCAGCGTTTGTCATGTGATCAAGGTCCGGACGGACCGAAACGCGTAATGGCCGGCGAATAAAATCATCGTACCTGCACGAAGTTTGTGGTCCGCGCCTGCTTTTTGCTGAGGATTGCATCAACAGGAGCATCTACACATTGTATATTACCTACTGGCGTTCGCCAGTAGGTAGTTATAGTTAGGACCTTGTTTCTATTCAAACAGTGTTTTTTCTTTTGCCAATATCTTTGGCGCCGTTTGACGAATCTCCGCGAAATTGTCAAAACTAATGGTTCACTCAGGTCAGCTCCTGTCTTGAAAGTTTCAGGGTGATTCGTCAAGCGGGGGCTGATAAAAAAGGGGGGTCCCAAACGCGTTTCCCCCATTTTAATTTCCATAGGAAATTTTGGAACAGGCTACAGCCTGAACTGCTAAACGGAATTACACCAAATTTGGCAAAAAGGTAGCTCTTGGTTCAGAAAGCGACCTTTTTTTAAAATGGTGTAATTCCATTCAGTAGTTCCTGAGAAATTAAAAAAATAAAAATGTATATATCTGAGCACCAAGGAGGATTCGCGACTCCTCCCAAGCACGAGCTGACTTCTGATTGGCTGCCAACACTCCAAAGCAGAATGTGTTGGCAGCCATCTTGTGACTTGGCTCCCGCCCTGTCATAGCAAACACTGCTTCGCTTCATGGAAGCGAGAGCAGGAAACCTGCTCTCGTTTCCATGAAGCGAAGAAGATTGCTTTTGGGCAAGGGGAGCTGCATGTTAGCATCCCCCCACGGTCCCCATTGCAAAGGGCTGGCCCCGGGGATGGGGTCCCCGGGGCCAGAAGTGGCCTGGGAGGGGGGCCACGTGGACCCCTCCCTTTAATTTAAAAATAAAAAATGGCCAGGCCCAGGAGGATGGGGTCCCCATGGCCGAAATCGGCCTGGGGAGGGGGGCCGTGTGCCCCCCTCCTTAAATTTAAATATAAAATGGCCAAGCCCCGGGGGATGGGGTCCCCGGGCCAATAGTGGCCTAGGGAAGGGGGGGCCACATGGTTCCCCCCTTCCCTATAAATTTTTTTTTTTCAAAAAGAGGCCATGCCCCATGGGATGGGGTCCCCGGGACTAGAAGTGGCCCAGGGAAGGGGGGCCAGGCGGCCCCCTTCCCTATAAATATATATATAAAAAAGGAGGCCATACCCTGGGGGATGGGGTCCCCGGGGCCCAAAAAATATTAAAAGATGGGGGGCCACACAGCCCCCCTTCTAAAAATATATTTTTTAAAAAGCCGGCATCTCGCTGGAGGCCCCGCCCCCTCCCTGCACCACTCTGCAAATGTGCCCCCTGGCACGTTCTAAATTGGGGAATTAAGTCCCCTTGAATACTGAGGGTCCCTGGGGGCCAACTAGCCCACCAGGTACCTCCAGTAAGCGCCACATGGCTGGATTGCAGAGAGGTGGTCTGAGGCACCGCCCCTTTTTACACCACTCTGCAAATGCGCCTGTTGGCGCACTGCTGGTGGGGCGATGAGGTCCTCTTTTGTCCTGAGGACCTCAGGACACAAGTGGACTTGATCCCCCAAGCAGCAGTGCGTCACGAGTCATGTTTGCAGAGTCGTGTTAAAAGGGGGCGTGGCCTTTTAGCACTCTCAGCAATCTAGCTGTATGGGGCTTACTGGAGGTAACAGGAGGGCTAGTTGGCCCCCAGGGACCCTCAGGAGGAAAGGGGACTTCATCCCCCAACCAAGAGCGCGCCAGGAGGCGCGTTTGCAGAGTGGTGGAGGAAGGGGGCGTGGCCTGTGTCCACCTCTCAGCAATCCCACTGTGTGGGGCTTACTGGAGGTAAGAGGTAGGCTAATTGGCCCCTAAAGGACCCACAGCAGCGAAGGGGACTTCAATCCCCATCCAAGAGCTTGCCAGGGAGCGCATTTGCAGAGTGGTGGGCAAAGGGGGCATGGCCTGCTATGAGAACTTAGCAATCCTGCTGTGTGGGACTTACTGGAGGTAATAGGAGGGGTAGTTGGCCCCCAAGAATATCCTTGGGGGCCAACTACCCCTCTTGTTACCTCCAGTAAGTCCCACACAGTGGGATTGCTAAGACCTCTTCGGAGGCCATGCCCCCCTTTCTCCACCACTCTGCAAACGCGCCTCCTGGCAGACTACGGGATGGGGATAAAGTCCAATTTACTCCTGAGGGACTTTGGGGGCCAAGAAGCCCTCCTGGTACCTCACGTAAGTCCTACGCAGCGGAATTCCTGAGCGCTGATCGGAGGCCCAGCACCCTTTCTCCAACACTCTGCAAACGCGACTACTAGTTAAAGAAGTGTTTGCAATGTAATAGGTTTCGCATTTGCGAGAGTTAGAGCTATTGGCGTTGTAAATGTAAACGTTTTTTACTAATGTTTTTTGGAGTGGAGTGGATGTACGTTGTGTGTAGTGGAATTATGTGGTATGTTGTGCAGTGAAATTATGTGGTTAGAAAGTATGTGGTGTTTGGTGTATAAGAATTATGTAGAGTGGGATTATGTGTTATGGAGAGTAATTATGTGGTATGGTAGTCTGTGTTGTGGAGTGGTAACCTCAGGTTTAGTCTTCCTCGTTTCCATAGAAGCTCAACTATGAACTCAGTGAGACACAAAAAGAAGGAATCACTGAGGAGCACTTGTGGACCTAGTCAGAGGTATGAGCAGGGCCCTGGAATTATGCGACTGTTTGGCTGCACCGACTTTCGCACAATTATACATTTTCCGCATTAGCCATATAATTCATCATCTGCTCCCTAATCTGCAGATTTGAACAAAAAAAGCCTTGTTTCTAGCTCAAATGTTACCAAAAATGCAGCGAAAAGTGTTACAGTGTGGTGGAAGGCCGTTTGCAAACCTAGAATGGTCACCTGTTACTTATTGCTAAATGTGGGTGTTAAATTGGTACTAATGGTGTGCAAGCCACTCTTGCTTTCTTCTGCGCCTCTCTTGCCTCTTTCTGCATTTCTGTTGCCTCTTTCTGCACATTTCTTTCTTTTTCTGCACTTCTCTTGCCTCTTTCTGCAAATCTCTTCTACTTTCTGCACCTTTCTTGCCTCTTTCTGCACGTCTGTTGCCTCTTTCTGCACCTCATTTGCTTCTTTCTGTACCCCTCTTGCCTCTTTCTGCACCCTTCTTCCCTCTTTCTGCACCTCTCTTGCCTTTTTCTGTACCCCTCTTACGTCTTTCTGCACCTTTTTTGCCTCTTTCTGCACCTCTGGTCCTTCTTTCTGCACTTCTTTTGTTTCTTTCTGCACCTGTCTTGCTTCTTTCTGCACCCGTCTTGCCTCTCTCTCCACCTCTCTTCCCTCTTTCTGCACTTCTGTTGCTTCTTTCTGCACTTATCTTGCTTCTTTCTGCACCTCACTTGCCTCTTTCTGCACCTCTATTGCCTCTTTCTGCAGTTCTCTTGCCTCCTTCTGCACTTCACTTGCCTCTTTTTGTAACTCTCTTGCCTCTTTCTGCACCTCTCTTGCCTCTTTCTGCACCTCACTTGCTTCTTTCTGCACCCCTTTTGCCTGTTTCTGCACACCTCTTCCCTCTTTGTGCAACTCTCTTTCCTCTTTCTACACCTCTCTTCCCTCTTTCTGCCCCACTCTTGCCTCTTTCTGTACCTCTGTTCCTTCTTTCTTAACCTGTCTTGTCTCTTTCTGCACCCTTCGTGCCTCTTTCAGCACCTCTGTTGCTTCTTTCTGCAGTTCTCTTCCTCTTTCTGCACCCCTCCTGCCTCTTTCTGTACCCCTCTTGCCTCTTTGTGCACCTCTCTTACCCCTTTCTGCACCCCTCTTTTTCCACCTCTGTTGGTTCTTTCTGCACCTCTTTTTCTTCGTTCTGCACTTCACTTGCCTCTTTCTGTACCCCTCTTGCTTCTTTCTGCACCTCTGTTGGTTCTTTCTGCACTGCTCTGGCTTCTTCCTGCACCTCTGTTCCAAATTTCTACATCCCTCTTGCCTTTTTCTGCACCCCTCTTCCCTCTTTCTGCACCTCTCTTGCCTCAGTCTGCCCACCTGTTCCCTCTTTCTGCACCCCTTCTGCCTGTTTCTGCAACTCGCTTGCGTCTTTCTGCAGTTCTTTTGCCTCCTTCTGCACCTCACTTGCCTCTTTTTGCACCTCTGTTGGTTCTTTTGCACTGCTCTTGCTTCTTTCTGCATCTCTTTTGCAAATGTATGCATCCCTTTTGCTCTTTCTATACCCCTCGTCCCTCTTTCTGTACCTCTCTTGCCTCTGTCTGCACACATGTTCCCTCTTTCTGCACCCCTTTTGCCTGTTCTGCAAGGGTGCAGAAAGAGACAAGACACCTGTCTTGTCTCTTTCTACACCCTTCGTGCCTCTTTCAGCACCTCTGTTGCTTCTTTCTGCAGTTCTCTTCCTCTTTCTGCACCCCTCCTGCCTCTTTCTGTACCCCTCTTGCCTCTTTGTGCAACTCTCTTACCCCTTTCTGCATCCCTCTTGCCTCTTTTTCCACCTCTGTTGGTTCTTTCTGCACCTCTTTTTCTTTGTTCTGTACTTCACTTGCCTCTTTCTGTACCCCTCTTGCCTCTTTCTGCACCTCTGTTGGTTCTTTCTGCACTGCTCTGGCTTCTTCCTGCACCTCTGTTCCAAATTTCTGCATCCCTCTTGCCTTTTTCTGCACTCCTCTTCCTTCTTTCTGCATCTCTCTTGCCTCAGTCAACCCACCTGTTCCCTCTTTCTGCACCCCTTCTGCCTGTTTCTGCAACTCGCTTGCGTCTTTCTGCAGTTCTCTTGCCTCCTTCTGCACCTCACTTGCCTCTTTTTGCACCTCTGTTGGTTCTTTTGCATTGCTCTTGCTTCTTTCTGCACCTCTTTTGCAAATTTCTGCATCCCTCTTGCCTCTTTCTATACCCCTCGTCCCTCTTTCTGCACCTCTCTTGCCTCTGTCTGCATACATGTTCCCTCTTTCTGCACCCCTTTTGCCTGTTTCTGCAACTCTCTTGCCTCTTTCTGCAGTTCTTTTGCCTCCTTCTGCACCTCTCTTGCCTCTTTCTGCACTTCTATTGCCTCTTTCTGCACCTCTCTTGCTTCTTTCTGCACCCCTGTTGTCTCTTTCTGCACCCCTGTTGTCTCTTTCTGCACTAGTCTTCCCTCTTTCTGTACCTCTCATGCTTCTTTCTGCACCTCACTTGCCTCTTTCTGCACCTCTATTGCCTCTTTCTGCAGTTCTCTTGCCTCCTTCTGCACTTCACTTGCCTCTTTTTGTAACTCTCTTGCCTCTTTCTGCACCTCTCTTGCCTCTTTCTGCACCTCACTTGCTTCTTTCTGCACCCCTTTTGCCTGTTTCTGCACCCCTCTTCCCTCTTTGTGCAACTCTCTTGCCTCTTTCTACACCTCTCTTCCCTCTTTCTGCACCACTCTTGCCTCTTTCTGTACCTCTGTTCCTTCTTTCTTCACCTGTCTTGTCTCTTTCTGGACCCTTTGTGCCTCTTTCAGCACCTCTGTTGCTTCTTTCTGCAGTTCTCTTCCTCTTTCTGCACCCCTCCTGCCTCTTTCTGTACCCCTCTTGCCTCTTTGTGCACCTGTTTTACCCCTTTCTGCACCCCTCTTGCCTCTTTTTCCACCTCTGTTGGTTCTTTCTGCACCTCTTTTTCTTCGTTCTGCACTTCACTTGCCTCTTTCTGTACCCCTCTTGCCTCTTTCTGCACCTCTGTTGGTTCTTTCTGCACTGCTCTGGCTTCTTCCTGCACCTCTGTTCTAAATTTCCGCATCCCTCTTGCCTTTTTCTGCACCCCTCTTCCCTCTTTCTGCACCTCTCTTGCCTCAGTCTGCCCACCTGTTCCCTCATTCTGCACCCATTCTGCCTGTTTCTGGAACTCTCTTGCCTCTTTCTGCAGTTCTCATGCCTCCTTCTGCACCTCACTTGCCTCTTTTTGCACCTCTGTTGGTTCTTTTGCACTGCTCTTGCTTCTTTCTGCACCTCTTTTGCAAATTTCTGCATCCCTCTTGCCTCTTTCTGTACCCCTCGTCCATCTGTCTGCACCTCTCTTGCCTCTGTCTGCACATATGTTCCCTCTTTCTCAATCAATCAATCAATCAATCAGGGAATTGTAAGCGCGCTACTCACCCGTGAGGGTCTCAAGGCGCTGAGGAGGGGGGTCCGCAGATCTGTTTAGCCGAAGAGCCAGGTCTTGAGGGTCTTCCTGAAGGTGTTCAGGGAGGGGGCGCCCCTTTTGCCTGTTTCTGCAACTCTCTTGCCTCTTTCTGCAGTTCTCTTGCCTACTTCTGCACCTCTCTTGCCTCTTTCTGCACTTCTATTGCCTCTTTCTGCACCTCTCTTGCTTCTTTCTGCACCCGTTGTCTCTTTCTGCACCCCAGTTGTCTCTTTCTGCACTTGTCTTCCCTCTTTCTGCACCTCTCTTGCTTCTTTCTGCACTTCTCTTGCCTCTTTCGGCACCTCTGTTGCTTCTTTCTGCACTTCTCTTGCCTCTTTCTGCACCTCTGAGTTAGAGGTAGTTTTAATCCCCCTGCCCTGTTATGTACTAGGGCCTTACAGGGGAGGTCATGCCAATCACAGGGGTACCCCAACCCGAAGTGTACCCTAGTGTATGTAGGTGCTTTCACTGTATTCTAAGTGTCTTTCAGCATAGCACTGGCTCCGGCCTTGTTAGTCAGAGTCAGTTACCACCAGTACCAGTCAGCAAAAAGTTGGAGGCACAGGATGACTTTGCAACAAGGCCGCTTTCTGCACCTCTGTTGGTTCTTTCTGCATATCTCTTGCTTCTTTCTGCACTTTTCTTCGTCTTTCTGGACTTCTGTTGCCTCTTTCTGCATTTCTCTTGCTTCTTTCTGCGCCTTTCTTCCTCTCTCTGCACATGTCCTACCTCTGTAGGCATAGTTAGAAATTAGCATTTAAAAAACCTTTGAAATTCATTGAAAAAACCATAGGTTTCAGGGACGTTATAGTTAGAAATTAGCATTTAAAAAACCTTTGAAATTCACTGAAAAAACCATAGGTTTCAGGGACGTTATAGTTAGAAATTAGCATTTAAAAAAACATAGAAATTCACTGAAAAAACCACAGGTTTCAGGGACGTTATAGTTAGTTGGACATTTTAGTCGTACAAAACCAGAGAAATTCGGCCGTTATAGTTAGTTGAGCTAAGTATAGCTCGCGCCCCCGCAATGCACTGCTGATGACATCACATATTACATCACTCATGACATGGTCAGTGACATCACTGATGACATCACTCAAGACATCTCAAATGACATCACTGATGACATCATCCACATGATCCTCTGATGCACCTCCTCACAGCCTAATATAACCTTTGATACACAAACTCTAAATACAGACTGCCATTCTCGAAACTAGCTCCTTGAACCCTTTGCTGCACATGATTTCACAATTCTCCTCAACCATGATATAATGTACTCTTGTTCAACGGGCTTAACTAAGTCCCTGTATCCAGCCTACACTCCATTGGTGTCAGCCTGAACTTGTAACTTTGCCCTGGTCCAACGTGACCAGATAACCACAGTTGGTGGTTTGGGCTTCTAGGCACTATTGTTACTTTGAAATAGCATATCTCCAGTTCTACAGAATGGATATTTGTTGTTTTGGTCTCCAAGAGTTTATTACATTTTGCTCTATGTTTCAAAATTGTTGTGGGATTTGTCTTTGGTTGTGTTTTCATTTCTTAATGTTGGAAGTGCTGCATAAATACTTTACATATTGCCTCTAAGTTAAGCCTAACTGCGTTGCGGCAGGCTACCTGAGGGTTAAGCAGAGGTTAATTTGGGGTTTGCTTGTGATTTTCCCTGACAGAAATTGTGGTTTCTGCTTGAGTAGGGTTTCACCCGCTCAACCATTAGCACAATTTCCAACAGATACTCCTTCAGTGTGCGTGATGGAACCTGCTATTGCTAATAACAATGTGATAACTGTTCTATGTGAATGATTAAATCTTGGACTGCTGCTATCTATGCGCAACCTGTTTTGTGGGTGATGGTAGCAAGATCCGCCCACGACATTGTGGCAACTGTTACTGTGCACAAGAAAAACGTGCACTGCTAATGCCCATGTGGTATCTATTCTCCGTGTACGAGGAAAGATTGCACCTCTTTGCCCATGTGGTACCTGTTTTCTGTATATGAAGGAAGCATGCATTCTTGCTATGTTGTACGTGCTGTGTGTATGCAAGAGATGCTTGCACTCCCTTGTACTGTGTGCTAACCTTGTATCCTGTCTCTCTCTCTCACACACACACACAAACACACAATAAGAGATGCAGTAGCAGTGCAAGAGTCCCTATGTGGAAGCATCTCCTACTCCAACCCCTGTGCGGCCTCCTCTGTGAATTACTTAAGCTTGAGAACTGCTTCTCAATACACAAAAGCAAAAAACTATTGGCTTTGGAAATACGCATACCAAAATGGTAGCTGGTAAGTGAGCACAAGGGCATGGTACCTAAGACATCCCAGCACTTCCATCCTTTCTTTCTCTGCCATGTACTCATAACAACCTCTAAGTGGTGCACACAGCATGGGTTTCCCTATTATAGTGTTTGAAATGCATTACCCAGCATTCAAGTGCTGGAGTTTGACTCCTCTCGGTTATTGTCTTTGAAGTGAAGGATGCTCGTTTACACAGCAGGACCATTTACCACCTGTCTGCGTGGTAATTGTCGGGTTGCGCAGCCAGACGATTTTCACAATCCTAACACATTACTGAAGTGTGTTCAATAGAACTATATCATATGAGTGAAGTATCCACAGCATACAGTGCTTTCCCATTCCACTTGGCGTTTGCACAGTTTTACTGTTCCATATAGGTTGCCTTAGAAATAATTAATTTATTTTTAAGCAAAGTTTGCGAGCTAATTAATCAATCAGCGGCTTACAGCGCAATTAGAATAATTGGTGGCTCGGTAACCCTTTCCTTTCCTGAGTCAGTCTTCGTGTTAAAGATCTATGTAAGTTTATAGGGCTTTTTGAAAGGCGAAATAGGGCCATGCATGTGCACCACAGGCTTCCTCTTCTACCACACTAGTATCACAGGAGTAAGTAGAGACGTGACCTATAGATAAACATATAATGAAAAAATTAGCACCAGAGTGGGTTTGTCTAGCATGTGCTCTGAGCATGTTAGCACGATGTAGCACTTGGGTAACCAGTCCATTCTTGGCACTTTGGATCGAATCGGGACTAAACTATACCCATGCACAAGCATCCAGACCGGAGAGTCACCACTGCTGAAGTTATTGTCTGTGTTTTATGCTTGTGCAAGTGGGTCATTTCAAAGGAGCATAGGCAGTGGCAGCTGGCATCTACAGGGAGGGGGGATGGGGGCGCGAACGCAGAAAATATAAAAAAATAAATACAAATAAAACATACCTTACGCAATATCCTCTCTCTGCACCTCTTCTTTACTGGAACCGGATACTGGAACTCTCTTGTCCAGTCCTGGCGCTGCTCACATGCAGCATGTGAGCAGCGCCAGGATTGGTGGGAGCGGCCTCACTCGGCGCTCCACAGTGCTCTGGAGGCCTGCACTTAGTCTCAACCCAGCTGTCTTAAGACAGCTGGGTTGAGAGGTTTAAAGTACGCATGTATGGCTGGCCGTCAAGACGGCCAGCCAAAAAGACGTGCACACTTTAAACAGTGCATTAGACAGCCCACCCTCCTCCCTGCTGCTGTCACTCAGCAGCAGCCCCGCCCCCGTCCTGAAGCTCAGCTCAGGACTGTGGATGAAAAATAAAATGCTAATAAATTACCATTTTATTTTTCATCTCTGGGGATTTGGGGGGGAATTTTAAGTGGAGCAACGCTCCTCCTCTCCAACAGAGGACCTGCCCCTGATCATAGGTGTGTCATTTCCAGAGAGAATGTTGTAGCTTCAGCCAGGGTAGATCAACAACCTTGTCTAGGAAGTACTGGAAACTATGTTGGATGACATTTCACCCTACATTTAATTACTAAAAGACACAGCAGCGTTCATCACTGTTAAATCTCTTTTTTAGGCTCTTGCTCTGCTCCCTCATATGTTCAGTGCTATTAGTAGCACTCACATATGTAGCATCCCTCTGAAACTAAACCAGCAAATGTTTCAAAGCCTTTCTTGGTTCCTGACCAGTGACGAACGGTAATTTTACCAGGGATGGGGGTGGCGGGCCACACTCACATATACATACACACTCACACCCATGCATTCACACATGCACACAAAAACAGCCATTCACAACACTCACTAACAAATACACATACATTCATCCATACACGCATGCATGCACCAAACATACAAAATAAACATAAAACTTGCCTTCACTGTAAAGAGGGAAATCACTGAGGTCCCAGGAGGGTTGGGACTGCTGCCTTCTCGCATTGGCTGACCCAAGGTCATCCAATGCGAGAAGACAACAATCCCTCCCTCGTCGCAGAGTGGGATGGGGTCAGTGAGACTGCTGACCCCACTCCGCTCTGTGAGGTGGTGTCACTAATTGACACACCCCTGGGCACTGGAGGGCTTAAAACTCCGCCTCGTAACGAGGGGTAGGGCCTCAAGGCACTTTTGCCAGGCTGAGAAAGTCACGCCCACAGGGCTGTGAAAGCCACAGCTTGGCAAAGTTCCGCTCAGGCAGCCAGGAGCATGCACATTTAGCAAACGTCTAGCTCCTGGCTGCCTGACCTGAACAAAAAGAGACTATGTCAGACTGACCTTTGCTCAGCCAGACAGACATACTTCTTGCTGCTAAAAAGATGGGGGCGTGGCCTATACGGACGGGACGCTGCTGTTCCTGGCATGACTCTTACAGCCTACAGAGCAGCAGCTGTCCACACATCATAGTGGACATGCAGGAGCAGACCAACCTGCATACCTTCTGAAATCATGGGTACTACCTCTACACTGCAACCACAAGGGAATGAGGAGTAGAACTACCACAGAGCATGCTCAAGAACAAAAATACTACTGAAAAGTCTATTCGAATACTGAAAATATTAGTTTAATGAATGGCTGTGTCTAGGAATAAAATAATGCACAGACACTGCAAACTTTTTTTCAAATAACTTATTTTGATCTAATGTGAATGTTTGGACTGCTGCGTAGTTTACGACTTTAGCGTAACTCTACCAGGGGTGCTTTCCCACCTACAGGTGACACGGGTAAACTTGGTCTAATGCACCAGCAATAAATACAAGTTATTGTAGCCCCGCAAAACACTATTTAATGTGTAATTGACATAGAAGTATTGCTTTTGGGTTTCTAACAATCCCCTAAAGGGATCAGGGGCACAGTGGAAACAGTAACACACCTTATTTTGTTATTTGCAGTTTCACACACACACTACTAAGAAGAAAAAACACTTTTAAGTTAAAAGTATTTGCTACTACAGGAACAATCTGCTTATTTCTCAGTACATCTAAAATAACTACACAGAACATTATAAAAACAGCAACCATACACGTTATATGTAACAAGAATAAAATTAACATTTCTAGCATTGTTAAAAGGCCATTTAAGTTTCATCTAGAACACTACACCCTGATGCCTGCTTCTGTGCACTATACTGTGAGAGCATGAAAGGCAGAGCAACTTGCAGTCTAGAGTTTCTTAGGGAGAAGAGACACACTGCATACCTTGTTGACAGTAAAGGCTGTCTTTATCAGCGGAGGCATGAAGACAATGTTCTCTGCAAAGGGCAAACACCCACTGCGGTAGCAATCAGTCGGTCTTCCTCCGGGACTTAGCTTTATCAGCTTTAGGCGAACCGTAGTATCTGCAAAGTGTGAAGTGTGCTGGCAATAGGTAAGACCGTCTCTGGCAGAATCTCGGGCGATAATCTGGGCAAAGGACCTCTCCTAACAAGAGATCAAGTGGCAGTCTATATCGCCTAAATCTTATGGAATTCCTGACTTAAGTTTAGGAATGTCTGATATAGATTATGTGCCTCAAGGTATTCATTGCAGATGTTTTCTTATGAACATATAAGGGAAAAAGGACGTCAATTCAGATGACACTATTTTGGTTTAATGTCTGTATGTGTTCTTATTTAACCTTGACGTGGTAGGAAGTAGACATTTGACCCAGAGAATGTTGCATTAGATGTTACATCTATGTCATTGAAGAACTTGAGGATATCACAGCTCCTAGAAAGATAAGGTCTGGCGACATGTGCATTAAAAGGCATACATGACAATGATTCTGCATAAATCAGGGACTGTGGCGATATCCATTGTCTAATTGAAGGAAGATGGCAGCCTCCATGGACTAAGATTGATTCGGGGCCTACATAAGATGGAGTCGGATCTTAGGGACTTTACATCAGGACAATTCAAATATCCTGCATAAGAGTATTATTTATCTAGGTGTAACAAAAATTATCAAAAAAACTGTTTCCATTTGTTTTTTTAAAAATATCTCTTTATTGATCAGCTTGCAACAGAATGATACAGAGCCCAGAGGCCGGGGCCAATCAATTCGGATGGAGCAAATAGGCAATAGAAGCATTTTTACACTTAAAGCAATTCCCAATAAGAGCAGACCCACCACCCTCCCCACCCCAGAACCCGGCACTGAGAAAGTTATTCTTGAACCCAATGTCTCAGACAATCTAGACACAAAACAATCCTCAAAGGTGGCCCCGTCCCAACTCCTCAAGCAACCAGTAAGTCATTTCCACTGTCTACTGCAAATCAGGATGTCCAAGCAGGTACCCCGTGAGTTGAGCACAGAAGTCCTTGGGCAGCGAGGCCTCTGGTAACTCCTCCGCATAAGCCTCCAATTGTTCCCTGCAGTACAGCAGATCACTGACCCATTTTTTTTACTGTCGGGATAGTTTTGGCGCCCCAGCATTGCGCAACCGCTCGCTTAGCAAACAGAAGAGAGACAGCCACCAGTCTGCCATTGCCTGGCTTCAAGCGCTTCACCCAACCCAGTAGGCAGACATCCGGCGCACACACCACAGTCTCCAGCACCACATCCGTGAGCACTCTTGTAACCTGGTTCCAGAATGCATGTATACCAGCGCAGCACCATGCAAGATGCAGAAAATCCGCATCATCCTGTCCACATCTCACGCAGAGAGCATTCTCCCGCAGACCAAATGTACGCAGCTGAAGAGGCGTATAGTATAGCTGGTGTAAGTATTTGAAGTGAATAATGCGGAGGTTGCAGTTCGCCGTCAGGCGACCTTTCAGCATGCAACAAAACTTCCAGGCATCCAGTGTAAATGAGGCCCCTAGCGCTGCATGCCACTTGTTGTAGGAGGGAGTTTCGGTAATGTCCAGTTCCCTCAGAGATGTATTATATAATTTGGTTAATAGCCCTTACGTGCTTCGCCTGCCAGCACCGCCTGCAGTGCCTGCATCGTCCTCGGTTCCGCTGGATAATCAGGATAGATATCTCGGACAGCCTGCCTCACACGTACATATGTGAACCCCAGCATCATATTGTGCTCCCGCCCAACCTGTATCTCCGACAGTGGCCGGAACTGGCCATGCTTATAGAGGACGCCCAGCTGTGTAATCCCCGCAGTTCTCATGGCACTCACTGCGGCCTGCTCCTGTGTGGCGGAAATATGCGGATGAGCCGCAAGCGGCAGTGCAGGAGCGTAGAGATAGTCTAATTGTGCCCTTCTGGCAAGAGCTTTCCATGCCCACGCAGTGCATTGGACAGGGTTGATTTTGGTCCGCGGCCCACCACTTCCGCCCGATAGGGCAGCCGCCACCAGCCGCACAGGTAGCACCGAATTCGCCTCTACTGCGACGTGTGGCTGAAACTGCTGCGGGAAGTACCAATAGTGCGCAAACTGCGCCTGAGCACATAAGTAGTAGAGCCTCATATCAGGTGCTTCAAATCCACCCCGCTCAAATGGCTGCACCAGCAGGTTCCAACTGCACCTAGGCTTTTTACCACCCCAGACAAACGACAACAGAGCTGACTGCAGCGTATTGAACAAGGCGATATTCAGGCGAATCGGGATGTTGACGAACAAATAAAGAAGTTTAGGCAGAACCGTCATTTTAAGGACTGCTATTCGATCCGCTAGAGAAAGTGGTAATTTAGCCCATCGCGCAGCCTGGTCGGCAATCTTAGTGATAACCCTGCCATAATTCGAAGAAATCACCACATCGGGATCTCTATGTAACCATATACCTAAATACCGTACCGGGTCAGTGGACCACGTCAGAGGGAAGTCCAGATCCACCTTGCGGGTACCAACCATCAGCGGGAACACCATCGATTTTGTCCAATTGATACTTAAACCAGAATATATTTCAAACTTTACGTATTCGGGGAGTAATTCCGGCAAAACGTGGTCGGCTCGGGGACGTACAGCAGCATGTCGTCAGCGTACAGCGAGACTATTAGCGGCCGCTGACGAAAACGCAACGCCGCCGGCGCATGTCGCTGGTGCAGTTTACAAGCCAGAGGCTCTAGCGCCAATGCAAAAAGTATTGGTGACAGAGGGCAACCCTGCCGCGTACCTCTATTTATCGGAAACGTTTCAGACACCCAGCCGTTCACGCGTATCTGCGCCACCGGCACAGCATATAGGAGATGGATCCATTTGAGAAAGAAGGGAGGCAGGCCCATGCGCAGCAGCACAGTGAACATATACTCCCACTGCAGAGAGTCGAACGCCTTTGCGGCGTCAAGTAGCACCGCTACCGCTTGAAAATCCGCCTCAAAATAGTGCACGTGGCAAAAACAGTACGCAAGTTGTGCGTCGTTGATCTACTGGGCACAAAGCCCGAATGATCCGGGAGTACCAGGCTAGGGACTAGGGGCTGGAGTCTACTAGCTATCATCTTTGCCAGAATTTTGGCGTCAATATTAATAATGGATAGGGGACTGTAGGAGTCACACACATTGGCAGCTTTGTCCGGTTTCAAGAGCATAACAATGAGCGCCTCTCTGAGTGTGGGAGGAAGCGTGCCAGTGTCATACGCCTCCGCAAAGACGTCCAATAGTCTAGGGGCCAGTTCGTCTGCGTAGGTCTTATAGAACTCGCTCGGGAGTCCATCAATGCCTGCAGCCTTGCATGTCGGGAGCGACATGATAGCGAGTTTGACATCGTCGACATCAAAGGGCTGCGTGAGATATTCACGCTGGTCGACGGACAGCCAACCCAGCGCAATGTCATCCAAATAGAGGTTGATGTCGTCTGTCGGCACCTGAGGCTGACCCCTATAAAGATCAGAGTAGAAGTCTAGCACGACCCTACTAATCTCTGGGGTACTGAAGTGCGCATCACCCTCTTTGTCTAGCATTTCGGTGATGTATTCCTGCCCTCGAGGCGCGGCCAGCTTCTGCGCAAGGGAACGGCTGGGCCGTCCCCCTTCCCCATAGTAACGGGCCGTGCTTTGACGAGATCTATGTGCCAACTCTTGGTCTACGGTCTCATTGTGTTCTGAAACCAGATCACGAATCGCTGCCAGCTTTTCTGAAGCAGGATTCCGCTCATAGTCACGCTCCAACGTGGATATTTCCGCAGCGAGTTTACTGATTCTGCGGCGTAAGTCTTTCAAGACCCCAGCCTGCGCCCCAATGCACACGCCCCGTATCGTGACCTTGAATGCCTCCCAGAGGACTCCCGCACTATCCACCGTGCCAGCATTTTCCTTAAAATAGTTGCGAATCGCCTCGCCAACTGTGCACTTAAAAACCGGATCAGTCAGTGAAGTTTGTTGTAGACGCCACGCAAACGGGGGCCTCTCGCACTCGGGGACGCGCAGCCCGATCAGGACTGGGGAGTGATCAGATAGCATCTTAGCCAAATGACTGACATCAACCACCCAGGTGCAGACAGCTTCAGAGACAAGCCAGTAGTCCAAGCGGGACCACGTACCATGAACCGTAGATATAAAGGTGCTTTCACGTGCCTCAGGGTGTCGCATACGCCAAATGTCAAAGAGATTCCCAGCTTCCAAAAGCCCCAGTAAAGCATTGGTCCCCTGCCTGCGTCTCGCCTCCCCACTGCCCACTCTGTCTGCCATTATATCGAGGCAGGTATTAAAGTCGCCCCCCCATATAATTTCAGCAGAAGGAAACCTAGATATACGGCGCCACACATCCGCAAAGAAAGAATGGTCATCCACATTCGGGCCATACACATTAACCAGCAGTACTCCCACACCGCCAAGCTTACCATGAACAATGGCCACTCTGCCCTGCTCGTCTGTCTCAGACCTAAGGACAGTAAAGGGAACCCCCTTCTTAATGGGAATTAGCACCCCACGAGAGTAGGAGGTGTAGGAGGAAGCAATTCTGACCCCAGCTCACTGCATACCCACATTTTGCTCAGAGATCTTCGTAAGGTGCGTCTCTTGCAGAAAGGCTACCTGGACATCTAATCTGTCCAGATGGGCCAGAACAGAACGGATTTTCTTGGGATTGTTTAAGCCGCGTACGTTCCAGGTAACGAGCTTTAGGTTACCACCTGTACCCTGCAGTTAACAGTATATACGTAACAGTGTGATGTCCAATTACAAAAATGCGTTTCCAGGGTTCAAAGTCAGTGCCATAACAAAGTGCCACCGAACCCCACCTCCCTCTACCCCCCCACCCACTTCAGCGAACCCAACTTGCCAAAGCCATCCCATCCCTGAGAAAAAATACCCCAACATAAAAAACCAACAACTTGTAGCAAATGGGGATCTCCCATGCGGGGTGCATCAGAGAGCTACTATCCTCCTACAGTGTAGGAGGTGGCTGAACCAGTCTATTACCTGTGCCAGGATATAAACACGCAGTTGGAAACAACATAATGCATCTCCGCCCTCCAACAGATAGCAGTTCACCCCACCCAACAGGTAAGTAGCCATCACAATGAGCAATACTACTGGATCCTGCCACAGGCCAGGCATATGAACAGCAAGTAAGGACTCAGTCCATCATCTACTGGAAGGCTCATCGCCTCCCCTCAGTCGATACTTAAGGCAACCCAGAACCATGATATGTGAACTTAAGACATGCCCCATATGTAGGATAGCAGGCAAAAAAACAAAAAAATACAGTCTGTCACCACACAGTCAATTTACTGCTCCTCATCGTCCATCTCAGCTGGGGTCTCGCGTCGCCGTCTTTTCAGCTTTTTTGCGTGCTTCATTGCCGCCTTAGGGGTGGTGAAGATTTTAAAGTCTTCCTCCTGGCCAACCCGTAAGCGAGCAGGATACAGCATGGCATAGGGGATGCCTTCGGATTGCATAAATTTCTTCACGGTCCCAAACTCTCGACGAGCCGCTTGGACTGCGACAGTAAAGTCAGGGAAGAAGGACAGCAAACTCCCCTGATAGTCGATGGCACCCTTTTCCCTGGCCAGTCTCAAGATGGCGTCGCGGTCCCTATAATTTAAGAGCCGAGCAATGATGGGGCGAGGTGGACGCCCGGTACCGGTCTCGCTGCCAGGAACCGATGAGCCCGCTCGACTATAAACATGGTGGACAAACTCTCAGCACCAAAAATGTCTTTGATCAGAGTCTCAATATAGGTCTCCATCCTGCCGGTGTTGGTGGACTCAGGAAGGCCCGTAATTCTAATATTATTGCGTCGAGATCTAGCCTCTAAGTCCTCGTTTTTTGCTTGTATTAACGCCAGGATTTTCTCCATGTTGAGTGTCTTGCCAGCGACATCACTGAGACCATCCTCCGTAGTGGAAACCCTTTGTTCTATCTCCCCCATTCTCGTGTTCTGTCTCTCTAATTGCGCAGACATATGGTCTAGTCTTTGATTGATGGCTGACATATTTCCCTCTATAGCTTGTAGGCTTTTCTGCATGGCCACCAGCGTAGTTTCTAACAAGGAGGGGCCCTCCCTCTGACCATCTGCCTCCGAATCAGAGGCCGCCTTTTGCTGCGCCTTATAAGACTTTCGCGCCTCAAACGTGAGGCGAGGCTGGGATTTGTCTGTTTTCCCCATAGTGGAACGTAGGCGAGAGTAGTAGGGAGAAATGGGGAGCAGCAGACCGTGCAGTGGAGCCAAGCTGAGTAGGAGCGCACACTGCACCTCCACCAGCAAGCAGGCTTAAGGACAGGACCTCCGCACTCCGATGAGGCCTGCAGCAGCCACCTCTCAGTCACAAGGAACTAATATCCAGAAGGGCCCACAACGCCAAAAGCGCGAACTCCACAGGATGGTGCTTCCCTCCTCGTGGTTACTAGAGACGGTAGTATGTCTGTGCCAGATCTAGACTCGAAGAATGTCCGTTTCACCGGGCCTTGAACCCAGGACTAGCCTGAGAGCACCATGGACCCCGGCCCAGAGCCATAGGGTGCCAGCAGGCGAACCGGGAAAGCGGAGCAGGTAACGTAGGCTCAGGCCACTCACAGCGGGGATTGGAGAAATTAGCTCCTACCAGAGTCACCGCAACGTTAAGTGGGCCTCATGTGCACTTTCCAGCCAGGCGCACGGGAATCTCCAGGCCAGGGTAGCTCAAGTAATGCACGCGCACGCATGCAAGCCGCAGCTCCGCAGGCCTCGGCCCACCGCCTAGGCCCACACCCGCCGCCGCAGCTACAGGCCCAGACCGGACCACGCCCCACTCACCGCAGCTCGCTGCAGGCATCTCCAAGCTCTCCACAGCGCCTCCAATCTCCAGCAGCAACGATCCGGCACCCTCGCTTGATCGAGGCGACACCGCCGATCTCCGCTCTGCGCTCCGTCACAGACAGCGGCTCCGTAGGGGCACCAGGTGCAATGGAAGAAATCAAGGTAAAAATTGCTCCCCCAAGTGCCATCCAGGCAACAGTCATAACAATCAAAAATCAACAGGTGGATCAATCATTACTCATAATCAACACATATATACACCCGAAGCACAGACTTAAAGGGGCAAAAAAACTGGTCAGCGAACTGGTAAGACTAATGGAAGAAAGAGAAGTGGAGAACCTAATTCTGGCGGGCGACTTCAATCTTTACCTCTTTGGAACAACATCAGAAGACGAAATAGCACAGGAACTTAACATAGCATGGGGAATTCCAAACCTAGCGCCTGCACTCCCAAATAAACAAACAAGATGCTCTATTCAACTACTGAAAGATCTGGAGCAGCTAAATCTGAGGGTATTGAATGGTCGATTTAAAGAGGATACCCCGCCAGCATTAACATATTTCTCTTCAACCACTTCTTCTTACCTCGACTTTACCCTGGTAACTCTTCCATTGTTTGACATCATAAGCTCATTCAGAATGGGTGAAAATGGCCAAAGCGACCATCTACCACAAGAAGTGACACTACGTGTAGCAATTATTTTGCTAGATCATAACATCCTGCTGGAGCGATTAAAAAATCTTGGAGTAACACACCGGGCTCTTACATGGATCCAGTCCTTCTTAAAGGACCGATTCTTTCAGGTCTTTGAGGGTACTTTTACATCAAACCGATGGCCTCTTAGCTGTGGGGTTCCCCAGGGTTCCTCCCTGAGCCCCACGCTTTTTAACACCTATATGGCGACTTTGGCAGAGATAGTACGTCCATTCGGCATAAAAACTATCACCTACGCAGATGATACCCAACTGGTTGTGGCATTAAACCACCCGGAGGGTTCATCTTGCGCTCTGGGCAATTGCCTAGAGGCGGTAGCCGAATGGATGGATCTATCTCACCTTAAGCTAAATGGGGACAAAACTGAATTGATGTTCCTGGGCAAAGCTCCATCACCCTCCTCGGCATTCTCATGGCCGATTTGTCTAGGCACTATGCCTGCCCCAAAGCACCAGATTAAGAGCCTAGGCATGTGGCTTGACAGCTCCTTAAGTTTCAATCATCAAGCCACCAAGCTCTCAGCTACATGTTTTGGCCTGATGAGGATGTTAAGGAAAATTCTTCCTTTACTCCCCTTCCAGGCGCGAAGGATTGTGGTGCAAGCCCTCATCTTGTCCCGCCTGGATTACGGGAACGCCTTGTATCTGGGCGCCCCTCAGGCCACTACTCAAAAATTACAAGTGATCCAGAATTGTGCGGCTCGCCTACTCCTCCAGATTCCTCGGAGACAATCAGCAAAACCCGCAATGAGAAAACTTCACTGGCTCCCAATCAAGTCCCGAATACGATTTAAGGCCATGTGCCTGGCCCACAGAGCCATCTGGAAAACTGGCCCTGCCATTATCCATCCCCTGGTCACTCCTTATCAACCTTCAAGGAGTCTTCGTTCCAGCTCCGCTTTCCTTGCTACCACAAGGAAAGTACGCAGATCCAGATATGGCGGACGTTCCTTTTCCCTGAATGCTACTAATCTCTGGAATTCTCTTCCCTCTACTCTTCGCATGGAACCTAACTTACAGACCTTCCGTAAACTCCTTAAAACGTATCTTTTAGTACTACACACTAACCTGCCGTGATTCTGCCTGTCCTGTCCTAAGCGCTACGAGGCCTCAGGGTAGTAACGGGCTATAGAAATTTAATTTCATTCATTCAATGGGTGAAAATGGCCAAAGCGACCATCTACCACAAGAAGTGACACTACGTGTAACCAGAGGGAACGATATGGAAGTAAGGAAAAGCGCTGGCATAGAGTACACCTCAAATTTTAGACGGATAAGGTGCAAGGCCAACAAAATAGAAGAGCTATCAACTAACGCAAAGACTATTATCCATCAAAAAAACAGCTTGACAACAAATCCATTAGAGGCCTGGGAAGGATTTGTAAAGGATCTCAGAACAACATATGCTACTGAGCCAAAAATTCACAAAGGGAGCACCATAGGCAACCTATTAAGAAAGGCAACCAAACCTGAGATTAAAAATCTAAAACGAAAAATAAACCAAACTTTAAGGCAGCTCCGTACACGACCACACAACGAAGCCCTGCAGAAGGAGTTACGGAACTTTAAGGCATTGCAAAAAAGGAAGACCTGGGAAAAGAAAAGGCAAATGAAAGAGGAACTCTGGGTGAAAATAATGCATGACTCAGAAATTGAGGAACAGCGCTAGGTTCTGGAAGACAATCCACAATCTTCAACGGCCAGGTCATAACGGAGTAAACTCACATATATCAGAATCTGACTGGGCATGTTACTTATCTAATCATTTCAAAGATAAAAACTCAGAGGGGGACTCAGTTAGAGGAAAACATGCAAAAAGAGAAGGCATCAATAAGGTTGAGCTCGAGGGCAAAGATGCAAACCAGAAGGAGGAAGGAACAAAGAACTTAAAATCTCCAACAAGCAGGAAGGAAAAAAACAACGAAATAACAGCAGCTAGGATTAAGCTACAAATATTAAAAGGAAAATCGGAAGGTGCCCCCGGTCCCAATGGAATACCTCCAATAATGTACAAACATGACGCTGATTTTTGGAGCAACACAATTGTACCAGTCCTCAAGAGAATTAAGGAAACGGTGAAATGTCCATCTTCCTGGAAAGGATCGATAATAAGCCCAATTTATAAGCAGGGCGAAAGGAGCAATCCCAGTAATTATCGACTTATCTCCTTAATCGATATAGAGGCAAAATACTATGCGGGACTACTCCTGGAGGAACTAATATCTTGGGCAACCTCAAAACGCATCATTCCTGCAAACCAAACAGGGTTTTGCAGAGGACAGGGAACAACAACGAACATCATGGCACTAACCCTATTGATAGATGCGGTTAAATCAGCAAAGAGCTCGCTTTTCCTATGCTTCATAGATTACAGCGCAGCGTTCGATCACGTTGATCGCGCCAAACTCTGGCAGAAATTGGAAAAGTGGGGGATACCAAGGCCTCTCCTGAAACAGCTGATTCTATTGCATACCAATACTTGGGTCAAGATCAAGCTGGGATCTGGGACGCACCTCTCAAGGCGAATTAACACCACCAAAGGCCTAAAGCAAGGGTGCGTTTTAGCACCCATGCTGTTTAACCTCTTTCTAGCAGACCTTCCAGGGGAACTTGATAAAACCAATTCGCATGCCCCACGGCTGGGAAACATCTCTTTATCAAATCTTTTATATGCAGACGACTTGGTTTTAATAAGCCGGTCTCCAATTGGACTCCAACACCTTCTGGATACCACTAATACATTTTCACAAATTAATGCATTAAAGATCAACTTAAACAAATCAAAAGTAATGACAGTGAACTATAATAAAACAAAGAAACTTTCATGGTTCCTGGAAGGGCAGAGGCTAGACCTGGTAACCAACTACAAATACCTTGGGGTACTATTGGACAGCAGAGGTTCGTTTATACCTCAACTAGAGGCCCTGCGCCGGAAGGGCACCACATTCTACTTTTCTGTGAAGCCCCTGAAGAAGGTCCTCCCAGACCGAACTTTGGATCCTCTCTTACAAGTGATCAGAGCACGACTGCAGCCAATGCTCACATATGGGAGTGAACCAATGCAAGGGAAAGATGCAACAGTTTTAGATAAAATAATCAGTAGAACATACAGAGCAATTTTCCAGCTGCCCAATTATGTGTCGCCTGCCCAAATACGTCTTGAATTTGGCCTTCAGAGACAAACAGTGGAGAGAAGAGGCGCTTATATAAAAAGCTGGCGTAAAATCAGAGGTGCAGAGCAAGGATCCTTAAATGCCCACCTCTGGACGGAGCTGTCAACCCGAGAAAAATCATCAGCCAGGAAGTACCTGTTTGAATCATTGGAATATCTCGAACTGACAAACCTTTGGGAGTCATCCATAGATAATAAAAGTTTCAAAAAGATAATAACAAAAGTAACAAAATTAATATCAACAATAGAAGATAAGGAAATCCTGGCCAAGAGGGCTCATGGATGGACAGTACTGAATGATTATAAAGCTCTTAAGCCACAAGCATACTTGAAAATGGGACTTACACAGAAGACAAAAGAAATTTTTGTAAAACTGCGCTTCGGCATTTTACCAATTTTTCCTCATTTGGCACCTTGGAAAAGGAAAGAAGAAGAACAGCCATGCCGTTTTTGTGGAAAAGGAAAAGAGGACCTAACACACATAATCTGTATCTGCCCAAGCTTGATGGACATAAGGCGCGCCTTACTCCGAGTAATATGGAACCAAAAGGGCATAAGAAGCTGCAGGCAGGCTGTGAAGCTGTGCTTTAACCCAGAGGAGACCCAACTAAACTGCTGAATAACAAAGTACTTCGATATAGTGGCTAGAAGACTTAAGACCTAGCAAAAGGTGCAAGGAAGAACAGCAAGCAGTTATAGCACTTAACCAAGTACAGCGACAGCCTTTCTAGAATCAGGCCTTGTAAAAATTGTGTCTTATACCCAGAAGCACAAGCACTTTATTGTCTCGAAATGGACTGCACTGATAATAAACTGTGACAGCTTGTCCAGAAGCAGGCCTTGTAAAAACTGTGTCCTGTACTCCGAAGCACAAGCACTTTATCACCCTGGAAAAGGACAGCATAGATAATGAAACTGAGATTGATATGACCTTTATTTGAGAGAAGAAATTTTAAATGTAAAAGTACAAGATAATGCCGAACATAATTTTATCGTTGAATGTTTTTATATTGTGAGTTTTAATTAACTGTACAATAAATTATTATTATTATTATTAGGTGGGGTTATCGGCAGCCACGCTGCATCCGGGGCTCCGCAGCCAGGAATACAAAGCCGGCCGGCATCGGCAGCCGCCCGCAAATCCGTTGATGCGCACCTCAAAGCAGGGTCCCTTTGCGCTCGCCTCCCAGCTCACCGGCCCGCGCACCCTCTCAGTAGCGGATGAAGGCGGTCGCCATTTTGCCTTCATGCCAGTCGGGGTCTCACAGCTGAAACCGCTAGTCACGGCGTACCATAGTAGGCTGCAGTGCCACCAATGAAATCGGGGGTGTATCGCCTTGCAGAGCGATCGTCTTTCCAACTTTGATGCAGCGATTTTTAGGCGGATTCTTGGCGGATATCGGCTCAGCCGGGCAGAGCTACATTAAGATGCAGCCATCTTGCCTGGCGCCCCCTAGCGCCCCCAACTATTTCCATTTGTGACACCAATTATGGCATAACGAATATTATGTGTAAGTAAGCCCCACGTGTATTAAATAAAATATTTCTCGGTCATATTTGCATGATTTTTTTGAAAAAATAATGAGTGTAAGGCTTGTACAAATGACGTTTATTCATGCGAATGAAGTGCAACTCTGCTTTGGATTTGTACAACAATGAACACTATTAGGGCACATTAAATGCCCCTGTGGTATAAAAGTTAAATATTACATGAGGGCTGCACTGCACATTTACCTCACTCACATAAGTGGCTGTAAAAAATCATGTCCTGCCTTCTACTGCAGCCCTGATCTTTTAAGCAATTTGGACACTTTTGATATTAGCAGTGTGACACAAAAGTGGTGACTTTGAGCCCTGAAGTCCTGGGTGCATAATATGCCAAGGTGGGACATGTCTAATTGCTCCTAATGTAGCATTTCATATCATTAAAGTCAGCATGTGGATAAGAATCCTATTTCAAGTCCAGCTAGGAACATACTACAGCAGTCAACCATACATCGTTACATTATGTGAAGAAAAGGTCTATTTCATCGGTAAGCTATTATTATTACTAGTATTGGTTTTTCAAGCTTCAAAAAAGTGAGTAATGATTTAGATATCATTAAAATGTGCCCTTTCATCAGATTAGGATGCAACTGTACTGCATCGAAAGGCAGTACTCTGAGTGGAAATCCTAGGATTCTTATCTGCTGAAGCTATGTCTATGGAATGCATCATATAAAGGATAAAAGTCAGGTACAAATGCGTTGCAGTGAGCTTGTTTCAAGCCACTTAGGATGAGGAAATTTGTATCTCAAAATAAACAGAAGGTCATTAATGCTTAAACAAGATCATAGAACTATAATGAATAATAGAATGAATGTGGAATCCAACATCTGTCCTATTTGTGCCTGCACCTGGGCCCAAATTTACAAACACTTTGCTTTGGGATTGCGTTACTGTGGCGTGATTAACAATCTAACGCAAATGGCGATTTGTGTTGGATTCTAACTCAAAGTAATGCAAAGCTGCGCAACACACTGCCATGCATTACTTGGTGCCAAGTGGGCACTCCTTAGGTAGTACAAGGGGGTTCCCATGTAGCCACCCATGGGCATTAGCAGCTCCTCCGCAATGGTGGAGGAGCGTCGCCACACCGCCTAGCTCAAAGCCAGCACATGTAAAATAAAACTATGCTCTTGCATCGTTTTATTTTACATTTGCCGGCTCTTAGCCAGCACTGTTGGGAGGGGTGGGACCTAGGTATGGGAGGGGGAGGATGAGTGCTAGTGCACCCCTTTCCCTAAGTGCGCATATGTGTTTTGGGCAGCCATCTCAGGCCGACCAAAACACACATGCACACTTAGGTTTTCTCCAGCCCAGCTACATTGAGCAGCCGGGCTGGAGAAAACACACAGACTCCCTAGTCTGAGCAGAGCGTCTTTCCTGCCTGCTCAGACCAATTCCTGCGCTGCACTGCAGCGCAGCTATTGGATGGGAGTCTGGGTCCCAGGGGCTGCTGGGACCCCGGAAGAAGAGGAGAGGCGGCAGGACGAGACGCAAAAGCTAGAGGCTGCGGCTGGCAAAAGGTGAGTTTTGTTTTTCTTTAAAAACATTTTTTATTTGTAAGCCCCCCCTATCGCGTGACTTCTCCCGCGCGACCCCACCCACCCCACCACCCTTTATTTATGACGGCCGCTGCTGCCCATGGGGTATAACACAAATACCTATCTATAAAGAACTGTAGACAGGGATTTGCACTAAAATATGTTCCTCCTCATGGCAGGAGTAAAGAGGAGAAATGTTTTCATTTCTCCAAGTGTTCCCCACTTTGCATGTTTAGTGCATTGTACAGCACCGATACAAAGAGGGGAAATGCCTTAAACAATAGTTTTTGTACCTGAAGGGACCCCTTCCAGCACAAAACGTATGCTTCCCTTAACACAGACACACTTGCACTATGGCTCAAGGGTGTCTGCATTGGTGCATGGCAGTCAAAATAGGACAAGCGCAGGGAGAGAGCAGAAAAGTGCCACATCGTAGTAGACATGGTGGTGTTCTGCTCTCTCCCATTAATGCAACGCAGCGCAGCAACTTGACTTGCTGCCCTGCATTGCGTGACTTCAATGCAAACATGGGCCCTTTGCATAAATGGTGCACATATTGTGTACTCTACAGTTTTTTGCCTGCATCATTTGCAGCGGGTAAAATGTTCTTGAAGATATACAGGCAAATAGCACACAGTCTCAGATTGCTTACCAAGGAAATCATAAGCTGTTGAATGCAACCCCCTCTTCTGAGGTTTGAAACTCGGAATGGGGTGGTAATTGCACAACCCCAGTATCAGTGTTGAGCGAGTGCGTAATTACAGCGAAGGATTAAGAGTCATGTCACTCTATTAAGTTTGATCCATAGGGGGGGGGAGGGGATAATGGCTAGAGAAAGATCACCAGACTAAAGATTTTCCCTGAATATCAGACTGGCCATGCATTCAATCAGCCCTACATGGACAACCTTGTTGAATATTGCAGGCAACTCTAAAATGAACCATGGAGATATTATTGCCCTGGTCATGTTCTTTATGAAGGAAGTTCAAAACAAGTACATTGATTAACGTGTTGTTAGTCTAGCATCTGTAAAGCATTTCATCCATGTCAAGGTAGGGTGAAATGGGCCTGAAGATGAATAGTTCTGCTATGTCCAATCATGACGTCTATAGGAAATTTTGCATAACTGCTCTTCTCATGTCCACAGGCAGACAAAAGTTTAATTAGGCTTCGTACGTGTGCTATAGCTGGAAAGGCCATGGTCCACTCTTTAAAAAAATCTTACTGCCAAACTTTATGAAAATTCTGGAAACTGTTATTTTTCCTTTGAAAGTATGATTTTGCAGTTGAAGTCCATTAAAGAGAAGTATCCTAAGGAATTAAGTTGTATTTTAGAAACAAACTTGAGCACTATAAAGTAGTGCTTCAGAGATTACCCAAAAGGGGTATATATTTACTTTTCTGTTGCATAAACTACATTAGGGAACAGAAAGAATCCTCAACATCATCTTCAAAGACTGTTGATATTACATAAGATATGTGTTTAGTGTCTAAGGTAGTGATAAATGCTTAGGAAGTGATTCACTGGTACCAGCGCTAACTATATAAACCTGATGAATGTTTGTTTATACTTCAGTTCAAGGAACAACTTTGAATGTACATCAAAACTAATTTGGTTTAATATCATTTTGTGAATTTTTTTTAAATTGCATGAAACTGTGCATAATTACATAAAATTCAAATACGTCATTTTGTGCTATATTTTAGAGCAAAATACTTCCTTGTGTCAATTTTTTATGAAAGAACACATTTTTTACTAAACAAATGTCCCTAAAACATTTCATAAGTCCCTAGTAAAGTGGCACTACATGTGCCCAGGGCCTGTAACTAGTGAGCCTGCAGCACTGATTGTGACACCCAACTAAGTAGCCCTTTAAACATGCCTCAGGCCTGCCATTGCAGCCTGTGTGTTCAGTTTTAAAACTGCCATTTCGACCTGCCAAAATAAACCTCCTTTTTGAGCACATATAAGTCACCCTTAGCCTATAGGGCATATGTCCTGGTAGTGAAAAACTCTTAAATTTGTTCTTCACTACTGCAATGCCTACTTCTCCAATAGGGTAACATTGGGTTACCATACTAAATTTGATAAGTGCTAACTTTCACTTGGCAACCGGTTGAAATGTCGAGTTTGGTGTCTAAAGAATTGTAATTTAAAACTCTCTTTAATGGTAAAGCCGCATTTGAAGTCACAGTTCGGAAAATGCCACTTTTAGAAAGTTAGAATTTTCTTGGTTTAACCATTTGATGCCTGCAGCCTGTATCCTGGGTCACATTTCTAGGTGTAGCTGGCAGTTTGTCTTTGTGTATTGCTCCCTGACAGTGCAACAAAGGGGGAATAGGTTTTGTCAGGATAGCCATCTCTGACTTGATCGGAGTGGAGCTGTCACTTACTACATTTGCACATCACAAAGGCTCAGCTTCAGCCCACTCACAAAGGGTTTGACACTAGTCTTTTGTGCTCTCAGACAAGCTGGGGCAAAGTCAGGGAAGAAGAAAATTCCATACACCTTTGGGGGTGGAAACGTCCAGAACCTTCACCTGCTGCAAAGCTGGCACCAGGTATAAATATTGGACCCTCAGACCTAACTCTTCAGTACACCACCTATAGAAGACTCAGAAGCTCTGATGTGCTGCTCTTCTGCAAGTAAGACTGCTACTCTTTTGCCCTGCTGCCTGCTGCCCTGCAGCCTGAGTGAAAAGGACTAGACCAGCATCTTGAACCCAAGACCACCAGAGTGATATTTAGGGCTAGTTATCTGGCCTCCTGATCAGAACCTCCGGGACTGAAAAGGCTCCAACCACCCTGCAGCCAGCACCTGGACTCTGCCTGCTGTGAGTCTTGCCCCCCCCAAGAGGTTCCACCCCAGTCCTGGACACTTGAAAAGAGGCCTGAAGGTGCTATGCTAGGATTAGATTAGATTAGATTAGATTAGATTAGATTAGATTAGGGCCCAGTTTCCTCTGCCACTGATGAATCACATTTATTTTCATGTTTGAGCATTTTGAATTGCTTGACTAACCAATTATCTTTTTGCCTTCTGTAATGATTCTTAAATATTGAATAAACCTTCATTGTGTGTACCATTTACCTTAAACCTTGTCCCATGTGGATTATTCAATGTGGATTTTCTTATGTGGATTTTCCCATGTGGTTTTCTGTGGGTTTTACTGCAATTTGTGTCTAGGGTAACCCTGGGCAAAGCACTACGCTACGCTCGCGTAGTTTGCGAAGTTTGCGCTACTTCGCACAACGCGAATTGCACGTAGCACAGTGCAAACACGCGTAGCATAGCGTAGCGTAGTGCAGCGGTAATTTTTTGCTCAACGTCAAGTTGGCGACCGCGAGCAAGCAAAATGACATCCCGGCGAGACTTTTTCCTCGTTCGCGATCATCAAGTTGCCGATCGCGAGCGTGGAAAATAAACCTCCCAGCGAGATTCTCAACGCGGGGAGGTAAGGTTTCTCATTGCGAATGGTCGCGTATGCTCGCGACCGCTCGCGATGAGAAATTACCAGTCCGCATTGAGAAAGCTGCCGCTCGAGTAAAAATCTACTCGAGCGGCAGTAAAAGACAGCTCGCACTGTGCAAGATGCCGTTTTCAATGATTGCACAGTGCGGACAAGCATCCGGCACTGTGCAATCATTGCGAACAGCGCACTACGCAGTTCGCGTAGTGCTACGCGTAGCTCGCATAGTGCGAACTGCACTTTGCGTAGCTTCGCGTAGCGCTACTTCGCGAACTACGCCCAGGCTTAGTCTAGGGCTCTTATCTTTGAAGACTCCCATATAACCCCCGATCCATTAATCGACCGTTTTGATGTAAAAAGTGCTGAAAAAACGAAGCCCCTGAACTTCTGAACGTTCTTTTTTTTTTTCAAATGAAGCACTGGATATTTGTCAATGCCCCTGTGTAGGTGGAAAGTTACAGACACCCACACACTCACTGCTTGACAGTGTAACACTGTACGCAATCACTTCCAGATATGAGGGAACAGTTGGCTTTTTCAATGGCGCCCTTCACCTATGTGTGCTTAACTACTCTCCTTGACTTTTCTCTCAGCATCTGAAGATTTTTCACCAAGTTTTCCTTGTCGCCATTTACCACAAGGAATACTTGACAGGGTAGCAGGCAACCCCTAGCCCCCATCATGCCATAGGTTAAATGGTTCAATCACTGTTTTCTCCTCTTTTCTGGTATGTCTTGTTGCACTGAAACCAATGTACTTGTAGGGATCAGGTGTGGCTCCTAAATGCTTATATTTTTAACATAATTTTGCTTTCGTGCTGCTATTATATACAGTCTGTACTACTTGTGCATAACCGGCTCAAAACTTACAAACAAATGTGCCCTGCACAGCAAAGTTCAGGGATGCATATTCAAAGACGCGCATGCGCAGCAAAATTCACAGATGCACATCTCTGTTCACAAATGAACTGTGCACGCTGTGGCTGAGGAGGGAGCACAAGGGGTGTGAAGTACTAGCTGCATCATTCTTTGTTGGAGTTTTTTTTTCCATTGTGACGATGAGAAGAGCTATTGTCACATTTTGTACAGAATCTTTGTTCGTATTTTTTGCACACATATTAGCGACTTCTGCGGCAACTCCCACATGCATCGCATTTTTATGTCTTGCCTGAAGGTTCATCCCAAATGCTGAGACATCAAAATAATCATGCAGCGCTTTCTATGAAACTTCTACAGATGCTAAGCACTCTAAATAAAGGTGACAATAATATGCTGATGCTTTTTCCTTTGTGGGTTTTTTCTCTTAAGTGTTTAAGTCAGGGAGTAGGCATTTGAGTTCACATATGGCTGCTAGGCCCTCATCACGAGTGGCTAATATAACTCAAAACTTTCCAGTAACTCCTGTTACGTGCCTTAGCGGAATTGGGTTGTGCGCACTCGCCGCAAACAATATCTGATCCAGGATGGATGTTTCTGAAAAATACAAAAATGAGATTTAGGTTCTTTAAGCACCAAAATGCAAGTTTATGCCCCATTTTACAAACAGTAACTATTGCACCTATTAAAGTCCAAATATCTTGGAGTGTGAATTTATCTTGTGTGGTAATTAAAGCATAGGAAACAAGGCCACTCGAAATAAGGGCCTTCATAAATCATTCAGAAGCCAGAAGTTGCAGCTGCTAATTTGCTAGAATGTACTTTTGTGATGAGCGCCGCTGGGTCAAATTCTGCACAAAGTCGTAGGGCAAATCAACATTCCTAAAATTCTCTGGATGCTCAAAAGGATAAAAGAGAAACGGCCACCCCATGTTTCAAGAAATTTTGTGGACTAACAAGCCCCAAAATCAATAAGGGGCAGATTTACGTTGAACTAACGCAGCACGGCGCAGCAAGTCATTTTGCTGCGCCGCGCTAGTTTTGAAGCACAGGGATGAGACATATTTACAAGAATATGTCGCATCCTTGTGCTTCCCCCTGCGCTGGCGCACAAACTGCGCCGGCGCAGGCACCCTTGCACCATGGTGCAAGGATGCCTGCGTCATGGGGAGATTGTTTTTGTGCAGGAAGGGGAACCTTCCTGCACAAAAACAATCACTACAACCATTTTCCTCTTTCAATGCGTGCTGCAGAATGCAGCACGCATTGAAAGAGGAAAAACGAGGAGAAATGAAAACATTTCTCCTCGGTGCGCCTCGCTACGCCACCTCTAGGGTGGCATAGGTTTCAGACGCATCTCCAGAGTTACGATTTCTCGTAATTCTGGAGATGTGTCATGTTCCATGAGTGTTGCGTGGGAACACCCTCAGCAACACCCATGGAACGCCCCTTCACCGCAAAGTGCTGCGTGTGAAGGGGCCGTATTTACAAGGAGAGGAAAAGTCACGCAGGGTGGCTTTTCCTCTCCTTGTAAATATGGAGCAGCCCCCTGCGCCACCAGTACGTCACGAAAAGTGACGTACTGGTGGCGCAGGGGGCTCGTAAATCTGCCCCTAATTCTTTATCCTGAGCAAAATCAATAATGTTCAAGAGTTCGTAAACGTATAGTTGTTGGAAACTTCTTCTTTAATTCCAGGTGTTCACTTCTTATTTCAGTAGAATCACATCCAATGGTACATCGTTACACTTGGTTGATACAGTCACAGCCAGATGATAAATGTAGCCAACACGTGTTTCGTCATTGGGTCATCACCCACCGACTTCCTCAGGGCAAAAATAAATTGGAAGATTATCTTTGATTCCATATACAATTTGTTCTGTATTTATTCCTTCAGAACTTTATAAACGACGGCGAGTACTCCAAATGAACATATCAGCGTCGATATGTTCACTTGGAGTACTCTCCGTCGTTTATAAGGTTGTCAAGGAATAAATACAGAACAAATTGGAATTAAAGAAGTTTCCAACAACTTTGGGGAGAGGAGTTGGCCTAACGGCTAGGGCGGTCGACCTCGAATCTGGGGAACTGGGTTCGAGTCTCTGCAATGACGCTGAACATCCTTCGATTCTGGACAAATCACTTAATCTCCCCGTTCCTAACAAAAATGAATGTGTCCTCATGTAACTCATCTGGTGCTATGTAAAGCACTCTGATACCCGATACCTTCGGGTCAAGTTCGCGCTATATAAAACTCTGTAAAATAAAAAATAAATAAAAACTATACGTTTACGAACTCTTGAACATTATTGATTTTGCTCAGGATAAAGACTCATTGTTGCTAGAATGTATTACAACATTCGGACATAGTACACAATTAGCTTGGTGCAGAACAGTAGTGAAGGCCCAGTGGGAAATGCTGCTGAGAGCCACACCATGAAGTGTTACGGGTGAGGGATAAAGGGAAGGTGCTATCAGAAAAGATCACGTGATTTAATAAATTAAAATGAAGGGGCATATTTACAAGGGCTTTGCGCCACCAGAGCGTCACTATTTTCGACGTTCCTGTGGCGCAATGCTCTGCTCCATATTTACAATGCGGCGCTAAGTCACTTTGCATGGCTTAACGCCACATTGTAAATATCGTACCCTTTTACGCATTTGTTTGGCCAAAGGGGCGTGCAATGGGTGTTGCTGTGGCCGTTCCACTGCAACATCCATTGCTTTTTGATGCTGCCCCAAATTTACAAGGATCTGTAAATATGAGGCAGCGCCAAAAACTAACGCCATTGAAAAGCAGGCATTAGTGTGGCGCAATGAGGAGAAATACTTTTATTTCGCCTTGTTTTTTGCTCTTTCTATGTGTGCTGCATTTTGCAGCACACATAGAAGGAGCAAATCTCCTTTAACGATTTGTAGTAATCAGGAGACCACGCTGGAGTGATGTTGTCAACGTAGGTTTATTCATGTAGCAGGTAAGCAGGTAAACAGGTAGAATAAGTCCAAGTATAAGTCATAGCAAACCCCACCGGGAGCAGTCTGCTGGCTGCTCAGCCCCATTCACCAACTGTCACTCCTCATCCAGTCATCCAAGCATTCCACTCATAGCCCACACACCAAACATTCCATTCAGAACACTCACACAGGCTGAGCAGCCAGGGACAGGGAAACATGGGAGAGGCAATCCATAACATCAGGATACTACATACCTCTTCCCTAATGAACAGAAGAATGATGTAACGTAAACAAAGCATAAAAGATAAAAACAGCAATTAACTATAAACATAAAATTACAGCAAGAATAAATAGTTCACAACCCAGGGATGAGGAAAAAACAACATCGCAAGGGGAATAAAACTAATAAAGATGAATCTAGAGCCCAGACCCAGGGATGGCGGGAAACACACATCACTAGAGGGAAAGGAACAGAAGACTATAGAGAAAGACGGATAAACAATAATACCCATCCCCCTCCTCTTATGAAGAAAAACAAAATGAGGAAACTAAAAAAATGTAACATCTCCATGTAAGGAATAAAGTCAGTGTGGACAGAAGGGACTATTACCCAACGTCCTGCCCCTACCCCAAGCAAGGACAACGTGTACGAAAATGAGGACTAGAGGGACTAATACCCAATGTCCTGTCCCTACCCCAAGCAAGGACACCGTGTACGTAAATGAGGACTAGAGGGACTAATACCCAATGTCCTGCCCCCGCCGACCAATAGGGACAACCAGTAAGTAGAAAAAATACACCATGTAAAGAATAATGTCATGAGGACAAAAGGGACTTACACCCAATGTCCTGCCCCACAAATTACAAGGGACAACCTGTTAAAAAAAAACGTGAATGCTCTCCAATGTGAGGAGACAAGCAAGGTGAAGACCCTGCAGCAAAAACCAGTGCGGCGCAAAGCGTCTTAAGCACGCAGGGAGCACACCCCTGCAACAAAAACCCGTGCAGCGCAAGGCGTCTTATGCACGCAGGGAACACACCCCTGCAACAGGTCAAAGGAAGGAAAAACACAACGCTCCAGAGACCACCCTTACGTAAGAGTACAATGACAAATGCGTAATCGGGATTAATAACCCATTAATGTGAAAAGGGAAAATAAAAACCCTAAGGTCAACCCTCATGTAGGGGCACCATCATAGACACTAAATATTGCAACAACTTTAAACATTGGAGGAGACAACCCCCGTGTAAGGGCACAAGCATAGGCACTTAATAATGCAAAAAGTTTAAACAACTCAACGCAAAAACGCAGCACTTGTGAGGGATACTCCACAAGAATCAGAAACAGTCAATAAAGTATGAGAAGGCCACGCCTGTGAGCGACGACTCACACGAATTTCCAACAGTCAACCTCGCCTGTGAGCGACGACTCACACGAATTTCCAACAGTCAACCTGAGGCTCGTTTCCGTAACAAGAGTGTGATTTCCTCCACTCAACTGTGGACAAACGTTCCACAAAAAAAAAAGAAGAGTTCCTGCGAAAATAAAGAGTACCTGCGAGTTTTTTGTCTCTCAAGGACACACGCAGCAGGCAAACAGAGAGCGATGAAGTGGCATGGTCGATCCTCAATACAACTTTCTAGTCAGTCTTGTGGTTTGAATAAACTTTGTTGAAAAGACACGCATTCGGAAACGTGGTTGGCAAATAGGCGGAAGGAGAATCAACAACTCAGATGGAGTTTGCCAACCCCAAAATGGAGGCACGCTGCATCACGCCATGCCGGGTGGCTCCTAGCACGCTTGTGCAGCAAAACGTCTGTCACAGCAGCGCCAGGCACTAGATCATCGAGACAACATCACAGATGGAGCCACCAGCGATCGGTGCGTCTTAAACAAACAGGTAAGCCCCCGCGCGCTTACAAGAGCTCGTGCCTAGTTTTTTTAAATGAGTAAAGAGCGGTTGATAAACGCTGCTGACAACGGGTCTCATGGTAGGCTAAAAATCAAAGACAAGATGTGTCTCACCTGACCTTCCCATTGGGTCGACCTTGTGTTGCAGTTTGTGTTGCTAAATGTGGGGAGACACATCTCTGAGAAAATCAGCTCCACCGTAGACCTTCAACAAAACAAATCGCGAGAAGTGCCAGACACCGTGCCATTCCAAGTAATCCATACGTGTTCAAGGCTTTTGACACATGTCCAAAGGGTCTCAGGAAACACCAATGTCAATGTCATGTCCCCAAAATGCACTTCAATGTCTTTGTTGATTTTGAACTGCGTAAACTTAACTCCAACACTGCCAAGACGTGTCACCAGCCATCACTTTTTCGAGGCACAGCCAAAGTAAAAATATCGTGCAACACTTAGATGAGATGAGTAGGCCTAGGCGGAAAACAACGCTACGCTCGCGTAGTTTGCGAAGTTTGCGCTACTTCGCACTATGCGAATTGCACGTAGCACAGTGCAAACACGCGTAGCGTAGCGTAGTGCAGCGGTCATTTTTTGCTTGCTCGCGGTCCTCAACGTCAAGTTGGCGACCGCGAGCAAGCAAAATGACATCCCGGCGAGACTTTTTCCTCGTTCGCGATCAGCAACATCAAGTTGCCGATCGCGAGCGTGGAAAATAAACCTCCGGCGAGATTCTCAACGCGGGGAGGTCAGGTTTCTCATTGCGAGTGGTCGCGTATGCTCGCGACCGCTCGCGATGAGAAACTACCAGTCCGCGTTGAGAAAGCTGCCGCTCGAGTAAAAATCTACTCGAGCGGCAGTAAAAGACAGCTTGCACTGTGCAAGATGCCGTTTTCAATGATTGCACAGTGCGGACAAGCATCCGGCACTGTGCAATCATTGCGAACACGCACTACGCAGTTCGCGTAGTGCTACGCGTAGCTCGCGTAGTGCGAACTGCACTTTGCGTAGCTTCGCGAAGCGTTACTTCGCGAACTACGCCCAGGGTTAGAGATGAGTTTTATACGTGTTCTTTGGTTAGAGCCATTGTAAGACCCAGTGTGTAGGGAGCTCTTTTCAACGCAGGCAGTAAGCAGGCACACAATCTGCGCAGCATCAAAGTAGTTTAAGAAAGGGCTTACTGTACTTGAAGGCTCGGTCTGAGCAGGCTCCACGAAATACATAGTTGTAGTAGCTTCATGAGATGGAGTACAGCACGCTTGTCTGGGGGCTCCCGGATGTAAAGGGCACCGGTGGGGCTTCACAGCGTGCCGTAGTTGTACCTGTATCATTTCTTTCTTTTGTTGCAGAATGTCTTTGAGATGAAATTCCTGTGTGGCCTCTTTTGACTGTCTTTTGTAGCATTTCCTCCCTGTTGTAGCTTCATCAAGAAACGTTGTAGAAGCCATGTTGATGTGTTTCACGTCCACTTGTACCACTGTAGAGCATGGGGACGTCCTCAACTCGTCGCCAAAAATAAGTGTAGTAATCAGGAGACCACGCTGGAGTGATGTTGTCAACGTAGGTTTATTCATGTAGCAGGTAAGCAGGTAAACAGGTAGAATAAGTCCAAGTATAAGTCATAGCAAACCCCACCGGGAGCAGCCTGCTGGCTGCTCAGCCCCATTCACCAACTGTCACTCTTCATCCAGTCACCCAAGCATTCCACTCATAGCCCACACACCAAACATTCCATTCAGAACACTCACACAGGCTGAGCAGCCAGGGACAGGGAAACATGGGAGAGGCAATCCATAACATCAGGATACTACACGATTGTTTATATGCAGGAGGATTTCCCGCACATAAACAATCATCCCTGCAATGCAGGCACCCTTGCACCGTGGTGCAAGGGTGTCTGCGTTTGCGCTAGGCAGCTTTATTAGCACCGGTGCAAGGGAAAACACAGGGCTGTGCCATATTCTTGTGAATATTGCGCATCCTTGCATTTTCGAAATGATGCAGCACGGCGCTGCTAAATTGTCTGCAGCGCCACACTGCGACATTTCTTTGTAAATATGCCCGAAGAGTTGGAAACCTGTCAAGGTAAGGTTTTAAGCGTGCATGCAATGATTGCAGTAGAGGCCCTCATTACGAATATCTCAGGAAAGACGTGTAAATTATTGCACTTTTTAGAACATGACATCGAGGGGATCCGAATTTATCAGGTGCAATAATTACCTCCTACTACAAGTTTTACAATTTAAAATTGGGCATGAAAAGCAGATTTCGGTGTTTTGCGCACCAAAATCCGCAAGTATTGAGCCCAAATTCTGAAAGGTGTCAGGCAACACAGCACTGCACCCAAAGATGCTGCGCTGCGTTGCGTGATATGGGGAGAAATGGAGAGCACCATATTCACAGAGATATGGCACTCTCCTCCCCTCTCCCTAGTGCCGGTGCTGATTTCAGCTGCCGTCTACCAGGCACACACCTTAGCGCCATAGTGCTAGGATGTGTGCCTGAGTCTAGCATAGGTTTTGTACAGGAAGGGTACTGTACAAAATACTATGCCTAGACAAGTTTAAATGTTACAGCAAAAAAATGATGGACGGAATGCTGACAATGCAAACATTCTCCCCCAGTCAAAAGATCTGGGTTAAATCCATCGTTCTTTTGCCCACTACGCCTCCCCAGTTTGGACCCAGCCATATGCAAATCAGTCTTGACCCTGTGCCCCAAGGAAACAGTCCAGACCGAACTGCCAGGCCAGGTCCTCCCTGGACCGGAAACAAGCATCCTGGGACCGGTTTCAGGGTATGTCACCCTTCTTCAGCCAGGCTAGCTTGAATCCAGTGGCACAGTGAGCAAGGGACCCACGTCTGGGCATACCCATCCCACTTAGGGCGAAAAGTGTTACAGCAAACAAATGATAGACGGAATGCTGACAATGCAAACATTCTCCCCCAGTCAAAAGATCTGGGTTAAATCCATCGTTTTTTTGCCCACTACGCCACCCCAGTTTGGACCCAGCCATATGCAAATCAGTCTTGACCCTGTGCCCCATGCAAATGTTTTTGCATTTGTCACCCCGAGTGGGACGGGTATGCCCAGACGTGGGTCCCGTGCTCTCCATGCCACTGGAGTCAAGCTATCCTGGCTGAAGAGGGGTGAAACCCCGAAACCGGTCCTAGGATGCTTGTTTCCAGTCCAGGGATGACCTAGCCTGGCAGTTCGGGCTGGACTGTTCCCATTGGGCGCAGGGTCAAGACTGATTTGCATATGGCTGAGTCCAAACTGGAATGGCATGGTGAGCAAAAAAACGATGGATTTAGGCCCAGATCTCTGTACTGGGGTGAATGTATGACATTGTTCTGCATTCTGTCCATCAATTGTTGTTTTTGCATAGACAAGTTTAAGAGCTGTTCCTACTTTGTATGTGCGCTTTACAGTGCAGCACGCATGGAAAGTTGGAAAAGCAAGGAGAAATTTAAAAAAAACTTTTCAGCCCTAAGCCCTTTCAAACAATGTTAGTGAATATAATTTAGTGTCAAAAGCAAGGGTGGTTGCATGGTAGCGCCCATGTACCACACATGTAACAACCCCTTGACACAAAGTAATGCAAAGCAGTGTGTCGTGCTGCTTTGCATTGCTTTATATACAAACCAACGATAACACCAATTAGCGTTGGTTTGTAAATCCCAAAACAAGTTTAGCATCGGGTTTGTGTTGAAAAAGTAATGCTAACCTGACGCTAAACCTTTGAGAATCTACGCCTTGGTATTTCTTCTTTGTCACAGAAACGTGGCTCCATGAGTCCTCGCTCCCTGATATCGTGATAGCTTTCCCCTCTGACTATCAATTGATCAGACTAGATAGGAACAACAAGAGAGGAGGTGGTCTAGCAATAGCCTTCAGAGCCAATTCCAAACTTAGCATAATAGGCACCTTCCTCTCAGACTGGGGAGAACTCTGCATTTTTAAAATGGATTGTCTCACCAAGGGGTCTTGGAGAGGTGCCTTACTTTACCGCCCTCCGGGCAATAAAGCCCACTTTTCCAATCATTTGATTGAGAGCATTGCACCTCATGTCCTGGCTGCTGATAACTTTCTTTTATTGGGAGATTTTAACCATCATGCCGAGCTTCCTTCCAATATCCATACCAACACTCTCATCTCGAGCCTAAACACCTTGGGTCTCAACCAGTTGGCAGTCGGCCCCACCCATTCAGCAGGCCACACACTTGACCTTTTATTCACCAACTCGTCCCATATTAAGGTCGAGGCCCCAATACCAGTCCTTTGGTCAGACCATAATATATTAAAATGTTCCTTACAGATAATTTCTACTTCAAGCAACTCACGTATAGAACCAACCCTGTGTAGGCCATGGAATAAAGTCAACCTAGCCCCCTTTTCTCTCCATTTTACCACTCCCCCCCCCAACCTGAATCAGACAACCCTAACGTTGCAGTTGAGTCCTTTGAGGCTGCAATCAGTCAGGCCCTAGATAGAATTGCTCCCGTAAAAAAAGTTAAACGTCACCACAAATTATCACCGTGGTTCACCGCCGACTTAAAATCAGACAAGCTAGCCGCTAGGAAGGCAGAACGCAAGTGGAGGCACTCAAAAAGTGCAGACGACAGACAGGCCTATAAATCCACCCACAGACGCTATCTTGACCAAATAGCCACGGCCAAAAAAGCCTACTTAGGTGACAGAATAAACCACGCCTCCAATTCACAAAGAGAATTGTATAAAATACTAAAAGAATTCACCTGCCCGATTTCATGCCAGCCATCACAGCTTATATCGCAAGAGTGGGTGGATACCCTGTCCTCTTTTTTTGAGGCCAAAATTAACAACATTTACAGACTTTTCCCCCACAAGGCTGGCGAACAACAACATCATGGGCCTGCCAGTAATCACCCCCTGATCTCTACCTCCCTTAATGAATTCATTGAATTCACCCAAGAGGATGTTAGAACTGCTCTTTGTAAGGTCAAATCCGGCTCCCCAGCTGACCCAGTCTCCCCTCACATAATGTCTAAAATGGGGCCAGCCCTTCTTCCTGGCCTCACCAAGCTCCTCAACCTATCCCTACTACACTCAACTGTTCCAACAAGGTGGAAAGCGGCCATGGTCAGACCTATACTAAAGAATCCCACCCTTGACCCAATGCAGCCTAACAACTATCGGCCCATCTCCCTTCTCCCTTTCTTCGGGAAGGTCCTAGAGTCACTAATCAACAAACAACTTACTACCTATCTGGAGAGTAACAATCTGCTGGACCCCTCTCAATCCGGGTTCCGGGCCTCACATAGCACCGAAACTGCCTTGCTGGAAATAGTAGATAACATTAGACTCTCTCTCGACGCCAGACAATCAGCCATCCTGGTCCTTCTCGACCTATCGGCTGCCTTCGACACCATCTCCCACAGCACTCTTTTGAATCGCCTGCGGGAGATGGGTGTCGTGGGCACCGCATTGAACTGGCCGCTGGCCCCTCACCGATCTGGAGTTGTCTCGAATCATGGAGTCTATCGGTTACTCTTTATGTTTGAACACGTCACAGATCATTACGTCTGATTTGCTACTCTGTGTGTTTGAACTTTACTCGTCACGAATCACTATGCTCTACTATGGTCACTTCTTTTGTTTGATTGCTTCTTTGTTACATGTTGTAAAGCGCTCTGATACCCTCGGGTCTTGCCAGCGCTATATAAAACTCCAAAATAAATAAATAAATAAAATAAACTGGCTCAGGAGCTACTTGACAGATCGAACCTCGAAAGTTCACTTGGGCACCTTCGTCTCTAGCAGCCAACCCATAGACAAGGGTGTCCCCCAGGGCTCTATTTTGAGCCCTACGCTCTTCAACCTGTACGTGGCTCCCCTAGCCAGCATAATTAAATCACACGGCTTTGACACAGTATCGTACGCCGACGATACTCAGCTGCTAATCATGCTAGAACCAGACCTCACTGACACCAAACTTCGATTCAGGCAGTGTATGTCCGATATACACTGCTGGATGCAAAATAATCATTTGCAGCTCAACGCTAGTAAAACTGAGATCATCCTCTTCGGCAAAGCACAAACCTTGTGGTCAAGTGATTGGTGGCCCCCCAATCTCAGCACCTGTCCCTCACCCAAGTCAGCAGTTCGCAACCTAGGAGTGCTGATTGACAATCATCTTATCATGTCAATCATGTGGCCAGCATCTGTTACGGTCTAATGCACTGCCTCCGTAAGATCTTTAAATGGGTCCCACTGTCATCTCGAATGCCGCTGGTGCAAGGATTAATCATCAGCCGGCTGGATTATGGCAATGCCTGCAAGGCTTCCATCAACGAAGAGCACCTAACAAAACTCCAGGTCCTTCAAAACACAGTGGCTAGACTGGTATTAAACCTACCATCTCGATCTCCTTCGATACCCAGTCTGAGAGCTCTCCACTGGCTCCCTATCAGAAAACGTATTACATTCAAGATTAACTGTCTGGTCCACAAAACCCTCTGTGGGCACGGCCTTCACTATTTTGCCAATAAACTGAAAAGGTACAACCCCTCCAGAACTCTCCGATCTGCTAATAAACATCTTCTTATTCCATTCAAGATCCGCACCGCCAAAAATGGTGGCAGATCTTTCTCTTATCTTGCCCCCACCCGATGGAACGCACTCCCTCTGCATCTTCGTATTGAGACCGACCACAGAAAGTTCCGCAAGGCTCTCAAGACATGGCTGTTTTGAGTCTTCTTTTTTCTCAGTCAGCCCTCCTCTCCTTTTCCATCACTGTTTCCCGTGACAGGCTAGCGCTTTGAGACCTTCGGGTGAAATGTGCGCTCAACAAAAACCCATAACATAACATTTAACATACATATTCCTTTGGTAGAATTGTGTACATTTTGGAAGGTTTCACCTACTGAAATTAACCTGGGAAAAAATTGTGGGTCTGTTCTAATTACCTAAAAAACAAAATTAATTCAGTTTCCTGCAAACAGGAGTTCGTGCAGGGATCAGAAAAGAACAAGACACTACTAATGAGGGCTGTGGTAATCAGTGCAGCAAATTAGCTTCTCTTTTAGTTTCTGAACAATTGCCCTTAAGATATGCTGTAACAGGTACCTTTTGTAGCTGTGGAAAGCTAATGCCTATTAAACTGAAGCACTTATATACCTGTGTTAATGACAGAATTGTTTATTCAAAAGAAGAGATGAACCTTTCACTGCTTTTTATTGTTTTCTTTCATTAAATTTGCTAAACTGAATTGAATCACTCTGAAATTGGGATGTGTTCCATGGTTGGTAAGATGGACTAGGGCACCACAGACTTTGCTGCCCTTTATGCGAAATGTTGCTATTGATGCCTTAAGAGCAGTAAATCCTATGAAAGAGATGGAGGTAACGCAAAGAGAAATGTATCCTTTTACGCCAGGCCAGATTAGCCCTTTCTCTTAAAGTGCATAACATGAAGTGCGTTTTAACATTAACCATTACCTCCTCGTCCATCTTCCTGTCCCAGTCTTAAACAATGAGCACTTCCCCAGCTCCACGGAAACCAATTTCCCAGCTAGGCCAAAAATTCTCCAAAGATGGTGCCTAATAGTAATACCCATCAAGCATAAAGGGAGAAAGGAGCAAGTCATAACCACATGCTGTTCCTTTTTTATGTGCTGCAGAATCGTTACCTGGAAAGTCTAGAAATAAGCACTGTTTCCTTTTTAGGTCGAGCATTCGAGACCTCTAGTATATACTTTAGTATATACTTATATACTTTAGTATATACCTATATGTGTATGTACTTTGTGGTCTCTTGAGATCAGCCCTAGGACTTGTCTGCTTCCGTTGAGGGACTTTTTTTCTGTTCAACTGCCTCTATTTAACTGTCTTGATAGAAAACGACCAGCAGAGGTCAGTAAAATACCAGAATTGCTTTCTGCTGAGGGACTTTCTTTTTTTAATTTTCTGGCAACTGCCTCTATTTAACTTTCTTGATAGAAAACGACCAGCAGAGGTCAGTAAAATACCAGAATCACTTTAGCATTCTCTAGATTCAAGTCCATAGAAATTGTCTTCCATGAGCACCCGTAGACAATAATATTTTTTTCAAATCTTGTATTTTCAGTGATATGACCACCAAAGGCCCTGATTTTATATTAAAAACAGAGCACCAAAGCCAATATTTCTCTCCATGTGTTCCCATACCTGTCGTGTCACGCAGTATGGTGCTTACTTTCCCTCCATGTTAAAGAACAGTATATGTTTCAGCACCCAGGCTAATGTGCTGCATAGCTAAATACATATAAGGTCCCAAAGGCGAGACCGATTGCATTGCAAATGCTTGTTGTTATAGTAATTGTTGTAGCATTGCTTATTTGGCCCTGGTTATTTTCTGAGGCTGGCTTCAGCAGTCTCTAGTCATTTTGGTCAATTCTGCCTTGCTGATTAAATCCCGACTTTACAGGAGTGTACGGGCAGCCGTGATTTGTGGCGTTTTCCTGCATCTCCGGCCTGTATTCGCCAGGACATATCCTGACTCCAAGATGGTGGCTCCCACAAGAGTTCAGGGGTGGCGTTGTTTCATTGCTATAGAAACATTTCGGAGTAGGGAAATACATTCAGCAAGGTCGGCATTAGGTGAATATGGAGCATGCAGGGCCCTCCATGAGTGCAACAGAAGTCCCTACACTCTATACTCTTCGCCTGCTGATTAAAGAGGCAGTGCAGGCAGTTTTTAAAGCTAGACAGTCTCAAGGGACCCCTGCTAAGAGTCCACGCCTGCATGCTGAGGGCCCGCAGCTGGGGGAGCATGAGGAAGATAAGTGGGGACACTTTGTGCAGGGAGCTGGGCTCTCTGATTTGTTCAAACGCAAGAGACAATCTGGGGTTCCCAATCCCATTGGAGGATGGGAAGAATGAGGATTTATTCAAATAGAAATTAATGCCCTGACCCATAAGTGTTACCCCTGCATACTGCAGTACGCAAAGTCCTACTGCATGAAAGGAAGGACATTGATAAGACTGCTTTTCCTTGTTTTCTTTCTAAACAGTACCCTTTGGAGGGGTTCTCTGAGGGTTCTCTGCCTTCAGTTAAAGCGGATATCCCTATGGCTGGGCTCTCTTCGCAGGGCATGGTAGTCTCTCAGGATGGTCTCCTACCTGGCCAAGTGGATAAGAAGGTGGAGGGCGCTGCCCAGCGTGATTATTCTGCTTCTAATTCAGAGTGACTGCCTGCACCACTTGTATGGTACAGTCCCTCCTGAAGGAGTTTCACTCTCTAGCACCACTGTTGCATGAGGGGGCAGATACGTCATCCCTCTTGTCGATGATGGAGCTTCAATTCAGGTTCCTATCAGACCTTTCGTTTGGTAATCCGTGAGCCTCTGCGGCTGCTTCAGGAGCATCTATTGCAGCCAAGAGCCATGTTTGGGTGCAGTCCTGGAAAGTGAGCACCTCGCAGAAATCAGTCCTGATGAAATTACCCTTCGAGGGTTCTAAAAGCTTTGGGCACCAACTTGAAGATATGGTTAAACAGTCCGTGGAGAACAGAAAATTGATCACTCCGGTTCGCCTTTCTCTGAGGGGCAGAGGGTTCTGTTCTAGGAGAGTGTTTCCTCCTCCTCAATCTAAAGGTAGTATCCAGCCCTTTCAAGGGGGAAACAAATCCTGGTTTTAACCTGCAGCCATCTCAACCCCTGCTCCTCCTAAGCAATGACTATCTGTCCATCTTGGGAGAACGTTTTGGCTTGGCTGGGTAATTCGTTTCTGTGAAGCAGGAGAACTGCTCATTGTGTAAGGACTTGTTGTAATACAAAGAAAAGGTCCATACTCCAAGGTGTAGATTATATAAGATGGTTTATTTATCTTAGTTCCAGGTAATGAGTTCCAATAGTAAGCATCTAGGATAAGCTAGGTGATAAGCCCCACCAGGAGCAGTGTCACTACTGCTCAGTCCATACTCCAGCCGACACTCACAGGCACCCAACACAACATTCCAATGCATCACCATGCGCCAACATTCCACACAGCACACTCCTACTGGCTGAGCAGCAGGTATAACCGGACTGTGACAGGAAGACCTGGACTCGGAGTAATGAAGATTACCGGTAAGTAACCGGGCATTTCAAATACCTCAAGACTGGTGTGATACGAGAACAGAATTTCTTGACACTATGATATATCTCAATCTAGACACATGCAATTTGACAGTGGTAAGGGAGTGTGAATAATAATGTTTGTTCTGGCCTAGAGACAGCTTTAGCTTTCTCGACAGCCTCATCATTTTAAGCAAATCTCAATAAAAATACATACATACAGGAGCCTTGGGTCAACCCTCTTGATCTATTAGTTTGTTCAAGTGTCATTCACAATTAGCTTCTGCTCACCACAGCATAGAGCATGTGGCAGTTTTATTACACCACTTCAGCCAATGACTTTCTTGCATTCTGAGTGACAGCATTTTGCCTAATCACAAGTGCACATCTACCTGAAAAGGAGAGCAATTTAGTGCCGGGCTGGTGCACTTTTGTTTTTTTATATTTTGTGATATCTTTGCCATTTTTTGGCATAATGCATGTTTACTAAAAATAAATAAATAAAAAATCATTGCTTGCTTGCTCATTCCTGCCCTATTGGCTTTGCCAATGTTTGTTTTTTTTTGGTTTGGGATCAATACTGCTTTAGCATCATTCAGGTCAGATGCACTCACTATATAACAAGACTGGAGTATGGGCGTTGAATGAAAAAATAGAAAGTTCATAATGGGTGCATAACAAGGAAGGATCAAATGATGCAAAGAGTTTCGCTGGCGCACCAATACTATGGGGTTTTCACATGTCAGTGGTGTAACATTTTAAAGACGTTCCTGTACCTTAGGTGGCCTTGATCATCATCAAGCCCTTCTATATCGCATTAAATAAACTCAATCAGGGCCTTCGGCATTCCATATGTAATTCAATAGAAAAATATATAGAAAGATGAGAATGCAAAGCCTCAAACAATGTTTCGTAAACAAAATTCCAGTTTTGAAAATGCCCAAAAATGTGAAAGCAAAAAAAAATCACATACCTGGTATCAGTTGGCGGGTGTATAAGAGGATAACAATATTTTGAAAATACACGCATAACGTCCAATAAGTCCAAAAAGAAGGAATTTAAAGACTGTGCCCTTATAAAAATTATAATAAGTGAGAAATAATTAAAAAAAAACTTTTCTATGTGTACCACAGCCCTAAAAATAGAGGGAGCACCACTTGAAGATTTGCAGTTTTGCTTTTTGAAGGATTACAGGATAAAAAATCCAGAACTCACTGAAGATATGTCATAAACACCTGGAGCAGGTCACATCAGTTACAGACAGTGCATGCAGCACAAGAAAAGGGAATTCAATCAAACAAGGTCAGACCCCCCAACCCTGCCCCTTTGGCCCAACCATGGTCCACACCCCAATCCCATAATGCAATGCTGTGGCAGTAAAGTGACAGGCTGAAGTCAGTGGTGTAACACAAAAGTCCATCCCTAAATCAAGGCAAAGGTTGTGCTATTTGTGAAACGAAAATGACTGCCTTTCAAACAATTAATAGTTATGAAAACAGTGGTCCTTGATTAAGATAAAATGAAAACACAAAATAAATATAGAATTAAATCAGTTCTATATTGCTACTGTCCAGCCGGACAGTCAGATTTAATCAAAATAGTGATTAAGAGGATCAAGAAAAACATAAATCTAGTGGGACACAGTCCTGCATCCAAGACATAAAAGTGAAAAACGATGAAGACGAAACAAACGAACAATCAGGCAAGGCAAACGGCTTGTTTTCTAAATGTGAAGGATTAGACAAGCAAAATAGTAAACAGCTCCATTACACATTGTTTACAAATAAATTGGTGTACACGGAATCAAACAGGTCGACGACGTTTCGATCCCTTTGGAAAGATAGTGGGATCATCATCAGGAGAAAAACAGATAGATGCCTGAAGGAATTACAGCCACAGTATAAGGCGTGTCTCCATGCGCGTGATCAAGCAGGAGACACGGTGAATGGGGAGGAGATGGCTAATTAGGCAGACGTCTGCCTAATCAACCATTGTGCACCACGTAGACTACGGCAGCTCACGCCCGCACCCCCTGCTCATTTAGCACCGCTCGCAAGCAATCCATTGAAGACATCATCGCCGTCCCCTCCCCATTCACCGTGAAGCCCCGACCGCTCGGCTAGACTCAAGCCAACTCCCGGCATTGACCGCAAAGCTCATTTTGATTAAGTTCACCCTACCCACAGGCTCCGCGTCCATCCCTCCACGTCCTTTACACAGACACCATTTCCGCAGCGCCCGGAAATTAAGGTTGAATCTGCCCCCTCTTCCTGCTTGATCACGCGCATGGAGACACGCCTAGCCTTTTATACTGTGGCTGTAATTCCTTCAGGCATCTATCTGTTTTTGTCCTGATGATGATCCCACTATCTTTCCAAAGGGATCGAAACGTCGTTGACCTGTTTGATTCTGTGTACACCAATTTATTTGTAAACAATGTGTAACAGAGCTGTTCACTATTTTGCTTGTCTAATCCTTCACATTTAGAAAACAAGCCGTTTGCCTTGCCTGATTGTTCGTTTGTTTCGTCTTCATCGTTTTTCACTTTTATGTCTTGGATGCAGGACTGTGTCCCACTAGATTTATGTTTTTCTTGATCCTCTTAATCACTATTTTGATTAAATCTGACTGTCCGGCTGGACAGTAGCAATATAGAACTGATTTCATTCTATATTTATTTTGTGTTTTCATTTTATCTTAATCAAGGACCACTGTTTTCATAACTATCGATTACCCAAGGTCCTTGTGTACCATATTGGGTCCCCTTGTTTTGTTAAAAAAATAAAAAAATTCAAACAATTAATTTCACAAAAGAAAACATCAAAAAGTCAAAAAAAAAGTCAAACTTTTTTTTTTTATCATTTCCTTAAACGGTGTTAACTTAAATTAATTTATGTATTTGACATGATATTTTACATCTTGATTGTTTTGATATTCAAATGCAATATTTACTAAAAAGCTGACTGGTTCACAAAATAGTTTTAAGACTTGCTGATGGGCAACTTTGCCCACTGATTATTTACATTAACATTCACTGCAATTTGATGGCTGCTTCAGTGACATTGGGACAATAGTCTTTTCGGGAACGATTGTGGTAGACTTGTCCTTTCCCTGTGTTCATGTTGCTCCATGTCGGTTCAAGGGTGCAAAGGTGTGCGCGTGGCACAAGGCAGCCAAAGTGTACAAGAGCAGCAGTGCCATAACTTAGTAGATTTGGGTCGGCCCAGCTTTCTCGCTGTCACTCAAAACAACTCAGTAACTCTGCTTGCTGTGTTGCGTCAATCTGCCTCCTTATTGGGACTGGGGTACAGTTTAACAAACAAAACAGAAGTGGTAGACATTGTACATATGTACTTGGGACTGGAGAACATTATTGGGGAGAGATGGGGTGTCATTGTCTCTAAAGCCTGAAATGCCATCAACCAAGAAAGAGTTAATTTCAGTAAAACAGCAATCAAAAAATGTTAAGAAAAAAATAAGTAGATCACAGAACAAAAACTACAAAAAAGTTCAAGGGAAACCAAGAGAGTAGAGTACATAACTAATAGATCACGCCACACGGTTTTAACAGGACATCCAATTAAACAAACGTTGTTGAAGCGCAGTTTATTCGTTTAAGTCTGGCTTACATTTTATGTCCTGACTAAAACATTAAACGAGTTAGCTTCAGTGAAACAAATGAAATATGATTGCTATCTCTATACAGTACCTCGATCAGGAAAATAATTTAATCTCACATGAGTTCGGGCTTTATTACGAGCAGTGGCGGCCAGCACGGATCTGGGATGGTGGAGTGGGGGGGTAAGGAGATATAATTGAAAAAAAAAAGAATAAGTCACTTATCCCCTTGCCGCTCTGTCCCACGTTGTCTTTCCTCCACCGAACAGGAAGCAGCCAGGCTCCCCTGAGCCAATCACAACGCTGCAATGCAGCATTGTGATTGGCTCCCCTAAACCAATCACGACGCTGCAATTCAGCACTGTGATTGGTCTGAGCACTGTGGTTCGGCGCTCAGATGGGGACTGGGGGCCTGGCATGTTCTCCATGCAGGCTGTAATGCAGCCTGCATGCTAAAGTATGCATGACTGTTTGGCCAGCCCAAGAGGGCCGGTCAAAGCATCATGCGTACTTTAGTGAGCCCACCACTCCTTCCCTGCTCTGTCAGCAGAGCAGCCCCACCCTCATGCTGCACTAGCAGGGAAGGATAAAATGATAATTTTGCGATCCTAGACCTCTGGGTAGGTCGCCGCCCCCCCATCCGCACAGCGCCACCTGTGCGTCCAGCTCCCGGCTGCTGCTGATCTGAGGCCCTCCTCCACCCGCAGGCTACCACCTGCGCCTCATCCCTGGTGGCCAGTGGTAGGCCGTAGGTAGGTTCTTGTCGTTGTGAGCGTCACTGTTACTGTCTTTCCCCTCGATATTTGCGCCCCCACTGTTTTTCCACTGTTTTGCCCTTCCGTTCTGTGCCCCCACTGCTGTGACTGTTTTCGTTCTGTGCCCCCACTGTTTTTAGTCCCATTATTGGCAACACACCCCACCCACACCACAACAGAGTATGCATGCATAAATAAATACACAACACAACTTTTGTTTGGGAAAATTAGTGCTGCAGGTTTATTCCATACAAAAGTATGCAATATGGTGGGTTATCTTACGGGCGATCCAAGGGCAGGCAGCTGTACCAACCTATGCTGCCCTGCCCGCCTGATGAGCCAAGCACTGTGGAGTAACCAATCAGCGCTACCCTTATGGGGGTGATCCCCTTACTGGATCACGTGACACATTGGTCCCTATTACTCACGCCCCTTTCAGGGCGGAGCGTAGCAAGGCAAGCCCCCGGTTGTTCAGGCCCACAACTGCCCGAAGGACTAACGGGGCGCCGACGTAATTGTTCCAGGACCCTCCCATGAGGCTCCTGGGATTTGGCTCTGGCACCCCTATTGTGCTCTTGCAGAGGTACTCTTCTGTACCCATTTGCTTCCAGATCGCCCTGTAACTCCTCCTGCAACGAGAAAGAAAACATTACAACGTTCTATGTATTTCGCCTGCCAACCCCACGCCGGGTAAGCGGTAGGGTGGGAGACGGCGTGTCCGGCGCAAAGAGGACGCCAAGATGGCCGGGGGGAGGCATAAATACCTCCCCACCTCCTCTGCGTGCCGGAAGTGACGCGTCTGGTAGGGGGACTCCTCCTTGAGTCCCGCACATCATTGGGGGTGGGGAAGTGCCCAAATGGCACTAAAGGGGCCGCCCGTTTAGGGTGGCCCCCTGCGGGGCCGCGGGCAGCCGTATAGTCCCATTATTGGCAACACACCCCACCCACACCACAACAGAGTATGCATGCATAAATAAATACACAACACAACTTTTGTTTGGGAAAATTAGTGCTGCAGGTTTATTCCATACAAAAGTATGCAATATGGTGGGTTATCTTACGGGCGATCCAAGGGCAGGCAGCTGTACCAACCTATGCTGCCCTGCCCGCCTGATGAGCCAAGCACTGTGGAGTAACCAATCAGCGCTACCCTTATGGGGGTGATCCCCTTACTGGATCACGTGACACATTGGTCCCTATTACTCACGCCCCTTTCAGGGCGGAGCGTAGCAAGGCAAGCCCCCGGTTGTTCAGGCCCACAACCGCCCGAAGGACTAACGGGGCGCCGACGTAATTGTTCCAGGACCCTCCCATGAGGCTCCTGGGATTTGGCTCTGGCACCCCTATTGTGCTCTTGCAGAGGTACTCTTCTGTACCCATTTGCTTCCAGATCGCCCTGTAACTCCTCCACAGCTCTGGAGGCGGCCCCCGTCGCCAAAAGAGCCCCCACCAAAACAGCTCCTTTCTCACTGCAACCTGAAATTTCCCGGGCCTCATTCATGTCCAAGGAACAGATCCAAGCCCACCTGTGCAAGTGCACCCCAACATTGTCAAATTAACCTTTGGTGTTCGCCCGGCATAGCTCATGCCTGATGAAGCCAAAGCCCCTTGTTCTGCAAACTTGCGCATGGAGCGGTTTATCCTTCTCTGGGAATGTACCAGTGCCTCACATGCGCTGCAAGAATGTGATGGCCTCCCAGGAGGGAGCTCTACCCTTAAACATCGCTGTATTACCCTTCAAGCTGATGTGGCTCCCACCTCCTGCAACCTGAAGTTGCAGGCCTTCTAGCAGTTCGTGCTCCCTAACACCTGTTTCCCCAATACCTGGAACAGCAGCACACATGCTTGAAGACCGCTTCCACAACCAGGCTATATACTCTGGCTATGCGGGCGGGGCATTTCCTGCTCAACTGAAGCAACCCGTAACCCGCCCAGGGAGCAGGGTGCACCTACTATGTTGAGGTTGACCAGACATGTGCACCGACCTTTGTGATTAATAAACCATGGCGAACAGGACTGATCGCCTAGCGCACACTACTGCAGTACATCAACCATTTGGAGTGACAACTTCGCCACCTGCCAGGCTTGCTTAACTAAAGCTCGATGACAGATACACACATACCTGCTAACCAGCTGTGACCCTTGATGTTCAACCCAGCTAATGACCTAGTACCTTGATATTCCAGGGAATATTGCCCTCCACAAGATCAAGCCGCACATGAGCCTATGGCCTACACCTACTGGGCCGAGGTGCATAGTGTGCTCTGGAATTGTCAGTGATGGTGCTCCAAACACATTTCAAACCGCTATTGGAGCCACAGCACACATTCTGGCCTAACCAGCTGGCGCATGCCACCTGGCTACCTTGCCGCTGCGAGATTTTGCTCTTAACGCCAACCTTTTGCGGCTACTGGTGCACATAGTCGTAGGTCTTGCCTCCACTCTATTTATGCCGATACCTGCAATGTACCCCTCTGCCCCTGTATGGGCGGGAAAATACCAGTAACATTGCAAATCCCCCTGCACTCACAGTCTCGGGCAGTCAGGAGGGGGAAGAGAGGTCCATAGAATTGGTTCTGCTATCTTGCTTGGCCACCTAGCCCGCAAGCACCCTCGTCTGACAGCACCCTATCTGCTGTGTCGCCCGTGCAATGTCCGCGCCCTGGCGCAGGACGTCCCGATCGACACCTCTTCTAACAGACTGCCTTCAGGAAGCTGGAGTGAACGGTTGTATGTTGTGCACTGACCATAAAACCTAGGTTTGCTTTGAGAGGGATCAATTTGTTGCACTCAAACTAGTGGCAACGCGCAGTTCTATAGCATTCTACCCTGCAGGGTGTGCCTGGACGATCCTAGACACCCCCTGTGAGCCAACCTGCTTTGACCCAAAATGCAAGGCACTACACCCGGTACACTTGGTTATCCCGAACTTAATTGCCCTCCCCGGAATCGTGTGTAAAGGTACCCGGTCCCTGAATTACTCCCTAATAGTCTATGTGTCACGCCATGCTCCTTTTTATTCCTTGTTCAAAGCAGTGAACTCGCTCACCCACGAGACCTGCTAGAAGCAAGTTTAGTATAGCCTGTACATGGAATTAAATTCCCCCGCCAACTGCACAGAGGGCAAGCCACACTCACTGCTGATGTCTGACTAATTGGCCCTTGGAGGCCGTGGCAGTACTGCCCGGTCGGCAAGTACGCCCACGGTACAGTTGTAATTTAATACCTCCTGCCGCTGACAACTGCAGGTGCCTAATACCGGGCTGTGTGTATGCGGCCCAGGAAGCCTAAAAATAGGCTTGGTGTGGATGGGTAGTTAGCAATGCCTGGCAATAAGTGTAATGCCTTTGACAAACCTCTCCTGACTGGCATCTATGCCATTCTTAAACATTCACGCTTTTGCCACATGTCACCCTTCTGGTTGGTGATATGGAACCTCCTACCCAGCATAAGCGGACAGTCTCGCGTTGCCGTCACACCACCTGTGTATCTTGAATCACCCTCCTGTGTCACCTAACCTCGGTTCTAGAGTGCACTTAATCCACGCCGTTGACCAGAATTTCACAGGCCTCTTTGATTGCTAGACCCCGGAGAACACATAGATGGAGTCAATTCTGGTTTGAAACAATATATATGCATTGTGCCCTCAATTGGAGACAACTCACCCCTCATGTGTCGTTGTGGAGTGACAATTACACCAGTGCCTACACAAGTCACCCAACAGACAAGTAGACCCTGACTACTTTGTGTTCTGGTGCTAGATTTGGGAAGAGTCTTGCCTTCACTTGCTGCTCCCTGGGAAACACACAATGCCCGTGCTCTGGCTACAACTCAGCGATGCCCTCGTGTGGCAATGAACCCCTGGTCAAATAAGAGTGCCACTCCAACTAATAAAACTTACACCTTGACCATGGGTGGGTGGAGTCTAGCTCTCCCCAAACTTCTGTTGTTGAAACCCACGGACACGCCTCCTGTCAGTTCAAATTAGAAATTCCTGTCACTGACCACCACAAGGGGCTCCTACTGGGCTGTGTAAGTGAGGCCCAGGGTGACCTTGACGATCGGCTTGGTGTGGATGGGTGCTAACATTACCTGGCTGAAGTGCAATCCCTTTGACAAACACTCCTGCCAAGATGTGCCACTCAGGTAGAAGCAAGAGTTATCCAGCCCACCTTACTTCCTGTCCCAGTTATCTGAGTAAATTGTGAAAGATGCACATTTGAAATGGTAGCGGATACTGTAACTTACGCCTGCAAATGCTCTGCACAGAGCAGCCCGCTAGACAATGGCTTCCCTTAAAAGGCGGTGCCAACAGACCTCCTAGCTCTAAAGGCGGTACCTCTGAGGATGCACTTACTGCGGATGCACTTACTGCGCCCAGATGGCCAGTTTGCACCAACCTTCTTGATTGCTAAACCTACCTCCTAATGGTGTCACATCTGGATTGGAAGGGTAATGTTTGTGCCCACTATTAGCACCACCGCACCCCATCGTGGAGTGACCACTGACAGTCCGCCCCGCAGGTTACCCTGTTGCTAAATATGGCCCATTGATGCCCTTGCCTGTCCTTCAACGACCCTGGCGGCATAATGCCCAGTAGCTTGGTGAAGGGGTGTTTTTGGTCCCAGCGTACGACCCAGCTCATACTAGTTTGCACAGTCCCGGTTGGCCTAGGTGAGGGTCCCTCTGAGCTCTGCGTGGGGCCTGTTTCACACTTAAACAAATGCCTATTCTCCAGAACTTAGAGTGATTCAAGATTGGACTGGCGGCTACCATTCTCACTCACGCCTGCATATACTAGGCTCAGAACACGGAACACTTGCTCTAAGATCCCTTGGATTCCAGCCTGGCATTCCTATGTCCAGCTACGCCAATTGATAATTGGCTCTACTTGATCATACTGACCGGAGACACATCAACCCTGCGGAAACCAGGTGGGGATGCTAACCTGCCCCCAAACTGCGGAAACCGCAGCAAGTGCAAGCTTGCGACAAACGTGGAAAGCTGCCAACCAGCAAGCCATCCCCAGCACCCGGGGGGCATGCCACCATTCCTAGGCTTGTACCCTGACTAGCTTAAGAATAATGAAGGTATCGAAGGACCCATCTCTGAGCGCATGCTGGGAATGCCAACTGTTCCTTAATACATTGTAGCCTGTTTGTGCTTTGGCTTTAACTTTACTGCTCCAACCCAGTTTGACCCCAAAACTTTGAAACATCCTTCGCAGTAACCTGCCCTTGCGTAGAACATGCCCTTAATGGTACATGACGTTCTACAAGCACTGCACAGAAATCCCCCTCTGAACAGCGGCCCTTCTGCTGAAAGCCCTGTGTGCCTGGGGGAGGGGAGTGCTACAAACCCTCAAGTCCTCAGGAAGCTCCCTCACTGCTGCAAGTGCCCCAGAGCATTTATTATAAAACATTTACTGGGTAACAACCCGGTTTGCGCCCACCTTAATGTGCCATGCTGTGAGCAATTAGATACCCCACATATCTCTTCCTTATGAAAAGATTAAACAAACCGGTCAAAGCACAATGCACGGCCAGTGAGTGTGCCCAATGAGACACCCCCAGCTCTGTGTGGTACAAACCCTAACGCACCGCGTGCCAGTTTGTACATATTCTGGGGTGACTAAGCCCTAATGTGCCCCTTTCCCTGGATGATCTCCAGTACAAGGGTACAGGCTGATGACCAAGTGCTGCGCCAGCCAATAAACAGGGCAAGGCAGACACCGCGACGCCAACTGAAGGCAGATCCGATCCGCCATTCATAGCGTTAATCTAACGCGCATTAATAAATACATATTAATTACACCAATGTAACGTGTATGTAAATGCCAAGGTATTGAGACGCTATACATGAGCGCCAGTTACATTACATAGTCAGCACAACTATCCTAATGTGCCAGCTGACCGCTTAAAGGTACTTAGTACCGCCACACAATTACTCGGGCCTGCATCACGGACCAAGGTTTACTCGCTCAGTCCCACTACCCTTATTGCCCCCTTGTAAGGGTTACCAATCTGACTGCATCCGGGAACCCACCCTTGGTGCTGCATAATTATTAGTCAATAATTTTTAAAGATGCCATGACAGAGCCGTTTTCCTTGCACGGTGATGTGCACAAGCCCCCTCGCGTAGATCGAGATCCCAACCAGGACTCCAACCAATGTACCCCCTCAAGGTAGAGGCACAGCCATGCAAGCAGGCCGACCACCCCACAACGTGGTGGCGGCCGTGAATCCACGAATCTCAGCCGCCGTCAAACAACATGATTCATGTTTTACATTTGCCATTCAATGAACTGGTTACGAATCAGAGCCACGGCCGTGCTCGTCACGACACGACACCAACCGGGGGGAAAACCTGTGTGATTATGGCAGCGTCACTGACAATAAACCTTGAAGCCATAAGTCTTAGCTTGAGTTGCCGCCAAGCGCCGCCTTTGATTCCCATAACTGCAATCACTTGCCGGTTGAGTGAAATTATTGCGAACGAACACATCCATTGAAGGCTAACCAATGTGCACACCACCGGTGAAAGAGTACAAGGCGCGGCTTTGAAAAACCGGAGCAGCGATGCCCCCAACAGACAAATGTGATTTCCACAATACAACGCGGCTGAGCGGGAAGGAATGCGCTCCACAACCGTTCTAAGGAGAATGCTCGCCTAAAACATGAGGCATTGCCTGCTTCTAGATCTTACCAGAGCTGCTCAGAAATGACGCCACAGACACAAACAGATACTAGCACTAACGTCTGCAGCAACAGCATATTATAGATTCGATTTGGGAGTTTTACCAAGACACAGTTAGCGGTGCAGGGAGAGGGGAGCAGAGTGTCTGACAGAAATTTAGCTGAAAAGTAAAGACATAAAAAGAGCAGGAAAAACAATCTGAGTTACCCGTTTGGACCACAGAACCAAGGGCGGGCCCATCCATGTTCGAGCCACAGCATCCGCACCACGCTCCCCACCTCTAGGGGCCCTACGTGCAGTACCGGGGTGGAAGGGGTGCGCGCAACCCGCTACGCCACATACACACAACACCATGTATTGCACCCCCTAGGATGCGCCTCCAGCCCCGCCCGAGGATCAAACCCTGGACCCCCGGTTCCCACCGCTGCATAACCACACACGCGTAAGGACACCACGCCTCCCACTCCGCAGCACCCTCTGCCCCGCCAGGGAGGGGGACATAACCTGCAAAGCGTGATCGTTATCATCCTCCAGTGATGTTCGAATGACCACACCGTGGGCGCCTTGTGCTGAAGACTACCTAGCCGCATGCTGGGACCGGCAAGAGGCGTCCCGAGAGAGGAGCCTCACGTTTGGGTGCTCAACCCTGTTTGACCTTTGCTCTAGCAAACAACTCAATTGATGGACAATGGATAGTGCTTGTGCCGTTAATCTATGCGTTGTCCTTATTATCCTGGACGAGGTAACTTTACCTGCCCCGGCTGAACGCGCCCGGCGTGCCGCTGCTTTAAATTTCAATGGAAAGCTTCGACCCCGCATATGCACAAAAGTTGCCCAGTTGTCCCCCCACCAAGCATACAATTACTAGCCCCGGCTACGTGTCAATCGGGCAATGCTAAACCAGCAAATGAGCGAAGCCGGAGGCTAACGTTGCATTTGCATAACAGACCCCTTAATACCTCTAATAATGCTCCAGTGACCCGACCTGAACAACATCTCCCAGGCGCATCACAGTCTGGGCCGAGGCACTCAAATGCCCGTGATGCCAAATCTCCGTCGTCTACAATCCCCTCTCAACAAGATGACTTCACCAAAGTACCTCTTCAAGGTAAAGGAAGGTAGTCCGTCCTCCCACTGAGGGAAACAGGCCCTTGCTGCTGGATCGGCAATATCGACGATTCCGACGCCCGGTTCGCAGCCCCAAGCAGGCCAGAATGCACCGCCTGCCCGCCACTGGCAAGGGCACGGGTAGGCCCTCTGCCCCTCATAAGAGCCAGCCTGTGCTCCGTGCCCCACAGGCAAGACGAGGGCCCCTGCATCGGTATATTCACAGCCTCGAGGCGCTGCCGCCCGTTCGCACTGCCCCGTTCTGTCCAGTCAGCAAGCCCCCGGTATAGACGGCATTGCGGGACAGTGGAAACGCGCACGGGCCCCCTGGCGCAAGCCGCACGTCCCGTGACCCGCAACGGCCACCCGGTGCGCCGCTGCCACCAAGACGAGCTGGAGAAGGCAGGGGAGGGAAGATGCACAAGGAGTCACCCACGGCGACTCACCATCACGACCTGTGCGGTAGTGCACAGTCCACCACGTGGTGCCCGCATAGCAGGAAGCACGGCAGGCTACCTTTTGTATTATGCTCACGTATAATTTTCTCTTCATGTAATGTTACCGTTCCTATTGTGATGCGCTCTGACACCTTCCGGTAAAGTCCGCGCTATATAAAACGCATAAAATAAGATAAACAAGCTACCAGCTACACATGATCCTAGGCCAACGGGCATCACAATCTCACCCTCGGGTGTAATACGTGATCTCTAGTCATAGTCCCCGGCATGTGAAAGCCCTCCTCCCAACACCGCATCTTGCTTTAGCAAGCACGTTGATCCTGCACTGCACTCGTGCATGGGCTCTCGCCTCAACTCCTGCCCAATCCAATGCTCAACCTCGGAGCATACAAACACAGAACCTCCAGCGTAGGAGTCCGAGCCCTTAATCATGGGCAATGGTTCTCCCAGAGATGCGACCTCAGCCCAGACCGCCTGTGCGCCGATCCTAAGTCGCTACGCCGGAAAACACTCACACCACGTGTGCCAGAATAACACACACCGGCACTAGCACCCCCAGGCACACACGCGCAGCACACCGCCCGGCTGAGGACCCCCGCCCGTCATGCCGCGTCCCCACACTCGCACCCACTCGACGGGAGCCGCACGCCGGGTGGCCCAGGGGAGCCGGCTGTGCCACATCGAGCGACCGGCACCAGAAAACAGAGCTCCCGGCGACCTCAGCAGTGCGGCGGAGGCCAGACACGCCAACCAGGCAACCGGCCCTCCACTGACACCCTCAGCAAACCAAGCCACGGCGCCCAACCCCGTAGCCCACTCCACGCGGAGCCCAGATAAATGCAACTCGAGGGGGAGCACGCAAACCCAGAGCACCCAATGAGGGGATCGCTGACCTCCAGCACCGTGCGCGCGCCCCCCATCCCCGTGAGCGAAGCCCGACCCATAAACGAGGGGGTGCCGGGGGCGATGGAGGGAGAGAAACCATTGGCACTGCTGGGGACCAATTCTTTACACACTCGAGCACACACCTCCGTGACTAGAGCACCCCCACCCCACGATCACGGTGAGCGGGAGGACCGCATGCCACGACCCCTTCCCAAACACCTGGCATCCATGGGGCTGTCCCCCACCACGAGGAGGCAGGGGTCCCGACTCACCGCCAATAAAGAGGCCGATCACGACGCAAATCAACCGACACCTCACCCACGACAGGGGGAAGCACATAGGATGCCGACGCCAGACCAAGGCCTGTGGACCGCGGCCAGGAGGAACCAGACGACGTGGAACCTCGACGGCGTGTCCGGCGCAAAGAGGACGCCAAGATGGCCGGGGAGGCATAAATACCTCCCCACCTCCTCTGCGTGCCGGAAGTGACGCGTCTGGTAGGGGGACTCCTCCTTGAGTCCCGCACATCATTGGGGGGTGGGGAAGTGCCCAAATGGCACTAAAGGGGCCGCCCGTTTAGGGTGGCCCCCTGCGGGGGCCGCGGGCAGCCGTATTTCCACTGTTTTTGCCCTTCCTCTCTGTGCCCCCACTGCTGTGACTGTTTTCGTTCTGTGCCCCCACTGTTTTTTTCCCACTGTTTTTGCCCTTTCGTTCTGTGCCCCCACTGCTGTGACTGTTTTCGTTCTGTGCCCCCACTGCTTTTCCACTGTTTTTGCCCTTCCGTTCTGTGCCCCCACTGCTGTGACTGTTTTCGTTCTGTGCCCCCACTGTTTTTTTCCACTGTTTTTGCCCTTCCGTTCTGTGCCCCCACTGCTGTGACTGTTTTCGTTCTGTGCCCCCACTGTTTTTTTTCCACTGTTTTTGCCCTTCCGTTCTGTGCCCCCACTGCTGTGACTGTTTTCGTTCTGTGCCCCCACTGTTTTTTTCCCACTGTTTTTGCCCTTCCGTTCTGTGCCCCCACTGCTGTGACTGTTTTCGTTCTGTGCCCCCACTGTTTTTTTCCACTGTTTTTGCCCTTCCGTTCTGTGCCCCCACTGCTGTGACTGTTTTCGTTCTGTGCCCCCACTGCTTTTCCACTGTTTTTGCCCTTCCGTTCTGTGCCCCCACTGCTGTGACTGTTTTCGTTCTGTGCCCCCACAGTTTTTTTTCCACTGTTTTTGCCCTTCCGTTCTGTGCCCCCACTGCTGTGACTGTTTTCGTTCTGTGCCCCCACTGCTCTTCCACTGTTTTTGCCTTTCCGTTCTGTGCCCCCACTGCTGTGACTGTTTTCGTTCTGTGCCCCCACTGTTTTTTTTCCCACTGTTTTTGCCCTTCCGTTCTGTGCCCCCACTGCTGTGACTGTTTTTCGTTCTGTGCCCCCTGTGCCCCTTTTGATTTCTGTACCCCTTCGCCCTCCCGTTTCCCGGCGCTGTGTCCCCTGCGGCCCCGCCCCCTCGCTGACCACTCGCTGCCCCTGCCTCCCGCCTCCCAGCTGCTCCTCCCTCCCACCTCCCCATATATGGCGGCCGCTGCGCGGTGAGGTGAGCGACCCTTGACCTCTGGGTAGGTCGCCCCCCCATCCGCACAGCGCCAAGTGTGCGTCCAGCTCCCTGCTGCTGCTGATCTGAGGCCCTCCTCCACCCGCAGGCTACCACCTGCGCCTCATCCCTGGTGGCCAGTGGTAGGCCGTAGGTAGGTTCTTGTCGTTGTGAGCGTCACTGTTACTGTCTTTCCCCTCGATATTTGCGCCCCCACTGTTTTTCCACTGTTTTGCCCTTCCGTTCTGTGCCCCCACTGCTGTGACTGTTTTCGTTCTGTGCCCCCACTGTTTTTTTTCCACTGTTTTTGCCCTTCCGTTCTGTGCCCCCACTGCTGTGACTGTTTTCGTTCTGTGCCCCCACTGCTTTTCCACTGTTTTTGCCCTTCCGTTCTGTGCCCCCACTGCTGTGACTGTTTTCGTTCTGTGCCCCCACTGTTCTTTTTCCACTGTTTTTGCCCTTCCGTTCTGTGCCCCCACTGCTGTGACTGTTTTCGTTCTGTGCCCCCACTGCTTTTCCACTGTTTTTGCCCTTCCGTTCTGTGCCCCCACTGCTGTGACTGCTTTCGTTCTGTGCCCCCACTGTTTTTTTTCCACTGTTTTCGCCCTTCCGTTCTGTGCCCCCACTGCTGTGACTGTTTTCGTTCTGTGCCCCCACTGCTTTTCCACTGTTTTTGCCTTTCCGTTCTGTGCCCCCACTGCTGTGACTGTTTTCGTTCTGTGCCCCCACTGTTTTTTTCCACTGTTTTTGCCCTTCCGTTCTGTGCCCCCACTGCTGTGACTGTTTTTCGTTCTGTGCCCCCTGTGCCCCTTTTGATTTCTGTACCCCTTCGCTCTCCCGTTTCCCGGCGCTGTGTCCCCTGCGGCCCCGCCCCCCTCGCTGACCACTCGCTGCCCCTGCCTCCCACCTCCCAGCTGCTCCTCCCTCCCACCTCCCCATATATGGCGGCCGCTGCGCGGTGAGGTGAGCGACCCTTGACCTCTGGGTAGGTCGCCCCCCCATCCGCACAGCGCCACCTGTGCGTCCAGCTCCCTGCTGCTGCTGATCTGAGGCCCTCCTCCACCCGCAGGCTACCACCTGCGCCTCATCCCTGGTGGCCAGTGGTAGGCCGTAGGTAGGTTCTTGTCGTTGTGAGCGTCACTGTTACTGTCTTTCCCTCGATATTTGCGCCCCCACTGTTTTTCCACTGTTTTGCCCTTCCGTTCTGTGCCCCCACTGCTGTGACTGTTTTCGTTCTGTGCCCCCACTGTTTTTTTCCACTGTTTTTGCCCTTCCGTTCTGTGCCCCCACTGCTGTGACTGTTTTCGTTCTGTGCCCCCACTGCTTTTCCACTGTTTTTGCCCTTCCGTTCTGTGCCCCCACTGCTGTGACTGTTTTCGTTCTGTGCCCCCACTGTTCTTTTTCCACTGTTTTTGCCCTTCCGTTCTGTGCCCCCACTGCTGTGACTGTTTTCGTTCTGTGCCCCCACTGCTTTTCCACTGTTTTTGCCCTTCCGTTCTGTGCCCCCACTGCTGTGACTGCTTTCGTTCTGTGCCCCCACTGTTTTTTTTCCACTGTTTTCGCCCTTCCGTTCTGTGCCCCCACTGCTGTGACTGTTTTCGTTCTGTGCCCCCACTGCTTTTCCACTGTTTTTGCCTTTCCGTTCTGTGCCCCCACTGCTGTGACTGTTTTCGTTCTGTGCCCCCACTGTTTTTTTTTCCACTGTTTTTGCCCTTCCGTTCTGTGCCCCCACTGCTGTGACTGTTTTTCGTTCTGTGCCCCCCTGTGCCCCTTTTGATTTCTGTACCCCTTCGCTCTCCCGTTTCCCGGCGCTGTGTCCCTTGCGGCCCCGCCCCCCTCGCTGACCACTCGCTGCCCCTGCCTCCCGCCTCCCAGCTGCTCCTCCCTCCCACCTCCCCATATATGGCGGCCGCTGCGCGGTGAGGTGAGCGACCCTTGACCTCTGGGTAGGTCGCCCCCCCATCCGCACAGCGCCACCTGTGCGTCCAGCTCCCTGCTGCTGCTGATCTGAGGCCCTCCTCCACCCGCAGGCTACCACCTGCGCCTCATCCCTGGTGGCCAGTGGTAGGCCGTAGGTAGGTTCTTGTCGTTGTGAGCGTCACTGTTACTGTCTTTCCCCTCGATATTTGCGCCCCCACTGTTTTTCCACTGTTTTGCCCTTCCGTTCTGTGCCCCCACTGCTGTGACTGTTTTCGTTCTGTGCCCCCACTGTTTTTTCCACTGTTTTTGCCCTTCCGTTCTGTGCCCTCACTGCTGTGACTGTTTTCGTTCTGTGCCCCCACTGCTTTTCCACTGTTTTTGCCCTTCCGTTCTGTGCCCCCACTGCTGTGACTGTTTTCGTTCTGTGCCCCCACTGTTCTTTTTCCACTGTTTTTGCCCTTCCGTTCTGTGCCCCCACTGCTGTGACTGTTTTCGTTCTGTGCCCCCACTGCTTTTCCACTGTTTTTGCCCTTCCGTTCTGTGCCCCCACTGCTGTGACTGTTTTCGTTCTGTGCCCCCACTGTTTTTTTCCCCACTGTTTTTGCCCTTCCGTTCTGTGCCTCCACTGCTGTGACTGTTTTCGTTCTGTGCCCCCACTGCTTTTCCACTGTTTTTGCCCTTCCGTTCTGTGCCCCCACTGCTGTGACTGTTTTCGTTCTGTGCCCCCACTGTTTTTTTTCCACTGTTTTTGCCCTTCCGTTCTGTGCCCCCACTGCTGTGACTGTTTTTCGTTCTGTGCCCTTTTTGATTTCTGTACCCCTTCGCCCTCCCATTTCCCGCCGCTGTGTCCCCTGCGGCCCCGCCCCCCTCGCTGACCACTTGCTGCCCCTGCCTCCCGCCTCCCAGCTGCTCCTCCCTCCCACCTCCCCATATATGGCGGCCGCTGTGCGGCCGCGCCGCTGGCGCGCCGAGGGCGCGCCTAAGGCAAGCCCGTCTGCGCCCGTCCGCGCCTGGACCGCGCCCAGCGCCAGAACCCCTGGCCCCCGCATCCGCCACAAAGACCACCTCCGATACGACGCCAGCACCCTCATCGCTCTCAACCCAGGACGGACCTCCACCTGCTTCAAGGCCGCCCCGAAACGCACCCATGGTCCCTTCACCTGCCGGAACTGCAGCTTCACCTGCCTCGGAGAGCCCGAGACTCCAGCCAAGAAGGACCTCAACCATCTCCGGTGCATCCTACTAAACACCCGCTCCGCACGCAAACACGCCCGTCGAGCTCTGGGACCTACTCGACACCTCATCACCGGACGTCGCCTTCCTGACAGAGACCTGGATGAACGAATCCTCCGCACCCGACATCGCCATAGCCATCCCCGACGGCTACAAGATCACCCGCAGAGACCGCACCAACGGAATCGGAGGAGGAATCGCCATCGTCCACAAAGACACCATCAGGGTCTCGAACAGCACCGACGACACTCTCAGCACCGCCGAACACATGCACTTCCAGATCCACACGGATCCCAACACCACCGTAAGAGGCACCCTCATCTACAGAGCCCCCGGACCCCGACCCCAGTTCAGCGACTCCATCGCCGACTTCATCAGCACGAACGCCCTGACCTCCACCGACTACATCCTCCTCGGAGACCTGAACTTTCACCTGGAGAACAACAACGACAGCAACTCCTCCACCCTGATCGACAACCTCGCCAACCTCGGACTGAAACAGCTCGTCACGACGCCGACCCACATCGCCGGACACACGCTCGACGCCATCTTCTCCTCAAGCTCCCACGTCTCCTTCAGCCACACCTCTGAACTCACCTGGACCGACCACCACTGCATCCACTTCACCTTCCGGAAACCCGCCGCACACCACCGCACCCTACAGATCCCCCGCAGATGCTGGAGCAAAGTCACCGAAGACCAACTCCAGACAAACCTCGCACTCAGCCCACCCACCGACCCCTCCAACCCCGACGCCGCCGCCCGCAATCTCAGCCGATGGATGGACAACTGCGCCAACACCTTAGCCCCGCTGAAAAAAACAACCTACAAAGACACCAGCAAGAGAGCCAGCTGGTTCACCCCGGAACTCCTAGCATCCAAGCGCACCTGCCGTAAACTGGAGAACAAATGGCACAGCGAGAAGACGCCGGACAGCCGCGCAGCCCACAAAGACGCCATCCGCAACCACCATCACCTCATCAGGTCCGCCAAGAGGACCTCCTTCAAAGACCGCCTCGACAACAACGCACACAACAGCAAGGAGCTCTTCAGCATCGTGAAGGAACTCTCCAACCCCAGCTCCAACGCCAACGACATCCCGCCGTCGCAAGCCCTGTGTGATTCCCTCGCCACCTTCTTCCACCACAAGATTGCCGACATCCACGACAGCTTCGACTCCCGGACGACCCCAACAGACCCCGACACATCAGACCCGCCGCACCCCATCGACCACGACCCCCTGACAGCCTGGGTCAATGTGAACACCGAGGACACAATCAAGACCATGGGCACAATCCACTCCGGCTCCCCATCAGACCCTTTTCCACACCACATCTTCAACAAAGCCGGCAGCTCCATCGCACCCCACCTGCGCAACGTCATCAACCTCTCCTTCGAGACCGCGACCTTCCCAGAGAGCTGGAAACACGCCGAGATCAACGCCCTACTCAAAAAACCCAAGGCGGACCCGAGCAACCTCAAGAACTTCCGGCCCATCTCCCTGCTTCCATTCCCAGCTAAGGTCATCGAGAAGATCGTCAACAGACAGCTCACCCGCTACCTCGAAGATAACAGCATCCTGGACCCCTCCCAGTCAGGATTCCGCAGCAACCACAGCACCGAGACCGCCCTCATCGCCGCCACAGACGACATCAGGATCCTCCTGGACAACGGCGAGACGACGGCCCTCATCCTCCTGGACCTCTCCGCCGCCTTCGACACTGTCTGCCACCACACACTACGCACACGCCTCCACGACGCAGGGATCCGAGACTAGGCCCTAGATTGGACCACCTCCATCCTTTCCGGCAGAACCCAGAGCGTCCGCCTCCCCCCATTCCGATCCGAAGCCTCCGAGATCATCTGCGGCGTACCCCAGGGATCTTCCCTCAGCCCGACACTGTTCAACATCTACATGGCTCCACTCGCATGCATCGCCCGACAGCACGACCTCAACATAATCTCCTACGCCGACGACACTCAACTGATCCTCTCCCTCACCAAGGACCCCCTCACCGCCAAATCCAACCTCCACGAAGGAATGAAAGCCGTCGCCGACTGGATGAAGTGCAGCCGACTTAAGCTGAACACAGACAAGACGGAGATCCTCATCCTCGGCTCCAACCCATCAGCCTGGGACAACTCCTGGTGGCCCTCATCACTAGGGGCACCCCCGACACCAACCGACCACGCACGCAACCTGGGAGTCATCCTCGACTCAACGCTCACCATGACCAAGCAAGTCAACGCAGTCTCCTCCTCCTGCTTCAACACCCTCCGCATGCTCCTCAAGATCTACAGGTGGATCCCGACAGACACGAGAAGAACAGTCACCCAGGCCCTCGTCAGCAGCAGACTCGACTACGGAAACGCCCTCTACGCAGGAGCCCCGACCAAGCTCATCAAACGACTGCAAAGAATCCAAAACGCCTCTGCACGCCTGATCCTCGACATTCCACGCCACAGCCACATCACCCCCACCTGAAAAACCTGCACTGGCTCCCCGTCGACAAGAGAATCTCCTTCAAACTCCTGATCCACGCACACAAGGCACTCCACAAAACCGGCCCAGCCTACCTCAACAGTCGACTCTCCTTCTACGTTCCCAACCGTCAGCTCCGCTCCGCCGACCTCTCCCTGGCCACCGTCCCGCGCATCCGGAGAACCACCACCGGAGGCAGATCCTTCTCTCACCGCGCCGCCAAGATCTGGAACACTCTTCCCCTCAACCTACGACAGACCCAAGACCTGCTGACCTTCAGGAGACGACTCAAGACCTGGCTATTCGACCAGGAGCGGCAACACCCCCCCCCTCCTCTCCCTCAGCGCCTTGAGACCCTCGCGGGTAAGTAGTGCGCTTTACAAATCTTGTGATTGATTGATTGATAATAACATTGCGCTATTATCATTTTAATTTTCCTTATTTTTACTGCTGCACAGCAGCAGTGGGACGACGCTCCTCCGCCTTAGATTAGATTAGATCACAAGTCTGGCGGTCCCACGCTGTGGGACCCCCAAACCCGTGTTTGGACAGCCCGTCAGATTGGGGGTTTTCTCCTGGTCTTGCGGGCGGTCCAGTGGCGGTCTGAGAGTGTCTGTCTGCCAGGCGCCTTCCTGCATGGTGTGGCATACAAGCCACACCGTGCAGGAACTGAGAGTGCAGATTTACAGGGGAGCACTATATGTGCCCCCCTGTATGCACTCCCAGACACAGAGGCACAAGGAGGCACTGTAGGGCCCCCTTTGTTACCTCATGGACACCCTTTTCATGCCAGTGAGACCGCCATGATAAGGGTGGCGGTGATGCAACTCAAAATATGCTCGGCAGGGCACCTGCAGCACAGCCAGCATATGTTAGCCTCGAACCGCTGCCAGAACGCCGCAGGATCCTTGATCCGCGGCAGTAGCAGCTGTTTAATGGCGGTCCGACTGCCACACTTTTAATACAGCGGGCGATCCCGCAATGTGGCGGCGGTCGAACCGCCACCGCAACAAGGCCCTTAGTGTCTTTTTAAGATATAAAACAGACCCTCATTCATTGCAATTCAAACACTCCATAAGAGGCGGAGTAATTCACCACACAGCCAATAGTATAAGGTGGGCAACTGACACTTTTTGGGTGGTGACAAAGCCCACTCTGTGTATATTTTAATGCCTTGTTAACAATACGTTTGCGGACAGCTGTGCTTTTAGGCCAGACCTAAAAATTTAAAATGAGAGACATGGATAAAAGGGATTCAGGGAAGTGCTGGGGGAAGAACCAGATCAGACAGAGATGAATAGGTGGGCAGGAGGGCAGGCTTGAGGGATCCATTAAACAAAAAAAGACAAAAAGGAAGAAAGAAGTAGGCAGGAGGGGTAAGGGCAGGAGAGAGAGGTGGTAGGAGGGGTAAAAGGAGAAAGAAATAAAAGCAGGGAGAATAGTTCAAGGGGTAGTTTGGGGGATTTCTGACATCCCCTATGATGTGGCCCGTTAAGAAAAAATAGATTAACATAGAGTTTCAAGATAAAATGCTTTCACTGAAATAAATCCTAATATTTGATCAATCTCATTTATCTTGGAAATTCCGAGGCAACAGTTTAGGTGAAATGGATTCTCAAAACCGATATTCTCCAAGTCTCTTCTCTGAGGTCACATACAATCTTCTGAGCATTGATAAAAGAAATACTAACCAGATGGTGACAATCAGTTGCCATGATCAGTTCCCTGAAGGACAGAAGTGTTTTAGTCGCACTGCCCAGCATAAGCCCTTTTTATTAAATCGTTCTAGTATCACGCACACATCACTTTTTTCTGAGAGATTATTGAATTGTGTTACCAGTATGTAGCTGAAACTGATTTTCCAGGTAGGTAGGCACATCCAGGTTCTTTTGAAAGTTCAGGGTCGCTGCCTATGTTTTCTTCTGGCTTGTACTTGTCACCAATGCTTTTTCCTGAGTTCTTGCAGTTTGTGTGATCTGTTCCTGGTATATTTGTTGGAACACTGGCTGTGGAATCCTACATGACCTGGAGCATCAATCTGTATGTGTTTATTCACTGTCTTAACTAGAGAGATGTGTAAGTAATCTATTTTGTTTCTACAACCGAGTTTACTTATGTTGATCTGTGCATTTCTGACAAAAAATTACAAATCCTTCTCATCAACTTAATATATTGTAGTTGGTTCAGGGGCATAGCAGCGTTCTTCTGTTCGTGTCTGCTATTGCAATGGATTTTTGTATTCTTTTTCAATTGTGAGTGGAAGGAAGTAGGACATTTAGGGCATCACTACAAGTGTCCCGTATAATTCCAATACAAGTGGTAACTCCTCTTACCGCTGATATCAGGATTATCGTAGATAGAGACTTTATCTCACAGGGATAATCCTGGGTGTTATAAAATATTCAGCCCCCGGATACATTTCAGCAGGTCAAACCTGGGAGAAATATGACTGAAACATATGAGGGCAGGCGCATTTTGGTGTGGTAAGCACCAAAATCCACCCACATTTTGTAAGTGAAATTGGCCGATATTTAAGACATGTGATAAAATCCGAAAACTTTGGTGATGGATTTTATTGTGTGCAATAATTATTGCTGCAGTCACCGGGGCACTCCTAATTAAGCCCTTTAATAGTCAGTTTTCACACTTAATCCAGCTCATACTGATTTCATGATTGCAAATCTTGCTCCATGTGCTATAGAATGTTTAGACACCTGGGTACTGGCCAGGATGATGGCAGATTGGGGAATATGCATTCACCAATTGAGTTAAGGGTGTGGAAAAGGGTAAGTATTTATCAATCAATCAATCAATAAGACATTTGTGCGGCTACCTCCAACGGAGGTGTCCCGGCGCTAACCAAGGATTTGGCAGTGAGAGAAAAAGGGGTACCTATGGTAGGCTGAAGAGCCAAGTTTTCAGTGCTTTCCTAAATGCTTGTTCTGACTCTACCTTATGAAGATGATCAGGCATTGAGTTCCAGAGTGAAGCAGTTCTCACTGAGAAAGCTCGACCGCCTATCCTGGCTTTAGAGAAACGAGGTATCCTGAGTAATTTCTGGTAATTAGATCTCAAAGCCCTAACATGGTGATATTTCTGGAGTCTCTGTTTCAGGTAGCCCGGGCCCCTATCTCTGGTGGCTCTATAGGCAATGGGAAGCGCCTTGAACTCGATCCTCCTTTTGACAGGCAGCCAATGGAGACTCCGCAGGTGGGGGGATATGCGGTGGCGGAACTGCACATTCCTAATAAGTATGGCCACAGCGTTCTGAATAACTTGCAGTCTTCGGATCAGAGAAGCTGGCAGACCCATATATAGGCTATTGGCATAGTCTGGCTGGGACATGACCAATGCATGGACCACAGTCTTCCTGCAGTCCATAGGCAAGTGATGAAGAAATCTCTACAGGGCTTTCAGCTTCCCGAAGCAGGACAAGGAGACTTGGCATATCTGGGTCTTGCAAGAAAGGTTTGTGTCAAATTCGGACCCCAGATTCCTAGCTGAATTTACTGGGATCGGTGGGGGGTTTAGCTCTGACGGCCACCAGAATTCAGATAGCAGAGGAGGAGATTGATTGAAAAACAAAACCTCTGTTTTATCGGTATTTAATTTCAAGCAGCTATCCGTCATCCAAGCCGAGATGTTGTTCAGGCAATGCTTAAAGTTGGCAAAAGCTGCCTTGGAGTGTTCTCTAAAAGAGAACACCAGCTGAGTATCATCAGCATAGGATACAACTTTCACTCCCCATTGCTCGACTAACGATGTAAGGGGGGTTAGATAGACATTAAATAATGTAGGGCTCAGAGCCGAGCCCTGGGGAACCCCGCACACGAGGGGTTTTGGTAAGGAAACATGGGGGCGGAGAAATACCTGCTGAGATCGACCCTCTAGAAACGAGCAGAACCAGGCCAGCGTGGTTCCCGTCACTCCAAGATGCTCAAGTCTCTCCAAAAGAATCCGATGAGACACCATATCCAATGCTGCGGATAAGTCCAGCAGCACAAGCATTGCGGAGCTGCCCTGGTCTAAGGTTTCACGTACAGTTTCTGCAACTTCCAGAAGAGCTGTCTCTGTGCTATAACCTGATCTAAAACCAGATTGGGAGTCATGGGACAGTTGTTAGATTACAGGAAGTTGGATTTATCTATTACACAGGAACAAGAGGTCTTTCAAGCCTCTATTGCTTTATCGTTCAAACCTGAGCAAGTACCGCTCTCAGGTAGGATACTCTTGCACCACTCAATAGGGTGGGTGAATTCACCATGAAATTATTTAACGGTTTAGAAACTTTAAAGAACTGCTTAAAAAAGTTTACGTGGTTAGGTACTTTGGCTGAAAAAGTTCTGAGCTGGAAGCTCAGCTGCAACTGGGCCGGAGGGTAATGGGCAACAGACCTTGAGCATAAGGACCTCTGTTTTTTTTTGTTTTCAAGAAACAAAACTTCTGCTGTGGGAGAATTTGTTGCAAGCAAAAAACTTTGCTGAGCGGGCGCATGGTGCCTGCTAAGCAACGTTAAGCTGCACTAGCACCTCCACTGACAGTAGAGAGATAGAGAGGTCACTGCTTGGCCGGCGGACATCACTAAATTTAGTGGGCGGTCCTCTGCCAGTGGAGATGGGACCAAAGCCTTTGCGGACCTGACGACTAGCAGGCTGCCTGCCAGGGTATAAATAAACCCATCAGTGCAGTTTTCTGTTTACATTCCTAGGTTTCATGTTATTTGCTAGTAGTCTCTCAAGAATGGACACATATTTTGGTTAAGATGGAGTAATATTAGTCACTACACCAAATCCCCCAGAGTCACCGATTGGCTACTGGCCAGCCAGATGTTGTTGCCCACCTTATTTTGTTAAATAATCACACTCATTAGTAGTATGTGCTGCAAGTAAGTAATAAGTCAATAGTGTAATCTATCTTAATATGGACACTAGAAAAAGACATGCCACCCATCTGATACAACTGGTTGTTGCATCCACTTCAGAGGTTGTAAAACGTCTTTACTCAGAGCAAAAAAAGACTTCTTCCAGTCCTGTATCATTGATGCTAACAACTCCTCAAAAGAACTCTTTCTGGTTTACTAAGAATGATTACGACCCCTTTAACCACCCACAAAGCACAACTTTACAACTGCTCTGCAGGAAATACATGTCCTTCCTAAAACACAAACCACCAAAGTCTGGGTTAAAAAGAAACTTTCCCCTCCACATTATAAAATAATAACACCTCTACTAAGGGTGTTCATTTGTCTTAATACCTAAGAAAAACTGTAAAAAAAACTCAAACCTGTCACTGCCCCTGCAATGCAAAAAAAGATAATCTTGGCCAATCTAACATGGCGTCGATTCTCAGAAGGTTCATCAATGCATACCTACCAGCAGAAATCATTCCCATCAAATTTAAACTTATCATTAACTCAGATTTCCTAGTAAACTGTAGACCAAAATATGGAGTCCCTACAATTGGCACAATCCTGAAAGCTGCAGCCACTACATAATTCTCTGTCTATTTGGAAACCAGCAGCCCCCGCCACGACTTATAGTTGGGCTTCAGACCTTGAAGAAGCACCTAAACTGCCTTAGACAACATTAGGATAAAACTATTGTCCACCAGAGGTAATAGTCACATCTGTCCTTTGATGCTTCTAACCTGTCTGCTGTCTTTGATGCAGTTTACTACAACATTCTCCTTTCCTAACTGCAGACTGCTGCTGACTGAGAGGTGTTGTACTCCAATGGTTAGATCACTCTTCTTTAACTACACTTATCAGGTAATGTATAGCCTCTTCAGCCGCGGTCCGTGCAGATAACAGCGGTGGGGCCGGGTAAGGGGGGATTTCGAGGGGCGATGCTGAGGGAAAATTATTTATTTATTTAATTTTCCCTCTGCATCGTCCCTCGAAATCCCCCCTTACCCGGCCCCACCGCCGTTACCTGCACGGACCGCGGCTGAGCCTCTTCATGTCCAAAACTACTTATTATACCTGTGAAGTACTTCAAGGCTGGTCTCATCTACTGTCTCTCTTCAACATCTGCATGGCACGCCTTGGTGCAATCCTCAACAGCCATAAGACTGGCTATCTTATGTATACAAAGGGCACCGAATAACAGATTACGATTCTGAAAGAATCAGAAAACAGAAGTGAAATGCACAATAGCATCCAACATACTCAAAAAAGGATGACAGATAAATGTCTTTATATGATTGAGCCAAAAAGTAAAATCCTATCCATTGGCTTTGAAAATCACAAGAGTCTTGCCTGGTGGGTGAAACAATGGTCTCCTGAGGGCATACTTGAGGTGCCTGAAGGAAATATGAGTGTCTCTATGGGCTTGTTGGAGAGGTGCTCTGCCCGGCTAGTTAGTTATTGAAAGCAACCTCAGGGTGTCCTGGGGGTACACCAATGGCCTCTCAGGCTGGATTGGGAGTGTTTAAGGACCGGGTGATGTCAGGGACAGTCTGAGGTTCTCTGAGAGCATGCTCATGATTCTAAGGACATGATGGAGACATCTGAGGTGGACACCAAAGGCCCCCGAGAGCACACCTGAGTTGTTTAAATACCAGATGGTGTTGTCTTAAGACAGGTTGATGATTGCTAATAGTCTGCAAATGGTGTCTGAGGCCAGGGTTCTGTGACTGTGAGGGCCTACTAGAGGATCTCTAATGGCCAATGAGGGGAGTGCAAGTACCAGCTGGAGGTCTCTGACCACATATTGTGTTCTTTAAGAGCATGCTAGAGTCTGGGAGCACATCAAGAGCCTCTGAGGGCAGGCAATGGTGGGGTTAAGTGACAACTGTAAGTAACTGAGGGCAGGGTGAGTGCACCTGAGGGTATGTTGTTGGTACACAAATGTATACAAAGGGTTGCTGGAGGTGTTTAAGGGAGCACAACAGCCTCTGAGTGGTGTCTAGGGATCCATTGGGGAACCTGAAAGCCTTGTCTGAGGACCATCTGTGAGTTGTTGAAGGTGAGAAGAAGGGTATGTATTGATGTGATGAGTTAGGGTGTTAGTATGCTGACTGGGGGCTCTGAGGGCCTGCTAGTAGGTTCTGAAAGTATGCCACAAGACCTACTGAGGAACATATGGCACTGTCTAATGGCTAGCTGAGGGTGTTTGAATATGGACTGAGGACTGGTTAAGGTATCTGATTGCTAAATAAAGATGTTGGATGGTCTACTGAGCCTTAAAGTCTCTGAGGACACACTAAGGATTTCTAAGAGAGGGTCCGGAGTGTCTGATGGTGGGTCAGAGGTGATTAGAAGGTGTCATAGTGTCTGAAGGCTGACAAATGCTCACATCAAGCATAGCTGAGGGACCCCCAAAGGTCTTATTGAAGTTTCATAGTACATGCAGGTCTCTGAGCCAAAGTGCTATGGGATGTTGAAGGACCAGTTAGACATGTCTCATAGCCTACTAAGGGCCACTGATGGTGAGATATCAGTCTCTGAGGGCTATCTGGAGGTGACAAAGGGCCAGTTAGGGGTTTTGAACATCTCGGATTGGAGACAGGCAGTCTCCAATCCGAATCCAAATGTGAAGAAGGCCTGTTGCAGGGGAGATGTGGGCCAGACATGAGTCATATCATTTTCCTCAGACCCAGAACCTCTGAAGGCCCAAGGTCTGCAATTAATTTCCAGATTCAGAAGTACAGAAAAAGATTCAAAGCTCTAAAACCTCCCTTCCATGAGGCCTGAACCTGTTTTGACATTGAATTTGTCATAGATGAACACATATTCCTTAAACTATATCTTTGAGGTGGGCTCTGCTAAAACGTGGGTGCTTTCAGTTTCATTTTCTGCCCAAAGTACTGTGGGGAAGCTCTGCTGCCTGGAAAGCTCCTCCTCAGAGGTACGTTTGTGGTTTTTCATTGTATACTAAATTTCCTATATTTGTCTGATACTACATAATTCATTCATTTATGAGACGGGTACTTCAATTAAGACATCTATAAATTAGTTGTGTATTTCAATTTGTTTTTTTCGTGTGCAACTAAAACATCTCCAGTTTCCTCTACTTCTCATGTTCAAACACTGATAAAGAAGACTCCTCTTTTTTTAAATTTTATCTGGTCCAGTTAGGTATGACCTGTCATACATGTCCACGTTCCCAATTTAAGTCATAGACTCCCAATTCTGTAAAATGAAAATAATCTTTTTATTTCTCTTTCTTAAATATTTCATTGACTCTAATGCAAGTTACCAGGGGAATCTATTTCTCTCATTTTATTCTCCTAATCTGCTCCAATTTATTCTCTTAATCTCCTTCTAAAGTCTAATGAAGATTTAACCTTCTTTTATGTGGGCTCAATAACTGTTGGTCTATTTTAAATAGCAGGCAAACAAAATAATTGTTATGTTGTGCAGCCCTACGGGAAACGCCTTTACAATGTGCGCAGAGCCACGCTTGCCATTTCCCTGCAAGCTCAACCACGCATGCCTTAACCACGCATGTGCGTGGTTAAGACAGTGCGCAGCCTAGATGCTTGGATGAGCGGGCCCAGGAACAGGAAGGATTGGGAAAAGACGCGGTGAGGTAAGTGGGGCTGGGCCCAGGTTTTGTGGGGTGGGGGTGGTTTTTAAGGGTTGTGGTAGTTTTTAGGACTCGGGGGTCGGGGTAATGTTTATCTCTCGGGAGGTCGGGGTAGTGTTTCGGGCTCAGGGGGTCGGGTAGTGTTGAGGGTAAGAGGGTTAGGGTCGTTTTAGGGCTCAGGGGGTTGGGGTAGTTTTAAGGGCTTAGGGGGTCGGGTAGTGTTTAAGTCTCAGGGAGGGTCGGGGTAGTGTTCAGGGCTCAGGGGAGTCGGGATAGTGTTTAGGGCTCGGGGTCGGGTAGTGTTTAGAGCTTATGGGGGTCGCGGTAGCGTTTAGGGCTCAGGGCGGTCAGGGTAGTGTTTAGGGCTCAGGGGGGTCAGGGTAGTGTTTAGGGCTCAGGGGGGTCAGGGTATTGTTTAGGGCTCAGGGGTGGGGTAGTTTATAGGGCCCTGGGGGATCAGGGTAGTTTTTAGGGCTCAGAGCGGGGAGGGGTGGGGTGTGATCTTTGCCGCACTTCCCTTTACCAGTCATGCCTTTACCACAAAATTGCACAGTAAAGGCATCCGTGGAAAAGGCATGTGTGGTAAAGGAATTAGTTGTTCAGAAGCATTCGTTGCTGGGGCCACGTAGTAGAGGCACATGTGGTTTAGCCATACATGCCTGTCATACAACCCATCCTTACTTGCCAAGCGGGAACATTCCATGTGTAATACCTTCCGTTAGTCCTAATTCTTTTCTTTAGCTAAAGCACTTTGCACCTGAGGATTTTTAATCCATGCTTACAACATTAAAAGTCCAATGAAAATCCCTGCATTTGTGGCTGATTAAAAAGCCAAGACTTCTTGCTCAACTGACATGTAAGCTGCCTTTAGTTATAGAGATTTATAAGTTTATATTTTGAGTGCTGTGATTCTTTGCCTTGCTGGTGGGATCTTACCTGTCATGAGTATAAAGAGTCAGAATAGTTCTACTTGTGCAGCAGGTACCAGAGTGTTTATAGGAGTAAGAGAGCCATATGCCTTGTGCACTGCATTCTCTCTGCCTCTGTTGTTTTCTGCAGCTGTGGCTTTAAGAACTGCTTTGTTATTTCTTGTAATTGGAAAAGTGGTATGTTACACAAAGTCACCTCATTTGACCGTGTAAGCCTTTAATCCTGATAATTAAATTCAACACATTATGAAAGAGGAATGCAGGATCTTAAATTGCTCATTCTAGCTGGATAAAACTAAGTAATGCAAGGAAATCCTATTTAAATTGCTGGTGGTTCAAGATGCCAGGTTTAAGTTGGACACATCCATAAGCCTTAGCAAGGCTTCAACCTTTTAGCATCCATTAAGTGACTCCAAATAACAAGAAACAGCCACAAGTGATTGCCTTAGAGGATGGGGAGCACTGTATTGGCGGTAACACCAAACATCCTTGCACTGTTCCTGACTATGTGTATTATAATTGGCCTCTTGCATTTCCAGAAGGCTGAACTAGCTGCGGCCATGCGGAATGGTCTTCAGAATCAGATGGGCAGATTATTTTAGAAAATATATTGCCAGCATTTCCACACTGACACTTTTCAGATGTCGGTAGAGGCTTCCGTATCTGCAGCTGATGTGGGGCTGCAGTGGGGATGGTCCATAATTAAGCTGTTATGGATTAAGGAAATATCTGTTTGTGCTTAGTGTAACAGGACTGACGGAGGAGACAGATTTTTGTCACACATGCAGCAAACATTCTTTAATTCAGTCAGTCAGTCAGTCATAATAGCTTTATTCGACAAATAGTCATGAAAGCTGAATCCAGTACAAAATTTATGACCAAAGTATACAAAGCTTTTAAAAGGGAAATTTCCCACAAATATAAAAAAATCCATATAAATATATAGAAGCAACAATATAGAGTCATATGCTCCTCTCAAGAATATGTACATGTATACAAAGGGAACTTTTACATAACAACATTAAAACATTAAAACATTAAAACGTGAGGAAAACTCGAACCCCAACCACATTTTAGCAGCCAAGGAAAAAAAAAAAAAAAAAATAAAGAATACGGCATACAATATGCATTAGTTATAATGCCGCAATCGCTTTTGATCTTATAATCCATGCCCATCCTAGATATTTAGCTAGGGATATGACAAGTGGCAACCATGTTTCGGTACGGATTAATCTAAGTGCTACCTCACATTTTCGAGTACCCAAAACTCTACAGATTGGGGCCAACCATATACGCCGCGGAACTGTATAAGCATTCTTTAATTCAAACTAAGGCTGATTTAATTGGGAAAGATTTAGGAGGTTATTACGAGTACGGCAGTCCTTGGGACTGCTGTGCTCACGGTGGCGGTCCGACCAGCACCACCCCGGCAGTCAGATTGTCGTTTTACGATGGTGGTGGTGGGACCGCCACAAGACCGCTGCCTCCATCATGATCCAGGATCACACTGAGGTGGCGGTGTGGACAGGGTCCTGAACAGGCTGGTGGCGCCGATGCCGGTACCGCCAAGCATATCATGACTTGCATTTCCACCGCCCATTTCATGATGGGAAGCTCGCCATGAATAGGGTGGCAGCAATGCAGGTCAGGCGAATTTGGCCATAGGGGTGCATGCGGGGGAGAGGGGGCACATGTTGTGCCCACCTCTACAATTTCACTTGCACTGTGTGGCATGCACAACAATATGCATGCCACACAGTGCATGTACATGCAGCAGGCTCTCTCACAGCGGCGGTATGTTGTATAGGCTCTCCTATGAGCCTAACATACTCGCCACTGTGAGACCGCTGCAGGACCGCCCGCCCGCCCTGGATTACACTCGTAATTTGCTGGGCAGGTGCACCACAGGTGTGGCAGTCTTCCGGGGACCGCCACGGTACCAGTCCCAGTGGAAGACCGCCAAACTGGTAATAAGGCCCTAAGTGAAAGATGCAATCAGGTAGCCAAGAACCAGATACAGTACAATGGAAAACATCAATGAAGAGTTATTAAAACAAATGCAGGAAAGCAGTGGTGTTTCACAAAATGAACAGGTCAAATGGAACTTCAAAATGTGCCTCAAATCATGTGAGACAAATAACACAGCAAAAGTAAAAGCACTGCAAGTGTGAGTTTACTGTTAGACTTTTGAGTAAGTTCACTACTTTTGCCTATTCACCAATTACGAGTGTAAGGTTTCTCAGAAGTGTAGACTTACATGCTCCAAACCCCCTGACATCAACAGGATAAAATTACTACATGAAACTTTTCACACACAGGCAGAGGTCTTTGCCACCGGGACTGAGATCTATCTATGGTATATTATAGAGAAAAGTTTAAAAATGTATTAAACTTAAAAATAAATTAGTAAAAAATAATTTAATGTTAAACATTAATGTACATTAATTTAAAATATTTATTTTAACCACAGACAAAATTAAAAAATGCCTCATTATTGACGTAATTGTTTTAATACATATTTAAATATTTTTAATATATTGAATTTGAATATTAAATAATATGTATAATAATATATTTTAATTAAATATTGAATTTAATTAAAATATATTTTAGTTTCACCTAAGTATAAAATGTATATTTATTTATTATGAAATAAAAAATATTTAACGTTATCTATAGAATAAATTTAAATTAATTTCATTTTTTTTTTTATAAAATGATGGTACATTAATGTTTAAATATTAAAAACGTTAACATATTTTATAACAAACTAATATCTAAGTTTTATTTAAATATAATTCTTTAATATTAAATTACATTTGCTTATATTTTAAAAAAATTAAAATATGTTAATTTCATTTATCATTAGTTCCTAAAGGCTTTTGTTTAAGTCCATGCCCCAATGCTTTTCTCTGGGAGGGTGTTGCGAACCTCTGGTTGGGTATGTGTGGTGTCGGACGTACTACAGCTCTGAGCTGGAATAAATTTGCAACAGTTTTTGTTTCTTTTTTGGCTGTAGCAAGTATAGATGTGCAGTTTGTGAATAGGAATGGACTAACTCTTTTGTGGGTGGGTGCACGTCCTTCCCAAAACACCTCAATATCGATCTCTGCTCATAAAAGATAGGAGAGGAGGAGGCATAGGCCTCTGCTCATAGGTTAGTGAATCGTATTTTGTAGTATGTTAGTAGTACTATTGTAGTACTCCTAAATGTTCTACAAAATGTTGTTTGTGTATAAATGTAGTAGGAAATGTAGTTTGCGGATTGAACACTGAATAAGAGAACCATACCCATGTGGTACCATACTGTAGATAAAGAAAGGCTTCTGGTAGGTGCTCAAAAGTTTATATCCTGTTCGTAGGCTACCTGACTCTTGAAGATGTTGCTGTGAGTGTCAGTGACACTTTTAAGACATTCACTGGAGTGCAGGTGTGATACAGTTGAATAAGAAGCTCTCTTGGTGTCAGAATCTTAACTATGGAGAAATAGATGTTCTTGAATATTGTGTTCATTCTTTTGTTGATAACTATGGTGTCATTGATCTTTGCAAGGCGTAGGAAAATGCAAGATACTTTGATAACCCTTTATTTGCTATTACATAGAGATTGTGGAGAGTAACAACTAAGGGAGACATAGAATCACCTTACGTCAGTCTAGTTTATTCTTATAGATCTTGATATTTTGTAAACTCATTCCTGATACAATAGATTTACGCCCATGATACGGACGTATTCAACTCCTCAGGAACAGCACAGCCTGAACTGAACATATAGCTCTAAGGTGATTGGGAGTACACAATTCAGACCAACATATACAGAGATTAGACAAGCTCTTTACCCCAAAAGGGCTTATTAGCAAAGTAGAGTCAACACTGAAATACTTAGTTAAGCTTTCCAGGAAGATAATTTTTCACCAGATATAATCATTTAGGGTTATGTTATAAGGTTTCGATGGATGATTCCCAAAGTTGTCTAATTAAAATAAATTGCCTATAGGTTGAAATGTGTATGTAATACACCTGCAGCCTTTGTTGTATCAGTTAGTTGTCAAGTGTATTATTCATCTAGAAGGGTGACCAAGTTTGAGATGTCTGCCTTTTCATATGTATGCATCCTTCTCTCTTCTCTTGCATCTCTAAGTGCATTCCACAATGCTGCACTTCAGAGAGTCCTAAGGTTTATCATTTTGATGCTGAGTTATAAAGAGATCCATCCATCTTGCATCCCTTTAGAGGACAAAGCCGGACATGCAGATTAGATGGTTTTCGGGATGATATTGTTGGACATTTCTTATAAACTCAACAATGGAGCTCTATTGATTTTCATACTTCAGCAAAGGCTTGAACGTCACCATCACTTGTGGGTGAAGGAGGTGATGGCACCATACTCTTTTTAGATTGATAGCGAGGAAGAATATGTTCAAACACTAATACTACTTTGTCGTCCTTCCTTGTCACAGTCCTTACATTATGAAGCTGCGCACATGTATAGAAAAGATACTGCTACTTTGAAAGAAAATATGTGCTTCTTATATTTCTATAGTTATTTATTCAGGTATTTATTTACTCCACCTGAGTGCAGTACATTACATATTTATTATTATTATTTTAAGTTTTATATAGCGCTAGCTAGACCCGAAGGTATCAAAAACTCACATGTGAGCTCTGTTTAGCACATTTAGCATATATACAATATTATTTTACAGTTTTAACATTGGTAATTGGTGAAAGGAGTACAAATGGTGTGTACACAGATTTGAGGTGATTGACAGGTGCCGGCTGCATAAAAACTGAAGCACAACTATTCAAAGATCAACATCAGTGACATTGGGCCCCATTCACAAAGGTAATGCCCTTTGTGAATACCGAAAGTCGACCTTTACGACTTTCAGTATTCACAAAAGCATTTACGAGTAGTAATACCGAAAGTCGTAAAGTTAGACTTTTGTCTAACTTTACCTTTGTGAATCAAGTTCTTTGGTTTTATTAAGCTCGGCAAAATGAGTGCACCATAACCCACAGAAGAAAAGAAAAGAGGGAAATAGAACAGACAAGAGAAATGTATCGCTGGATATAAACACTGCAGAAAGCAAGATAATTCCAGTTCAGATTACTTTACTGCTTTTGTAGACAGACTTCATAGGAAGAGGAGACTCAAAGGACATAGGGGCCATTATTCCACAGTCCGGCCCTTTTTCAGTACCCTGAGCTAGTGCTGCAAAATGTATTAATTTATAGATTTTGAAGCACAAATGGCCAATTTATTAATGCTGAAAGAGCTAAGACTATGGCAATAGATGCTGAATCAGCATCTTTGAAGCCTTTCTTTAAACTCTAAGACATATTTTGTCTTATGAAAGACCCACTTGAGTTTGTCAAACAGGGCCCCACAAAAACCTCCGACATGCCTGCTCAGGGGTCAAATAAGGATGTCAATAGAATGCAAGTGAAAGCAATATGGCACTAGAAGGCGTGCCCGTGAATATCGAAGACAGAACATCATGGTGAGGAAATATAGAGGACAAATTATTGAAAATTAGATAAGAACACATTTTGTATACATAACTCCACATACAGGTACTTTGGCAATACATATATCTTCAAGGTATGTAGATGTGGAATTAGGAATAGTAAATGTATACTTGCTCTATATGCACTTACCTTCCGATCGTTTGGACTGTGATATTTCACCCACGATATTCTTATACCACAATATTTCTATGTGTGATATTGAGTCGCACAATCACATTAGAAGTACCTTTATTCTGAATTTACGCCATGCTAGAAGTAGGATATTGGTGAGTGAAAAAGTTGTGTTGTATACATCCCCACTACATGTATGTCGTTTGCATGTACACATAGCCATCAAAATGGCTTGCTTTAATCTGAGCTCTGATCCTCATTGGTTTCCATATTTTACATATCACCTGGCAGGCCAAGAAGCTAACAAGATAACCATGGGTCGCTTCTAAGCTTTCAAGCGCTGCCTTTGGCGACATTTATTTCTTGAATTCCATTGGCAGACTGGAGCACAGGCACTGGGTCTATGTGAACCAGGCATGCAGTCTGCCTAAAAGAACTGTTTTGTCTCTTTTTTGCAACAATGCTATGTGAAGAGCCAAATATGTTGACAGCAATGAAATGAGAACAATCTGTGCTCCACTAGATTCAATGAACTGTTTGAAAATTGTAATGAGAATACTAACATTGCAGTGCAGCAGAGAATCCCCACCACCACCCAGGCAGTGCATTAGAGCAAAGATAATAGATGGAGTCTATGTGGGAGGATGAACTGTTCTTGGCACCTTCCGCTAACACCGATAGCCTGCCAGTATCAGGCGAGAGAGACTGTTCACCAAAGTCATGTTATCCTCTGCTCTACTAGAGCATCTCTGTAGAACAACATCCTTGTGGGTATCCTGACACTAGCTTCTTAAGAAAGGGATCTGCTCTCTGTAGAGATGGAAAAAGCAAAGATGGCAAGCCTTAATCTTGGGACTTTGAAGAATATGCACCTAGGTTCTGAAACAACATCCCCCATATCCATCAGGACCGCCCCAGGTTTGCTCTCCAATTCGGGAAAGAGTTGAAGACTCACCTCTTTAAACAGTACATCACAGTGCATTATCTGTCCACAGACCAGCTACCTCTCCTATCACTCGTTGACTTCATGCTTATTTTTGACTCTGTACAGCTCTCTGTTGCCTTTTGGCTAGGGTCACGCTATAGAAATATTACATGCACACATACTATAGCCTTATAGCCCGCCGTAGCGGGCTATCCCGGTTATTAAAGGCCCGCTCCAGCGTTAAAGGCCCGAGCCAAAGGCGAGGGCCTTTAATAAGGGAGCGGGACTTTAATAGCCGGTATAGCCCAGCTACGAAGGGCTATAAGGCTATTAGAACATTCTGCCACTAGAGGGCAGAATGTTCTAACAAATAAAACAAAGGCCTCTCGGAGCCCGAGGGGGTTTAAATCCCTCGAGCTCCGAGAGGCCTTTGTTCACAGCAATAGCTGTTAACAAAAGCAACATTGGAATGTTGCTCTGCGGGCCTTTACTGGCCCGTAGAAGCTCGGAGCACTCCATTAAATTCAATGGAGTGCTCCACATTCCAATGTTCTAATTTGCCACATGCAACCAGTAAGAAGGTACAACCGACTGTGATTGATGGCATGGTATCCTTAGCTACAACCAGTGCTTAATTTGAGCTGGTGGTTTCCAGTGCTCATTACCGGCACTTCATTGTCAACACAGGTGCTTGTGACAGTCTGCCACAAGGTAGCGCTGTCTGGCTAATTTAGAGATGACCACAACAACAGGTAATTATTAATTCAATATACATTAAAAATGACTATTACTTGCCGCCCATGCTATTCTTATAGCTTTGGAGGCCTGAAATAGTCTGAACTGTCACAATTGTAGCAGTGTGATGGTTAGTAGTTGTGTTGTTACTATCACTGGCAGCATGGCAGGGGCAATGTGCGGTGCAAATTGCAGTGGCCTCCTGAAGAGAGCCCTGGCACAATTTGTTTTCCACAAATTAAGCACTGGCTACAGCTGTACTATCAATGGTGAGTCCCCTGTGATGGCAAGACAGGCTGCATTCCAATGATAAAGAGAGATTCATACGTATGGCTGATTATTCAACAGAATTAAGTGCTGCCAGTAAGAAGCAGAAATCAACTGTGGTTGATGGGTTGGAGGTTTGGTATGCTTAGCTGCACTGTGCTATCAATTGTGCCTCCTCTGTGTTGGCAGGACACATTGCAGGCCAAAACTGATGAGATTCATATGTATGGCTGCGATGCAACGTAACCTGAAACACAACCTGTCCCATTGGTTTGTTATTGGTGTGTGTAAGGCTAAGAGTAGGAAGGAGAGTTCTGATTGGCTGACTGAAACAGAAATCAAATGGCTGGCATTACTGGGTAAAAAATCCAGGGGACCCCTGCCACTTTGTGAATGGGTTACCACCAATTTGAAATTGGTGGTAAAGTATTACTGTTTTGCGACCGGAATTCAGTATTTTGAAGGGATGCCCTAAACACGCCCCTTGCAAATACCGAATCGCTAACACAAATTGTGATTTGTACATCGTCGCCCTCGATTATTTTAGAATGGTGTTCTTGGCAGACCACAAGGAACCAACATCTCCTGCCTAACATATGTCATATCTTTTCTAGTAGGCCTGGAGTCAAGGGATTATTGGTCAAACCCAGCCTCTATCCCATCCGATGCGCCTCATATTGTGAAGAGGAGATTTTGGCAATGTGTCCAGGAAAAGTAAACTAACCTGGCTTCACCGGGGAGATCAACAAGTACTTTTTTAAATATGAGAAATGTTTATAAATTTGAAGTATTTAAAAAACATTTGAACCCCCTCCCATGCAGAAAATCTATGTTAAGTTCAGAGTGGGCACACTTCCACTGGCTTCTTTTGTGAGCTGCCTGCTGACATATGATTTTGAATCTAGATTGTGCCCTATTTGCAACTGATTAAAATGAAGAACGTGTGTTATTCTTCTGTCCAGCATATAAGAAGCCCAGAGCTAGATGGATCAAACCACTCTGCTTAAAATTGGGAGTAAGGCAATACCATGAAGCACTAAGGATATGTAAATCAGGTACCAGCTCTAGCGTGGTACTTGCTGTGTCTAGATTCCTGCAAGTGACTTGGTATATGAGAGCAAAAATGTTGAAAATTTGTTAACAATCAATGAATCCAGGATTTGTAAAGTGCAGTCAATCACCCGTGAGGGTCACAAGGCGCTGATTTGTAGCCACAGGGAGATTAAGTGATTTGCCCAGAATCACAGGATGTTGACGCCGAGACTCAAACCTGGTTCCCTCTGGCTCCGAAGTTGGCAGCTCAGGCCGTTACACCACATCCTCTCAATCAGCGTCCTTTGCCCTAATATTTACATAAACATCAGATGTCATATGGATGAATTAAGATACGTTTAACTTAATTAGTATATGGTTTGGAAAAATTTAAGCTGTATTCAATTAATATTTGATGTTAATTTTAGTTATTTTACATTTTTAAAGAGTATTATGAATTTTTATGCATGTGCTGTTGATGGATTTTATGTATCCAAACTGACAAAAAAATAAATAGAGAGGAGGTCTATGTGGCATTAGTAGCATGCTGATGCAGCTGTAAATTCTTTGAAAAAAACTTTTGCTATCCTGCAGGAGTTTGCGGGAAACTCTTGCAAGACTCTCACGGGATCTTATAAAAAATGGAGAGGCCAATTCCTTGTCACACCCTACTACACACACCCAACGCCTAGTGGAGAGGTGTCAGTGGAGATGCCAGGCCCTCCCTACACCCTTTTATGCACACCTGTCACCCTAGGGAGAGGTCTCAGTGAAGAGGTCAGCCCTTGCACATACTATCCTGTGCCCTGGGGATGGTGTCAATGGAGAGGCCAGTCTTTCCACACACCCTACTACGCACACCCATCGCCCTGGGGCTAGGTCTCCAGGGAGAGGGCAGCCCCTCCCCACACCGTATTATGCACGCCTGTCACCCTGTGGATAGGTCTCAGCGAGGAGGACAGTCCCTCCCCACAACCTACTACACACGCCCATCGCCCAGGGAAGAGGTCTCAGGGGAGAAGCCAGTCCCTCCTCACACTCTAATATATACACTCGTTGTCCAGGGAAGAGGGCTCCGCAAAGAGGGCAGTCCTTCCCCACACCCTACTGCACACACCTATCATTCTGGGGAGAGGTCTCAGCAGAGAGGTCTGTCCATCCCCACATCCTACTACGCAGACTGGTCGCCCTGGGGAGAGGTCTCAGTGAAGAGGCCAGTGCATCCCCACTCTCTAGTACACACACCTGTCACCCTGGGTGGAGGTCTCAGCCAGGAGGACAGTCCCTCCCCACAACCTACTACACACGCCCATCATCCTGAGGAGAGTTCTCAAGGGGGAGGACAGTCCCTTTTCACACTCTAAAATGTACACTCATCGTGTAGGGAAGAGTCTCAGCAAGGACGGCAGTCCCTCCCCACACCCTATTACGCACGCCCATCATTCTGGGGCGAGGTCAGCCCCTTCCCACACCTTACTACACAGACTGGTCGCCCTGGGAAGAGGTCTCGGTGAAGAGGCCAGTGCATCCACACTCTCTAGTACATGCACCTGTCACTCTGGGGCGATGCGTTAGTGGAGACACCAGTCCTTCCGCACACCCTACAACACACCAGTCGCCCTAGGGAGAGGTCTCAGCGAGGAGGATAGTCACTCCCCACACTCTACTATGCATGATTGTTGCCTTGAGGAGCAGTCTCAGCAGACAGTCCAGTTTCTCCACACACCCCACTACGCACACACAAATTATAGATATTTGAGATAACTCTAACTGGTGAAATTCAGTGTTTTTGTTAATTTAAAACAGCATATTTTAACTGACATTTTCACCTAACTATAAGTCCACCTTTAACCTTTGTTTTTTTCAGGAATTTCTAAGATTGTTTTTATTGCAAATATATACATATAGGCTTTCCCTGGCGATAGCAATGACAAACAGTGGAAACTGGCCAGGGGTTTGCCCACTCTAAATAGGGCGGGCGGACACATGGCCAAACATTCGACGGACATTAAGGTGTATGTAGGTAGTGAACATGGAGTAGGCTCCGCTGTCTACACACTGAAGTTCCACCTGACTCTAAATCAGGTGGGCAGAACTACTTTGCATTGGCCCTTGCGATGGAGCTCCCTCTCCTCCAAAGTTTAATCAGGGCCTCAGTCTACACCTAGGTGTAAATCTCCACTCGGAAATGGTACATATCAAAAAGTAGAAAGTTACTCATAGGCAAATGAATTGGTCTGCACAAGAGTAGGTCCACACAAGTAAATTTAACTTTGTGAATTGGGCACATAATTGTTTATATTTGTGGAGCCATTGTTGTTTCTCATGTGTTGCACTATAAATTACCATAAGTACTAGAAGGTCACACCTGCCTTCTGAAGCTGGGTGTTGCTGTGAAAAACTGGATTTTTCAGATGTATTTAATGACAAGATCCCCACTGTCACCAACTATTTGTGAGTATAAATGACCTTACAGGGACATGAAAGTTATTTTAATGTAAAATGTAGCGATGGTCGATGTGATGGATGGTCAGTGTGATGGGATCTATGCACCATGTTGTACAATGCACTGTCACACTGCAGCTATATCCACATACCAGTGCATGTATATTTATAGATACCTTTGATTATTAAATTCATTAATTTACTTGAAATTTCTTAATGTGCCTTTTCCATGGAGAGGTTTGTATATGGGTCTCTTTTTTCATAACGTCTAATTTAATGTAATTGTTTTTTATTTTAAACTTACGTTTTTATGGATCAGGTTTAGTGTAATGGTAGTGCTATCTGTAACTCTAAATCTAAGCTGTTAGAGTTAGAATTTGGTAGGGTGCTGACACAGTCAAGGTAACAGTACAAGCCAGGGTGATAAGTTTAACATCAAGGTTACTTAATGTGAAGTGTAAAGAGTGTTGCTGTGAGGGCTGATCACTGTGATGGGGTCAAGGTTCCTGCAATTTGATACCATGGTAGTTAGGATACTTACATACAACTGTTCCAGACCCTTTCTCTGTGTTCAGGGTGGGAAACGTAAGTGCTGCTGATGAAGATAAAGTACTTGTAAAGGGCATTAGATACCAAAAGGTTTGCGGTACTATTTACAGAATATACTATGTGATCAACCAGAAGGATACTAACTAAAGAGATGGGTCTTTGGATCCTTTAGTGTTTGGAAATTATAGTAATTATATAAAAAGTAGGGAAAGAGTTGCATTGACATGTTCTAAGAACCCACAAGGAGAGACGACTACTTTCTCTCGACATCTTAATTCAGGGTGGCAATAACTTCGCTTGGAAGTAAAATCATAAAGTTATGGTTGGAGACTAGACCAAAAAGATCTTTAATAAGAATAGAGACACCGTTACTTGAAATAGTTGAGTGAAGAGTGCACAGTGACTTAATTTGTTATTTTTTGCTGTTATTTTATAAAGAACTAATCTGAAGCAAAGATGTCAGTAAGTATGTGGTAAGCATCAATAGCAAATTGCAATGTTCCTTTACAAGAAACCAACAACTGTTATATCAAGGCATTAACATTTAAACAAATATGAAATTCATCCCCTTCCTCAAGATAGTGCTTCATATTGGACCTTGTATTCATTCTGTTTGGGAGAAAATGAAAAAAACAGAGAAGAGAGAACAAATACACAGAGCTGGGATTATAGCATTGTCAGATGAGAAGGGTGAGGATGAAACTTTTCCTGAACGGAGAAGCACTGGATACGGCAGGAGGGAGAGTGATGTAAGGTAGGAGAAGAGTATAACAAATAGGGAAAGGAGGAAGAAATGAAGGATAATAGTAGCAATGAGAAAGCTTGATGGAAGAAGGGGATAAGGAAGGGGCAGCAAGAGAAGATGAGGGTGAAGTGAAATCATATATGGCCTAATTCACAAAGAGTTTTAATGGGTGTATTGCAAAATATTGGGGACAAAAATAACATGATACATTATTATTGCATCAGAAATATTGAGAACAAAAATATAGTTTGCATACCTTGCATGTAAATTACAAAAATATAAAATAAATATTGTGTACCAGAATAAAAAAGGTAAGTAGACTGAAATATATATAGATAGCATTATATGTTGTTTATTTAACATATTAAAATAATAAAATTAATAATCATTATATTTTAATGATTAATCTAATAAATCTTGCCTTTCATAACGGATCCTGAGAGCGCGATTTATTGAAGCTTTTCTGGGGTATATATATATATATATATATATATAATAGAAACTTATATCAAATTTAATTTATGAATAAAAAACCACCATGAAAATGTGAATAAAAAACAAATGATTTGTTTCATAATTAATTAAAGAATAATAAAATTAGTATTAACAATCCAAACTAAACAATAACAGGGAAAGAATTTTGAATGAGTCAGTTTTACTATTCTAACTCCAGCATAAGCAACAGTAGAGAAAGTGATGGATTTGAGAGGGGGCAGGATTACTATTGCCACTCCAACGTAAGAAAAGGCAAGGAAAGTTTAATCTTCAGACGGGTTACATTTACTATTTGCACTCCAATTTGAGCAACAGTAGGGAAAGTGTTGGACTTTGGAGGGGTTAGATTTACTATTAGATTTACTATTCCCACTCCAATCTGAGGGCCTGATTACGAGTCTGGCGGTCGCAAGACTGCCAGACTAGCGGTGGCGGTCCACCCTCCGCCACATTACGACGTTGAAAGTCATTGAGGCGGACCACCACCAGCTGCGCCAGGGAACAGGCATTCTCTGGCAGCGGCACAGCTGCGCCACAATGTAAGATGCACAGCAGGACTGGCGCAGTCCCTCTGAGCATACTGCAAGTTCCGCCTCCGCAAGCCATTTCATGGCGGGAGCCCAGCCATGAAGAGTCTGGTGGTGGAGATACAAAGGTGGGCCCCCGCCAAAAACAAAGGGGGCCCCCGCCATGGGGATAGAGTCAGGGGGCACAAGATGTGCCCCCCATCTATATTCCCCCAAAGTTCCAACACGGCATAGACCTCACAGTGACGTCCATGCCGTACTGGAATTTTTTTTGCCGTTCCCATTGAGGGTCTGTTTTTCAGCTACCGCCATGGGAAAGACGAAGGACCGTACACGAGTTCAACTCATAATACGTCGGGCGGTTCTTGCGTGGACAGCCATCGCAACTGCGCCAAACTCATAATCAGCCCCTTAGCAAAAATAGAGAAAGTGTTGGACTTAATAGGGGTTACATTTACTATTTGCACTCCAATCTGAACAGTAGGGAAAGTGATAGACTTTGGAGGGGTTAGATGTGCTATTCCAACTCCTAAGTTAAAAAAAACATTTAAATATAAAGCAAAATAAAAACATTTAAATATATTTAAAATAACAAATATATTTACTAAAGATCAATAAAATTAAATTAAAATGAAAACAAAAATGTTTATATTACAAATAAAATAAACAATATCAAAATTAATTTATTTCCTCGCTACTACTCAAAAAATAACAGTGAAAATATATATTTTTTAAACTATTAAATTAAAACATTAATATTAAATTAATTATCAAATAAAACAGTTACAATGAAAATAACTAATACGTATAATCTTTACTCTCAAAATTGTATAATTAAATGAACTAAAAACATTACCAATTACTTAAAACACAACAAAACATTAACATAACAATAAATCAATTAAATAACATACATAATTAATTATCAATTCATAATTTAATTTACAAAAACATGATTAAAAAGTCAAAAGAACAATTTATATTTTAAATAACTTCCCAATCCAATACCCTAAAGACCCAACAACCTGCTAGTAAATTTTGAATTTCTAAATACATTTTATAAAAATTTATATTAAAAATTACAAACTATATTCACAAAATGCAAATATTATTGTAATACTAATAACTTCTAATACAATAACTAATATTAAATAATTAAATAAAAAACAATCTTTTATACAACTACATCAAATAAAATGATATTATATACAAAGATATTTTAAAAAAAAAACGTTATTATAAACCTGAAAATTTATATTCTTACCTTCAATAGACTGCCCCATGATATTTTTGAGTTGGTGATATGTGTGACAATATACTCTTGAATCGCAATATTTTTTCACAATATTTTGGTGGAAGACTGTTTAAACAAAGAAGTTTTCAAGTTTTTCAGTATTACATTAAGGCCACTGTGACAGAGATTGGAACAATCTGTCAGGGACACTACCACAGTTCAGGACAAGACAAGGTAACAGGGGGTGCTTGCTTTATGCAGGGATAAATGCTTTCCAGAAAAGTAGCTAAATATAAACAAGAAAGTACCTGAAGGCTGAGAGGAAAGCAGGACTGAAGTTGAGGGCTGAAGCAGGTTAAAACAGGCAGTGAACAGGAAACTGGAAAATCCGCAGTGGAACCTATGAAGATGAAATGAATATAAATAACAGGAAGGGGAAAGCAGGCCAGCTAGTGCACAGAAGACCTTCAAGACACCAAGCGGTACTGTAAACAGCTTGAAAGAAATGGAGAGCCAGCCACTAAACCACAGATGGAACCAACTACAGTGTTGCACTCAGACATTACCACCAGCACCTAAGAGACACCAAGGAAAGACAACTAGCGGAATGCATCGAACAGTGGTAAGGAGATCTTCTCGATCATCAAGGAATTCACCACACTCTCAGCTTTCGTCAACAACATCACCCCCTCCCAAGAACTCAGCGGCGATCTATTAAACTTCTCCCACAGAAAATTGGCAAACATATACAGCAACCTGACCCTAAGGAACTCATAGCCAAGCTTCCTATCACCAACCAAGGAGGCCCCCGGACCAAATGGACAACCCTCACCAAAGATGATACAGCGACAATCATGCGGTCCATCCACTCAGTGGCCCCAATGGATCCATGCCCCCACCGCATATACAACCTGGGAACATGATCAATCAGCACCACTCTCACCTATATCATCAACAGCTCCATCAGTCCCACCACATTCCTGGGTGACTGGAAACATGTTGAAGTCAATGGCCTTCTTAAGAATCCATCAGCTGACCCAAACCAACTGAGCAACTTCCAACCTATCTATTTGCTTCCTACCCAGCTTCACTTTAATTAATTTTTATAATGCGAAACGAAAGACCCGTGGCCCCTCAAGCCTGGCTGAGTTAAATGATTGTATGGAGTCGTTGGTGGGGGAAGGTTTTTCGCAGGGTGATTTGTTTTTAGCGGGCAATTTAATTGTCATCTCTGCATGGAGCTATTACCGAACGCAAGTGAGTGGCCCACATGCACAGTTAGGGATGTGTTGCACATGGAACACTCTGTGGAAGGTCTGAGACTGAATAACTTGTTAGATACGTATGGTTTAATCTATACCATAGATTGGAGGGGGTCGTGTCCTGATTTTTCCCTGCGGCCTACCTACAAAGGCAGGGGTGCTACTACAATTATTGATTTTATTTTTATCTCCCTTTCCCTGAAGCAGTTTATACACCTTTTTAAAATTCAGCACAGCCCTTTTAGCGATCACAATCCCTTGAACCTGGTGCTTGAAGTGCCGGGCAGAGCAACAATGCCCCGTGGGGTGACGGTGGGCTCACTTGTCGCAACTAATCAAGGGAGGTGCCTAAGATGGTCACAGCTGGATACTATTCTTTTTAATCGAGCACTTTGTAGTTTAAGGCAACATGAGATTCTTAAGTGTTTGGATCTAGTTGTTCTGGGAGAGGTAACTATAGGTGCATTTATTGAAATTGCACAATCAGTCGCTAGTCTACTAACAGTACCAGTAGCTACTGTTAGTACTGACTTACCAAAATGGTCTGACAGCGAGTGCTCCCGGGCCCTGCGTCAACTTAAAAAGGCCACCAATCAGATCCCACGTGACAGGGCTTGGGTGGCAACATGTTGTAGTAATTATAAGGAGGTCATTAAAGGGCAGAAGCGATACCTCCAGAAGCAAGCTTGGAAGGAGCTGAAAGAAGCATGTGAAAAGAGGGACTGCACACTTTTTTGGAAGATCATTAATAGCCCCTCTTATACAGATCCAGAGAAGCCAGGATTAGCTCATACCATTACATCTGAACAGTGGAAGGTCCACTTTGAGGGTGTGTATAACCACGGCTGCAGTGAGGAATCCATAATGGCAGATAGCTCTCCATCCAGCACAAGAGCCATTTCCTTTAGTTTTGATGAGCTGAAACTGGGAATTGAGGGATTATCACGGAGCAAGGCTCCTGATCCCGGTGGGATCCCCCCAGACCTTTTTTGTGATAATATTGAGGTCTGGGCCCCACTCTTAACTAGGGTTTTAAACACTGCCGTGCGGACATCAATGCCCCCCAACGACTTGCGATAGGGGGCACAATGTGTTGGATTTACAATCCAACACCTTCCCTGCTGTTGCACAAACTGGAGTAGGAATAGTAAATAATACTATTCCTAAGTCCAGCGCGCCCCCTACAGCAAGTCGTTTAATGACTTGCGATGTAATGCTTCGCGATGTAACAACGCGGTCGCTGTAACAACCGTGTTTTAATGGCATGCGATCTATCGCATGCGTAGTAAAGAGACATATTCATCCTGGGCCAAGAAGAAACAGCAGTCCTCATCCTACTCGACCTATCGAGCCTTCAACACTACTCCCACTACGCTTTCATCAGAAGACTCCACGATACAGGCATTCACGGATCTGCACTCAACTGGATCTCCTTCTTCCTTACTAGAAGACCCCAATGGGTTAGAGTGCCACCGTTCATATCGGAAAATAAGAACCTGATCTGTGGAGTTCCCCAGGGATCCTCGCTCAGACCTACCCAATTCAACATCTACATGGCACCGCTCTCCAACATCATCCGATCCCAAGTCATCAACATCATCTCCTATGCCAACGGCACCCAACTAATCCTCTCCCTTACGGACAAGGCAACCCCCACCAGAACCAACTTCACCAACTGGATGCCCATGGTAGCAGATGGGATAAGAACCAACTGCTTAAAGTTCAACTCCGACAAGACGGAAGTATTAGCCTTCTGAAACAAGACTTTCCCATAAGACTCCACTTGGTGGCCGTCGGAGCTTGGACCAACACTACATCCACCGACCATGCAAGAAATCTGGGGATTCTCCTAGATAACTAGCTCAACATGACGGCACAAGTCAGTGCAGTGAGCAGCTCTTGCTTTCACATTCTATGCATGCTAAGAAAGATCTTCAGGTGGCTGCCACAGAACACCAAACAGACCGTCACACAAGCACTCATCACAAGCAGGCTCAACTACGGCAACACACTCTACACCGGAATCTCCAATCAACTATTACAAAGACTTCAAACCATCCAGAATGCCACTGCAAGACTCATACTTGACCTCCCACGCTGAACCCATATAAAGGAGCTCCACTGGCTCCCCATTCACAAGCACAGTCAATTCAAACTTCTCACGCACACATACAACGCCATGTACACAACATTGGACCAGCATATCTGAACATCTGTATACACTTTCACCAGCCTGGCAGACACCTACGCTCTGCATCATTCTCACTCGCACACACACCCGCATTCATAAAAGCAGAGCAGGAGGTCGATCGTTCTCCTACATCACACCCAAAACATGGAACGACCTCCCTCAACACATCAGGGCCTCCTCCTCACTTCTTGAGCTATACAAGAGGCCGAGACCTGGATCTTTGACTAACGCTGCGGAGACCACACACCCACTCATTTGCTCCAGTGCCTGGATACCGTCACTGGTGATTAGTGTGCCCTACAAATCAACATAACATGACATAACTGAGAAACAATAGACAAACTATCGTAAATGACAGTTTGTCTGCTCCTCTGAAGTAAACTCTCTGTGAGGCGAAAAAGATCTTACAAGAAGGCAATAAGCAGATTAATCTCAGAGAGTTTAGGGAGACACTCAGCAGCTCCAATGGAGAAGGAGCACTACGTGGTTTTCTGTGCCAAAGGCACAAGCCTTGGAGTCTAGCTGGCACCCTGGGAAGCAATGAAAATCAGGATAATACACACAAGAAGACAAATAGAACAGTCGATGTTAAACAGAAATAGGAACAGAGCTCAGGGAACCTAGATGAAGAACAGCTGCCTGAAACTCAACTCAGAGAAAACAGAAGTCCTCATCCTCTGCTCCACCCCCTCAGCATGGGGCGACACCTGGTGGCCCATCGCCCTCGGAAACCCACCCACCCGACAGACCATGCACGTAATCTCAGCATCATACTGGACTCATTGCTCACAATGAATCGTCAGATCAACGCCGTCTCCTCCGCATGCTTCAACACCCACAGCATATTACGTAAAACATTCAAATGGATACCTGCCGACTCCAGGAAAACGGTCACTCACGCCTTCATCACCAGCAGATTGGACTACGGCAACACCCTCTATGCTGGAATCAACAAGAAACTCCTACGCAAACTCCAGACCATCCAGAATGCTGCAGCCAGGCTAATCCTCAATATCCCAAGGCATAACCACATCACCTTACACCTCCGCGACCTCCACTGGCTCCCCGAAGGAAAGATAACTTTCAAATTGCTCACGCACGCATACAAGGCACTCCACAACATCCGACCTCAATACCTCAACAACCGCCTCTCCTTCCACGCACCCAAGAGAAACCTACGATCAGCCGACCTCTCCCTAGCCACTGTCCCACGCTTCTACAGGAACAGAGTGGGCTGAAGGTCCTTCTCCTACCTCGCAGCCAAGACATGGAACGAGCTCCCCCTCCACCTCCAGCGAATCCCGACACTGGACCAATTCAGGAAAGACCTCAAGACCTGGCTCTTCGACCTCAACGGAGCTGCACCCCCCTCCCCCAGTGCCTTGAGACCCTAACTGGTGAGTAGCACGCTTTACAAAACACTGATTGATTGATTGAGGGAAAAGCTGGACTGGAATGCGGGTCAAGGTCAGTACTGGAATACAAATGAACTGTGAATACTGGGAATCTGCACACAAACTAGGACTGGATAAGAATATGTGGTCAGAACAGGAATATGAATACAAGACTAGGAATCTGCATATGAAAGACAGGTCAGTCAGGACTAGGAACAATGTAAACACTGGCAAGATAAACAATAAACAAGTAACAGACACAAATAACTAATCAGAACAGGAACATGGAATCAAAAAACAATGAAAACAGAAATGAAAAGGCAAGCCTGGACTATAGTAGCAGGGTCAAACGGAGCACAAGGAGACTCAGCAGCAAGGTCAGGTGTGAGCCACTGCACACTGAGCTCTCAGGGCTGATATAGGTGGAAGCTCGGGGAAGAATACAGGTGCAGGGAGACAGCCAGGTGCAAGGAATGAGCCAGGTGCAAGAAATCAAGAAACCACCAATGAAGGGAAAGCTGATCTGGGTCTTGGAAAGAGGAAGATCAGGAAACCAGCAGACAAGACAGGATACAGGAAAGCCTGGAACTAAGTACAGGAGTAAAAAGACCAGAAGGCAGGTATAAAGAGGTCAGAAAGGCCATAGGATCTAGGAATCATAACAGAAGAAAGCATCACCACCAGGGCATGGCCGGGGCAGGGTTTGGAGAGAGAAAGAACTACAGAGACCATAATGGATCAATCAGGTGGTGTGGAAGCCTAGACTGGAATGTAATGTGGAGCTGGAAATGCAAGGTGTTGTAAAGAGTTCGGTCCTATGTTGGTGTGACAGCTGAACCGCACAGGGCCCTTGTGAGTGCCATCTGGTGCAGGATGCAAAATACTGACTCTCTGAGCAGCTCAAATTGACTAGGAGTTCCAAAGTGAGTGGGCTGCTTTAGAAAAAGGTTGTGCTACTTTTTTAAGAATTCTGAACTTTTTTTGTCAGACTTATGTTGTGTTAGAGTAAGGGATTTTAAAAGATAGGTGGAGGAACTCAGGGCCTGATTTAATTATTGGCAGTAAGGATACCCTTACCGCCAAGAATGAGGTTGCACCTTGGCTTAATGCAAAAAGAACAGTTGATGGACAGAATGCAGAACAATGTCATACATTCACCCCAGTACAGAGATCTGGGCCTAAATCCATCGTTTTTTTGCTCACCATGCCATTCCAGTTTGAACCCAGCCATATGCAGATCAATCTTGACCCCGTGCCTCATGGGAACAGTCCAGCCCGAACTGCCAAGCCAGGTCCTCCCTGGACTGGAAACAAGCATCCTAGGACCGGTTTCGGGGTTTCACCCCTCATCAGCCAGGATAGCTTCACTCCAGTGGCATGGAGAGCACGGGACCCACGTCTGGGCATACCCGTCCCACTCGGGGTGACAAATGCAAAAACAACAGTTGATGGACAGAATGCAGAACAATGTCATACATTCACCCCAGTACAGAGATCTGGGCCTAAATCCATCGTTTTTTTGCTCACCATTCCATTCCAGTTTGAACCCAGCCATGTGCAGATCAGTCTTGACGCTGTGCCTCATGGGAACAGTCCAGCCCAAACTGGGCTTGGCAGTTCGGGCTGGACTGTTCCCATGAGGCACAGGGTCAAGACTGATTTAGATATAGCTGGGTCTGAACTGAGGTGAAGTGAGCTAAAGAATGATGATGGATTCAACCCAGATCTGTGACTGGGGGTGAGTGTCTGAAAAGTTTCAGCGCTCCGTCCATCATCTCCTTGTGTTTGCTTTGTTCGCCCTAAGTTGGCAGAGTATGCCCAGACGTGGGTCCCTTGCTCACTTTGCCACTGGATTCAAGCTAGCCTGGCTGATGATGGGTGTTACCCAGAAACCGGTCCTAAGATGCTTGTTTCCGGTTCAGGGAAGACCTGGATTGGCAGTTTGGGCTGGACTGTTCCCATGAGGCATAGGGTCAAGACTGATTTGCATATAGCTGGGTCTGAACTGAGGTGGTGAAGTGAGCTAAAAAACGATAATGGATTCAACCCAGATCTGTGACTTGGGGTGAGTGTTTGAAAAGTTTCAGCGCTCCGTACATCATCTCCTTGTGTGCACCTTGGCTTAATCACAGCAGAGAGTGCTCTACTGTGATTAAACCCCTCCAACAGCCAAGTGAAGTAAGGGTTGTCGGAGGCAGACCTGTAATTCTGCCCAGCTTGGCGGTCATTTCCAAATTAGGCAGGTGGCACCTCCATCAGGGCAATGGAGTTATTTATCTAAATTGGGCTCTCATTGTTTTAAAAGTGTTTCGCGCCTGCTTGAACTTTATTCTGGCTTCTAAGGAGAGCCTATGAAGAGCTATTGGAATTGAATCCCTTGCCAAACAGACAACCAGTTAAACGAGTCAGACTTTTGAGACATGGTTACTTAAGTGGGTTTGACCTGGCTTACTGTTTTGTTTTTATTTTTTGCAGCATATTCAGGTTTTGGGTCGGTAACCTGAGATACAGACTAATTGTGAGCAGGGGCTCCCTGGTATATGGCATTTAGGCTAATCGGTGAATGCAACATTTGTAGCAGCAATCTTCCCTCGAGGAAACAGGATGTGGTCACAGCATCCATCTGCGGACCTAAACAGAATTCCTGGTCCATCAGAAATCTGAGATTTGACACTTTTGAGACAGGTTTGGGAAAGGGTCCTATTGCATCAGGCCATGCATCAGGAGCCCAAACTGTTTTGTAAGACACAACAATCAACACTTACATATTTCCCTTGTTCATCTTTAAGATACATTTAGATACCCAGAGATGAACTTCATGAGGAAAATTATTTATGCCATTGTGAGTGCCTTCATTATGTTGATTGAATCTAACTATTGATAATCATGCAAGTTAGAAAGTGAATTATGACCAAAGGATCTTTTCAGGCTCCTAAATGGTACAACTATATACTAAAATGCATGGGTAACAAGCAGGACGGTTCAAGGGCTTCACAGGTATTGGGATGGAATGTGAGGTAAAAGGCTGGAGCGAAACTTCTAGAGCTCTCCCGGTGATAAAAGTCTTAAAACAAATCTTGAGGTGCCGCTAAGGCAGGCCTTGCAAAGCAGAGGACCAAGAACTCATTTTTGGAGGTTTCGAAACTGACAAAACTAGTCAACAAGCATTAAAAATGCAATAGGTCTCGTCTTTCATTAAGTTAAAGGCATTTGCTTTGCTATACAATACCATTAGCAAAGCAAATGGCTTTAACTTAATGAAAGGCGAGACCTATTGCATTTTCAATGCTTGTTAAAGCTCGAGGTTGCAATTCAGTCCCCTCACCAGTTCTCCAATGCTTGACATGTACAAAAATGGAATTGTTTTTGGAAAGACAGCGTGCACTCTTCTATTTCTTTTTCTGCCTCAAAAGGGCGCCATATTTGCGAAAGTCTGCAAGCATTGGTTAGACATTGTCTACTGGCACAGATACGCGGCGAGCAGAGCTTTAAGGCAGGGGGGAAAAGGAAAATGTTTTCACGTTGCAGAAAATACTGAACAGCACAACACTTTAAGACGTCTGTATGACGGAATACATGTGGTCATTTTTTACATGGATATGCTGGCGAAAAAACACAGAAACACCAACATACTGAACCATTCAGTAAAAGATTGGAACCTTTCAAGAGTTAAAAAGTATACATTTTGGAAGAATTATTTCTCCAGCGAGGTTCAAGCCGCACTTGGCTCCATGACAATGTACTTCATCACTTTCAATTAGGAATGAATCATAATCTATCACGCGGCCTATTAGGATGTGATATTTCTATAGTTAGCAATTAACATTACAATAAAATCCTTGGCTACATTTCGGTCATACCTTGCCAGGTCGTCTAATATGAAAACGCAGTGTTGAGCAAGTGACACCGGTACAAATGAGCCCGTCCGTGTTGAAAGTCTGCCAGGCTCCCGTAGGAAGAGCACAGCCCGGGATGGGGGTGGGGGTGGGTGTCCTGGTGAAAGATGGCACGCTTTCCTTCCAGTCTGCAGGTCACTGTTAAAGACTGCGGCGACGGGCTCTCCACAGATCTTTAAATGGCTCTTTCTGTTCCACGGTTCATAGGGGTGTGCTATACAAGTTTCTTCATTCACAGCGCCACCACTTTCCAACAATTCTGCTATTTTGCCAATGAAGCAGATGTGATGTACGAGCCCATTCGTTCATTCATTCATTCATTCATTGTTAGTGCTGCACCTCTCACTAGTGCTGCGAGGTGACAGGCCTCTACAGCGGCCGTCCATTCATTGAGGCATCCATTCAGTAGAGGAGAAACACTTCTTGGCAATGCATCTGTGCGTGCAAGGAATCAGCCTGAAGGGCTAATTGTCACATTCATTCATTCTTCCATTCACTCAACCCTTCATTGATTCACAGTATCAACATTTTCCGCAATGCTGCGACCTGTTCAACGGGGCAGGACAGTCGTTCGGTCACTCATTCCTTCAATCAATCATGCATCCATTCATTCATTTTCAATAGTAGTGCTTCTCAGTGGTGTCGTATACTTCCTTAGGGACATCGGGCAGGGTTGAGCTGTACAGCTATCTCCATCCATCCATTCATTCATTCAAAGTAGCAGTATTTGTCAGTAGTGCCTCTATATTCGCAGTGCAATGCTCTTCAAGTCTCTTCCTTCAGCCATTCATTCATTCATACATCTATTCAAAGTAGCAGTAACTCGCATTAGTGCTTCTATACATGAAATGGGATAGTTTGCAGAGCTGCCCTCTACTGGTCTATTCATTCGATCATTCATTCAAAGTAACAGTGATCTGTGATCTACAATGCCCTTCATTCATTCATTCGTTCATTTATAGTAACAGTACTTCTCACCACTGCTTCTAGGGTCGCAGTGGGACATTTAGGAGAGCTGTGCTCTGCGGGTGTATTAATTCATTCATTCATGGTGCGGCGCTTCTCAAAAGGAAGCAGGCTGACTACGAATGTTCTTATCGTGCCCGGTGTTTAGTCCAATGTCCCAAGCTGGGTGGGGTCCCTCTCTCGTGTCCTGGTTGCGTTGGCACAGGCAGGCCGCGAGGCGCATAGATCATTACATGAAGGCCTCTGTGCGCTGGCGGGCTCGAACATAGTATCCCAGGGCCCGCCCTGAGCTGCATGCCCCTCAGACACAGAGCTGGCATCTGTAATCGCTGCGTTTTCTGTCACCGACGCCCTTCCCTCTCGCTCACAATGGCCTCAGGCGACCCTTCACCCCTGGCATCTATCACTGGTGACAAACCGCACACATGAGGCATCGAACATACATCCGGGCGTCATGTACATGTGTTTACATTAAATGTAGCATCGCTTCAGCTGACGTCGTTCTCCGCTTGGTTGAGATGCTGCGTCCTGGCTCATAGGCGGACTTCTCAAGCCGCCTGGTTCTGGGACGCGTCCCTTCCGAGCATCTCAGCCTGCCTGAGGAGCCGGAGCCGGCGGCTCATCGACGAAGGCATCCACTTCAGAAATGAACCTGTCGCGTGTTGAAATCCGGTAAACTAAAAAGTTGGCTTAATTAACTGATTTGTCTTGACGTGCACTTTTTAACTAGTGGGCACCAGAAAAGTGTTCATGTGGCGCGCATGCGTATGATGTAAGGCATCGCACACTACTTAAGCATTTGCAATGCAATAGAACTCGCATTTACGCGAGTTCTATTGCATTTCAAATAAGAGTGCAGGCGGGCAAAAAGTCACTAACGGGAATGCGAGGGGGGGTGGTGATGGTGGCCCAAGAAGTTACGTACTGCGAAAGTGGAGGGGGTGAGCCACGGGAACAAATTAGTTTTTAAAGTAAAGGGGCTGATAGCCTCGGAAGGAGCAAAATGACGACATAGGCATCAGGAGGAGGGACTTACAAGCCAAACACCAATCACAATGCAGCATTTATGATTAAAGCCAATCAAAAAGATGGGCGGAAAGTGGGTGGAGCTTCCCCCACTATAGTGTATACAGCATCTCTCGACGAGACAGCGCATGCGCTGCCTAGCCGAGACCTAAAAAGGAGCACTGAAGATGTGCTTCCTGTAACTTGAGTAGATCTGACTTCATCAAAGATGGACATTTAACAATCCAGAAAGCCGATTCCCTTCCAACCATTGGACGGATACTTTTCTGTTATTTTGGGCACAGCGACGAGTAATGTTACAGTCAATGAATGAACAGTTCATTAGAATCAGCGCTTGGTTTCTGTAATAATGGTTTAACAAAGGCACTTTTCAAAATATCTGGAACATATCTCAACCTATGTGATACTTTGATGATGGTTACCAAAATAGGAACTAGGGCACAGGGAGCAATTCAGCAATTGGGCAGATGTCTTAAAAGAGCCTGATGTAAGACTCTGACAAAAAAAACAAAGGCGGCCTGGTACATAGTCTCCCTTCTAAAGACAGGGAAACTGTTTCTTCCAGAAAATGACTTTAGAACTGATGTACACTCACATCTGGATGGTGGTAACGCCCTGGTCCTGGGCGTCCCAGACTCCACACTGTCACCACTTAAGGGCATCCTACACGCCACAGCACCTCTCATCTAGGGACAACACATTAGTCACACGGAATAGACCAAAATGGTTACCTCCTGCTGTTATGCTTTGATATAATCTACAAGTAGTGTCACCTAGTTTACAATCACCAATTGTAATAAAAGTAGCAGCTACTGTTAAACTTGAACATGAATATTAATTCACCAAAATCCCAGGGATATGGAAGTGACATTGTGCAGCTTTTCTCTGTCTATGAAATCACATTGTTGACCCCTTTTTCGCCCCTTAATCTCTCAATAGTTTCCTGGTAGCAGGCCGTCTTTGTCATTTTTGGCAATGTGTTTCCATGATGAATCCAGAGATTGTTAGAGACTGCCAAATCAGGATCGCCACTGGACCTGTGCCCTTCCAAAGCATCGGCAAGTCTCTCCAGCTTAGTTGCCGCTGCCATCACGTTTCTTTTTAATCTTTCCATGGACTCAGACTTAGGGGTCGATTCCGATCCCGGCCGGAAGCGCACCTAACAGTATTCGTCCGGAAAAAAAAACAGCCGAATGCGTGTTTCCCGACCGACTCGAACATTCGTCCGGACGAACAAGTACGATGCGTATAACAACCCAGTTTCCGAGCGAGCCGTACTTACCCAATTCAGTTCCTGTTCCCCGCCCGAGCCGGATCCGTAAACGTCGAATCGAGTCGTACGGAAGCAAATACACAGCACCTTCCGGCCGGACGAGTACGATGCGCACGCCGTACGCGCCGAACCCGTCGCTACGTCCGGGACGTTTGAGCATCCGGGCGAGCCGTACATAAGCTTCGTTTCGCGCCACAAGACGATCCACGGCTACGAGACGAACAAGCCAGCGACGAGTACGAGTCGAAGACACAAGAAACCCGAACGAGACGATCCAAGCATGAATCCCATTGCGCAGGTCCTACCTATACTCTAGATCTATTACCGGGACCGGCACGGACGCGTACGGCGCAGACGGTAAGTCAAACACCAACAACACAAACAAACAACACGTACCCAAAATATGTCACACACACATAGGGATGCACAAATGACGTACACTAGCAACAGCAGAACCATAGGGGTGGGATGGCCATCACCAATGCCATACACACCCATAGGGGCTGGATGCCTGCCACTACCACCACCCCACTCAGGGGGCTGGATGCCTGTCACTACTACCATCCCCACCCTTAGGGGATGGATGCCTACCACTACCACCACCCCTACTCAGGGGGCCTGGATGCCTACCACTACCACCACCCCTACTCAGGGGGCCTGGATGCCTGTCACTACTACCATCCCCACTAATAGGGGGATGGATGCCTACCACTACCACCACCCCTACTCAGGGGGCTGGATGCCTACCACCACCACCACCCCTACTCAGGGGGCCTGGATGCCTGTCACTACTACTATCCCCGCCCTTAGGGGGATGGATGCCTACCACTACCACCACCCCTACTCAGGGGGGCCTGGATGCCTACTACTACCACCACCCCTACTCAGGGGGGGATGGATGCCTACCACTACCACCACCCCTACTCATGGGGGGCTGGATGCCTACCACTACCACCACCCCGACTCAGGGGGGGCTGGATGCCTACCACTACCACCACCCCTACTCAAGGGGGTCAGGATGCCTACTACTACCACCACCCCAACTCAAGGGGGGCTGGATGCCTGTCACTACTACCAACCCCACTCATAGGGGGATGGATGCCTACCACTACCACAACCCCTACTCAGGGGGGGCTGGATGCCTGCCACCACCACCACCCCTACTCAGGGGGGCATGGATGCCTACCACTACCACCACCCCTACTCAGGGGGCTGGATGCCTGTCACTACTACCAACCCCACTCATAGGGGATGGATGCCTACCACTACCACAACCCCTACTCAGGGGGCTGGATGCCTGCCACCACCACCACCACCCCTACTCAGGGGGCCTGGATGTCTACCACTACCACCACCCCTACTCAGGGGGCCCGGATGCCTGTCACTACTACCATCCCCACTCATGGGGGATGGATGCCTGCCACTACCACCACCCCTACTCAGGGGGCCTGGATGCCTACCACTACCACCACCCCTACTCAGGGGGCTGGATGCCTGTCACTACTACCATCCCCACTCATGGGGGGATGGATGCCTACCACTACCACCACCCCTACTCAGGGGGGCCTGGATGCCTGTCACTACTATCATCCCCACCCTTAGGGGGATGGATCCCTGCCACTACCACCACCCCTACTCAGGGGGGGCTGGATGCCTACCACTACCACCACCCCTACTCAGGGGGGCCTGGATGCCTACTACTACCACCACCACCCCAACTCAAGGGGGGCGGATGCCTGTCACTACTACCAACCCCACTCATAGGGGGATGGATGCCTACCACTACCACAACCCCTACTCAGGAGGGGCTGGATGCCTGCCACCACCACCACCCCTACTCAGGAGGGCCTGGATGCCTACCACTACCACCACCCCTACTCAGGGGGGCCCGGATGCCTGTCACTACTACCATCCCCACTCATGGGGGATGGATGCCTACCACTACCACCACCCCTACTCAGGGGGCCTGGATGCCTGTCACTACTACCATCCCCACCCTTAGGGGATGGATGCCTGCCACTACCACCACCCCTACTCAGGGGGCCTGGATGCCTACCACTACCACCACCCCTACTCAGGGGGCCTGGATACCTACCACTACCACCACCCCTACTCAGGGGGCTGGATGCCTGTCACTACTACCAACCCCACTAATAGGGGATGGATGCCTACCACTACCACCACCCCTACTCAGGGGCCTGGATGCCTGTCACTACTACCATCCCCACCCTTAGGGGATGAATGCCTACCACCCACACCACCCCTAAACATAGGACGGGAAATGCATGACACAACCAGCATACTCCAACATAAGGAATGTCTGAAAATACATCCCACCAACACCATGACAAGCGTGTGTAGTCTGTGTCAAATGCCCACAACACTGAACATGTCATTGAGCATACAATGTGACCCCCTATCACATGTGTCACACATAAATGTGTGTGGGCTCCACAATGCAAGCAGACCATGAGCACTGTGCCAATGGGGTATAACACCCCATCATCACAGTGACCAAAAGGTAAGTGTGGGGTCCATAGCTGAAGCACATTTTGAACACTGTGGCAATGGGGTCTAAACCCCCATCATCACAGTGACCAAAAGGTAAGTGTGGGGTCCATAGCTGAAGCACAGTTTGAACACTGTGGCAGTGGGGTCTAAACCCCATCATCACAGTGACCAAAATGTAAGTGTGGGGTCCATAGCTGAAGCACATTTTGAACACTGTGGCAATGGGGTCTAAACCCCCATCATCACAGTGACCAAAAGGTAAGTGTGGGGTCCATAGCTGAAGCACATTTTGAACACTGTGGCAATGGGGTCTAAACCCCCATCATCACAGTGACCAAAAGGTAAGTGTGGGGTCCATAGCTGAAGCACATTTTGAACACTGTGGCAATGGGGTCTAAACCCCCATCATCACAGTGACCAAAAGGTAAGTGTGGGGTCCATAGCTGAAGCACATTTTGAACATTGTGGCAATGGGGTCTAAACCCCCATCATCACAGTGACCAAAAGGTAAGTGTGGGGTCCATAGCTGAAGCACAGTTTGAACATTGTGGCAATGGTGTCTAAACCCCCATCATCACAGTGACCAAAATGTAAGTGTGGGGTCCATAGCTGAAGCACATTTTGAACACTGTGGCAATGGGGTCTAAACCCCCATCATCACAGTGACCAAAATGTAAGTGTGGGGTCCATAGCTGAAGCACATTTTGAACACTGTGGCAATGGGGTCTAAACCCCCATCATCACAGTGACCAAAAGGTAAGTGTTGTCATGGAAAAAGCTGCAACTGCCAAACAGCATGGATGATCCCTGGTCACAGAACAACAAATACATCAGTGGCAAAGTAGTGCTTGTGTCCCATAGCAACATACATTGGGTGAGGCAAACAGTGCAGTGCCAATAAGATATACCTTTGGCCATGTGCAGACAAACATCACCCATGGGGGCTGACATTGGCAACATTCCTCAATAACACAATGACAGAAGTGACCATCATAATGCAGCCCCACATATCTGCACCAATGGACACACAAATGTAGATATCCTTTGGAGACTGTAGATGTCAGGTGAACAAATACCATACCATGGCAGCAAAGGGACATACAAACCATGATCATTGTGCTGACTGATGACCTAGGAGTCCCAGGGACAGCAGGGGAAAGCCAACAAACAACATACAGCCAATGGCACACTAAAGATATGCCAATGCAGTGGTGCAGATGCACAAACACAAGCAAGCAGCCTCACACTGCAGATCAAACACAACAGGTGATGGGGGGGGGTGCCAGTGTCCCCAGGCAACCACACAACAAATGAGGAGGCCTGAATCACAATTACACAGATGTGTATACAGTGCCACACAAAAGTAACTCATGGATCGGATCCCCCTATGTGGGCAAACAGGCATTGTTAGATGAGAGGGAGCCCAAATTTCACATGTCACACAAGCTTGTCGGAACAGCAAATAACACAGCAAGAGACAGACCCACCACAGCACTACCCCCAGGGACCCCACATCGTGTTGACCGTGGCCTGCATGATAATCCCACTGTGATGACAAAGCTAGATGTCGTTCACACTGTGAACCACAGTCATGTGTCCTGAGCAACAAACTACCATCACACCTACACAAGCACAAATCAATCAGCACGGCCTGTCAGCCAAGGCCAACATGGAGGTAGGGGTCTAGCCGTGCAACAACTCTCATTTGCACACACTCAACACCACACACCTTGATCTCCACCAATGTGCAGCAGTGAAGCTCACATGGACTGGTGACATTGCACATGCACCCATGACAATCCCAGGGGTGGTTGTGGGAACTAAGGTGCAGAAACCCATCACACCTGGCCAGTCAACAAGACTCGTGAATGTCTGACACACTGCACAGTACGCTGTACATGGGCATGACGAGAAATCCACCACAATCAATGTGATCCCGGACACAGTCACACACCAATGAAGAAGTCAAGCTCACCCACAAAGAACACACATAGACAACTTACAACATTGCAGCTCTGACCCAGAGGAGTGGCAGCAGTCACACACACAACGTGTCACAATCACTGAAAGCTAACACAAACTGTAAATTACATGGCTTGTGTAACCAACAAGTGCCAAGGGGAATCCTGACTGTGTCTCATCTGCGTTTGCCCACAAACTCAGCCCTGACAGCAAACACACCTATGGATGACACCCTGATGACCAGTAATGTGCCATGCACCCACATCCCAGAGAACCCAGTGCGAACATTTGGGTGGTACATAGGTCAACTCAGCAAGCATCACAAACAGGAACATCACTAGGGATCCCAGCCTGTGTTGCAAAACGGAAGTGAACACACACAGACATGCTCACACAACACACACCTTGGGCTCAGGCAATGTCACGGAATTACACACTGCCATGAGGGCACTCCACTCCTGTGTAAGGAAAGCTGTGCCATACGTTGTCTCTGCAGGGCCCTATCATATCAGCAGTACACTTGGTCACTCAGTCAACAATTAGCACAAAATGAAGGCTCTCGTCACATCAGCCTGGTCATGGGAGTGTCACCGACACCATCTGCACAGATCCAACACACATGTATAGCAAGTTGCACTGATCACACAGATGAGTCCTTCCCCATTGATGCCCAAACTTGCATGTCCAGTGGAGATGGTCACACGGTCAGGGAAATAGACAAATTGAACAATGGCAAGCACAACAGATGTGCAGGGGTGTAAGCCACAGATGTGATATTGCAAATAAAAGTAGGAAATCCCATTGCCAAATATTGAAAACATGACACCCTCATATTGCTGCAAAGGATGACATGGATACACACCAGGATAGGACACATTCCCCCTGGACCACATGGGGTCCTGCACAGTAACACTTCATTTCCCTGATATCAAAAATCACCATCAGTGCAGCAAGGGCACGGTTAGCAACATCAACATCATGTACATCAGAAGCAAAACCACTAGAGAACAGAAAGTAGCTTTATTCAGCATTTCTGTGTGAAGAAGTGAAAGTCCAGAAATATAACAAAGGCCAATGGCCAGTCCATAACAAGAGTCCAAACAGGGTGACAGTGCCAGATGTCACCCTTTGCATGCCTGCACAGCTACACATCAGGGACATTCCCTCGGAGGGGCATATGGGGGGCAGGCCAGGCACCGCAGGGACAGGATCAGGGCTCACCAGAAGGAGGCAGGGAAGGGGTGGTGGGTGCTGAAGAGTCACTGACAACTGCAGTGGAGGTGTCTGACATGGTGTGTTCCGGCACAACTGGGGGGCATGAGTCAGATGGTGTGGGTGCCGGCACGACTGCAGTGGGCCGTGCAGATGGAGTGGACAGGTTCCCCACTGCAGTGCCCAAGTCAGACAGGGTGGTAGTGGACTCCACTGCAGTGCCTATCTCCAGGGAGTAGAATGGGGTTCAGGTAAGGTGGGCAGGACAGAGGGGAGGACACGCTCTCCACACCAGTGGCACAAACAAGCGCAGCGGGGGGTGTGTTGCTGGAAGAGCAAGTGGCAGGTGGAGAAGGCCGGATCATTTTGGGGATGGTGTATCTGTGGGTGGGGGAACCTGGGGCAGGGTGTGGTGGGGGAACCTGTGGAGTGGGGGCCTGAGGGATGGAGGAAGGAGACTTGGTGGTTGAGCTGCAGGGTGGCGGCAGGGTCTTGCTCTTCCGGGTCCGGGGGACTTGCGGATGGGGGCCTCAGTCTGTCTGCGATGGGGGAGGGTGTCCGGGGGTGAGGGGCACTCCCTCTGTGTGGGTGGACTTCCTCTTCCCCCTGTATGCTGAATCAGCTGGATTGGAGGGAAGAGGCCGAGGTCACAGAGGAAGATCTGCTGTGTAGGTGGGGTTGCAGGTGAGGCAAGGGAAGGGGCCTTGGAGGGAGAGGTATCGGAGGACTGCGGAGTGACTGTGGATGCCTGTGTGTGTGTATGTACCCCATCCCCTGTGGGTGTGGTATCAGTCCCCTGAGGATGCCTGCGTGCACGTCTTGTTTTTGTAGTGGGTGTGTCTGTGCTGCTCGTGTCTGTGTGTTTGGGTGAATGTGCAGGTGTGCATGTGCTTGGGACAGGTAGGGTGCCAGGAAGTGTGGATGAGGCAGATGTAGGAGGGGTGAGGGACTGTTGGAGGAGGGACACTGCTGCCGTCAGGGAGGAGTCCATGAACCTATTGCTCCTCTGTAGGGTAGACATGCCCGATGAGATGCCCTCCATAAACAACACCAGCTGAGTCAACAGAGTGGTGTGGGCATGGAGGACACTCAGCATTGCTGTCTGCCCTACATGGAGCTGGTGAAGGAGGTACACAGACTCCTCACTCAGGGCAGCAGGGGACACAGGGGCAGGGGCTGCGGTGCCTGGCACGAAGGAGACACGCTCCCGAACACGGAAGCCTCCACGGACCTTTGGAATGGGAGCCGATGGGAGGGCGGTGGTGGTGGTGGTGGTGGTGGTGGCGGGGACAGCAATAGTAGCTGGGGTGTGGTGGCTGCTGACACCCGCCTCCACAAGGGAGTCATCCTCCGAGCTGCTGTGGTCCTCAGCTGAGGTGGATGGTGCTGAGGACTCCTCGGTGTGGCTCCCCTCGCCCTCCGTGCCACTGGGTCCCTCCGACCACTCATCGGCTGCTGACCCAGACTGGCTCAGCGGCTCCTCCTGGTCCATGGAGCTGTCCCCTCCTGTGGCCGTGGATGTATCTGCAAACAATTAGGGAAACAGACAGACATCAGTCACCTGCACTGACCACACAAAACCACAGTATGTACAGCACATTACAGAGCAAGCCCTGGCATCCTTAGTTGAACATTGCCAAAAGTGCCCAAACAGAGTAGGAGAAGCCAATTGTCAGTCTGATGGTCAACCATGGTACTCACATCCCTCCTGGCCTTGCACCCATTGGTCTGGTATCTGTCGGATGGCAATACACCAGTGTGGACACATGCACCACCTACACAGTAGTTGGACAGTGCAGAGAACACGGTGAAGTATGTGAACATGCACACATCACAACTCTTGCCACTGAGTCAGTACAGGTGTCCGGATAAAGGGATGGCCAGAGTCTATTTTGAAATGCATGTGATGCATACCAGCACCAGACACCATGATGCACCCATGTCCTGATAGTCAATGCTACAATGGGGTGCATGTAGCACATGCCACTCCCCTGCAGGATCACTCTTAGGAAGTTTAACGCCATGGCACAGGCATGCCTGCAAAGTCATACATCACTGTCTCCAGTCACATGGGCAGGGCAGCCAGACAACAACAGTCTGCACTGTGTCACAATCCTAGGTCATGGGGAATGCAAGTCCAGTAGCTGACAAGTGCACATGTCCATCCCCCACAAACCACATCATCTGAACTCTCATTTGTCTACGTCATACCAATTGGACATATGGGAGACATGAAACACAACCCTCGGAACATGAGCACCTCACAATCTGCTGTGAATGGGAAACAGCTGCCTGAACTGCACAGTCGCATACCCCAGTATGCACGGTCAAGTGATCAAACACCTATATGTCACACAAGTATCGTCTCCTATGGTCACATCTCCGGTGGCATGCTGAGCCCTAACCGATAAACACCCCAGTAGTCCTGACAACAAAGCCACAGCACAATGACACAGAGGCAGACACCTGAGGGAACATTTCACTGAGCACAACGTGTCAGCTGATACACGGGAGTGGGAGTACAGAGTGTATTGTATGGCCCGGAGTAGGCATGACTGTCCTGCTCCACATGAAAGAGGGATGAGCCCTGGACAGTAGGCAGGTGGCTAAGCATGTGTGACACACTTGATATACATACTCCTGAGGCCCAAACATTGTTCACAACCGCAGCATGGGTGTGTGCCAAATACCCCAGGCACATGTGGTGAATCAGATCAGCAATTGGACCACATATCAAAGTAACACGCAGATTACATGTCAGAACCCAGGCATTGTGTAAACAATGGACCCACCCATGAAGCCCACCACAGAGTTACGGGTACAAATGCTGTCCCCCACCTTGAGCTAAGCAATATGCAAGGACACAGTACCCAAGTGACACAATTTCCTGACTGTAAGGGCCACACCTGGGTATCAGATGAGTAGTGGGCAGTGCACAATTGAGGGACATGGGTCCTGGACCACATAACTGATGTACTGTTGAAGTTTAACCAGGCCAGAGGAGGGCACATAGCATGTCAGACAAAGCTCACAGTGCAGTCATGGACTCACCCCCTCCTTGCTGCTGTCTGCCCTTCAGCTGCCCATCCAGATCAGGGAAGACCACTGCCAGGATCCTGAGCATGTGGGGGGTCAGGGTCCGGTGTCCGCCCCTCCTGCGAGGAGGCGAATGCTTCAGCTGGACCCTTGCGATCCTCCGGGTCCAGCCCCGAAGGTCCTGCCACCTCTTCTGGCAGTTGCGGATCCGGCACTTGTAGACCCCCACAGACCTTACTGCCCGGGCGATGTCCAGCCATATTTCCTGCTTCTGGTGGGCATCAACCTGTGAGGATGAAAAAGTGTAAAGGCCATTACTACACATGCAACAAATCCGTGCATCACACATTTGGATATACATGTCTCAATCACAGGGGCACATGTTGTACACGGGCAGTGCAAGGATGGCTATGAACAGTTTGCCAGCAGTTACTACATGGTATCATTGCCTGGGAAGTCAAACCTTGTTTAAATGCACTGTTACTGCACTATACCTGTTCAGTGCATGTAACTACACACTATGGGGGTGAGAACTACTCAGTGAGCCTGCTAGCCAGTGGCGTGCAGACTGTAAGTCTGGCTAGTCAGACAACATGCACATTTGTAAGGCAGTGGACAGCACACTCACCTGCTCCCCTGGTTTCCCATACAGCTTGCTGTACTGTGGAAGGAGGCTGTCCAGCAGGGCCTGGTTCTCCTCAGTGCTGAAGGCTGGGGCTCTCTCCACAGTACGTGCCATTGCAGGATCCAGAGGATGCAGAGACAGCAGCAGTGGTGGTGGCAGATGTCGTCCTGGAGTATGTAGTGCAGGCAAGTGAGCTCTCAGGGGAACAGCCAGTATTATATGTGTGCTGCTGAGGCAGATACCGTCCCATGTGTCCAAAGTGATAGGTCTAAGTTGTTTGCATCTTCTGAATCTGGCCAATCCATGGAATTGCACCACTTACACACGCCCACAGCATCCTTCAAAAGTTCAACTTCATGACACCCATGCATTTGCAACATTGTTGTGGGTGGCCAACTGAATTCACAGCATCAGACTCGTTAAACTTTCGAAAACGCGTCCGTTGCCATGCCAGGCCATAGCCAATGCGTGCGCACCGATCGGTCCATTGCTGTACAACGCGTATTCCGGGTACAACGCGTACCCTCACAGAACAGATGCAATGGGCCGGCCGGGCACACCGATCGGTCCATTGCTGTACAACGCGTACCCGCTCACAACAGATGCAATGGGCCGGACGGGCACACCGATCGGTCCATTGCTGTACAACGCGTATTCTGGGTACAACGCGTACCCGCACACAACAGATGCAATGGCCAGTGCGTGCGCACCGATCGGTCCATTGCTGTACAACTCGTATTCCGGGTACAACGCGTACCCGCACACAACAGATGCAATGGGCCGGCCGGGCACACCGATCGGTCCATTGCTGTACAACGCGTATTCCGGGTACAACGCGTACCCGCACACAACAGATGCACTGGCCAGTGCGTGCGCACCGATCGGTCCATTGCTGTACAACGCGTATTCCGGGTACAACGCATACCCGCACACAACAGATGCAATGGGCCGGCCGGGCACACTGATCGGTCCATTGCTGTACAACGCGTATTCCGGGTACAACGCGTACCCGCACACAACAGATGCAATGGCCAGTGCGTGCGCACCGATTGGTCCATTGCTGTACAACGCGTATTCCGGGTACAACGCGTACCCGCACACAACAGATGCAATGGGCCGGACGGGCACACCGATCGGTCCATTGCTGTACAACGCGTACCCGCACACAACAGATTCAATGGCCAGTGCGTGCGCACCGATAGGTCCATTGCTGTACAACGTGTATTCCGGGTACAACGCGTACCCGCACACAACAGATGCAATGGCCAGTGCGTGCGCACCGATCGGTCCATTGCTGTACAACGCGTATTCCGGGTACAACGCGTACCCGCACACAACAGATGCAATGGGCCGGCAGGGCACACCGATCGGTCCATTGCTGTACAACGCGTATTCCGGGTACAACGCGTACCCGCACACAACAGATGCAATGGGCCGGCCGGGCACACCGATCGGTCAATTGCTGTACAACGCATACCCGCACACAACAGATGCAATGGCCAGTGCGTGCACACCGATCGGTCCATTGCTGTACAACGCGTACACGCTCACAACAGATGCAATGGGCCAGCCGGGCACACCGATCGGTCCATTGCTGTACAACGCGTACCTGTACAGGTCAGTCGCATATGTCACCATGCTTGTCACTGGTGAACGTATGCCAGCCACATATACCTGCCAGAGACCATGGGGCACACCTACAACACCACACCCAGTCCACACTGTTTCCTAAGGCATGTAAGGCTGCATTACCTTTTCTGTGTATGGGGGTTAACATGTGGTTTCTGTGGTGGCACTTGTGGGCAGCCACACCCAGGCTGTGCATGTGTTAATGGGGACAGGGTCCTTTGTGTGTTGTGCACATGACCACTGTGATGTGCAACAGTTCATTTCGGAGCATGTGGCATGGTCACATTTCCAGGTTGTGTATGTGTGTGACATGTCACATACCCCCTGGGTCCCATGGGGAAGGCATGTACGTCACAGGGTGACCCATTGCCACAATAGTGATGTCCCTCCACAGTCTGTGTGCATGTTGTGTTTCCGATGCCTCTGATTCCATGTGCACGATGGGAGACAGTCTCCACATCAACGTTGTTTGTGCATGGACTTTGATGTTGTGCGTCACTGGCGTCCATGTCTGTCCTGCGTAGGCGACAGGGGCCACTACCTGTGGGAGTCATGTTTGTTTTTCTGACGTGCACTTGATACGCCATGTAATGCCAGTGTCCATGTGGCAAGACATGGTCACTGGGAATCTACCTGTCAATGAGCTGTGATGCCTGTGGCGCATCTGTCCAGACATGTCACTGTGGTGTGTGTGTGGAACGTGACAGCAGTAAATGGGTACTGTGACACAGCCTAATGGTTTCCCATTGCACAACCTGGAACCTGTTGTCCACACATGTTGTACTGAGTAGTCAGATGATGGCCATGTAGGTGCGAGTTATGTGCGAACAGAACGGCACACACATCAAGTACTTGTGTCTCGTAATGATGTATCAAGTGAAATTGAGTATGGTGAATGGCACATATGTGGGGTGACTGACAATCTTCCTTTCCTCAACCTATGCACTGCAGGGCTCCAGCTGTCCTTAGACCATTCCCTGACCTGGCAACGATGGTGGAACGTGACAGCATCCGACGGTACCGCTTCACCAGGCAGCTGATTGAGGATTTGGCAGTGTGCTTGGCACCACATTTGCAACCTGGCCGGCCGTACCCTACGGCGCTGACCCCCAAGGTGAAGGTAATGGCAGCCCTACAATTCTTTTCCACCGGTATCTTTCAACACACTATGGCGACTGCCGGTGGGATGTCACAGACTATGTTCAGCTGTGTGCTATGCGATGTTTTGGAGGCAATGTTGAGATGCCTGAACCAGTACATCTATTTCCCTAAATGTCAACAACTCACTGACGTCAAGAGTGACTTCTATGCCACATGTCATTGGCTCCATTGATGGGACACATGTGGCTTTGGTACCACCACAGGCACATGAGCAGGCATACCGGAACCGGAAACATTACCATTCGATCAATGCTCTGGTGGTATGTCTTGCAGATATGACCATCACACATGTGTGTGCCCGTTTCCCTGGTTCAGCACACAATGCCTACGTGATGAGGAGTAGTCGCATCCCGAGGATGATGGCACAGATGCAGAACCAGCGTGCCTGGCTTGTCGGTGTGTACTGACTTTGTACCATTGTGTGTGTTCTGCTCTGTAGTATACCGCCCACTTTCCCTACTCAGCTAATGTGCACTTGTCTGTCCGTAGGTGACTCCGGATACCCCAACATGCCGTGGTTGCTGACACCCCTCAGGAACCCTGTGACACCAGCCCAGATGCGCTACAATGAGGCACATGGTCGGACCAGGAGAGTGATTGAGCGGACCTTTGGTCTCCTGAAGAGCCGCTTCTGCTGCCTGGACAAGACAGGAGGGGCCCTCCCATATACCCCAGCAAAGGTGTGCAAGATTGTCATCGTCTGCTGCATGCTACACAACCTGGCAGTGCGGAAGGAGTTGCCACTCATCCTGGATGACGATGACCAACGTCCGCCACCTGTGGAGGATCCTGGCCTGGACCACGATGCCAGTGATGATGATGATGATGATGGTGATGTCCGCACACAGCTCATCACCAACTTCTTCAGCTGAATGTGAGTATCCAGGGAGATGTAATGTGAATGATGTGAGTTTGCATGATATGTGTGGGTGGTGCTCTGGTGCTGTTTGAGTGTGGCCATGTGCTACTTGACTGGATGCGTGCAGCAATGTGTCCTTACAGGTAGTATGTACTCCCCAACAGTTTTGACATGCTAACTTGGTTTTGTGTACTTGTCTTGTGACATGTATTGGGCATGAGTATTGCAGTTCTGTCCTGTTCTTCAGTGGTTTTAACTGTGTGTCATGTCTGTCCTTCACAGGGTGCTTACTGAGTACTTTGGTCAACTTGGATCCCCGACACCATGATTCAGCTTTCAGGGTGGCAGCAGTAGTTTCCCTACAGGTGATGTGCCACACACCCCTGGACTTTATATCTTCTGCACTTGTTGACTCTGTGGCCACTGCCACGTGGGTAAACCTTGCATTTGTAGTGGAAACAACATGTTGCAAATGTGTAATAAACCTGTGTTTCACTTTGGGATGTGCGTTGTCTGTGGTCACACATCTGACTGACATTTGCTTACTGCATCTGTGGGCTAGTTGACACAGACTCTGAGTAGGTGTGGTGTCTGTGCATTCCACAGTATTTCCTGGCAACATCACTGTAGGCGATGAGTCCGATGGCCCTGGTGTCTCTGTGTTGTGTAGCCCTAGTGGTGTGTCTCCCTCATATGTGTCACGTCACCATGACTCACATGACGGTGTTGTACTTGCTGTAGCAGTTAGCATACACAGTGTAATTTAGCAGATCATCATCACCATAACAGTATCCACATTTGAATAACAACAGAAGCAAGTATGGTGTAATAGTGATTTTATTTACAGAAGTGTGTGTGTGTATAGTGCACAGGATGGTGGGTGCTGTACATTGGGATTGTGATCCAAAGTTCCCAGATGAGTTGGAAGTCTTGGTAGCAGAAATGTCCTGAGTGTAGTCCACAGTCATATGATACATTAGTCCAACTTGAACACCCCATGTCATGTGGGAGAGTTGTGTTGCATTCGACAGGGTGAAAAGTTTGCACACAAAGGAGATTTTCCGGAACAGGTGTTGGCTTCCTGGGGGATGTACGTGGCCATCAACCTCTCAGTTTTCCTTCCTCGGATGACCCCTCTTCTTTGGGGGACCCTCACGTGCAGGCTGCGGCGGTGCAGGGAGTCTCCGCCAGAGTCCTCCTCCCTCCCTGTGGCGGTGTCAGTTGTTGCAGCAGCAGATGTTGTGGGCACACAGGGAGGTGTGGCCATGTTGGTGCTAATCTGGCAGAGGCATGTCAATATGTCCCTATGCACCGCTGTGAGTTCTTGCAATGTGTCCCACTTGGACTCCATGCGAGACATGTGTGTCTCCACACGGGACATGTGGGAGTCCAAGCGGGCATGATGGGCAGCCTGCTGCTGTTGTATGTCCTTGAGGATCCCCACTACCTGTCTGACCTCTCCGGTGCTATCCTGGTACGCATCAGCGATGCGTGCCAGTTGTGGGTCATCATGCAGTCCAGACCCCTCTGCAAGCAGAGACCTATGTCTACCACCCCTCCCACCACCCCTGGCGACACGTGCAGGACCTGCGGTGGCACGCACAGGTGACCCAAGGCCCCCTTGGGGGTTGTTAGTGGTGTTGTTGTCCGTTGCTCCACGGTGGGCCTGGGACCCTGTGCTGATATCATCGGTGGTCCTTGGTCTGTCCGTGTCGGCGGGGGTGGTCTGTGTGTTGGCAGTTGTTGGAGGGGTGGGTGCAGGGGGTGCAGATGTTGGTCCTGCTGGTGCTGCATGATGACTCACACCGGAGGTGCCAGGTAGGTCTTCGCCATCCGAGGAGGGCAGAGGCTGTTCCACACCAGTGAGCTCAGTGTCCCCCGGAGCCTGGGACAGGGACTCCTCCTCGCCTGCTGCTGTGTCCCCATTATATGTTATGTTTCTACAGGCATCAATGGTTCACACACATGACAGTTGTGACTGTACCTCTGAATGAATGAATGAATGAATGAATAATTTTTTTATTGTATCAATTAACAAAAATTGTTACAAAAATTCCAATAAAATCTCAACAAAACTTGCCTATTTCATATAAATACATGCCTAGTTAATTAATATCATATAAGTTCGCTAAATAAAATATATATATATATATATACATATATATATATATATTTATTTTCTTTTTTATGTGCTATACTTAAAACAAGATAAAACCAATAAAATAGTATAGGACCAATGAAACAGTTCAATAGTAATGGATCCTTCCTATTATATAGTGGTTTTGTGACAGTCTAGTGGACCACAACTTAGAAGTGCGCTCATCATGAAATTAAAGGTATTAGCATATGCGATACCAAAGCTAAGTGGGCGGCACAGTACCAATTCAATAAAATACACAGTATGCAGTCCTAGGTAAAACACAAGTACTTCCTACATGGTAAATTCTCTGGATGCGGGCATGTACATTGCATTGTCCTAAGTTGTCACAGTAAGAGGTTGATATTGGTGTAGCACATTGTCCTGCATACCTGGGGCATTTCAATGTGAATGTTGAGGTGTGTGCATGGCCAGCATTGGTTGTATTTGGTGGACATCCGGCCATCCTTCTCCACCTAGCCCAGTTATCCCACCATGAAGCATGCCACCCTTGCAGTGGGTTCAGGTTGACTCTCAGGATGTCATTGTGCACAGTTCCCAGCAGGGGCTTGTGCTCCCCACAGCAGTACCCAGTGTCAGCCATCTTGTCACTCCTTATCCACTCCCTGTGATGTGAGCATGGTTCAGAGTTGTGCAGATGGGCCAATTGTGTGGGTGAGCAATATCTGTGACTACCACTGCCATCATGCTATTGCCTACACCACCCTTCCCAGCATGCTCATACTTCCTTCCTTTTGAGTGGACTTCACTGTGTGTGAGTGTGACAGCAATGGCAAGATGGCTGACAGTGTGGACCTGTTGTTTGTTGGTGCACAGTTCCCAGCAGGGCCTTGTGCTCCCCACAGCAGTACCCAGTGTCAGCCATCTTGTCAGTTGTTTTCCACTCCCTGTGATGTGAGCATGGTTCAGAGTGGTGTTGATGGGCCAATTGTGAGGGTGAGCAATATCTGTGACTACAACTCCCATCATGCTATTGCCTACACCCCCTTCCCAGCATGCCCGTACTTCCTTCCTTTTGACTCTGCTTCCCTGTGGGGTAGTGTGCCTGTGCTGACAGGAAGGCTGACAGTGTTGTCCTTGCGTTTGTTTGGCTACAAGTCCCAAGAGTGTCCCTGTGCTTCACACAGCATTACCCAGGGTGGTGGTTCTTTGTGGGATCTTCATTTGGTGTGTGAGGCATTGCATTCTCCCAGGTGGGTTATGTGGAGTTTGTGTTGAGGGGGTGTGTGAGGAGAGCTGCTTGTAACTATGGTCAGTGCTTTCAGTCCTCCTTCCCACCCAGCCAGATATCCCACCATGCAACGTGCTTGCATTGCAGGGAGTGCAAGTTTGCTTTCAGGATGTCAGGCAGTGGTGTTCTGCTGTTTGTTGGTGCACAGTTCCCAGCAGGGCCTTGTGCTCCCCACAGCAGTACCCAGTGTCAGCCATCTTGTCAGTCCTTATCCACTCCCTGTGATGTGAGCATGGTTCAGAGTTGTGTAGATGGGCCAATTGTGTGGGTGAGCAATATCTGTGACTACCACTGCCATCATGCTATTGCCTACACCACCCTTCCCAGCATGCCCATACTTCCTTCCTTTTGAGTGGACTTCACTGTGTGTGAGTGTGACAGCAATGGCAAGATGGCTGACAGTGTGGTGCTGTTGTTTGTTGGTGCACAGTTCCCAGCAGGGCCTTGTGCTCCCCAGAGCAGTACCCAGTGTCAGCCATCTTGTCAGTCCTTATCCACTCCCTGTGATGTGAGCATGGTTCAGAGTGGTGTAGATGGGCCAATTGTGTGGGTGAGCAATATCTGTGACTACAAATCCCATCATGCTATTGCCTACACCCCCCTTCCCAGCATGCCCATACTTCCTTCCTTTTGAGTGGACTTCACTGAGTGTGACAGCAATGGCAAGATGGCTGACAGTGTGGTCCTGTTGTTTGTTGGTGCACAGTTCCCAGCAGGGCCTTGTGCTCCCCACAGCAGTACCCAGTGTCAGCCATCTTGTCAGTCCTTATCCACTCCCTGTGATGTGAGCATGGTTCATAGTGGTGTTGATGGGCCAATTGTGTGGGTGAGCAATATCTGTGACTACAACTCCCATCATGCTATTGCCTACACCCCCCTTCCCAGCATGCCCATACTTCCTTCCTTTTGAGTGGACTTCACTGTGTGTGAGTGTGACAGCAATGGCAAGATGGCTGACACTGTGGTCCTGTTGATTGTTGGTGCACAGTTCCCAGCAGGGCCTTGTGCTCCCCACAGCAGTACCCAGTGTCAGCCATATTGTCAGTCCTTATCCACTCCCTGTGTTGTGAGCATGGTTCAGAGTGGTGTTGATGGTCCAAATGTGAGGCTGCCCATTATCTGTTACTACGAGTCCCATCATGCTCTTGGCTACACTGACTTCACCAGCATACACAGGATTCCTTCCTTTCTGTGAGCTTCCCTGTGAGGTGGTGTTCTAGTGGTGGCTAAATATCTGACAGTGTTTGTTAGTTAGATTTGTGCCACTGCCTAGCTCTATTTGGTATTGGGTTTGTACATGTCATGACACAGTTACATATCACTATGACATGGCATGTATTGTGTTTATCTGACTGACATACACTTCTTGGGATGATTATCTTTTGGTTGCTGTTGATTTGCTAGGGGTGCATGGTTTGACTATCCCTTGACAGTGATGTGTGTGTATTGGCACACAATATTGTATATATTAGTTGTGTACTCACCAGGCTCTGGGATGTTTTTTAGTCCATATACGCTCACTGGTGGTAGGATGGCCCGCACCTTCTCCTCCCAGGGCCTGAGGTATACTGGTTTGGCAGGAGGGCCACTGCCGGTGTGCTGGCTCAGGAGGTAATCCTTCTTCAGTAGGTCCCTGACCCTCCTGCGAACATCATACCACCTGTTCTGGATGTCTTCCTTTGTGCGCAAACATGGTGATTGTGCGTTCACTCTGTCGACGATCCTCGCCCACATCTTGGTTTTCTGTGCCATGGGGGTCTGTTGGACCAATGTGCCAAACAACTGTGGCTCTACCCTCAGGATCTCGTCTACCATGACTTCCAATTCACTATCTAGGAACTTTGGATTCTTCTTTAGGGGCATGGTGATGGGTGGTGGTGGTGATTGATGTGTGTGTGTGTGCAGGTGAGGGTGTGTGTGTGTAGGTTTTGCTGTGTGAGGGTGAGGGTGCTATTTGTTGAGGTGCTAATGGTGTGTGGCTTTTGTGTTGGATGAGCTGTGTGTGTGTCTGCTGTCTGCTGGTGTTCTCTGCTGGCAGGTCAGTGGAATTTGCAAAGGATCATGGTAGGGATTTGTGGTCTTTATGTAGGTGGAGTTGGGGGTGTGTTCCTGTTCCATTTTTCCCCCCCCTGTATTTATTGGCTTTGTCATTGCTTGTTTGGCCCTCTTTTTTTGTATTTTTTCATTTGTGATTATTGTGCATGTTGGAGTCGTTCTTCTGACCGAGTAGGACGTTGCAGTTATCTCGTGTGTGCCTCTCCGAGTCGTACCCGCTGTGTTTCAGCTCGGTTTCATATGCGGGGTACGCGTCGGTCGCGGTGTATTGTGTTTGTTCGGCTGGGTTTTGTATGCGTGTCGGTCGTACGGCTTGGGTTCCGTGCGAATCGGTCTGCTTTTGCACCCATTGCATCGTACTGCGCGGGTCGGAGTTCGCGGGTACGTTTCGTTCGGGTTTCTTCCTGGTGCGTGTCGGTCGGTTCGATTCGCGTGGTTTCCCGGCCGGATAGCTTTTTTCCGTCCGGGTCGTTCGTTCGCCTTGAGTTCCGTACGAGTCGGTCGTGATTCACATACATTTCATCGTACTTCCCAGGTCGGGCAACGCCGGTACGTGTCGGTCGGACTATTATCCCGTACCGAGTCGGTCGGTATTTTTTCCGGCTCGAATCGGATTCGGCCCCTTAGTCTCTATCATCAGGAAAACCGCATTAGTTTCCCCCATCTTGAAAAAAGTCTAATTATGAACCCAATAATCTTTCTAATTTTTTACCTATTTCGCTGCTTTCTCTCCTCTGCAAACTTTTGGGTAGTATGATCAATAAGCAGGTTTCCACATTTGTGGAAGAGCGCAGGCTCCTCGATCCATCGCAGTCAGGTTTTAGAACTTGTTACAGCACAGAGACTGCGTTAGTATCTGTCACTGACTCAATTAGATCATCCCTGGATGTGGGGACTCCAATGATGCTGGTGCTCTTGGATCTAACTGTATCTTTCGATACGGTCTCTCACGAGATTTCAATTCGCAGGCTGCATGATATTGGGATCTATGGCAAAGCTCGTAAATGGTTTGTTGACTTCTTGAAAGACTGTTCTCAAACCATTTCCTTGAAGCCTTTTAAATCATGCACCTTACCAGTAAGGAAAGGAGTACCACAGGGGTCTGCACGAAGTCCCACATTATTTAATGTCTATGTTGAGCCTTTGGCACAAATTGTCAAGAAGTGGTTTCAAGACAACATCTGATGCTGATGACAAACAGCAGATTATCTCCTTTGGCCCCGACTTGGAAGGGGTGAAAGCCCGCTTCTCTGATTGCATGAGGAGGATCGCCTCCTGGATGTCTAACAACTGCCTGCAATTAAAAGGAGAAAAGCCCTAAATACTTTTATTCGGGAAATCCTAACATCTGTAGAAGTCGAATTGGTGGCGACCTGACGTATGACCTGCCCCATCCCCAAAACAAGTAGTTAAAAATCATGGCATAAAGCTGGAAACTTCTTTGTCGATGAAAGAACATGTTTCTACCCTTTGCGGATCTTGTATTGCCACCATGCGACTACTGAAGAAAGCATTTCCTTGGCTCCGGGCTACCTCTAGGAAAACCCTAGTTCAAGCCTTAGTTACAAGTCGTCTCAACTATGGAAATGCTGTACTTGCTGGTGCCAAGGAGACCTTACTATCTAAATTGCAGGTGGTGCAGAATACTGCAGCCAGACTGGTGTGTAATCTTCCGTCTGGCTCTCCCTCTGTCCCAATACTCCACTCTCTCCACTGGCTACCTATAAGGAAAAGACTCATCTTTAAGATGTGCTGTCTCGCTTACAAAACCCTGAACTGTAAGGCTCCAACCTACCTACAAAATAGAATTGGTTATTATCACCGGACTAGAGTGCTGAGATCTACAGACAAAGCCCTTCTTCACATTCCAGTGATTCGTACCCTCAGATTTGGAGGGAGGTCTTTTTCCTACTTGACCCCTTTCTATTGGAATAAACTTCCCCTAACAATTCGTTTGTGCAGAGAGCTGGGAAAAGTTTTTAAAAAACTCCTAAAAACCTGGCTGTTTTAGTCAGTTTTTGCTAGTCGTATACTTCAGCAGAAGCCCCAAGATATTCCTTCGGGGACAATTCGCTGCACTAAACCAAGAAATCATAACATAACATAAGTGACTTGGTGATTGGTGAAAGTTGGGCTTCGAAGCCCTCAAGATTCTAGTGATTGAGCCAGGCTTGTACAATTTCTTGGTTCTTGTCCCTGACAAACAACAGGAATTCTGTTTTGGTTGGTTTGAGCTTCAGGTAGGAGCTACATACAGATATGGATGATGTTGAGGCAGCAGTGGCGTAGCTAGACCTTCGGCCACCCATGGCAGCCATTGCCTTTGCCTCCCCGCGGTGGCCGTATGAAAGAGCAGGGGGAGGGGGGTGCTGGCGATTCCAGCAGCGGCCGCAGGTAAAAGGGAGGGTCGGGGTGAGGCCGTCGCCCCCAAAACTCGTGCCGCCCAGTGCGGACCGCCCCCGCCCCCCTTGCTACGCCACTGGCAGGCAGTGATTGAGCCGATGGATGTCTGACGCAGAGGATACTCCCTTTTCAGACACCCCTGTATGACAGAGAACTTTGGCTGAATCATAAACAATTGTGCTGACTCCTTAAATACCCGAGCATCTTTTTTATGTGTTCCCACTATCTACAGCGCATACATTTAGCTCAGAATTTCGACAAAAAAAATGCATTATTTCAGACAGCACTGCTCAGAAAAAATAACAAGCATTTGCAATGCAATAGGTCTCGCATTTACAAGAGTTTGAGCTATTGTCATTGTAAATGGCAATGCCTTTTATTTATATTTTGAAAACCTGCAAGCGGTGCGTAAACACGCACTTTGTACTTGTAGTCGTTGCTTACGCGAAGCAAGGCTGGCAGTAAAAGAGGCGCGGTTACTGGCAGCCTCGCTTCTCATAAGCAATGACTAGAAGTTCAAAGTGTGTGCTTACGCACCGCTTGCAGGTTTTCAAAAGACATTAATAAAGGCATTGTCATTTATAATGCCAATAGCTCAAACTCTAGCAAATGCGAGACCTATTGCATTGCAAATGCTTGTTTTCTTTACGTTTAGCCATGTTGCAACATGGCTAAGAAACTTTGGCAAAGCCAAAAGTTCTCACATAGAGAGGACCTATTGTCTTTGTCAAATGATTCACCCTTCACAGAGCGGTATTTTTTAATGCTCCGTGCAATGGATGAATTGCAGCTGGAAAGAGCTACAGGTGCCCCATCAGGGTCTCTTGAAAGCAAGACTCCTGCTGGTTCTTTTGTGATGTTTTGGCTCATTACATCTTCGCACAATGCATTTATTTCAGGTTACAGATAGTGTAGTGAGTTAAACTATCGCCACTGAAACATGCAGTGATATGAAGGTCACATGTTTCAATCCCCACAAGGCCATCTGAGCCTTTCTTCCTTCTGAAGTCGGAAAATTGATTAACTAACTTCGGTAAAAGAAACACTTTTTATTTGCGGCACTTGGACACTACAGAAGTGCAGTGCGACGATATGTTCACATTTTTAACTTTTTTACTTTTCTGTATTTGCATTGAATGCCGTGAATGTCACAGTTTGGCAGCGGTTGTGTCTGTGAGTGTGTCAGTAAACGTGAAGGCTCACGTGGTGGTGAGGTAAGTGGGAAATCCCCAAGGAAAGCAATGTGTTAGTTACTTATCTAGTGTTTTTTGTGAATGTATTTTTTGGCAAGGTGTAGTTTGGGAGCGTTTTTGTGTCACAGAGTTTCAGAGTGATTCCTTCAGCAGGGACTTAGTTCCTTTTATTGAGTTTAGGAGTCTTACAAGCAGTCTTGGTTGTGAATGTGTCAGAATTCAAGGCAGAGTGTCTGAGTTCTGGCGACTTTCAGTGAGTCTGTGACGGTTTGTACAAGTGACTAGCAGGGTTTGCCATGAAAGTGTAGTCGTCTTAAATATCAGCTGCAAACCATGGACCTACTAGTGCCAACAAGTGAACTCGTGTGCACTGCCTGAGAGTACTGGAGGCCCACCAGCTTTATCCTAGGTGCAGGGTATATCGTGACAGAAACGGGAGTCCTTTCAAGTGCCAGGAAGTCCTTCAGCTGCGTTCCATATGCACTATATATATTTAGAAAAAAGTACACTCTGTGTGTAATGTCGGCGGCCACAGGAAGTAGTCTTTTGAAGTAACACCGAGCCATTCAGCTGATTTTTGTTTGTCACTTCACACGTACCTTAACAGTCTCGCGGAAGTGCACGTCGTGTCTCAGCTGTATTCTATTTGCAATAGGAAGAAAAACCAGAGAACTCGCACTTTTCAGAGTGGTTCGAAGAGTGCACTCGGTAGAGCTGCGCAGGGAAAGCCGTTTAATTTTGGTGTAAATAACGCCTGTGCAGAAAAGGTGCCAGACAGCGCCCCTTGTGCACGGTCACTTTGGGTGACCTTAAATACGAGAAATGTGGGGATCGGATTAGACGACGGGATGTGGAGTAAGAAGCTCAAGGAGGGCGAGGGGAAGAACCTGAGAGGGGGGTTGGGGGAGGAGGTCGGTAGAAGGAGAGATCGTCGGCATTGAATGGCGGAGAACACCCGCGGGCCAAATTAATTAAATACATAAACCTAGCGCGGCCGCTAAAGTTAGCGGACCGCGTTCTAAATTAAAATAAATAAAGAAGCGCGAGGACTGTGAGCTAATGGAACAAGCTGCCGAACACAGACACGCCGTGAGCGTGCTCATCAGCTGTCCGGGCAAGTGCACATCAGAACGCGCCGTGAGCGTGCACATTTGCTGTCTGGAGATCGCCAGAAAAGACCAGCGTGACGTGAGCTCTGGGGACACGCTGCAGGGCATCGCGTGAAGCATGGCGGAACGACGGTAAGGTGGGGGTGGGTGGGGGGTGGCAGGCGCATGGCTGACTGACACTGGAGGGGGTGCAAGGACAGCTTGACACTGGAGGGGGTGCAAGGACAGCTGGGGAGTGCGTGCAATGCGGCTGGAGAGGACGGAAGGGGGACAGGAGATGTGCACATTGCGTGCCTGTACGTGCGTGTTCACATTTCCAGTCCGGCCTGCGCGTGCACAGCTCCTGTCTCCCTTCCGAAGCAAGTCAGTGACAATAGATCTCGCTAGCGACAGCGCTTCGCGCTGCGTCGCCAGGCGAGACCTAAAAAAGGAACAGTTTACCTGTTTCCAAGCTGGGTGGTCTGAAAATCGCGCACCAACTCGGAGAAATTCAGAGTTAAAAGGCCATACAATTGTATAAAAAAAGACAGGCGTTCAGCTTTACTCTGCAGCAGCTCAACTGTTCATGATCCAGGAGGGACATGTTCTTTCTGCACCAAAATTCATCCACCCTGCTGAGGCCACACAGCCCACTGCAGAGCCCCTAGCCCAACAAATGCAGGTTTTCCAAAAGATTTTTCCCAAGCAAACAGCATTAAGCGTCCCCGGCTGCTGGCTGACTTGTTAACAGATTGTCTGCTGTAATGCGTTTGCTATTTTGATTTTTAATTTGCTCTTTTTTCTCCAATTTGCCGATGGCTAAACATGTGAGGCAGTGCATGCAGCTAATCTGCGTTAGCCTTTCCATGCTGCCAGCACCCGCATTGTTGGAGACCTCTGCTTGTTTTTCACAACATCAAGATGTTCTGATAAATTAAAAGCCCAAACAACAGATGGAGGCACTTGCCTGAGTTCTGCAGGAGGACGGAGAAGGATTAATGGAACAGTCCATGTTTTTGTTGGCCAGGCACTCTGCCACCTGATTGTTTACCAGCCGCCATTCTGCCTCTGGACCATGCTTGTGTGGGATTGCCTAATGCTTCTGCACAGAAGCCACAATGCACAATTTTGGGGGCTTATTTGTGTCACTTTTAATATGGGAAAAAGTGACGTACCGGCGGCGCAAGGGACTTGTAAATAAGCCTTTACTTTGCGTCATTTTTGGCCTCAAAATATGAGTGATTTTATATAGAACTAATGAGAAACAAAAAAAGGAATAATAATCACTTAAAGTGGAACCATTTAATGTGAATGAAAGCATTAATGTGATCAAAACCACATACCAAATGAGATGTGAGGTTAAAAATATTCTAAGCAAAATAATTAAAATATATGCGTACATTATACTTAACACTATGAGTGGGCTAATTTTAAGCTTCATCTCAGAAGTCAGGAAAATTTGACTTTTACGAAGGCAGGCGTGGTTGTCCAACTTTACCCGTGGCAGTGTCCAAACCCCACCCAGATCGGTAATAACTTGCCTGTCACATGATGACCCGCCCACAAAGATAGGGTCACACTGTGGTTAGAAAACTGTGAGTGAGACCCCCCCTGAGATCACCAAATGTAGGAGGTGCTGAAACTTCTAGCTTGATGAAGGAGGCTTTGGGCAGGGAGCAGTGTGAGGTGCGCGAGGTGGGTAAGGTGGACATCCTGGCGGGGGAACAATATGAAGTGGTGGGTCATTGAGTAGGGATCTTACTAAGGGTTTGGAGACTTCCAGCTGATGACAGGGACATCTGTGAAGTGGTAGTGATGGAGTGAGGTTTGTAAAATACATCCTCACGAAGTTAAGTAACCCCATAATATTATATTGACTGCATGAATTAATCAACTCTGAATGCATACATTTACATAAGGGGCAAATGCATTTACATAATATACTAAACCATGTTGGCACGAGTATGTATTAATTGTTTGCGCATTGAAAAACCGTACTACTGCATGTTTATGCTGTGTTGTACATTGCACATTTTGCATGTTGTGCACAAAATAACGAAAAGGTTGCTTTCAATTAATAGCTTTCGCTAGGTAATAATTAACATAAGGCATTAGTATGGTGGGAGGTAAACATAATGGGTTTATTTTCATGAATTAATACTCTTTTGTGTTTGTTTACTTTAGTACGGAATTGGGCCTGCATGAAAATGGCCTCTCGTTGAAACCAGCATGTGGTTGGCCTGGTCGGTGTAAAATGCGCATGCGCCAGGATGGGTTGCCTGCTCGCAGACTGTAGAGTGTACCAGATGATGTAATTCGTGTGAAGGCCATGTCGACCTGTGTCCTATTGCTTATGTGCCAAGATGCGACAGCGACTGTGGGAACAGCCATCACTACGTGCAATTCGAATGTGAAGACGGATATCAATATGAACATTGTAACCAAATGTATAAATATGAATGCTAGTAGTATATGAAATGAACTGGTCTTAAATCCTTCCTTTGTTAGAACCAGTATGGGATGGATTTGTGGGGAGAACTGGATGAGGCGACCCTAGTATGATTTATGACAACCAATCACAGACCGAGTTTTACTGATACTGCAACTTTGTACGATAATGTATTGGAGAGAAGGGTATAATTGATATCCCAATTGGGGTGTGGCAAAGAGTCGTTGACAAGAGACATAGAGACAGAGACAGACGGAGAGACAGAGAGACACAAGAGAGAAGAGCTGATCAGAACGCACGAAGAAGATTCAAGACAGAGAGCGCAGACCAGCACAAAGTCAGAGAACCTTTAGGTACGAGAACGTTGCGGGAGTGCTTGGGAGGACTTTGCGACCGAGGAGGTGGATTAATTGGGAGATATATCTAGTAATTAGTGTAGGATAAGTTTAGCCGCATCTGTCCTGTTAACTTTGTCCTCTGAGCCTATCACTGAGGACTTCTTGCCACAACCTCGGCCAAGGAAGTGGGTTTCCTGATTCTTTGGTGAGTATTACCCTCCTTGATTGCTTTCATTTGCAAGTATATTTCTGCAAGTATTTTTGCTGTACCTTCTCTTCCCCATCCTATGCATGCTTTGATGTCGATGCAAATGATTCATTTTGATTACATTGCTTGATAATTTGTTCTCTAATATGCAATCTTGTGTATGCACTGATGATCAATTTAAGAGCATTTAATAATATAAAATCATTAACTGAAGAAGTGACTTTGTGGTTATTTAGTTAAGTATTAAACTGTTTAGTTAATCATAGTCACCATCAACTCTTCAACTAATGGTCCATCGACTAAAAAGAAGAAGAAGGTTGAGATTACGAATAGTTAGAAGTATATATAAATGTTATTAATGTGAAGCGTTGTGTTGTACTTAATAAAACTGACAAAATAAACCCCCCAAATCCAGCGCCTGTCCTCAGGGATCATTTATGGGTAATGTGTGATGGGCCCCGTTGTTTGATAAAGCAATTTATGTGTGATGAGATTTTCCTTGGTCCCTGGTTACAGAATTTAGGGGTTGCGCTGGATCAGTTTTTCTGGTAGCAGAATGATGGTTATTATTGATTAGTTTGGTGATTTATTGATTATTGATTATTGATTATATGTTTAACATTCTATGTAAAGTAAGTCAGTGTTACGTTTCTATGTAGTCTTTGGAACACAGGTACGAAAGGGTATCTGGGAAGCCGGCAGAGTAAAACTTTGCCTGAAATAAGGCAGAGGAAAAGTGTGAGAAGTGAAATCACACGGGAATAGGTACATTGTCTGTTTAGGTTATTTTAGGGACTATTGAGAGTGCATGATAGCGAAGGGTCCACCTGCGAAACTTTGGCCTTATCCCCGAAAGAGTAGCAAGACCTCCTTTTTCACAAGAAGAGGGTCCTCTTGCAAAATTTTGGTCTTATCCCTAAAGAAGTAACAGGTCCTCTCCTAGCTTGAGTGAAGGGAAGGATAGCGGAATTGTTATACTTGCCTATATTGAAAGAAATGTTCTTGAGAGTGAAAGGCTATCTCTCTATGTAGAAAACAGACAGTGTGGTATTGTTTAATGTTGTAACTAATAAGTTATTGTAAAGAAAACCGGACTTAGAAAAGTGCCAATAATTTTTGTAAAGGGAGGGTCAGCGGAAGGAGGAGAAGCTGACATCACAGAAAGCCGCGCTGGCATTGGTCAGTCTGTAGAGACAGAGTGAGCACAGATTGGCTGGTTGGTGTGAGTCGCGCAGGTATTGGACAAGATAGTGGAGACGTAGAAAGCTCCGATTGGAAGAGTTAGAGTGTGTCGCGCTGACATTGGTCAGGAGTTTAAGGAAGTAAAAGAGTTCAGCTGGTGAATTGTAGTGAATTGTGTTGACAAAGATTTGTATCGAGTAAAGGTATTGAATAGCAACGAAAATGTATTTCGAACAACCAAGACAGGAGAAATTGACTTTGTTTGGCAAAATTAAAAGATTATTTAAAAAGGACAAACCAGTAATAACGAGAGAAGGAGTTCCTATCCCTCCACCAAAGACACCAGCATCTTATATGATGTTAAAATATGGTTATCACACATGTATTTGGTTAGAAAATTGGGTAGGATATACGAAGAATGATGGTACACTAGCTTTTCCAGAGCATGGTTCTTTTAATTTGGCAGTATTACGTAATTTGAGAGAAAAGATGATGGCATTAGACCCAAGACCTAGACCTACACAGTTTGAAGCACTAGTAGAATGGGAAGACGAAATGTATGCAAGAGAAAGACACAGAAGTGGTAGGTTTAATAGATTTATGTTTGGAAGATTTCATGATGAAAGACACGAAGATAGAATGAAGAGGTGGAGAAATGGAGAGATAACTGAAGGATTGTATCCAGTTTTAATGGTAGGAGAGACTGCAGGAAATAAATGTAAGGAAAAGAAGAGACATTTAGAGCAACTTGGTTATGGGTATAACCTGAATGAAACTGATGATGAGCTGCTGGATGACATATTAGTTAAACGACCACCACCTTATCAAGAGAATTCCGCGATGGTGACACCAAATTCACCGTCAATGGAAGTCCCAATGACACCTCAATCGACACCAGTTCCAACTGTAAGTGATGTAGAGCAGGAAGGAGAAGTAGAATTTGCCATACAAACTAAAGAATTAGTTGAAAAATTGAATCAGATGAATATGAAAATAGATGCAATAACTGTGCCAGTAACTATAGGACCAGCAATACCTGTATTCGAAAATAGACTTATTCATGAACCTTCCTTAACTGTCCCATTAAATTCTGCTATAAACTCGGCTAGTAGTAGAATTAATGCTGTAAGTGTCCAAAGTGAACAACCCACTACAGTTATCAGATCAACACCTCCGACTAATTTAACAATAATCGAAACACCTAAGGAAATAATGCAGTTACAGCCCAAAAGGATAGAGTTGGATGAGATTCTCAGAATTGAGGTTTCGATAGGTCCCACCACTGAAGAATTAGATGATTGGGTGAAAGGGTTACAAATGAGAAAAACAGAACCACAGCCTATTGATGTATGTAAGTTAAAGGTAGATCTGGAAGAAATGATTATTGGGACCATAAGTCCAGACAGGCTAAAAACTTATCAAGATGATGAATTGATGTAGCTGTGTAAGAGTATTACTTGGAAAGCGAAAAATCTACATGAAAGGTTAGTGGAAGTTGCAGAGGAGTTGGGAGTTGATATAGGAAGATCAAAGGTGTTGCAGAAGACATATAGAGTGGATTTTACTGAAAAGGATATAGAAAATATGAATACATCTGGTAGACAATTGCAGATAAAAGAGTTAATGGTTGTTTTAAGAAAATGGGGATACGTGGAAAGATGGAAAGGTAGATGGATGAGGAAGAAAGAAGAATTAGCTGCTAAAGAAATACATTTGCGTCCCAGTAAGAGAAGTGGAAAATGTAGCTTTGGAATGTCCCATGAGGGAAGTTCCAGGAGGAGGTTATGTGCATGTCCCATGGACTAGACAGGATATATTGTCTTTCACCAATGAGCTTCCTAGGTTGAGAGAGAAACCTGTGGAATGGTATAAACAAGTTGAGAGGTTCGTGAAAGTATCGAAAGTATTGTTAAAAGATTTAGATGGATTATTTGAAATTGTTGTCCCTGCTGATTTATGGACTGAATGTAAGATTACAGTTGATTGGCCAAAAGATGAATATCCTAGAGATGCCAAAACAGGAGCACCTTCTGATGAGGTGATGAAAAAATATCATCAAGTGATTACTTTCTTGAAAAGCAAAATTTCCCCTAAGGAAACTGATTGGGTAAAAATTGATAGAACAACTCAAGAGCCAAAAGAATCTGTGCATGCCTATTATGAGAGATTATTACAAGTATTTAAGCAGTATAGTGGTTTTGAGAATATTGGAGACAAAGATATGGGTCATTTTGTGTATAGGTTTGTGTATGGATTAAGACCTGAGATTAGTCAGATGATACAACAGCACGTGTTGTGCTGGCAAGCCAAGACGATCGATGAAATTTTGAGGTATGCGAAGTACTATAGTGACGACATTGAGTCTCGCCATCGCAAATTAAAAGAAAAGATGATGTGGGAACAAGTAAAGGTAGCGGAGCAGCAAGAAACTCAGTTGAATTCTCAGGCTATAAACCAAATGGGAGGAGTTAGTCAGAATGCTCAGAAATCCAGTGGAGGTAGAGGTAGAGGACAAATGAGCAGAGAAGAGGCGAAAAAGAAATTTCCTTGTCATGGGTGCGGAAAGTATGGACACTGGAAGAATGAGTGTAGAACAGTGCAGAGGACTAATGGAGGAAATCAAATTTTAAGCCCACAGGTGCAGAGTGAGATAGTTGTGCAACAGACACCGCAGCAGCAGGTAGTTACTACCCAATATCAGGTCCCGCAACCACCGTTACCACATAGTGTAAATGCTCAAAGATACAGTGCGGATACAGGGTTTCACGGAGGAGACCAGGTTGGTAAAAATACTAACACAAATGTGATTCCCCAATTTTGGATGCAATGTGATGGAAGTGATGTTGAATCGAATCAATGATGGTGCCTGAGGGGGGAGGAAGAGTGCGTGCGTGGCGCTACTCTAGAGGTAGATCAGTCAGGTCCATTTGTTGAGGGAAAAGTGGAAGGTAATGATATCACCTTTCTTGTGGACACTGGTGCTACCCGTTCTACTGTGAGAGCAGCAGAAATTCCAAACCTACCCCTCTCGGGAGAAACTATCCAGGTAGTAGGAGTCTCAAATAAACAGATAAATACTCCAGTCACAAAACCAATTGAAGTACATATTGGTCCCTTCAAAGACATGCATCGGTTTGTAGTGTGTGACTCGAGTCCAGTGAATTTGTTAGGAAGGGATTTGTTGTGCAAGATGAACTGCACAATCTACTGCACACCGGATGGTATTGCATTTCAGACACCTGATGAGGATGTTGCGTTTAAAATGGTGTTAGCAAAGCAAGGAACAGAAGTGAATGAGTTATATTCGCTTCTTACAGACAAAAGCGTGCCTGAAGAACTAATGAAGATAGTGAATTCTGAGGTATGGGATTTCTCAGGACAGGAGATTGGGTTGATGAAGAAAGTGGATCCCATTAGAATTACAGTGAAAGATGGTGTTGACTATCCAAATACACCACAATATAAAATGAAACCGGAAGTAATAGCAGGAATAACTCCTGTAATTGATCAGATGATTGAACAAGGAATTTTAAAAGAGTTAATGAGTAGTCCTTGTAATTCACCTATTATGGGATTGAAAAATCCAAATGGAACTTATAGAATAGTACAAGATTTGAGAAAGGTAAACAAAATTGTTGTGCCCTGTTGTCCAGTAGTGCCAAACCCAGCAGTGATTTTATACCAAATCCCACATGATGCGGAGTGGTATACAGTGATCGATTTGTGTCATGCATTCTTTTCGATTCCCTTGCATCCAGATAGCCAGTATTTGTTCGCCTTTCGGTTTGGGGATCGTGTTTTGGCATGGTGCCGAGTTCCTCAAGGCTATACTGAGAGTCCTTCAATTTTTAACCAGATATTGAAAATGTGTTTGGAGGATTTGAAATTGTCTGAAGAGTCTGTTTTGGTTCAGTGCATTGATGACCTATTGGTGGCATCAAAGACTCGAGAAGACTGTGTTGCAGACACAGTTGCTTTACTGAACCATTTGGCAGAGGGTGGACATAAAGTGTCCCCTGCAAAATTACAATTCTGCCAACGAGAAGTCCAATATTTAGGTCACAAGATTGAGAAGGGAGTCAGAAAGGTAACATCAGAGCGTATTCGAGTGATCAGGGATATGAAACCGCCAACGACACAGAGGGTAGTGCGAATGTTTTTGGGAGTGGTTGGATATTGCAGACAGTGGATTTTCACTGATGGCAAAACCTCTACAGCGGTTTACAAGGAATGATGTGAAAGATCCAGTTAAATTGGATGAAGAGAGTATGGATGCTTTTGTTAAACTGAAAGAGAGTTTGTGTAAGGCTCCGGCATTGGGAATGCCTGATTATTCAAAGGATTTCGCATTGTATTGCAGTGAAAGAGACGGATGTGCACTTGCAGTTTTAACTCAAAGGCATGGAATGTCAAGACGACCTGTGGCATATTTTTCAGCTACATCAGATTCCGTAGCTGCCGCATTACCTGGATGTTTGAAAGCAGTAGCTGCTACTTGTGTGAGTCTGGAACAGAGTGAAGGAATCATAATGGGTCATTCTGTGAAAGTGTACGTGCCACATTCTGTTGAGATCCTTTTAACAAGAACACGGACTCAGCACCTTAACTATAGTCGGCTGACTAGGTATGAGAGAGTGATTTTAGGTGCAGAAAATGTGACAATAGTGAGATGTACAAATGTGAATCCTTCTACTTTATTGCCAGATGTTTGGGATGAAGAAGTAAAGGATGAAGCTGAACATGATTGTCTGGATGTGACTGAATTTTGTACCAAGCCCCGTCCTGACATCAAAGATGTTCCTCTTGAGGAATCTGATTATGTGATGTTTGTTGATGGTTCTTGTTTGCGGACTGGAACAGGAGTGTTGAGTTCTGCTAATGCCGTCTGTACTGTAGCGGAAATCCTGGAAGCATCCTGTCTAAAAGGGGTAAAATCTGCACAAGTGGCTGAATTGATAGCTCTGATTCAAGCCTGCAAATTGGGAAAAAGTCAGAAAGTGACTATAATTACTGATAGCCAATATGGCTTTGGCATTGTGCATGATTTTGGAGAACTTTGGATGCAGAGGGGATTCCTGACCTCTTCGGGGTCCCCCATCAGGAATAGTAAATTTGTAAAAGAATTATTGGAAGCATTACAATTGCCAAAACAAATTGCAGTGGTCAAATGTGCCGCCTATAAGTCAGGAGAGGATTATGTGACTCAAGGCAACAGATTTGCTGGCCAAGTAGCACAATACTGTGCAAAGAATGAGAATTCCGTAAATCGGGGAAAAGCAAAAGAACATACGGTTTGTCAAATTATGTTTACTAACACTATTGAAACATGGGATGAAGTGAGACAATTACAGGAAGAAGCAAGTGATGAGGAAAGACAGGAATGGGAAAAAGCAGGATGTAGGAGACGAGAAGATGATGATGTATGGGTATATATTGATGGAAGACCAGTCATGCCAGATAGTTTACTTTCACATATGGCAAGGATGTACCATTGAATGGCACATGTGGGCCGAGACGCCATGGTCAGATTATTCAAACAAACGTGGTTTAACCCCTTCGCTGCTAGGCCTTTTCCCCCCCTGTGCTAAGCCTTTTTTTGGCTATTTGGGGTAGTGCGCGCTTAGGCCCCTGAACCTTTTTGACCACATAAGGTATCCACGCCAAATTTGCGTCCTTTTTTTCTAACATCATGGGGATTGTAAAGGTACCCATGGTTTGTGGATTCCCCTGGAGGGGACCCAGAAATTAGCCAAAATACAGCAACATTTTGTTTTTTTTGGGAAAAATGCGAAAAAGGGCTACAGATGAAAGCGTCTTGTTTTTTCCCTGCAAATGGCATCAAAAAGGGGTTGTGGTGCTGAAATCACCATCTTCCAAGCTTTCAGGGACAAGCAGACTTTTGTCAGAAAACCAACTTTTTGTTACACAGTTTTGGCATTTTTCTGGGACATAGCCTAATTTTGCTATTTTTGTGCTTTCAACCTCCTTCCAGTTAATGGTAGAAATGGGTATGAAACCAATAATAGATCCTGGAAAGCCATACATTTCTGAAAAGTAGACAAAATTCTGAATTCAGCAAGGGGTCATTTGTGTAGATCCTTAAAGTCTTCCTTATAGAAACTAACAGTTAAATAAAGGAAAAATTGAAAATTAGTTGAAAAAAACAGCCATTTGTGTCAACGTTTTCACCTGTAACTTCTTCTAATTATGACAGCTATTTGAAAGCAATATACCGTTATATCCGCTGGACCTTTCTGGTTGTGGGGATATATAGGACTTGTAGGTTCACCAAGAACCCGACGAACCCAGAGCCAATAACTGAGCAGCATCTTGCAATGGTTTTTATTATGTACCGGGTATATAGCAATTATTTTGGGAAAATGTATACATGGAAAAATTGTTATGAAAGACACCTATGTATTTCTGAAATGGGAACAAAATGTAGATTTTAGAAACAGTAGATATTTGCACATTTCCGAAATTGGGAGTACCCATACTAGCATGAGAATTATAGGTCATTTTTCAAAATGACTTATTTTTTACACATTGTCTTTCATTTGGAAGGCAGAAATGCATCGAAAGTCAATAGGTAATAACAGTTGCTCTACAATTCTGTGTTACCCTAAGTCTCCCGATAAAAATGGTATCTCACTTGTGTGGGTAGGCCTTGTGCCCACAACAGGAAATGGCTCAAAATGCAACGTGGACGTAACACATTTTCACAATGAAAAATTACCCTTTTTTGCAAAGTGCCTAGCTGTAGTTTTTGAACCCTAGCTCTGCGGGCACTTAGGGAAACCTAGCAAACCTATACATTTTTGAAAACTAGACACCCAGGGAAATTCAGGATGGGGTGACTTGACTGGCTCTCACCAGGTTCTGTTACCCAGAATCACTTGCAAACCTAACAAATTGGCAAAAAAACACATTTTCCTCACTTTTCTGTGGTGGAAAGTTCTGGAATCTGCGTGGATCCACAAAATTCCACCTACCCCGCGTTCCCCAAGGTCTTCCAAAAAAAATGGTACCTCACTTGTGTGGGTAGGCCTAGTGCCCGCGAGAGGAAGCAGCGCAAAACGCAACATGGACACACCACATTTTCACAGTGAAAAATTACCCTTTTTTTGCAAAGTGCCTAGCTGTAGTTTTTGAACCCTAGCTCTGCCGGCACTTAGGAAAACCTAGCAAACCTATACATTTTTGAAAAGTAGATACCCAGGGGAATCCAGGATGGGGTGACTTGACTGGCTCTCACCAGGTTCTGTTACCCAGAATCCCTTGCAAACCTAAAAAATTGGCAAAAAAAACACATTTTCCTCACTTTTCTGTGGTGGAAAGTTCTGGAATCTGCGTGGATCCACAAAATTCCACCCACCCCGCGTTCCCCAAGGTCTTCCGAAAAAAATGGTACTTCACTTGTGTGGGTAGGCCTAGTGCCCACGACAGGAAGCAGGGCAAAGCGCAACGTGGACGCACCACATTTTCACAGTGAAAAATGACCCTTTTTTTGCAAAGTGCCTAGCTGTAGTTTTTGAACCCTAGCTCTGCCGGCACTTAGGGAAACCTAGCAAACCTATACATTTTTGAAAATTAGACACCCAGGGGAATCAAGGAGGGGTGACTTGACTGGCTCTCACCAGGTTCTGTTATCCAGAATCCCTTGCAAACCTAAAAATTGGCAAAAAAACCACATTTTCCTCACTTTTCTGTGGTGGAAAGTTCTGGAATCTGCGTGGATCCACAAAATTCCACCCACCCCGCGTTCCACAAGGTCTTCCAAAAAAAATGGTACCTCACTTGTGTGGGTAGGCCTAGTGCCCGCGACAGGAACCAGTGCAAAACGCAACGTGGACGCACCACATTTTCACAGTGAAAAATGACCCTTTTTTTTCAAAGTGCCTAGCTGTAGTTTTTGAACCCTAGCTCTGCCGGCACTTAGGGAAACCTAGCAAACCTATACATTTTTGAAAAGTAGACAGCCAGAAGAATCCAGGATGGGGTGACTTGACTGGCTCTCACCAGGTTCTGTTACTCAGAATCCCTTGCAAACCTAAAGAATTGGCAAAAAAAAACACATTTTCCTCAATTTTCTGTGGTGGAAAGTTCTGGAATATGCGTGGATCCACAAAATTCCACCCACCCCGCGTTCCCCAAGGTCTTCCGAAAAAAATGGTACCTCACTTGTGTGGGTAGGCCTAGTGCCCGCGACAGGAAGCAGCGCAAAACGCAACGTGGACGCACAACATTTTCACAGTGAAAAATGACCCTTTTTTTGCAAAGTGCCTAGCTGTAGTTTTTGAACCCTAGCTCTGCCGGCACTTAGGGAAACCTAGCAAACCTATACATTTTTGAAAAGTAGACACCCAGGGGAATCCAGGATGGGGTGACTTGACTGGATCTCACCAGGTTCTGTTACCCAGAATACCTTGCAAAACAAAAACATTGGCAAAAAAAACACATTTTACTCACTTTTCAGTGGTGGAAAGTTCTGGAATCTGCGTGGATCCACAAAATTGCACCCACCCCGTGTTCCCCAAGGTCTTCCGAAAAAAATGGTGCCTCACTCGGGTGGGAGGCCCAAGTACCCGCGACAGGCAAGGGCCCACAACGTATTGAGGCGACCTCAAAATGGCCTATCACAAAACGACCTGGTTTTGCGAGGGGGGTCCCATGACGTTTTGGCCCGGGGCTCGCCGGCCACCTAGGAAAACCTACAAAACCCACACATTTCTGAAAAGTAGACACACGGGGGATTCCAGGGAGGTATGGCTTGCGTGGATCCCCCAACGTTTTCTTACCCAGAATCCCCTGCAAACCTGACATTTTGCTGAAAAAATCCCTTTTTCACACATTTTTGTGTGGTAAAGTTGTGGCATCACGGGGCTGACACAAATTTCCTACCACCCAGCGTTCCCCCAGGTCTCCCGATAAAAATGGTGCCTCACTCGGGTGGGAGGCCCAAGTACCCGCGACAGGCAAGGGCCCACAACGTATTGAGGCGACCTCAAAATGGCCTATCACAAAACGACCTGGTGAGGTACCATTTTTCTCGAAAGACTTTGGGGAACGCGGGGTGGGTGGAATTTTGTGGATCCACGCAGATTCCAGAACTTTCCACCACAGAAATGTGAGGAAAATGTGTTTTTTTGGACACATTTTTTAGGTTTGCAAGGGATTCTGGGTAACAGAACCTGGTGAGAGCCAGTCAAGTCAGCCCATCCTGGATTCCCCTGGGTGTCTAGTTTTAAAAAATGTATAGGTTTGCTAGGTTTCCCTAGGTACCGGCAGAGCTAGGAACCAAATTCAACAGGTAGGCACATTCCGAAAAAAAGTCAGTGCCTAGTGGGCTTTCTGCCGCCTTGGGGAGGGGGGAAATCAGGGGCTATTGCCCCGATATGCCCCCCAGGAGGGGCAGAAACTCTGTACCTTTGCGCCGGGGGCATTAGCATGCCCATATTGGGCAGCCCCTACCCCAAATTATAATTAAAAAAAAATCCCTGGTATCTAGTGGGCTTTCTGCCCCCCCGGGGGCTACTGCCCCCATCTGCCCCCTAGGAGGGGCAGAAACTCTGTACCTTTGCACCGGGGGCATTAGCATGCCCATATTGGGCAGCCCCTACCCCAAATTATAATTAAAAAAAAATCCCTGGTATCTAGTGGGCTTTCTGCCCCCCCAGGGGGGCAAATTGGGGGCTACTGCCCCCATCTGCCCCCCAGGAGGGGCAGAAAGACTGTACCTTTGCGGCGGGAGGGGTGGGGGCATTGGCATGCCCATATTGGGCAGCCCCCACCCCTAACTATAATTTTTTTAAAAATCCCTGGTATCTAGTGGGCTTTCTGCCCCCCCGGGGGGGGCAGATTGGGGGCTACTGCCCCATCTGCCCCCCAGGGGGGGCAGAAAGACTAATTTTGTGGCCGGGGGCTGCCCAAAACGGGCATGCCGATGCCCCCACCCCTAATAAACATCCCATAAGAAATCCCTGGTGTCTAGTGGGCTTTCTACCCCCCCCGGGGGGCAGAAAGACTAATCATGCCAAAAATGTTATGGGGGAAGCAAAGGCCCTTGCCCAAGGGGCCGCTCCCCCCTCCCTGGTGCCTAGTGGGTGGATCCCTGCTTGGTGATCGCCCTCCTGGGGCGATCCCCAAGCAGGGATCCACTAGGAGAGGTACAATTGGAAAGGGAGATTCTCCCTTTCCAACGATACCTCTCCTGAGTTTCTACGTGCTCAGGGGGCTGAGATAGCCCCTGAGCACGTAGAAGCTGAAACTGAAATGAGCCTCTTGGCTCATTTCAGTTTCAGTTTCACTGAAATGACATCAGCGCGACGTGTGCGCCGATCGTCATTTCAGGGAAACCAGGGGAGCCTCGGGAGCTGGGGAAGCTCTTCCCCAGCTCCCGAGGCTTTAGGGGAGAAAGGGAATCCCTCTGGTGCCCGCACCAGAGGGATTTCCCATGCTGGGTGTCATGACGAGCTGGACTCGTCATGAGCACACGACCACTGTGTGCCATGACAAGTTCAGCTCGTCATGAGCATGGAAGGGGTTAATACGAAGTTCAGAACTATTGCAGAGAGCCTTTGTCAAAGATGTTTAACATGCCAACAGCAAAACCCAGGAAGAAAGACAATAGTTAGTCTGGGAACAATAGGGAGGGCAAGAGGTCCTTTTACCAGACTACAACTTGATTTTATCGAGTTGCCTCCATGTAACAAGCTCAAATATGTGTTAGTGATTGTGTGTTTGTTTTCCCGATATGTAGAAGCCTATCCCACAAGGAGGAATGACAGCCTGACAATGGCCAAACTTTTGTTGATGGAATACATTCCTAGATATGGTTTTCCAGTCACTATGGAAACAGATAGAGGGACACATTTCACTAGTTATGTTATGTTATAAATTTTTATAGAGCACACGTCTGCCCCAGCAAAGGGGCGTCCCGGCGCTGAGCGCAGAAAACTACAGAGCAAATCACAGAACGAGACAGCTTATAACGGAGGGAAGAGGTATGTTTTCACAGCTTTCCGAAAAGGCAGGTAGGACTTTAAACTGCGAATGGAGATGGGGAGCGCATTCCAGAGCTTCGAGGCCAACACACGAAAGGAGCGCCCTCCTGACCCTGGGGACAGCCACAAGATTCTGTCCCATGGAACGAAGTTGGCGAGAGGGGATATAGAAGGTATGAAGATTAGTCAAGATGCAAGGAGATAAAAAGTTAAGGATTTTAAAAGTAATGCAGAGGGCCTTGAACTCTGAACGCTTGGCCACGGGCAGCCAATGAAGGCGGCGGATGGCATTAGAGGTAGGACACCTCCTCAGCAGACCAAGGAGGGCACGAGCCGCTGCATTCTGAACCCTTTGTAATCTGACAATCTCAGACTGGTTGACCCCAGATAGAGGGAACTGGCATAGTCCAGTCTTGACAGAATCAAGGCCTGAATGATAACCTGCCTAATAGGGGGATCAAAAAAGCCCAACAGGGGTTTGAGCCCTCGCAATAGCTCAAAACAAGTCCCTGCCACCTTCATGGTTTGGGTTCGAAAGCAGAGGGCGGTGTCTATCCAAAACCCTAGGTTTTTTACAACCTGTTTGGGAACAGGTGCTGATCCCATCGTGGCAGGCCACCAGTGCTCACTCCACAGCTCTGCATCTCTCCCCACCAGCAGTACTTCAGACTTGCTGGTGTTGAGCTGGAGACAGTTGGCAGTCATCCACTCCGAAATGGCCTCAAGATCGCTACGAAACTTACAAGCATCCCGGGTAATGTCATCGGAGAGTGTGACCACCAACTGAGTGTCGTCTGCATACGACACTATCGTAAGCCCTCTGTTCTTAGCCACTCTTGCCAGCGGTTGAACGTACAAATTAAAAAGGGTAGGGCTCAAAGCAGAGCCCTGCGGTACACCCTGCTTGATGGCAATAACTCCAGAGGTAAAGGGGGGAGCGGCAACCTGGAAGGTCCTTCTAGAGAGAAAGGAAGCAAACCAATCCAGGGCGGAGCCCGTTATCCCCGCCTCCTCCAAACGCCTCAACAGGATCTGATGGGAGACCGTATCAAATGCGGCACTGAGATCAAGCAGAATCAGTGCCGACGTGCGGCCCTCATCTAAGGCCCATCTCAGATGTTCGGTAACAGCAAGAAGAGCAGATTCCGTACTGTGACCCGCACGGAAACCATTCTGAGAGGGGTCTAGTATGTTATTTTCCTCCAGATACCCCGTCAAGATGGAATTGACATAGACCTCAGAAAGTTTAGAGACCCAGGGCAGGAGGGAGATGGGGCGGAAGCTCTCCAGTTTGGCCGCATCCATGTTAGGCTTTTTTAGCAGGGGAACCACTTTAGCATGTTTCCAAGTACTCGGTACGACAGCCGTAGAGAGAGATAAGTTGATCACATGGCTCAAAGGAGGAATGAGCACAGGTAAGATTTTCAACGCATCGGCCGGCTTGAGAGGATCGGATGGGGAGCCAGACTTGACTTTGCTGCATAACACAGACAGAATCTCATGAGAGATAGCAGGAAAAGTGAAACAATCAAACTGATTTGTGAAGCATTAAGCATTCAACCAAAACTTCATTGTGCCTATCGTCCAGAGGCTTCTGGAATAGTGGAGCAGATAAATGGCACAATCAAGAACAGGTTAGGCAAAGTGTGTAGATCCACAGCACTGAATTGGCCTGACGCTTTACCCCTAGTTTTAATGAGTCTCAGAAGCATTCCTGACAAAAAGACAGGATTGAGTCCACACGAAATATTGATGGGATGAGCTATGAGACAAGCATTTGTACCTGCAAACAAATTGATAAATATATCTGATGATCTCATCCTTGACTATTGCAAAGGATTGGCTGATGTGGTACGTTCTGTGTTTCATCAGGTTGGAGCAGACGCAACCACAACACAGCAGACTCAAGCTCATGACCTAAGCCCTGGTGAGTGGGTTCACGTGAAAAGGCATAGAAGGAAAACTTGCCTAGAGCCCCGCTGGGAAGGACCATATCAGGTCATATTGGTGATGACTACAGCAGTAAAGTGTGCTGGTTTACCAAATTGGATTCATGCCAGTCACACTCAGCGAGTCCCAAGTCCACTTGAACCACGAGTAGAGCGGCATCTGGAGATCTCAAGCACCAGCTCTGAATCAGAGGCTGAAGAACAAGAAATTGGTGAGGTTAGAGCAATAGACTCTGAAACTGGAGAACCTGAACCAAAAGACTCTGAAGAGCAGCTTGATGATGAATTGCTTAGCACAAGTCAAGTAAAGTGGGCACCAGCTACTGGGACTGAAGAAACTGTTGTTAAACAAGAAGAAAGACAAGTCTTAGGTGAAAAGGGAAAGTGTAGAGAGGAAGTAGGTGAAAGAAATACAGAAGTAGAACAAGAAAAAGGAGAAGAAAGCAAACTTAGAGTAGGTACAAAGAAACGGAGGTACGAACTAAATAAAGAAGAAGAAGTAGTTCAACCAAAGAGAGCAAGGAAAGATGAGCAGTGGCTAAGTGGTGTTAAAAGACTGAAATATAGAGTGGTGAAAGGAAGACCAGAAAATAGGTTAGACCAAATAAGTGAAACTTCAAATGAGTTAGAACAGGGAGAGTCAGATGACGAATCAGTGCTGCGACCAAAGAGAGTGAGAAAACCAAACAAAAAGTTCAAGTCACCTGATTGGATTTATATAGTGTTGGAAGAAATTGAGGAAGAAGATTTTAGCCAAAGAAGAAACAGCACTGACAACAAACAAGAAGAGAAGAGTGATCTAGATCGACCTTAAGAGACTGTAAACAAACTAAGGTGTAGAGTTATCAACTGAAAAAGTTTCTCTGAAAATTCAGAAGACGTTCTGCAAAATTGGATTAAGTTAAAATAAAAGAAGGGGTAAAGAAGAAAGCCTTTGAAGTGTGGGATCACACTACATTTTACTTTTGGTAGAATTAATACATTATTATGGCAGATACACAAGTAACTAGACCTAGATGTAGCCTTATGTGTAGATGTTATAAGGTTTGCTTATGTTTATTGTGTATATTGATAGTATTCTGGATACTATTAACAATTGTAATACCTTTACATTTGATAAAAGAAGATACACCACGTCCTAACAATTTAACAGGTCCAAGGGTTGACACTGACGTTAGGGAGACACCAAATTTCTCACTTGAATAAAATAGATGCTAGTAGTTTACATCACAACAGATTAGTTACTAATGTTTCTCTGAATGTTTTTACGAAATTATTGTATGAATATGTAGAAACAATGGATGTAAGTGACTGTTATGTATGTATACAGTTGCCATTGTCTGTTTCCGAAGGTGTGACTTATCATCACCTTCCTTTGACTTATGGTGTGACCTGTAGTGTCTTATCAAGTTTGTTGTATAGAACAGGTAAACTAGACTATTATTATTCCAATGTAGATACCATATTTTCTAAAGTCCCTGTAGTACCTGAATTGAATAAGATAGCACATGCAAATGTCATGGGAGATTTTTTCCTGACAACCAAGCCTTTAGATATAGAATACGCTAATAAAAACAACCTAACATGTAAATTGAAAAAGGAAGAGAAAATCTTTTTGGAGATGGTAGAGGAAAGAAGGGCTAAGTTTCAGAGAAAAGCTGTTGAAGAGAAATTGAAAACACCACCTTGGGTTTTTAGAGAAGGCAAATATGACAAAGGAGAGACTTATGCTGCAATGGCCCTGGATTGGTCACAGAAGGGAAAATTAAGCTTATGTAGGGAGAAGACTAACTATAATAATTACTTTATCGGTTCCAGTGAATGTGAAGATACCTATAAAATTATTGGGGGTTGGGGATTAAAGGGAGGAACTAGCCCTGTCTTGACAGGCATATATTATGTCTGTGGGAGGAAAGCCTATTATCGATTACCAGATCACTGGTATGGGACTTCTTATGTTGGAATTGTCTTTCCAACAGTCTATCATGTAGACAAAAGTACAAATGGAATCGATGAAGTAAAACAAGGACTAAAACGTGTAAAAAGAGAAGGTTTTTCAGAAATTGTAGGCGATATATTTGGAGCATTGATACCTGGAGTTGGAGTTACACTGAATGCATACAAAATTCGAAAATTGTCCACAGTGGTTGATCGTTTATCAACTGATACAACTGGAGGATTCCTGATGATTGACACTGAAATGATTGCCATGAGATCAATGGTTATGCAAAATCGACTTGTCCTTGATATATTATTGGCAAAAGAGGGTGGAGTCTGTGGAATGCTGAAAGTTCAACATTGTTGCACTTACATTCCAGATAAAAGTAAAAATTTGGAAGGATACATTCAGAATATCACGGATTTGCACAAAGAGGTAACAAAACTAGAGGTTGACGGTGTTTGGGAGAGACTAAGTAAAGGTTTCTCTACTATAAGCAATTGGTTTTCTTCTATAGGTAGTTCCTTAGTAGGAAAAATAATAGTACCAATAATTTTAGTAGTTACCATGATATTGATGATACGAATGACATATATTTGTGTGAAGAAAAGACGCAAGGGAAAGAAAAAAAGAAAACTAAGTAGAGAACATAAAGAAAGAGAAAGAGAGATAGAGGAAATAGAGATGGAAGGTTTTAAAGAAAAATTGTATGAAAAATGTAAAGAGCAAGGGTCAAAAGACAAAATAACAACTATATAAATTGAAAAACCGTATGTTTTGGGATTTTATGATGGTAAAACCATCAAAGGGGGGATTGATGGAGTGAGGTTTGTAAAATACATCCTCACGAAGTTAAGTAACCCCATAATATTATATTGACTGCATGAATTAATCAACTCTGAATGCACACATTTACATAAGGGGCAAATGCATTTACATAATATACTAAACCATGTTGGCACGAGTATGTATTAATTGTTTGCGCATTGAAAAACCGTACTACTGCATGTTTTTGCTGTGTTGTACATTGCACATTTTGCATGTTGTGCACAAAATAACGAAAAGGTTGCTTTAAATTAATAGCTTTCGCTAGGTAATAATTAACACAAGGCATTAGTATGGTGGGAGGTAAACATAATGGGTTTATTTTCATGAATTAATACTCTTTTGTGTTTGTTTACTTTAGTACGGAATTGGGCCTGCATGAAAATGGCCTCTCGTTGAAACCAGCATGTGGTTGGCCTGGTCGGTGTAAAATGCGCATGCGCCAGGATGGGTTGCCTGCTCTGCAGACTGTAGAGTGTACCAGATGATGTAATTCGTGTGAAGGCCATGTCGACCTGTGTCCTATTGCTTATGTGCCAAGATGCGACAGCGACTGTGGGAACAGCCATCACTACGTGCAATTCGAATGTGAAGACGGATATCAATATGAACATTGTAACCAAATGTATAAATATGAATGCTAGTAGTATATGAAATGAACTGGTCTTAAATCCTTCCTTTGTTAGAACCAGTATAGGATGGACTTGTGGGGAGAACTGGATGAGGCGAACCTAGTATGATTAATGACAACCAATCACAGACCGAGTTTTACTGATACTGCAACTTTGTACGATAATGTATTGGAGAGAAGGGTATAATTGATATCCCAATTGGGGTGTGGCAAAGAGTCGTTGACAAGAGACATAGAGACAGAGACAGACGGAGAGACAGAGAGACACAAGAGAGAAGAGCTGATCAGAACGCACGAAGAAGATTCAAGACAGAGAGCGCAGACCAGCACAAGTCAGAGAACCTTTAGGTACGAGAACGTTGCGGGAGTGCTTGGGAGGAGATTGCAACCGAGGAGGTGGATTAATTGGGAGATAAATCTAGTAATTAGTGTAGGATAAGTTTAGCCGCATCTGTCCTGTTAACTTTGTCCTCTGAGCCTATCACTGAGGACTTCTTGCCACAACCTCGGCCAAGGAAGTGGGTTTCCTGATTCTTTGGTGGGTATTACCCTCCTTGATTGCTTTAATTTGCAAGTATATTTCTGCAAGTATTTTTGCTGTACCTTCTCTTCCCCATCCTATGCATGCTTTGATGTCGATGCAAATGATTCATTTTGATTACATTGCTTGATAATTTGTTCTCTAATGTGCAATCTTGTGTATGCACTGATGATCAATTTAAGAGCATTTAATAATATAAAATCATTAACTGAAGAAGTGACTTTGTGGTTATTTAGTTAAGTATTAAACTGTTTAGTTAATCATGGTCACCATCAACTCTTCAACTAATGGTCCATCGACCAAAAGAAGAAGAAAGTTGAGATTACGAATAGTTAGAAGTATATATAAATGTTATTAATGTGAAGCGTTGTGTTGTACTTAATAAAACTGACAAAATAAACCCCCAAATCCAGCACCTGTCCTCAGGGATCATTTATGGGTAATGTGTGATGGGCCCCGTTGTTTGATAAAGCAATTTATGTGTGATGAGATTTTCCTTGGTCCCTGGTTACAGAATTTAGGGGTTGCGCTGGATCAGTAGCTATCCACTTGCTCCCATGTGTGGCACCAGTAATGATGTCACGCTACTGCAAAAGCCCACTAGAATTGCACCTCTTCCCAAAAACATTGCAAGATTGATACTTGGCGAAGCTTTCACAGTTAAAAAAAAACATAAGTGAAGGCCTAGATTACAATATCATGGATAAAAGACGTGTCCTTAGATACTGCTTAATACAGTGACTTTAATGACTCAAAAGTGTTGAAATAATAATTGTTTGAACGATAAAAAAACTACAAAGATCATTTCAAAGTTTCAGATTTGTAATCTGCAGATAGTACATAGTTTTTTATAGCCCATTATCGATCACAACTTGTTTATAGTACTCAGATATCCGCTTTTATCTTGTTTTTAGTAGGCAGCCACAATGCAGGTGCTGGGCGGTGTCATGACCATGCATTCTGAGTGGGGTGTATTATACCTTCTTGTGGTGCAGGTTCTCTCAGTGGCCTTTGCACCATCGGGCATAGGATGCGCCTTCTAGCCCTATTGGTGCTTAAAGTAGTCGCTGTTTCAACTCTAAAGTGCTTAATTCTCCTCTTTCTTGGTGTACACATCTCAGGTGGCCCAGATGAGACCATACCCCTCTGCCCTGCAAGATACTTCAAGTCTCTATCGAGTCTCCTTCCTTATTTGTGGGATCATTTAGACTCGAAAGTTAGGGCCTGATTAGGACCCTGGCGGTCAGACAGCCGCCAGCCCGTCGGTGGTGGTCCTACAGCTGACAGCCCGTCAGTCCGGATGCCGTATTTGGAACAGCGTGGTGAGACCGTCACCAGTCCGATGCAGCACCGCCACAATCAAGGATTCTGATGGAGCGGCAGTGGGGAAAGTGGCCATGAATGGAGGCGGTGCCAAGTTAGGCACCGCCGTCCAGATTACGACCTGCATTTCCGACATCCTTCACATGGCAGAAGCCGCTCCATGTAAAGGATGTTGGAAACATATAGAGGGGGCCCCAAACAGGGCCCCCAGGCAAATTCACCCAGGGGGGCAGTGCATGGGGAACATGTTGTGACCCCCTCTGCATGCACGGTTGTGCGTGCACTGTGTGCCATGCTCAACATGGTGCATGGTAACAGTGCGCGTACGACAGTGCAGGTGCCGCACCGCAGCGGCATCACCTTCAGGCTCACACAGCCTTAGCATGCTGCCGCTGACAGTCTGCTGCGGTGGTCATGTCATAAAGATCGTCAACACCCAGCTAGCACACTTCATCGAAACCAACAACATCCTAGACACCTCTCAATCCAGATTCCGCAGCAACCACAGCACCGAGACCGCCCTCCTTGTCGCCACAGACGACATCCGCGCCCTCCTTGACCAAGGCCAAAAGGCAGCCCTCATCCTCCTGGACCTATCAGCACACTAGCCACCAGACTTCATGACGCCGGCATCCAAGGAAAGGCCCTAGACTGGTTGCGATCATTCCTCACAGGAAGAACACAGAGTATAAGGCTCCCGCCCTTCCTCTCAGAACCGACAGAGATCAGATGCGGAGAGCCCCAAGGATCCTTCCTCAGCCCCACCCTCTTCAACATCTTCATGGCCCCCTCCCAACCATTGTCAGAAACCACGGGCTCAACATCACCTCCTACGCCGATGACACCCATCTCATCCTCTTGCTCACTAAGGAACCCGACATCACCAGGCACAGCTTCCAAGGGATGAAAGCCGTCGGAACCTGGATGAGGAACAGTCACCTGAAACTCAACTCGGAGAAAACAGAAGTCCTCATCCTCAGCTCCAGCCCATCCGCATGGGATGACACCTGGTGGCTACCCGTCCTCGGAAACCAACACATCCCAACGGACCATGCACGCAACCTCAGCATCATACTAGACTCATCACTCACCATGAATCGTCAGATCAACGCTGTCTCCTCTGCATGTTTCAACATCCTCCGCATACTACGCAAGACATTCAAGTGGATCTCCCTCCTGACTCCAGGAAAACAGTCACTCATGCACTCGTCACCAGCAGACTGGACTACGGCAACGCCCTCTATGCCGGAATCAACAAAAAACTCCTCCGCAAACTCCAGACCATCCAGAACGCCTCAGCCAGACTAATCCTCGATATCCCATGGCACAATCTCATCACCCAACACCTATGCGACCTCCACTGGCTCTCCGTCGAAAGAAGAATAACTTTCAAGCTGCTCACGCATGCCTACAAGGCCCTACACAACACCGGACCCCAATACCTCAACGAACGCATCTCCTTCCATGCCCCCAAGAGAAACCTCCGCTCAGCCGACCTCTCCCTAGCCACCGTCCCACACTTCTACAGGACCTGAGCAGGTGGAAGGTCCTTCTCCTACCTAACAGCCAAGACCTGGAACGATCTCCCCCTTCACCTCCGGCTAAGCCCGACACTGCAAAAATTCAGGAAGGACATCAAGACCTGGCTCTTTTGAATGACCCCAACGGAGCTGCTCACACCCACCCCCCCAGCGCCTTGAGACCCTAACGGGTGAGTAGCGTGAGTTACAAAACCCTGATTGATTGATTGATAATTTGGTGGTAGGGATGCCTGGAGACCGCCAACACTATGGTCTGGCGGTATGTTATGTTATGTTAGTTAGCTTATAAAGCGCACAGCTGCCCCAGCAAAGGGGCATCCCGGCGCTAATGCAGAGTCTGAGAGGGCAAGAGCTAGGCTGTGGGAAACAGGTAAGTTTTAATGGCCTTCCGGAAAGATAGCAAGCAGTCTATACGGCGAGTCTGCACAGGAAGGGAATTCCACAACTTAGCAGCCAGACAACGGAAGGACCTGCCCCCTGCCCTGATACGTTTCACTCGTGGGACAGTGGCCAAGAATTGTTCAGCGGAACGTAGCTGGCGAGCAGGGACATAGGGGACCAACAAATTGGATAAAATCTCCGGGGAAGAGAACTTGAGAATTTTAAAAGCCAGACATAATGTTTTGAATTCGATCCTCTTGGAGATGGGGAGCCAGTGGAGGCGGCGTAGAGCGCCTGACGAAGAACATTTTCTAGGGAGTCTAAGCAAAGCTCGAGCGGCTGCGTTCTGGACTCGTTGAAGACGGTTTACTTCGGCCTTGTTGGCACCTAACAGTAGAACGTTGGCATAATCAAGTCTTGATAGAATAGTCGCCTGGACTATCAATTGACGTGTGGCTGGGTCGAAAAACCCCAAAATAGGCCTCAGCCCCCGTAGGAGACCGAAGCAGGTGCCGGCGATCTTCTTAGTGTGATCCTGGAATCCAAGAGTGGAGTCGAGCCAGATCCCTAGATTCTTAAATGGGTATGATTCCTAGATGGGTATGACCCCCATGATCGTAATCGGACCCTTAGTGCTAAAGTGATGCAAACACAATTTAGGCCTGTTTTCTGCATTATCCCCTGCCAGGAGTTGCACGCAATTTGTACTCCCTCCCAGCTAACTGTTGCCACTTGCAGATGTAAACCACGACTCAAGTTGCACAGACGTGCACATGTCACATCCATGCAGCATTCGGCCCATCCCCTGCTGCCAGCCCTTTATTGATCCCATTGGCAGCTAAGTCGAGAGGAAGGGAATTTTAAAAATAAGCTAGCCGCACCTCGCCTGCCTAGCTCTGTGTTGTATGCCCAATCACTGCAGGCTGGTACTTTAGACGGAGCCTGTGACCCTGTCGAATTCCTGCCAAATGCCCTATTGTTTCTATGATTGTTTGGGGGAATTTGAAGTTATCCGTAGCATGTGGGGGCGGTGGGAGTGGTTTGGGGGTTTGCACAGCTCGGCGCACTTCCGCTGGAGTGAGCTCTCCACCACCAGTCTGCCGGAGTTGGTGGAAGTTTTCTTGCTACAGGGGTTTCATTGGGATGCGGGCGGCATTTTAGGGTGTTTCCATTGGGTTGAAGACTAGGAGGTAACGATAGGAAGGAAGGATTGTTTTGTGGTTTTTTTTTGAGGTTTCGGGTGTCGGGCATACCCATGAATGCCCCCCCCCCTTTTCATTGCGGCCAAGCCCATGGGTCGGGAATGACTATTGCTTGAAGGGGGAATGTGTTTCTCTCTTGCAGCGGATTCCGAATGGAACTCCAGGAGTTTGGGGAGGGGAGGCCAGTGATGGTTGCCAAAGTGTTTGCTTTAGCAAACAATGTTGCGGCTCGGTGCCTGCAAGGAACATTTGCCATGCAAACTGTAAATGATGTAGGTGGGAAAACGTTGGTGATTGTACTGTCAAGTTGGGTGTGAACAGTGTGGCATACTGGGCGTCGGTAGAAGCGGTCAGGGAGTTCATTAGTGGGGGCTAGTGATGGAGCAGGGTAAATGAAAATTTTTTAACCTCCTAATATTATCGAAAAAAAATTAATAAACATGTTCGTTTAAGTAAATAACCAACAATGTATGTTACATGTTAAGGGTTAAAGGTAACACGCTATTCCGTGTGCAAAATAATCAACTTATAATTGTTTACGTGTCTAACATAACATAATATTTGCGTACTAATTACATAATAAATGCATGATCTGTGCTTTTAAATAAAACGTGTGGTTGTAAAATAAAGCGATGGTAAGTAAGGGACAGCTTTGTATGTTGCTTTTTACTAGGTAATACCTAATTGGGGTACGTAGAAAGACGGGAGGGAAACGAAAGGGTTTATATTTCTTTGTTTTAACAATATTTTGTTTATCTTTGAAAATAGTGCGCTTAGGCCTGTCGAGCAGCAATATAAAATGGCCGCCAATTGCTAGAGTACGCATGAGCGGGGGACCATGTGATAGAGGAGAGAGGCTGTGCAAAAGGGATGATCACGTGCTGGTGCTGAGAGGCTAAGATGGAAGTATGGTCAAGGCTGTTGTGACCTTTCTGAGCAGATGTGTGCCAAGATGATCAGCAAGAAGCGTGAGAAGTTCAACTGAATCAATAGACGGAACTGTTAAATCCAAAATGTAGCAGAAAAAGATACAAATTGGACTGATCGAAACGGATGAGCAACGACATAAACTGTGGGAAACGATGCTTGCATGGACATTCCACAAGGAACTGGTTAAGACCAGGAAGTTTGATTAAAATGTATATGGGCCTGAGTTTTGACCAATGAGAAAGAATCACGCCATGAAGATGAAACATTTTATTTCTGTAAGCTAGAATTAGGGTATAAGAAGACCTACTCTTGGTGGGAGGGGTTAGTTGCTGCGAGAGATGCTGCGTGAGTTGCTGAGGTAGATGCTGCAGGAGTTGCTGGAGAAGTTAGATGCTGTAGATGGGTGAAGTTGCGGTTGCTGATGCTGACGAGCTGATGCTGCTGCTGCTATTTTTCTTTTCCAGTTGAGTATAAGATGCTGCTTTAGGAGAATTTTTCCTGATAGATTTTTATTTTAGAACTATTAGATTTTCCCCAGATAGATAGATTGATCTTTAAGAGTTCTTACTATGATAACCTTATTCTTCCGTCAAAAGATATGCATTGCAATTTCATTTTATCCTTATAGTGATTATAAATGTAATGATCAGAATAATAAACTTAACCTCATTTCTTGCATAAAAACTTTATATAACTTTATTATTCTCTAAACAAATGACTCAGTGATTCTTTAGCTCAATGATTAAAGTAAATTGATAAAGAGTTTATTGTGATTGAGCTGGTCTTAATCACCATCAACTGATTCCTACTAGTTGGTCCATCGACCAATGAGCGGAATACCTTAAAGCAAAAGAGAAATATTATGTCATGTTAAAGAGGTATCCCGTCTCCTTCCAGCAAATCGTTTTTCTCCTAGGTTATTGACGGAGGAAATCCAGGGAACAAATGAGTAAGTGAATGTATATGTGGTGTTATGGGCCCCACCGTCATATGGATATAGGGTGTGTGTTAGAGGAATAGTTGCACCTGGATGACCAAAGCATTTAGGAGAATTATTTTTATTGTTAGCGCTGGATCAGATTTCTTGGTAGCAGAGTTATGGTTACTATAGATTAGTTTGGTGATTATTGATTATTGATAAGTTCATGTCTAACACTTCTTGTTGAGTCGCGTTATGTTATATGTAAGTTTTCACTTCTGGGAAGTAGGAAGTGGAACACGTGTGGCAAGAGAAGTCACATGGAATTGTGCATTGTCTGAGTTCATTTTTGGAAATAACACAGGTTGTGTTATGATAGGGACATTTTCCGTATAAAAGGTGTGTAAGTGAAATAGTGATTGGTTTTCTTGTGAAACTTTGCCTTAATTCTCAGGAGCAGTATAGTCTCCACATGTGTTTTATCCCCAGAGAAACGGGTTTACTGATTGCTTGAAAGAAGGGTAAGGTAGAGGGAAGTACTACTTTATCGGCGAAACTAAAAATTCTGTGGTAGGGTAGAGGTAAGCGCTGCCTACTGGAAAATACAGAGTTCTTGTGTAAATGGTCAAAGCTATCTCTTCGGTTTAGCGAATCAGACAATGGAAATGTGTTTTAAGTGTTGTAACTAACGAAGAATTGTTGAAAAAGAAATTGCCGATAAATTTTGTAAAGGAGGGGTCAAGAGCAGAAGTGACGTAGACAAGAGTCGCGCTGGGATTGGACAGTGCGCTAGTCACATGAAAACAGGAGCAGAACTGACGTAGACCGAAGCCGCGCTGGGATTGGTCAGTGCGCGGTAAACAGAAATCGCTCTGATTGGAGCTTTGGTGTGAGTCGCGCTAGTATTGGTTGGAATAACGCATAGAGAACAGTGTTGAATTGCGGATCATTTAAGGAGAAAAGAGGTTGTGAATCATGTTGTACTATGAGTATGGTAGAGAGAAAACGTCATGGATGTCGAAAGTTAAGAACTTCTTTAAGAAAGACAAAAAGGTAGTGACTAGAGAGGGACAAATAATTCCTCCGCCGAAATCACCAGCTTCGCATATGATGCTGAAATATGGATATCATACATGCATATGGTTAGAAAATTGGACAAAATATACCAAGAATGATGGAGCATTGGCTTTCCCTGAGAATGGTTCATTTAATGTAGCTGTACTACGGAACTTGAGAGAAAAGATGGCAATGTTAGAACCTAGACCTAGACCGACACAGTTTGAAGCTTTAACGGAATGGGAAGATGAGATGTGTTAGACTTGGCACCATTGGCGTGGGTCTCCCTTCCATTTTTTTGCTGTTGCCTCTTATGTTTTGCTGGTTTTAGATGCTTTTGGGCACTGTGCCACTGCTGTTCAGTGCCACAGTGCAAGTGCTCCCTACTGTAAATTGATGTATGGATTAGTGACTCCATGATTGGATGAGTGGTTTACTTGTCAGTCCCTAGTACAGGTCACTGAGTGTGCCAAGGGCTTGTAAATCCAATGCTGCTGGTGGGCTTGCAGCACTGGTTGTGCCACCCACAGAAGCAGCTTGTAAAATGTGTCTCAGGCCTGCCATTGCAGAGCCTGTGTGCGGTCTGTGACTGCCATGTCGACTTGGCAAGTGCACCGACTTGCCAGTCCCTAAACCTTCCCTTATCTTCATATCAGACACCCCTAAGGTAGGCCCAAGGGAAGGGTGCATTGTAAGTATAAGGTAGGACATGCCCTGGTGTGTGTGGCATGTCCTAATAGTGAATTACAGCCATTTTCGTTTTTCACTATTGCAAGGCTACCTGTTCTCCATAGGCCAGAATGGGCAGTTTGATTATTACACCTTATAATCCTAACTGACCCAGGGAACATGGTAGAAAAACGAATTTAGTATGCCTGAACTCAGAATGATAAAATACATCTTTTAGTGAAGTTGGTTTTAACATTCTGTGTTTGAAAATACCACTTTTAGAAAGTGGGTATTTTCTTGCCTAAACTTCCAAGCCTGCCTCTGCTAGGTTGTGTATTCCTTGTCTGGAGATTGAGTGACAGGGGCTGGGGGTGGCTACAGGAGACAGGGTGAGTCAGCACAGGGCTGAATAGAAAGATCTGCATCCAGAGTGGAGGGAGGAGTTGCACCTGGGTCTGAATAGGGCTGTGCCTGCCTTCCACATTGCTGGCTCCACCTCCTGCCGGGCGTCTGATGGCTCTGCCCCTCACTCACAAAGGAAAGAAGGAGTCAGAAAAACAAAGTGCTCCAGGACTGACCAGAACTGGTTTTGGACTAGGCAGAGGCCTCTCTGCCTTCAGAGAACAAAGAGAAACTGTGTATAAAAAGGGGACCCAGACCCCTAGGAAATTAGATCACTTCTGGGAAATCAAGAAACATGTTGCCAAGGAGAAGAACCGGAGAAGCTGAAGGAGGAGTACTGCCCCTGTGCTGTTTTGCTGATTGGGGTTGGCCTGCAGTGGTTGCTTTCTACCAAGGACAGGAGAAAAGACTTTGCTGTGCTTTGTCATCTTGAAGAAGAGAATCTCCAAGGGCTTGAACTAGAGCTTGCCTCCTGCCTGAAGTCTCAGGGATACAAGACTTCACCAACCAGCTCCCCCCCTGCATTCCCTTGCTGGGAATTGAAGTGCCTGCTGTTGTGCTGGGCCTTCTGAGAGACTGCGTGTCGCTGGGAGCTGGAAGCGCAACGCAACAACGAGAAGCGTGTCGCCGCCGCGGTCATCGCATCGCCAAGGAAGCGAGACGCCGCTGCCGCTGTCATCCTCGCATCGCCGAAGCGCGGCGCATCACCGGAGAAGCGGGACGCTGCCACAGAGGTCATCGTCGCATCACCGGAGAAGCGCGTCGCAGGGCCTGTCGCGGCTCCAAAGATCATCGAGTCGCCGCACGGCCGTCGGGTGTGCACGCATCACACCAACGTTGTCACATCGCAACCAAGACGCCATTTTGTCGCATCGTACCGGAGAAGAGTATCGCATCGAAATGCCATCTTGTCGCATCGCACCGGAAAGCAGTAAGAAACCGACGCATCACCTCCCCACACAGTAAGGAAGCGAGCATCAACTCCCCTGCGCAGCAGTAAGGAACCGACGCATCCACTCCCCTGAGTGTAAGGAACCGACGCATCACCTTACCTGCGACCCTTTTGTTTTCTTTGCGTTACGCATTCAAGGTACATTGAGAGTAAAGTGTCGCATTTACAACTTGAGAGAACTGAACTATTTTATAACCTTTTAAAGTCTATTTTTGAGTACAGTATTGTGGATTTTTGCTATTGGGTCTTGTGATAAGTCTATATAAAGATTACTTATTTTTACATAACAACCTGTGTGGTGTCCATCTGTAGTGTTTTCACTGTATTACTGTATGTGTTCCCAAATGCTTTACACACTGCCTCTGAGATAAGCCTGTCTGCTCGTGCCAAGCTACCAGGGGGTGAGCAGGGGTTATTTTAGGAGTGTATCCCCCTTATCCTGACTAGAAGCAAGGGTCCCTATTTGGACAAAGGTGCAAACCATTGCCAACTAGAGACCCCCAGTTCTAACAAGATGTATGAGCGAGAGAGATTCAGAGGATTAAAGAATCATGAGTTTGTGCCTGGAAGGTTATGGGGAGTAAATCATGAGGACAGAATAAAGCGTTGGAGATATGCTAACATGACAGGAGGCTTGTTTCCAGCTTTTACAGTTGAGGAAGAAGCAAAGAGAAAGTGTACAGAGAAAAAGAAACATGTGGTGGTAGAAAAGTATGTGTATGGTGGTAGTGAAACGGATGACGAATTGCTGGAAGATATTTTAAACAGAAACCCACCTCCATACCAACAGACTTCTGCGGTGGTGACACCTAATGCACCGCAAATGGAAACTGGGAGGAATAAAAATCCCGAACGAAGAGATGAGACAAATAGGTCACAAGATCAATTAAAAACTTCACAAAATGAAGAGATAGAAAGTGACAATGCAACTGAATTAGCAAAAACGACAAGAGAATTGACTGAGAAAATAAGAGAATTGACCAAGAATATGGAAGCTGTAACTGTACCAGTAACAATAGGTCCAGTAATGCCAATTTTTGAGAATCAGAAAATTGATGAACGTTCTTTAGTGATTCCCATGAATTCACATTTGCAAAGAAAAAGAGAAGGGATGGAGCTGAATAATGAAGGTGCACACAATTTGGCTAGTACCTATAGACCAAGCCCACCTACTAATTTGACGATAAATGAAAATGAGATTAGGAGAATGCCTATGGTGACGGAGTCTGCATCAGGAACACCAGAAAGAAGCAGCAATTGGATAGAATTAAATAGTACGCCTGTAGGTCCGACTCCAGATGAGTTAAATGAATGGATGAAAGCACTAAAAACAAAAGAACCGGAAGTGAAACCATTAGATGTAATTAGGTTGAAAATAGACATGGAAGAATTGATTTTGGGAACAATTGGAACAGAAAAATTAAAAAATTATCAGGATGATGAGATTATGTTTTTGTGCAAAAGTCTTACATGGAGAGCTAGAAATTTACATGACAAATTGGAAGAGACAGCAAATGAACTAGGAGTGGAGTTTGTAAAAGTGAGAACGTTGCAGAAACCATACAGAGTAGATTTTTGTGAGAAAGACATAGAGAATTTGAACACATCAGGAAGACTGACCCAAATAAAAGAGTTAATTGTTTTATTGAGAAAATGGGGTGATGTGGAAAGGTGGAGAAATAGATGGTCAAAAAAGAATGAGAAAACAACAGATAAAGCATCTTTGGCTTTTGCAGTGACAGATAGGGAACCAGTTGTTAGGGAGTACCCGATGAGAGAAACTCCAGGTGGTAGTTATGTGCATGTTCCGTGGACCAGACAGGATATACTGTCATTTTACAAATGACTTCCCAAAATTGAGAGAGAAGCCAGTAGAATGGTACAGACAAGTGGAAAGATTTGTTAAGGTGTCAAAAGTGTTGTGGATAGATCTGGATGGATTGTTTGATATAGTAGTGCCAGCTGATTTGTGGACAGAATGTAAGATTACTATTGATTGGCCAACTGTAGAATATTCAAGGGACGCTAAAACAGTAGCGCCAGGACCAGAAGTGATGAGGAAGTACGACCAAGTAATTACCTTTTTGAAGAATAAGATTCCACCTAAAGAAACAGATTGGGTAAAAATAGACAGAACAACGCAGGAAAGTAAAGAATCAGTGCACGCTTACTATGAGAGATTGTTGTTGGTTTTCAAACAGTATAGTGGTTATGAGACACTGAATGAGAAGGATATGAGTCATTTTGTATATAGGTTTGTGTATGGATTGAAACCAGAGATAAGTGAAATGATTAAGCAGCATATGATTTGTAGGCAGAATAGCACAGTTGACGAGGTTTTGAGATATGCTAAGTATTGCCGTGATGATATTGAGAGTAGACAGCGTAAATTGAAAGAAAAGGCTATATGGGCACAGGTGAAAGTTGCAGAGAAGCAAGAAGCTCAATTGAGTAATACTGGTAATGAAACAGGACAGGTTAGATCCCGACCTAATATAGGTAAAGGAAAAGGACAAATGAGCATAGATGAGGCAAAGAAAAAATGGCCATGCCACAATTGCGGAAAGCTAGGACATTGGAGAAACGAGTGTAAATTTCCTCCAAAACCTAATGTGGAAAATCAATCATTAAATTCACAGGTGCAGAGTGAGGTAGTTACTCAACAAGGTCAGGTGCCACAACCACCACTTCCCAAGAGTGTTAACCAACAGAAATACAGTGCAGAAACAGGATTCTACGGAGGAGAACAGGTAACACAGTTGCCGCGTGCAGCTGCAATTTCTCAATATTGGTTACGACAGGATGAGGATGACACGGATGAAAGTTCCTGACGGTGCCTAGGAGAGGGGGAAGAGTGCGTGCTTGGCGCAACTCTAGAGGTAGATCAGTCTGGTCCATTTGTGGATGGAGAAGTGAATGGTGCAAATGTAACATTCCTTGTTGACACTGGAGCTACCCGTTCTACTGTTAGGTCAGTGGAAATACCAAACCTTCCTCTCTCAGGTGAACATATCCAAGTAGTTGGAGTTTCAAATCAGCAAATTAAGACGCCTCTTACTAAATTAGTTGAGGTAAGAATTGGTCCATTTAGTGAAATGCACCGAATTGTGGTATGCGATTGTAGTCCTGTGAACCTTTTAGGACGCGATTTATTGTGCAAGATGAATTGCACTATCTACTGTACCCCAGACGGAATTGCATTTCAGACTCCAGATGAGGATGTGCTGTATAAAATGACAATGGTGAATTTAGAACCAGAAGTAAATGGTTTGTTTCCTGTATTTGATGCAGAGAAAATCCCAATTGAATTGAAAAAGACAGTGAAAGAAGAAGTGTGGGACTTTACAGGAGAAGATGTAGGATTAATGAAAGGAGTAGATCCCGTTAAAATAACAGTGAAAGAGGGAACGAGTTACCCAAATACGCCCCAGTATAAATTGACATCAGAAATAATTGAAGGAATAACACCAGTAATAAATAAAATGATTGAACAAGGGATTCTAAAAGAAATCATGAGCAGTCCATGTAATTCGCCAATAATGGGACTGAAAAAGCCAAATGGAACATATAGAATTGTACAGGATCTGAGGAAGGTAAACAAAATTGTTGTGCCTTGTTGCCCGACAGTACCGAACCCTGCTGTGATTCTATACCAGATTCCACGTGAAGCAGAATGGTACATAGTAATTGATTTATGTCATGCATTTTTCTCTATTCCATTGCATCCAGATAGCCAGCCATTATTTGCGTTTAGGTTTGGAGAGCGTATTTTGGCATGGTGCCGAATTCCTCAAGGGTACACAGAAAGTCCCTCAATCTTTAATCAGATCCTAAAGAAATCATTGGAAGATTTAAGAATGCCAGAAAAGTCAGTGATGGTTCAGTATATTGATGACCTACTGGTGGCATCAAAATTGAAAGAAGCATGTGTCAATGATACAATTGCTTTGCTGAATCATTTAGCAAAAAGAGGACATAAAGTGTCCCCTTCAAAATTGCAGTTTTGTCAACAAGAAGTCCAGTATTTAGGGCATAAAATTGAGAAAGGAGTGCGAAAGGTAACGACTGAAAGAATAAAAATGATTCAAGGAATGAGAGCTCCAATGACACAAAGAGAGGTAAGAATGTTTTTGGGAATGGTTGGATATTGTCGACAATGGATAAGCGATTTTTCACTGATTGCTAAACCATTGCAGAAACTGACAAAGAAGGATGTTAAAGATCCTTTTGAAATGAATGATGAAGAAATGAAAGCATTCAGAGAGCTGAAAAAGAAATTATGTGAGGCTCCAGCATTAGGAATGCCTGACTATGAGAAAGATTTTGAGCTGTATTGCAGTGAAAGAGATGGATGTGCATTTTCAGTTTTGGTACAGAGACATGGAACTATGAAAAGACCCATTGCATATTTTTCAGCTGTTTTAGACCCTGTAGCGAAAGCATTGCCTGGATGTTTGAAAGCAGTTGCTGCTACTTGTGTGAGTCTGGAACAGAGTGAAGGCATAGTGATGGGATATCCACTAAGAGTGTATGTTCCCCATTCTGTGGAAATTCTCTTGACAAGAACGAAAACCCAATACATGACACATAGTCGGCTGACTAGGTATGAAAAAGTAATTTTGAGTGCAGATAATGTGACCATTGACAGATGTATGAATGTGAATCCTTCGACATCATTGCCAGATAAAGAGAGTGTGATTGAAATAGATGAAGTAGATCACGATTGTCTGAATGTGCTCGAATACTGTACAAAACCAAGGTCTGACATACGAGATGAGCCTTTGAAAGAATCAGATTATATTCTGTTTGTGGATGGCTCATGTTTGAGAACGAGTGATGGAGTTCTAAGTGCAGCATATGCAGTTTGCACAGTAGCAACTGTAATGGAAGCATCTTGTCTGAAAGGTGTACAGTCTACCCAAGTAGCAGAATTAGTAGCTCTGATTCAAGCATGCAAGTTGGGAAGAAATGTACGGGTTACGATTGTGACAGATAGCCAGTACGGCTTTGGGGTGGTGCATGACTTTGGTCAGATTTGGTCACAAAGGGGTTTCTTGACGTCTGCTGGAACGCCCATTAGAAATGGAGATTTTGTGAAAAAGCTGCTTGAGGCGATACAGCTGCCTAAACAGATTGCTGTTGTGAAGTGCAATGCACATAAAAATGGGGAAGACTACATAACTGTTGGTAATAAATATGCTGACGAAATGGCACAGTATTGTGCAAAGAATGTGGTTTCTTTGAACAAATGTCGGGAAAGAGAGCATATTTCTTGTCCTTTGCTTTTTACTAACTCTATTGAGACATGGGATGAGGTGAGACAGTTACAAGAAGCTGCAGAGGATGAGGAAAAAGATACATGGATAAAAGCAGGGTGTAGAAAACATGAAGAAATGATGTTTGGGTTTACAGAGATGAGAGACCAGTTATGCCTGATAGAATGATTTCTGACATGGCACGGATGTACCATGGACAAGCCCATATTGGGAGAGATTCAATGATCAGACTTTTTAGACAAACATGGTATAATCCAAAATTCAGAGCCATAGCTGAGAGTCTTTGTCAGAGATGTCTTATTTGTCAACAGTTAAATCCAGGAAGGAAGACAGTAGTGAGTCTAGGAACAATAGGACGAGAAGGGGGTCCTTTCACTAGAATGCAAATGGATTTTATTGAAATGCCACCTTGCAACAGATTAAGGTATGTCCTAGTGGTCGTCTGTTTGTTTTCCCGTTGGGTGGAGGCATACCCAACAAGAAGGAATGATGGAATAACGGTAGCAAAACTTATGCTGCGAGAATTCATTCCGAGGTATGGTTTTCCAGTCACGATTGAAACGGATAGAGGAACACATTTCCAAAATGAATTAGTTAAACTGATTTGTGAAGCACTTAGTATTAAACAGAAACTGCATTGTGCATACAGACCAGAGGCTTCTGGAATCGTAGAGCAAGTGAATGGAACAATAAAGAACAGGTTAGGAAAAATGTGTCAAGCTACAGGACTCAAATGGCCAGATGCCTTGCCATTAGTTTTAATGACAATCAGAAGTATTCCGGAAAGGAAAACTGGACTCAGTCCCCATGAAATAATTATGGGACGAGCAATGAGACAAGCACAAGTACCTGTCAACAAACTACTGAATATAACTGATGATCTAGTGCTGGATTATTGCAAAGGATTGGTTGATGTGGTGCGTTCTGTGTTTCATCAGGTTGGACCGGATGCGACCACTCTTGAAAGGAAACCAGCTCACGACTTGAATCCAGGAGATTGGGTCCGCATAAAAGTCCACAGGAGAAGAAACTGTTTGGTTCCTCGCTGGGACGAACCACGACAAGTGATCCTGGTGACGACCACTGCAGTCAAGTGTGCAGGAGTGAAACACTGGGTACATGCCAGTCACACTATCAGAGTTCCAGAACCTGAAGATCGACAAGTGAGTCGACATCTGGAAGTATTGGATAACAGTTCAGAAGCAGAAGAAGAAACAAACAGGGTGCCAGAACCTGAAGATCGACCTGTAAGTCGACATCTGGAAGACCCAACTACAAGTGCAACGACAGAAGAAGTAGAAGAAATAGCTGAAGTTCCAGAATTTGAAGATCGACCTGTAAGTCGACATCTGGAAATATCAGATACCAGTTCAGAATCTGATACAGATCATTCGGATTGTGAAGAAATTCTAAAAAGAAATTGGAATTTTGAAAGCATAAGAGAAGAAACTGAGCCAGAAGATAGTGACAGTGAGCAACCAAGTACAAGTTGTGGTAAAAATCCTTCGGAGATAATATTAATAGATGAAGAAGGGAGAGTTTCAAACAAAAAGCTAGAAAAATCGGAAGATCCCCGAGGAGCAATAGGGACAAATAGTCAAACAAGAGAACAGTGAAATTTAGAAGCAGATAGGGAGACTGACACAAATTCGGAAGAACCTCGAGGAGGGACAGAAATAGGTGAACGAAGGAAGATAAGAAAAGAACCACAAGTAGAGGAAGAAAATGAAATTATAAGTTTCAAAATAAGAGACAATAACGAAAGAATTGAAACAGAGTCTGAAGAAAGTGGAGAAGAAAGAAACCAAAAACTAGAGTCAAGAAAAAGAAATTGGAAAACAGAAAGAGAGGAAAAAGGAAGTGAGGCAAAAAGGCCAAGAAAAGGAGACAATTGGCCCAACGAAGTAAGAAAATTAAGATACAGAATCATAAGATTGGATGGGAAAAGTGCTGAACAAGTGAATGAAATAACAAGTCAGAGAGAGCAAGAAAAACAAGGTGGAAAACACTTGCAGAAAACGAAAAGAGTAAAGAAGGTAAATCCGAAGTATAGATCGCCTGAATGGTTGTATCTTGCTTTGACTAGTAACAAAGAAGAAAAGAACACTCACGAAAACCCAGAACAAAGAAACCTGATGGGAGAAAGTGAAGTGCAACAAACCTGAAGAAGTTTAGATAGTTTCTACCGGATTTGACAAAACACTGGATCTGACGAATTTACCGGATGTGACAAAGAAAGAATTCTGAGAAAGAATTAAAAGAAAGTACCAAGCAAAGACAAAACATTGGAGTACAGAGTGGCAAATAAGTCATTTCTGAGGTGTAGTGACAACATTTTCTGGAAAACAAATAAATAAGGTTATCAAACAAAATGGAGAATACTAGAGATAGAAAATGTAAATGTGAGTTTTTAAGTAGATGGTGCAAGATGTGTTGCTTTTGTACAGGATTATTAATAACAGTATGGGTGGTTCTAGCAATCACTATTCCAATTAGTTTAGCTGTAGTAGAAATGTCTAATAACACTGAGAAAGAAAAAGGAGCTAACACTCTAGAACCAGTTATTTTAAAGAGTAGTGCAGAATTACACAAGGACAAATCAATAACAGATTTTTCAAAAAATGTTTTTACTAAATTATTATATGAGTATGTAGAAACAATGGATGTAAGAGATTGCTATGTTTGTATGCAGTTGCCTGCATCTGTAGCAGAGGGTGTGACTTATCATCACCTCCCTTTGACGTATGGAATCACATGTAGTGTATTAGCAAGTTTATTTTATAAAACAGGTAGATTAGAATATTATTACACTGACATAAATAAGATTTTTGCGAAAGTTTCTGTAGTTCCCGAGCTGAACAAAATAAAAGAGGGAAAACGTTTGGTGAATATTTTCTAGAAGATAAGATTTTAACATTAGATAGTATAATTAGGTACAACCTTACCTGTGAGTTAAAGAAGGAAGAAAAAGTATTTTTAGAGATGGTTGAAGAGAGAAGAGTGAAATTTCAAAGAAAGGTAATAGAAGAGACAAAAACACCTCTTTGGGCATTTGAGGAAGACAATCATGACAAGAAAAAGACAAATGCAGCTATGACTTTGGATTGGCCCCAACAGGGAAGGTTGTGCATTAGAAGAAATAAGACAAGATATGACAATTATTTTGTGGGTTCCAGTATTTGCCATGACAATTACCAAATTTTAGGTGGATGGGGATTCAAAGGTGGAAAAGATCCAATATTTCCAGGGATCTATTATGTTTGCGGAAATAGGGCTTATTATAGGTTGCCAGACCATTGGTATGGGTCATGTTACTTAGGCCTGGTCTTTCCAAAGATTTTTCATGTGGATAGAAAAGAAAAGGGAACACACAAAATGATAAATACCTTTACACGTAGAAAAAGGGAAAGTTTTTCAGAAATAGTAGGTGATATTTTTGGTGCATTGATACCAGCAGTGGGAATATCTTTGAATGCATTTAGAATTCGGAAATTATCCACAGTGATAGATCGTTTATCTACAGATACTGCTGGAGGGTTATTGATGGTAAATACCGAGATGGTTGCCATGAGAGCTATGGTGATGCAAAATCGACTTGCCCTTGACATTCTTTTGGCAAAAGAGGGCGGAGTCTGTGGAATGCTGAAAGTCCAACATTGTTGCACTTACATTCCAGATAAAAGCAAAAATATACAGAAGTATATAACAAATATTACAAATTTGCACAAAGAACTTGTTCCACTGGAGGTTGAAAGTGTGTTTGGAAAACTTGGAAAAGGGTTTTCTTCAGTAATAAATTGGCTAACAAGAATGAGTGGATTAATAATAGGGAAAGTTATAATAATAGCAACCATGATAATAATAATAATATTAGTACTGAAGCTTGCAATTACATGTATAAAGAGAAGAAGAAGGCAGAATAAAATAGAAAAAGAAAACATAATAAACAAGGAGAGAGAGAGAGAAATGGGTGAAATAGAGTTAGAAGAAATAAAAGAGAACATGTACAAGAAAACGAAGAGTCAAGTTGAAAGGGATACAGTTGTGTAAACTAACAAAAGCAAACGGATAAAAGATATATGCTGTCTGAGAAAATTGTATAACTTGGGTTTTGTGGTGATATTAAAAATCACCAAAGGGGGAGTTGATGGAGCAGGGTAAATGAAAATGTTTTAACCTCCTAATATTTTCGAAAAAAAATTAATGAACATGTTCGTTTAAGTAAATAACCAACAATGTATGTTACATGTTAAGGGTTAAAGGTAACACGCTATTCCGTGTGCAAAATAATCAACTTATAATTGTTTACGTGTCTAACATAACATAATATTTGCGTACTAATTACATAATAAATGCATGATCTGTGCTTTTAAATAAAACGTGTGGTTGTAAAATAAAGCGATGGTAAGTAAGGGACAGCTTTGTATGTTGCTTTTTGCTAGGTAATACCTAATTGGGGTAGGTAGAAAGACGGGAGGGAAACGAAAGGGTTTATATTTCTTTGTTTTAACAATATTTTGTTTATCTTTGAAAATAGTGTGCTTAGGCCTGTCGAGCAGCAATATAAAATGGCCGCCAATTGCTAGAGTACGCATGAGCGGGGGACCATGTGATAGAGGAGAGAGGCTGTGCAAAAGGGATGATCACGTGCTGGTGCTGAGAGGCTAAGATGGAAGTATGGTCAAGGCTGTTGTGACCTTTCTGAGCAGATGTGTGCCAAGATGATCAGCAAGAAGCGTGAGAAGTTCAACTGAATCAATAGACGGAACTGTTAAATCCAAAATGTAGCAGAAAAAGATACAAATTGGACTGATCGAAACGGATGAGCAACGACATAAACTGTGGGAAACGATGCTTGCATGGACATTCCACAAGGAACTGGTTAAGACCAGGAAGTTTGATTAAAATGTATATGGGCCTGAGTTTTGACCAATGAGAAAGAATCACGCCATGAAGATGAAACATTTTATTTCTGTAGGGTATAAGAAGACCTACTCTTGGTGGGAGGGGTTAGTTGCTGCGAGAGATGCTGCGTGAGTTGCTGAGGTAGATGCTGCAGGAGTTGCTGGAGAAGTTAGATGCTGTAGATGGGTGAAGTTGCGGTTGCTGATGCTGACGAGCTGATGCTGCTGCTATTTTTCTTTTCCAGTTGAGTATAAGATGCTGCTTTAGGAGAATTTTTCCTGATAGATTTTTATTTTAGAACTATTAGATTTTCCCCAGATAGATAGATTGATCTTTAAGAGTTCTTACTATGATAACCTTATTCTTCCGTCAAAAAGATATGCATTGCAATTTCATTTTATCCTTATAGTGATTATAAATGTAATGATCAGAATAATAAACTTAACCTCATTTCTTGCATAAAAACTTTATATAACTTTATTATTCTCTAAACAAATGACTCAGTGATTCTTTAGCTCAATGATTAAAGTAAATTGATAAAGAGTTTATTGTGATTGAGCTGGTCTTAATCACCATCAACTGATTCCTACTAGTTGGTCCATCGACCAATGTGCGGAATACCTTAAAGCAAAAGAGAAATATTATGTCATGTTAAAGAGGTATCCCGTCTCCTTCCAGCAAATCGTTTTTCTCCTAGGTTATTGACGGAGGAAATCCAGGGAACAAATGAGTAAGTGAATGTATATGCGGTGTTATGGGCCCCACCGTCATATGGATATAGGGTGTGTGTTAGAGGAATAGTTGCACCTGGATGACCAAAGCATTTAGGAGAATTATTTTTATTGTTAGCGCTGGATCACTAGACACATGGCTGGGAGTTGCGGAATGTGGACCTCAGATGAGCCTACATGGTTGCACGGCTGCACCGTTCTTTGCATCTCTCTTTCCGTTATAGCAGGTGCTTGACTGCTCAGAGGCTACGCTTGTCATCGTCATACAGTTGAGATGGAGTGCTTTTTAGAAAATGAGCCAAATGGGTTTCTTTCTCACTGTGGACACAAACATTTAGCCACAGGGCCGGCTCCAGGGTGGTGCAACCGGACCACCGCACGGGGCACTGACTTCAGGTGGGGGTGCCCTGGTTGCAAGTATATTAGGCTTTTAACTCACTGGCCAAATTCCTTTCCTCTATCAATTTTCAGGCAACAATAAAAATGCCAAGATAACTGCGTAATCAATGTCTTCTGGAGAGAGACTAGAGTTTTGTCTAGGGGAGGTTTTGACTAATAGTAAGGTAGCACATAGGTTTAATATGCCTGCTACAACGAACATGTACCATGCAGATCACAAGGTGGATATAATGTAAATAGGTCCATGGGATTCCTGCTTTTCTCAGAGAGATAATTTTGTTCCTTGCAGTTTATAAGTTAAAATGCTAATATAGAACAGTGAGCTATTAAATGTCATCAAAGAGCTGCATGCAAACTGCAACGTATATGGAAACGAGGAAGTAGCCGTACCCCGGCGGATCTTTCCCCATTCATTTTGTTCAGGTTATTCCCCATTCCTGACCCATGCGTTGAGAGGGGACGTAGGGAGCCAGATGGAACAACTTGTGCACAGGGATTACAGGAGAAACCCTCTCCTTTTTTATTCTCTCTTTCAAATGCCCCTCTCCTTCCCTTCCACCCCCTGCATGCCTCCTCTGTCTTACCACAACTTACTCTGACACATGCATCTTTGACCATTCTCTATTTCAGCAAATTTCCCACAACTCATTTACAAGATCACAATCTCTCCTCCTTCTGCAGAAAGTCATACCTATACAAACAAACAATACCTAACCTCCTCTGACTCCTGGATTAATCCCACCAACCCTGTCCTTAAGCTCCCCCCCCCACCTTACTAATGATTGCAGCCAATCACTATTACTTTAGTCCACCATAAAAAAACCTGAAATGACTGCATGGAATGGTTTGCTTTTTTAGACTAACCCTAATCACAAACAGTAACTAATAACACTGAACTAACCATTAACCTTGGGTTCTGGAGCAGTGTACTGCCCGGCGTAAAGCGCTTAGACGCCTCGTCAGGGGTAGTCAGCGCTATATAAATGAAATTACAATTACAATTGCCCATTGTAGCTGCAATCTGTGAACTGGGTGCAAATGCACTCGGAACAGCCCGTGAACGTGTCATTGCGAAGCGGCTGTTTTCCCTCCTTATTTTAAACTGTGAAAAAACACTCATCCAGGTGAACACAGCACAGAAAAAAATCAACACTGAATATCATTCTCACTCACTGTACACATGAAACATGTCAAAAGTATGCTTATTGGAACTAACACTCAGAGAATTTGATTTCCAAGAAAAATGAACAGCTCAGCACAGAAACATGCAGGTGCAAGGCAGTGTTTATTGCTTGCTAATATAAGAGAAGAACAAAGTAAACAGCCCTTTTGCAAAGAGCTGTCCACTGCTAACTAGCAGGAGCAAAGCACCACAGTGGAAACATTTCAAGTATTACTATCATAGCACAGTAATGGACCGGCCTGCTGAGGCCACGTAAAGGTCACACATCAGTAGGCACAACCCTACTACTCATGGTTAGAGCCTGCATCACTCTGAAGAGGAACACGCCTCATGAGTAGTGCCATTCCAGCAGAAACAAAGCTGCTCTCAGCACCATGATATGAGGCCACAGTGTCTGTTAAGAGAATCACTATAGACAGACTGCCTTTAAAAGCCACATGTCTACTAGGCAATGTGTTAAAGGGGCCACCATGTGAATGGTCACAATACAGACAACAACCCAGGCAGACGTTATTCTATCGGTCTACACGGCAATGTGTTACAGGGGCCCTCTAGTGAATGATGTCACAATACAGACACAACCCAGGTAGACGGCATTCTAGCTGTCTACCAGGCAATGTGTTAGAGGAGTCCATCCAGTGAAAGATGTCACAATACAGAAACTACCCATACAGACATCATTCTATCGGTCTACCAAGCAATGTGTTAAAAGGGCCATCCTGTGAATGATGTCACAATACAGACACAACCCATACAGACATCATTCTATCGGTCTACCAAGCAATGTGTTAAAAGGGCCATCCAGTGAATGATGTCACAGTACAGACAAGAACCCAGGCAGACGTCGTTCTAGAATGAGACTGATGCAGGACTGAGTGAAGAGAACTGTTGCTTCTCTTCTCTGGACTGCCTCTTTAAATCATATAAGCAATCAATCAGGATGCAGTAGCTTCTAACCAGTGGCATCTCTAAAAGTTATTTTTAGGGGGGGAGCACAAGGAGCAACAGATAAAAGTGTATGTGTTTATGTCTTTATAAATATACAAACAGATACAAAGTAATTTAAACATTTTAAGCAGACTATGAATCAAACATTCCTAAGGTCTGTGGAAGAGGTAATGCTCTTCAGGGTGTCAATCACTCCAGTTCTCCTCTTCACACCCCTTTTTCTGAAGTCTCTGGGTTAGACACTTTACACCCTTCTTGCATATCTCACACCTCATCTCTTCCCACTTCAGCACCCTCTTTTCACTCTCTCCTACACATACTTCCTTGCATCTTATTTTTCTCACCTCCCCATACACAACCAACCCACTCACCTATAATCATGCCTTTTCTTCAACTTTTGCTGCGTTAATATTTCAACAGGTGTGAACCTCCTTCACAGACATAGAATCACTTTTACAATTGGCATATCTAATCATTGCTCTATGCACTCTGCAGAGAGACCAAGGATTGGATGAGCATATACTCTGAATCCCTTCATGACCCACTGATAGGCACTGTGAGAAATGTATACTGCCTTCGGCCTGAACTTCGCAGCTCTCAATCATTGCCCATTATAAACACCCACACACAACCTGTTCAGTCACATAGAGGTGGCTCTTATCACAGTACGCACTGTACATAAGTGATATATTGCATGAAAAAACACTTCAGAAACACATCCAGGCTCTCAGATGTGCCTTTGTAGACCGTAAATGCAAGGAATAAGGGGCCAGATGTACAACCATTTTGTTTTGCGGGTCGCAAATTCAGATTTTCTGCGACTCGCAAAGCGGAATGTACTAATGTATCTCAGACACATTTAGCGATTCCTAATGGGGTCGCAAATGACCTGCCTCATCAATATTCATGAGACAGGTCACAATTTGTGGCCCATTGGGAATGGGCTACAATCACAGGGATGGTGGCCTGCTGGGGACAGCAGACCACCATGTTTTTTCATTTTTTAAGGGCAGACAGTGGTCCTTGAGAACACTGCCTGCTCTTAAAAAATATTTTGCTGCCAAACACAGAGGGGAAAGGGTCCCCTGGGGATCCCATCCTGTTTGCAATTGGCTTACCACCAATTTGGAATTGGTGGTAACTGCCATTGTTTTGTGACTGCATTTGCGGTCGCAAAACAATCATACATCCCCCTGCAACTCGCTATTAGGAAGGGACGCCCTTGGCACGCCCCTTCTTAATAGCGATTCGTAAATCCTATATTGGTAATTTATTACCGACTGGCAAAATAGGTTTTGTATATGCTACAACTCTTTTTAGCGGTCACAAACGGCCCGATTTTCCATTTGCGGCCACTAAAAACGGTTGTACATCTGGTCCAAGGTCTGTAATGGAACAGTGCAAATGCCTATCTTGGTACGCCACATTATGCTGCCATTGACATCAGTGGGATCACCAAACAGACTGAAAAGCACATATATAGGAATTAAACATAGTCAAACATAGTGCGCCACAATCCCATACACATATTGCCCTGGCGGAGCAAGCAATGGTCCAAAGCCAACCCTTTTTACATTACTATGTCCTCCTACAGGTAACAGTGCAAATACACTGAGAAATGATGGATGATGCTCTTTAACGACCCGGTTAGGAAGAAACAAGAGATTGATCCATAAACATCTGCACATGATGCACCATTAAGAGAGCCATGAAATACCCAAACTCTGCATGTTTTTATCAATGGATGTGCACGACCATGTTGTAGGTCTGTCCTTTGCTCGATAACATGGCAATCAAAAGACTACTCCCAATATTAGACAAGAATGGACAGCCTCTGCTAGGCCAATGATGGAAGCCGATCAAAGGACCAGCAGCTGTCGCAACACCTGTGTCCTGGAAGCCAATATGAGCACAGGAAGGTGAAATGTATCATTGACACAGATAAAGATGCACTAAAAATGCTGGACAAGAATCAAGCTTGTCTTTTCGTCCTCCTCGACCTATCATCGGCATTCTATACAGTGAAGTACGCAAATCTCCTAGACCTTCTGAACACCGTATGGGCCTTACAGGTCTAGTCCTTAAATGATTCTCCTTCTACTTCCTTAACAGATCTCAAAGAGTCAATCTTAATCTCGCCATATCTCAGTCCACGCCGATCTCTCTTGGGGTACCACAGGGATCATTGCTTTCGCCACCCTCTTCAACTTATTCATGGAACCCTTAACTGAACTTCTGAGCTCAAATAACATCCAATACCACATGTATGCCGATGATACCCTGCTATACCTAAAAGTCTCCTCCTCAGATGACATCAGCTCCCTCAACACAACACTAATGGAAACTCAAAATTGGCTAACAACTAATCACCTCAAACTAAATACTCAAAAAACAGAACTCCTTCTAATCACCCCACCCAACCATGCACTGATCATCGAAGAATGGCTTAAACAGCTAACAGCCCTCAACTGCACTCCACAAATCATTGACTCTGCAAAGTAATTTGGCGTTATGCTTGACAAGAATCTCAACATGCAGAAACACATCCGTGCCTCCACAAAAGCAGCAAATCACCAAATAGTATTTTAAGGAAAATAAAACCTTTCCTCCGCCTCAACGAATTCAAACATGCTGTACAATCTTTAGTGATCCCCAGATTGGATTATGGTAGCACAACCCTATCTAGATTGCCCAGATCCAAACTTGCTCCTCTAAAGGACTCGTTCAACTCTGCCGCTAGACTCTTCACTGGCTCAAAAAGATAAGCCATGTCACCCTGGATCTCATATCCCTCAACAGGCCTTATGAAGCAAGAATCCAACTAAAAATTGCCTGTATGACACATAAAGGGGAAACAGCCTTTACAACGAGGTTTTTACCTCGTTGTGCCTTTACCACACATTTGTTAGCACACATGTTTTTTACAGCGAATATGCATTTACGACGCATGCCAATACCACGCATTTAAAGTAAGTTGGAGGGGGTGGGAGGGTCTCCCCCCACAAATCCATTGTTTTTAAATCTAAAAACAATGCGTGGTATTGGCATGCGTTTAAAATGCATATTCGCGGTAAAAACATGTGTGCTAACAAATGTGTGGCAAAGGCATACGATGCATTTACCTGCGTTGTACCATCAGACAACCCACATAAAGTCCTCCACCTCAATAACCCTTACTATCTCGCCCAGAAACTCAAACTCTCGATCGGCTCCAGAGCATCCAGAAGCTCCACCACCTTTCTTCTGAAACCTCAGAGATTCCACGAGAAGAAAACCCACAACCGTGCCTTCTGAGGGATTGCCCCAAGAATCTGGAACTCATTACCTCCTAAAATCAGATCTAATCCTTCGGTCATTTCATTCTAGAAAGAAGTCAAAGAATTCCTTATGAGCAAATTTCTTCCCTAGATCATGTCTCCTATCTCACCAGTCACTCACACGATCGATTATTCTGGCTACCTAATGCGCTCTTCCGCGCAGTACCGACTTCACAACCCTGCTTATCATCTCTGCCTGGTACTTTCACTTGCATGAACTATGACAACATGTTGTTATTAACAATGACTCTATTTTATTAGTTTGCTAGTGAATTTGCATTGAATATAATATTATTATTTCTTCTGATGTTCATGCTCTAATTCTGTAAAGCGCTCTGATACCTGCAAGAGTAATGTTTGCGCTACAAAAAACTATTAGATAAATAAATAAAATAAATAAATAAAGAGTATTAAATCAACTATGATTTCAGCGACCTGCAGAAATGTCAGCAGATCCATCACTAGGCCCATGGCTACCTGTTTAGGGATCAAAGGGACATCAAGACTAGACCTCAAGGCCACTACTAACACAAGCAAATAGTCGTAAATGCTCATACGAATAGTCCTGTTGGACAACTCAGACTGGGGTAGGGAGCATCATTCTCCAGAACATATGCTCACCAGGTCAAAAACATTACAGCACACTCTTGTGTAAACACCATGACCAGTGATTCTTAACTTGTGGTTCAGGGACCGCTGTGGGTCCATAAAGCCTACTCAGGGGGTCCACGACTGCTTAGAAAATGTAATAACATTAACAGATTAATACATTGTATAGAAATGACAAAGCAAAATGTAAAATTGAAAATGTTGAAATGTTCTGTAAATTTGATGTAATTTGAAATTAGAGGCTATAAATTATGTCAGTATCCGCAGACTGATTTGTGGGAACAGTGCAACTGCATCAAACAGAATATGATATGGACTATGAATGGCTCCAACTGGTTTTAAAAAAGATTTAACCTTCACATTAAAATTACAATTTGGATTTTTTTATACTTGTTGGTAAATTAAATAAAATAGTTCATCATTTGTGTATTTGTTTGATGAATACTGATATTGTCTCATGGTTCAAATCATTGAAAATGCTTAGCTTGGGATCCCCCGCTTCCAGTAATGACTCAGTAGGGGTCCATGGATTCCAATATTGATTCAGTGGAGGTCCTCGGGGAGCCACAGAAGTCAAAAGGTAAGAACCACTGCCCTAGCTATATAGAATGATGCATCTCTGCCATCACTCCTAGAGTGTGATGTTACCCTTCAATCACCATCAGCTTTCCAGGAGTCCCTAATGCGTCACATGTCGAGATAAGTTTAATCTCACAGGAACACTGAAGCTCATAGAATGCCACCCAAATACTTCTGTATTCTGCCCCAGCCAAATTATGGTGAGCATGTAGGATATGTTGCCAACATTAGACTGCAGTTTTAACCCTCTCTATCTGTGATGTACCAACAACCTATGGCCATGTGACCCCCCTGGCATGCAAAGTGGCATGAAGGGGTTTATCATCTTTTACGGATGTGTGCATACCCGATCTCTCCATGTCAGTAGAGGGGGTGTAAAGTAAGCAAATGACAACAGTATTTCAGTACATGTGACATTTATATCCCACAACAAGCTGACATCACCCAACTCAAGCACCACAAACAAGAAGCATTATCTAGCATGCACACAAAGGAGGTGCTTTAGAACTATATTCTGCTGTATTGATGCTCTCACACAGTTTGCATTACCATTGTGCATCCATGTTGCCTTGCACCCTGGGGAATCCCTCTCCTAGGCACAGTACTGTTGGATGGAAAATGTTCCTTCCACATGGTAGCTGTTGTAGTGAAAAAAACCAAAGTGCTGTACGAACTCAAGATCAGGCAAAACGACCCAAGTGCAAGCACAGTGGTTGTGCTTGCAGAAGGTACAGCTTCCTGTAGATAACGTGTAGGCCTTTGGGACAGTCGAATTTGTTTTTAATGGCTGCTGATCGGAGCTGCGTTCCTGAAACCACCACAGCCATTCAACACCGCCAAAAAGGAGGCTATTGGTGCCTGATGGACTGCATGGATCGAGACATTCGATGACTTCATATATGCCCTAGAAGAGGTAGATGATAAGAAAATCATTAGATACATAAAGAATATTGCCAATGACGAAGTAAAATAAGTGCTGAAGAAGATCTCGCAGACAGGTGCAACATCTGACCGTCAGATCCAAGAAGCATTGGGAACCAAGTTCAATCTGATGCCGAATGCCGACTATGAAAGGTACATTTTCAATCAAGTGAAACAGCAAGCTGATGAAACGATGGATGAGTTTGTTGAAAGACTTGACGTGCTCATCAAACACTGCAAATTCAATGAGTTTAATGATTATGAAGCCATACGCCTCAAGTCATTGATGGCTGTCTCTCAGACTTGTTCCGTAGACACATGCTAAGAGAGGCGCTCAGTTTGGAGAAAATATTAATGGCTTCAAGGGCAGATGAAAGAGCAGCTCAACAAGCTGCTGATATGGTAGCTGGAACAGTAAAAAATGAATCAGCATTGATCATGAAAAGTAAGCACAAGCACAAGGTAGATGCATGTAAGTTGGCATCTCCAAAGAAGAAAAAGTTGTGTCTCTGATGTGGGATTTCGTTTCTCCATGAAGGCAATTGTCCAGCCGTGGGACAGACATGTAAAGAATGCAAGAAAAAAACCCACTTCATAAAGCCTTGCAAACCAAAAGTGAAACCAAGTACGCCACTGCAAAAAGAAAAAATGGCCACCAGAGGGTTCCAGAAAACCAGCGAGAAGAGAAAATGGCCACCAGAAGGTTCCAGAAACATTCTCACCACGCCCACAAGGCCAAAGAGCGACATCAGTTACGACAAGTAGAAACCAGACAAAGTTGATCGTCGTCCAATTCGTCTTATAGAGGTTCTTCAACATAATTATCAAGCACCAGTGGAGAAGATGGATGTGTGATAATGATATCGACCAAGGAATGACAGGCACATATAGGTTTGGCTACCTGAAAGAAAGAACAAAAGAAAAAGGTAAGCCACCAAACAAGACAACCAAATCCATTTGGACACTGCCATAAAATCACAATAAAGGTCAACAGTTGCCTGTAACTTTTATCATAGACAGTGGTGCGTCAATTAACATCACACCAGCCAAAATGTTCAATAGCCTGTCCCCTGTGCCATGCCTAAATCCGTCAAACATGAAAGTGTACACGTGGGCTGCATTGAAATCATTGCAGAACCAAGGGTCATTCACATCGACAATGCAACATAAAGCAGCATCAGTGGAAGTGCTGATTCACGTTCTTCAAGGAACTTCGTCCAGTGCCTACCTGCTCAGTTTTGCCACCGCTGCTGACATGAGACTGATATCTCTCAATTACAATCTGCACACTCAATCTGAAGTCGTGAGTCAGTTCCTGTCATTGTTTCATGTCCCAGGGAGGTGAAAGTGTGACTTCATATTAATGAGGACATTCTCCCTGCTGCTCAGCGGCACCACCAAGTTGCTTTTCACTTGCAAGAAGCCGTTGACAAAGAACTAGAAACGCTGTTGAAGCATGACATCATTGAGCGCTCCACTGGTCCTACGCAGTGGGTCTTGCCCAAAGTGGTAGTGCCAAAAAAGGACAGTGGAGCTGCAGTGCACATTTGTCTTGATATGTACCAGGCCAACAAAGCAATCGAGAGAGAAAGACATCCTCATCCACACACAGCGGACATGGTCATGCAACTGAACGGTGCCAAAGTCTTCTCCCGTCTTGACCTGAACAAGGCATGCCATGAACTCGACTTGGAAGAGAATTGTAGGTACATCAGTAATTTTTCAACTCATGTTGGTTTGTTCGGAGGCAGAAGGTTGAGTTTTGGAGTGTCGTCAGCAGCAGAAATATTTCAGGATGTTATATGCCAAATATTTCAACCTGCCACGCATGATTTTACTTACAGTGATGATATACTGGTACCTGGAGCCACACTTAAGGAGCATGGCAAGGCTCTTACACAAGTGTGCCAGATACTTGCTGATGCAGGTCTCACTTTGAATGCAGCAAAGTGTGAGTTTCACAAGACCAAACTCGAATTCTCTGGGTACATATTCTCTGAAGGGGGAATGACTCCTGATGTAGACAAAGGGCATCAGCTACTTGCCCCCCACAGGATGTCACCATGGTACAATCCTTCTTAGCAATGGCCAGGTACTACTCAAGGTATATTCTTGGCTTTGCCACTGTGAGTGCCCCGTTGAGAGACTTGACAATATGAGATTTTCCTTTGCACTGGTCTGTTGAATGTGAGCAAAAATCTAAAGAATAAAGCATGCAATTGAGAATGCAACTGAGATGCCCTATTTTAACGCCAAACTGCATCCTGAGATCATAGTCGATGCGAGCCTGGTGGTGGTGGGGGCAATCCTTGAACAACATTATGGTCATGCAAATGCTCGGAGACACATTGTGGCCTCGACCAGTCAAAGCCTATCTGATACAGAGCGTGCCTATTCTCAGCAAGAGAAGGAGAGTCAGACTCTCCTGTGGGCCTCTGAACAGTTTCATGTGTTTCTATACAAAAAATATTTCATGATTGTTACAGACCACCAAGCTCTGCTCACTATTTTTGGAAACCCAAAAGCCAAAATGCCCCTTGCATTTAGAGGTGGGGGTTATGACTGCAAGAGTACGACTAGTCAGTTATACACAAACCGGGTAAAGATCAGAACCCTGCTGATTACTTTTCATGAGTACTGCTACAGTGGCCCAGTTCGGCGTCCAAAACGGCTGAAGAGAACATTTCTTAATTGTGCGATCCAGCACGCCAGCAGCTCTATCCCTTGAACAAATTATTGCTGCTACTAATGCTGATAAGAACATGCTTATCCTCAAAGACATCATTTCAGCTCAATCGTGGAAGAAGAATGCTCGAATGTTTGCTGACGAAGTTGAATTTCAAAAATTCAAAAAAGTACAGAACGAACTGTCCTTTACTAGGGAAGGTGTTGTATTGAGAGGCTTGAGAATCATAATATCTGAGAACCTGACAGCAGGTAATTGAATTAGCCAATGAAGGACATCAAGGCATTATAGTCACAAAGAGCTAAGAGACCGAGTGTGGTTCACGCACCTAGACAAGCGAGTTAAAAGGGAACTAAAGGAGTGGCATCTTTGCAACTGCCTTCCCACAAAGCGACACAGGATCCATTGACAATATCTGACCTTCCTGTACATGCTTGGGAAAGAGTTGCAGTTAATTTCTTTGGGCCTTTAGGGAACGGACATCATCTCATGGTAGTCATTGATGAGTATTCACACTTTCCTCGAGTGAAGGAGCTGTCATCAACCACCCATGATAAGGTCATCGAGCAGCTGAATACCATCTGTGCAGCATGGGATATCCTGTCATTCTCAAATCTGACAATGGTACCCCATTCAATAGTAAAGAATTCAGGGAATTGTTGGTCAGACTAAATGTCAAGTATCAAAAAAGCACACCTCTGTGGCCCCAAGCCAATGGCGTTGTAGAACGATTTATGGGTACCCTCATACGGGTAATTCAACGAGCATCAATGGAGGGAATCGAGTTAAATCAGGCCCTTTGTGAAGCCCTCCATCCTTATTGTTCAACTCCTCACTCCACAACTGGTGAGAGTTTTGCCACCTTGCTATTCAAGAGAGCCATCTGAACCAAACTACCACAGTGGACAGCAGACCGACCCCGGACTGCTGATGAAGTTCGTGTCATGGACACCGCTCGAAAAAGCCAAATGAAGAACAATACCGATCGGCATCAACGAGCTCAGGAAACAGTTTTCGATGAAGGTGACTTGGTTCAAGTTAAGCAGAAATGGAAGCGGAAAATTAACACTTAATTTGCTGTGGATCCTTTGAGGGTTGTAACGTGCAAAGGACATATGGTGACGGTGCAGCAACGTCTTGGAAAGTCCATCACATGGGACTGGTAACACTTCAATTACTTGCCTCAACGATCACCAGCTCCTGCAATAATTAATGAGGCGACCCCGCCTGACAGTCCAGATCAAGCATCAGAACCTGTGAAATCAGTGCACACTCATAGTGCCACTCAACCATCTCAGACCACTTGATCTGGCTGACTAGTGCGAGCGCCTCAACGACTTATTGAAGAAATGTGATGTGAATGTTGATTGTACTTTTTATTTAACAAGGGGGTAGATGTAGTGTTGTGAGACTATGTGCACTAGGACCCTTGCAGTTCTGGGAGGCCTCAATAAGGAATTACGTAACTTGTTGGGAAGTGTTAAGGGGTGTGGTTATTAACGGTTATGAGGTACTGAGAGGGCAGAGTGTGATTGTATGCTGAGGAATAAATACGTCTACTACAGAGCTCTGTGTGTGGCGTATTCATTGTGCAAGCTCCCGGTTGGGGAGGACCCTACAGCTGTGAAGGGTCATATTTCACTATATCAAGATAAACAGTATGCACCTACTCACATATTGCACTCACAATATTATCAAGGTAAGTATATATAGGTAAATAAAGATTTACTATTTTTAACTCCACATCTACTCACTTAGACAATATAGTGGTAGTCGTTATAGTTAATGGAATATTTTAACATGCAATATATTGCATGTGATATGGGGACTCCCCCACCTATAAAGTATATATTTGCAGCATGACATGAACTCATCCTTATTACGATGGGCCCGGTATGGCTATATTTGCAGTATCTGATATGGTTACTGGTGTGGTGCACACTGTGGTTGAGTTTCTCGCTTATCCTCTGCTTACAAACTCTGGTGCACTTACCTTCATACCTATGTCAGCCATAGCAACTCCTTCAGTTAAGTCTGTTGTCAGTCCAAATGCCATCACTTCTTCCCTTGCAAAGCAGTCCCACTTACAGACGTCTGGGACTGTTTCTGCACTCCAGGCCACCTCATTTGTAGTCTCTTCTGATAATATTGGATGTTGAGCTGCAACACATTACAGCTCTGCTGTGATCGGGCTTAAATTCACCTTCCAGGTAGACTTCAGCCAGGCTTAATGAGATTTTTCAGTATTGCACCTAAGCTTTGTGTCTGGCATCTCTGATTTTGAAGGATGGACATATGAGAATGAGTGAAATCAGTAATTTTTCTGCCTCGCGCCTGGCTCTACCTGACATCACCTTTAGGTCAGGCTTTGGTGGCACAAAGGTACTGGAGTTAATGTCATCGGTGCTTCCCTCTATTAGACAGTCCTGACTTTCAGCCACTTGCAAATTGGCTGGTTCCTGTTCTGCAATCTTTGGGTATTACATGTTGTCATGGTCCTGTCAACTTATCCCCCAGGAGATAGATGCATCTGTCCGATTATGACAAATTAGTCATAAAACTCGTGCAGATCTCATGTTTGTTGTTCTTTATTTTCCTTTGCTTCCCTCCCATCTCCATGGAGCTGGGCTTTTTAGATTAAGTTGCAATTTTGCTTTGTGAAAATGCCATAATGTTATCAGTATTAAAAATGAGTCCTTCATGAACTGACTGTGCATTGTTGCAAGAAAGCATTGAGGTGCCTCAAGTTGGAAAGTGCACACTGCAGTAAAGTCATCATCATCATCATCAACAACTTTGTTCGGTTTTTGCAAAGAAAACCATAAAAGTCAAACAATCACAATTAAAAAAAACATCAAATACATCATAGAGGCTAAAAAAACAGTACAATACATCACGGCCCCATAAAATACAAAGTTGATAACAAGGACAATGTCAAAAACAAGTAATTTCATAAATAAAAGATCTCATCTCACCACAGTATCCAGGATTTCCCCTTGATGGATTAATCACAACTGGACCTGAGCCTAACTGCAGCCCTTAAAAAGCTAAGAACGTATAATACTGAGTTACTTGAAAACAATTGTAAAAATATAAAAGCAGGTCTAACCTGCCTAAAATTTGCTTTTTTAAGATTGGGGATAAGAAAAGACTTTCTTGGTACCTCATAAAAACCACAAAACATTCAAACATGCATCATATCTGTGGAGACTTTCCATCGAAGCCACAGGGTAAGAGACTCTGCCCTTTGTGCACCCCGTGAGGGTGAGCCAGGAGTTAATGAAAAAGGTCCAAGGAAATCTAGTCAGTAGGAAACGATCATGGTTACTTTTAAACCATAAAAGATAGGGCTCAGTTGTCGGCACGGTTTTCAATATAGAATGCCCACGGACACTAGGCTTCCTCATCTCCACTTCTTCTCTGGCCCGCATTCGCCTTTTAAGAAAGTTCTCCTTCACCCAGCACAGATCCCTCCTGCAGATTTTCTCTGGGTTAATAAATAGATCTGCCCTTCCCATACTAGTAAGACTTTCCCTGACATACTTAAGCCAGGGAATGTGATTAGAATGGTCAAGGGAAAGACAATCACTTAAGATTTCCTTATTTAGGGCAATTCCCTTCTTGAGCCAGCTTTTCATCCACAGCGATTAAGGACGGTAAGCCAACACATCTGAAAGAAAGGCCATCCCCAATTCTTCGTGGGCTACAAAGGAGGAAGTGCCCTGCGGTAAGCAAAGTATCCATCTCAGGAAAGTGTTTTCAACAGTTTGTAACATGTCATGCTCAATATTACCCCACATCTCGCTGCCATAAATCACCTTAGAAATGTATTTGGCCTTGTAAATCTGCAAAAGGGCCCCAATGGGTCTACTACTCAAACTAGAGGCAAAGTTAAAAACAGCGGCAATAGCCCTGACGAAATCCTCTTTCTTTCTGCTTGTCAGAGGACACCAATTCAAGGCCGCTTCAAACACTACCCCCAGGTATGAAAAAACATCAGTCTTAGGGACCGGCGTGGACCCTACCATAAATGTATAGGATTTAACTGGGCGGAAACCCACTTGCATTACAAATGATTTACTGTTATTGACCAACAAATCCAGATCCTCCATGAAGTGAGCAAAGGAGTTCTATAAAGATTATAATCCCCTCGCTGTCCTAGCCATGAAAACAGCATCGTCAGCGTACATTAGGACAGGCAAGCTTCGCTGACCCACCTGGGGGCAGTCTGTTTTTGACTTCAAAAGGACCTGCTTCAGATTATTAATGTACAGATTAAAACGAAAGGGGGCTAGAATGCACCCTTGACGTACCCCTCTCTGAATTGAAAACTGGCGGGTGGCTCTGAGATCTTTGGAGTAGCGAACTACCGCTATAGTGTCTCTTTGGAGATCCCTTAAGAACAGGACAATGTCTTTATCGATACCAATAGATACCATCATCTGCCAAAGCTTGGATCTGTTAACGCAGTCAAACGCTGAACACAGATCCATAAAAGCTAGGTAGATGGTACGAGAGCGGGCGACAGTATACTTATTGAGGACCATATAAAGATTTAAACTCTGGTCCACCGTTGAACATCCAGGACGAAAACCATATTGGACCTCTGCCAGGATGGTGTTTTCATCTACCCAACCCGAAAGCCTATCCAGTACCATACGTCCCACCACCCTTGCCACAGAATCCAGAAGGGTGATGTGCCAAAAGCAGGGGGTCTATCTCGATTTCCCTTTTTAAAAACAGGGACAATAGTGGATAATGCCCAAGTACTCGGGCGGCCTGTCATGACCGCAGCATTAATAATCGAGGTAAGGGCGGGTACCCAAATGTACAAATTCGAGATGTAGAGGTCTAGGGGGATCCCATCAGGGTCTGGGGCCTTATTTTTAGACAGCCCCATTATGCCCGGTCTTACTTCCTCTGCAGTAAACACGACTTCAGATTCGCACTCACCAATAGCCTGAGCTTCCCTCAAAGTAGGGATGGACTGAAACATGTCCTCAAAATGCCTTACCCAGTCATCGTCGGTGATATGGGCGTCCAGTAAATTGGTGCTGTCTGCTGCCAGAAAGGGATTATTTATGATGCTCCAAAACTTTGAGCTATTCTTCAGGGTGCTGGCCTCTATAAGTTCTGACCAGGCCTCCTCTTTCAGTGTAGACTTGCGTTTTGCCAGGGCGGCCTTATATTGTCTACCACATGCCTTGACTACATGGGTGTCCCTTGGTATGGTACCCAGAGCTTCCTTCAAGTTCCTAAAGGTGCGTGAACACTCAGAGTCAAACCATCTCGGAGCTGAATGAAGGCAATGCGTCACCGGGGCCTTTAATAGATTAGCTATGGCACCTGATAAAATGCTAAAAGCCTCTAGGATATCTGTTGGTTTCGCCAACTTGTCTTAGCAGGTAGCAAACTCCTTGTGACACTGTGTGAGCAGGGACTCATAAAACTGATCTGGGATAATCTGTGCCTATTAGAAATGGGATTTCTGGTTGGCTAGGGCTTGCGCCTAAGCCAGGCAGAAACCACCACTCTAGTCAGGGCAAGGGAGTTACACGCTGAAGATAACCCCTGCTCACCCCCTTGGTAGCTTGACACGAGTAGTCAGGCTTATCCCAGAGGCAATGTGTAAAGCCTTTGCGCAACACACACACACAGCAGCGACACACTAGGCACACCACAAAAGAAACTCCACACAAGGTTATATAAAAATAGCCTTTGTATTATCATAAACACATTAGAAAATAATCACAAATACACACTGTGCCACCTGGCACTAGGCAATATTTTACAGAGGACTTATATACATGACAGGGCCAATCGGGCCACTGTCAAAACCATTAGAAAGCACAAGTAGCAAATATAAAACAACCAGCAACCACTGGTAAAATACTGTACTCAGCATCATCACATTAGGCATAAACACATTATGCATCACATTAGGCATAAACACATTCTGCATAAACACTGGGCATAAACACATTATGCATCACATTAGGGCCTCGCGCCCTACCAGCACCTCCGGTGCTCACAGGCTCACTGGCCTTCCTCGGGACTTCCCTGCAATGCCCTATGTCCACAAAAGTCAGGGCGCTGAGCTGCCACTGCAGCAGGGTGCAGGCCCAACAGGCCGGCACCAGAAATGGGGGCGCGAGGGTGTAACTCACCCTGGTCTCTCTTGAGACCCAAAATAATGCCCCCTCACTGTTGCAGCTGCCTGCAATCAGACGGTGCAGCTGTGTGACCAGTAGGCACCAACAGAGTGCCTTGGGAGCCCCTCTCCCCGGGGCTCCGCTTGTAGGGAAATCGGTACCACCAGTGCCTTCTCGGCCCCCTTACTGGGGCTTCTCTTGGGGGCCAAACAGGAATGCCCCCACCGTTGCAGCTGCCCGCACTCCGGCGGTGCAGCTGTAAATAATCTGCAGCGGCACCAACAGTGCCGTGTGAGCCCCCTTCACCGGGGCTCGTCCGGTGCCACTCACAGGCACCAAAGAAAATGCTCAATTTCAGCCCCACTCACCGGGGCTCTCCTCCTTTCGCCGGCAGGTAGAGCTCCGCCGACCCACGCTAGGAGCCCACGAGGCTCCGGTTGAGCCCCTCCTCTCGCCGCCACTCTTCGGCAGTGCACACAAATGCAGTGAGCCGTCACAAGGCTCCGTCTCCCTCAGTGCAGGCACGAGGGGCTTCTCCTCCTCCACATGGTGAGGCCCCGCCTACCAACAGGCTGCAACTCTGCCTTCTTCTTGGGGAAGTCACGGAGCGAGGTCTCCGTCGACTTCTGGGCAGTTTCCTCCCGTCGCCGCAAGCTCCGCCCACAACCAGGCGATGCCTGACTTCCTGCTTTCGTGGCTCGGGAATGCGGATCGCAGTCTCCACCGTGCACAGCTTCTTGGTCCCCCTCCTGGCGTGCCCTCTTCGGTGAAGCCAGGCGCCAAGGAGAAATCCTGCAGTGCTCCACGCACTCCACCGCAGCAGGGACCAACTTCTTGGAATAGGAGGAATTCCCGCGCTCCCAAAGCGCTCTTAGTAAAGGAAAGGATGTATCCAAAAGATCTCCGCTTGCCCTTAATTTCAAAGGGCACAATCCAGGAATGCAGCGCTCATGAGGCGCTATGTCCTAAGCTTTAGAGGGCAGAGCTGGGCACAGGCAGGCCAGCACATAGGGACCCCCAGGAAACAGCAGCTGGGTCCCACGGCGGTTCCTCCTTGCCCAGCAGCCCTGCAGTAACACAGCTCCAAAATAGGTACAAGTAAGCACACTTCATGGGATCACAGCCCCAGTACTTATACCCCATATGTCTTTGTCCTCTCCCCCTGGCACAGGCCTAGACCCGGTCCAAACCAGTTCAGGGGGGCACTCCAACCTTTCTATACAGTGCTAAAACACCTTCATTGTTAGAGTAGTTCCTGGCCCCAGACACACCACAGGGGGGCGGAGCCAGCATTGTACAAGGCAGGCACAGACCTATTCAGGGTCAGGGACTACTCTCCCACTACTCCAAATACAGATCTGCCCATTCAGCCTAGCGCTGACTCACCCAGCCCCTCTGGAGCCACACACCTCACCAGCCCCTGTCACTCCAGAGCCAGACATGCAATACACATCAGGCAGGCACAAAGACACATAGCACACAGAAATGCCAACTTCTAAAAGTGGCATTTCTAAAATAGTGATAATAAATCTGCGAACACCATTATGCAGCATTTATTATTACTATTCCAAACATACCAAACTTGACCACGCTGCTCCTCTCATATCAGGAATTACCACTGAAACACTTATCAGGGAATCCACAATGCATTTCTATAAGCGGGCAGCCTCACAGCAGTGAGAAACCAAAATTGCTGTCTGTCACTACCAGGACATGTCACACAATTCAGGTACATGTCCTACCTTTTACCTACAATGCACCCTGCCTATAGGGCTAGCTAGGGCCTACCTTAGGGGTGACTGACATGCAGTAAAAGGGGGGTCACAGACGTGGCACACACTTTATGTGCCACGTCACAGCGGCAGTAAACTGCGCGCACAGGCCCTGCAATGGTAGAGGCCTGAGACAGGTTTGAAAGGCTACTTTGGTGGGTGGCGCAATCAGCGCTGCAAGCCCACCAGTAGCATTTAATTTACTGCCCGTGGGTATCTGAGATACCACTTTACGAGGGACTGACAGGTAAATTAAATACGTCAAACAGGTGTAGACCACTCTTACCATGTTTACCACAGAGAGCACACGCACTTTACACTGGACAGCAGTGCTAAAGTGCCCAGAGTCCTAAAACCACCAACACCAGGTCAGAAAAAAGACTAGGAGGAAGGCCAAAAGTTCAGGGATGACCCTGCAAAAAGGGCCAAGTGCAACAGTGCCCACTTGAGTCTCCCTCCCACCGTACACAGCTATCAAGGACCCCTTGGCTCCATCCTCAATCGGTTGTACTACCCGAGGCCAGCAAGTCAAGACACACACCGGGTATGGTCACTGTTCACACTCTCCTGGATGGTAAAATCCGCAATATGAGAAAAAAAGGTGTGGAAACCAAATAAAATCACTAAACGACTCACACCCTCTCCCGGTGAATGTGGGGATAACATCCTTCTTCTCTGGGGGCCGTTTCTTCATGGCCGAGGTTAAATCAAACTTGTTCAGGATGGCGTTAAGTGTACTACCCATATGGGTGTGTTCCATGTGCAAGCCGGTATAGCGTGCACATCCCATGTCTTTAACCCCCTCAAGCCTAGGGTCCCCACACAGGCGGACATTAAAGTCTCCTACAATCATAACGTTGGAACAGCTCTGTTTACTCCAGGTCATGTTTCTCAAGAAGGAGCCCAACCGAGAGATGTTACATACTTTAGAACGGTAGGCTACAGCGTTATAAAAATTCAAGAGCAGTAACTTATTCGACCCACTAGATAACAACAAAGCCTGTAAGATAGAAAATTCTGGGGGGTAACATGGCAAGACTGCCTTGGACAGCTAAAGAAACAAAGCTAACCAAACCCCCCTTGGCTCTTCTCACACTAGAGGGGGTGGCTGGCACAAAGAAGGTTTTATAGCCTTCCAAAAAGAAGCTATTTTCATTGGCCCACATCTCCTGGAGGCAGATCACGTCAAACCCTCTTATGAAAAGCACCCATTCTGGATCATGGAACTTACTTGCAAACCCTGCAATATTCCAAGAAGTAAAGTTACAACCATTATGGTCTGAATGATCCTGTCCTGAGGACCCAACGGGGCACTGTGTTGGGGGTATATTTGGCTCTGGTGGAACTACACTCAGTCAGTCACAGCATGGCCAATGGCGCAAAGCTGTTTGATGTGTCTATGCCTGAAACCGCCTCTTAGTGACTCCCCTGACTCAAATCAAGAGACCACTCCTGGTTCCTTACAACAGAAAAAGTGGGCGGCTCTGGGGCCTATAAAAATCACCCAAAGGAAGAGCCACAATGGCCGAGTTAGAGCCTCTAGGGTTAAGATGGGAGGCCATTCTTAGAATGCTGTCCACCACATAGGGGTTTTTTAAATTAATAGTAGCACAATCCCCATCCCAACGCTTCTTAGCTCTGCCCACCCAGGATGTTCTGCGCAACATGATAATGTGGCTTTCTACCCACAAGCCTGTGGCGATATTAGAGTTCAACCAATACACAACTTTATTCTTGAGTTGGCCAAAACCTTTCTTTGCCCCCGGAGCAAGTCAGGGTACATTTACTAGAACCACTACGAAAGGAGTTGAGTCTGATGGTAGGTGTAAAGTACATGGTCTCTGGGTAGAGTTGCTGAGTGCCCCTGGGAGAGTGCCGCATATCCCTCCTCCAATCATCGGATTAGACGTGCTTACAGCAGCTCCAGGGTCCAGGTTAGGCTTAAAGTGTGAAGAAACCCCCACCTTAGAGCTCGGTGCCGATAGCGATGTCACGGTCAATCAATCAATCAATCAGGGATTTATAAAGCGCGCTACTCACCCGTGAGGGTCTCAAGGCGCTGGGGGAGTGGGGGGGAGGGGGAGTGCAGCTCCGGTTCTGTCGAAGAGCCAGGTCTTGAGGTTCTTTCTGAAGGTGTGCAGGGTGGGGGAGCGTCTGATGTTGACTGGGAGCTCGTTCCAGGCTTTGGCTGTGACGTAGGAGAAGGCCCTTCCGCCTGCTCTGGTTCTGCAGATGCGGGGGGTCTCTGCCAGGGCGAGGTCGGCGGAGCGGAGGTTCCTCTTGGGTACGTGGAAGGAGACTCTCTTGTTGAGGTATTTGGGTCCGATGTTGTGGAGGGATTTGTAGGCGTGGGTGAGCAGTTTGAAGGTTACTCTCTTCTCGACGGGGAGCCAGTGGAGGTCTCGTAGGTGTTGGGTCATGTGGTCGTGCCGTGGGGTACCGAGGACGAGTCTGGCAGCGGTGTTCTGGATGGTTTGGAGCTTGTGTAGGAGAGTTCTGTTGATTCTGGCGTAGAGGGCGTTGCCCTAGTCCAGTCTGCTGGTTATGAGTGCGTGGGTGACGGTTTTTCTGCATTCGGGGGGTATCCATTTGAAGGTCTTGCGGAGGATGTGAAGGCAGTTGAAACTGGTGGAGGCGATGGAGTTGATCTGGCGGGTCATGCTGAGGGAAGAGTCAAGGATGATGCCGAGGTTCCGTGCGTGGTCTGTAGTGGTGGGTGGACTCCCGAGGGTGGAGGGCCACCAGGTGTTGTCCCAAGCGGAGGTGGACGGTCCGAGGATGAGTACCTCAGTCTTCTCTGAGTTGAGCTTCAGGCAGCTGTTTTTCATCCAGGTTGCGACGTCCTTCATTCCTTCCTGGAAACAGAGTCTGGTGTCTTCGGGGTTCTTTGTGAGGGAGAGGATGAGCTGGGTGTCGTCGGCATAAGATATGATGCTGAGCCCATGCTGTGTGACGATGGCGGCGAGGGGGGCCATGTAGATGTTGAAGAGTGTGGGGCTGAGAGAAGATCCTTGGGGTACTCCGCAGTTGATCTCTGTGGGTTCGGAGAGGTTGGGAGGGAGTCTGATCCTCTGGGTTCTTCCGGAGAGAAAGGATCGGATCCAGTTGAGTGCGGTTCCTCGTATCCCAGCGTCGTGAAGTCTGGCTGCGAGAGTGCGATGTGAGACGGTGTCGAAGGCTGCGGAGAGGTCTAGTAGGATGAGGGCCGCAGTGTGACCCTGGTCGAGTAGCATGCGGATGTCATCGGTGGCGGGGAGGGGTGCGGTCTCAGTGCTGTGGTTGCTGCGGAATCCGGACTGGGAGGAGTCTAGGATGGAGTTCTCTTCGATGAAGGCGGTCAGTTGAGCGTTTACGAGTCTTTCGGTGACTTTGGCAGCGAAGGGGAGGAGAGAGATGGGCCGGTAGTTTTTCAGGTCATTCGGGTCGGCTGTGGGCTTCTTGAGGAGAGGCTTGACCTCAGCCCGCTTCCAGTCATCTGGGAATATGCCGGATTCAGGTGTTGATGGTACATCCTAGTTCGGGTGCGATGGCGGCGGTGGCCCTGTTGTAGTTGTGCGGTGGGCAGGGGTCCGTGGGGGCTCCTGAGTGGGTGTTCTTCATGGTCGCGGTGGTGTGTTCCACAGTGGCAGGGTTCCAGGGTGTGATGGTCGGCTCTTTGTCGGCGGTGGGGGGGAGGGTAGTGTCTGGCGTTTGTTCGCTGAAGTTGTCATAGAGGGCCTTGATTTTCAAATGGAAGTAGGAGCTGAGCTTGTTGCAGAGTTCCTGGGATGGTGTGACGTCCGTGGCTTTGCTGGGGGGTTTGGTGAATTGCTGTATGATGTTGAAGAGTTCTTTGGCGTTGGATGCGTTGGTGTGGATTTTGTTCTTGATGAAAGTCCGCTTGGTGTCTCTTATGAGCTGGTGGTATTCCTTCAGGGCATTCCTGTAGCTGTTCAGATCTTCTGTGGTTTTCCGGTTTCGCCAGGTTTTCTCGAGGCGTCTGCAGGAGCGCTTGGCTTCTTGGAGTTCGGTGGTGAACCAGGCGGCCTTTAGGGGGCGGTGTTTGGCGGGGTGTCGAAAGGGTGCGAGCTTGTCGGCGCAGCTGGAGATCCAGCAGTGCAGTTCCTTGGCTGCGGAGTTGGCGTCGGTTTTGGCGCAAGGGGGGTCTAGGAGGAGGGTGGTGTTGAGGTGTTCCTCTGTGATCTTGCTCCAGTTCCTTCGTGGCGGGCGCGGGCGGGTTTGGGTGCATTGGTGGTGTTGAAGATGAAGTGTACGCAGTGGTGGTCCGTCCAGAGGGGCTGCAAGGTGTGGCTGAAGTGGATGTTAGTCCCTCCTGCGAAGATGGGGTTGAGGGTCATGGTCAATGTCAAGGTCGATGTCAGTGGGCGAGCGGAAACACACACATGGTGACAGGGGTGCTGGGTTACCCCCTCTGGCACCAACTTTGATGAAGTCTGAGGTACAGTACACGTTGTGCCAATCTCCTGCGCACTGCGACACTTGCTGGTGGATGGATCAGTTGGGCCCGGTGGTAAGGTAGGCATTACTGCAGAATCACCTCGGAGAAGCGGGATCAGATTATTAATGTCTTTTTCTATTGCTGTTAGGTGATGAAGGATAGGGTCTAATTTAGAATCCAGACTGCTAACATGGATACTTTAAAAGCGTCCAGCAAGGTTACCAAGTCCAGTCTAGGCACAACTGTAGGATCTAGAGGACTGGGATGTGAGCCATTGCTCTTATGACGCTTGGAGCTGCTCCCAATCGGGGGACACTTCCTTTTCGCTCTTGCTCCCTTCTCCACTCCAGGACCCACTAGGGGGGTTACTGATGCTATCTGGGTGTCCAGTATCTGCACAACGTCTTGATGAGGGGGAACAGGGGGAGATGGACAGACGGGCAGTCCTTGTTCTCATCAGTAACCATGGAGTCAAGATCAGAAACTGCTTCGGATAGATCTGGATGTGATGATATAAGGACACTCTGAGGACCGAGAGGTGAGTGAAGTACAGGAGATCAAGTAAGGCGGCGAGTAGCCAACTAAATCTCCTTGTCCAGAACACCACCAGCTCGTTGTAAGAAAGCGTCCATAGTAGACACGGTATTTGCAGTGTCCTTGGAGGGAGGCCCTGCTGTCGTACATTTTCTCATTATAGCTCACCAAGGGGTCCTAGAATATATTCTACAGAGCTACTCAAAAGCGGTGCTCTAAAATAATACGTCACTAAAATAACAATATATCTGGGGTGAGCAAAACAAACAAGAGGATCGTTAGCAGGGAACAGAGGCACAAAGACCACTGCTAACGCAGTTCCTTACAGCAAAAACAAGAGCCTATACCACTACAAAAAGGTGCCCAATATCTGGAGAAACAGTACACACGGGGTAACAAAGACGAATGATCTCCTACCTGCGATTGCACAAGAGCACCTAGTCCAGGTTATCCAGGTACAGTTCCCTCAGTGATTGCTCCTGCTCCTGGAAAGGAGGGCAACAGATGGTGACCAGCACCTACGGTCAGAGAACCAAGTGAGGGGGCCCAGCCCAGCCTCCTCCAGTCTCTGACCGGCGCGGCCAGACCCGCCCTTGGACCGGGCTTTGCTTTTGAGTGTGCGGCGCGGGAATGCTGACCCCTCCTCCAATTGTCGGCAGTGCACAGCACAGCTTCCTGGGACCATGAGTCCCTGAATCCCCAGTCAACAGCAGCGGCAGTGAGAGTAAACTAGGCATCCCTTAGTCAGTTTTTCGAGCATTGTTGTGGTTTTATGAGCTACAGATGTCACCCAATGACACAATGTATGTCATAATGGTTCTCTTTCCAGGTCCATGCAAACAGGCACATCGAGTAACACATTTGCAACATATACATTTGCAATATTGGCCCCACGAATTTTTGCTCCAAGTCAGGGAAGTTTGGTTCAGTACCAAAAACTAGAATGCATGTTTCTGTGTCACAAGTCAGGACACTTTTCCACCAGACTCATCTCCTCCTTAAATTTGCATAGAATGATAATCCAAGGAGGTGTGCGACCTCCACTCACTGATGGCAGTCAATGAGTGTGGCATGGTTCATCTCCCCCCCCAGACCCTCCCCCTCCCTTCCCTTCCGTCTTTCTTTCACTTCCCTTCTTGAATACAAATACAGTAATTTGACCTCCCTTCATAGAAAATAAAAATATTGCATCCTTAATAAATGCGGGCCTGTTTAACCAAGCGGTACCTTAACCAAGCTGCACCAACCCGTGACTCAAGAATATAAAGAAGGGTATTAATCAATAATGCTTTATTGTATGTGTAGAGAGCCATCCGGGCTCTCTCAGACAATGTTGCCATCTACCTGCATCCCCACACCCCTTGGGGCGGGCTCGCCCCTGGGGATATAATAAACGGCCGGAAACCGCTCTGGGTCTTCCGGCCACGATAGCGAGTACACCTGTGTCGTGTGTCCGTTATTGCGCTGCTGCGGCCTAGCTGTGACCTAGCCCCGCCGCGCTACATTGGCGACAAGGCCGGTAGCACCCCTCGCGTGCTGGCCTACCTTTAGGAGCCCTGCTGGGAGCGTGCGGAGCCCACCCGCGCTGCCCTGCTCCCTCCGCTGCTGTGCGGTGTTTCAACGAGCGTGCGGTGCCAACCCGCGCCGCTCCGATCTACTGGTTGCCTGCTGCTCTGGGTGTCTTGCTCCTCTACTGCGGTCCCCGTCCACGCCTGCGCCTGCCCGCCCCAGCGGAGATCTGGCCGGCGCCCGCCCACGCGTCTCCCTGCCCAACGGGAGCGCGTTCAGCCGGCGGCGCCTTCAAGCGGCCTGCATCGCGGGGTAAGTGCGGGGGCGCTCTGAGTGCATGACGGCGTCCTGCTTGCCTCTCCTGTGCGAGGCTGTGTCGGCACCCGAGTCTGCCCGCGCCCCCCCCTGGGCCGCTCTGCAGCATCTGGACCCGTCGGCCCGCATTGATACTGCGAGGCCCCAGGAGTGAGCTGCCCCTCTGCTGCCTGTGAGTGGAGCTGTGCGCCCCTAGTGGTTCAGGAGAGAAATGCAGCCTGACAGCCATGGTCCTGTTGGGGAGGGCCCTGGGCACTTGGGACACCCGAGGCAGATGCATCTGGCAGGACTGCACTGCGGACGTGAAGACAGAAATTAAGGGGGAAGGAGAACAGCGCCACGGCGAAGCCTCAAGCACACACCATCTCCCCCACGAGGCTGCGCCGGAGGGTGGACTGTTTTCTCCCCACGTCCAGTGAAGCAAGACCGCGCACTACAACGCACGCCCAGGCGAAGAGGACCAGAAAGGCGGTCACGCCTCCGCGTCCACGCTCCAGTAAACACAGACGAAATGAGCGACCCGCCGGTGGCCGGTGCTGCCGCCCAGCAAGATGGTGGGCGTCCTCCAGCCGTTGGCACCAATCAGCCCCCACCGGTGCACACCCACACTGCGGTTGCACCCCTACCTCCCTTCAGTGAGGCCTCGGACCCCGCCACAGCCGCGCCCAGATGGAAAGCATGGGTCGGACGACTCAACCACTACTTCAAGGGGACGAGAGAAACAGACGGCACCGTGAAACGGTCACTTCTAATCTACTATGGAGGTGCGGAGATCTATGACCTCTTTGAGACGCTCCCCAACACTGGAGATGACGACGACTACGAGGCGGCGGTCGCTGCGCTCAATAGACATTTTGATCCACAGCTCAACCACGATTTTGAAAAATTCAAGTTCAAGAGGGCGTGGCAGACCGACTCAGAGTCCGTTGATATGTTCTATGCACGTCTACGCCGGCTGGCTAGCTCGTGCCCCTTCGTGGACCCGCGGGAGGAAATCCGTGACCAAATCATCCTGGGCTGCCGCTCGAAACTCCTGCGGAAACTAATCCTCCGGCAACCTGGAATCTCGCTGGACGATATCCTGGTCCTGGCTCGCTCCCATGAACTATCGGACATCAGGGCAGAAGAGATGGAGGCCGCCCTACACACCCCGGTTGCCGCGTCACAGGCGTCCAGACACCCGCCGATCAAGGAGGAACGGGTAGATGTAATCCAGAGACGCCCCATGATGAGTCGCCAGATGCCCAAACCGCCACCAGGTGGACCATGTGGATACTGTGGTGAGGATCACCCCGCGACGGCCGTCTGCGGGGCAAAAGGGAAAACGTGCTCCCGCTGCGGGAGACTCGATCATTATGCCAGGGTATGCCGCGGCGGGCGATTCCGACAAACCTCGTCGAGGCCCAGAAGCATGTCCCAGCGTGTCCGACAAATCTCCCTCGATGACCCAACACCAATGCCAGACGACCAGCCACAGGACCGAGGTCCCATGTATGAGGACGAGGAAGAGGAAGTGTTCGTGGTGTCGTACGTCAGCAGGACAGGCTCCCGTCGGAGACCACCTCTCATGTGCTCAATCTCCATCGAAGGCACGGATGTACAAGCTCTTATTGACACTGGTGCATCTGTCAATGTGATGGACTCGGACCAGTATGACCGCCTGTCGCCACGACCCCCTCTTGCACCGTCCACAGCCCGAATCTACACATACGGAGGGACGGACCCACTTCCTCTCCGTGGAGTCATCCAGATCTCCGTAGCAAGCGGAAGCCACTCCACAGAGGCGAGGTTCCACATCACTGAGGGTAAAAAGGGGACTTTACTCAGCTGTCACACAGCTGAAGACCTAGGACTTGTCTTCTTCGCTAATCAGATCCATGACTCCCATGCGGAAGCGATGCTGAAGGAGTTTCCGGCTCTCTTCAAATGACTGGGGAAACTAAAAGGCAAGAGGTTCAAGATCCACATTGACCCCTCGGTACGACCAGTGGCCCTCAGGCACCGGCGAGTGCCCTTCAACCTACGTCCGCAAGTGGAGGAGGAACTAAGAAAGCTCGAAGCGCTGGATGTGATCGAGAAGGTATCTGGCCCCACTCCGTGGGTGTCCCCGCTGGTCGTGGCGCCCAAATCTAAACAACCTGGAGCCATTCGACTCTGTGTCGACATGAGACTGCCGAATACTGCTGTGAAGCGAGAACGCCACATCACACCCACAATGGACGATATTGTGGCGGACCTAAATGGAGCGAAGTGGTTCTCCAAACTGGACCTGAACGCTGGCTACCATCAGCTGGAACTGGAGCCCGAGAGCCGGTATATTACCACCTTCTCGACGCATGTTGGCCTCCGAAGGTACAAGAGGCTCAGCTTCGGAGTATCATCAGCCGCTGAAGTCTTCCAAAATGCCATCCGGGAAGCACTGTCGGGGCTGCAAGGGGTGATCAACCTCAGCGATGATATCCTGGTGTTCTCCAACACGCTCGAGGATCACCACTCTCACCTCCGAGCCACTCTGAAGAGGTTGGCAGACTGTGGTCTGACCTTACACAAGTCCAAGTGTTCCTTCTATCAGGAGAGCGTCGATTTCTTTGGGTACACGTTCACCCGAGAGGGACTCCTGGTGGACCCGAAGAAGGCCGAGGCTATCAGAGCGGCCAGCACCCCTCAGAACCCCACCGAAGTGAGGAGTTTCCTTGGCATGGCCACGTACTGTGGACGCTTCATCCCCAACCTTGCGGCTATGTCTGAGCCACTGCGCGTCCTTACGCGCCACGATCACAAGTGGGAGTGGACGCTGGCGGCCAACAAAGCGTTCCAGGCTATCAAAGCAGGGTTGCTGGACAACACCGTGATGGCATACTTCCACCCTAGACGAAGAACGGAACTGGTCGTTGACGCCAGCCCGGTGGGCCTAGGGGCGGTCCTCCTTCAAGAACACGGCCCGGAAGTGTGGAAGCCAGTCGCCTATGCCAGCAAAGCCCTCACTGACACAGAGACCAGATACGCCCAGATTGAGAGGGAAGCGTTGGCTATCAAATGGGCGTGCCAGCACTTTCACCTGTATCTGTGTGGCCAGGAGTTCCATGTCGTGACTGACCACAAACCGCTGCTCCCACTGTTTGCTGGTTCATCCCGGCTAGCACCCCCGAGGATCGAACGATGGGCGGTGCAGTTGCAAGCCTACAACTTCCGAGTGATATACCGTCCAGGGGCCCACAACCCTGCCGATTATCTGTCTCGTCACCCGGAGTCCACAGTGCCGTCGGACCCGTCAGCAGATGCATGCAGCACCGAGGCGTTTGTCAAAATGGTGTTGCAAGGTGCTTGTCCCAAGGCCCTGACACTTGAAGAGATTGGCCGGGCCACTCAAGAAGACCCTACTCTTGTCCGTGTCCACAGAGCACTGGAGAATAACGGGTGGACCCATTTCATGGACGGTGCCCGTGTCCTCCGACCGGAGGTCAGCCATGCCCGCCAACAGCTGTGGTATGTCAGGAGCGAACTCAGTGTAGGAGAAGAAGGAGTTGTCCTAAGGGGATATCTGATAGTGGTTCCGGAGAGTCTTCAGAAAAGGACCCTTGCGTTGGCACATGTTGGCCATCAAGGGATGGCAAAGACCAAAGCCAGACTACGAGACAAGGTCTGGTTCCCGGAGATGGACTCCATGGTGGAGGAAATGGTACGGCAGTGCCATGCCTGCACGATCACCGGAGGGGACCCAGCACCGGCACCGGTGATCACGGAAGAACCAAGCAAGACTCCGTGGACACATCTCAGCGTGGACTTTGGGAGCTTCCCAGATGGACGTCACATGCTGGTCATGGTTGACTCATTCTCGAAGTTCCCTGTCGTTGAAGTGGTCCCGTCGACAGCTTTTCCCCATGTGAAGAGAGTCATGGACAGAACTTTCGCAATGATGGGGCTACCGAACGAAGTCAAGTCTGACAATGGACCCCCTTTTCAGGGGCGAGAGTTCCAGGAGTACCTCGAAAGTCTAGCTGTTCGCCATCGGAAGATCACCCCGCTATGGCCCCAGGAGAACGGAGAAGTAGAACGTCTGATGAGGACAATCAACCGTGCGTTGCGCATCGCAGTGGAAAATGAGGAGGACCCTGAAACAGCTCTTGACCAGTTCCTCGGTGCGTACCGACAGACCCCTCATAGCACCACCAAGTGTGCTCCGGCTCATCTCCTGTTCAAGCGAGCCCCGCGTGACAGTATTCCGGCAGACCCGACGTGGGTGCCCGTGGAGCGGGATGATGCCGCCGTTCAAGCGAGGAGGGAGTCGACGAACCGGAAGGCCAGTGAGACACGAAGAGCCCAAGAACCGCAGCTAAGAGTGGGAGACCGGGTGGTGATCAAAGACCGACACCCCGGGTGGAAGTTCCGGACGCCCTACGAGCCAGATGTATGGATCGTTGTAAGTGTTCAAGGGACTATGGTCACTGCTCAAAAGGGACTGCAATCCGTCACGAGGAATGTGTCCAGCTTTAAGAAGACAGCGGAGGCCGAGGCGGACCAAGGGGCATCCGACTATCAGGACTTGATTCCGAACTTTTCTCCTCCGGCCTCACCCTGTGCGAGGGACACGCCGCCGGTGACACCCAGTCAAGTCAGCCAAGACCGTGCTGACAGGGTCCGGCTTACACGTCTGAACACCGCCATCGAGTCGGCTGGAGGTGTCCCGCCCAGTGCCTCGTCAGTTCACGGTTCCCAGAGCCAGAAGTATGGTCTCCGGCCGAATCCTGCGCCGAGTCAACAACTGAAGGACTTCATATATATGTCTCCGTGAGCCGGGACAACCTGTTGGTCCAGAACCAAAAGAAAGGAGGGATGTAGAGAGCCATCCGGGCTCTCTCAGACAATGTTGCCATCTACATGCATCCCCACACCCCTTGGGGCGGGCTCGCCCCTGGGGATATAATAAACGGCCGGAAACCGCTCGGGGTCTTCCGGCCACGATAGCGAGTACACCTGTGTCGTGTGTCCGTTATTGCGCTGCTGCGGCCTAGCTGTGACCTAGCCCCGCCGCGTTACAGTATGATTAATTAAAATCTTCACAGTAATAAAATATAATAAAAAAGACATTACATGATAAAATATAATAAATACCTTAAAACTGCAATGTGGTTAAAAAATTATGCTTTCGCTTTCACATAGCTCAAAGAGACGGAGAGAAGAAAATGTGCAAAGTTAGCTCTAATGTACCGGCGTTGTAGCAGCATGTAAGCTGAATCGTGTGATCGAGTACGTATATTTTGACAACGCGTCAAATTCAAGCCAACGTGCAACGTGCCTAGGGTGTGAAACCTCAACCAACCAGGGTGCGGCGTGCTGGGAGTGCGAAGGCTTACCACGCCTTTTCTACAACCACCTATTCAGTGCCACTTAGTACATCTCTGAGGTGGAAACAAAGTGCAAGGTAAGTTCTGAGGTGCAAGTATTATAGCCAGGGCTTTAAGTGGGCCGGGTCTCACCGGGTCTGAGCACCGGCAGTTTTTTTAGAGAGGCCTCGAAACGGGTCTCTATCGGGCTCTGTTTTGTGCCCTGGAGGCGGTCCGTTTTTTCCGGACTGCAGTTACAGCAGGCACATCGATGTGCGCGTGCTCACACAGCTCCGTTTTTTTCGGGACTTCAGTGATAGCAGGCACATCGATGTGCGCGTGCTCACACTGCTCTTCTCACTAGTGGAGAAGTTACGGACGTCATGCCAGGTGAGCATTGTAAGAGAAGGGAAATCCTTTAAAGAGAGAAATGTTCTCTCTGGATTTCCCTTCTCTTTTTTGATACGCAGGAGCAGCAACATCGTCGTGGTGTCAGCAGGGCTTTAAGTGGAAGCTTTTTCAATATTATATAAAACAAGCCATAGTTGCTGCTTATTTATCTTATGCAACTAACAACCATTGACAAAGCCAATAGTCCTGCCTTGTTGTAGGTATGATGTTACTTGTTGTATCATATATCTAGATGCTATGACAGAAACAGCAAAATACAAGTCGGGCGGGCGGCACACAGATCTTTTGACTGGGGGAGAATGTTTGCATTGTCAGCATTCCGTCCATCATTTGTTTGCTGTAACACTTTTCGCCCTAAGTGGGATGGGTATGCCCAGACGTGGGTCCCTTGCTCACTGTGCCACTGGATTCAAGCTAGCCTGGCTGAAGAAGGGTGACATACCCTGAAACCGGTCCCAGGATGCTTGTTTCCGGTCCAGGGAGGGCCTGGCCTGGCAGTTCGGTCTGGACTGTTCCCATGGGGCACAGGGTCAAGACTGATTTGCATATGGCTGGGTCCAAACTGGGGTGCCGTAGTGGGCAAAAGAACGATGGATTTAACCCAGATCTTTTGACTGGGGGAGAATGTTTGCATTGTCAGCATTCCGTCCATCATTTGTTTGCTGTAACACTTTTCGCCCTAAGTGGGATGGGTATGCCCAGACGTGGGTCCCTTGCTCACTGTGCCACTGGATTCAAGCTAGCCTGGCTGAAGAAGGGTGACATACCCTGAAACCTGTCCCAGGATGCTTGTTTCCGGTCCAGGGAGGACCTGGCCTGGCAGTTCGGTCTGGACTGTTCCCATGGGGCACAGGGTCAAGACTGATTTGCATATGGCTGGGTCCAAACTGGGGTGGCGTAGTGGGCAAAAGAACGATGGATTTAACCCAGATCTTTTGACTGGGGGAGAATGTTTGCATTGTCAGCATTCCGTCCATCATTTGTTTGCTGTAACACTTTTCGCCCTAAGTGGGATGGGTATGCCCAGACGTGGGTCCCTTGCTCACTGTGCCACTGGATTCAAGCTAGCCTGGCTGAAGAAGGGTGACATACCCTGAAACCGGTCCCAGGATGCTTGTTTCCGGTCCAGGGAGGACCTGGCCTGGCAGTTCGGTCTGGACTGTTCCCATGGGGCACAGGGTCAAGACTGATTTGCATATGGCTGGGTCCAAACTGGGGTGGCGTAGTGGGCAAAAGAACGATGGATTTAACCCAGATCTTTTGACTGGGGGAGAATGTTTGCATTGTCAGCATTCCGTCCATCATTTGTTTGCTGTAACACTTTTCGCCCTAAGTGGGATGGGTATGCCCAGACGTGGGTCCCTTGCTCACTGTGCCACTGGATTCAAGCTAGCCTGGCTGAAGAAGGGTGACATACCCTGAAACCGGTCCCAGGATGCTTGTTTCCGGTCCAGGGAGGACCTGGCCTGGCAGTTCGGTCTGGACTGTTCCCATGGGGCACAGGGTCAAGACTGATTTGCATATGGCTGGGTCCAAACTGGGGTGGCGTAGTGGGCAAAAGAACGATGGATTTAACCCAGATCTTTTGACTGGGGGAGAATGTTTGCATTGTCAGCATTCCGTCCATCATTTGTTTGCTGTAACACTTTTCGCCCTAAGTGGGATGGGTATGCCCAGACGTGGGTCCCTTGCTCACTGTGCCACTGGATTCAAGCTAGCCTGGCTGAAGAAGGGTGACATACCCTGAAACCGGTCCCAGGATGCTTGTTTCCGGTCCAGGGAGGACCTGGCCTGGCAGTTCGGTCTGGACTGTTCCCATGGGGCACAGGGTCAAGACTGATTTGCATATGGCTGGGTCCAAACTGGGGTGGCGTAGTGGGCAAAAGAACGATGGATTTAACCCAGATCTTTTGACTGGGGGAGAATGTTTGCATTGTCAGCATTCCGTCCATCATTTGTTTGCTGTAACACTTTTCGCCCTAAGTGGGATGGGTATGCCCAGACGTGGGTCCCTTGCTCACTGTGCCACTGGATTCAAGCTAGCCTGGCTGAAGAAGGGTGACATACCCTGAAACCGGTCCCAGGATGCTTGTTTCCGGTCCAGGGAGGACCTTGCCTGGCAGTTCGGTCTGGACTGTTCCCATGGGGCACAGGGTCAAGACTGATTTGCATATGGCTGGGTCCAAACTGGGGTGGCGTAGTGGGCAAAAGAACGATGGATTTAACCCAGATCTTTTGACTGGGGGAGAATGTTTGCATTGTCAGCATTCCATCCATCATTTGTTTGCTGTAACACTTTTCGCCCTAAGTGGGATGGGTATGCCCAGACGTGGGTCCCTTGCTCACTGTGCCACTGGATTCAAGCTAGCCTGGCTGAAGAAGGGTGACATACCCTGAAACCGGTCCCAGGATGCTTGTTTCCGGTCCAGGGAGGACCTGGCCTGGCAGTTCGGTCTGGACTGTTCCCATGGGGTCTCTACAATTAAAGTATGCAGTTCCTAATATTGACAGCAGGTGGTTATATTCAATCAAAGGCTCCACACAATGGTATAGAGCGAGACTTTTAGAGGAGAATCTCCTCCTGTTGGAAAAAGACCCTCACACACCCAGCCAGCTAGGTGTCTTGCTTCATCATCGGGTCTGCTCCTTATCGGGTTGGCGCTGCAATACCCGATCGGCGCCCGAGATGGGGCCTTCTTGGCTGAGATCTTTATTCCTTATGCCAAAGGGTGTAGTGTGTGTGAGGGCCTTAAAAGTAGTGTAGGTGCTAATGATAGGTGAATAAATGTAATCTAAAATAGGAAATGGTGGTCCACTCAAAATAATTTTAATGAGACGTGGCCATCACCCTAATTAAAAATGAAAATGCGTATCTTACTCTAAAAATGTGAGATTATACGCTTATAATATAGGTCAACATGTTTCTTGCCTTTATTCTTAATAGATGGCAATTCCTCAGGACCAAAAATAGGATCTACCTACACTTTTCGGTGGTGGTAAAAAACTACAAAAGGTGAAGTAATAACCACTCGTACAGCACCCTCAAAAGTGATACCTGTAGATCTAAGAACCAACCCAAATTGGGTCAAGGATGCACGGCATCAAAACCGGCTGGCGAGGACACTAAAGTGTAGTGTCTCGTCCAAATGAGTCCGATCGGAAAAGCTCCTACCCCTTGCTCAGCCGCTCTCACATTTTTAGAGTAAGATACGCATTTTCATTTTTAATTAGGGTGATGGCCACGTCTCATTAAAATTATTTTGAGTGGACCACCATTTCCTATTTTAGATTACATTTATTCACCTATCATTAGCACCTACACTACTTTTAAGGCCCTCACACACACTACACCCTTTGGCATAAGGAATAAAGATCTCAGCCAAGAAGGCCCCATCTCGGGCGCCGATCGGGTATTGCAGCGCCAACCCGATAAGGAGCAGACCCGATGATGAAGCAAGACACCTAGCTGGCTGGGTGTGTGAGGGTCTTTTTCCAACAGGAGGAGATTCTCCTCTAAAAGTCTCGCTCTATACCATTGTGTGGAGCCTTTGATTGAATATAACCACCTGCTGTCAATATTAGGAACTGCATACTTTAATTGTAGAGATATTATGTTGGGCATGTATGCTGGACCTAAGAAAATAACGCCCTTGATTTCCCTCTCCTTGTTTAAACTGTTCCCATGGGGCACAGGGTCAAGACTGATTTGCATATGGCTGGGTCCAAACTGGGGTGGCGTAGTGGGCAAAAGAACGATGGATTTAACCCAGATCTTTTGACTGGGGGAGAATGTTTGCATTGTCAGCATTCCGTCCATCATTTGTTTGCTGTGGCACACTATGCTAGGCACAGATTTTTAGCTTATGTGTTTTTAAGCCACACCCTTAATTACATTGGCCACGCCCCTTTGAGAGACACCCCAGTTTTTTCATCCCACTTAAAGCCCTGATTATAGCTACATGTGAACTTCCGCTTCCAGTTCATCAGCGAATGTGACATGAAAAGGGAAGAAGGTGCAAGATTAAATCTAAAGTGATGTGCAAGTGACCTGACGGCCTTTCAATTAAGACCAATTTGGACAATGCCTTATTAAAAATGGTCCCAAAGTTCTTGCCGTGGATGGAATAACAGCATTTCAAGTTCAATCTAATGTGTACAGTGGCTTCGCGTAGGTGATTGATGAGAGGATGTGGCAGAGCGGCCAGTGCTGCAGACTCTGGAGCTGGGAATACAGGTTCGAGTCTCGACATCGGCACAACATCCCGTGATTTTGGGCAAATCACTTAATGTCCTCATGCCCATGGACAGTGCCTGGATACCCTCAGGGGTGATAAGCCGCGCTATATAAATCTACTAACTAAAACGTGTGTTCCAGCAGAATGTTCTAGTAAGAGGTGTTACGGTGGCTGGCAGAGTTCAAGGGTTGCATGCCCTTAGCCTAAAATGGAATAATATTTTGCCATTCTTGCTAGTTCCATTGGGACGTCACATGTGTAAGCGCAGGTGACCGCGCCCCTGCAGGCTCTGAGCTCATGCTTTAAGAATAGGGGCTTCAGAGAGCGCGTCTGTCGGTTATCAGCGCTGGGCAGCAACATAATAGGTGGCACAGGGACTCAGTTTCATACATACACAAACGACAACTTTGCAGCCCTGTGCCATAAAAGGATATACAACTGTGTATTAATTATGGAGCAGATCAGTCAAAGGTTTCAACAGTTATGAGGGGGATCAAAAACTTGTTTTTCATTTCCCTTTAAAATTGGAGGTTCTATAGGAAATTTTCTGTGCACTAACTCCACAACCACTGAATGGATGTTTGCCAAATTCTTGAGGCAACATGTCCTTTCAGTCATTCTGCCTTTTAATCGTTCAGCCTTTACATGGTTTGGTGAAAATAAATTCAGCCATTTTGGAGGTATAAGGCCCAATGTGGGTGTCCAGTGAGCATGTCAAAATATATACATTTATGAAAAGGTTGTGAATACCTCACTGGACATACTCTAACAATAGGACCCCAATCTGCATGAACAACATTTTGTACAAGCACACTGGACACTCACAAGTGTTTTTTAGGTCGAGCCTATAGCGGCAGCGCGCATGCGCTGCTCGCTCTGCGAGGCATGCAGTAATCGAGTATGGAGTGGAAGCTCCGTGGAAGCTCCGGCCCCTCTCTCCGCCCATGTTTTTAATTGGCTCTTGTCATTGCCTTTCGTAAATGCTGCCGTCTGATTGATTATGAGGCTTGTTAGTCCCTCCTTAGTACGGCCTTGTCTTCTTTTGTAACCTCCCATGGTTACTGGCCTCTTTACTTTGAGTGTTACACCGTACGTGTACTTTTTTCTTTATCTTTGTTGGCATTGGAGAGTGAGCCGTGGGGGAGGAGGGCTGAGCGCGCTGGGGACCAGTGGCGGTCATAGAATGAGACAGACTGGGCACGAGCAAAGCGCCCTTTAAGAGCAGTGTCAGGTGAGTGCTGCGATTGTTATTCCCCAGGACTTGTCGTTTTTCAAGGCCCCACGTGTATTCTCTTCCCCTGCAGGACATGCTTTTTGAAACTTTGAAATAAGTTATCCAACGAATGGCCCCGCCTCAGTTTGACTGGGGCCTTGCTAAAACCTCTGACATGTCTCTTTACAACCTTCCTGCCCCTTCCTGCACGGTGGGGATTAGCCAGACACTGCCAACACTCACACCCCTCACGGACGGGCAGTTTCACACTACCGACGGACGACACTTGACAAGTCTCGTGGAGTAGCAGTCTCACAGGAGTGACAACACCTGCACAACCTGTAAAGTAGCAGTCTCACACTACTTTCAACACTCTCTTAACCTCCTAATATCAACAGCCTCTCACAACTCTCCCACAACAGCAGTTCCACAATACCGACAACAGCCATATCCCTCACAAACTAGCAGTCTTACACTACCAACACTTGCACCTGTAAAGTAGCAGTCTCACACTACTTTCAACACTCTCTTAACCTCCTAATATCAACAGCCTCTCACAACTCTCCCACAACAGCAGTTCCACAATACCGACAACAGCCATATCCCTCACAAACTAGCAGTCTTACACTACCAACACTTGCACACATCTCCTAGAGTAGCAGTCTCCCACTAGCAACAGCACTCTCACGCCTTCACACTACCTACAACACTCTCGCACCCTTCATAGACTAACAAGCCCATGCTCACTCAAGCACTCTCACACTCCCTTCACAGACATCACTCTCACACGCCTCACAAACTAACTGTCCCGCACTACCGGAAACACTCTCACACCAGTAACATCCTCTCACTCCCCTCATGCTGGAAGTCAGACACTACCAGAAACACCGTCACATCTCTCGCAGACTAACTAAGCCAACAGGTCTGGCAAAGGCTCTGCATCTAAAGCGCCACCCTCAGGTCGGTATTGGTAATGCCTCGGTATGGTAAAGTATGGTAAAGCGCTGATACAAACTACGCAGAATGCACATTGGTGCAGTTTGTAAAGCGCTAATTTACCCACGAGCCAGAATGAAAACCCACTCCCGTCTGACCCGTGGTCCCAGCTTGTGGTTGCTGTGAGACTTTTCTGTCTTTGTGCACCGCCCAGTAATCTAGTCTTATTATATCAGGGGCTGGTTAGAGGTAGCGCCTTCATGCCACAGACCACCTGCGAGGCTGTGCGGCTTCCTGTCCACTGGGAGATTAGACGCCACTATCTGTAAACTCGGCGGAGGGCCCCGGGCTCGGGCGGGGTGTGGCGCAGGAACGGAGCTCCCCATGGTCTGTATCAGAGATATACCTTTGGTGCAACAGTGATGACGTCTAGGGGTACATCTTTCAAATTCCTAGCCTTCTTAGCCTTATTCATTTATATTGTAGGGCTCTCCTCATGTAGCGCTCATACTGTTCGAGCCGTGCTGAAAGGGAGCTATCTCACTAGAATGGAAACTGTGCGCTATATTTTTATCATGTTTATTCACAAAAGTCTGCAGCAGGTGCAGTAGCCTATTGAGCAGTCTGAATGACATGTGACATTGTAGTCTGCGGTCTGCAGGATAAACATAGTTGTCTGCACTAGCTGCAGTTTTCTGCCTGAGACTAGAACCAGCGACCTGCAGGCAGCACGGATCTGCACAGATGATTTATTAACCCATTGTACTGTCTCCCAAGGATTGAAACTAATAACTTATAGATTCTGCAAAGAACTCTGCAACATGGTTTTCAAACGCTATTTCAGTAACATTTTAGCCGGCTTGGTTAGACTTCAGGTCGCTTTCTTTCTCATTACCTTCTCAAACTGAGTGGTTCCTGTTCACTACGGTCTCTCCGTTCACTTCATTTGCCCTTCTGTAATTTTACATTGATTCTCGTTCCTTCCTTTCGCTCTCTTATGGTCTGTCGCACTTGAGAAGATCTGCCCTAGTGCACTGCATTCTCTATGTCCCCTTTTCACTCAGCCATGTCTGGTTTCCACTGCTTTCTTTCTGTTTGTGTTTTTACCTTACTTTTCCCCTTTTGCGTCCCCATATCCCAGCTCTGTTCTTAACATTACTTTTTTTTACACCCTCTTTTTAGGTCGAGCCTATAGCGGCAGCGCGCATGCGCTGCTCGCTTTGTGAGGCATGCAGTAATCGAGTATGGAGTGGAAGCTCCGTGGAAGCTCCACCCACTCTCCGCCCATGTTTTTAATTGGCTCCTGTCATTGTCTTTCGTAAATGCTGCCGTCTGATTGATTATGAGGCTTGTTAGTCCCTCCTTAGTACGGCCTTGTCTTCGTTTGTAACCTCCCATGGCTACTGGCCCCTTTACTTTGAGTGTTACACCGTACGTGTACTTTTTGCTTTATCTTTGTTGGCATTGGAGAGTGAGCCGTGGGGTAGGAGGGCTGAGCGCACTGTGGACCGGTGGCGGTCATAGAATGAGACAGACGGGGCACGAGCAAAGCGCCCTTTAAGAGCAGTGTCAGGTGAGTGTTGCGATTGTGAGAGTAAAGGTCACCCTCAAGGGAGATCTCGATCCGTAACTGTTTCCCCTCTTCCCGTGGCCATTGAGCCTTCTATCCCTGCGAAGAGATCCCCTCCCCTAGCCAATTATAGGGTCTGTGAAAGCGCATTCCTTCCCTTACAAGAGGCTGCAGAAAGTGGTATTTTTGCAAGGCCAAGTAATCTTGTTTCTAACAGTGGGCGTACCATGCCGATCGCTGCACACTGCCACTTCCCCGTTGCTGGGCTGCTCTTGTCTTGATCTCGCTGCACGCTTGTGCCCGAGATGGGACTGCTTAACCACACGAGGTCGCCAGCTGTTGTGACCGGATTCCCAATCTCACTTCGTATCTGCTCTTTTGATGGTCCACGCCGGTACTCCCCCCTCGCCCCCCCACTCACTAGCTAGATGCTTTTTATGGCCACCTTTATTGGAGCTCGGACACAACACTCTCGTTTGCTGGATGTGTTCGTTCATTGAGTGATGTAATTCAGAGGTCAGTACCCTCCAGACCCAGTTGCCTTATAATAACGACAGGTTCTGTTCTCCCTTTTGGGTCTTATTTTTACAATTGTTTTCTTTATTAACTACATCTGTGCTGTTTGCGGAAGCGACTTAAACAAGGTATTAATGTACGCGCTTGGCTACTTGATTCTATGGCAGGACCGGAGGCTCAGATTATGCTTTCTCTTTCTTTTACTACTCAAACAGCAGCCAATGAAAACAGAGAAAAAGTATAAAAAAACATGTAACACACTACATTTCCCAAGAGGCTTTGAACCACGCCTCCAACAATAGCCAATGAACATAGTCCACAGTATACAAATTACCAAGGCACCATCTTGACTGCCTCTTTCTTTGCTGCTCCGCAGTCAAGATAAGTGCCTTGTTAATTTGCATACTGTGTGATTTTACCAGACTTTATGTTATTCCGATTGTACGTGTTGATGATAAGTGTTGTGATTATGCCTATAATGTTTTATATGCGATAGGCTTGATTGTCGCGCTGCGTAGTGTCCGCGCGTTCACTTTCCGAATTCGGAGCACTCTCAGTGCATGTTGCGCTGTGCGCGCTCTCAGGCCCCCGTTGCTTACACTTCTATATTGCCCCAATTGTAACTTTATTTTGCCTGGCAGACCGGGTGTGCAGCGAGCACCGACCCGAGTTCACGGAGCGCTTCAACGCTGCTCGGGGAATGGCCCCCCCCTCACAGGGAGCGAGACGTACGTAGAGAGCCCGCCTGGGATCGCGCGTACGTCTCGGGAGCCTGCACGCGACCTCGCTCGCGCTCACAGGCTCCCCGTGTGCAAGCTGGATCGGAAGCCTGACCCGGGCTGAATAATAGGGTGTGGCAGCACGCAGGACTTTGCCGGTACCGGGCCAGACGATCTCAGGGGCTTTTTAAGGTCTTCCCAGCAAGTTGTTCCTATAGACCTGATGTTATAATAATTTTTGGGCTACTTATACCTTTACTAATTTTTGGAAACCCTGCACAGGCTATCAGGCAGGGTAATTCCCCTCCATTAGTCCTAGGCAGGTAATTTGGTACCCTTGTGTGGCAAGCCCTGCGCCAGCTTTGCTCCCGACCGACACCCTTCTCAGTGAGAGCTGGGGTTAGACAAAACTTGATTAATTTCTCTCGGAGAACTGTGACTGAATATTTATTCATATATTCATTGATGATGTCGGACTCTGAGGTCCCTGTAGAAGAACTGGCTGCCTATGGCCCGGATGAGGACGACGACTACTACTACGATGAGTCCTTGGAGACTTTGATTGACAAATCCCTGGATAAAAAATTGGACAAAGCTCTCTCTTCGGCTTTATTACCTATTTCACAACGTTTAGATAAGCTGATGGGCCACCCCTCTCTGCCACCCTCAGGGACCCCGGCCCCCTCCCCTCTTCCCCCCTCCGAGTCTCCTGGGTTCCCATGGCCCCATGTCCAGATCTGTTCAAAGCTTAAGAAAGCGCGAACCGATATTAGCGAGACTGAGCCAACTCTCCCCGCACCCGACCCGACCCCTTCTGTGCCCATTTCACTTACAGATACCGACACAGACACGGACACGTCACAAGAGTCACCCCCACGCAAGCGGGCCAAGAAGCGTACACGTTCCCAATCCCCCGTCCAACCCTCGCCCTTTCAGTTTGACCCTTCGGCCATAGTCCATCCCCGCTCCTCAGATTGGGTTCCCGCTTCAGCTGTTGCGGAGTATATGCAAAATAATCTTCGGAAAAGCTTTGACAAGGAGGTGCGTGCGCGCCTTAGATCTGAATGCCCTCGACCCGATCTGTCAAATAAGACAGCCCTCACCCCGGAGATTGACTCCTCTATGCAAACCTTCCTTAAAAAATATAAGAAAGACCCGAAAAAAGGCATCGACCGAACCCTTAAAGCCTGTCAAGACAAACTCTTAGATATTTCAGGACCTTTGGCAAAGATTTTGGAACTCGCCCTACAGGCACAGGAGACTGGGGCAGCAATCCACCCAGAAGTACTTGCAGGGTGGACACAAAGGGCCATATGTATGCTGGGAAACGCTAACTGCGCTCTGTCCTCGGAGAGGCGCAAATCTGTCCTCCTGCGCATTGATCCACAACTGGTGGAACTCGCATCTGCGGAACCAGGTCCTTTAGCCGAAGGACAATTGTTTGGAGATCGTTTCATAAAAGATATCGCCAAATTCGTCAATACTTTCACTTCGCTAGAAAAATCCCAATCTTCCCTAAAGAGGGCTCTCCAACCCCTTTCTGGCAGGGCCGGTCGTGGCAGAGGACGCTCGACCGGCCGCTTCATGTCGCAAGGTCCTCGTCGAGAATACACCCCCAGACAGAGGGGCTACACACAGGAAACAGAGCAAGCCGGTTTCTACCCTGCCAGACCCCGTGGCTTCAGAGGCAGATATAATCGTGGAGTCAACAGAGGCTTCCGGAATAACGAGTCTCAGGTTTCAGGTAATTCCTCCACCTCTTCCCTCGATTCCTCTGGGGGGCAGGTTGGCGTTTTTTCTTCACAATTGGCGCAAGCTCACCTCAGATGCATGGGTGTTAAACACGGTACAGGGGTACCAAATAGAACTGGTAGAGCTGCCTGCTCAAACTGTTCCACCTCCCCCTCTCCGTTTTTCCCTACAAGAACAAACTTTTATAGATCTAGAGCTTCAAGATCTTTTGGCCAAGCAGGCTATTGCTGCGGGGCCCCTCTTAGGGGAGGGTTTTTGCAGCAACGTCTTCTTGTTAGAAAAGAAGGGAGGAGGACAGCGCTTGGTGCTAAACCTCAGAGAGTTCAATCCCTTTGTGTTCTACAGACACTTCAAAATGGAAGGGATTCACTTGCTCAGGGATTTGCTATTAGAGCGGGATTGGATGGTCAGACTGGACCTGAAAGACGCATACCTCACAGTTCCCATTTGCCCCTCACATCAGAGATTTCTTCAATTTCAATGGAAGGAGCAATGGTTCCGGTACAAGCCTCTTCCCTTCGGACTGTCCTCAGCCCCCTGGGTCTTTACGAAGCTCCTGAAACCAGTAATGACACAGTTAAGGGAAATGGGAGTTCGCATGATCGTCTATCTAGACGACATGCTCATCCTAGCTCAAGACCCTTCTGTGCTCCGCACACACCTACAATGGACGATGTCCCTCCTGCAAAATCTAGGGTTTGTCATAAACCTAAAGAAGTCAATGATTTCCCCGTCCCAAAGGGTGGATTTCCTGGGTTTTCAAATCGATTTAGTGGTTACTCGGCTGCTCCTTCCCCCTGCCAAAATAAAATCTATAAAGAGAGAGATTCGCTCAACGTTAGCCAAGCAAGTGATTTCTCTACGGTCTTTAGCAAGGATTGTGGGTCTTCTGGCGGCTTCAATTCAGGCCATCTTCCCGGGCCCTCTGCATTACAGAGCATTGCAGCGCCTGAAGAGACACTATCTACAGAAACGGTTTTCTTACGACCACATGATCGCTCTCTCAGCAGACGCTCAAGGAGAGCTTCAATGGTGGCTAGCGCACATGGAGGCCTGGAATGGCAGAGCCATTTTCGGTGCGGCTCCAGACATTATCATAGAGTCCGACGCCAGTCAGTGGGGCTGGGGCGCAAGGTGTGGAGAGTTCTCCACTGGCGGACGATGGTCTGCAGACGAACTTCAAATGCATATAAATTGTCTCGAGTTACTTGCAGGGTCATTTGCGATACGATCAATCTCACCGCAGAAGAGCAATTGTTGCATCCTCCTTCGGATGGACAATGTATCGGCAGTGCGATACATCAACCATTTGGGAGGGACGAAGTCTCGACTTCTAACCAACATTGCCAGAGAGTTCTGGCATTTCTGCCTCTCCCAAAAGATCAGAGTAATAGCGGAGTATATTCCAGGCAAGAGCAATCAGATTGCAGATTGGAACTCCAGGTTCCTCAGGGACTTCAGCGATTGGAAATTGCACAGCTCAGTGTTCTTACAGATCATGACTATGCGAGGCCCATGTCACCTGGACCTATTTGCCTCTCGCCTGAATTCTCAACTCCCACGATTTTACAGCTGGAGGCCGGAACCCTTGGCGATGGGCACGGACGCCTTTCTTCACCAGTGGGGTCAGGGGAGGAATTATGCGTTCCCACCGTTTGCGCTAATTCCCAGAGTGGCGGCTCAGGTGAGGCGACAGAGAGCTTCACTGGTTTTGGTAACCCCGATGTGGAAAACACAGTCGTGGTTTCCAACACTGCTAGAATTGTCAGTGGATCTTCCAATAATGTTACCCTCCTTTCCGTTGATTCTCCAGGACCCAGTGGGCTCCCCGCACCCATTGGTCCTGCAGAATCAACTTCCTCTCATGGTATGGACGATATCGGGAGACATGACCGCATTGAAGGACTTTCATCGGCGGCTGCCGAATTTATTCAGCAAGCTTGGGCTCCATCCACCCGCAAAAGATATTCTGCATCATGGAAACGATGGGTGGGTTGGTGCCTTCGACGACAGGTGGATCCCGTGGGATCCGATTTAAAAGGTTCTTAATTTTTTGTCTGAATGTGCTAATCAAGGTTTATCATATAGGACAGTGAATAATTTCAGATCAGCGTTATCTGCGGGACATGATCATATTGATGGGAAACCTGTGGGTGTTCATCCGTTGGTTTGTAAACTATTAAAATGTATCAGAGTGAGCCGACCTCCCAGGCCTAGATATAATACGTTATGGGACGTCTCCAAGGTGTTGAATTTATTGGAAACATGGCCAGATAATGGAGATCTGTCATTAAAGCAGTTGTCAGCAAAACTTACAATGTTATTATGCCTCATTTCATGTCGTAGAGTGTCTGATGTGCATGCTTTGGATTTAGCCAGTAGGATTTTTTCTCCCCAGGGTGTTTCGTTTGTCATTTCCAGGAGGACAAAGACGATGTCCCGTTCAGTTGAGTATCCTGCTTTTCCTCATAACGAGAAGTTATGTGTGCTAAAATGTTTAAAGATGTATGAAGAACGTACTGTGAGTCATAGGAGTGATCCTTTAGGACCTTTATTGTTAGCAATTCAGAAACCCTTCAAACCTGTTTCTGCGGCCACCTTGGCCAGGTGGGTCCGTTGGGTAATGGCAGAAGCTGGTATTGACATCTCTGTTTTTGGTGCGCATTCTGCAAGAGGCGCAATGGCGACTAAAGCATATATAATGGGTTCTCGCCTTGAAGACATTCTTAAGGCCGCAGATTGGTCTTCAGATTCAGTGTTTAAAGTGTTTTATTATAAACTAATTTCTCATGTTTCTTCTGTGGTTGTTGGTCAGCTTTGAACCAGCATAATCTGAGCCTCCGGTCCTGCCATAGAATACAACATTTTCCAGCATTCGCGACAAGAATTTTTGATTCTATTAAGGACACGGAGGCGAGGATTATCCCACCCAGTGGGACAGGTAAGAATGCAACTGATAGTTGTTATATTGATATTACCTGTATGTTTTCCCTCCCTTTGATTTTCTAGGGTTACAATACTCTATATTTACAGTTGTTTCTGCTTACAGGAACAGATTTGAAACAGATTTGATTCTGCGTTGCGACAGAACTGGATGGTCTGCGCCTGAGATGTCGGTTTCCCGTTGGAAACGAATGGTTCATGCTCTCCGTTGAGAGTCAAGATGGTTCTGCATATGTTTAACTTTGGACTTTTCAGCTGCGTTTTGCAAAGAAAGAGGCAGTCAAGATGGTGCCTTGGTAATTTGTATACTGTGGACTATGTTCATTGGCTATTGTTGGAGGCGTGGTTCAAAGCCTCTTGGGAAATGTAGTGTGTTACATGTTTTTTTTAATACTTTTTCTCTGTTTTCATTGGCTGCTGTTTGAGTAGTAAAAGAAAGAGAAAGCATAATCCTCGCCTCCGTGTCCTTAATAGAATCAAAAATTCTTTTCGCGAATGCTGGAAAATTTTGTATTGCGCAAGAGGCGCCATAGTCCTCTTTCTATGGTCCTACATGAGACTGCCTGACCACTGCTAGTTTCGGTCGAGACGTAAGAGAATCGGAAGTGAGGTCTGAACACACAGCCGTGATATTCAAACTGAAGAAGCAGGAAAAGGTGTCAGCTTCGCAAGTGCTGTGTGTGAAGAGGGCGAGGCTGACACTGTACTGTCTGCGGAGCATTATCCTGGAGATCGAACCCTTGCCGCAGCCCTCTTCCTTCACAATTTCCTGTTCGCAATTTTCCTTCCAAGACTGATTAAAGGAAAAGGTGAGAGCGCCTGCAAACAACACAGGGTATTATTCTGAGCATGCTCCTGCACCGCACTTGTATCACATCCTTTGCCTGCCTATACTTTGTACCACATCCAAAACGAGTTTTACAGTTTAATCCAGGGGCTGTCCGGTCTGTGATCGAACCCATGCATGCCTACTTGAATTTACCAATTTCTTTGCTCCCTAGATTTTAACTTTCTTTGTATAAATCTGGATGTAAAACGTCTGCAGGAAGTTTTTGGTTCTTATGTTTAGGGTTATCTTTCTATAGGCTAGAAACCACAAATCACACATAATGGGAGCAAAGCTAGTTTGCACATACTCTTCTCCATTATTTTGTACAAAACCACTATTTGGGTGCACAAACACCCCCATATGCCCCACTAAGTATACTTTGTGAGGGTCTTTCTTTTGAACCCATTATTGCCCCGCTGGCATAAATGAACTTGTTAAGATACCATGCAGTAGCCGCTGGGCAACTGAAACTAATACAAGAAATCAAAACCAAATGCAAAAATTCCATGATGTAGCGTCAATCCGGGAATGGGCAGGCACAATGTTGGAAAAACAAAACAGGATCTGAGCTCCAAGTTACTACGGCCCAGCTCCTTGCTGACCCTTGGGCCCAATTACTAGTCATATGGTACTGATGCAGTGGAAACTTTGCACCTGTAAACTCTGGTACCTTGCTTTAAAACCTCGCCAGTACCATGTAATTACAAATGAAACCAAATAGAATGAGGAATAACTGCATGGAACCTGATTTACCAGCCTGAATACTGCACAGAATTTACAATACTGAGGTGCTAAATGCACATCCTTATCACCTAAATGTGTGCTGAGAGTCCGGTACAACATGGGGGGTGGGGTGAAAGAGGAGAATGATGCCGTGCAAGGGGAGGCATTACATGCTTCCCGGTACCTTTCCTGAGGGTGGTGCTGGTGCTAAATAATGGGTCAAGGCTACAATACAGCCCTTTCCAGTGTAAATTTGCCAGCTGGATTGTCCAGTAAGTAAAACTGGGCTCTGTATTCCTGCACCTGGAAAAATCTGAGAGTGGGCACACTACCAATTTATGACTGAGCAGAGAGAAATTCCAAGCGAGAATTCTGGTCAACTCTTAACCAGCGTGTTAATGTGATCGTACCTTACATGGTTGATCTATATTTCTGATTAGTTATGTACTAGAAATAATATGAGATAGTGTGGATGATTGTCAAATCTGCGTGACAGAGATATAGCTGTACTGTCTGAGACTTGAGCCTTGTAAGGTCTGTGTAACTAGAGTGATAGCTCTGTTGCCCAAAGTAAATATGTTCTGTGGTAATGGTGGATTGCACTGCTGCTGAAGCTCGAGCCTGTAAGGTTTGTGAAACTATATATAGTTTTGCTGTATAAAAGCTGCCACCTATGAGGTATAGTTCTGCTTTCCAAACCGTATGCTTATAGGATCTGTGTAGCCTGAAGGAGAGCTCTTATGTATGATGCACAAGTCTGTGAATTCCGACTCGCCTGAGATTAGCTCTCAGGAGTGGAGAGTGGGCAGGCAATGCATGAGCATGCACTAAAAATGACAAGGTCCCATCTTGCTGACGCTTGGTGTGATCCTGGTATGTTTGATCAGTCATGTAATGGAGCAGTGTAATGTTAAGGATTAGCTTCCTGTATAAGTCCACAGACTGTTACATTAGGTGGTGACTTGAGGGATAGCTTTGCTATATCAGCCCGGAACCTGCATGTTCAGTGTCATCTGATGGGTGGCTCTGCAGTCTAAAGAAAACATCTGTAAGTCTTGTTAGCTTGAGAACTGGCATTGTTAGCTAAAGCCAAAACCAAAGCATGAGAATTAAAAAACGTGATGAATGGAATGCTTGAATTAATCTTAAACTCGGGTAATGACCCTGTCCTGTCTGAAGCTAAAGCATGTTTGTTCTGTAGAACACAATGTGTACTTCTCATGTGTGTTTCCTGATCTTGTGACTTCTGTGTCTCCTAGGGAATAGCACTGTTGCCTAAAGTCAGATCCTGTTTGTCTGTGTGGCCTCAGATATTGCCCTACAGGCAATGTCTCTGAGTGTAATGTCTGTCGAAGCTATGTGATGGCACGGCTCGCAGTGGCTCTGATGTATGCGCGCTGAGTTGCTTGTTACATATCAGCTGCTATCTTTAGCCTGAACTCTAAATTCTGTGTAGCTAGCAATGACCTCCCATCTAAATCATATTTAGCCATATCTGTGTGTGTCTCACAGACGCTTAACCCTATGAGCTATCCCTTTTTGCTGTATTTCTTACACCTTGTATCATCCTGTCACACAGAGGCCAGATGTAGAAATACATTGGGAGTTGCTTTTTCTCTCTTCGTTCTCTTTCTCTTTCAGTCTCTGCCGTCACTCTTCCTCACTCATTTCTTGTTCTGTCTAACTTGCTTCTCTCCTTTCATCAACTTGCATCTATTTCTTAACGCTTCCTCGCCCATCTGTCCTCCTATTTTTCTTTCTATCATTTCTTGCTCAGTTTGCACTCCCTGTCCTCTCCCGCTTTCTTTTCTCTCCCCTATGGTTCCAACTTTCTACCTTTTCAGGCTTCGCCTTGGACTGTTGCACCAGTGCAGCATCACTTCAGCACCAGCGCAGCACCAACTCTGCATCACTCAGCACCACCTGAGCACCAGGACAGAACCACCTGAGCACCACCAAAGCATCACTCAACACCACCAAATCATCACTCAACACCACCAAAGCATCACTCAACACCACCTTAGCATCACTCAGCACCACCTCAGTATCACTGAGTACCACCTGAGAACCACTTCTGCCCAAGCACACCACCACCTCAGTATTACTCAGCACCATCTCAGCATAAGTACAGCACCAAATCAGAGTCAGTGCAGCACCACCTCAGCACCACCACCGCACCATCTCCGCATCAGCACAGCACCACCTCAGCATAGCACCATCTCCGCATCAGTGGACCAGGGGAGCTCCACCTCAGCAGCAATTTAGCACTAACGCAGCACCACTTCAGCATCAGCACAGCACCATCTCAGCACAGCACCAGCTCAACACCACCTGACTACCAGCACTACCTCAGCATCCCTCAGTACTACCTCAGCATCCCTCAGCAACACCTTAGCATCCCTCAGCACTACCTCAGCATCCCTCAGCACTACCTCAGCATCACTCAGCACCACCTCAGTATCACTCAGCACCACCTCAGTATCACTCAGCACCACCTCAGTACTACTCAGCACCACCTCAGTATCACTCAGCACCACCTCAGTATCACTCAGCACCACCTCAGTATCACTCAGCAACACCTCAGTATCACTCAGCATCAGCTGAACAGCACCACCTCAGCATCAGCACAGCACCATCTCGGCATCAACACAGCGCCACCTCCTCATCAGTGCACCACCTCAGCACCATTGCAGCACCAGCGCAGCACTAGTGCAGCACCAGCGCAGCACCACCTCAGCACCAACTCTGCACCACCTCAACACCAGCACTGCACCATCACAGCATCAGCACAGCACCATCTCAGCATCAGCACAGCACCACCTCCGCATCACTGCACCACCACCAGCGCAGCCCACCTCAGCACCAACCCAGCTCCACCTCATCAGCAACTCAGCACACTGCAGCACCACTTCTGCATCAGCGCAGCATCACCTTGCCACAGCACGACCTGAGCACCACCTCACCAGCACCACTTCAGCATCACCCGGCACCACCACAACATCACTCGGCACCACCTCAGCATCACTTGGTACCACTTGAGCACCAGCACAGCACCACAACGTCAGCCTGACTCAGCACCACAACAGCATCACTCAACGCACCTCACCATCAGCACAGCACCACCTCAGCACAGCACCATCTTAGATTCAGCCCAGCACCACCTCCTCATCAGTGCACCCCCACCAAAAGTATTGCAGGACACCCTTAGCACTAGTGCAGCACCACCTCAACATGAGCACAGCACCATCTCGGCATCAGCACAGCACCAACTCGGCAGCAGCACAGCACCACCTCTGCATTAGTGCACCATCACCAGCGCAGCTCCACCTCTACAGCAGTTCAGCACCAATGCAGCACCACTTCAGCATCAGCGCAGCACCATCTCAGCATTGCTCAGACCTCCTGAGCACCAGCTCTGCACCACCTCGGTATCACTCAGCATCCCCTCCACACCAGCACACCACCACCACCTCAGAATCACACAGAACCACCTGAGTATCATTCAGCACCACCTGAGCATCACCTCCGCACCACCACCGCAGCATCACTCGGCATCACCTCAGTCTGTTGATTCTCCCCTAGTGTCCATCCGCTGCTTGTGTTGTAATTCAGGTACTATTTACCAACCTCCACCCTCCCGTTGCTTATGTCCCCCCCCCCAAAAAAAAAAAAACTATAACAAACCAGCATTAAAACAGGCAGGAAGAAGTTGCCAGCATTGCAAGGACAAAAAACTACAAGCTATTTTTATGTTAATTCTTTTTTTTAATAGGGTCATTCAGTTATACATAATGTCTTCTTGGTTATATATAAGGTAACAAAATTGCTTATAACACTTTTTTATTATAACTTTTCAACATGCTGCACAACAGCCGCACTGCTCTACAACATAGCTTAAACACATTGGCAGAGCCAATAGCTATGGCTAAACACTTTTAAGGTCCTAAAGGCGAGACCTATTGGCTATGCCAATGCTTGTTCTCCCAGTGTTTGCAAACAGTGGGAACAAAACCTAAGAAGATAAGAAAATTGAAAGCAGCATGATGGGACAACCAGTGCTGAAGTATTCATAAGTGGCCAGGTAAGCTCACCCACTTATGAACATGTCTCCCATGCCTGTTTGACAGTCTTTGACCCCGAGACCCTTACTTGTCCAGGATTGAGGGGCTAATCACAGTCTCCCCACCTTGGTTAAGGGTGGGGGAGATATTAATGTTCCCCTCTGGCTTTTGCTAAGGGGGGAGGACAATGCAGTGCATGCCCTACCACTTTGCCCAGGAGGGTAAACCACATAAACGTGCTACGGGGCAGGGGCTGGTGTATACGACTGTTCCCCAATCACCTTCACAACCCAACCCCCTTACTGGGTGATGGGGGACATGTCTCAGTTTCCTCTAACCTTTCCGAAGGGCAAGGGAGGATATGCTGACATACCCTCTTGCCTTGTCCAAGGGCAAGCATGGTGGAAATTATCCAACCTCCCTAAATGTGCCTTAGGGCATGTGAGGGCATAAATACAAAAACAATTTAGCGGTTGAAATTCCAACCACCTCGTGCCATGCTACCAATTTGGGACAGTGCACAGAAGTGAGTGAAAGCTCACCTGATCTTACCTGGCACGCAAATTGCAGTGCATCATGGAGCGGGCCTTCTGTTACCTGCCACTCTGCCCTGTTCCCAAATCGGGAACAGGGGCAGTTGACAGGTGACCCTAACCTGCTCCTCTGTGGCCCAGAAAATACTCCAGGCCATGGAGGAGCAGATCATCTGTTATCTGCACTGGGCTCTGTCCTAGACTGGGAACAGGGTGCATTTGTGGGTGACAACTCATTCTGACTGTTAGACCTGACAGCCTTAGGGTGGTCTTCCCCCCAATGTTTTGCCTCTCTCCTCCACTTTTTCTGGCCTCATTTTTGCTGGAATTAGGACTCTGTGCACTTTACCACTGCTAATCAGTGCTAAGGTGGTTGTGTTCTCTCCCCCAAACATCATAATATTAGTTTATCCCCAAATGGCATATTTAATTCACTTATAAGTCCCTAGTAAAGTGCACTACATGTGCCAAGGGCTTGTAAATTAAATGCTACTAGTGGGCATGCAGCGCTTGTTGTGCCACCCACTTAAGTAGCCCTCTAACCATGGCTCAGGCCTGCCATTGCAGAGTCTGTGTATGCAGTTTACACTGCTATGTCGACCTGACAAAACATACCTTTTGCCTGGCCCAAACCTTACCTTTTGATACGAATAAGTCACCCCAAAGGTAGGCCCTGGACAGTCTAAAAGGCGGAACATGTACCTTTAGGTTTTACATGTCCCGATAGTGAAAAACTCTCAAATTCGTTTTTCACTACCCCAAGGCCTATATCTCCGATAGGATGACATTGGGGAGAATTGCCAAATGGGAAGATATAACTGATTCAAGTTTGGTGTCTCTGGAATCACCATTTAAAATCCAAACTTATGGATTTTAAATTGCAATTCTGAAAATTCCACTTTTAGAAAGTTGACGTTTTCTTACGTTTGCCACTTGGTGCCTGCTGCCTGTCTCTGGTCACATCTCTAGTGTGGGTGACAGCTGGACTTTGTGTATTCCCCCTAGACAACCACGCACATTGGGAGATTAGGTGTACCTTGATGGATCATCCTGGCAGGATGGGAAAGAGGAGGTGGACCCAGCCTCACTTATACTTGAATAGGCTATGTCCTGTTCCCCAAACAAGGGGCTGCATACCCCCCTCCCCGTAGTGAGTCTGGAGCCAGGGCAGGAATGGAGGACCTCTGTGCACTTAAAAGGCCTGTCTTTGAAGTCTTCCCCACTTCAAAGGCACCACTCTGTATGCGTGACCTGGCATCTTTTGGCGTGTTTCCCCTGTCTTTTTGCTTTCTGACCTCCTGTTTTTGATGGTATGCTGGACTTTGTTTTTGCTGGTTTAGTGCCTCTACGCACGTTTTCACTGTTAATCAGTGCTAAAGTGCAAGTACTCCTACTGTAAATTGTAATATGATTGGTTCTCCATGATTGGCATATTTAATTTACTCGTCAAGTGCACTGTGTGTGCCCAGGGCCTGTAAATCAAATGTTACTAGTGGGCCTGCACCACTGGTTGTGCCACCCACACAAGTAGCCTTTCAAAGGTGCCTTAGACCTGTCACTGCTGTATCTGCTGTGCAGTTTTTAACTGCCAGATCGACCTGGCAAGTGCACCCACTTGCCAGGCCCAACCTATCCCTTTTACTACATATAAGTCAAAAACACCCCTAAGGTAGGCCCATGGTAGCCCCATGGGCAGGGGGCATTGTATGTGAAAGGTAGGACATGTGCTGGTGCGTTTTGCATGTCCTAATAGTGAAATACTATGCATTTAGTTTTTCACTATTGAAAGGCTGTCTGTCCCATAGGTGATCATTGTAGCTGCCTTGTAACATTTTAGAAATGTAACTTTCAATTGGGACAATATGGAGAAATGGAGTTTAGGTTCCCTGAGCTCAGAATTTAATAACACATCTTTGAGTAAATGTGGTTTTTAAATTGTGTGTTTGAAAATGCCACTTTTAGAAGGTGTAATAGCAACACGGGGTTTGGCCCTAGGCGGCTGGACAGGGCCGTATAATTAACAAAGAAACGAGGTGTCCTAGCTGTCACATTCAAATGCTGTTAAAACAATTTAACGGACTAAAGACCATCAATTCACTTTGATATGGGCTTCAAGCATTTATTTGCTACTTCATTCTGTTAACCTTAATCCACATTTTATCATGGGTCAGGTAAGTGCGGATACGTTTCAATTAGAACAAATTATGCATGTTAAAGCAACAAGTAAGACAAAGACATACAGACTTTGTGATGAGGTAATGTGATGTAACAAACAATACATGAAGAATAATACACAAAAACAATTATCTAAACAATATATCACCAGTCTTACTTCACAAAAGTAGCAGCTACTAGGACATCCTTTAACATCCACATTGTATATCACATTTGAAAAGCTGCTATCCACTAGGGAGACTTCACTTATTCCGGAACCATCAGGATTGGCAAATAAATCCAGCTTCATCCCACCAGCTCATACCATCCCCAAAGAGATTTTGGCATTCGAGCAGGTCGTTCTTTCTACTATTCAAAAACTTGAGCAGAGAAAATCCGGCAGCAAAAACAACCTGACCGGTGCGCAACACAGAGCGATACAAGCCTTGAAGGAAGACGATTCAATAGTCATTAAACAGGCCGATAAAGGGGGAGCGGTGGTGGTATGGCCTAAGGCGATGTATTTAAACAAAGGACACAAGCAGGTCAACAACCTTTCCTGTTACAGACCGACCCACGAGGATCCTTCACGTGAATTTATGGCACATATAAGCCAAATAGTCAAGGCAGCCTTTGAACAGGGGATTGTCGGGACGAAGTAGTATGAATTTTTGATTAAGAAACATCCAAGGACTCCAGTCATTTACTTCCTCCCAAAGATCCATAAGCAATTATCGGAACCTCCGGGGAGGCCGATAGTATCGGGATGCGACTCGATACTGGAACCCATCTCCAAATATGTGTACACATTCCTCAAAGAGTTTTTACCTGAGGTCCCTTCGTATCTACGGGATACCATGGACTTTATTAATAAAGTGGAAGATACCCCCTATGACCAGTCGTGGCAATGGCTTGTTTCCTTCAATGTGGTTTCATTGTATACCCAGATCCCGCAAGACGAAGCACTGGAAGCAATGGAATTCTTTTTAGAATCCAGAACACGACCACAAAGAGTCCCCACGAGTTTCATTCTACAACTGGCTGAAGTGGCACTTAAGAACATTTTCTTCAGGTTTGAGGTGACATTCTACTGGCAAATCAAAGGGACAGCCATGGGTTGTCCCTTTGCTCCAGAGATGGCCGTACTCTATATGGCTAGGTACGAGGACAAATTTGTCTATAGTAATTATCCGTTCATGAGTAATCTTACCCAATGGTATCGTTACATCAATGGTGTTTGGTATCTTTGGTGTGGTACTGAGTTAGAATTAAACAACTTCCACGAGTGGCTCAGCCATCGACATCCAGACATCCAATTCACCTTAACTAAGAGCCAGGCAACACTAACTTTTCTCCACGTTGAGGTCTTTCCCCATCAGAACAAACTTGCCACTACGCTTCACAAAAAGGTGACAGACAAGAATGCCATCCTGCATTATCGCAGTGTCCACCCCAGGAACCTTAAAGACAACCTTCCTTATGGGCAACTACTTAGGACCCGACTGAACTGTTCCTGCAATGATGACTTCCAAATACATGGGGAGGCGTTCGGTGAGCAGATGAAGGAACGGGGGTACCCCAAAAAACTGCTGAAACATGCATTCAAACAGGCATGGTGTACACCAAGAGAGTCTTTATCCATCAAAAAAGTCAAACCCAAGATGTAGAAGTTGGTGTGTGCTCGACATACGGACCACACACTAATGCATTCCGGTCAATCATGCCGAAGAATTGGCACCTTGTACAGAATTCTGACCTTGGGTTTGATGTCCCTCTCTTCGCTATGAAGAAGATTATGAGCATTGGACAAAGGATTGTAAGAGCAGACTTACCCCCTTCCAACAGAAAAAAAGATCTCAGAACACTGTTCAATATGAAGCCGTTGAAGGGCCATCATAAATGTGTTACCTGTACTAGTTGCAAGTAACACGATAGTGGGTACTGACTTCATACACGATGACATTAAGTGGACAAGGAAACACTTCTCTAACTGCAAGACAAAAAATGTCATATATGCAATTGTTTGTCCCTGCCCAAGAATTTACATTGGCAAAACAAAGCAAGAGATTCGTCAACGCGTAGCGCAGCACCGATCAAGGATTAAAAATAAAGTTGCAACAGCACCTATGGTGAACCACTTTAATGACTCCAATCATCATGAACTTGAGTTTAAATGGACTGTGCTATCGGTCATTAAACCATCATCAAGAGGTGGCGACACTGAAGCTTCACTGTTAAGGAAGGAAGCCTATATGATAGCCCATTTCAATAGTATTACCAAAGGATTGAATGAACTGTCAGAAATAGGTTGATGTTGAAACATCAATAACAGTTCCAGTTCAGGATTTTCTTTCCCCGTATGCACTTAGCTCAATCAAACCAACCTATGGAAGCATGCCCACAAATCTGACCACCTATGTACACATAAGCTTTGAAAAACCTCTATTATTTATCCTTTCCTTGGATATGATTTGCTTTTAGATCGATACGCAGCATTGACATTTGTCGAGTTCGCTTTCAAAATCCCAACAAACTCACTTAACAAGAATGCAATGGGACTAGGACATTCTTAAAATACTCAGTGACCCGGAAGTGTTTCCGAGTGAGAAACCGGGAATGCAACACAGATAGACGCCTTACACACTGCTGAATACAACTAAGATTATGCGATCTCTCACTACACGGATGCGCTAAATTCTCTTATTGCAGAATGAGACACACGCTGACACTTCCTTTTTCGTTTACACAGAGAGATGTGATGCGGTCTGTTTCTGTGCGAACTGAAAAGGAAGCAAGCCTTTTTTCCGCTCTATGAAGGATGGTGCAGCGCAGCCCCCTTTTGAGTCATACTTACAGCCACTGGTAATCATTTAATCGACTGCAAGCTATAGAGAAGCTTTAATGAAAACATCGCCGGCTCAGCGAAAGTAAGTGTCGTTTCTTGCTCCTTAAGCGACAAAGTAACTAAATACCAAAATTAGGTACACAACTGATGTAGCACTTATTTCTATTTATAGATTGTGCCTCCAAAGTCTAACTCGGCTTCCATTTAATCGGCAGCAAGCATTTCTAAATCTTTAGTAAAAGGACCGCCGGATCAGCGCAAGTAAGTGCCTTTTCTTGTCTCTCTGGCTACAAAGTATCAACATTCACCAATTCATGCACATGACTGATGGTAGATTCACTTTCATTTTAGAGTGTGCCATCCACACACTAACTTGGCTTTTCTTGCCTGCAGCGTGCGAAACTATGTTTCTATTTAATCAGGTACTTTTGAGGAATTTGTCCCGCAATTTGAATATTTGGGAAGTTTAGAGTCCCTTCTCATGCATAATTCATACCCCCTCTTTCCTCAGATAAATCAGTCCACGCCCTGAAGAGAATCCCGCAAACCACCTTGGGAATCGAAACGCATCGGTATTACACAACGTGGGGACTTTCGCATTTAATGAAGTCTTCCCTAGTAGAAATGTTATTTGAATTGTCCCACTACTGGGTCCAATGGTTTATTTTCCCCGTGGATAGCAGCTTTTCAAATGTGATATACAATGTGGATGTTAAAGGATGTCCTAGTAGCTGCTACTTTTGTGACGTAAGACTGGTGATATATTGTTTAGATAATTGTTTTTGTGTATTATTCTACATGTATTGTTTGTTACATCACATTACCTCATCACTAAGACACTATTTAATTTGTATCATACACCTTTGAAGATGATGAAATGGGGAGGTTCAAATGATGGGAGATGTTTTCGGTGTGCGATGGAGAGGAGGATATCACCCATATAGCTTTTGGGTGTATGCATTTAAATCAATGGAAGAGACATATTGAGGGCTTTTTATCGGAGATTACGGGGGTTAATGTACAGATAACGATGGATATAATGCTTACAGGAGTTGGGGACTCCCTCAAATCGGGGGAAGTGTGCTATCCATTTAGATACTTGATATTTATAGCAGTGGCGGTAGCTAGGCTATGTGTAGCGTCATTCTGGCTGCAACAGGAAGTCCCTTCTTTTGAAATGTGGTGGGCCAAATTCTATAATATTTTTAATTTGGAAACTAGTTTATATTCTCTGAAATCAATGAAAAAACAAAAATTGGGTATTCAGATATGGGGGCCTATAATGGAGCATATGAAATAAGAAAGTTATATAAGGGATATTATCATGTACTGGTTTGTCTGATTGTTTAGTTATTGTCTTATTATTGTGTATATATGGTATGGCTCTTTGAGGGCTTATGTATACATGTAATTGATTTTGATTGTTATCTGTTATGGATTGAATACAAATTTTCAAAAACAAAAAACATTACCTCATCACAAAGTCTGTATGTCTTTGTCTTATTTGTTGCTTTAACATGCATAATTTGTTCTAATTGAAACGTATCCGCACTTACCTGACCATTGATAAAATGTGGATTAAGGTTAACAGAATGAAGTAGCAAATAAATGCTTGAAGCCCATATCAAATTGAATTGATGGTCTTTAGTCTGTTAAATTGTTTTAACAGCATTTGAATGTGACGGCTAGGACACCTCTTTTCTTTGTTACTTTTAGAAGGTGGGCATTTTCTTGCTAAACCATCCTATGTGCCTCTGCCTGCTTGTGGATTCACCGTCTGGTTTTAGATTGGCAAGGGCTGTTCATGCATTCACTTCAGACACTCACATAAAGGGAGTTGAGGTGTGTCCTGCATATGCTGATGGGCTATCGTTGGCTAGAGTGGTGGGAGGAGTTGTCACTGATACCTGAATAGGCTATGGCTGCTCTACACAATGCTGTTGCCACCTCCTAAAGTGTGCTGGACCAAGGAGGACAGAACTGGTTTTGCTGAGCCAGAGAGACTTTCTGAACCAAGACTTCAAAGGGAAAAAGGGGTATAAGTATTAGACCTAAACCTCAGAACTTTAGAACTCTTTTGGACTAAGGAACCTGCTAAGAAGAAGAGCTGGAAGAGCTGCCAGGAGGAGTACTGCCCCTTTGCTGTGTGTTGCTTTGTTGGGTTGGCCTGCAGTTGCTGCTTCTGTCTTGGGCAGTAAAAGGACTAGGCTGAACTTTCTACAACGTATTTCCCTGAGTTTCTCCAACAGCTTGAAGTAGAGCTTGCCCCCTGTTCAAGAAGTCTCAGGACCAGCAAAGACTTCAAGATCATCTGCTACCAGCACTGGGAACTGTGTGTTTTGGGCTGCAACAGAAGAAAAACCACAGTGATGCCGTCAACGACGCTGCTGGCGGCTCTGTGACCTGAAGGCCCTGCAGAGAGAATCGCCCCGTAACCCTGCTTTCACCAATGCCGCCACCTGCCTCCGCCACCGAGCCGCTGCTTGCACCGTGACCTGATGGCACCACACTTCACACCACCTTGCTTCATATCTCCACCATGGTATCCCTGATGACGACGCTCCATGCTGACGCCACTGCCTGCACCGTGGTCTGGGGGCACCGCTCGTAAGTTACTCGATGCACCACCTTGTCCCACACCACAGCCTTGGCCTGTCTGCGCCATTGACTCCAGACTGTCAACTGACGCTGCTGCTTGCACCGCGATCTGTGGGTCCGCCACACCACATTGCCCGATCTCACACCGCAGCCTTGGGTCTATTGATGACAGCGCTTCAGCAACGACAACGCCGTTGCCTGCCCTGTGACCTGTGAGCACCACGACGAACACTTCCCTACTTCGCACCACAGCCCTGGTCTCACCTACAATGCTGCAAACCGTCACTGAGCCACTGCCTGCACCATGACCGGAGGGCACCGCATTCCACGCGCTCCACTTCACCGCTGCCCCGACGCCACTAGCACTCATGACTTCAACCGCACGGAGTTCGATCTGCACCACGTGTGACTTCAAGGGCCCGATGACTCCTGCACCGACCTCTGAAACCTACGGCTGTCGACGCCTGCCGATGCAGATGACGCAGGATCTTTGGATCTCATTGCAAGGTCCCCGACGCCCCGCATTTCCAAGGTACTGTTTGCGGATCTTCCCGACACTGTAGCTGTCCGCGACCTCGTGGTCGGCTTCAACCGTTGGATTTGTTTGTTCACGATGCCATGATAGCCCCAGACAGAGCTATCGACTTCAAGGGACTGTATTTTAAGTCTATTCTTGCAAAATTCATATCTTTATTACTGTATGTTGGATTTTTATCATTTTGGTCTTGTTTTACACAGATAAATATTGGCTATTTTTCTAAAACTGGTGTGGTGTCCTTTTGTAGTGTTTTCACTGTATTACTGTGTGTTATGTGCAAGTACTTTACACATTGCCTCTGAGATAAGCCTGACTGCTCGTGCCAAGCTACCAAGGGGGTGAGCAGGGGTTATTTTAGAAGTGTAATCCCCTTACCCTGACTAGAAGGAAGGGTCCCTACTTGGACAAGGTACAAACCTGCCAACTAGAGACCCCCATTTCTAGCAGGGTATAAGTACTGGACCTCAGAAACCACCACTTCAGTACACTTTTGGGCCTGTGAATACTCTGCCAGGAAGAAAGATTGCTCTGCTGCTGAAGTACTGCCACTCTGCTGCACTGCTGCTTTGCTGGACTCTTGCTTTGATGAACTGCCGGTGTGCTGCCCTCCTGCCTGGGTGAGAAGGACTGAACATGCATCACTTGACCCCAGAACCCAGAGTGACTCCAAGGGCTTACTGGCTGGCCTCCTGATCTGAAGACTCAGTTAACTAAAAGACTCTCATCCCCTGTACCTGGACTCTGCCATCTCTGAGTCTACCCTGCCACGTGGTGCAACCCAAGTCTTGGTCCCTTGGAAGTGGGCCTAAGATGCTTGTCAGTGGAACCAATGCATTTTCTCTGCTGAGCGATGAAACCCAGACCAGAACCGAAGCATTGCCGCTGTTGCGTGGTTGGGACCCATCGTAAATGACTTGCATTGCCACTGCCTTCTGCATCTGTGGCCAACGAATCGCCTTCATAACCGCCACTGCACAACGCTTTTTCCGGGGAAGGCTCCTCGCATCCCTTGCTGAAACTCCACATCGCAGCTTCACTGTTCATTGGAACCGACGCATTACCTCGGATGCCTGACGCATCTTTGACGCACATTCACGCAATGCTCGCAACCAGGATTAAGGTACTTTGTTCAGCTGGCCTAACTGGGCCCCTGTAGTCGGCCCGCACCCCATCACAGTTGGCCTGAACTTGTCATTATGTCCTGGTCCAGCGCAACCAGATGTCCCCAATAGCACATTTTGCTTATATGCACTATTTTACTTAGAAACTTTGAAATTCAATATCTCCAGTTCTACTAATTTGATTTTTGCCATTTTGGTCTTGTTTTATTTAGTAAATTAAGCTCTATGTTCTAGCCTGGTGTGGAATCTTTTTGTGTGGTGTTTTCACTGTTTTACTGTTCGAAGTGTCGCACAAATATTTTACACATTGCCTCCAAAGTTAATCCTGACTGCTCTGTGCCAAGCTACCAGAGGGTGAGCACAAGTTAATTTAGGGCATGCCTGCTTCTTACTCAGAATAGGATTGTGGTTGTTGCTTGACTAGGGCTCATACTAAAGTCAACCCTCAACCCGATTTCTAACACTGACCGACTCCTCCGAGGCCTGCACAATGCTGTGGGCGACTGACCAGCACATCAGCTGGCACCCACACCTGCGCCCTGTTCCCCAATTTAGAGCAGGAGGCAGTTGAGGATGTTAGGTCGCCTGCTCAACCACTCTTTTGTTTTTTCTTTTTTGTAGTCCACTTACCCTTTTGACAGGTTAGGGTGCAGAGGGCATCGTTTTTCCATCTTGACTTTTGCAAGATGAGGTATTATATGGGCACACACACCAGCATTGCATTTGGCGAGGCAGGGGTAGTGTTAAAACATTAAAGAAGATACCCAATCCTTGTGTGATGGAAGCTTGTAATTCCCCTTCCCAGGGGGCTTAATCTAAACAGCTCTAAACCCACTCCCCGAGCATAATTTTTTTAAATCTTTCCTTTTGAATATGAATACCAATAAATTCATTTTTTTTTTTTAACTGAGCATGGGAATTGTGAGGTGTAAAAAAATGTATCCCAGGCCTCAATTTTTTAAACAGCTCTCTTTATGTTCTCAAATATCATGAGTGGTTTAAAAAAATAAATGTTACCCAGGTAGAGAGGGGATTCATGTAATTTGCCCATGTTGAGGGGGTATTAAGGGTTACACAAAGGGGTTGCAAAGAAGGTGGAGCTCAATTGAAGGTAAGAGTCTACAGGGAGGTCGTAGTTTACGGTGTCATATAGGGGTTCTATGGGAGGATGGCACACATGACAACATGATCATCTTCAGTGTGCCGGGTCAACATACAGGGGAGGCGGGGATACATACAGGTCCTTTAGTAGTATAGGGGCATGACTCCCAGTGTTGAGGGAGGTCCACACACAGGGGGGCATATGGGGGAGGTCAGGGGATCAATGAAGTTCCCCTCAAATCCTCTGTGTCCCCTGCCTGCCTTGCAGTTGTAAGGCAGATGTGGGCACACAGAGGATTGGAGAGGCACTCCGTGACCAACCAGAGATTGGGCAGGGTGTCACACAGGTGCTGTCCAGGAAACAGGGGCACAGATAAGGGCTGCCGGGGTTGGGGCTCAAATAGTGGTGCCAGGGGCTAGGCAGAGTGCTACTCTAATGTGGATTGAGGAGGTGGAGGCTCAAAGTGGGGAGCTGCAGTGGTGGAGTACATATTGGGACTGATGTTAGTAAGGGGCCACAAAGACTGGGTGCAGAGCAGGTGGGGGCACAAATAAGGAATGCTGGGGCAGAGGGGCACACAGTGGACCAGCACAACTTTGGCATGGCTGCATATGGCAGCAGGAGAGCAGCAATCAAGAAGCGGATATACAGGTGAGGAAGGGACACACAAAGTGTGCGCGGGGGTACATCTCCCATCACATACTAACACACTCATAATTAAAGCTTGTGTGGCCACCATCATACATTCACACAACCAACTTCCTATGCCAACATGGGCAGCATTATATGGCAAGATACACAACTTATGACCCTCATTTCAAGTGGCTTCTGAATTCATAATTAGTTTCCAGTCTATACAGCAGCTGGGTAAGACAAAAGTATGGGCATCAGCAACCAGATAGAGGCTACACGAGCATTGTTTTGGTATCCTGTTTCCCTTCCTTTCTAGTGTGCTCCAAAGTGCTATATGTAAGCTCAGCAGACCTGTCAAGTAGGATTTGACACTGAAGCAGTACTTGATACAATAGTGTCAAAAGGATGCTCACAACCCCACCCTGCATATTCTATCGGATTCAGAAGAGTCATATCTGACATTTCAGGTTAGTCTATTGTTGGCTCTTGGAGGGCACTTCACATCTTATTCACACTTGCTCAAATGATAATTACTGGCTGGTAGAAGTAAGAGAGCAAATGCAAATTTAGCCTCCAGTACCTTCAGGCATGGAAACTTTAACTTTCTAAAAGTGACTTTTCCTTCATATTTAATAGAAATCTAGCTTCATAATTGAATTGTATTTTAAATAAATAATAAAAATAACTGTTCAATTATTTTTCTAGCTCGTCCCATTCCCAAGATACAATATTTAAGATTTTTAAACTGCACTCTGGTTTTCTATATAGGACAGCTAGGCCTGCCACAGTCAAAATAGCTTTTGGGTGCTTGTCACTATAAGGACATGTTAACATTAAGGGCCTGATTTATATCTTGCCAGACAGGTTACTCTGTCACAACGGTGATGGATATCCCGTCCGCCAAAATATATAAATCCCCTTCTATCCTATGGGACTTATGTTTCAGCAGACGGGATATCCATCACCATTGCACAGGAGTAACCTGTCCGTCAAGATCTAAATCAGGCCCAATGTTTCTACATGTCCTAGTTTTAAATACTATGCATTCTGCCTTGTGGGTGACAGGGCCTACCTAGAGGTTACTTATTAATATTTGAAAAGGATGGTGCTCCTCTGTGGCTCATGTCTACGGTTGGGGCGACAAAAACGGTAAACTGCTTCATAATTTGGTCTCCTATCCCAGGGCCAATAGAATTATTCCTGAAATCCGAGATGCCGCTGGTACCCATCATTGTACTTCGTCGGCTATCGCCCAGGCTTTCGCGGGTTACTATGCTCAGCTTTATTCAGCCCGGCCCCCTGATGCCTCTCTGACCAACCTCTTGGATCGAGCGGGGGTTCATCTCCCTTGTCTAGCCCAGGCCGACTCAGCGGACCTCGATCTTCCCTTTACCCCAGAGGAGATCCAAGGCGCTATCTCCCTAATGAACCCTGGGAAGACGCCAGGGCCCGATGGGTTTCCACAGGAATACTACGCGACGTACCGAGACCTGTTAGTCCCTCACCTGGTTGACCTCTTCCACCACGTGGTAGAGATGGGCTCTTTCCCTCCGGAGACTGACGTAGCCACTATAATGGTCATTCCGAAAACCCAACCGACTTCCCTTTCCTGCGCGGACTACCGCCCGATTTCTCTTATTAACACTGAAATAAAAATTTTCGCCACAGCTTTGGCGCAACGTCTTCGCCTCTTGCTGCACGAACTGATCCATCCGGATCAGTGCAGCTTCATGCCTGCTCGCGGCACTCGGCAATGTATACGGCGCCTCCATCTTGCCTTGGCCCACCGCCACCTGCTCACCCCATATTTGGCCCTGTTGCTAATCGACTTCGAAAAGGCCTTCGATACGGTGGACTGGTCCTACTTAGAGGATGTTCTGGCCATGATGGGCTTTGGCCCCCACTTTCGGCGTTTCATCCGCGTCTTGTACTCGAGCCTTAAGGCAAGGGTCCTGACCAACGGTGCCTTCTCAGCAGCGTTCCCCATCCGAAGAGGCACCCGTCAGGGATGCCCCCTTTTGCCGCTCTTATTCGCGCTTGCGATGGAGCCGCTGGCGTGTCTCATACGCAGTGATCCCCGAATCCAAGGGTGGCCCTGGGACCCCCATCAGATTGACAAAATTGCTCTCTACGCGGACGACGTTCTGCTTTTCTCGGCTGACCCGGAGAACTCCGGCCCACGTTGTCTGGAGGTGCTTCGGACCTTTGAGAGTGTCTCGGGTCTGCGGCTCAACCCAGCAAAGTCCACCTTAGTCCCCCTTCACCCCTCAAGAGCCTGCTTTGATTGGCAGTCTACCATCCCCTTGCGGAGGCAATCATTTAAATATCTGGGGATCTGGATAACTTTGCTTCCTGAACTGGAGTGGGCCCTTAACCTCACACCCCTGGTCACGAAAGCCAAATCCGATCTTAAACGCTGGCAGTCCCTTCCGCTTAACCCCCTTGGGAGAGGGGCACTTTTTAAAATGATGATTCTTCCCTGCTTTTTATATATCCTTCAAAACATCACCTTTCACCTCTCGGGTAGCTGGTTTCGAGAGTTTGACGGGGCAATTACTAAGTTTCTGTGGGGAAATGGGAGACCACGTCTGGCCATGGCCCGCTGTCGGATACCTCCCTTTGATGGGGGTATGGGAGTGACCAACCTTCACCTCTACTATCTGGCCACCCGACTCATTGTTGTCCACGACTGGTTCGCTGGAGGCTGGTCTGATCCGGCATATCGGACCGAGCTCAGAAATATAGATTTCCCACGGGTTCTAGCCTACCTGTACGGGACCCGCAGACCATTCCGACTATCACCAGAGCGGTCCTAACGGCATGGCGCTCTGCCCAGCGCTACACGCACTGGGATAAAAAACTCACTCAACACACGCCTCTGTAGCACGGCACGTGGCTACGCGAAACATCGACTCTCCGAGGGTTTCAACAGTGGGACCAGATCAGGATTACACTCCTTGGGGACGTTTGGGTGGGGGATCACATGCGGGCCTTTTCTGATCTGCAGCAGCGCTACTCCCTTCTCACTACTCAATTTTATAAATACCTGCAACTCCGCCACACCCTTACTGCACATGTTTCGCCAGGCACCTCACTCCCTGAATTTAGTCCGTTGGAAGCCCAGGTCATGATGGGCAACCTGGGTAGAGGGGGAGTGTCGTGGATATACCGCTCCCTAGTGAATAATTGCTCCGTCACCTTAGATGCGCTGCGAACCCGTTGGGAGGGCTGGCTGGGTCCCCTAGATGAGGCAGACTGGCGGGACGCCTTGATGGCTCCCAAAACCCTGACGTCCTCCTCCAAACTATGCCTCATTCAACTTTACTCCCTCCACACGGCATACCTCACCCCTGCACGCCTGCACAGGGCGTGTCTGCGCCCCTCACCAGACTGCATGCGTTGTGGCCAAGCCCCGCCTGATTTCTACCACATGATCTGGCAATGCCCTGGTCTCGCCTCCTTCTGGGCGGGGGTATAATCTGAACTCGCACACACTCTGGGGTGGCAGGTCCCTCACGATCCCTTACGCCTCCTCCTAGGGGTATTTGATGGCCTGGACGGCTCTCGAGCCGACAAGCGCTTCTTGGGCACGGCGGTGGCCAAGCGAGATATCGCAGCGGCCTGGTCACAGGCCAAGCCTCCCACTATACGTAAATGGCGTCGAGGGGTGGACTGGTGTGCGGCCCAAGAGGAACCCCTCTTCGAGGCCCGAGGGTGTCCTGAAAAGTTCGAGAAAGTGTGGGGCAAATGGTTAAACATGCTGTTTTGAATTTTATGCTCGTCTTTCGCTTGTATTATTGCTCCTTTTCTTCATATGGAACGGCTTATTCAAAGACCTTATATTTAACTCAGTCCTCCTGCTGTCTGCTGATGATGGACATTGATGTACCGTGTATTCCTCTGCTGTTCTTATATGTTTTGTTTCTACAAATGCTAATAAAAATTGATTATCAAAATAAAATATTTGAAAAGGAGGTTTTGACCTGTCAAAAGGGTATAGTTTGTTAGGTAGCATTGCAGTGTTTAATTGCCACAGTGAGGCTATTAAGATAGGCTTTAAGCCATGGTTTGCACTGCCACTATATTGGATGGCAACATAGGTGCTGCAGTCCACTAGTGACATTAAACTTACAGACCCTGGGCACATTATGTGTCATTTACTAGAGACTTATATGTAAGTTAAATATACCAATTAGGAATATGCCAATTCAACCATGTTTGAAGGGGGAAGGAGCACAGGAACGGTAGTTCTGGTTAGCAGGGGAACAGTGCACAGAGTTCTAAAGCCACCAAAATATAGGGTTCAGCTGTCGTGTAGTTCCTATAAACCTATATAGGATCTGGGCGTTTAGACAACATAGACTGTGAGATTGGTGTCCAGACTGATTCCAGACACCCCCACCGGGTATGTTCGCCTGTATACCAGCTAGCTCACAGTGCCACTGTAAACTCCTCTTACCAAGGAGCAAATAGTTCTTGGCAACTATTGAACATGACAACCCTGTCCCATCAGGGATCGTGGAAACAGTATAGTACTTTTCTCTCAGTCACTCGTGCTCACTTTGTCTCAGAGAGATATACAGAATAAACGGTGGGGACGTTTTCAATAAGCATTTATTGAACCAGCATCATTCTAGTGAAAAATAGGTGTGCTGAAACAACCATAAGACAGAAACAGATATAAATGTTTATAATCACCAACAGAGTAAATGGATGGTAGATTCCTACATAGTGCTAAAACAATGAATACAGGCAGGTATAAAAATACATGACAATAGTAATGCGTACTCCTACTATGCAACCCTAACTAGATGTAGCTAAGTGTACCTAGCATGTGTGTAGGTGTAGAGCCAAGAATCCCCCTAGGCTGAGGCCAACCCCATTATCTGAAGTGAGAGAATGTGGGACCCTGTCTTGGTCTCGAGATGGACACCCCGCGAGGGATATCAGACCACTGCGAGCTGGAGTGTCTGCGTGCAGGAACCTCAACGTCTCGCGTCAGTGTGTCAGCATGGAAATTTTTCTCCTCTGCCTACCCTGGAAAAGATGTGGTGTATATATACCCAAAAGGTACCCTCAGGGGATTCTACTTTGCTGTGTCATGTCGGCCGAGGATGACGGAAGGGATGGCCCTTATACATAGTTATTATGCAGAAGATGGTAATCCTGCTGTGATTCTGAGTATCCTCATGCATAATTAATGAGACTAATTTTCGGGGAAAACCACACAACATTTATGCAGTGCTTAATTAGGTAAAATGTCAATACAAAAAACCGTTGTGTAGTACAATGGTACGGTAAATGTAGGTGAAGGGTCAGGTGACTACTCAAGCCTATATTGGAGTACCCTACAAAACATAACAAGCAAGAGGCAAGAAATCTGGGATGAACACACAGAAAAATCAGATTCCCTACATGTGGGACCAGCACATCTTTTAACTTTCTCCCAGAGATTTTGACTGCTAAAAACAGGCAAAACCTCTGGGTGAAACTCTAACCAAAGAATTACTGGGAAATAGGACCCGCAATTGCTGAGTTTCTGGTTTTTCCTCATTACTAAGGGGACCCTCTTGTTCCAAATCATAATGGCTGGTATTTTCTCACCACTAGAGTTAACAGTGTGGGGGTGTGAAAAATCCGGGCCACTCATAAGTAGGGCTTATATGTCCAAACACCCTCTATCATAGGTCCACAACACCGCCATCATACACTGACACGCCCACAACCATACTTACACACAGCCAACATCCTATACCTGAAACACTCCCATCATAGATCTGAACAATTCCTATAAAAGGCACAATAATGCCCTACAATTCCCTAAATAAATAAAGCTTTTTTCACCAGAAGTCTTAACACCACAAGGTTGCAGGATATATGCTGGTGGATGACATACCAGTTCCACACTGGTACAAGTGGTAATGCTCAGTTTGGCTAACCTTGCCTAGTTTTATATGCACTCCTGACCTAACTCAGCTACTCATTGGAATACAATATATTGTACTTTAATGGCATGACAAGCCAGACGTGTTTTGTCAAAGTAAATGCAGCAGCCATTTCAATTTCTTGTTTTAAATTCATGTTGTTTGAAGTACTTTGACTTTTTGGGGATTTTCTTAGCTGAATTTTAACTAGTCACAACTTGGCTACAACATAATGAAATAAAAATTAATAGTATCTTGTCCCCTAGTCCATAGTATTCATTCATCCTTGTCTTTTTTTAACAATTCTGTTTATGGACTTTTCCATATATAAACAGCTAATAGAAAACACCTGCTGCACAAGGGATACAGTTTGGAGTTGAACTCCTCTCCATGCGCTGTAGGTGGTGTGGGGTCAGGTAAATGCAATGGAGATGCTTAAATTGAATCAGCTAAAAACATGCCAAGATTGCAGCTTCTCGCGGACTCATTTATGCCATTGTCCATTCAAGGTTATCAAGTGGGTCAAGGTCTCACTCCCATTTGTTCTTCAGGTCTTGGAAGGAGTCCCGTGTACTGATAACCAACATTTTATGCATGGTGGAAATTTGGCCACGCTTTGGAAGATGAGACGTCATCAGTTCGGCTTCTAGAGGGGTGTTGTCTGCAAGGTCTATGGTGTTTCAAAGATAAGGGCTAAGTGAGTGTCTAAGCTGTAAGTAATGAAAACATTGAGCTGTCTCAAAACCAAATTTATTCTGGAGTTCTCCAAAGGATTTCATTCATTCACCATTCTTAAATTACAAAAAAGCCCATAATTGATTTGATAGCATTCAATGTAAAGGTTCATGTTTCCTACTCAGTGGAGCGTCACATTAAAAATGTGGTGAACATAGGATACATTAAAACCCCTTGTATGAGTATCAAATGGATATTGCTACACATACTACCAAACATTTTCCATATTTTCCATTATGTTATTGTGAAAGACACTATAAAGCCAAAAGGAACGTATTATTTTAAGGAACCCTCTTCATATGCAGCCTGAAGCCTCTTATTGTACACTTTAGTAGTGTTGACTAAAATGTTTTTCCTTCACTCTGCATGGTCATGTCTGCATGTACCAATCTATTCTTTAGGTACCCAGATTGGCATTTAAACAAGGAGTCAAGGTGTGGGATAGATCGGTACACGCAGACATGGCCAGCAGAGAGATGCAGATGCACCAACAAACTACACGTTGGGAATTTTTCGAGTTGGCAATGTAATGCCTGCAAAAATATTCCCAATAGTATTACGAACAGAGAGTAAAGAAAAATACATATTCCATGGATTCAGAAAGTTCAGAACAGGTACATAATGCTTAATTGTTGAGCAGGACAACCATTCAAAACGTATGAACCAATCACTATGTGGTAACTGTAGAGAGATTCCCTTAAAGAATAGAACTGAAATGGATGTATGGTCTACAAATTGATTGTGAGGGTTGAAATGATGACATTGAGGGACTAAGACTAATTTTGTTCTAGGTTTGAGGGCATGAATTTAAGGCAGAAACACTATAGTAATTAGAGCAAAAACATAGTGATTATTGTATTATGTACATCAACTATACTTAAATAGGAAATCTTGAGCCTGATATAGCTAAAATGTTTTACAATTATGACATTATAAGAACATAGTGATAAAAATACAACTGGGTATAGCAAATAAAAATGTATACACTGTTATAACTATTATTTGATATTGTAGCCACATGACATGCACAGTAAATGCTTTGCTGTTAATTTGATGTTTAGATCATGTACAGACTAAGGCAGAGGTCTTTAAACGTTTTTGCATGGACCCCTCCCCCCCCAAGCAAAATGTTTTGAAGTCTCATCCACCTCTGAAACTTTATGGCAAGGATTAAGGCAGGGGGAGCGGCAGGGCTGAGCACAGTGGAAGGGGATTATGAGACCATTTCAGGGGTATTTTTTCTATCGCTCATAATCCATAACAAACATGAGGCTTATGACAGAGCAAATGTATCAAAGAAACACAGAAACTGGCTGCAAAACACTGCTTCCCTTAACTGGGGTGATGTGAGCCCCTCATACAACTGGATGTCAATGCAACTGTACCTAGGGCACTAATGATAGCAGTGGCTCTGAGTAGCAGGCTGTCTCCTGTGCCTCTTACACCATTTCCCCACCATGCCTGGTCATTACTCCAATATTCAAACAGGCTGTCCCTTTCAGAAAAATAATTAGCTTCCACATGTTGCCCCCCATCCCGTCCCTGCTGTGCAGCAAGGGTGCTCTTGGCCCTTATGCTAGCAAGGAAAATGAGCCCCTATGAACCTAAGACAGTCATACCTGTGATGTAGTGGGCCCAACACACCCTTGAGCCCCAATGCCTTTGCACCCGCTTCACTAATGATATATAGCCCATCACGCTCTTGGTCCCCCTGCCACTTCACCTGCTATACTAATGGTAATAATGGCACAAAAATACTAAACAAAAAGCAGGCCCCCACATCTCACCTCCTTCCTCAAGGCATCTCTCTGAGGAAGCTGTCTCTATCCATTTGTAAGTTAAAATATTAGCTCCCACATACTGTCCCCTCCTTTGGGCCATCTCTTAAGACAACATCCATGGACGTCTCTCCTTTATTTTTCTCCTGGGCCAGTACTTTGAGGCCCCAGAGATCCTGACTATCAGGTCTGCATCTGAACCCAACCCTGCTGGCCTCCTCCCTGCCACCCCCTCAACTCACCTCAAAGGACATCTGCATATAAACGGAGGTCAAAGTGGGTCGGATCTTTGGAGACTGATGTGCCCATGTTTTTTAGTTTTACAAAAACTGCAGACTTTTTGTTTAAAAATCCCCGGCTGATTAATGCAGAGTTAAAAATGCCTCTGGCTGAAAATGAAGAAGGTGCCGCAGAGAGAGGGACAGAGAGCTAAAGAAGACCTTCTCACCAGTGTGCCAGTCAACTGAAAGAAATGTAAATGTGAGCAATTGGTTAATCACTAAATGCAAAGGCTGCTCTGGAACCTGTACAGGTTTTATTAATGGAGTTACTTGAAGCTTCATGGTGACAAAGATGTATTCTTTTTGAGAGGTAATGTAAGAGGGTTATCAGCTGAGTTCTGCAATGCATCATTTTAATGGACCCATAAAAACTGTTTGCACTAGGTACAGTCTAATTACATATTGCTAAAGTATATACTTTGAAAGCATTTGTTTTGTCGAAAACACTTAATTGTTTTTTTACAGCCTATCTTTTACTGTGTGTAATACAATTTTAAAATAATGACTTACATATTCACAGTGCTTTCTGTCACATGCTAGGACCGCGTAGCACTATAAATATACAAGTCACTATTCCTCACTGGACCGACCAGGATTAAATTCCGTGACTCTGTGGTCATAAGCACAGACATCTGCAGTGTATTAACCAACTGAGTTTCATAACATAAAAGAGTTAATTTCCCACCAATTAGCTTAACTTGCATTTATTTGTCATTTAAACTGTGTGGGTCAATTTATATGCAGTAACCTGAAAACTAAGGAACAGCAAAATAGTTACAGAATATTTTTTTATTTTCAGACATGTCTTTGACACTGCCACCTCATCACTGATCCCAGTCCCCGAGGCACTCAGGATCACAGTTCCCATGCTTTTTATGCACTTCAGGCAATATTCAGTAATGATAAATTTCTTTATAAATAGGTGTATTTACATTACTGCACACAATGATATGAATGATTCATTGTGTGGTAACTAATTAACGCTTTAAGCTTCATAAAAGAGAGCTTAAGAACTAGAAATACATTTCATTCCCCATCTAGTTTTGTTTGTTTTGTAGTCTCTTTATATAGCGTCAACTCAACCCGAAGGTATCAGAGCGCTTTACATGAGCACTAGTTGCATTACAGACGGGCACATTCATATTTGAGGCAACGGGGAGATTAAGTGATTTGCCCAGAATCACAGGATGCTTGAGCCTCCCGCCAAACTCGAGCCGGGTTCCCCAGCTTCAAGGTCAGCCGCTCTGGCTGTTACGCCATATTGTCTCCCCGACCAGTATGGCGGTGAGTGGGATATCACCAGGCTTCTTAGTTCTCAGTGCAGTCAACGGTGATGGCGTTGGTGACATGGCCCCATCATCACTGTACAACCAATGTAGAGTCACAGCAATGGTGGGTTGCATACATACATTCAAGAAAACAAGAAAATGCCTATTGGAGGTTCTTGTTGTACGGCTGTTTTGTCTAAATTCTTGAATGAGGTGCTGTTCTAACCCAAGATGGGGTGAGAAATATACAAGTTTGGTTTGTTTGTTATGAACAGGTTTGGAAAGGAGCAACTCTATTGTCTGACTTTCCATTGAAAATAAAAAATTTGTTTGCTCATAATTTCGGTGCCATTTGATGAATTTGCTTTGAAACTTTCAGCCGTGGTCCATGCAGGTAACAGTGGTGGGGCGGTGGGGCCGGATAAGAGGGGATTTCGAAGGACGATGCAGAGGGAAAATTAAATAAATAATAAATGTTCCCTCGGCATCGTCCCTCAAAATCCCCCCTTTTCCTGGCCCCACCGCCCGACCGCTGTTACCTGCACAGACCGCGGCTGGAAACTTTCCAATCAGATTGTGCTAGTGGGCACATTTTAGCAGGTCAAGTTGTATGCAAATTTATCTTAATGAGCAATAAAGGTGAGAGTAAAATAGTGAGTGTTTTCCATTTTAACTCCCAAAGTTAAAACTTTGCTCTCCACCCCAGCGGAAACCTCTGAATGGTGTGAAACGAGGGTTGCACTCAAAGGTAGACCGTTGCGTGGTTTAATATTCTTCCGTTCAATAGTTTTTGAGAAGTTAGCGTTACAAAAAGGTGTAGAGCAGACTACAAATCGTTCATTGTAGTGTTGTCTCCTGGCCACTAACTTGCAGATCTTCTACATACTTATAAAACCATGAAGGATCCACAAATTGATTTAAAAAATAAAGACGCAACATTGGACGAGGAAGCATTTGTTCCTGTTTGCCATCCACATGCTGTGAGTGGCTGACCATCACAGAAAGAAATCTCTTGTAGCCCTCATTACCGTATGTGATGAAGTATGCACTGCATTTTGAAAAATATTTTTAAAAACTTGGTATACTGGTGCAGTTTGAACATTCCCTAAAGCCCAGGCCCAGGTGGAAGCCCCAAAATAAACTCTGCACCAAAATTAATTTGTAAAAAGTGGATTTTGTTGCTGGATTCGGGATTCTGGGACAGATTTGCAGATCCTTCTCGGGGTCTCAGGATCTGCAAATCCAGCCATGTTTGCAAATTCTAAAAAAAGGAAAAAATCAATTTGCTAAAGTTCAGCTGTGCATGACCACGCACAGCGGGTATTGGACAGGGGGAGGGTTGGATGCAGTGCAGGGGCATGGTTGAAGGTAGTGTGCAGTAGAGGCTGGGTATAAGAAAGAGGTATTCAGTGTACCATCCCAAAAAAATCACTTGAAATTCCAAATTACATTTTTTTCAATGTTAGGATTTCTCTAGCCCTCAACATAATACGGTATGTTAAAAACCCTTTGAAATTCACTCAAAGACCCAGTTAAAGTAGTTTTGATTATGAAACAAAACCAAAAATAGCCTGAAATTTCCTAGTTATGGTTAGCTCCACAAAACATAACTCACACGCTAAATGCACAGATTATGATCTTGAAAAATGTATTCTAATATGTGAGAACATCTGACAGCACAGCATCATTAAATAGCAATAAATACTCAAACAAAGAAACCATACGTCATGCATAGCTGTCTTATTGATAATGTTAATGGCAACATCATGTCATGTCACCTGAGATAAGTTTTGCCTTTTGTAATGAGCAGCCAAGAGATTAGTATTTTTTTTTAATATTCCAGTCTTTTGGGACATGTGTAGACATATAGTGCTGCCCTCTCCCTTTTATGTTGGCTCTTGGACAATACCTATCTCTTAGTTGTCTTCGCAGAATGACGACATCATAGCCTACACTAAAGTCTTGCAATATGTAAGTGCTCAGATAAGCCTTTAATCAGTGCAATACAAAGGAGGTTAGGCACGGTTCTTTAATCAGGGTCATATTCTAATTATCCTTAATTCATAGGTGTGTGGGTCATGATAGAGGCAAATCATTCGACGGGTGCAGGGCTAACATAGTACTTAAGATAGCAGTTGAGCCTACAGAATTTTGGGGAATAAATAGCATATCTGTAATTTTTATTAAAAAACCTATATCTCATCACTGTATTTTATTCAGTATTTAATACATGGAATCAAAGCATTTTATTGGAGTATTTGAACAATCTAAAGATTTAGGGATTTAGAGTTTGGTAGGGAGGGTAGTTCGTTGCAACGGCAATGACGCACCCTCTCCACCAAACTGAAGGTCTGCCCCTCTCATTTAGAGCCAGGCAGACCTTCATTATGTCGATGGTGGAGACTACTCCATCTCTGCCTCCAACATAAACCTCCAACGGCTGAACAGAGCAAGAGCTGTCGAGGTTTGGCCACCGCCAGGTATAATCTGGTGGTAAGAAGCAGTAAAAACTGCAAAGAAAACACTCATGGTGATGGAGGCATTGTTATTTTTTTTGTTTTCCAAAACAAAATCCTAATTTGGGTTTTTGTTTTGGGAAAATAAAAAAAAACATTGTAAGTTTGCCGTGCTGCTCCGTCATGTTGACAGAGGTGTCCGTCCAACTTACAACGCATTGACAGGAACCCCGTGACGGTGGTTCCTGGCAATGCTAGAGATGTCCATTGGGCCGGCGGACATCTAAATATTTCCCTGACAGGGACTCAATCAGGGTGATGGAGTACTTTACTCCATTGCCCTGATGTAGCAAATTCCCATCCACCAGCCTCTAAATTGGGCACTTAATTTCATAGTGTCTGTAAAAGACAGGCTAGGGACCCCCAGAAGATACAAAGAGCCTTAACTAATTGCCATGACAGAAACTCCTGTTGACCAATTACATATGGTTTTGGGGCATCTCCGATCTGATGTAGAGAGCAAATATTTTGTTTACAGTTGAATCTTGGAAATGGTTATTGAAGGCTAATGTTGCTGTTGCAGGGATTCTGCACAAATACAGAACTATGCGCAGGAAATGGGACCTTGGTGTATAGGGACTGAGTCTTCCCACCACCTTAGTACCCACGAACCCAGGACCGACTAGCTATAGTGTCGCACTTGCTCTCCTACTCATTCACAGAGAAACAAATGACTAGACACCCCAGAACACAACACTCCCAGATCTCTCAGGAATCGTGGTAACAAGACACACCCTTTCGCTCACTCTCTTGTACTCGTCCACAATAAGATCTGACGGAGACATGAAACAGCTTAAAATATTTATTTTAACTAACGTGCCCTAACATGCAGTATGTGTGCCACAACAAGCAGGAATATGCATAGTACAAATATTGACAGCATAGCAGTCAGTCCATAAATCATGAAGGGAGATGTCATCATAAAAAGACAATGGAGAAAAGACTATAGTGCCTAACCTCCCACCCCTTGCTAAGAAGAAGTATTATTATATAATAGAAGATCTCAGGGCTTTATCAGCAGACCCCATACCTTTGCCTATAGATGGTAGATCTACATCATGGGGGCTCTTCTCCCTGGAAAGGTCCCTCTCCAAGTGGGTCTCACCTATTCGTGCACCCCACTAAAAACCCAAGTACGCTGTCCAAACAACAGCTGCATCGGTATGTTTTGTCTAAGGGCTAAGGACTGGCCAGAACAAAATAACAAGGGGCATTGTTGTTCGACTTTGCACATAATGTTCAGTCAAAATCCCAGGAACATGCAGAGAGTGAACACAGCGATGAGTTCTCATGTGAAAGCAGTCATTGAAATTATTGCAAAAATAAAGACGTGTAGTAACGTGCGCGAAAGCAGCAGGAACCCTGCAGCATGCTCATGCTAAGTTAGTGAAAAACGACAATGTCTCTATGGGCCACGTGACATTGCTTATAGTTCATAATTTAACTAGTACAATTTCCTTGTTTGTGTACCTGTAAACGTATAATCTAGTGTCCAAAACCGGCATGGTGAAATTAAATGAAGTTCAAACATCCTTCTGTGGTCCATGCTTGGGAGCTGGCTGAATTTTTGTTCTACCATTGGGCTTGCCCAACTGGTTAAAGCCAATGCTTTTAAGGATCCTCATATTCGTATTTTATCACTTACATAAGTATGTAATGCAATCCTGTGACTTTTAAATCTCACTTCAGTCTCTGTGGCAGGTGCATTAACCGAAAGAGCCGCCTTTTCAGTTGCATATATACATTTTGTGTTTCCTTAGAGAATCAAAAAAACTCTTTGAGGTGTTAAATGTGATTAAACCTGATTCCAACTCATTTACCAGAGAAAGAGCCTCAGCGGACATTTCGTGTTTAACAAAGGCACCTGATTGAGCGGGCAAGCACAATATGGTGGGTGAACACCTGCTGAACAAAGAGGCCTGCTGCAGCAGGCGCGGCGCCCACGCAGGCCCATGTTCTTCCTCCAGTCTACCAAATTAATATCACATTGCTTTTTTCAATATAACACATCGTAAAGTACTCCTTCCCCTGTGTTAAAGAAGTCCCTTTTGAAGGTCAAAGAATAAGTGCCATTTGTATGGTGCAATAATTTGGGGTGCTTGAAATCAGCAAATGACACTCCTTTGCCTTGCAAAGTCTGCTATTTAATCAGAATGCTGATATTTTAAAAGCCTGTCTTTCAAATTTTTCTTGCTTTATCGGTTGCGTAGCTGCCTTTGGTGCAGCAGGTGCAGTGGCACCGAAGCCCAGATGCCTGGGGTGCCCACTGAACCCTGATTATTTCTGTATTTTACAGTTCAAACAGAGGTCACAGGCGTCTTTCCTCACCCTAGGGCCCATGACACATTAGCTGCGCCTGTCAGTTTTATTAGCTAATTGCTTGCACGTTTTGCGGGGCCTATTTACGAAAATTCACACAGCTCAGCAAGTCACTTTGCTGCGCTTTGTGACAGGGAAAGGGCAGGACTGAGCCGTGTTTAGGGCAATATGGCACATTCCTGCCTTTTCCCCTACGCAGGCGCCCTTTTGGCTGCCTAGCAGCAACGCAGGCACCCTTGCACCATGGTGCAAGGGTGCCTGAGTTGCATGCAGGATTGTATTTGGGCAGGAAGGGGCACCTCCCTGCACAGAAACAATCCTGAGAAGCATATTCCTCTTTCTATGTGTGCTGCAGAATGCAGCACACATAAAAAGAGAAAGTAACGAGGAGGAATAAGGATATTTCTCCTCGTTATGTCTCTCCTGGGAAGGCCTATCTTTTTAGCATATTCCCAGGTCTACCAGTTCTGGTAAATTCGGGAATGCACCAAACACCATGGGAGTTGCGTGGGAACACCCACGCAATGCCCATGGAATGCCTTCCTAGGGTAGAGTAAGGCAACGCAGTGATTTGCGCTGCGTTGCCTTACTCCAGATTTATGGAGCACTCAGGGCCACGCAAAGTGGCCTTGTGTGGCTTCATAAATCTTATGTACTACGTTGCGTGGTTCAAACACAATGCAACCATCTCGTAAATAGGCCCTTGGGTGTTTAATAATATTCTGGCATTTGGAGAGTTTGTGATGACTATTGTTTAAGTATGAACTGGTACATTACGGCATCGGCTCAACATCCTGTGAGTCTGGGTAAATCTCTTAATCTCCCCGTGTCCACAAAGACATAAATGTGTTCTTGTGTAATGTAATTGGTGCTCATGTAAAGTGCTCCAATGCCTTTGGTCGAGTTCGAGCTATATAAAACTGCAAAAAAATAAACGAGTTTGTGATATCACTTCCTGTGAAGATGTCCAGCGAATCGACGAGTGTGTGCCGTCACTCAGGTTACACATATTATTTTGGTGAAACTGCGACACAGAGATTACAAACAGTGTGGTCACAAAAGAGTCCATTAATCATTTTTGCACCTATCAGATTCTAAAGCTGTGACATTTAATACTATATGTCACGTGGGACTATGCTTTCCTGGTCTATTACACACACATAGCACACTATACATTACCACCATCAGGTTTTCTCACTCGCAGGATGGGCTACTGTCAATATGGCTGACATCAATAACCATCTGCATGTACGTAATGTGCTGCACAGGTGTCAGACTGAAATCCCACAGCGTAGGCAAGGAGGCTGCATGAATAAAAGCTTGCAAATGACACAGTGCTTTATTTGAGCTAGTGGTTTCCAGGTGCTCAGCACCAGCACTTAATTGTCAACACCAGCACTTATGACAGTCTGCCACATGGTGCTGCTGTCTGTCTAATTTAGAAATGGGTGCAATAGCAGTTGTTTATTAATTCAATATACATTAAAAAGGACTAATGCCTGTCACCCAAGCCATTCTTATAGTGTTGGATGCCTGGAATAATCTAAATTGTCACACTTGTAAGAGTGTGATGTTTAGTAGCTGTGTAGGTACTCTGATTGGCAGTGCTGGCAGGGGGCAATGGGTGGTGCAAGTTGCAGTGGCCTCCTGACATGGGCCCTGGCACTTATGTTTTTTACAAATTAAGCACTGCCATCTTCAAATCCTGGCAAGTATCTGACTGTCATGTAGTACGAATGAAGCATGGCTAGCAACATCTGGCCTGCTCATTTGAGGTGGGTGTGCCAACAGTTTAATAGGGAGAACCAAGCCAAGGGACCGCTCGGTCTCTATGAGCCTTGCAGGAGCCGAGTCCTGAAAATATTTGTCATGTACATCTTGATGCAAACATCATGTTAGATTATAATAAGGTGTTTTCATATTCAAAAAAGCATAATCATTTCAGGTTTGTGCATCAGATTGTACCTCTGCTTCAAGATGTATTTGTTTTAAGTAATAGTTTTTAAACAGAAAGTGAGAAACGTTTCTGCCCCGGCTGTGATGATGTTGTAATGCGTACTCTGTATGTGGCCTAGATTCTTATTGTACACAGAGCAACAGTATAGTTTATTAAATCAGATACAAGAGGTTTTTATACAGGGCACATCCTGAACTCATGTACTTGAAGGGGCTCTGATATGTGATATTGAAGGGAAAAAAAGGAGGCTCAGTGACAGTATTTGCTTAGGATCACACAATTTGGTCAAGCACGGGAGCTGGGACTGATTCCAGATTTTCCAGTTTCATGCTGTGGAATTCAGCCACAGCATGAAACTGGAATCTATTTCTGATATCAAAGTTTAAAGCTTTGTCCTTAATTCTTGCAGTATAAGATTAGAGGGTAGGTAACAGGCAGAATCCGCCTTTTAATTTTGGAAGTGTCTATTTACCTGGCCGCCGGCCAAATAGTACAAAATCTCTGCTATTTACCCAGCGGCCACCAAATTACTACATAATCCCTGCTGTTTATCCGATAGACTAAATAGTAGAGATGATGTACAATTTGACCAGCGGTCAGATAAATAGTGTGAAAGAGATCTTTATTTAGCCGGCCATAAAGAAAAAAGGGACTCCAGGCAATGGTAGTGTGGTGGCCATCTTCTAATGGGGTATCAACATGTGTGAAGTATTTGAAAGTAAGTGCATACGCAAATGTACAACAGTTTGTGAAAAGGTAAGAGCATGAATTAAGCTAAGCTGTTTACAAATGAAAAAATTGCAAAATCTATTTTAATGAAAACATTTATGTTATTTTAATATTCAATTGAGATATTAAGAAATCAAACAGAAGCTTTAGGATATGGTACACAGACATTTTAGTTTTCAGTCAGGTGGTATTTTGCAGTTTTAAAGCACCTTCACTCATGAGACCATATTAGATTTTTTTAATGTTCATGATCCTCCTTTTGGTGACTTTTGAGGGCTGGGCTCTTTTTGGGCTTTTTATGGAAGGCCTTGCGCTAGCTTTAGGCTTCTGTTTAAGGGGGGATTGTGCTTGCTTCGTATTTCAAATCTGGCAACACAGCAGCAGTCAACAAGCAGCAGCAAACAGGGAATGCAGACAGATAGGTGGTACCTGGGCTCCAGAGACAGAGGCATGCACAGTGGTAATTGGTGTTTGGAGTCATAGTGCTTGCGGGCACTTGAAGGGGTAAATTGAGTGAGACACTGTAATGAAGCTTCTGTGGAATGGGGAAGTAAAAGCAAGAGACAGGTAAGTAATACATCTTGGTAATTCACAGGAGGAGTTCACTCTGCTGCCTTTGAATAAACACATTTTTCATACTAATCACCCAGCAAAGTAGGTTGAGGGCATTGATGCTTATTGGTCCCATGACATGAGCAGCCCCTTCAGCCAAACTGACATTTTAGTCACGTGCATGATGCATCTTGGGAATGGTAGTTTTGATTTTTAACATGTTAAGCGATTGTTTAAGTGGGCAAGGTCCTGTCTCTACTGGGCTCTCATTTATTTATTTGACAGTGCAAGTCTCAAAAAAAGAAATCTGGAAGCCATAAAAAAAAAAAAAAAATGATATGTGTGGCAGGTTTCGAGGCTGTACCTGACTAAAATCATTGTGGAGGGGGCGCTGGGGAAGGAAGCAGTAGGAGGAGGAGGTTAAAAGTAGTAGAATAAGGGCCCAGAAGTAGACCACTAAATGGGCTATGACAACCAGAGCCACGAGGACAAGGACAAGAAGAACCAGGCCCAGGGAAACCTAGTCTATGAGGACAAGAAATACCAGTGCCAGAGGAGACCAGGAACAAATAGACAATGAGGAACATGACAATGAAAAACAGCACTAGGGATAACGGGACCAGGGTGAGAAGGATCAGGAGGGCTAGGAGGATTTGGAACAGGGGGATCTGGATCCAGTTGACAAGGGCAGAAGGAATAGAAGGAGCAGAGGGAGAAGGAACAGAAGGCCCTGGACCATAACGACTAAGCGGGCAATGTGCGCACTGACCAGGACAAGAGCAGAGGGATGAGGTCAACCAGGGCCAGCAGTAGCAGACCCAAGAAGACAGACAATAGAGGACATGTAACAGGAGACCAGTAAGGAGAAGGACCAGAGACTGAAGGGCGAAGACCACAGATATAAGATGCAGGAGGACGGAGGGGCCAGAAGCAAAAGGACCAGGACCAAGAAAAGCATCACCAGAAAGGGCCACGACAAGCAGGAGCTGGAGACCCTACGTTAGAATGACCAGGGGAGTTATAAAGGATGAGAAAGTCTAGGTCCAGTGGGTCCAGGATCAGAATGTCCAGGAGTGTCAGATTCAGGGGATCCTAAACCAGGGTGACAAGAACTACATGAACGAGGGTGACTCACATTATGGGAACTTGGAGGACTAGTGCCTGAGGGATGAGCAAGACCAGACCCAGTAGTGCAATTACTAAGGATGAATGATAGAGGGTACCATGGTCAGATGGATAAGAACAAGGTAGAATAGGCAAACGAGGAGACCAGGAGGACTAGTAGGATTAGGATGGGGCAGGAGGACCAAATACTAGGAGGGTTAGGGAAACCAATGCCAGTGGAACTAGCATCAGAAGACCAGATATATGAGGGCCAGACAAAGGAGTACCAGAACTAAGAATAGGACTACAAGGACCAAGATGACCAGGATCTGAAGGATTAGGGAAAGACAAATGAGTGGACTGGATAGGGTGAGATGGGTGAAAAAGGTCCCGGACCAGTAGTCTGTGAAACAGGAGATCCAAGATCCAAATGGCTAGGGTCAGGAGTGCATGGGTTTGACCACCAGTCAAGCCAGGAACTGGGAGTATAGAGCCAGGAAGTTCTTAGACTAGCATGAACCGTAGGATGATCTGTAACAGGACAAGTTATTGCAGAACCATGTGGGCAAGGAGCAAGAGGACGCGGGCCAGGAGGATCAGGACCAGATTGAAGAGGGGTAAGAAGATCATGACCTGAAGGGCAATGGCCAGTATGTCCAAGATACTAGGATAAGCAGGACAAGGATTAGGAAGACTGGGGGGGTCAGTACCAAAGGCACCCAGAAGACCAGAGCAAGAGGACTAGGTAAACTAAAAGGATCATGACCATGAGGATCAGAAACATGGCTGAAAAGGGTCATGAAGAGCAGGACCTAGGGGACTAGGGGCCAGATGTACGACGCTTTTTAGCCTGCGCAAACGGGTCTTAGACCCGTTTGCGCCCGCTAAAAAGCATGGGCCCATGTACTAACAGTATTTTGCGACTCGCAAATAAATTGCGACTCGCAAAATACTGTTGGCGACTCGCTATTAGGAAGGGGCGTTCCCTTCCTAATAGCGACCGCAAAGGAATGTACCAATGCTTTGCAACCGCAATTGCGGTCGCAAAACACTCGCAAATTACCACCTACTTCAAGTAGGTGGTAATGCATTCGCAAATGGAAAGGGGTCCCCAGGGGACCCCTTCCCCTTTGCAAATGCATGCAATATTATTTTTTAAGGGCAGGCAGTGGTCCCAGGGACCACTGCCTGCCCTTAAAAAATGAAACGAAAACGTTTCATTTAAAAAAAAAATTACATCCCGTTTTCCTTTAAGGAAAACGGGCTGCATTTAAAAAAAAAAAAGCTGCTTTATTTAAAAGCAGTCCCAGACATGGTGGTCTGCTGAGCCCAGCAGGCCACCATCCCTGGGAGGGCCTGTCATTCCCAATGGGCTCGCAAATTGCGAGAGGCTCATTAATATTCATGAGCCTCGCAATTTGCGACCCCATTGGGAATCGCAAACAGTGTTGAACACACTGTTGTACATGCCAAATAGCGCCTCGCAAATTGCGAGTCGCAAATGCGACTCAATTTGCGAGGCACTATTTGGCAGGTTGTACATCTGGCCCTAGGTCTTGTATTACTAAGCGGGGTGGAGCAATCATTACAAGTTGCAGGACCAGGATGACGGCAATCTGAGGTAAGAAGGCAAAACAGCATTTGGAAGACCAAGTGGAATGAACTATAGTGGGGACCAGGATCAAAATGACCAGGCTCAGGAGGACCTGAACAAGGAGAACCTGGATCAGAAAGACCTGGATCAATCGCTGCAGTACCACTAGGACTAAATGGAGAAGGAACTTCCAGGAAAACAATGACAAGCGAAACCAGAAGGACAAAGACGAAGAGTGCCAGAACACGAGAAGCAAGATGAACCAAGATGAACCAAGACCTGTATACCAGGGCTAGGAGGTTGATGGTGAGGAGAACCAGGTCAAGGTGATTAGGACCAAGAGGACCAAAAAGGAACAGGGCCGAATGGGCCAATAGTGGGGGAACCAGGAAGGGCCATGATGGCCAAAACACAAAGTATATTTTAACAAGCACAATAGGACAAGAAGGACCAGGACCAAGGAGACCAAACTAAGATAGCAGGTGGGTCAGGCCCAGGAGAACTCAAACTATAAGGAACAGTGACAGGAGGTTACGGGAAAATGGGCACATATAGCACAACCTTGGCCGGGAGTGCTAGGTAGGTGAGACTAGGGACTCAGGCAGCCAGAAGGAAAAGTTCTGAGAGGACCAGGACACAAAAGACTAAGGAGGGCAGGAAGATCTGGGCAATGAGGATCAGGACCTCGAGTACCAGGACCAGGGTGAGGAGGATAAGGAGGATCAGGACCAGGATGATCACAGCCTGGAGTTCTAGGCCACAGGGCTAGGAACAGGATGGCCAGGAAGATGAGCAACAGCGTGGCCAGTCCCAGGAGGACGAGATAAATGAGGACCATGATGAGTTTGTATAGCACCACGAGGACAAGCAGCAGGAATACCAGGGTCAAGGGGATCAGGACTAGAGCCAGGAAGGCGAGATTCAGGCCATTAGGACTGAGGGCCACAATAAGCAAGAAAGATGAGGCGGTCAGTACCAAGAATACCAGGAGGACCAGAGCCAGGAGGACCAGAGCAAGGAGGATTAGAAGGATAAGCACCAATACGACCAGGAGCAGGCCTTGGAGTGCCAGGGGGATCATGCCCATAGGACCAGGGCCCAGAGCACTAAGTAGAGCAGAAATACAATGGCCTGAGAATAGCAGGACCAGTTTGATGAAGATCAGGAGGACCAGAAAAGCTAGAGCCAGGAAGACTAAGGGGGCTGGACCTGGATGTCTAGGAAGACCAGGACCAAAATGATGATGCTCAGAAGCAGCCAAACAAGGAGAACAATGACCAAGAGGGCCCAGACCATTAAGTACTGTGCCAGAAAGACCATGAGGACAAGGCACAGGGCCAGGAGGACAAGGATGATCCAAAGCAGGAAGACAAGAGCTAAGTGGGAAAGGCCTTTATGGGACAGGACTTAAGAGACCAGGTAGACCGAAGGGACTAGCAGGACCAGGAACTGATGTACTGAGAAACAGATGAGCAGGGTGAGAAGGATAAGAAGGGCCTGGTTAATTGTATGAGGGTCAAGAGGATCAGGAAAGATAATGAAGAGCTAGGAGAAGGGGCCCTAAAAGGACCAGGATGGCCAGAAGGACCAGAACCGAGAGGATTAGAAACAAAAGGGTCAAGTCAAGTGGGCACAAAACCAGGAAGATAACACGGACTGTGAGGACCAGGAATAGGAAGACCATTGCTGGGCATACCAGACTGAAAGTGAGGAAGACTAGGAGAACAGGACGTGAAGAATAAAGAGGAGATGGACGGGCAACCAGAGCTAACAGGGCAAGGTCTAAGAGGACCAGGGCAATGAGCACCAGTGGGACCACAACCAGGGGGAAAAGGAAGCTCAATTCACAGAGGCCCAGAGTATCAGGGCCTGGCATTCCAGGACAAGCACGATAAGGATGAGGAAGAAAAGGAGGACCAGTACAAGGAAGGCCAGGATGGCAGGAGTCATGATGTCTAAGCTGGGTGGCTAAGAACAGGATGACCTGAACAAGGAGGTTCAGGATAAAGGGGACAAGTCATTCCAAGATAACAATGAGTGCAGGAGGACCAGGGCCATGAGTATGATGGCATGTTGGAGGAGGACCCAGAGAACTAGTCAGGTCAGGAATATGTGGACTAGGGTCATTAAAACCAAGGACCAGATGGGGTAAGATTAAGTGGGATAGAAGGATCGGACCAAGCAAGACTAGGTACAGGGCTAGGAAGACCAAAGAGGGCAGAACCAAGGGACCAGGGCCTGAAGTTACAAGTAGAGCAGGAGGACTAGGAACTGGGGTATTAGTCCAGGCTGGCAAGAATCAAGAGATCCAGGACAACCAGAGTAGCATTCAACAATGGAACCAGTCCAAGAACAACATGACCAGGCCCAGCCCAAGAGGACCTAATAAGGAGGACCAGGACCAGTGGAGGCAGTACCAGGTCGAGCACCTAGAAAAGGATAAGGGCAAGGAGAGTCAGGATGAACCCAGGAAGACTAGGATGACAGCCCTAGGAGAACCAGGACAACAGGTCTAGGTGGATAAGGACCCAGCAAATCAACAGGATCAGGATGAGGATCAGTAGTACCAGGATCAGGAGGCCATGAAGTGCTAATACAAGGATGAGCCAGGAGCACGGCCAGGAAGACCAGTGTCAGGGCGGACTACAACCAGGACCCCCAGATTCGGGAAACCAGTACCAGGGTGACAAGAACTAGTTAGACCAGGGCCAGGATGAGTATCAGGAGAACCAAAACAACCGAAAACAACAGAAAAGGAGGACTTGGAACAGGACTAAGAGGAGGAAAAAACACCTAAATGCAGAGATGTGAAGGAAGAAGAGCAGGATCAAGAGGACACATATGTGAGTCTAGGCCACATGTATTAGGATATCCCTTTTGTAAATGGTTTTTATTCATGCTTTTAATACTACCAACCCCTAGAAACCGCCATCTCTTCAGCCCATGTATAGAACTGGTAAGTATTTGGTGAAAAATTAGAGCATGCAAAGTGAATAAAAATCCTGACTGTTACACACTGACCTCTGAATGTAGAAGACGTGGTCTGATGTTGGCACAGTATTCTGAGGGCGGATCTGAGGAATCTGAAACTTGCCAGAGGAGTTTAAAATGGATGGGTGAAAATGACTGTGGTCTGTGAAGGATGGCAGAATGGCGTTGAGTAACTCTGGTGGCTGAAGTCAGGAAAAATGGTTATTATTTAACATAGGGGTCAAAGGGATATGGTAATCAGCAAAGAAAAGTTGAAGATCAGAAGAAGGCTTTGATGAGCAGAAGAGGGGGTGATGGAGGCTGCAGGTAGATCATCTCAGATGGCCCAAAGAGAGATTCTGTGTGACCCCCAGATCTTTGCACTGACATTCCATGTGTGTTTATGAGGTGGGTATGAAGCAAGGGGCAGATTTATTAAGAAGTTACAGAACAAAAGGCAGCAACACAAGTTGCTGAATTTGTTGCATGACAGGGAGAAAGCAGAAATGCACCACATCTTCTAAGATATGACATATTTCTGCTCTCTCCCTGTGCTGGCGCACTGTGTGCTGCCTAGCACCAACACAGGCACCCTTGCGCCATGGTGCAAGGGTGCCTGCATTACGAGTAGGATTGTTTTTGTGCGGGAAAAAAATATCCGGTATTTGTAAAGCGCAAACTACTCACCCTTATGGGTCTCAAGGCGCTGGGGGCCATCGTGGAAATTAAGTGAGCTATTGCCCAGAGTCACATGGTGCTGAGCTGATCTGCCGCCAGAGCCGGGGATCGAACCGTGAGCCCTGTACTCCAAAGTCAGCTGCCCTGGCCGCTGCATCACACACCTTCCTGCACAAAAACAATCCTTTGAGGCATTTTTCTCTTTCTATGTGTGCTGCAGAATGTAGTTTACATAGAAAGAGAATTAACGAGGAGCAATACAGTAGCTTCTCCTCGTTAGGCCTCACTTGAGAAGTTGTACCATTTAACTCAATCCCAGATTTACTCACTCTAGTAAATCTGGGATTGTGTCAAAGTCCATAGTTGGATGCATGAGGACGCCTATGCGCCACACATGGAATGCCTTCTCAGCACAGGGTGATGCAAGGCAGCGTTTTGGGATGCCTTGCGTTACTCTGGATTTACTATGCCACGCAAGGTGGCTTTGCGTGGATTAGTAAATCCCACTTAAGAGCTTGTGTTCCCTAGTGTGGCCTTGCTTGACACAAGCCCTTTGTATTTAAATCTGCCCCAAAGTGCGTGGTAGTAAGACTCCTTCTGTGATTAAAGTCTTAGTGAATGGACCAGTGGGATGCATTTCACATGATGTAGAGTAGATACAGCATCCCTACACAATGGGTGTGTATTGACTGCATCATCCCTGGTGATTGAGTGTGAAGACCCAGAACTGAAGTGTGGGAGAATTGAGAAAAGACTGCCCAAAAAGGTTCTCTGGGACCCATTTTAGCAAAGGGCTGCTGATTAGTTCTTCCTGATTGATGACAGAGTAGATGTTAGAAGTAAGGGGTAGGTCATAGGTTTCTCTTGTTAAATTTGCCAAAGTTTCTAAGCTGGGCTGCACTTTTGTCTGTGCCTGATGACTACTCAGAAAAGCTGATGATAGCCTGGTGCTGAGCTTGCATGCTTCATTGCATCCTTGTTTTGGACGCTTCTGCTTGGAGCCAGCACTATTGCTACTGCTGTGAGAGCCATCGCCTAGCACAAAGGGTATGTCTGAACAACAGCCATAAAATTAAATTTGAAAGAGAAGCACCACAAATCAGTTCTGAAACCTCAATAGTGGATCCACATCCCCTGTTTTGAAAATGAGTATTAAAGTGGAACTGTGAAATGATCGATCAGCAGATCACAATGATGGAGGTAACAAAATGTCTCTGTTTATTCAGTATCTTATAATATTTGTCATAAAGTAAATGAATAAAAATCTCTGAAAGTCTCTTTTCTTCTGTGTTTTTAATCTGTGATGTCTTTTGCTGATTTACTGGTAAAATTCATTCATAGTCCAATGACATTCAGTTCAATTAATTATAATCCCATTCCTTTGCTAGTAGCATCTACACAGAATACTTCTTTTTATGGCCCGACAAAGTACGGGCCGTCAAAGGAAGGATCTTATACTATCTACCCTATTTAGAGTAAAACCTGGCTGAAAGGAACTGGAAAAAAATAATGGCCCGTCACCCTGGGAGAAACTGCCCAGCATGTGGGCAGGGGCGCAGCTTGGTCAGTAAGATTGAAGGGGTGTGAGCTTCAGAATTTCCAACAATCACGCTGGCACACAATGATAAAATACATTATACAAGAAGCAGGGTGCATGAGAAGGGCTTAGGGGGCAGTACAAAGGTCAGTGCCAAGAGAGTGTAATGCTGATTGGCAGGAGTACTAAGTGAGAGAAAACACAATATTTTGTAAAATAACCAACATTTTTAACGGCTTGCAAAACAGAGGGCGAGAGTGTGTGTGCTTTTTTTTGTCTGTGTATATGTAAACTTTCCTGGTGAAATCCGACAAACACCTCACCATACCCGACTGAAAGCACCTGTACCCAGCTATCCACCTGAAAATACATTTATTAGGGGAGTGTTTCACCCCAAACATCCCCTCTGAAGGTATGCCTCTGCATGTGGGGGGACCATTAGTTTTTTGTTTTTCAAAAACAAACTCCTGCTTTGAGAGTTTGTTTTTGAAAACAAACATTTTTTTTAAAGTTTGCTAGCCAGTCATTATGTCTGACTGTATTGTCCTTCAAATGTTTTGTCCATAGACAGCGTCATGATCCTCGGTTCTAGGCCTTCATTTGCTCTTTGTGCTGTGGGTTTCAAGGAGAGAGCACATGTCACCTTGCCCCCATGGCTTCTTCTGGCAGCCCATTTCCCTGTTGGCCCAGAAAGACCCTTGACATTATTGGCGAAATCCCCCCAGGACCCACAGGACACTTGGTCACTTTACAATGCATCTTCAGCTCCTAATCATTTGTGCAAAGAATCATGGTGCACGGTAACAACACGTGTTTCCCCAGGGGACCGGTGTGTGACATCTATTCTCGCTATGTGCCACTCAAAATTTTGTGAGATTTAGGAGCGCACGTGTTGGTTGGCCAACTTGTATTCGAGAGCAGTATTTATACCTCGCCCAAATCACGAGGCAGTGCTTGGCCTACTCAACCGTTGGAGAGAACAGGCCTCTCCTGTTCCTGCTCACCTGAAAACCTCCTAGACAGCTTCGAGGGTTCTGCCCAGCATTTTCCAGCATCCCGACTTGCCTGCAGTGCCTGAGTACGTCTTCTCCAACGATTCCAGCGACAGCACACTCCTGCACAGTGGATCTTCCGCTCCTAGATGCCGGATTCCTGCAAAAAGACAAAGAATATGGTTAAGTACCATATTCAAGATTAATACACTAACAATAACTAAAGCTAACAAGACAAACAATCAGAAGCAACAAAGACTGGTGCATTTCCTAGACTTTGTTCAAGTGCGTTGCCAGATAGTGATATGGCATATTTCTAGACATTGTTCCTGATGCAATTAACACGAACTGCTACACAGGTTTTTCCTCAAGGACATCCAGAGTGTACAATGAAGTGCATTGATAGACATTGAATTCATGCTCTGATGTGTTACTGATGCGCACAGACTTTGTGTGAAAAAACAGTTACTTGACTTTTGTCTTTGGCAACAGAGATGTGCTTGAATGGTTTATGATGATATATTCAAATAAATTAATATATGGTAACAAGAGATAACATTGCACGAAGTGGTATTCAGAGAATTCCAAGGAGTGCAGCTACTCCAAGGGATGTGTTTGGTTACTTTTATGTCTATGCAGCAATAGACTTTTTTATGTAAGTGATCGCTCATGAATGTATTCAAACAGCAATTGGGTGGGATGTTAAACGGCCACAACCTTGGTTTATAACACTACTATTTGTCATTTGCAGTACAACTCACCACACTTCTAGGAGACGTTGCCATAGGACTAATGAACCTGTACGCAGGCTCTCAAGGAAGTCGGTAGCTGACCCAGAAGACACAAATCTCTCTTTTACTTATTTTGTCCCATCCCCCTCTTCTCTGCTGGGGTGGTGTTTGATTTAAGGTTTCAGTTCCTTGATCAGGCCCACCCTATGACAGATAGGTGGTCCAGCATTGTCTCAGGTGAGTGGCATGACAGACAGAAACTGCCATGACAGCAGTTCCTGTCAAAGTAGAAAGCTGTCCACAGGGCCAGCAGCCAACTCTAAATTTGGCAGTCGCAGCGGAGTTCCCTCAGGTTGTCAGAGGTATTTTCCTTCGCCACCCTGATGGAGTAAACTCCGTCCTCAAAACTCTAAATCAGGCCAATAGGTTTTCTTAATTCTGTCTCGACCTCCGAATGAAGCCTCTCACTTATACTGTGTTGGTCATTTCATAAGGGGCCATTTGCAATTTGTTTCTGTTTTGATAAAATCACCCAAAATATTTAGATAGCTCTATGTTACTGGGATGCAACATTTCCATTTCTGGTTTTTGCTTTACAAATCATTGTTTTCATGTGTTTTAGTCTGATTAGTTTAATTAAACTGAACCAGAATTAATAATTCCAGAATGTACTGACTTGTTGCAGACAAAGAGGTCTTTTCATAAAAGAGAGCGCCTTATATCTGTCACGTGTACATTCCCATGGCTTTGAGAGTAAGAGCGAGTATACAGCTTTAGAAGAGTAAACAGCTTTAAATAGTCTTGCAAAGGTTCTATTCCTCTTTATCATTAGTCGCATCTGCAGGTAAATGTAAAGGAGTAGGAGCGTTTGTGGAGCATGAGACAGCTTCATAAAGGGCATCCCAAGTTGCTACGTTTTGACCCACGGTGTAATAGAGTGGCATTATGTGCCATGTCGGTCAAAATAACTTAGAAACATTTAAACATTTTGGACCTTTAGATATTTAAATTAGTGCCTGCATCTAAGCCACTTGTAATACTAAGTTTCTCATCTCGTAAAATCACGAGGTGTGTGACCACAGAAGTACTTAACATTATGTACAAAACCCTTTTAATGAGTTGGAAATGTATTTAGACTTGTAAAACAACGTTTGTGATTGTTTCTGAATTGCAAATAGGAGGGTTCATGAAAGGGGTTTCCTCCCTCCCCTTTCCAATTCAACAAGGAATTTATCGACAGTTTGTGACTGCAATTGAGGCTGCAAACCACTGATGAGCTAACAACCTCTGAGGTGGGAAGGTAGCTAGTTTACAATGGGGAAGGGGCACCCCTTAAGAAAGGATGTTGGCAGGCTCAGTAGTGGAGAGGTTTTTGCTTGGTCTTGCTGACCGTGGCCGCCCACCTCTACCGCTAACATGGGGCAGCTGCAAACACAGTCAAAGCGCCCGACAGAGCCTATCATGCTGCCGCCAGGCTGCTACTCACACAGTGAGCACGCCCGGCAGCTCCTCTTCTGCTGTTGCTCGGCTACTGCTTATTAGGTTTGAAAGACAGTCAAGAAATATTGGGCCTGATTCACAGAACTAACTTACGTCAAAAACGTAAAGTTAGTACTTTTTGGTATTCACAGAATACACTTACTCATTTTGGTATTCACAGAATGAACTTACTCATTTCGGTATTCACAGAAGTTAGCAGCCCTAACTTTAGGACTCCTAAATGCCTTCTGTGAATACCGAAAGTCCTAACTTTACTACTCCTAAACTGAGAAAAATCCTAACTTTAATACTTTCGGTATTCACAGAAGGCATTTAGGAGTCCTAAAGTTAGGGCTACTAACTTCTGTGAATACCGAAATGAGTAAGTTCATTCTGTGAATACCAAAATGAGTAAGTATATTCTGTGAATACCAAAAAGTACTAACTTTACGTTTTTGACATAAGTTAGTTCTGTGAATCAGGCCCATTGACTTTGCCAATGCTTGTTGATTTTGTGTCTCAGTTAACTCCTTTTTTATGCTTTTTTGACAGCATTTGTAAACCTTTGCACATTCGTTTTCTATATTGTAAAATAAGTAGAATTAAGACATAAGTGTGTTTGATCCCTCTGTTCAGTAAGGGATTCGCTTTTGCCGATATCGCGCCTGTGTCTGCATTGCAGATCTCTTTATTCAATGTTGCCCAAGGAAAAACGATGAACAGTAGAGAGAGGAATAATGACATATAAAATAATAGCTTTTTAATTGTAAACATGTTACATCCTTGTCAAGACTGTGGATCTAATTTATATTAGATATTGCCAAGGGGAAAATGATCAATAGTAGCACGATGAATAATAAAATGTAAATGGTAGAAGCATTATTATAATTCTACTCTGCTCTTCTTTTTTTAACATCTTCATAAAATGTTTAACTATTTTTTTATCCTTTTGATTTTATAGGACTTCTTACATTCAGCAGTGATTGTTTTCTTGAATTGGAAATTAATAGTGATTATTTCGCTAGTTGCACATGCAGGAAATTAGGGTACTGGTTGACAGGAGTGAAACCTTTCTCAAGTAGCAACCACAATCCTTGTGAGGGTGAAGTCAAAGGCAACACGGAATTAACCTGTGCTCAACCTTCTGGTAGAATGGCACAGAGCAGTCAGGCTTAACTTAGAGGCAGTATGTAAAGTATTTATGCCGTTCTTTAATCAGGAATAAAGTCAAAACACTGCACAAGAGAAATACCACACTAATTTAGAAAAAAAAGAGTAAAATTTAATAAATAAGTTGAAAGAAAAATAAGACAAAATTTAATCAGTAGAGCCAGAGAAATGCAAGTTTAAAGATTTCAGTGAAAATAGCGCCAAAAAGCACAAAGCGCCAACCGTGGGTACCTGGTCGCGCTGGACTGTGAGAAAATGACAAGCTCCAGCGACCACGATGGATTGCGGGCCAGCAACAGAGACCCAGTTAGGCCCTCTAAACAAGAGTACATTAAGGGCCCGATTCTGATGCGGGTTGGAAAAGCTTCCCGACCGAGGGCCTGATTCTGATGCGATTAGGAAGGCCTCCAAATGCATTTGCTCCTTCCAAATCGGATCGGGAACGTGTCTTCCCGACCGAGGGCCCAATTCTGATGCTGTTAGGAACAAATGTTCCCATTGAAGTCAATGGGAGTTCAACCAAATCGTATCTGGAAGCATCCGGATGCATCCTACTCCGCCAGTCGGACTTTCCCGATCCGAGTGGGTCGGACACCATTTCCCAACCGATTCGGTCGGGAAGCTTTTCCAACCCGCATCAGAATCGGCCCCTAAATCTTGGTTGCGAAGAGATGCAGAGTCCTGTGTTGAGGATGTGTCACGCAGCCAAGGTGAAGCAAGGTCCGGGCGAGGAAATGCATCGTGTTGCGGCGGTTTCGTGGAGATGATTCGCGCAGCAGCGGTTCTGATGGTCTGTGTTGGGCGAGACAATGTTCTCGCGTGGAGACATATTGGCTCCAATGAGCTGGGATGGCAATGAGAAGTCTTTCCATCCAGGGAAGTCCGTCCAGCAGAGGCGATACATCAGCTCCGAGGGCGATGCGATGAGCAGCAGAGGCGATATGCCGGTTCTTCAGAGATGTGCCGCACTGCAGAGGAGATGAGTCAGTTCTGCAAAATCCACAGATAGGCCCACCGCCAATGGTGCAGGACTGAGGTGGCACCTCCTGGGAGGACAGGACTGTGGCAGTTGCTGCCGCGCTTCCCGATATCTGGCACATGGTAAAATCAAAATGGCTCCCAGGTTGTGCCTCTGAGAGCTAGGGAATGCGGTCTAGTGTTCCTTGACTGCACGGTAGCGGCCCCGTGCCTTAGCCTCACAGTATGTCTCCCAAGACAGATTTAAGATGTGCTCTGAAGCAAATGCGTTTGCCAGCAATTAGGGAGAATTTCCTGCGTTTTGGTCCTGCGGTTTTTGCCTACTTGCATTTCTGGCTTGGATTTTTACAAACGTCTCGTTATGATTAACTGGTTCTCCAGAAGTGATTATTTTCAGTGACCTACACAGTAATTGGTGTCCACTCACCTATATTTCCTGAGCAAGCATTCATCCAGCAAATCTAGGAATGGATGAGCAATGAGAATCCTAAAAAGAAATGAAAAGTAAAGAAATGTTGAGCAACAGCAAACTATTCAACAACCCTGGTAAGGTGCATGTTATTAATATAGTTAGTAAAGGAACTTACTGTCCTGTATGAACTTGTACGCTCCTCCTTTACTGGTGAAACTTCATCTCAGTGCTGTTGCCTTCAGTTGTTGGAAGAAATCTACAAGGAGGAAAGATACAAAGACTTTAATGTATATATGTATATAGATGCCCAGGGAAAGACTGTTAAAGACAAATACATTGTGGAGGAGACATGCTAAAATCCGAATTACATGAATTTAGAATGAACTTCTTCTGTAAAGCTCTCTTAGGATTTTGTTGATGTGTGGTTTGTAGGAAGGACACATTCCTTGTAGAAGATTCATTTGAAGGTATAGCTTAAAGAGTGGGAGAGAGGGGGTGAGCAGAAAGGATATTATATACGTTTTTGTGATAATTAAACCTGCCATTCTTCCCTTTTAGGGTTCTTGCTGTATTGGAACTTGAGTCTAGTGTGAGAGTGTTGTTTGCCAGCGGGGATTAAGGGAACATCGGGGTAAGGTTATATGCAGAAGCATAAGTGACATGAACCTTTGGAACTTAGATATTGTTCCAATAAGAGAAGGTACTAACAAACATTTCCTCCTTTAGATTACTGACGCCTTAGATGTGAGCCAGAGAGAGGGATCCTAGGAAGACCTACGCAGAAGAATCAGCTGCTTGTCCATCTCTCTATCCAATTATCCAATTCCCTTTTCTCCCAAGGGCATGCAGTGATTATAAAGAAGAATATATATATTCTAGGCCACACCTGCATTGCCATTTGGATGTAATGCTCCCTTGTCATGCTATTGTCAGCACTGCACCCATGTATGTAATAACCCATTTCCAAGCCATTGTCGAATATTGCCTCCAAGTATAACTTGCATACATAAGCCCCTTGCACCTCATTTTCCTCACTCCCTCTTCATCCCTCACAAGCCTGGCAGGTGTGCAAGACTTATGCCCTGCTTCTTGTGCGACCACGACTAAGACCGCAGCTACATGATGTAGTAGCCAACGGTGTAGAGGGTTCTGTGCTGCTGGTGACTGCTGGCTCAGTGCGAGCTCCAACAGCTCTCCAAGGTACGCACTACCTAAAGCTTATGCAATACATGCACTAGAGATACAGGTTTATTCCGCCATTTAATCTTTTCACTTGGCAGGAGGTACTCTTGCACACCTCCACATGGCCTCCATTCCCTGGTCTACTTAGAATAACATTTGTTTATCATGGAATATAGCATAAAAATGGATAGTGTGCACATGGAGTGTATTCTATGCTATGTATAGTGGACCTGTGCGGTCTCTAAGGGCTGGGGCTCCAGGGTAGAATCCATGATTATCAAACAGGTGCGTCAAACACAGACAGCATGCCCCGTTTCAATAGAGAGGAAGGACTTCTTAACCTCCCCTGACGGGCCCACATCTTTCCTCACCTCAAGGAACTCTGCTGGCTCCCAATACAGAAGAGATGCCAATTCAAGCCACTGACCCACGCATACAAGGCCCTACATGACCTAGGACTGGCCTACATGAACCACTGCCTGAACTTCCACCAACAAGCCAGACAACTAGGGTCCGCCTACCTCTCACTCGCCCACACCCCCCGCATCAACAGAAACACTAGTGGAGGACGCTCCTTCTCCTACCCTGCAGCGAAAACATGGAACAGCCCCCCGCAGCTCCGGACCTCCCCATCTCTACTGGAATTCTGAAAAGCCCTCAAGACCTGGCTATTCAACTGAGTCTCTCGCACCCTGCAAGCGCCTGGGTACCCTCCCGGGTGATTAGCCACGCTATACAAATCGACTGATTGATTGATTGATTGACTTCTGAAAGAGGTAGTACTCAAAATCTAACAACAGATATAAAGAAAAAAGTGAATACATTAAAGGTTACTAAAATAAAGGAACGACAAGGGAATTGTAAATGAGAAACCAATTATCTACTGACAAAACGGCCTATTTCTTAATGTATATATTTGCACATATGTTGGGTCCTGATAAAAGACACTTTTGTGTTTATAGGTCGCAGCCAAGATGATTATAAATTCCTGACATCTAAGCGTTTGTATTGAAACGCGAACCTCTCTCCACTTTACAGCACTTGGAGAAGTCGATGCATGGTGTTTCTTTTCAGCCTGCGAAATCTGGCTCTAAAACCAGATTAATCCTCGAATTAGGAGACCCTTGTGCTAAACCCAAAAACAACTCTTCGCCCCAATAAACCATCCGATTGAAATATTCTGAACTGAAGCCTCTTTGTGGCGTGACTCATACACGCCCTGAGGGTTCTTCCACAAAGCTCCGCTCTCATAACAGTTCCTAAAAAACTCTTTTAAGATTAGATTAAAGCTGATTATTTTATCAAGAGAGCCCCGGGTGAACTGCGCTTCATTCACCAGGGAGGAGAAGTGTTCAGATTCAGTCCAGTGAGTTATTCATGCAATGGAGGCAGCGCCACAGCAGCACATTCCAGGCGCACTTCTATAATGGCACGGACCCCCTCCTGGGGCGGGAGGGGCCAGCGCCCTCCCTGCTTTCTCTAATTCCTACAGTTTTGAGCCGCCCTGAAACAGCACGGGGTGTTTTTATTATCCAGTGTTAAGATGATTACAAGGACTGTGCAAACCTGCTTATTTCATCAGACATCGAGGTATTTTAGAAGTTATGTTAATACTTTTAGTTAAGAGCTGATTTGGCTCGCAGTTATTTAATTCTTAAGAAAGAGATATTCAAAGTTAAAGAGCTTCATCATATAACATTTACCATTACTGCAAAGTGGTAATTCCTAGGCTGAGAACAATCACTTATTGAAATGTTGCTTCGCCCGGACGGTTGTGCAGTTGGCAGACAGATCTTGGGGCATATTATCAAGGATCTGCGATATTTATCGCAAAGCGCGCTTAGCGCTGTTTTTCTTATCGCTGGCTATCGCTGGATTTCCTCGCCGTGATAGCGCGGTATTATCAACGCTTATCGCAAAGGTGATAGGAAATCCAGCGATAGCGTGTAAAACCAGCAATAGCGTGAGAATTCCAGCGCTAAATCAACAGCGCTAATGAAAAGCTTGCTAATAGGCAAGTGTATACTTAACCCAACAATCCACCCCCCATTGACAAGATGGTTAAGGCAAGTTTTTTTCAGGTGTTAAGTTCCAGCGATAAGCGCGGTTAGCGCAAATTTTCCTATCGCTTCGCGGGCATTGATAATAGGGGGAAGTTGTGTTTGCGACTGTTTCAATGGAGTTTTAGTCAGGAACGCCTACTTTGCATGTCATTAGCGATATATATCGCTGACATGCTTAGAGGTAAAAGAACGGCCGCTATCGCTAATAAACTCACGCTAAGGCCCGTTAGCTGCAGCTTGTTAATAGTGTGATAAAAATATCGCTGCATTAGCGGCAGAAAAGTGCCGCTAACGCGGCGATAAAGGGCTTGATAATATGCCCCCTACTCTGCCCAAAAGGACGGCCATGTTAAGATGTGTTGCATGAACGGCAGAGGGCAGTGTGCCGCCTCCCTTAGTAGGTGGGCTCTAAGCGCTCTTCCGCTTCCACCAATGGCATATGTTAATGTATCACACTGTTAGTGGCAGAAAGGGACAGATGTTCTAATGAGATTTAACCCAGTGAACATCAAACAAAGGGGTATATTTACAAGGAAATAGCGCCACCAGAACGTCACTTTTAGTGACGTTCTGGTGGCGCTATGCATTTTTCCATATTTACAAAGTGGCATTAAGCCACTTTTTGTGGCTTAACGCCGCCTTGCAAATACGTCCCCTTCACGCACATCAGTAAGCGTGAAAGGGGCTTGCAGTGGGTGCTGCTGTGGGTATTTCACTGCAACATCCATTGCTTTTTGATGCTGCCCCAGATTTACAAGGAGGTGTAAATTTGAGGCAGTGCCAAAAACTAACGCCATGTTCTATGTGTGCTGCATTGTGCGGCACACATAGAAAGAGCAAAACGCCATTAATGATTGTTTATGTGCAGGAAGGTGTTCTCTTCCCTGCAACGCAGGCACCCTTGCACTTTGGTGCAAGGGTGCCTGCTTTGGCACTAGGCAGCTAATTTTAGCACCAGCACTATCGGAAAACACAGGGGTGTGCCGTATTGTTGGAAATGTTGGAGTGCTGCCAAATTTAGCGCAGCCCATGTTCCGACCAGGGCCGGACTGGCAATGCCGGGCACCGGGCAATCCCCGGGTAGGCTGGATGTGGTGGGGGCCGTTTTTTTGGCAGGGGGCCGGTTTTGTTTCTGGGGCCGGTTTTTGGTCCGGCGGCATTAGTCAGAAAAAAAATCAGAGAAGTTCACGAGTGCAGTAGTCACTCACTCTCTGCATGCGTCTCTCCTCGCTCCCTGCGGGGGGGGAGGGGTGGGGGGGAGGAAGCACAACTCTTTCAATCTCAGAGTCTGGAATGGATTCTCTGCAATCTGCATAAATAATGACATGCGAGCACTGTGCACCATTTAATAGGGTGGGTCGCGCGCATCGCGCAGATGTCTCCGCCGCCGCGTCTGCGCGGTCTCTTCAGTTGACCCACCTTAGGGTGGGGCGGCTGGTGGTGATCATGCACATTGGGGCTCACGCAATAAAAAGTGCGCGTGACCGGTGACTAAGGCCAGGTCGAGGAGCATTCCAGAAGTACGCCAGAGCAGAGACTGAGACGACGACACCTGGTGAGAGAGGCACCCCATAATTTAATTTCTAGCCCCCTCAGGCACCACATAATTTAATTATTTCTAGCCCCTGCTGCCTGCCTCACTCCCTGGCCCCTGCCTGCTGCCGTCCGCCCGCGAGTCACTCACTGAGTCAGAGAGTCACAGTCACTCTAGTGCCTGTCTGTCCGTGTCCGGACTCCGGCGTCCAGTCGTTTGCATTTTTGCAAATTGCAATCAGATTCTGGGCCGGGCCGTGCTTAAACAAAAGGTATAGCGAGGTGGTGGTGGCTGCCTGCCTGGCTTGAGTTGAGTTGCGCTCCCGGTCTCGGCTTGGGCCGCGGTGCCTGCGGGCCTGGCCGGCCCTGACTCCCCGAGCCAAGACACACACTGGTGAGACGACGAGCACAGAATGATTAAGAAGCCACTCCGAGTCCAAGTCCTCCTCCTACCCCCCCCCCCTATTGCAGGCAGCCCTTTGGTTCCTCCTGCCACGGGCCCCAGCAGTGCAGCACCTACCTCAAACATGAGCTCAGGTCAGATTCTCTAAAACCGTTTTCTTTTCGTCAGGGTCAGGTGTTGTCTGTTGTTCGCGTATGTGTCCGACTCCGTCCGAGCAGGGCCAGCTGTTGTAATGTTCCGAGCCAGCAGGCAGGATACGTGTGCTCCCTTTGGTGGCGCTGTGCTGCTTGACTCTTGGGGGCTGACCACCCTGTATAATGAATCTGTGCATCTTTCAGAGGCATATTTATGGAATCTTCGTTGATTTAGGACAGCCTTCCGCTCACTGAGCTACGCACGCTGAGTCAAAGGCGAGGATGTGCCGTGAAGGGAAGAGAGGTTATTAAACATTAACGACCTGTGTCTAGTGTTATCTGCGCAATTAGCGTCTGACTCAAAACCTGCATTAATTAGTTTTTGGCGCGAGGCTGCGAGTTCAAATCTCTTAGCGTTGAGAAGGGAAAGACATTATTAAAAGTTCATTTCCTTGGATGGAACTGTCCTCTCTCTCTCTTCCTGACTGCAGAGAGAAGTCATCTATAGGCTATAGCTGAGTACATCATTTAGTTGTAGCTTAACAAATTATGGGGCATATTATCAACGGCCAGCGATAATTATCGCTGGCCGTTCTCAGCGTGAGAATAGTTATCGCCGGCTACCGCAGATAATTATCGCCATGCTAGCGCTGTATTAACAATGCATAGCGCAATGGCGATAATTATTCCTGCGATAGCTTGTTTTCCATGGAACATCGCTGGTTTTCCAGCGATGTTCCATGGAAAACAGCGATAACCTTGCTGATACGACCCTGTGGTCGTATCAGCATAATCCACCTCCAATATAAAGTATAGGTAAGTCAGCATTTTTGCAGACGTTAGTTTTTGGCAAAAACCGCGGTTTTCGCCAAAAACTAACGTCTGCAAAAATGCCTGGGCCTCCTTGTAAATATCGCGATGTGCACATCAGCGATATTTACAAGGTTGTTCTGCCCAGTGACGCCCACTTTGCATCTCATTAGAGATGCAGAGGGAGGCGTCGGGTAAAAGGGTGCTAACATGCGCTAATGCATGTTATCACCCTCTTGTTAATAGGGCGAAAACATTATCTCCGCTTTTTTGGCTTTTAAAGCCAAAAAAGCGGAGATAAGGCCCTTGATAATATGCCCCTATATTTGCAGCATCCACGGTACCTCTTTTGAAGATAGAAGACAAATGACTTGTTTTGCATTGTAGAATTATATGTTTTGCTATAGAGTGGACCACAAGGCCAGGCATAATGCATGGAGTTTAGATGTGCTGTGCTGTTGTGGCATTTGCTGTTTTCCAAGGCAAGGTAATTAAAGGGTTCCTGTCCTTCCAGGACCTATTTGAAGCCAGCTGACCGCAGTGCATGCCACTGTATTACTAGATTGGAGTAAATCCGTTTTAAATTGGCACACCTTGTCTATTCTGCCTCACTGCAAAAATGTATTTCATCACACCCATCTTGTCTGTAAGGAAATATAAATGCAGGGTGATCAGAACGTTTTAGAAAAGAGCAAAGTGAAACAGTTCGTGGAGCAAATTAACTTTTTTCATCTGCCATTGGAAAATAAACTTAATTCCTTTAAGGTCAGAAAACGAAAACATGTGAAATTGTCAATATCTTACACACCAAACATATCTTCTAAGTAGAAAATTAAGCCAGTTAATGTTGATGCATGCAGAACGCATTGTAACTATGATCGCCAGATCGCCCCTCATAGAAGCACAATGCTTCAAGTATGTGCTTTCATTTAAAAATTCAGTGTACTCTGGGGGTTGTAGTCTTTTCTTGAATCGACTCAACTCATCTAATAACAATTGTCTGTGAAAGCTCCTCTCTGGGTACATGGAGTGATCTGGAATCCCTGTGGGTTACTATTAAAGAGATACAGACACTGAATAGCAGTGCTACTTGAACACGCTTACACCAGGGATCGAATGGGCACAGCAAGGTTTGTTGCTTACAGGTGATAATTTCAGGGTGTGTGAGGCATGGAAGGGCATGGAGACCGAAGCATTCCATTTCCCTGTAGAAGTACGTTCACCAGTGACTATACAAAGAGTGAATGGGTGTTGAAAATCCACTCTTTTCTCCACCTTGAATTCCATTTTCCATCAGCCCTGCACCAATGTTGCATCCATCCATTGAGCTGTCCATTCATGTTTCCATCCGTGGTATCGCTCTTTGTTTTCCATCGCACCAACCATGGGTGCCTGTATGTGAGCCCTTATTAGTGCTTTATGTGAGCGAAAGTGTACCTTCATGTGTTCTAAGGATGTTGTGTTGCCACTATATTTTGTTCTCTCTGTGTGCATAGGTACATTTATGCCTGTTAGCGTGTGTGCAAAAATTCCTCTATACTTGTTGGCTTGGCCTCCGTGCATGGGTGCATGATGTGTGTCTGATTATGCGTGTAGGTACAGGTACTGTTTGTGCAAATAAGTACCCATACGTCATGAATGGAGGTCTTCTTGATTATCTGTTGGCTTCTGTGTGTGGTTGAGCTCCTGTATGTATGCATCTGCACATAGGTACTTTTCTGTTGATTGGTCTTTTTTCACCGGTATACGTATGTACATGTATGCTTGTGTGTCCAGGTGCCTGTCTGACTGTGTTTGTTGGTCTGTGTGCAGAGGTATCTCTAGGCATGTTCATCTGCATGTGTGCATAAGGTGCCTGTAGATGTGTTATCACCATCAACCCCCTCTTCGCTTGTTCAACTGTCAATCCATGTATGCTTTAATATCGTGTTTGTGATTAGATGCACATTGTATGTTGCAATGTGTCTCTGTATGTGTGTTTTTCTGTCAGTAACAGAGTACGTCTTTGTCTGTAGGTGTGTGCACGGGTTCTGTCTGCTTGCTGATCTGCATGCACAAATGCCTGTGTGCCCATTTATCAAGGTATTCTTGCTAAGCTGTGTGTGGTGGTGCGGCTATGTCTTTTAGCACTCAATAGAAGCTATTTTTTCAAGACGTGGAAAAGACAGTGGGACAAGACACACCATTCCTTTATCCACCTAAAATACTACTTCCACTGCAGGGGGTCTAAAAATTAAGCCAACTTCTCTGCGCCTATTGTGTATCCTGCCACACCCCAATCCATCTATCTGCCCATCCAACCATCCATGCATCTATACGTGCATTGTATATGAATGTATATTTTTAAGTTTAAGCTGACTGTTCACTGAAATCCTAAATCGATGTGCTCAAGCACCTCATGTGATGTCTTTGATCGTTGCCCTTCAAACCCAGAATGTGTGACATTTTAGGTATGAAGACTTGTAGCCCTCCACTCAGTACTACCTAAAAAGTTGGTAATTGAAGTATTGACAAAATTGATTTTGCAACTCATCCTTAGAGGAAAACAGCAGGCAACACGTGTTTCACGCTGGCATTTATCACAGAGCTTTCGCCAGGCTGTGAAGGAGCAATCACAAGACATTTGTAGGCATAAACCATTCTTTCTGCATAACAACCTTCACCATCACCCATTAGCGACAACCTTGTAATTGAAAATAGTGAAACCCCTCAGTTATATCACCAAATAGAAATGTGCAAATGATAAATTAACAGTGGAGTTATACAAGAGTGCAATGTGCACAATTTATCAGTTGTGAGAGAAACAAAATAAGACCGCACTTCTGTGTTCATGAACCAAATGTCCAGGGGTGAGGTTGTGAGTGTGATGCTGTTGTAAGTAACTGGGGCGAAGGTTGGGGTCAGCAAGTCTGCTTAAAATATATTTTTCAGCACAAGCCCCACATTTTAAGCAGACAAGTTGACGCTGGCTCAGTTCGTGTTGTGACCTATATTTTTTAAATTGTCCGGATTTCAGTCCGGATTTATTTCATAAGAAAGCTCCTTTCTAAGAAAGGAGTTTGCGCTGTTAAAATGCGCACTTGTGTGTTCAGTGCGGGGTGGTGGCGCTGCCTCCTGCTAGGGCCTGCTCTTTTGCTGTGAGGAAACAGAAACGGCCCCAATCAGTTCCGCTTGGCTAGCGAGTTGGCACTTGGCAGCCATGTGCCAAACAACACTCTCCCTGGCGCGAGTAAACAGACACACACAAACAGGGAGGCAGCGTGGCTTCATGGCTTGTTGACAACAAGAGATATGGACATGACTGGTTTTGCGGCTAGTTGACGTTTTTTGTATTTGGCTAACGTGGGCGCCAGAGAGCAGCCCATCCAACCCCCTCACTTCCCCCAAAATACAACTTAACAACAAGCATTGACATAGCCAATAGGTCTCGCTTTTGGGACCTTATAAGTATTTAGTTATGCAGCACAATATCCTTGGTGGAACAACATTAACTGTTGCGTGGCTAAATACTTATAAGGTCCCAAAGGCGAGACCTATTGGCTATCCCAATGCTTGTTTTATATAGTGCTTCCTACCACACTTTTCTCTTTCTTAGTGTTTTCAGTAGCAGTTATTGCTTTTACCCCGTTCGCTGTTATTAAGTTTACAAATCTTGGAATCATGGGACGCTTAGTTAGTCTTCATTGACTTACATGCTGGCATTGCCTGAATCAAAGTACAAGTGCGGGGAGGACCTGGGTGGACGGAGTGAGTCCCCTCACTAATTTTAGAGAGCGGACACTGCCCCCCTCAGCTTGAGTCGGAAATGTCATTCTTTTTATAAGAAACTGGAACTCGTGGTGTCCCCTTACTTGTACCCAATCTCTACAACTGTTATATTATAGCCAGGGCCAATGGAATTATACGTAGGGGAAGACCAATTTATGCAGTAGGTTGACTAAATTATGTGGCTGCATTTTTAGTAACTTTAGTTCCGTGGGAATTTAATTTTTTTGTTGTTGTTAAAATCTGCAGTTGATGGGTCATTTGTGAAATGCAGCAAATCCATAATTAACGCGCAAAACGCAGCAGCCTCAAAATTGCATGATTTCCCAGTGTCTTTAAGGTCATCATCTACTATTTACTGTGCTTTGAAAGTTGATACAATTGAATATGTAATGAAAAATGTGCTGTAAAATTCACTATTTTGGTCTGTCGTTTTCCAAAATTTTCTTGGGGGGAGAACCTCCCCAAACCCCCCTGGTAGCGGTTGGGCTCACTCGCTGCGCTCCCTCGCTATGCGCCGGACGGGGGCTGGTCTGACAAAATTTGCCAGGGCTGCTTTCAGTTCCCAGTCCGGCCCTGGTTCCGACATGTCCTTGTACATATGCCCCAAAGTGTTCTTTCTTTAGACAGTGACTTAAAGCAGGGCACTCCACTGGTTACCACCAGCCCCTGCGTATGGACGTTAGCATACCACCAGGAGGTGCTGGAGATTACCACTCTGTGATATCCTATGGCACATTTTGTAATCAGGGCCTTCAGATGTTTCTATAAAACAGAGGTCAGGAGCAGTTTATCAGCTTCAGTGTTGAATGAATTGTCTCACCAAAAGCACACATTCAGTGGCAAAGGCAACAGGTGTGGCTATTTTACAAGCAAAACTGATGTTTCATTGATTGGAGAGTTTGTGTGTGTAGTTTTGTGGGTGGGTGAGTGGCTGAATGTGATAAGGAGTCAAACTGGATGGGTGACTGACTACATGCATAAATGAATGGGTAAGTGGCTGAGTGCATGGATAAGTATAGAATGAGTGAGTTCATAGGTTGATGCTTGGTTGTATACATGAGTGAATTGATGGAAGGCCAGATGACCTGGTAAGTACACAAATGGATACATGAGTAAATGCATGGAGGAAGGTAGACAAGGTTCAACAACCTTACAGACTGAGGTCACACATAGCATTTATAATAGTGTTTCCAATACCAAAGCCAGAGCAAGGATGTCAGGATTATCACCATCATGCAGGTTCATGTTTCCCCATCACTCAATAATATTGAATCAATTTTCAGATGTGCATCATTACTCATTCATCCTAGCAACCTGTTGAGATTTCCTCCATTGCACAAATATTCTGTGTGCATTTTTAAATTTAGACCAACACCCATTATTCTGTAGGGCATGATAAAATTTGCACCATTATTAATTCACTTGAATGCTTTTTCAGATTTTCACTCAGAAATCTTGAGTGTCAGGACACAATTACTTCATTACGTCGAAGACGTAGTGCATTAGCACCATTGCACCATCATTCATTAATCCGAGTGTCTGTTGAGATTCAGACCATCACTCAGTAATCATTAGTGCATGTTGAGATTTTCATCATCACTCACTAATCAATCCTCCAAACTTTTTTCATTTTTGTTTTTTGCGAAAAGATGATGCAAAATTCATACATGGACATAAGTGATTTAGCAGCAAAATCTATATAAACCTGAGCCGATGTACATAGTAAACATCTTACAGAAGAATAGAAAGTGCATCACATGCAAAAATGGTAAGCATGACAAAAGAATAAAAAAGCACCATATTTAATACATTTGTAGAGTATGAGGGTAAAAGTGTCCGCATCCATGAAATAATCGGTTCTCGTATTCTTAGCAAGAGGCGGAGTTCATGATTATTTTGTAAAATTGACATTTCCATTCCATGGACATCAACAAAGTGAGGAACAGTTAAATCGACGCCTGGGCCAGGCGAGTTAGCTGCGTGTGGGCATCAAAACTTATGTTATCAATTCAAAAACACCATAAAGACAATGTATGTACATTTTTATGTTGATATTTTTATTCAAAATGAGGAAGGGAAAAAAAAAATTGTATATATTTTTTAAATATATATAAACAGATCTAAATTCATAATTGATTACAAAATCCATATATTTACAAAATCACTATATAATACATACTTTATAAAAACAACCATTCAGCATAATTAAATAGCTTCAATCTATCTATATAAGACCGATACAACAGTATCTATGTCTAAAAATTGTTAATCATTTAATAATTGATGGTATAATGCACATCATGGCAGATAGAACACAAATGTTGGCTGTATAATGTTACACAAACAGAAAAACAGAAGAACTGTCAATACTGGCGGTATAGTCTTGCACTACGCGCGTTTCGGCTTTTGCCTTCGTCAGGATACCGTCTCAGAAATTTTGCTGAATGAAATAAAAACAGATGTTATAAATTTTGATACCCACAATCTACAACTAATTAATACTCCAAAAATTATAACCTTTAAATAGGGAAGGGAAAAGAGAGATACTGTCGCTGTGTATAACTCGTGACATTTCGTAATATATTCAAAAACTAGATTTTATTTGTAATGGCATATCTATATGTTTGCAACTGGTATAAATTAAAAAAAAGAGAGAGAAAAGAAAAAAGAAAAGAGAAAGAAAAAACACACAAAGACGAAAAGAGAGAAAAAAAAGGAGAAAGAAGAAAAGTGATCAATTGCTGTACCATACAATCAAAGATAAGCAAATTTTTATGTTGATATTTTTATTCAAAAAGAGGGGGAGGGGAAATTGTATATTTTTTTAAAATATATATAAACATCTAAATTCATAATTGATTACAAAATCCATATATTTACAAAATCACTATATAATACATACTTTATAAAAACAACCATTCAGCATAATTAAATAGCTTCAATCTATCTACATAAGACCGATACAACAGTATCTATGTCTAAAAATTGTTAATCATTTAATAATTGATGGTATAATGCACATCATGGCAGATAGAACACAAATGTTGGCTGTATAATGTTACACAAACAGAAAAACAGAAGAACTGTCAATACTGGCGGTATAGTCTTGCACTACGCGCGTTTCGGCTTTTGCCTTCGTCAGGATACCGTCTCAGAAATTTTGCTTAGAGTGTTCTGCAATCCATAGTATACTGCAGCTGGGACATCAACATATGATGAATGATGTGTCTTCAACAGCTAAGTCTGGACGCTATATCTTATTAAAAAATGAAGAAGAAAGGGCTATGTTATCATTCCAAAGGCAGTGTAGAAAAACTGGACTGTAATGCTGCTTCAAATGCGGCGCTGATCAGTAGCTGTGTTTAATTCAATGTAATTCCTAACGGTGAACTTCATTTCTATGACTCAATGCACCCGTCATCTAAACAGGTGTTCAGGATATTAAGATTAATGCTCGTTCCCTCAAAAGCCGGTATTCTGTGGGCCAAACTTTTTTTCTCAGAACAGGTGTAGAATAAACGGCAGAAGTTGAATACTCGGTCTATCTGCGGAAGATGCAAGGGCGACGTAGTCGTAATGATTGATCTTCTACTGATTGATAAAGTTAAGCGTCTTAGGGAGCAGAGTGTAGATCCGGGACAGTCAGCGATCCTCTTTTTGAATAAAAATATCAACATAAAAATTTACATACATTGTCTTTATGGTGTTTTTGAATTGATAACATGTTTTGATGCCCACACGCAGGTAACTCGCCTGGCCCAGGCGTCGATTTAACTGTTCTTCATTTTCCCTGTTAGGGCATATTTATCCACTATACAGCATTCTTTCCCAATTCATCAACAAAGTGAGACCATCGCTCACACACCTTGGGCCTTGTGCATGAAGGTAAACTTCACTTTTGGTGTAAGGTCATTATTTTTTTGCTATTCACAAACTACGACTGTAGTGCTTCATTTGAGCCGGTGGTTTCCGGTGCTCTGCACACACTTAATTGTCAACACCAGCGCTTATAGCACGGACTCGACCCAAAGGTATTGGAGTGTTTTTCATGAGCACCAGTTAAGGACACATTCATTTTTGTAGGCATGAGAAGATTAAGTGATTTGCCCAGAATCACAGGATGTTGAGCCTATGCCAATACTCAAACCTGGTTCCCCAGCTCCAAAGTTGGCAGCTCTGGCCGTTACGCACATTCCTCTCCCCACTTGTAGGGTTTCATGGTGAGTAGTTGGTTCTGTTATAGGCGGGGTTAATAGGAGCAATGGGCTGGTGCAAGCTGCCTACTGACGATTTTCACAAATTAACCACCAAGTTTTACATTTAGTCTCTTACGACTGTGGGGAACTCTGCTCATCAAAAGATAGGACAGTCTGCAGTTGTAAAAATACTACACGTAAAACTACAGTTGGAGTTTGTGAATAGCAAAATAATAGATTTACACCTAAAGTGTAAGTTTACCTTTGTGAATAAGGCCCCTTGGATGGATCATTATCAAGAGAAGCTCTAGCGATGAATCTTCTTGATGTTACTACCATAAAGTGTACAATACCAGCATACATCTGAGGAGTTTCTCGTGAGGATTTCCACATTATCAGCTTGAGAGACGACCGAGGGAGAGGGACGAGGAGTGACACTAAGCAGATAAATGACTTCCCTAAATGCTTGTACCCAATGTTTCTGCACAGTTAACAAATTGATGAGTCCTATCAGCCACCAAGCGCATGCAGTGCAAGCATTGACACTTCTCTTGACAGTCACCCTTTAGGGGCATTAAAAAAACATTGAATAATTTTGTATTGGTGATTCTTATGTCATTGGATATTTAAGTTTTTATGTCTTGTGTATCCCCGCCATACTCACGATTCACTGAGTCTGCCGGCCATCTATCTACCAAGCGACCTCCAAAGATGGACATTGAAATTCTGTGTTTAAATCCTGGTTCTTTTAAAAATTCAGGGATCAAAAAAGACATCATAAGAAGATAGATCTCAGTATAAACCACACAGATGCCAGGGTGTATTGGCTAAACCCAATCATAGTGATATCCTTCATGCAAACGATGCCCAATAATACAGCTCTGTGCATGGCAAAGCCCACCCTCTGCGGGCAAAGGGAGCTGTGAAAATGGAACTGCTTTGGGGGGCTTTTGTGTTGTGGGATAAAACAGGTCCAAGAACACTAGACCGTTTGTAAAAAAGCAGAGAATAACAAAAGATGAAGATCTCGGAAAAGATACGAAACTCACAATAGAACAAGATCTGTGTCGTGCCTTGATTAAAAGAATAAGTGTCGACTAAGCCAAAATGGGGAAGCTCATTTTCGATAGCCCGAACTACAATACAGGGATCAGTAGTAAAGATATTGTCCATCTAAGTAAATGTTTTGCATTCTGCCCCATTGAAAATCAGTGGGGGAATATCGGTTGAATGCTTTAGGTATCTCAAGAAAGGCTCAAGATACAGGGAGAACAATTGGGCTGAGAGCAACAATCTTGCCATGTATCCAAGTTTATACTGAGCTAGGGTGGGACACTCCTCGATCAAAAAATCCGAGCAGGTAGGCCCATTTAGAGCACTTTAATCCAGTTTAAAAACCGAGGGCCAAACGTAAAGTTGTCTGGTGTAAGTCGGAGAAAGGGCCAAGAGACCCTGTAGAACGAAGTCCTGTCTCAATGTCAAATACTACAGTTGTCAAGTTAGTGTGGACAATTACTACTGCCCCCACCAAACTGTGCAACAGTAGTAATAACTTTCTTAGAGTATCTTGAGGGTAGTCCATTAGAAGGAATGTAGGCATGTTGCATCTGATCAATTCATTCTGTGATCATTGCGGCCAATCTATTGGCCAGAATTTTAGAATGTATTTTCCAATCACAGTTAATAAGGGATATGGGACGAAATGAGGCACATTGCCCAGAATACTTATCTTTAAAAAAAAAAAATTGATTTATGTTTCCATCCACAAGGGCGGTAAGGCAGTCTCACTGGTGAGAGAATTCACCAGGCAGAAAAAAATGGAGTAAGACTAATCGACGAGGGCTTCTAGAATACCCCGGGGCAAACCCTAAACTGCTTATTGGAGATTCTATTATATATCTTTGCATTTAAGTCATCAGAGAAGTCCTAACCGGCTTGAAATAAGAAGTTATCTGCCCAGACATAGATGAACATTCAATTCTGTTTAGATTGGCATACAAAGTGTGAAAATTCATAATAATAGCTTCTTTGCCCTTGACTTAAACACCCTTGGAATGAAGAATTGACTTGAAAAAGTTTTTATTGGCCTGTTTTGTAATTTAATTGCCAAGATGCACCTGTATTCTCGCTGTTTTCAAAGCAGTTGTGGTTGTTTACAAACCGCCTTAGCAGCCTTGTCCTATAGCGGTTTTTAGCAGCGTGAGCGTCTTGACTGTCACTAGTTTTTAGGTCGAGCATTCGAGACCTCCTGTATATACTTTAGTATATACTTATATGTGTATGTACTTTGTGGGCTCAGGAGATCACCCCTAGTACTTGTCTGCTTCCGCTTAGGGACTTTTTTTTCTGTTCAACTGCCTCTACATAACTGTCTTGATAGAAAACGACCAGTAGAGGTCAGTAAAGTACCAGAATTGCTTTCTGCTTGTTCAACTGTCTCTATTTAACTGTCTTGATAGAAAATGACCAGTAGAGGTCAGTAAAATAATAGAATTGCTTTCTGCTGAGGGACTTTCTTTTTTTTATTTTTCTGGCAACTGCCTCCATTTAACTTTCTTGATAGAAAACGACCAGCAGAGGTCAGTAAAATACCAGAATCCCTTTAGCATTCTCTAGATTTCAGTCCATAGAAATTGTCTTCCTCGAGCACCCGTAAACAATAATATTTTTTTCAAATCTTGTATTTTCAGTGATATGACCACCAAAGGCCCTGATTTTTTATTAAAAACAGAGCTTTGGACTATACCATTTACCGCTGAAAGGCAATATTTCTCTCCATGTGTTCCCATACCTGGCGTGTCACGCAGTTTGGTGCTTACTTTCCCTCCATGTTAAAGAACAGTAGATGTTTCAGCACCCAGGCTAATGTGCTGCATACCTAAATACATATAAGGTCCCAAAGGCGAGACTGATTGCATTGCAAATGCTTGTTTATGTAGGACTTGTCTCCCAGAAAGGGGGACTGATTCTGAATTAAGGTTGAGTGCTCTATTTCAGGTGCCAGAAGGGACATCATGAGCAGTGTCATCTGAAGAATCTTGGGAGTCCCGGGCAAAAAATATTTTGAGGGACCCTGTTTGGAACAACTTTGAATTTTATTATCCTTTTTTGTTTACTAATTGAAGCCCTATGCTGCCTAACAAAATTGAATTTTACATGAAGGGGAACATTTACAAAAAATCCATGCAGCGCAGCCCCCCTTGAGGCTGCGCTGCGTTGCGTGACAGAGAGAGAGCAGGAGAGCTCCATATCTTCAAAGATATGGCTCCCTCCTCCCCTTACCCTTGCGCACACCTTAGCGCCATAGCACTAGGGTGTGTGCATTAGTCTAGCATAGGTTTTGTACAGGAAGGAGACACTTCCTGTACAAAATACGATGCCCAGACACAATGCAAAGTTTTTCCCACTTCGTATGCGTGCTGCATGCAAAGTCGGAAAAGGAAGGAGAAATTAAAGCATTTCCCCTTCCGTGCGCCTACTTGAAAAGGGCGCAGTTTCTCATTCTAAACCTAATCTACTTCATTTAGTAAATTGGGTTTAGCATGAGAAACCTTGGGTTTTTGCATGGGAACGCCCATTCTCCACCCTTGGTTGGCCCCCATGGTGCAAAGTAATGCGATGCAGCGCTATGCACTGCTTCGCATTACTTTTCCGTTATTTCCAGTGCTAAACAGGTTTAGCGCTGGAAAGGAAATAGGGAAAAAAGATTTTGCGCCGATTTGTGTCACTTTTGTGAAGCAAACACAGCACAAAATCTTAGTAAATCTCCCCGTAAAAGTTAAGACAGAGAAATAAACAGAAGTGAGCTAGAAAGAAATTTTTCAGGGGCCCCCTTGGAAGGTGGGGGTCCTGGGCAATTCCCCACTTTGCACAATCCTTTAAATGTATGTGACCCGAATTGTTCTGTTTCAGATCTGGCACCACTATCCCTTTGGATTGTAAACTAAGGGCCTCATTTACAAAGATTTGTCTTAGGGCAGCGCTGCAAGTGTTTTTGCGATGCTGTCCTAAACTAATTTGAAAGGGCAGGAATGCACCATATTTACGAGATAAGGTGCATTCCAGTCCTTTCAGCCAATGCACAATATGGTGCCTAGTGCCAACACAGGCACCCTTGCACCATGGTACAAGGGTGTCTGCCTTGTTGGCAGGATTGTTTTTGTGCAGGAAGGCACTCCTTCCTGCACAAAAACAATCCATGGAGGCATTTTCCTCTTTTTATATGTGCTGCAGAATGCAACACACATAGAAAGAAGAAAAAACGAGGAGAAATAAACATATTTCTTGTCGTTACGCCTTCCCTGGGAGGCGTACAGTTTTGCCGCACTCCCAGGCTTACAGATCCTTGTAAATCTGGGAATGCGCCAAAACTCATGGGTGTTGCATGTGAACACCCACCGCAACACCCTTGGAACGCCTCCCTGATGCAGTGTAAGGCAACGCAGCGACTTGCACTGCGTTGCCATACCCCATATCTATGAGGCCATAGAAAGCCAAGCAAAGTGGATTTGCGTGGCCTTGTAGATATGAGTCTGCACTCTGCGCTGCAGGAGCATCATAAAAAGTGACAAACTGGCGCAAGGGGCTTGAGGTGGAACAGTATCACTGCTTTCAAGCAATCCCATACAATTTCAGGGCCGGTAGCGTCCACATTCTCTTTGATTAAATCAATCAAAATTGTAGCCATATATGCTTGATAATTGTGATCGATGAAAAGATTCCTATGACGTATCCACCGTCTTGAGGTCGATTCTAGATTGATTCCATAATCGAGTTCTCTCCAGACATATGAGTTGTTAGGGGGTTATGATCAGATACTATCTGTCAAAGCCATTGCATTGATATGTATGGCTTGAGAACTTGAGCAAACACAAGGAGATAATGGACGGAGTGCTAAAACTTTTCAACCACTCACCCCCAGTCACAGATCTGGGTTGAATCCATCATCATTCTTTAGCTCACTTTGCCACCCCAGTTCAGACATAGCTATATGCAAATCAGTCTTGACCCTGTGCCTCATGGGAACAGTCCAGACCGAACTGCCAAGCCATGTCTTCCCTGGACCGGAATCAAGCATCCTGGGACTGGTTTCGGGCTAACAGCCCTCATCAGCCAGGCTAGCTTGAATCCAGTGGCAAAGTGAGCAAGGGACCCACGTCTGGGCATACCCTGCCAACTTAGGGCGAACAAAGCAAACACAAGGAGATGATGGACGGAGCGCTGAAACTTGAGCCACCACAATGGCATCAGTTCCGCAGTATTGTTTGTCAGGAGCAAAATAATAAGTGAAGCAAGGAAAAGAAGGGTGACAAAAACACCACATAACCACCAAACCATATGAATCCATGATAGCAAGAACTGTTGCATGCAAATGTTGCATTTGTGAGGCTCTCGCTGAACCACATGTGTCAATACTGGGTAGAATTGGTATATTGATGGCACCACAGAAAATCAGAGGCCTTTTCTATGAAGTCAGCTCTTAAGCAATTACTGGAAAATATCGGGCTTGCCTCACTGGGTGTATATATGATGCATAAGTTAAGGAAAAATGTTGATTTACCAATTCTGGCTATAAGCCAGAGTCCCCAACTATAACATGTCATGTTACAGCTTTGCAACTAATGTGCCTTGAATTGTACAGCTAGTCCTCTGATCGAAGCTTCCTGCTTTGTGGCTCCTAGTACCTTAAAACAAACCAAGGTGCAATTTATCAGTATCCAGCAGTTGGACTTGACCCTTTCAACAGGATCATCTCAAATTTTTGCCTTCCTTTGCTGAACCCATTTTTATTGTCTTTACGGACCCTGTGCACTTTACTCCTTCTAATTAGTGGTAAAGTAATTGTGTTCTCCCTTGAAAAAAATGCTAAAGTTGGTACACACTTGATTGATACCATTGGCAGGGTGGGCACACACACCTGCTCAGATCCAGGATGCCCAAGCAACTGTGCGCTTTACAAATACACATAACATAACATGGGTGCATTTACTTATAATTCCCTAGTAAATGGTACTACATGTACCCTTGGAACTGTAAATTAAATGTTGCTAGTGGGCAGTAGCACTGTAAAACATGTCTCAGGCCTGCCTCTTCAGCCTGCAGTGCAATTTTAAACTGCCATTTCGACCTGGAAAAATAAACTCTGTGCTACTCCCAAACCCTCCTTTTTTATTAAGTATAAGTCACCCTTGAGGTAGGCCCTGAAGCCTCATAAGGCAGTATGCATGGTTTTGAAAAAGTAGAACAAGTGCACTTAGGTTTTATATGTTCTGGCAGTGAAAAACTCCTAATGTCATTTTTCACTGTAGCAAGACTATCTCGCTAACTACTAACACGGAGTTACCTTTTTACACTTAATAAGTGATCATTTCAGTTTTGGAACAGATAAAGAAATACGTCTTGCACTCATGTGAATTGTAATTTAAACCCCTCCTTAATGGTAAAGCCAGATTTTAAATAACTGTTCGAAAAATGCCACTTTTAGAAAGTTGGCTTTTTCCCGCCTAAACCAAATGTGCCTTTGACAGTGTCCAAGATCACAAAACTAAATGGCTCTACTGTGGAGTGTTCAGTATTCCTTTCAGGCAGGGAATAAAAGGGCCTTGTGAGGGGAAGGTTGTTTCTCTTCCGAGCAGGATGGCCTGGAGGATTGTACTCAGCCCTTTCTGAGCTTCAAAGGGTAGCCTCAGAGCTTTGCCCACCGCCTTTCGGACTTCCTGCCAACCTAAAGCTCCAGTGGCAACCTGCCTATCACACGGGCAATGGTCCCCTCATGGCTCCTGCTATTGCTAAGTTCCACAGACTGCGGGATTTGGACTGAAAAAAGGTAAACACTTCACTGGGGCAAACCTGGTCCCTGTATCTGACTTGCTCTCCATCTCAGTTGTCCTAAACTTTTGACTTTGACCGGTCCAGCTCAACCAGATAACCATAAGTGGGACTAAATTGGTTTGGAATTTTTCTTGAGTTATGCTTTTACTTTATTACTGTTTAAGTGCGGCTCAAAATACTTTACACATTGTCTCTAAAATAATCCTGATTGTTTTTGTGCTGCGCTACCAGAGGGTGAAGCACAGGTTTTTTAGTGACTTTTGGGGTTCACCCTGACAAGGATTGTGGGGCATATTAGCAAGGGCACTATCGCCGCTTTAGCGGCACTTTTTGCCGCTAAAGCGGCGATATTTATATCGCCCTATCAGCAAACTGTCTCTAACAGCAGTTAGAGACAGTTTTCGGGCATTAGCGCCCGTTTTTACCGCTTTGCATGTCAGCGATATTTATCGCTAATGACATGCAAAGTGGGCGTTCCCGACGAACAAACCTGGGAAACACTCGCTAACAGGCCTATCGCCTATTAGCAAGGTGGCCATGGCCCCAGTTAGCGACGTGAAAAGTCGCGCTAACCGGGGCCATCGCCATTTATTTAACACCTGCAATTAGCAGGTGTTAGCCATACCTAACATGGGGGGGTGGATTATGCTGATACGACCACAGGGTCGTATCATCAAGGTGTTCTCCCTTCTCCATGCAACATCGCTGGTTTTTCAGCGATGTTGGCCCATTTCCCCCGCTATCGCTGGCATATTCATCGCCATAGCGCTAATCGTTGCTAATACAGCGTTAGCGTGGCGATATATTCCAGCGATAGCCGGCGATAAAAAAAATCACGCTAAGCAGGGTTAGCGATGATTATCGCCTCTTCTTGCTAATATGCCCCTGTGTTTATTATTTGAATGGACCCCCCTACCCCTCTCAACGAATAACCCAATTTCTTACACTCGATTAATCAGATGTGTATCCCGGAGGCACAGGAATCCTATACCTATGTATTGAAGTTCTTGCTCAAATCCCATGCGAGGACATCCTTCTGTCAAGTACTGTTAGTCTGCATAATCCATTCCAAGAGCAAGAACATTAGCCAAGTCAGTTTTGCCGCTTTGATACAACTTCTTTTCTTTTTTTAATGCAGTCCCCATCTTGATCCCTAAGTCTTGACACCCAACAGCTACATCTCAAGCCAGCAGAGATGGGGCAGTCACTCATGCCATCACAAGAAGTATTTCTAAAGTCAGCAGAAGGCTTTACTATAATTAGTTACCAGATACCATGTGCACTCAGACGCCTCTCCAACTCCATATCAGAAAAGTACCAATGTGCTTTCTTTTGACCTCCCATATATTAACTACAAAGGAAGACATGCACCAAGAAATCAATCTTGCTCAGAAAATAAGTTGTGAGTTCTGTGTTGTGTCCCATATCATCATGACAGAGAGAGAGAGCATGTGGTGGAAGTGAGCAGGGACAATTGTGGTCAGTATCGGACATCTGATTACCAATAATTTGTCCATGAAATCTGCATACCCTAATCCATTGGGTTCATTTTTATTGGGATATACAATTTATATTTTGCATTTAATTTGCTAAATAATGCGTGAATAGCATTATTTGGCTTACCAAGTGTGGTTGTAGTTTACAGGATCAACATACACTCTGTCATTAAGACAGGTCTTACTATTAACTAAGACAACAACATAGTAAGGCATCCATCTTTAGAAGGAGTAAGTTGTATACTGTCTCTATTCTGGATTCACTTGAACCTTGTGTGGTGATGGGAATTATTGGATGGTCTCTGAATATCCAGCTTAACTGCTCTTGGTCATGGATGTTTTCAGAATAACAACCCTAAACTGCACCTGCTGTTGAAATGTAAATTTGCAGTGTGAAAAAATCTGCATGTTGTATCAGTGCCCACTGAATTGAAATATGGATCTATAACATGAAATGACTGAGCATTTTATCAAATATGAAGCAACAATATTTTTGTCTTTTAAACTTCACTGTGGGAGTTTATGCAACATGAAACCAACAAATGTGTAGATGTTTGTCTCACTTTCATGTTCCATTTATTGAAGCTAATGACTAACCCCAAAAGCTCCGAAAGCATCCCGGTCTTGGGTGTTTTGTATGCTTAGGATACTCTGAGGTCAGATCACACAATAGTATTATTTCATTTCTTTCAATTCTAATTTATCCTCACAAATGAAGTATTTCAAATATGCAAGTAGACAGGGCAAAAGCTCTGGGCTGTGCAGCTTCTATTCCTCATGTCCCCCTAAGTTAGAAATATTTTGTTTCAGTACCACGTTGTTCAGTTGCTAGTTAGTTTAATTCTGCATTATAGAAATTGACTCACCACTGCAAAACGCATAAATGCCAATGCTGCCACATCATTCTGTTCCTCACTCCTAACATAACTGATTGAGGTATGTCATCTCAAAGAGGCCTTTGCAGCTCCTTGGCTTCAGCCGCAGAGTTGTTTTTATTATCCCATCACTTATGACTCCACCTAGTCTTCTCCCACAAATTTTTGTAGGAGAGCAACACATTGTTGTTTTTTTTATTGACAATCAATGGATAGACTATTTCATAGGACTCCATGATTGGTGAATACCAGGGCTGAGGCCAGGCAGCTGGGTTCGCCGTAGCCAGTCTCTGGGTTATTGCCAGAAAAGTATGCAAATTTGTCCATGTATATTTTCGAGCTACCCACTGGGGGAGTTGGGCAATGTTCTCATTGAGTAAAATTGAAAACTGTGCATGGAATACAAGCTCTGTGAAAATAATGATGTGCATAGTGATGGGAACAATACCTTTCTCAATAATTAGTAGAGTTTTGGTACAAATCTTCACTTTCAAATACAGTATAATATTCAAGCTCTGAGAGCATTGAATTCACAGTTCTTACATCCCAATCATAAGAAACAAATCCAGGGGTGATCACATCATCTATTGCCACCTTAAAGACATTAGGTATCCACAGTGTCTCAGTAGGACCAAAAATATCATATGGGACCTTATCCCAAACAATTCCATTATGTACTGGAAGTGCTGAAATGTTCACAAGGGTCAGGTCTCTTCGCACATTATGTGAAGAACAATGAGGTTTCAGTACATCCACTACCAGATCTGCAGCAGAGCATTCTGGAAGATAGTGCCCACTTATTAGCAAGAAGAAAACAGTCACAAATCCAGTCCAAAGAAGTAAGAAAAGTAATGAGATGGCAAGCCAAATGTAACGCCATGGAGGGATCAGATAAGTGTGCTTCAACCAAAGAAAGAAACCACGTACACCATGTAGTGAAGTGTGAGAAGGGCCAGAAGAAGAAAAGTCATCAACATTGTTGAAAAACAGGAATTGTAGTAGGCAGAAGAGAACTGGTAGATACCTCCAAAGGTGGATCATCATAAACAACTATGTTGTTAGAAGTACCAGAAGCAAGCTATATACTCACATCTGATGCACAGGTTGTGTTTGTAGCGGTAACTGGAATCAACATAAGTTAATTCTCTGCCCTCCCCAGCCAGGGGGAAACAACATTGGTGTGTCTGAAATGTGTAAAGGAAGTTCCTGCATTGTAGTGAGAGGGGTCAGTGAAGTACCCAGGAATCCTCATGGCCTACTGTGTAGTACCGGCCAAATGATGTAATTTAACTTGATCAACTGAGACAAGTCATTTGTCTTTACAACCAGCAAGTGGTGGCAAACTCAGGGTTAATGTACCTTGAATGCTAGAACTGGCATCGATGCACGGTATGATACACCAAATTCCTTCTTTATAGCAATCTTCTCTCAAACTAGATACCCAACTTTTCGAATCCAGCCACAAGGTGCTGGTTGTTCCTTCACTCCATCAGTGGCAGACTGGTTAAAAAGTTCATTAGATTGCTTGTCCCGGATGGCTTGTAATTCTTGTAAGACAGTGAAACGTTCATTGATGTCAAAAGGTGTATCTGCTGCAACTGAGCCAGGACAGTCAAGATCTGGAACGTACATCTGGATGCCGAAAGATCGTCTAGGCAGATTATTTAATGCTCTCTGGACACCATGCAAGTGATGGACCCAACTACGATCTGAACCTAATATTCTAACTGTGAAGGATTGCTTTAAGTCACGGTTTTTCCTCTCCACAATTGAGATTTCCCTCAAGATGGTATAGAGAAGAGTAATACACAGCCACACCCAGAGTTCCCATAGCATCCTTATAAGCTTTAGAGGCAAAAGCAGGGCCCTGGAACGAGTGGAATGCAGCTATTACATATGTGCAGATGAAGGCTTGCAAATCTTAAATAACAGTGCATGCGTCAGCCAATCATTGTTGCCACACCCAAAGGAATCTGGAGCATGAATTGTGGCGAGTAGAATAAATTTAAAAGCACCATCTGAATTTAAGAGATCGCAATGGTCTTGATACACACATCGGAGAGGTTTTCTGGAAACCAAGAGGGTTTCTGCGGTGGGCGTGCAATGATGGAGCTCTTTATTCGTTGACAGATGTCACAACTAAGGACATACTGTTTTGTCTGCTTGTACAGACCATGCCACCAGTAGTGTTTTTGCAATATTGAAATTGTGCCTGCGACAACAGCATGGGCAGATGCTGCACCCTCATGCACTGCTATGATACTCTAGTCTGCGGTCTTGGTTGGGAATCACACAATCAGCCACCCCAGGAATGGTAACAAAGGGAATGCTTGGGCACTTAAGTGGTAGGAATATTTTGCTGGGTATTTTTTAGGTAATGGGGTGCCATTGCATGAAGCTTTGACGGCAGCCATGATGTCTTGATCTACCCTCGTGTAGGAACAAGCAATCGCAGCTACTGTTGCAGTCTTAACTGCAGATTTGGCAGATTCATCTGCCAGTGAATTCCCTGCAACATGTATTCCAACACACAGATGACTCAATGTGTGGATCACTTGAACCAGTGGCAAACTATCTTTAAGTTGTGCTACCTTTCCCCAAAGTAGTTTGTGCTTGATAGTACTACCCTTTGAATCTCTGAATCCATTCAGGCACCAATAATGTAAGTTTTTCTTGAAGGATTGGACACAGAAATACGAATCTCACACTATCAGTGTGGGGAATTCAGGATCCGTATTCTCTAGTGCCAGAATCAATGCTTTGAGTTCAGCCAGTTGTGCAGTACAATCCCCTAGGGACTGTGTGAATTTTATTTGGGGACGGAATTTTCCTTCCTTCATTACATTGTCAACCGCTGTGCATACCACAGAGTATTAATGTTTTGTACTTATAGCAGGTTGGGCTGAAATTTCAGTGTATATGATGTGTTTGCATTGATCAAGAGGCACAATATTACTGGGAATGGGGTATTCATATTCATATTGGAGAACTTCTTGAGTTTGTAATGTTGGAATCAAACTCATAATCTACGTCCGTAGTCATTCGGGAAGGGGCCCTTTGTATCCATCTAGGTTGTAAGGCTTTTGCACTGTGAACGCTGGCCTTTGTAACAGCCTCTAAGGCTGGGACGGGAGTAACGATAATTATTCGTTTCCCTTGAGCCACTGTTTTTTTCTTAATGACAGACATCTAAAAAGCAGTGAGTATTTTTTCAGTAGAAGCAAAACACATCTCTGCATTTGAATATAGATGCGATTTATATACTTTTGGTACTGTGTCACCTATATTAAATGTGGTGTAGGTAAAGCCTATGGCACCCGCAATGATATAGATGACCAAATTTGTTTTGTTGACAAGTCTGTGTAAGTGTCGTGTTACAAGCATGTCAGTCTGCAGTGATCTGAGTATTTGTGTATTTTCTGATGCCCAATGTGTACTGGAAAAATCAGGGCAAATTAAATCATACAAGGGTTTTATGCAATGTGCATAATCTGGTATATATGTTTTGCCAAAGTTAAAGAATCCTAACAAGGATTGTAAAATTTTAAGTGTATTTGGTGGTTGTAGAAGTGCATATTTCTCTAGGAAATATGGCGCCAGGATCTTACCCTCATTTGATAGCTCGTATCCCAAAAATAGGACACTGAGAAAAGCAATTTTAGTTATTTTGAAATTGAATTTGTAGCCATATTGAGCAAATCCCAATACTATGTGATCTACTCTGGCCAAATGTGTGTTTAATTCATTGTCCATCAGATATATGTCATCAACATGGAACAATACTTCTGCATCAATACCATGTAGAATTTACATTACTCTGGCAGCAAAGAGTCCTGGACTGTTCTTATACCCTTGAGGGAGTAAGCAAAAACGACGTTGAGAGCCCAGCGCAGAGAAGGCTGTGAAATCTCTGCTTTCAGGTGGTATATTTTGGCAGAAAAAAACATTGGAAATATCCAAGGTTGTTTTGTATTTTTTTATGGACAATGTTTTTCATTAGAGCCGCAATATTTGAGTTTTGTATTGCAAATGTGTGTGTGTGACTGTTTAAATGTCTATAGTATAAGACTATGCTGTAGAAGTGATTTGGCTTAGCTACCAGAAATAAAGGATTGTTCACAGGAGAGATGAAGGTTCAACAACTCCCTAGTGCTCGAACTGTGCGAGAATCTCTCTTGCAGGAGCTTTCGCTTAATGTTTGATAGGGTATTGGGTTGCACTCTTGGCCTGGGCTGTATGGGTATAATGAGATACGGTGATTCCTCATCCAAGCCAACGTGATTGCAGTATAATGCCGGGGCTTGTGCAAGAGCCCATTTGGTGGCATAAGCTAGTTTAACCTCGTCGGGGTCAAGCACTGACAATGATGGTAAAATGATTATCTCTCCTTTTGGCGCTGTTTTCACAAACTCAGAAGGTCAATCTACCTCCGCTAAGAGAATGTCATAATTAAGTGTTCAGTTTTCCCAGAATATTACAATAATAGTCCGCTGTATGTTGCCCTCGATTTGTATTATTAGGTTATCAATTCTGTCCGGAGGACTGACGTGTTGATCCGGGGTTTCGATTTCTATAAAGCTGCTTGTTACGGTCACATACAGAAACTCTAAAAGATTCTGGCGAACTATCATGACCTCTGCCATGTTGTCTAGCAGAGTCACTGGCCACTACTTGTTCTGAAGGAGAGTTCTCAGAATGTGTGGCATATTTGTCAAAATTCCTGCAACTTTTTTTTTCTTGAATTGTTTTTCTTCCTTTTTTATGCAGCGTCAGCCGAGAGTTGTGAGTCCTTTTTCGGTTTCACATACTCTTCTTGTCTGAACTTTGATTGCTCCCCCTCTCTCTGATCATCGGTCTGATGAGTTCTGAAAAGAACAAGAAGGACGTGTATAAGTATACTGATACCTCTCAGGCTATTTAATGTTATTTCGTTTACGTAAAATTTAACATTTTTCAGAGGACTCAGGTTGCGGAGATCCACCCTGTGATTTAGCTTTTTCTTTATTTTTCTATTTGTCCCAGCATTTTTTAGAAGACCCTGGTGCTTTTTTGTTCTCAGAACTACCTTTAAGCTGTGGCTTATTTGGTCTGGCTCCCAAATTATTTCAATATAGATGTGTAGGGTCCGCAATAATTATCAGTAACTCGTGCTCCTGATCCGATGCTGCAACTCACTTCTAAAAGCTAAATGGTTTACAAGTTTTTTATCCCTTTCACTGTTAGGATAACAATAAATGTTTATATACAGCAGTCCAAACTCATATTCAAAGTAAATAGCACAAACTAATTGTGTTATTCAGAAATTTATTTTTGTCAAAGAAGGATTTTTTTGTATTAACTCAAAGGAACAGGACATACACACTGTTTTGGTGCAAACAAGTGACATAAAGTGTGAAGTATACACAAATCATAACAAATGCATTAGATACATACATAGGTGACATATTCAGGTGCGGAGTTAAAATATATATATATATTCTCACAACGACCTAGAGATTAATCCTTCTCTGTCTCCTGTGAACACCGGATATGTTCACCCACAAACTTCAGCTCCGGCAAAATCTGCGAGTCTGCACCACTCTGCACCCGACGCCACGGCCCGAGTTCGAGTGGCCCAACACCACGAGGAGGTCTCTCCGGCGATCCAGACCCGAGATCCAGTGATCCCTGACCTGTCTCAAGCCTCCAGCCGACACCTGCAGCCTAAATCTGGAAGGTCCCCCCAACCACGACCAAGAGCTGGTAAGAAGACCCGACCCTAAAAGACACCCCTGCACCCGACGCCCCACGGCCTTGGGTGGCCCAACTGACGGTGTCTAGCCAACCCCCAGCATCCCAACTTACCTCTCCAGGTGGTGGTCGCACACGGAAGACCTTAGTTCCCGAGCCTGCAGTGTGTTTGCAAACCGGAGAATCCCCATTGAAAGTAACAGGGCACCCGACCACAAACCAGCACCCTGCAACCGGCTGCCCTAGTGCCGCTGAGGATGTACCTCTGGTGCTATCTTGAACCCCATTTGCCCTGAGCTTAAGTCCAGGAGCTTTGCTCCCACAACCTTGTGGCCTGCTCGTGAGCAGCCACCAAGCGGAGGCCCCCTATCCCCTATTGGATAACATTGGGCCTCAGCACTCTGCACCCGGCCGCCCTAGTGCTGCTGAGGGTGTAACTAGAGTGTATCCTTGACCCTGAGGGACTCCTGAGTCTAACCCCAGAAACCCAACTCCCACAACAAAGTACATACCTGTTAACCGATAACACTATTTCCTCACATAGGATAACATTGACTGTTTTTCTATGAAAACATTTTTAAGTGTGGAGTTGGAAAATCTATAAAAGTCTCAAAAACTGTAACCAAATAACTAAAACGCTTTTACTTACCTATTTACTGGAAATGTCCCAGTGCAGTATCCAGGTATACTACACTGTATAAGAAACGTAATCTGTAAAGTAATCTACATGACATCATATTGAAAAGTCAATACAAAGTATATGTGCTATATTTCAAAGCATTGCATTACCAGTGATTCTACTGTAATCAAACCAAAGTATTTATACAACTGCAATTCAAACTGCATTATTACTGCAAAGTATAACTCACTTACCTGTGCCAGGCTCGTTTGGTTCAAGAAAATAAAATAACTAAAAGAATATTTTTATACAAACAAAATTGGTCTAAGTTCAGTCTTTGAGTGTGTGACAATCATTTGCTGATTGAGTGTGTACAACAAATGCTTAACACTACCCTCTGATAAAGCCTTACTGCTCGCCCACTCTACCACAAATGGAGAGTAAGGTGCTATCTACTTTTACCTCTGCCTACCTTTGGGGTTTCACTGGACTCTGTGCACACTATACCTCACTTTGGTATGGTATATACAGGGCCAGATTCCTACACTGCTGCTTCTCCTTTAATATTACATAATAGTATTGAGGATACTGTGGCAAAGTTGGCAAATATTTCATCCCCAAATCCAGGGCAGGGGCTGCCCCATATTCATTTTGAATTTGGTTTTGCACTTCCGGTAAAACTGCAATTGACGGGATACCATGTGTTATGGTATATATTGCAGCAAAAACTGTATCTCAAGTTGCACAGTCATCTATGGTGGGAACCAGTCCAAGTATATTGTGAAAATTCTGTGTTTATCGTGGGATCCCGTATGGGGAAACACTGCTTCCAGCTGATTTGTTTTTTGTGAGATCCAGAATGGAATCTTCTCTAATCTGGTGGGAAATTTTCCCATTATGGCATTAAAAGTTACAGGGCTAATTAATTACAGGCACAACTGTGGCTGAACAGCTTGAACAGCCCTTGCTGGGGCAGTTATTATTGTTTGCATAACAAAGTGCGTTAGTCGTCTAAATCGTCTAACTAAAGGGGTCATTACAATGACGGGCGGATCACCACCGCCCGTATGGCGGTGGCGATCCGCCCGCCATTTCCCACCGCCTGCATGCCATTTCCCCCGCCATATTACGGTGGCGGGGGGGAGCCGGGCGGACGGAAAGACCGTCCGCCGGTTTTCCGCCGGTCCCACAGGGGACCGGGCGGTAAAGGACCCTAATATGGTGGCGGTGTATGCAAGACACCGCCATCCATATTAGGATGTTGGCGGAAAGCAGCCTTTCCATGGCGGTGTTGCCGCCATGGAAAGGCATGTGGTCTTTGCTTCTGGGGGCCCGTTGCGGGCCCCCAGGATTTGGAGGGGGTGGGGGTGCACATGGGGGCTGCCTATGGTACCCCCCTACATTTGAATGCACAATGTGGCAGGCACCGCGCGGTGCCTGTCGCGTTGTGCATTCAAATGCACAACATGCATTTTTTGCATTGCGGCGGGTGCTGGTGACAGCACCGCCCGCCGCAATGCGAACAATACGGGATGCCACCACCACCGTGGCGGTGGCATCCTAATACCCATGGCGGGACCGCTGCACCCCTTGCGGACGGTCCCGCATTCCGTTGCGGTGGCGGGCGGACTTTGTCCGCCCGCCATCGTAATGTGCCCCTAAGTTAGTATAGAGAGCACCTGGATCAATCGCATTAAGCAGTGCTAAATTTGGGGATATAGTGTATAGACAGCTAGCCCTGGCCATCATTACTGAGGGGACCCAATTGTATGTTATTCACTGTATGCGGTAGGGTGCTCTGGAACCAATTTTGATGTTCCTGATATGTTAAAGGTATTTCTAACCCAATAAAAGCTCTGTAATGGCCTAGTAAGCTAGCTTCTTCACAATGGTGAAATGTTTGTGTGTTAGCATCTAGTGCTGGAAAAGCAACCCATGAGTAGAATACTTCAGTAATCTACCCCCATTTTGTAGCCCATGTAATGTTGAATGTGTTGCAGTAGCAGGCCTGCAATTTGCAGGACTATCAATTTGATTTGCGTTATAGTGTATGGAATTCAGAGAGGGAAATAACTATAGTGGGGTATCCTTTTAAACGCTCAAGCTTGAACAACCTACTGACAAAAATAGGTGCTTCTTATTATGCTGAGAAGAATTGGTCCCTCGCCTCCACGGATGTGTCTGTATAAAATGTGATGAGGGGTACCTTTGGAACACACAAGAACTACTCAGGAGAACGGTTAAATAAGTACCTGACATAAGAACGTTGGTGGCGCCATATTATGGGGTTCCCACTAGAAAATGTAGGACTACGTATGAGGACAACAGGACATCAGAGTGCAGGGACTGAGTCCATCTACACCATTAGAAACTGTTGACCCAATTCCTGGCTATCTCACAGTGCCTCACCCACCCCTAACCTTCCCAGGGTGAAAAGCGATTTGGCAACCTCAAACATGACACTCTTATCCCCAAGGGAATCATGGAAACAGATCTTACTCCTTTCGTGAAGAGAATGAACAATCCAACCATGGCAGCCTAATTTCTATATATCTAATTTCCTACCTAACTTTACCCCTACTCTGAGAGCATAATGAGTGTACCCTCTCTGCCTGATCTATTGGGATGGCCTGAAACCCCATACCTGAATGACTTGGCCTGGAGTTGGATCGGCAATCCCTCTCCGTAGGATCAGTATGGAAGATCAGCATTGGCAGACCTGCATGTTGAACACGGCATCCGTAACTCACAAAGGAACGGCACTGTTTATATAATAAAACTATTGTGTAAGAAATACTGCTCAGAAATGATGTGTCTAGGTGTTAGAAGCTGTCTTTGAGCGGACAATGCTTGTGCCAGGATATCTCGTTCTATGTTCCTATCCTTAAATGAAGAGTACAGATTGTGTAGCAGGAAAGGCTTTCTAAAACAAGCAGCATGTGCAGCGTCACTTAGAAACATATCATGAAAGTAAAATATCTGAAAGGAACACGGCTAAACTAAACAGAAGTAAAATGAAGTCTGCTAACAATGTGTAAAATTTAAAACTAAGAGGAAAACCAAAGTGGGCCCAAGAAGGCTTTACCACATCATCTCAAAGAGGCCTTTGCAGCTCCTTGGCTTCATCCACAGAGTTGTTTTTATTTTTATTATCCCATCACTTATGACTCCACCCCATCTTCTCCCATTACTTTTTGTATGAGAGCAACACATTGTTTTCTTTGTCCATCCATGCATAACGGTTTCATAGGACTTCATGGTTTGTGTGGACCAGGACTGAGGCCAGGCACTTGGGTTCACCATAGCCAGTCTCATCTGTGTTTCTTGCATGGATCTACTCCGGTGTCTGTAGGAGGAAGTCAGGGTCCCCCTGCAAGGATGAGGTCAGGCATTAAGCAGTGACATAGCCACCAAGAAATTCATGCTTCCTGTGGTGATGCTCCGGGGCAGGGATTCTTTGACTCTGGGTGTATTTATCGTGGCAGTGTGGGCATGCAGGTAATTTCTTCGTTGTTTTAGCTGCTGCTGTTGTGTCCTCCTTACGGGAAAATATTCTGATGGTGTATGTCAGGAATAGTCTTGGGCTACAGATGGGACATGATGAACAGGTGGGTCCTACTAACTTTTTTTTGTATTTGAATATGAGCTTCCATATTTCAGTGTGATCTGCGATCAACTTCCCAATTTCCTTTGCATAAATCGATGAAGGGAGTTGTGTTGAGGGATGGAATGACCCTGAAAAACTAGTCTGGCCATGAGGTATCCAGTTGATGGGTAGAAGTGAGGCTTGTTGGATACGGCACCTGTTGATTCCATGCTTCCTTATTTGCCTGGGAGAGATTATGTGGCAGCAGATTACGTGACTACAAAGGGCTCTGGTAAAGGTGGATGCCACATTGAAACGTGTATGCTGCAACCAGTCTCTCTTTCAGAGCTGGTATGCCTAAGGCTTATGTGGCAAAGCCCTTGAAACAAGACTTCTGCTGCTATTTTTGCGCTGTTTAAGTTGATACAAATGTTGACAGGTTCTTTCTTCGAAGGAGTGGCACAAGGATGTGTTGCTGGACAATGAATTTATTTCTAATCAGGCTACAGCTTTTACCAGTGGCTCCACTGTGGCTGACAGCATATGATCTAGGTCAGTGAATTGCAAAACAATACTAGCCACAAGGCTTTGTATCTTCATATACCTTTCCTGGGTAGGACGTTGTCTGGGCAGACCTGGAGGAAATGGCGCAAAAAATGCTTCAGAAAATAAATTTGCATCTCCACATGAGTGTGTACTTTGAGAGTTGTGCTTCGAAGTGGTCTGGCTTGTTTACCAATCTTCTGGCCAGAAAGAGGACATAGATCACCTAAAACCCTCCTTCATCAGAAGCAGCAACAGTCCCGGCATTAATGGACTTGACAGGTGAGAATTTCAGTTGGTTGTTGTCTGTGTGAGCATCTATACCGCAAACACAAAAACTAAACCGACTTCAGCTTGCTTGTGTCATGTAAATGCTTTGCTACAGCACTAACACACAAAAGCTTAAATGACTAATAATTGAGTGTAATTGCAGAACTCAGCTCCGGATGATATGGTAAGTCTAGGGAGTGAAATATGATGTTCTTGTTTTGGCATTTGCAGCTTCCCTCAAGCACATCCTGTTTAACAAATGGTATTAATGTACCAGGAAGAAGTTATTACATGCATAATGAATGCACACTTGTTTGTCGTGCCTGAGAACTGAACCATTGAGTGCAGTTTCATTGCTGGACCAGGCTGTAACTGCCTGATGGTGGTCCAAAGAATCGACATCCACCTTCCTCAGGAGTTCCTCGATGTTTGTTAGGGGCGTCCCTCCAGGCACCATTAGAGCTGCCTTTTTCTGCAGAAGGCTTCAAGTGTGGCCAGGCGAGGGGAAGGGTTTGGGGAAAGGGTGCAGCTGGGAAGGAGATCTGAAACACAAAGAGAACAATGATTACTAAAGTCTCATGACTAACGCTTTCTCCCGTTCTTTAACCGTGAAGTTCCCTGGCCTACCTGCATTCTTGTCAGGTGGTTCTTGGGAGCAGCCCTTCTACTTTTGATTATTCCTGATTGAGCTAGCTTAACCTCTTGGGGTCAAAGGTTCTCTAATGAAGATCCAACATAAATAGAAGATAAACATGACAACAACCATGTTCTTAAAATACTCTTATCATGCATGGAGTTTTGGAGGATGAAACGCCATTCAGGCAACCTTAAGCAACATAAGGTAGTCTCGGGGTACTTAGAGTCTCTTACTCTTTCTTTGTAAATAACATAATCCAAACCTTGTTGAAACCAGAGTTCAGATTGTACACATTGTATTCAGTATTTGATGATATTTTTTGCTTTGTGTTCTCTCTTTTTTTGTTAAGGGTTATGCTTTTTGAGTAATCTTCTTAGATGAATTAGCCCAGTCATTAGCAATAGGGATGATTAATCAAGGGAAAAGTTGCTGGAAACGATGGACTGACCTGACCGGTTGTACCCTGTACTAGTCATGCTGAATTCTTCTCTAGACTGAGCATGCACCAATGGGTCTGGTTTTATTTATGACAGGCCACACCCAAGATGGCTGCTGCCCTGGAATCCTGGGACTTGTAGTCCCTATCAAAGCAGTGCTAGGGATGGCCCTTCAAGAGGTGGCTCCCTTATTAGCAAGCCATCTAAAAACCTGCTGAGTCCTACCTGAAGGCGCAGGCAGACCTTATGACTTTCAAACGGGTGAAGCGCAGCATCATGGGCAAGGGAACCTGATCTTACCTTTGCTTAGAGTTTTTTGTCAGACATTTTGTTGGAGCTCCAGGAGCCTCTATGTTATTCAGCTGAATAAAACCTCACTCTCGAAAAACAATCCTGGTTCTGAATTTTATTTAAGGTGTGGACGTTGACAGTTCTGTTGGGAAAAACGCAAGCATGCCATCAGCAATTATCGTCAGCAGGGCAGGACTGGCCGTAGCGGGCACCGGGCATTTCCCCGGTGGACCGCCAGGGTGGGGGCCGGTTTTGGGCCCCTGGGGGCCGTTTTTGTTACCGGGGGCCAGCAATATCGGCCCCCTGTAAAAAAATCGGCCGAGACCAGCCCTATCAAACAGCTCGGCCGCACACACCCCTGCCCCCCAGGGGGGCCGGCCGAGCAGTTTGCCAGGGCCAGTTTCAGTTCCCAGTCCGGCCCTGATCGTCAGATTGGGAGATCCACAGCCGCCAAGTCGCTATGATCCCGCAGACGAGGAAGGCATGCCAAAAAGAGGGATATTCCCCTTTTATTGAAACCTCTGCTCACAGGCATGACTTTGCTCCATTGGTAATTGGCACTTGCGTAACCCTACGAATATGACTCTTTACTACGCGTCATTACATCGCGTGCCTTGACAACGCGGTCGTTACAACGACCGCGTTGTTACAACACAGTACTATTACAACGCAAGTCGTTACAACGACTTGCTCTAGATGGCGCGCTGGAATTAGGAATAGTATGATTTACTATTCCGACTACAGTATGTCCAACAGTAGGGAAGGTGTTGGAATAGTAAATCATACTATTCCTAAGTTTAGAGCGCCATCTAGAGCAAGTCGTTGTAACGACTTGCGTTGTAATGGCACTGCGTTCGTTGTAACGACCGTGTTGTGAAGGTATCGCGGTGTAGTGTCCGCGTTGTAAAGGTTGTTTCCCAACCCTACTGGTTCTTTAGAGCGACTAGAGGCGTCGGGTGGTTGACAAGGAATAAAGGTTAACCGCGGAACGGATAGATAGACTGAAATGAGGTTGCCAGTGAGAGGTAAAAAGTTTACACACATTTTTATCCCTTACCTATAACCATGGAGTAAATGTAAAAGGGTGAACTGGTGAAGGGACGGAGTGTATGTTTTCCTTCAGAGGAGTGCTGTTCCCCTCAAGGTGTAAGAGTGAGTCTTCCAAAGGAATAGACCATTTAGGGTGTGAAAGTTCATTAGAGGTCATAGGCATCGGTGTGATTGAGAAGCTTCCTCTTTCCCAGGTAATCCCAAGGGATGAGGAGATAGATGAACTGTGGCAGGTTTCTCCCTAAGAGGTTGGAAATGTAGTGGTACGTTCCCCCATCTGAAGTCATGTTTAAATCCAACAGCAAAGGTAGGTTAGACGAGGCACTCTCACCTCTCCCTCTTCAGAGGGAACACTAGCACGTGAAATGTAGGTAAAGGTTGGGATGCATACTTGTTTGTGGTTGAAACAACTGCAAGAGCTCACTAAGAAGGACACAAAATTGTGATTTCCTGAGAATGGTTAGTTTGAGATAAAATGTCAGAAGTACTGGCGAAGATGCATGAATGAATAAAAGAAGCAACCTTGACCAGCAGAAGTTGAGGCATTGAATGAATGGGAACAGCGAACAGCTAACGGCTGATAAAGCCAATAAGAGCAAGGTAAAGGGACAGGGGTGCAAGGTGTTGGCTGGTATGGAAAAAGAAGCTTTGCAGAGGCGGAAAGAGAGTTAAAATGAGGGTGTCATGGAAGAGACTGGGTTATAGCACTCTTTGGTGGCACCTTGCACTCCCGAGGGACTGGAAGAAGAAGAGGATTGCCTTGTTGAAGATCTGGAGGGCGCCAGTGCTTGGCTCCATTTAAAAGCACTGACAGGGTAGCGGCTCATAGCTTCAGCTGGCCTATGGGTTGAAGCTGGCTGCCCGGGGCTCCCTTCCCCAGCTTGCTGTGTTGCAAAGTGCCCGCAATGAGGTTTCACAGGCACTGGGAGGGCTCCCCTGCTAGGCTGGGCTTAGAAGCTCTGAGCGGGCCCCAAGTCAGAGCGCCGGCTGGCCCAGGTGGTGGAAGCCCCAGCCCTGGGTTTCATGCTGTGGCCCGCCGTGTCACTTAGAGTTCAGGATGGGGTAACACCGGCCAAGAGAAGGCTCCCCTGGTTGGCGGAGTGAAAAAGCTAAAAAGCTCTGACCGGGTCAGGGCTCTGGTTGGCGCCAGGGTGGACAAGTGTGTTGCAAAGTGCCGGGAACGGTATTCTGCAGCATCAGAAGGACTCCACTGCTTGTCTGCGTTAAGAAGGTCTGACTGGGCTCCAGATTAGAGGCCTGGCTGGCCCGAGGGAAGCCCCACCCAGAGATGGGATGAATACATCTGCCTTAAATGAGCTTTTAGTAATTTGCTCATATTTTCCCCTCTCGTTTTGGCCTTGGAAACACAAAAAATAATTTATGTATGGAAGAGGCATGGAAAGGGCAATAGACAATCCCCCTCTTAGCCACGACATGACTTCCTCATGAGCATGTGGAATCTTGTGATTGTGAGGAAATAAGTAGAGGTTTGAACTAAGCTATAATAGTACAAGAATGGCACAGCAAAATTGTAAAGCCCTGCACATTCAAGCCTTATGTTCATTGGCTGTACCTCAAGCTTGAGCATCTAGCTTCTCCATTCAATGCCTACCTCAGATCATTACTAGAGCTCAGCAAATCCTTCAACCTAACATGCTACAACTATGCTGATTCCACTACGAACATCTAGAAGCACGAAAACACTAGAGACCGCTGCCTCCGAGCCATCAACAAATGCATGCTGAGTAACTGCCTTAAACTTCACTTCTGCATAATAATGATCCTGATGTAGAGATTGCAAAATTGACGACTAACATCCATGGGGCCCAAATATTTTGTTGCATCCGCAACAATGTTTACAGAAGTGAGTAATCTGGGAGTGATTGTGAACTGTTGCCTATGCCTAACTCCCAAAGTGAATCAATTCACAAAACTATGCACTCCAAGGGAATTTGTCCTGCATGTAGGCTTTCCACAGAAGCTATAAACTACCATTTTCCTGGATATGTCATGCCTTGACTATGTAACTACACTGTACCTGGAGAGCTTTCTGACTGAGCTCTTCTGACTACAAACAATTCAGAATATTTCTGCAAGACAACTTCACCCAACTGGCCGCATCCACGTGGCCACATCCCTCCTGCCCTCAAAGTGGTCCGCTGGCTTACCATTATTAGATGTAAAAGATATTTCTGATGAATAAAGAATGTCTGCTTAACGTCATAATGTTTTCCATTGAAAATGATTATACTGCACTTTATAGAATCATGGGCCTGCTTAAGAGTTTGGTGGGCGGGTTACTCCTTCACAATCGTGACGGTTGTCCTGTCTGCTGTTTTTACAAGTGCTGTAGGATTTAATGCATGGCAGACCGGACATCCTTCACATTTGTGATGGAGTAACCGGTACGCCGAACTTTAAATCAGGCTGCATGTTTTAGTTAGGTTGGCCAGACAAGGCCTAAACTAGGCCCAACTCCATCTTGGTTTTCAAACGTGACTGTGTCTTCAGATCGCCGCACACAGGCAGCAAAATGCACACAAATTAAATGTTTTGAGATCATGTGTTGTTCTTGGTGAACTCAAAGGAAGCCTTTCGTCAAAATATAATTGTTCAAGGTCCTGCCAATATTTCAGAGGGCCTATTCTTTCCATGAGTATGTCATTGGTATTTGTGTAACTAGATTTGCACTGCTACATCCAATGACTTTATGTCAAAAGGGGGCTTATTAATATAACTTAGGGGATGGTGTTAGGATGGTGTTAGATGATGTAGCATTATATATTGATTTGCTGAACCTAAGTAACACTTTATTCACCCCATGCTGACTGTGTGAATTTCACTGTGTATTTTCTTATACAAAGGGCTAAAGGGCTCCTTTTGGAGACGACTCAGAGTCAATCTTTTTATTCTTAGAAAACAGACCCATGTTACTCTGTCTCAGGCTTAGGATTTAGAATAATTATTAGATTTTATGCAGCATTTGACTGAGCTTTATGCTAATTCTCTATATTGATTGGCTAACTATATGTTTGCCTTTTGTAATGAATTTCAAATCTTTTAATAAACCTTGAAGGTTTCTAACTCTTACCCTGTCTCAAGAAGGCTTATTAATTGATTGTTCTTCCTGTTTTATTGACATTTCAGTTATGTAAGGGGCACAATACCTCATCTATATCCTGCACAAGCATTTTATCTACTATCTTACCAGATTATCAAAGATAGCATCAATACATTCAAGACTCGCTGACAGGGATATCCAGAGCAAAGGCCCATTCTTCATCTAAGAAAAACTGCAAAGCTGTAAACAGAGGAGAGAACCCCCTGTTCTAGAATGGCAACACTGCCGCAAAACACACTGATACAACATCCTTCTCCATACGAGCAGCAACAATCGGGAATTCTCTTCCAGCTAAGAAAAGAAACATCAAGATCAGCCAGAATTCACAAAGGCAGAGAAAGCTTACCTCTTTCTAAGATGATCCGTCAACAAGAAGATGCAACTAGCTTCCATCATTAGTAGGGGATGGACAGTACGGTAGTCACGGTGATACCCACCCAAAACTACAGCTACACGTGTGCACATTCGCGTGCAGCTCTCTCTTTTTTATTTCAGGTTTCAAGTAAACGCAGCTCTACATTTGCAGCAGTACTTTAGGAGGAGGTTGCCATACACATGCAACAACAAAACATTGGGGGCATATTTACAAGAAAATGGTGCAGTGTGCTGCAGCAAACAATTTTGCTACGCCGAGCTGCGTCATTTACTAATTGCAGGAATGTGGCTTATTTACAAAAATACAGCGCATTCCAGTACTCACCGCTGCACCAGCACAAAAAAAGCAGGCTAGCACCTGCATAAAAACAATCATCAATGGCATTTTGCTCCTTCTATGTGTGCTGCAGAATGCAGCACACATAGAAAGAGCAAACAACGAGGAGAAATAAAAGTGTTTCTCCTCATTGCGCCACTCTTATGCCTCCCTTGGGGAGGCGTAAGTTGTTGGCGCTGCCTCAGATTTACAGATCCTTGTAAATCTGGAGCAGCGTCAAAAATCAATGGGTGTTGCGTGGATCACCCACAGCAACACCTTTTGCACGCCCTTTTGCTGCAGAAAACTGCATCGAGGAGGACCATATTTACAAGGCAGCGTTAGGTCACGCAAAGTGGCTTAGCGCCGCCTTTTAAATATGGAGCAGGGCATAGCGCCAACGGGCACATTGCAAAAAGTGACACTCCAGTGGCGCAATGCCCCTGTGATTATATGTCCCTGGGTCCATAGGCCATAAGCCTTCATTTCAATTCATACTCTACTAATTAATATGCATAAGTGCCCTTTCTCTCACTCCTTTAGCTCCACCACATGCATGACATAGTGACAAAAACACAAGCAGAACTCTCATTCTAATTAAGATAATCAACACACTTCTTGCATAGGTCACATGGCAGACACACACTCTTGCACGCAAACACTCACACAGAGTAGCATGCTACCCATCCACAAATGCGCCTGTATGAATGAGGCTACAGTACAATACAAAGACTGACAGGAATCTCTGTCCAATACACTTATGATTTGTGAGCTGAAGACAAAATAATCTTTCTAGGATGCTGTTGTATTTGAGCTTGAAAGATTATACAGCCTTCATGGATCACTCTGAGAAAACATCCTGCTTCAAGCCCCTCTGTTAGCCACTTGCTGCAGATGTCCCCTTGCAGTCTGGTTTGAGCTGGCATCTACACAGGCTGTCTCAATCACAAAAGGACCAATACCTTCTCAGTCCAGAACGACACGGTCATCTTAAGGATTTGGGGGGCCTGAGGCAAGACATAATTAAGGGGGCCCTGTATGAAACAAATTTGAATTTTATTACCTATTCCTGCTTATTGAAGCCTGCATGTTGCAGCTTAAACTTTAAGAGGTTCACACAAAAACAGTTCACATTCCAAAGGCTCCCCATGAAAGCTGGGGTCCTGGGCACTTGCCCACTCTGCTCATGCCTTAAAACGTCTCTGCACAGTGGGCGCTCACAACTGTACATTAATGCGCCTCCTCTCTAAAGCGTAAATAGCTAAAAAAACAAGTACACTATTGTGATCTCCCAACTAACGCAGTAATTCTAGAATGCGACTTACTGCCTTAGCATAAATGTTGCAGCTATGCATGCTTGTTTATGCTTGTAACTGTTGCAGCCATATGTTCTTGTTCATGCTTGTAACTGTTGCAGCTATGTTTGCTTGTTCATGCTTGTAACTGTTGCAGCCATATGTTCTTGTTCATGCTTGTAACTGTTGCAGCTATGTTTGCTTGTTCGTGCTTGTAACTGTTGCAGTCCTGTGTTCTTCTTCATGCTTGTAACTGTTGCAGCTGTGGGTTCTTGTTCAAGCTTGTAACTGTTGCAGCTATGTGTTCTTGTTCATGCTTCCAACTGTTACAGCCATGTGTTATTGTTCACGCTTGTAACTGATGCAGCTATGTGTGCTTGTTCATGCTTGTAACTGTTGCAGCTGTGTGTTCTTGTACATGCTTGTAACTGTTACAGCTGTGTGTTCTTCATGCTTGTAACTGTTGCAGTCCTGTGTTCTTCTTCATGCTTGTAACTGTTGCAGCCATGTGTTCTTGTACATGCTTGCAACTGTTGCAGCTGTGGGTTCTTGTTCTTTTCATACTTGTAACTGTTGCAGCCATGTGTGCTTGTTCATGCTTGTAACTGTTGCAGTTCCGTGTTCTTCTTCATGCTTGTAACTGTTGCAGCTATGTGTGCTTGTTCATGCTTGTAACTGTTGCAGTCCCGTGTTCTTGTTCATGCTTGCAACTGTTGCAGCCATGTGTACTTGTTCAAGCTTGTAACTGTTGCAGCTATGTTTGCTTGTTCATGCTTGCAACTGTTGCATCTGTGGGTTCTTGTTCATTTCATACTTGTAACTGTTGCAGCTATGTGTGCTTGTTCATGCTTGTAACTGTTGCAGTCCTGTGTTCTTCTTCATGCTTGTAACTGTTGCAGCTATGTGTGCTTGTTCATGCTTGTAACTGTTGCAGTCCCGTGTTCTTCTTCATGCTTGTAACTGTTGCAGCCATGTGTTCTTGTTCAAGCTTGTAACTGTTGCAGCCATGTGTGCTTGTTCATGCTTGTAACTGTTGCAGCTATGTGTGCTAGTTCATGCTTGTAACTGTTGCAGTCCTGTGTTCTTCTTCATGCTTGTAACTGTTGCTGCCATGTGTTCTTGTACATGCTTGCAACTGTTGCAGCTGTCGGTTCTTCTTCTTTTCATACTTGTAACTGTTGCAGCTATGTGTGCTTGTTCATGCTTGTAACTTTTGCAGTCCTGTGTTCTTCTTCATACTTGTAACTGTTGCAGCTATGTGTGCTTGATCATGCTTGTAACTGTTGCAGTCCCATGTTCTTGTTCATGCTTGCAACTGTTGCAGCCATGTGTTCTTGTTCAAGCTTGTTACTGTTGCAGCTATGTGTGCTTGTTCATGCTTGTAACTGTTGCAGCTATGTGTTCTTGTACATGCTTGCAACTGTTGCAGCTGTGGGTTCTTGTTCTTTTCATACTTGTAACTGTTGCAGCTATGTGTGCTTGTTCATGCTTGTAACTGTTGCAGTCCCGTGTTCTTCTTCATGCTTGTAACTGTTGCAGCCATGTGTTCTTGTTCAAGCTTGTAACTGTTGCAGCTATGTGTGCTTGTTTATGCTTGTAACTGTTGCAGCCATGTGTGCTTGTTCATGCTTGTAACTGTTGCAGTCCTGTGTTCTTCTTCATGCTTGTAACTGTTGCAGCCATGTGTTCTTGTACATGCTTGCAACTGTTTCAGCTGTGGGTTCTTGTTCTTTTCATGCCTGTAACTGTTGCAGCTATGTGTGCTTGTTCATGCTTGTAACTGTTGCAGTCCCGTGTTCTTCTTCATGCTTGTAACTGTTGCAGCTATGTGGTTGTTCATGCTTGTAACTGTTGCAGTCCCGTGTTCTTGTCCATGCTTGCAACTGTTGCAGCCATGTGTTCTTGTTCAAGCTTGTTACTGTTGCAGCTATGTTTGCTTGTTCATGCTTGCAACTGTTGCAGCTGTGGGTTCTTGTTCATTTCATACTTGTAACTGTTGCAGCTATGTGTGCTTGTTCATGCTTGTAACTGTTGCAGTCCTGTGTTCTTCTTCATGCTTGTAACTGTTACAGCTATGTGTGCTTGTTCATGCTTGTAACTGTTGCAGTCCCGTGTTCTTCTTCATGCTTGTAACTGTTCCAGCCATGTGTTCTTATTCAAGCTTGTAACTGTTGCAGCTATGTGTGCTTGTTTATGCTTGTAACTGTTGCAGCCATGTGTGCTTGTTCATGCTTGTAACTGTTGCAGCTATGTGTTCTTGTACATGCTTGCAACTGTTGCAGCTGTGGGTTCTTGTTCTTTTCATACTTGTAACTGTTGCAGCTATGTGTGCTTGTTCATGCTTGTAACTGTTGCAGTCCTGTGTTCTTCTTCATGCTTGTAACTGTTGCAGCTATGTGTGCTTGTTCATGCTTGTAACTGTTGCAGTCCCGTGTTCTTCTTCATGCTTGTAACTGTTGCAGCCATGTGTTCTTGTTCAAGCTTGTAACAGTTGCAGCTATGTGTGCTTGTTTATGCTTGTAACTGTTGCAGCCATGTGTGCTTGTTCATGCTTGTAACTGTTGCAGCTATGTGTGCTTGTTCATGCTTGTAACTGTTGCAGTCCTGTGTTCTTCTTCATGCTTGTAACTCTTGCAGCTGTGTGTTCTTGTTCATGCTTGTAACTGTTGCAGCTGTGGGTTCTTGTTCATTTCAAACTTGTAACTGTTGCAGCTGTGTGTGCTTGTTTATGCTTGTAACTGTTGCAGTCCCGTGTTCTTCTTCATGCTTGTAACTGTTGCAGTCCCGTGTTCTTCTTCATGCTTGTAACTGTTGTAGTCCCGTGTTCTTCTTCATGCTTGTAACTGTTGCAGCTGTGTGGGCTTGTTCATGCTTGCAACTGTTGCAGCCATGTGTTCTTGTTCATGCTTGTAACTGTTGCAGCTGTGGGTTCTTGTTCATGCTTGCAACTGTTGCAGTCCCGTGTTCTTCTTCATGCTTGTAACTGTTACCGCTGTGTGTCCTTCATGCTTGTAACTGTTGCAGCTGTGTGTTCTTGTACATGCTTGTAACTGTTGCAGTCCCGTGTTCTTCTTCATGCTCGTAACTGTTGCAGCTGTTGGGCTTGTTCATGCTTGTAACTGTTGCAGCTGTGTGTTCTTCATGCTTGTAACTGTTGCAGCTGTGTGTTCTTGTACATTCTTATAACTGTTGCAGTCCTGTGTTCTTCTTCATGCTTGTAACTGTTGCAGCTGTGTGGGCTTGTTCATGCTTGCAACTGTTGCAGCCATGTGTTCTTGTTCAAGCTTGTAACTGTTGCAGCTGTGGGTTCTTGTTCATCCTTGCAACTGTTGCAGTCCTGTGTTCTTCTTCATGCTTGTAACTGTTACAGCTGTGTGTTCTTCATGCTTGTAACTGTTGCAGCTGTGTGTTCTTGTACATGCTTGTAACTGCTGCAGTCCCGTGTTCTTCTTCATGCTTGTAACTGTTACAGCTGTGTGTTCTTCATGCTTGTAACTGTTGCAGCTGTGTGGGCATGTTCATGCTTGTAACTGTTGCAGCCATATGTTCTTGTCCATGCTTGTAACTGTTGCAGCTATGTTTGCTTGTTCATGCTTGCAACTGTTGCAGCTGTGGGTTCTTGTTCATTTCATACTTGTAACTGTTGCAGCTATGTGTGCTTGTTCATGCTTGTAACTGTTGCAGTCCTGTGTTCTTCTTCATGCTTGTAACTGTTTCAGCTATGTGTGCTTGTTCATGCTTGTAACTGTTGCAGTCCTGTGTTCTTCTTCATGCTTGTAACTGTTACAGCTGTGGGTTCTTGTTCCTTTCATACTTGTAACTGTTGCAGCTATGTGTGCTTGTACATGCTTGTAACTGTTGCAGTCCCGTGTTCTTCTTCATGCTTGTAACTGTTACAGCTGTGTGTTCTTCATGCTTGTAACTGTTGCAGCTGTGTGTGCTTGTTCATGCTTGCAACTGTTGCAGCTGTGTGTTCTTGTACATGCTTGTAACTGTTGCAGCCATGTGTTCTTGTTCAAGCTTGTAACTGTTGCAGCTATGTGTGCTTGTTTATACTTGTAACTGTTGCAGCCATGTGTGCTTGTTCATGCTTGTAACTGTTTCAGCTATGTGTTCTTGTACATGCTTGCAACTGTTGCAGCTGTGGGTTCTTGTTCTTTTCATACTTGTAACTGTTGCAGCTATGTGTGCTTGTTCATGCTTGTAACTGTTGCAGTCCCGTGTTCTTCTTCATGCTTGTAACTGTTGCAGCTATGTGTGCTTGTTCATGCTTGTAACTGTTGCAGTCCCGTGTTCTTCTTCATGCTTGTAACTGTTGCAGCCATGTGTGCTTGTTTATGCTTGTAACTGTTGCAGCCATGTGTGCATGTTCATGCTTGTAACTGTTGCAGCTATGTGTGCTTGTTCATGCTTGTAACTGTTGCAGTCCTGTGTTCTTCTTCATGCTTGTAACTGTTGCAGCTGTGGGTTCTTGTTCATTTCATACTTGTAACTGTTGCAGCTGTGTGTGCTTGTTTATGCTTGTAACTGTTGCAGTCCCGAGTTCTTCTTCATGCTTGTAACTGTTGCAGTCCCGTGTTCTTCTTCATGCTTGTAACTGTTGCAGTCCTGTGTTCTTCTTCATGCTTGTAACTGTTGCAGCTGTGTGGGCTTGTTCATGCTTGCAACTGTTGCAGCCATGTGTTCTTGTTCATGCTTGTAACTGTTGCAGCTGTGGGTTCTTGTTCATCCTTGCAACTGTTGCAGTCCCGTGTTCTTCTTCATGCTTGTAACTGTTACAGCTGTGTGTTCTTCATGCTTGTAACTGTTGCAGCTGTGTGTTCTTGTACATGCTTGTAACTGCTGCAGTCCCGTGTTCTTCTTCATGCTTGTAACTGTTACAGCTGTGTGTTCTTCATGCTTGTAACTGTTGCAGCTGTGTGGGCTTGTTCATGCTTGTAACTGTTGCAGCCATATGTTCTTGTCCATGCTTGTAACTGTTGCAGCTATGTTTGCTTGTTCATGCTTGCAACTATTGCAGCTGTGGGTTCTTGTTCATTTCATACTTGTAACTGTTGCAGCTATGTGTGCTTGTTTATGCTTGTAACTGTTGCAGTCCCGTGTTCTTTTTCATGCTTGTAACTGTTGCAGCCATGTGTTCTTTTTTAAGCTTGTAACTGTTGCAGCTATGTGTGCTTGTTTATGCTTGTAACTGTTGCAGCCATGTGTGCTTGTTCATGCTTGTAACTGTTGCAGCTATGTGTGCTTGTTCATGCTTGTAACTGTTGCAGTCCTGTGTTCTTCTTCATGCTTGTAACTGTTACAGCTGTGGGTTCTTGTTCCTTTCATACTTGTAACTGTTGCAGCTATGTGTGCTTGTACATGCTTGTAACTGTTGCAGTCCCGTGTTCTTCTTCATGCTTGTAACTGTTACAGCTGTGTGTTCTTCATGCTTGTAACTGTTGCAGCTGTGTGTGCTTGTTCATGCTTGCAACTGTTGCAGCTGTGTGTTCTTGTACATGCTTGTAACTGTTGCAGCTGTGGGTTCTTGTTCATGCATGTAACTGTTGCAGCTGTGTGTTCTTGTTCATGCTTGTAACTGTTGCAGTCCTGTGTTCTTGTTCATGCTTGTAACTGTTACAGCTGTGTGTTCTTCATGCTTGTAACTGTTGCAGCTGTGTGGGCTTGTTCATGCTTGCAACTGTTGCAGCCATGTGTTCTTGTTCATTCTTGTAACTGTTCCAGTCCCTTGTTCTTCTTCATGCTTGCAACTGTTGCAGCTGTGGGTTCTTGTTCATGCTTGTAACTGTTGCAGTCCCGTGTTCTTCTTCATGCTTGCAACTGTTGCAGCTGGTATGGTATGGTATAAAGATTTATATAGCGCTCTGTCACCCTACGGGTATCCTGGCGCTAGAGATTATCCTACAGGATGTGCGACCTGTGAGTATGCGGGCAGAGATGAAGAGGCACTAAAACTAGGCCAAATTAATCCCTAGGAAAGAGCCAAGTTTTCAGTTTCTTTCTGAAATCCAGCAGGTTCTCGAGTTGTCTGAGATCCAGCTGTAGTTTATTCCACAGACGCGAGGCTGCAGTACTAAATTACCTGCCTCCTATCCGGGTTTTCTTGAATCTGGCTGTGCACACCAGTTTGGCAGACGATGAATGGAGGTTTCTAGCTGGTGCATACCAGGAGAATTTGCTCTGCAGTGGTATAGGTCCCAATCTGTGAACTGCTTTATGAACAATGCAGAGCGATTTAAACTGAACTCTCTGTGAGATTGGCAGCCTGTGAAGATCCCTCAATGATGAAGATGCCGAGGACCTACATTGTCTTTTCAAAGCTAGCTTGGCTGCTATTATTTGGATTCTCTGCAGTTTTTTGATCAGAAACATTGGTGCTTCTAGTAGCAAGGAGTTGCAGTAATCTAATCTGCTCAAGAGGACACTCCTCAATACCTGTGCCCTAGCGGACGGTGGTAGCAGCGGAATTATTTTCCGTAGGGCTCTAATCAAGGACCAGCAAGTACTGATTGTTCTGTTTACTTGCGAGTCTAACTGTAAATTACCGTCAAATAGTACTCCAAGATTACGTACCGTCTTCGATGGAGTCAGTGGGATATCGGTTGGAAGGGGCCCGAAGTTAGCAGGGAGAGGGCGAGGTGTCTTATTCGTTGTGCAATGTACAATCTCTGTTTTACCCCCATTAAACTGCAGAGAGTTGTCCCCAAGCCATTTTGAGGTTATTTGCATGCATTCATGGAATCTTTCCAGAGATACTGCATTAGAGCCTTCTAGTGAGAAAATAAGCTGTGTGTCATCAGCGTAGTTCACCACTTTGATTCCGAAGGATTTTATAATGGAAATGAGAGGGCGCATATAAATATTGAATAGGATCGGGCTTATTGCTGATCCTTGCGGAACTCCGTGCTTCATAGCTTTGTTTTTGGAGACAAACGGAGGAATTGCCACTGCTTGCTGTCTGTCTGACAGGTACGATTGAAACCAGTTAAGAGCCGTCCGTCGAATTCCATATTTCCTAAGCCTTTCGAGTAGAATCTCATGGTTCACCGTATCGAATGCGGCTGACATATCCAGTAATACTAGTATGACCGCTTGACCGGTGTCAGCACGCATTCTCATCTCATCCAGGACTGTCACCAAGGCTGTCTCCGTGCCGTGTGCGGGCCGAAACCCGAATTGGACTTCGTCTAATAAGTGATTTTCTTCTAAAAATTGTGAAAGAGCATTACTGACTAGTCTTTCCACTATCTTTACTGGATAAGGCAGCAAAGAGATTGGTCTGTAGTTGGCTGGGCATAAAGGGTCCAGTGTGTCTTTTTTCAGTAAAGGGGTCACCACCGCCTTCTTCCAACATCCAGGGACCCTACCGCTACTCAGAGACTGACAGCAGATTTGGTGAAGCCGCGGAAATAGCTCAAGATTGAACACTTTCCACAGCTTATGCGGAAAAGGGTCAAGTGGCGATCCGGAGCAGACACTTAGGGCTATTTTGTTAAAATCTTCCTGTGTGGGGATCTGAAACTGAGCCAGAGTTACCTGAGTATCTTCCTCTGCTCCATCATTCTGCTTCTCTAATGTCAACGAATCCGAAAAAACAATTGTATTATTCATCCCATTCTCCTTATTATGTTAAACAGAAAATGGAAGGTGCACTCTCTTTGAGTAAAGTCAATCTGCAGCAATAATATATTCAAAAAAATCTTCTTTTGTTCAGTACATCTTTTTATTATAAAAAACTGGCACTCAGCCAACGCGTTTCGTTCCCATTTCTTTGCCAGGGGAACTTCGTCAGGGCTGTAACATTATAAACAAAGTATCACATTTAATACAACATAGCACAACGCAAAAACAAAAAATATACATGTATGACAACATAAACAGAACTTGAAATGACCCAACCTCTTATAACAAACGAACAACAACATAATCTAAGTGACCACCATTGAATTGCAACAACATCAAAACTCCACATATGAAGTATTAACACCAATACATTAGAAATCTAAATGATCAAATGACCAATGCTACTTTAAACATATAACAAACTAAAGAATAAACATAAAATAACCCAAAGAAAAAAAGAAAAAAGGGATAAATCACACATATTACAATACAATACGAATTAGCAATATAATAACGTAAAAAACATACAAATGCAGACCCTGCTTCATTTCCGGCCAATTATATTAAATCAAATTCATGTTATTCATACCTAAAATACAAAATCTAATTTAAAACACATATGGATGATAACCCACTTCTGAGAGAAGCCAATACCAATTAGAAGCTATATTTTATAATTCTCACCTCTTATGTCACAAGAGTTACAAGCAAATTGGGTGTAAGCTAAATCTCCAGATCCAATATCATCAATAACCTTATTAAGAAAAAGGGAAAAAGGAAGAGAATAGAATAAGAATAAGTAAAGGAGAACAAGACAATAAAAGCCAAGAATGGCCGCAAAGAAAAATCCCATAAGATTTAAACATTAGAACACCAAACTTATGTCAATAAAAGGACACCCTATGTGAGTCAAGTATAACATACAGCTCACCTTTCGTATGGCAATGTCTTTGATAAATTTTATGCGGCAGGAAAAAGGACCTCCCCCATAGATAAATGTAAACGATTTCTAAATAGAAAGATGGATGGAGACGCTGGTGAGATTTCACCTTGATACTGAGAAATCAAACTTATAAATAACGACATCCATGCATAAACAGTAAGTGTAAACTCACCTCACTATTCCGAAAATAAACGGAGGTGTGAGCTTATTATCCACAATCGAACTTAATAATAATTTGTTCTTTATCCACATCAAAAATATATCTGCGGAAAGGCGTGGGAACTGTAAAAACAAATGATTTAAATAAAAACCCAACCTTAGAAATATATCAGGCTCAAAGAATCATCCAAGGAGAATATAAACCACACAGTCTTAAGTCCAAAAACCATTTTTCAACCGTTGCTCATAATTTATCAAGAATGAGCAACAAAAGATTCATAATATCCAACAACACTACCACTAAAATCTACTGTGTCATAAAAGGAGGCAAAAACGGATAATATACAATCCCACAGAGTGGATATGTAGTGCCCTTTTCGCAAGAACATGCCTCACCAATCTTGACAGAGCAAGTATGACATGTATAATAGACGGTCCAACACACATGCGAAAGCGTGAAGTATTCCAAGCTACAGGGCTCTCTTACGAGATGCCGAATAACCAAAAGGGTGTCCCCCTGTTGATAATATGAATCTTTGGACTAAGGAAGTACCATTCATATTTGGCAAATGTTTGATCAGTATGTAACATACATGCTAAAAATAACAAATTTTTTAAGAATAGACCAACTGTTATTAAAGAAAAACACTACCCCGTATCGAGCTTATGCAAACACATATAATCGCAAAAAGACTTGCTAACCAATCCAAATATAACTCTATCCTGTGAGCACCATAAACTAAGGGGTCAGCCTTAGCTTACCTAATTAACGGGAAGGTCCTCCATACATGGCATCATAACCAGTAGCGAACCGAACATCGGTCGGGAGCGTTATTTAAACATCCCGGGCAATCAAGATCACAGCTGAGCCCTGTGATCATGTGACCTATGATGCACTCGTCAAGAGATGTTTAAGGAGTACAAGGCGAACACGGCAGCCATCTTGTAGTTACGATGGCTTGCATCCAAGATGATTTACTAATAGCCATATTAAATCTGATATTGGCATATGAACGTCATAATCAAACGATTAGCTCTAACTCGCCTAATGGCCAGGACAGTTCTCCATAAATGACATCGTTAATAGCCGCGAACCGAAAACTGCTCGCGAATGTTATTTAGGAAACCCAGGCACACGTAATCTAAATTGCGGTCATATGACCTATAATGTGCTCGATCGATAAATGATAAGCAAATGTAAAGAAACATAGCAGTCATCCTATGATAATTAAGATATGACCTATGATGTACCCGATCGATGGGTAATATACAGATACAAAACGAAAATAGCGGCCATTTTAAGATGGTGAAGATTGAGTTTATCAAGAATGGTTTACAAAAAGGAAATAATCCTAATATATTCGAAAAGCTCGATGATCATAATCATGATATTATAAATTGGAAAATAAGAATTATCCAATCTAAAATTAGAATTAAAACTACCCACGTGTAATTTTAAAGATAAATAATCCCCAACTTAACAAGATAGCACAGAGTTCACTAAAAGTCACCAATAACGACTTCAATTTATAATAAATAGAAAATGTAACAATGTATAGCAATGACTAAAAGTCTCATTAGAGATCTAAATGGAAAATATAAAGATTGAAAATTAAAAATTGACAAATTGAGAAAGGGGAGGAGGGGGTGGGGGAGGATAAGGTAAGACCAGATTAAACCGACTCCATCTGTCCCAATAGATCAAATAAATGCAGTTAAGCAAGAAAATGGTGGAATTCATTATCAGTATTGTGCCCCATGTATGTGGCACGTAAACGGCAAATCCATTTTGCCTCTAACTGTCTGACCTTCAGTTCTCTATTTCCACCCCTATCCATAGCTGGCACATGGTCAATGCCATGAAACCATTCGCGAGCAGTTTTCGGTTCGCGGCTATTAACGATGTCATTTATGGAGGACTGTCCTGGCCATTAGGCGAGTTAGAGCTAATCGTTTGATTATGACGTTCATATGCCAATATCAGATTTAATATGGCTATTAGTAAATCATCTTGGATGCAAGCCATCGTAACTACAAGATGGCTGCCGTGTTCGCCTTGTACTCCTTAAACATCTCTTGACGAGTGCATCATAGGTCACATGATCACAGGGCTCAGCTGTGATCTTGATTGCCCGGGATGTTTAAATAACGCTCCCGACCGATGTTCGGTTCGCTACTGGTTATGATGCCATGTATGGAGGACCTTCCCGTTAATTAGGTAATTAGGTAAGCTAAGGCTGACCCCTTAGTTTATGGTGCTCACAGGATAGAGTTATATTTGGATTGGTTAGCAAGTCTTTTTGCGATTATATGTGTTTGCATAAGCTCGATACGGGGTAGTGTTTTTCTTTAATAACAGTTGGTCTATTCTTAAAAAATTTGTTATTTTTAGCATGTATGTTACATACTGATCAAGCATTTGCCAAATATGAATGGTACTTCCTTAGTCCAAAGATTCATATTATCAACAGGGGACACCCTTTTGGTTATTCGGCATCTCGTAAGAGAGCCCTGTAGCTTGGAATACTTTACGCTTTCGCATGTGTGTTGGACCGTCTATTATACATGTCATACTTGCTCTGTCAAGATTGGTGAGGCATGTTCTTGCGAAAAGGGCACTACATATCCACTCTGTGGGATTGTATATTATCCGTTTTTGCCTCCTTTTATGACACAGTAGATTTTAGTGGTAGTGTTGTTGGATATTATGAATCTTTTGTTGCTCATTCTTGATAAATTATGAGCAACGGTTGAAAAATGGTTTTTGGACTTAAGACTGTGTGGGTTATATTCTCCTTGGATGATTCTTTGAGCCTGATATATTTCTAAGGTTGGGTTTTTATTTAAATCATTTGTTTTTACAGTTCCCACGCCTTTCCGCAGATATATTTTTGATGTGGATAAAGAACAAATTATTATTAAGTTCGATTGTGGATAATAAGCTCACACCTCCGTTTATTTTCGGAATAGTGAGGTGAGTTTACACTTACTGTTTATGCATGGATGTCGTTATTTATAAGTTTGATTTCTCAGTATCAAGGTGAAATCTCACCAGCGTCTCCATCCATCTTTCTATTTAGAAATCGTTTACATTTATCTATGGGGGAGGTCCTTTTTCCTGCCGCATAAAATTTATCAAAGACATTGCCATACGAAAGGTGAGCTGTATGTTATACTTGACTCACATAGGGTGTCCTTTTATTGACATAAGTTTGGTGTTCTAATGTTTAAATCTTATGGGATTTTTCTTTGCGGCCATTCTTGGCTTTTATTGTCTTGTTCTCCTTTACTTATTCTTATTCTATTCTCTTCCTTTTTCCCTTTTTCTTAATAAGGTTATTGATGATATTGGATCTGGAGATTTAGCTTACACCCAATTTGCTTGTAACTCTTGTGACATAAGAGGTGAGAATTATAAAATATAGCTTCTAATTGGTATTGGCTTCTCTCAGAAGTGGATTATCATCCATATGTGTTTTAAATTAGATTTTGTATTTTAGGTATGAATAACATGAATTTGATTTAATATAATTGGCCGGAAATGAAGCAGGGTCTGCATTTGTATGTTTTTTACGTTATTATATTGCTAATTCGTATTGTATTGTAATATGTGTGATTTATCCCTTTTTTTCTTTGGGTTATTTTATGTTTATTCTTTAGTTTGTTATATGTTTAAAGTAGCATTGGTCATTTGATCATTTAGATTTCTAATGTATTGGTGTTAATACTTCATATGTGGAGTTTTGATGTTGTTGCAATTCAATGGTGGTCACTTAGATTATGTTGTTGTTCGTTTGTTATAAGAGGTTGGGTCATTTCAAGTTCTGTTTATGTTGTCATACATGTATATTTTTTGTTTTTACGTTGTGCTATGTTGTATTAAATGTGATACTTTGTTTATAATGTTACAGCCCTGACGAAGTTCCCCCTGGCAAAGAAATGGGAACGAAACGCGTTGGCTGAGTGCCAGTTTTTTATAATAAAAAGATGTACTGAACAAAAGAAGATTTTTTTGAATATATTATTGCTGCAGATTGACTTTACTCAAAGAGAGTGCACCTTCCATTTTCTGTTTAAAATTGGTTCCGGTATCACACCTTTGGACGGCAGGTGTGGGAAGAGATTGCACCATAGTATGAACTATTAGTACTTATGGATTGAATGTGCTTGACCTTGGTCTGCCGTTTGTTGTTTTTTATTTACTCCTTATTATGTTCCAGGCCATCAATGATTTTGTTAATTTTCTCCTCAAAGAAGACTGCCAGGCCATCGCATAGCTCTTGAGTGGCTACAATCTTATTTTTCGTACTATCAGGTTTGGACAAGTCTTTCACTATGTTAAAGATTGTTTTAATCCTATCAGGTGCCTGTAAGATGAGTTTCTCATAGTACGCTGCTTTAGTTTTAGCAATTGTACCTTTATAGGTATTCAATTCTTTTCGTAGGGCTAGTTTACCCTTTTCCTCATATAGTTTCCGCCATTTTCTCTCCGCTTGTTTACAGATTTTCCTTTGTTCTTTTAATTCCTCGCTGTGTGGGTTCTTGTTCATTTCATACTTGTAACTGTTGCAGCTGTGTGTTCTTGTACATGCCTGTAACTGTTACAGCTGTGTGTTCTTCATGCTTGTAACTGTTGCAGCTATGTGTGCTTGTTCATGCTTGTAACTGTTGCCGTCCCGTGTTCTTCTTCATGCTTGTAACTGTTGCAGCTGTGGGTTATTGTTCATTTCATACTTGTAACTGTTGCAGCTGTGGATTCTTGTTCATGCTTGTAACTGTTGCAGTCCTGTGTTCTTCTTCATGCTTGTAACTGTTGCAGCTGTGTGTTCTTGTACATTTCATACTTGTAACTGTTGCAGCTGTGGGTTCTTGTTCATTTCATGCTTGTAACTGTTGCAGCTGTGTATTCTTGTACATTTCATACTTGTAACTGTTGCAGCTGTGGGTTCTTGTTCATTTCATACTTGTAACTGTTGCAGCTGTGGGTTCTTGTTCATGCTTGTAACTGTTGCAGTCCTGTGTTCTTCTTCATGCTTGTAACTGTTGCAGCTGTGTGTTCTTGTTCATGCTTGTAACTGTTGCAGCTGTGGGTTCTTGTTCATTTCATACTTGTAACTGTTGCAGCTATGTGTGCTTGTTCATGCTTGTAACTGTTGCAGTCCCGTGTTCTTCTTCATGCTTGTAACTGTTGCAGCTGTGTGTTCTTGTACATGCTTGTAACTGTTGCAGTCCCGTGTTCTTCTTCATGCTTGTAACTGTTACAGCTGTGTGTTCTTCATGCTTGTAACTGTTGCAGCTGTGTGGGCTTGTTCATGCTTGCAACTGTTGCAGCTGTGTGTTCTTGTTCATGCTTGTAACTGTTGCAGTCCCGTGTTCTTCTTCATGCTTGCAACTGTTGCAGCTGTGTGTTCTTGTTCATGCTTGTAACTGTTGCAGCTATGTGTGCTTGTTCATGCTTGTAACTGTTGCAGTCCTGTGTTCTTCTTCATGCTTGTAACTGTTGCAGCTGTGTGTTCTTGTACATGCTTGTAACTGTTACAGCTGTGGGTTCTTGTTCATTTCATACTTGTAACTGTTGCAGCCATATGTGCTTGTTTATGCTTGTAACTGTTGCAGCTATGTGTGCTTGTTCATGCTTGTAACTGTTGCAGTCCCGTGTTCTTCTTCATGCTTGTAACTGTTGCAGCCATGTGTGCTTGTTTATGCTTGTAACTGTTGCAGCCATGTGTGCTTGTTTATGCTTGTAACTGTTGCAGCTGTGGGTTCTTGTTCATTTCATACTTGTAACTGTTGCAGCTGTGGGTTCTTGTACATACTTGTAACTGTTACAGCTGTGTGTTCTTGTACATGCTTGTAACTGTTGCAGCTGTGTGTTCTTGTACATGCTTCTAACTGTTACAGCTGTGTGTTCTTCATGCTTGTAATTGTTGCAGCTGTGTGGGCTTGTTCATGCTTGTAACTGTTGCAGTCCTGTGTTCTTCTTCATGCTTGTAACTGTTGCAGCCTTGTGTTCTTGTACATGCTTGTAACTGTTGCAGCTGTGGGTTCTTGTTCATTTCATACTTGTAACTGTTGCAGCCATGTGTGCTTGTTTATGCTTGTAACTGTTGCAGCCATGTGTGCTTGTTTATGCTTGTAACTGTTGCAGTTATGTGTTCTTGTACATGCTTGTAACTGTTGCAGCTGTGGGTTCTTGTTCATTTTATACTTGTAACTGTTGCAGCTGTGGGTTCTTGTACATGCTTGTAACTGTTACAGCTGTGTGTTCTTGTACATGCTTGTAACTGTTGCAGCTGTGTGTTCTTGTACATGCTTCTAACTGTTACAGCTGTGTGTTCTTCATGCTTGTAATTGTTGCAGCTGTGTGGGCTTGTTCATGCTTGCAACTGTTGCAGTCCCGTGTTCTTCTTCATGCTTAGTAACTGTTGCAGCGGTGTGTTCTTGTACATGCTTGTAACTGTTGCAGTCCCGTGTTCTTCTTCATGCTTGTAACTGTTACAGCTGTGTGTTCTTCATGCTTGTAACTGTTGCAACAATGTGTGCTTGATCATGAGTGTAACTGCTGCCGCCATGTGTTCCTCTTCATGCTTGTAACTGTTGCAGCCATGTGTTCTTGTTCATGCTTGTAACTGTTGCAACAATGTGTGCTTGATCATGAGTGTAACAGCTGCCGCCATGTGTTCCTCTTCATGCTTGTAACTGTTACAGCCATGTGTGCTTGTTCACGCTTGTAACTGCTGCAGCCATGTGTTCTTCTTCATGCTTACCTCACTTAGAGGAAGAGACAGTCTATGACCATTCAATCCCTTCTTTGCCACCTTGGCTTTTGAGACAAGAAAGTGTTTTATTAGCATGTCCAGCCGAAAATGTTTACATTTTTGTTATAACAAAAGGTTGTCCTCTTCCTTTCTCAAGATCAGGCACCTATGCACTCCCCTTATTTTACACAGTCATGCATCTCCATTGGAAGCTTGCTTTTGCGTACAGAGTACCGCTTGCCGGCCTAACCTGCGATTTACAGATAATTCATCTTTCTTTTGGTATTAAACACTTTCAGTCTTCGATTGGCACATGGGCAGATTTTCTTTGACTTCATCAAATTATAAGACTACTGACAATCTTGAGAATGCATTACGATAAGTGATATTACATTACTCTCATTTACAATTTCAATCAGCATTAGATCTTGGCATGTTATAGAGTAGTGTATCAACATAATGATGCATTTTTGCTAATTTCCTGAGCATCCTTGCAGAAGGGTGCCACATAGACACAAGCTAAGCCATATTCCGTATGCCAAAGCCCAAAGAGTCATATGGAGACAACATCAACAGGAAATGAGATGAATGCGGCAAGGAGAGCACGCTATGCACTATCATAGAGAAAAGTCTTTAGTCCCTTTGTGAAATGAGTAGGGTTTTTCAAATCTTTGCTATCTAGGGAAGCTTGTACCAGACTTGTGCCTACACAAAGTAATGCAGTCTCCCTCCCATGCTACGTGAGATAGATGAGACAATTAGAAGGTCCCTAGAAGCACATCTAAGATTTCCACTGGTGACTTACCTTTCCAATCTAGTCTGCAGTGTTGAGAGCACGGTGGATGTATAGAACTTTGAACCTCTGAAAGTGTTCTGACCTTCATGTGCACTGTAATGGGAACCAGTTTAGCCTCCTCAATGCAACATAGATACGGTCCCTGTGGGCTGTGCGTAGCATTCTCTTAGCCCCATAATTTTGTACTGCCCAGAGGCGGCTCAATAACTTTTTAGGGGCCCCAATGAACAGTGATTGACTGTAGTGTAAGTGAGATACTACCAAAGCCTGGGCTAGGTTGGCTCTAACTTGTTCCCCAAGGGAGGAGATGTGGCCTAACAGCTGCCAACTTTGGAACTGTGGAAGCAGATTTGAGTCCTGCATCTGCTCAACATCATGTGATTCTGGGCAAATTGCTTAATCTCCCCATGTCTAACAAAAGTAAATCTGACCTTGTGTAATGTAATCTGGTGGTCATATGTAGCGCCCCAATGCCATTGAGCCACACTATATAAAACTGAAAAAAAAAAAAAATAGGTACAGTTTGATAAATACTTATATATGAAACCTACAGTTCCAAGTAAGCTGGCACACATGGGGGCATATATACGAGAGCCTTGTGTCACGTTTGCACCACACAAAATGGCATATGCGTGAGGCAAGTCTCTGAGTCATATTTATGAGGCCACGCAAAGAAACACTGTATATCTTTGAGTGGCCGCATAAATCTTGAGCAAGGTAACACACTGCAAATCGTTGCATCGCCTCACTATGACGAAGGTCATGTATTTTGTAACATAGCAATGGCCTTCGGAGCCCCAACCAAGATTTTCTGGTGTTTAGATGCTCATTCGACTGTGTTTAGCCTGTATGAGTTTGCACTTTTGAGTGTCACCAGTGGTTGCAAGTAGGAGTTGAGAGTCATCTGCATATGAATAGAAACATGGCCCTTGCTGAACGCTCTGCTTCGTAGTTTGCTCATTACTATTAATCATGTTTTGCTCGTCACCATCCCTCATGTTATGCATCTCTGCTGATCCCTGGGACCATACTCCCATCCCCTGCGTCATGTTGTATTTTTAGCCCATGCCTCATGAATTAAGGACTACAGATGTATCCATCCAGCATCATCAATTTTCCAAAACATGAAACAGCCACGATTTCGTGCTCACATCTTTCAAGCTTCACAAAAAGTTGCACGAAAACAAAATTTTCCAATATGAATATTTTGCTATTGCTAACAGGTTTAATGTGTACATTATTCGGAGAAATGCACAAATTTACTGGGATTATCTCAGAGGATCTATAGTATTATTTGGTTTAACATGTTATGCTCCTTCGTATTATTCAACTCAATCTATAATAATATGACAGCAACATTTGAAATCTGGCGAAGGTCTCTGCAAAACAACAAGAACATCATTCATGATTGAGAATAAAAAGTTACAATTTCACGGGTTGTTAACAGACCATAGTGAAAAGGAAAGTAGTGTAAGAAGAGGGTCCCTGGTGGGGCCCTGTAGGCCATTATTAAAAAATCTTGCATAAAAAACTCCTCTGGTTGTCCTCTAAATCTGCTGCCCCAACTTATGGATTGCAAGAAGAAAGGTTAATAACTCAAATACTCAACCTCATTTCCAGTGAGTCATTTAATGCGTTTTTAACAACTGTAGTGAGTGGAAGTGCAGAACCCTTCTTAGAACAAGTTGTGCTCCACTCCAGATCAGCAATAATGTACATATGGGACAAAAATCATTTGCACCTTTTACCTGTAGGTAACTCACAATGTTTCAGTATTTAGATTATTAATTATTTATTTCTCAATTTTCATAAGGCTAACTGGACCAATGAGGTTCCAGCGCATTGAACATCAGAACAGCCAGGAAGTATAAGTCAGCGCTTTACATGGGACCATCAAGCAGCCATAAAGTAACCATGGAAGGCAGGAATTGATAAACAACATTGTTTTCAACAACAGGCTCAGAAGAAGGCATGGGGCATATTTATTACAGAGTTGTGCCGCCCTCGCCCCACGTAATGGGGCGCAAGAGCAAAGCAACTCTTAAGTTAGATTTATCACGCAACGCTAGGCCTCCTTGCGTGGCCCTGCGTGGTTTTATAAATCATAGAGTAACGCAACGCAAATCACTGCCTTGCGTTTCTTTTCCGCAGGGAGACGTTCCATGGATGGAGAGTGGGTGTTCCCACGCATCCACCCATGGATTTTGGCGCATTCACAGATTTACCATCACTGGTAGACCTGGGAATGCGTCAAAATGCTACACCTTCCCAGGTGAGGCGAAGTGAGGAGAAATATCTTTATTTCTCCTTGTTACTTCCTCCTTCTATGTGTGCTGCATTCTGCAGCACACATAGAAGAAGGAAAATGCCTCCAGGGGTTGTTTTGTGCAGGAAGGTGCCCCTTCTTGCACAAAAAACAATCCTGCTTACAACACAGGCATCTTTGCACCGTGGTGCAAGGGTGCCTGCATTGGCTCTAGGCAGCACATTATGTACCAATGCAGGGAAAAGACAAGAATGCGCCGTATAATGTTACATATAATGCATTCCTGCCTATTCCCATGGTGCAAGGGTGCCTGCATTGCAGGGATAATTGTTTATGTGCAGCAAGGGACACCTTACTGCACAAAACCAATCAATGATGGTGTTTGCAGCACACATAGAAAGAGCAAAAAACAAGGACATATAAAGGAATTTCTCCTCATTGCACCACTTTAACGCCTCCCATGGAGCGGTGTTAGAATTTGACGCATTTCCAGGTTTGCGAAATCTTGTAAATCTGGAAATGCGTTCAGAATCCATGGGTGTTGTGTGGGAACACCCACAGCAACACCCATGGCACACCCCTTTCATGCAGAGTAATGTGTGAAAGGGGGCCATATTTACAAGGCCATGAAAAGCCACGCAGGGTGGCTTAGCGTGGCCTTGTAAATATAGCTCAGCATTGTGTGCTTCCAGAGCATTTAAAAAAGTGGCGATCCAGTGGTGCAGGGGCCTTGTTAATATGCCCCTCAATGCCCAAAGAAACAAACTTTTCTACCATGAGCAAATATGGAAAATACCACAGTTAGTCCAGTATAGCCATCGAATGTCAAGCACACTACCTAGGCCATTATTCACATTGCTCCAATATGTAGTGACGCTTATTTGGGGAGAGAGTTAATGAACCAAACACAGTACTGCCTGCCACCTTACCAAGAATTAATCAGGACCTGGAAATATCCCTCACCTCTTCCTCTTATGCCTAAGTCCTGAGGAAAGCCCAGGGATACATCTTTACACTAAAGGGCTGAAACCTGTTGACCAAGACAGGTGAATGAGGGAAGAACCCTAACAGTTACCACCACTCCCATTCCCCAGTGTCTGTTTTAATCTTGCATAGAACAGGCACCACCCTAGTACAATTTTAACACATTGCAGCCTTATCAGTAAAACGAAAACTAGATATTCCACTTTCAAAAGAGCTCATCAGGAATAATCATCCTTCCGAGTTCTCAATAGAGACTCCAGGTCTCTTTTGTGATTAACCTATCTGTAAAGCACCATAGGATAGTCAAGTGAGTTATGACAGAGACCTTGCATGCTGCACACCATAGCCAGAGGAGTAGCCACATTGCCTTGGCAGCTAAAGCACTGGCCATACCAGGGTCACTTTATGTGAGGTAAAGCACCACTTCTATATCTTCCCATCCCTCCCTCACATTCAGATATCAATGCTGCCATTTTCAGGAGGGAGCTACAGTCCTGTTCTCTCCCATTCCAAATGCTGCTTTCTGCTGCAGGGCCAGGCCATCATAAGGATGCAGGGGTAAAGAGGGCATTGTGACCCTAGCCCTCAGTGTTCATGGCACAGCGCTCCTGCAATACAACTTATTTATAGATTTTTCTGTAAAGCAAACCTACTGTTATAAATAATTAGGCAGCTTACATGGAAATACCAGTAGATGGTGCCTGATCCTTCAGCTGTTGTGTTTTCCCTTTCCCTGGAAGAAGTTTTCTGTTTTATACTTAGAATTAAGTGCTTATGCCACCTAGTAAAAACAGAATAAGCTTCCAATGTCCCCCACATCAAGTTTCGGCCAGGTTCGACAAAGACGCCTGACAAGCTTGCACTAGGATGAGAGCTGTGGTTTGAAGGTGAGGGACCATCTAACTATTGTGTTCCCTTGCATCAGTGTCGTCAAAGGCTCTACTATGTTCTGTATTTGCATTGACAAGCAGTCATATGGCCACCTTGCTCTATAGAGCCTATACTTTTATTTCTTCAGCACGTTGCTCATTTGTGGTAGTTGGTGGTTGGTTAGGCAAGGGCGGCAGAACTTTCTCTAAGAGGAAGCACTGTTCTTAGGCTAAGGGTTGCTTTCAGGTTGTGATGGACAGGCCTTACAGACTGTTAAGTCTGCACATGAGACCTAAAAGGTAGCAGCATGTTCACAGGGCTCCGTGTTTATTGAAGATGCAGCGCATCTCTGATTCTCACATTCAGCACATGATGTGGGGTCATTGTTAGTATCTCCTCAGCCAGTTGGAGGACTGTTCTTTGGCCCCTGTAGAGCACCAGCCTGGACAGTGGCAGGCAGAATGTTGGAGTTTGGAAAGGATGAAGGCTGTCGGACAAGGGATTGTACTGCCTGTGTCTGAAAGAAGCCATTGTCATGAAGAAGCAGGTTTAGTTAGCTTTAAATCAAGACCATTCGAAGTCTGTTTCCCAGTTTTTGTTGTCTAAAATTTCCAGTCCAAAATGGTACCAATGCCTTTTCCTTTGATGCCAATGTCATACTAGACAGCATATATGGAAGCTTCACCTTGAAATGGGTGCATCGCAACACATTTATTGCCCTAGTTTTCGTCACGTTCTTCAACGTTCATTTTTTACCCTGACTTTTGCACTGTTTTTCAAGAGCTTGATTCCTTATTTCAATTCTCTAGTTTGTATGCATTTATGTATGAATATGAAATTTCTTTAGCACACACCTAGCCAAAAGGCAGCGGAGTGCTCTACAGGGTCAAAAACAAGCATGAAATAAACTAGTGATAGGAGAGGTACCTGGGTTGTGGACGTTTAATGCATTGTAATGTAGTGTTCTTTAAAGAGGTGAGTCGTGAATTTTTTCCTGAATTGGGGCAGAGGTACGGCGGTCCTGATGGATTCAGGTATGTTGTTCCAGACCCTTAGTGCATAGGTTTATGCCTCCTTGTTTTTAATTCTTTAAACTTCTCAGTCTGTAGTCTGATGGTGTCCTCGCTGCAGGTGTGCCGAGAACCCCCACGAAGCTTGTCTGCAAGAAAAGCAGGGGTGCTGGTCATGATGGCTTTGTAAAGGATGCAGTTGGTTTTGAAGATGGTGCAGACCTGCAAGAGGAGCCAAAGGAGTTCCATCAAGATAGAGGGTGATGTGATCATATTTCTTCAGGTCCTGGATGCTGCGGCATATATTGTACCATCAATGAGTACCACTGTGAAGTCTGGGAGGCCATGGAGCAGGGCTTTACCACCATCCAGATGTCAGAGTATGAGGGCTTGAACAGCAGGTCTGAAGACGATTTCTGGAACAAACGGTTTCACTTTTTTGGAGGGCTGGCATCAGGCCATCTTTGTTTTTTTTGGCAATGTGTTCCCTAGCCTGAGGTTGGTGCCCAGAGTGAATCTGAGTGGCTCCATGTTGGGTGAAAGTTGGGGTTCAAAGCTGTCAAGGTTCATGTCATTGAGCCCGGTTTGTACTGTTTCTTGTTTGTTGTTCTTGGCAAATAATAGGAATTCTGTCTTGGTTGGGTTGAGCTTCAGGTAGGTGCTGGACATGCAGGTCTGGATGATGTGTAGGCAGTGTTTGAGGTGTTAGATGTCTGAAACTGAAGACACTTTCAAGTAGAGTAAAGTATCCTCGGCATATTGGTGAAACTTGATGCTGTTATCTGTGAGAAGAGCATTAAGTGGCCCTAAGTAGAGGTTGAACATGGCCCGGGAAAGTATGGATATCTGGGGGACTCCACAGGCGATAGGGATCTTTTGGGACCTGGAAGTGCCCATTTGGACAAACATCAGTTGGAAAGGTAGGACGAGAACCAGTGAAGGGCATTGCTGGTGAATCCCATTCAAGACACTAGAGTGCATATGAGGGTGGGATATCGGCTATGTCAAAGGCACATGAGAGGTCCAGCAATTTTAGGAGGCAGTGTTCATCCGTGGCCAGAGGATATCATCTACAATGTGTAAGGTTGCAGCCTGCTTGCAGCAGTGTGATCTGGAGCCAGGCTGGTAGACGTGCAGGAGATGGTTATCATTGATGTGATCTTGGAGTTGAACATAACATGCTTATTCTGTGGATTTCTTTAGGGGTGGGAGGATCTTGCTTGTCCTGAGGGCTTCTGGGAAGATGCCTTGAGTGAACGAGGCATTGAGAATGCTGAGTAGGGTTGAGAGATCCTTCTCAGAGAGAACTTTGATGAAGGACAAGAGTAGTACATCATCTTCATAAAAAGCGGCTTTGAGGAACTTGAGTATGTTAGTGAGATCTATTAGAGATAGAAATTTGAAGACTGACCATTGCCGGATTCCACAGGAAGGGGTAGGAGCAAGAGATGAAGCAGGCTTGATGTTGTTGATGTGCTGTCACATATTTGGTATTTTGTATGGAGGAAGAGGTTGATGACATTGCACTTTTCTGTGGTGTAAGGAGAGGTGTGTCCGGCCGGGGATTGATGCAGTGCGTGATTGTCTTAAAAAGCATTCTGCTGCTTTTCATGGCTTCAATGATGGTGTTTGTTGGAACTGGAACTTTCTGGTTGGCTGAGGCAATCCCCCAGCCAGGCAGAATCTACCACTCCCGTCAGGAGCATGTGAGTACACACACTGAATAACCTGAGCTCACCCTTGGGTAGCTTGGCACTGAACAGTCAGGCTTACCAAAGAGGCAATGTGTAGAGCATTGGGACGGCACACACTCACGATAAATAACTGGAGCATCAAAAAAGCGACTTCACACGTGATGCATGTAAATAACAATTATATTCAACACACACTTAATAATCAACATAACATCCTACACGCCAACCCTCCCGATTCAGGCGGGAGACTACCGATAACAAGGTTAGTCTCACGCATCTCGATTCCTGCATGCAAAAACCTGGCTCCTCAGTGGGCTATAGCTGACAGGGACTGGTTTTGTGTGACTCGGAGTATGCACTGCCAGTAACCTGCTCCTGCAGGCGAGTGCACATTTGTCACTCTCTCGCTGCCTGTCATAGCGCTTTCTCCGTGCTCCATCCTGACAGGTGAGGAAAACGTATATTTGCATTTCTCATATTCGATCCTGCAGCAGCACACTTGAAAGTCCTATACCTTCCAATAGACCCGATTCAGGCATCAATGGGAGGAATACATTCTCCCAATTAGTTCTTTTAAATCTCCCACTTTACTCTTCTAAAATGTAGGCATGTATGTAAAATGAACATCGGGTACACCTGGGCATAAATCTCATTGGGAATTATTTCAAGCAGTACTAAGCCCAGCCAGGTTTCAATGACATCAGTAATATGCACCCATGGGAAAGATTCGATCCTGCACCCCCCACCAACCTTGTGTGGTGCAATATGTTGTCTACCTGAGGCCCACCACACAATGGTTATAAATCAACACCGAACAGTTAGACAGGGCACTCCAGGTCACAACGATATTAGAAATATGTACATATACCAAATGATACCACTTTTTAGCAGCACCACGGACCGAGGCCACATGGGTAAAACCAATATCAAATGCAATGCGTTCTTAACACAAAATCAGCGTATGGGGCAAATGCCGGCCAGTGTCAGAATTCACAGGCGGTTCACCTCCAGTCACTCCCACACACACGGACACTCACTCCGCACCACTGTGCGGTGCCACGGCTATCAGTCAGGTCCATACGGAACACGCTTGCACACGTATGCTCCCCACACTCTAATGCGCTGCCACCGATACCCAGCAGGTGAATTGGTAACTCGCTGCAGACCCTGTGGCCCCAAGCCTCCCTCCACTTTTCCTTGGCAATCCTATACCACTGATTGGAGACACCCCGTCCTCCCCCCAGGCACTATGCTGCACGCAGCCGAAGTAGTAAGGGTCCCAAGGAGGCAGGTGGAAGGTAGGCAGCAAGGTCAATTAGGAGGCAGCTGGCAAAAGGGGTTTAACAGCCACTCGAAAAGTTCACCCACAGGATGCGGAGCAGGAAGGGGCTGAGGGCAATAGTCGGTCACACCAAAAGGGTCCACAAGGGCCTACCGGCACCAGCCCAGTTCCGCAAAGCACAGAGGAGTTAAGCAATCTCTCGACCTGCTTCCAAATGCTCCTCAGGAGCATTACTCCAGTCTTGGCAATCACTTTCCCCACCCAGGCCCTACCTAGGTAATACTACCTGGAAACCGATGTCCTTGGGGAAGGCCAGGCTAGGGGAGGCCAGTTGGTCCGCAGCACTGGAGGGCCCAAGAGGGAACAATTGCGGAATGAAAAATGAAGCAGAGGAGGTGGGGGCCTCTCCAAAGGCGGAGGAACCCCACCAGGTACACGTCGATCAGAGTCGCACCCAGGCAATGCCGGCACAACATCTGGTGTGTGATAAAACGGATCGCACCAGACCAGCTCGGTCACACAACGAAGAGTTGAAAAACCAGCAGCTCGTTGGATAGGAGGCACAAGCGTCCAGTGCACGGTGATATGGGTCGCAGTAGACAATCTTGGCACAACGTCTGGTGTGCGATGATACGAGTCACACCACGCCATTGCAGTCACACACAATGAAGAGTTGCAAATTACGTACCTCCCTGGAAATGAGGAACAAGTCCGGTGCACGTGGATTTTGGTCGCACCAGAAAGTTCCGGTCACACACACAGGCGCAAGTTCAGCAATGCCTCATGAAGTAGAATGAAGCACTACCACGGTTACGCCCCCACCTCCAAGGGTCAGAGCCTGTGAATTGGACACTGCATGCAATTAGCATGCAGTCAGCGTGTTGCATGAGAGATGCAGCACGATCAATGAAGCAGGCCATGTAGGTCCTGCAACTGGTGAATCCACGCACCACCACAAGATGCTTATGCGTGACAAGGTCCCCACCATGACACGCCCTGGTCACGGGCCAGACTTCAAGGGCCCGCACCAGGCGATCCATCCTCCAGGCACAATACTTAGGTCCAAGCTCACACCGCGCCACCAGTTGGAATCCAGCAGACAATGTGGGCACTTGAGAGGGCACCACTCTCCAGGTGTCACAGGTACATGTTGTGAGTCCCTCGTAGATCTTGGAGGTCCCTGAAATCTCCGGGAGAACAGGGGGCTTGCGCAACAAGCCCTTGGAGACCACACTTCAGGGTGCCACACTGCAGCAGGTAGTTGGCCTAGGCCAGCCACTATTCAGGAAGGGCATGCGGTTCTTTTCAATAGCAGTAATCCTCCTTGTGCACAACAGAGTCCTCTGGAAATGTGATCCACGTAGACCATGTTCCCTGGTCCTAAGTACCCACAAGCGTATCTCACCCATTGCTGAAGTGTGGCACCAGAAGTTATACTACAGTGTGACTTTGAAGTCAGGTATGGTTCAAAGGGTCCCCCTTTGAACCACAGATGTGTCCCCTAAATTTCAGTCCTGTCTGCCATGGTGCCTTGGAATGCAGATCATAATCTTTAGTAGGGCCATGATCTGGTTCCCAGAGGCCAAGTGTCAAAACCTCTTACTCCAATCTCTCCAGCCGGACCGCAAACGGTAGAGGTTCCAGTTGCATGAGCAGTGTTTAATAACTGTTACTGGGGAATGCCCATGTGTGCTCCCCAACCTCCAGTGTGGACTGGAGCCAGGCACAAAGGCACACAACAGAATGTTAGAGCAGCGAAATGCCCAAGTCGTTCTGGCATTTCTCCATGAATCATGAGAAAGCCTCCATTACTACTGGAAAGGGGTTATCACTGTGAATCCAATGATAGGAAACACGATTAGGCTGCACCACTGCAATCCATTGTTGCAGTACAACTTACCAGTCTGCAATGGCAGGCTGGACAATTACTCGGAGGCACCATCAGTGCCAGTGCGCCCGCAATGGCAAGCTGGACACAGGTTTGGGCACACTGTCAGGCCACACCAGTCTCGCTGGCAGGCTGGCCACGTATTTTATAAATTCCAGCGGAGCAACACGCACCCCAGCCTGCAATGGCAGACTGGACCTGTATTTGGAAATACCAGCGTTGCAACATGCACCCCCATCTGCAATGGGCCTGTATATTGATAATACAAGCATTGCAACATGCACCGTAGTCTGCAATGGTAGACTGGACATGTATTTGGAAATACCAACGTGGCAACACGCACCCCAGCATACAATGGCAGGCTGGTCACGTGTTCAGAAACACTAGCGGAGCAACATGCACACCAGCCTACAATGGTAGGCTGGCCAACCATGTAGAAAACACCAGTGATACCAATGCGCACACCAGCCCACAATGGTGAGCTGCACATATGGTTAGATCACCATTGGTGCCACCGCGCATATCAGCCTACAGAGGAAGGCTGGACACACACTTAGGGACACCATCGGTGCGAGTGCGCACTCCAGCCTGCAATGGCAGGCTGGCCACCATAATCAGGGGCACCACTGGTGTGAATGTGATGTGCCCCCCCCCCCAGCCTGCAATGGCAGGCGGGACACAGGTTCTACATCTCACTTGTGCCAGTGCATACACCGGCCTGCACCGGGGTACCACCACCCTAGGTGCAAGTGTGCACACACACCCAGATCTGCACTGGCAACCCAAAACTTTGTTTAGAACCCTCAGATATGCACCCCTTCCTACCCTGTGTAGGAAGGGCGTGCTCACTTTCAAGCTGCCTTGACAGTGGGAAAGTGCCCTAGGGCCATTTTAAGGGCATCAGCCCCACCCTCTGGGGTCTCCCATGGGGAGAGCTGACCCTCTAGGAAGGGAAAACCCACTTGGGGATTCGTCCCTAACTGAGAAATTTTTGATAGGCTCTTCTGGGGGGGTGGCACCATCAGTGCGGGGTCACCCCCCCATTAGCCTGTATCTTCCCCACCCGGGGTATGTGGTGTACCCTTTCACCGGGCCCTTACAGGTACAACACCTAAGCCAATCAAGTCAGCACCCTGTCCTGGCATGCGTGGGTAAGGCGGCCACACATTCCCGCTGCAGTACAGGGGGGAAGTGCCCAGAATTCTAAGGTCAGCAAAAGAGACTGGCAGAAACCTGGAGGACAAAAGCAAAAAGGTGTTCTGTGGGGGGGGCTTTGGTATCATTAGGCCATCTGAAGTTCCATTTTTCTTCCATTTTCTTTCCTGTATGTGGAAAATTTGTTTTTGACAGCAAGGTCTTTAGAATACCAGGGTGATGATGGCTTGGGCCTGCACATGCACGTTTAATTGGGGCATTCATGTTCGCATAGTTTTCCAATAAAGTGCTAAATTTGTTTAGAACGTTTTTGGCATCAGACATGGAGTCAATAGGTTGAGAGATGAGTTCAATGATTAGGTTGTCTATGGAGAAATCGTTGAAGGATGTGAAGGTTTGGTCATGTCTTTTGTCTTGATCTTGGTTTGTTGATAGGACTCTGAGCACGGTGTTAGGGATGGCGAAGAGGAAAGTCTAGTCCTTGGGTATGGGTGGTTTGCAATATATCGTTGGTGATGTTGAGAAGACAAAAATAAGGATATGGCTTTTGAATTGTGTTGGTTGTGTGACATGCTCTATGAGGTTGAGTGTGTCGTTGAGGATTAAAGGAGTGTCTCTTGTTTATTTTGAGCTTGTGTTGTCCGAGATGTTGAAGTGACCCAAGAGGGTGGTATGGGCATGTCAGATAAATGAGGTGGCAAAGAGATCTGAGATTTCATCAATGAAGTCCTTGTTCTGATCAGGAGGCCTGTAGATGAGGTGGCTGTCTGAGTTGCACGGAATGGGAAATGGCATTTCAGCAAATGAGCAGATCCATGGAGTTGAGTGTCACTTGCTTGCCTGGGGCGCAGGACATGGAGGTTTTATGGATGACAGCAAGGCCTCCTCCCTGCTTAAGTGCATGGTCCACATGATGGATGCTGTATCCTGTGGGATATATGAGGATGCCATTGTCTACCATTTTTCTGTGATGAAGAGGATGTCAAGCTTGTGAAAGGTGATGAGGTCTGTGATATCTGGTAAGTGGAGAACTGCAAAGCACCCATTAATAAGCAAAAGTTGGATTGTGTATTCTGTAGTTAGAAGGTGTGTGCGATGTGTAAAAGGTTGGTCTGTATGCTGTGGTAATACTATGTGAGTGTTTTGGTCATCTATGTCTGGGTGCGATTGTGGGGATTGGCAGTATGACATACTGGGTGTGGCCCAGGTTTATACCTTACCTTGTAGGTTTCAGTGGAACAGTGGTTCTGGCCCAATGTCCTTGGACCTTAGAAATTCTAATGGTGTATTTGACCTTAGAAATTCTTATTGTGTATTTGTTGTCTCACTGGACTTGTGTTAGCATGGACTACTCCTTTAGTCTCAGTGTTGGACCCTTGTTTGGATGGTCATGATACCTCCTTGCTTACATTAAGAAGATGTTTGAACATCCTGATTGATGACATTCTGTTGAGGAAACATTATGTGACATCCCGCAAGGTGGAATAGATGTATTGATCTATGTGTTTCATTTTCACCAACTGACAGCTGAGACTACATGGTCTGAGAAAGGACATTATTTCATCATTGAATAAATAGATTAAGGATGAGTTCGTTTTCGCTCCTTTACCTCCTTCATTGTCTGAACGTATTGATTCAGCTTTGCTAATTGAAGAGCGACTGTGTGACCTGTGGCAGGCCTGGCACGAGACAATGAGTTCTTGAATCTGAACTTTCTGCTTTGTATAGCACTGAGATTAATCATCAATTGAAACATTGGCTCTTAGTGCCTTGGGGCATGACCCTATCAACTATACCCAATCACTCTACTTCTCCCACAGTTACCAATGACCCATATGAAGGGCTGTGCCTCTCCCCCTCCCCAACTGATAATTCCCTTTCCTTAGCCTAGCTTACAGGGCATTGTACATTGTAATTGCATTTACATAGCGCATAATACCCATGATGAGACATCGAATCGCTTTTCGGCGAGTAGCACTCTATGCCAGAACCCAAAAAGGATTAGTGGTGAATTAGTATAGGGAAATATGAAATTATTTTGAGCAGCGGACATGTGAGTCTGTTATTTGGAGTTAAAAAGGATAGTGGAGGGATAGAAGAGGGAAGGGTTTGTATTTATATAGTGCTTGGTACGTGTTTATTCCTCTGTTGTACCCCATTTCATATACTATTTCATCACCTCAGTGCCAGCAGGCCTTTACCCCTGCAGTCCGCCCTTCCGCACCTCTTCACACCCTTTGCTTGTGTGGTCTGCCATGTTGCTTGTACCCCACTCAGCCCATCTGGGCTTGGCCCTTTCCAGTCTGTCTTTTCCCTTTGCTCCCTGATCCTTTCCTTGTGCCGAGCCCTAACTCTGGCCATAACAAGCCTGGAGACTGTTATCTGTTTGCATTTGTCCATGCTCTTAATTTTGCCTTTTCTTCCCCCGGCCTCCAGCTCCATTGTGTCTTGGACCCTGCAGGCTGTCTCTTAGTTCTCATACCCCTTTCTTGGTCTGTTTTTTTCCATTCAGGAATACTGAGTCAACTCCCAGTAGCACCTCCTTTTATGACTTTACTCACCTGCTCCTGGCCCAAAGTCTCTAAGGCATACCACTAACGGTAAGAGTGGATTCCACTAGAATTTGTACTTTCCCACTCAACCTGAGCGGTATTGCTGTCCTGTAAATGTACTTGATCAGTATGGTACCACAATACCACCACTTCAGGCATTGATCAGTGGAGGGGGGGCACACTGTCAGCACATCAGCACACATTGTCCCAAAGCATTATGGTAAATGTAGTTCATGTTTTCCATTTACACGTATTTTTGGCATCAATGCTGTCACACCCAGTGCTGGTTGCATCCCTGGACACACGTTTCTGAGTTGTTGCCAGTCTTTAACAGGAAGTAGCTGTCATGTTGGGGGTCGTTGAAGTGCAGCTTTTAGTTTGTAGATGAAATACCACTCCCAAGCCTGAAGAAGTAATCCAGGCAGCCTTATATCTCATCACAGCCCAGTGTATCAGTCAGGCGCCTTTTGAATTAAGTTTAGAAAAATCCATAGATCCCACGCAAATATGAGCTGGGTGTGATTTTCTAACTTTCATCCTCGAAAGTTCTCTTAATTACTTTTGATGCCCAGTTTTTTTCACACTTCTGCATCTCGTAGGACCCTGCTTCTATTCCCTGTGCATTGGAAGTGTATCTTACAAATTCAGACGATTGTCAAGTTCAACTTTGCTCTTAGAATAAAAAAAAACAGAAGGCAGCAGGAGATTGCCTGGAACATCACCTCGTCACCTAACTACTAGTTTTTTCTTTCCTTGCTGTGGAAATATTTTATTTCTAAAAACCTTGTCATTAAGGTTTTTCGACTTTCTAAAAAGCTGAATGACTGCCAACATTTTAGGGCCAGAATTTTTAGGCCTTCTTTGTCCAAAAAGTTCTGCGCAAAGGTTCTGGGTTGTGCCCACTCGGTGGCACTTGTACCAGGTGCAGGGAGAAACTCTGCCTCGTCGCGCCCTCATACAGAAGGAAGGGCTGTGAATGGAGAACTGGCTATAAAGGCGCTCAGAGAGGCTGTCTATTGAATCTGTCCCCAAGGACGCCCTGCTGCTCAACGACCTCCGATTCCCAGATACCTCTAATGGACACACTTTCACTTACCCTTTCTGTAGATTAAGTAAAGTCAGATGTTAGAGAAACAGACAGCCAGCTGGGACGATAAAATACACTTTAAGCTGCACAGTCACCTCCTGAACCCCGCAGTGGAATCTGATACACACGAGCAATGTATTCCCTCCGCAGCAATCAGTCACCTCCGCGCAGCTCAGTACCGTCCGCGCGCTCTGCAGGCTGCGCACGGTTTACGGCTCCCCGGCTGAAGCCGATCTCACCACACCGCCCAGGAGCGGGCGAGGGAGGGGCGCTAAGAGATTGTTTCCTCGCTCCTGGGTCTCATCAGCGAGATTGATTTTTTGCAGTAAATCGCAGAGATAGGAAGATGTCGCAGACCACACCTGAGGGCCGCCAATCACCCCTCGCGGGGAGGCACCTGCTGGGGGCGTAGATGCTGCAGAGGAATATTGCATCACATGAAGGGAAAAGAGTCCCTGGGGCGCGGGAAGCTCAAAAATGTATGTACCAGCTGACTACAAAGGAATGGCGGCTTGTTTGATACCCGAAAGACAAGGATTACAGATTGCGGCTGAAAATAGGTTCCAACAAGGTGTTTTTATAGTGCGCCTCTGCCGTTTCTAAGCTCTTTTAATAGCAGCCAATTGGCTGTTATCACTAAACCAACCTCAGAAGGATTCGAAGTCTAAGATGTCCTTGTTGGCATTTGAGCTCATGACTCGCCCATCATAGCAGATGTCAGAGGCGATCATTTAATTTTAGGATCCATCGCTCATACAGACTATATTGAGATGTTCCGATGGGTGCCGTCTGGGAGTGCGGTGTATGTGGGGCTAGGTAAATTAGCAAAGTTGTGATATACATTGAGTAGGTGATTGTAGATGTGGTTCTGGTTCGCATTCCATAACAGTCTCATATCGCTCACAAAAGTCAACAAGCATTGGCAATGTCAATAGGTCTGGCTTTAAAGGAATGTTGTTTGTTAATGTGAAGCACTACAAGCGACTAGGAAGGGAATAAATATGTATTTGTGTTGAAGCAAAGAACTGTAGAATAATATTGGTGTACGTTAAAAGGTTAGGTGACAGATGCACTGTCAAGCCAGACCTAAAAATCCATGTAGGTTAATGACCGCCCTCCTCCCATCTGTGCTGCTGCCAGAGGAAAACAACTTAAATTATCTATCTAGTTATCTAAGACACTTTAATAGCATTACAATGTCATGCGTGTGCCCCTGAAAGTCCAAGCTCAGACAGCTGGATAAATAAGGAAAACGATCACAGCTGTGTGGAGGGCAAGCACTTTTTTGTGGAAGAACACAACTTCTGCCTAATCAAAACATGTACTCCTGGCTCCCAACATGTGGGTGGAGCCAAAGCCCCTCTCTAGTGTTGCTAACATATTTGGCGACAGCTGCGCTATCAAGCCAGACCATAAAAATCACACGCACTTTTATGAACGCTCTGTTGCATTTTCAATGCAGCTAGAGTTTTCTAGCCTCTTATTTGTTATCTAGCCTCTTATCTAGCCTCTTACTTGGAATGTTGACTTTGTCTCTGATTCCAACATTTCCACTTGACTAACAGTGAATGATCCTGGAAAAATCATTTCATAACACTATCCCAAAATTTGAGAGCTTTTCGAAATAAGCTGAAATAAAGACTTCGGATAAAAAGATTGCACTATTTTCTCTAGCTTCGAAATGCTGCGAGTCAGTTCAGTTGGTTGTGTTGCGCTGTACAGGCATATAGACCACTTTCTTTGTTAGGGTGATAGCATCAGGGCGTGAAACCTGCTCATTAAATATTTTAGACAAACATTCGACACTGTGGAATCCTCAGCACAGAACAAAGGACAGGAAGGTCAGAAACCTAGTTTAGATAAGTACTATGATTGTGGGCGTTGCAAAATAAAAGAAAAGGAGAATTTTTTTATATGAACAAATTTCACTCCTCAAAGGTCTATGTGATAATTGACCAACCAGAGATCATCACCGGGGAAATGATCCCTGGCTGCCCTCAACATATTAAACAGGTACAGCACCGAGGCTGGGATTCCACAGTGCCTGGTGTGTGCACATTCACAACCTTTTTGAAGAAGTTGCCACGTATGCGCCTGTCTAGGGGCCTCACTAAGTAACAGCGAAATTTCAATACGTGAAGAACAAAAGAATCAACACAAACTCTAGTAATTTGTAAATGGTCCAAAACTTTCATTTTGCTCCAAATTCTCACAGAAATATCCACGTTTAATCCTTAAATCATCTCAGTGTTGGTTTAAGTCTACAATCCTACATAGTATTTCCTTGATATTGCCAAACTGTGGAACACAGCTTTGGTTTAACAAGCGTCATTAAAAAAAATAATCATTCAACATTCATAATGGTGACAGTGACCATAAAACCCACCGCTGCCATTCAGTGTATGCATCTGAGAAGAGATGTAAGACAAAAAAGTTCACATGACAAAAAGGAGGGAAAGAGAATGAAAAGAGGGAAAAGGAAGGAAAGGAGAGAATGGATAGAGATAGAGGCTGGATAGAGGAAGAGAGCAAGAGAAAGAAATATCTGATAGAGCGAGCAGGAATATAGAGGCAGAAGGGGCAAGGGTGGGAGGAGAACAAAAGAGCAGCAAAGAAGGGTGGATATTTACTTGCCATTTATCTTTAAGTGGACCATACTGGGCATATGTCGCTGCCTCCATCGCCATTCACACTACAAATAGGAAGGTCACTGTAGCAGTATAGCAAGGGCCCAGCCTTTAACAAATATGCATGTGAATGGCAGCAGTTTGATCTAAGGGAAGTGACAACAGCAGGACTGCAGGATATGACGCCAGAAGTTACAGCAGGTTTCCGAGTGACAGAAGCAGGACTTCCAGGGTGCTCACATGGAATATCACCCAAGTGAAAATGCTGTATAAACTTGCATATTCACACACTCATACATCTATGGGTTCCCCACACTGAGGTAAGCACCCACTCCAAGTATGTGTGTAACCTACATGTCACTCATGCCTTAACTGTGAATGTTCTGTGAGAGATGAAAGTTTGCACCAGTCTGTCCTGCAGGGAATGGAAGATTGCACTATCTGCCTTCTGCAAGAGAGGAAAGCTTGGTTTGTGACTTCAATGCTGGACTTGTTCTGTGAGGAAGTGCAGCTTTCACTGCCATTACCTTATTTGTTTGTGTCCTGTGATGAGGAAAGCTTGCACTGCTGCTGCTCAAGCTGTACTTGTCCCCTGATGGACGGAAGCTAACACTATTTCTACCGTATATCAACGCAGCTGCCAGACTCATCACAGGCTCCAAAAGAAACTGCCACATCTCCCCTGACCTGAGAGCTCTCAACTGGCTACCTTTCGAGGCTAGAATTCATCTGAAAATTGCATGTATGACGCACAAGGCCTTACATCACAAAACTCTGAGTTACCTAGCTCAGAAACTGGAGCTCTCTTATGGTAACAGATCCACCAGGAGCTCCAGTAATCTTCTACTGAAACCACAACGATTTTCCAAGAAGAAAACATACAACCGGACCTTCTCAGGAATGGCTCCCAGGATTTGGAATGCTTTGCCCCCAGAAACGAGACAGAATCCTTCTACTGAATCTTTCAAAAAAGAAGTGAAATCTATCCTCATGGCTAAATTTACTTGATCTATTTATATATTCTTGTAATATATTTGTTAGTTTGTATTAGTTACTATCTTGTATTAGACCCACCTATATTTCACTATGCTTGTTTATGTTTCTTGCATCTGCCATGTAAAGCGCTCTGATACCCGCAAGGGTCTTGTTCGCGCAATACAAAACCTTCAAAATAAAAATAAAATAAATACTGTAGCTGTACCTGTTCTATTAAGAAGAGTAGTTTCTGCTGCTGGTGCCCCAACCTCTGAGAAAAACAAAGAGTATATTGAAGGATACCCTCCCGGGTGATAGTGCGCTCTACAAATCCACAAACAATAACAATGCACTTGCATCAGGGACTGTTTCACAACACTTGATGCGAGATATCAAGACCTGGTGTTCTTGAGGAAGGCACGTCACCGCAAAAGGTCAATATTCAAGCATCTTGAATCTTGTGGTAGTGTTCCAGTAAAACATTTGAGCACCTCCCCCCCCCCACACACACACACACACATAATTTTAATATAGGACTGAGTTTAACAAAAGGAAGGCATAAATGTTTATTTCAGGGGCATAACCTGTTCATCATCCTATGTGAGTTCATGAATGTATGGTGATTCCATTAGAGGTTTGGCTGTTTCTTCCAGAATTGTTGTAATTCTTGCATGTTTATGTCAGTTCCCGCAGAGTGTATTCCTCCTCTCACTCCCGCTTCAGTGTGTTAGCTCCCTGTACTGTACCTGTGTTGCACGTGTGAGAGAACCGTTGGATGTCCCTCCTGCTTCTGCAACCTGCTTTTACTCATTCTGTGTGTTAAAGAAGGTTGTGCTGCTGCTGTCCATGTTGTACCTGCGTTGTGATGTGAAACTTTGTTTTAAATTCACTACAACACAAAAGACAAAATAATTGCATTGGCAATGATTTCATAATGCATGATATGAATGAAAGAGTGAACCATCACAAAATATGTCAGCAGAGTTTACTTTTGGTTTTATGTGTGAAACTAGCAGTTTTTTAAAATGATTTGTATGAGTTTGTAAACATGTTAAACATAGCTGACAAGGTCTTAGTGTCACACATAACACATTAGGACAATTCTGGCATTGTAACCAACTGCACTCTGCAAGCCTGGCTTCTAAATACAAATAAACAGCATTCAAAGTAAAACTATAAATCCCACAATGCAAGAGTCTGCCTAAACTTAGCAAAGAATCTGCTACTGCTCAGAATTAAGTGTAGCTCTTTTTCTTTAATAACCTTTGACAACTGGACATAGAAACAAAATGTCTTTTTGGGTGAAATCTTCTAATTATGAAGCAGATGGTGCTTTATCTGCCAGATGAGGAAAATACACAATTATGCCTCAAACACCGCAGCCACAGATAACTATAATTCCATGGTCCTAATTATATGTCATAGAGCCAATTGTCTGACTTCTGACATGCAAAGTAAAATATAGTTCATGACTTCCTGCCTTTTTGTTCTTCTGGGCACTCAAAAGTTAAACAGCCCAGTGGGTGAGAGGGCAGAGATAGCCTTTCAAATGCAGATGTGTGTCACTGCTAACTAGAAATAAAAGTCTTTCAATTTCGCAAGATTGAGTCCATCATCTTCCTTTATTTTTCCAAAATATTGCACAAGAAATTTTTAAAAATCAGCCAACGCGTTTCGTTTCTGGATGCCTAGGAACTTCATCAGGGCTGAAACAATCACATAAAAGACAATAAAAATCACCACATATAGAACATTGAAGGAGCCACCTACCTTTAACATGGAAGGCGGCACAGATTATCCCAATCTGAAAAAACACCAAAGCTTCCATGTAAGATCTCTCAAATCTTCGCCCCATCTCCCTCCTACCTTTTCTGAGCAAAGTACTGGAAAAACATGTTAATAAACATCTATCTGACCATATTGAATCGGCCGGCTACCTTGATCCATCCCAATCAGGTTTCCGGCCAAAACATAGCACGGAAACAGCCCTGGTGGCCGTTACTGATAACATCAGGCTAGCACTAGATAGTGGTCAACCTACTCTCTTGGTGCTATTAGATCTCTCCGCCACATTCGATACGGTCGACCACCAGACTTTGCTCAGGAGATTGAAGGAAGCCAGGATTGGTGGAGTGGCACTGCAGTGGATGACTAGTTTCCTCTCTAATCGCACCCAGACTATTAACCTGGGACCATACCGTTCCAACACGAAAGAACTGACCAAGGGAGTGCCTCAAAGCTCATGTTAAAGCCCAATCATGTTCAACATCTACATTGTCCCCTTGGCCTCACTACTGAGGAACTACGGGTTCATCCCGATATCCTATGCAGATGACACCCAACTTACCTTCTCCTTCAATAAGGCCTCTCAGACAGCCCAAGCTTCCTTCCCTTCCGGCATGCTGGCCATCTCACAGTGGATGAGAAACAACTTCTTACAGCTGAATGCCGGAAAGACTGAAATCATGCTCTTTGGAGAGGCCCCACTATTGTGGACACCAGACTGGTGGCCTATAGAGCTAGGAACAGCTCCAGCTCCAAAAACAACGGCAAATAACTTAGGGGTGCATCTTGAACAGACCTTAACCATGAAAGAGCATGTAACACATACTGTTGGCTCATGCTTTCATGTGCTGGGCCTGCTGAGTAGAGTTTTTCCTTATCTCCCCGATTCCCTGCGAAAGACCCTTATTCAAACCCTGGTGCTGAGTAAATTAGATTACTGTAACGCCTTATTGATTGCAGCTAACGAGTCTTCTCTGAACCGCCTTCAGGTGGTACAAAATACTGCAGCCCGTTTAATCTTAAACGCCCCACACAGCACAGCTTCACTCCCTCTTCTCCAACAACTCCACTGGTTACCTGTGCATAAACGAGTGAAATTTAAGATCTGCTGTCTGACACACAAGGCAATATGGGGAAACGGACCCACCTATTTGGGGGAGAGGCTTCATCAATATATCCCTCAACGGGATCTCCGATCTGGCTCGAAATCTTTGCTCAAGATTCCCATGGTCAAGAAAGCAAGGACAGGAGGAAAGGCCTTTTCATATCAGGCGCCCTCCTTATGGAACCAACTTCCCATAGCTTTAAGGCAGTGCCCAGACCACTTGAAATTTTGGAAGGCTTTGAAAACTGCCCTCTTCTAGATCTGCCCATTGTGACAGCTTTCTTTTGTAAGCCCGCGAGCGCTGAGATACCCCTTAGGGGGTGATTCAAGCGCTATATAAGCACACAAACTAAACTAAACTAAACTAAAATGACATTACAATCTTACACATAAAGAGACATTCAACACTTTTGGCTCTCTATGGGTCTCATAGAGATCACACCCTAAGTTACAGGATGATTGGCACAAAACACACCACACACAAATTACACTGAAGATAGTTTACCACTAAGCAACCCACAAGTACATATATTTAAAATCATCGTGAATCCCATGGCGCTCCCAATTTGTATTAAAAAATCCATACCAAGTACTTCCACCCATATACAGGTATTAATAACATATAACGTTGTATACAACATCCTATTCCACCTTACAATGGTGTACAGTGCAAACTTGAGTTTGAATAGATCAGCAGCATAGTAATAGAGAGAGTGGAACACAAGAGCAACCTGGTTGAAATGTGTGTATATTTTGAAAAGACAATTACACTCTACTAATTGTCCGTGATAAAAAAAGGATTCCAAGCCACTAGCATAGCGTTACGGTCACTCTATTTCTCATATATGTCGTTATTTATACATGGTTCTCACCTTAAAATATAGTGTAGCGTATTCACAATATTTTTAGAGTATTGGTTGTGGTACCATCCTATGGTAATCGTCATATCATGGGGTTATATTCATCCCGTCCACAGATGGTGTAAGGGGCCCAAATCATGCCCCTTCTCGAAACCTATATAGGAAAGAAACCGTTAGCCCAATCATGTGAAAAAGCCTTGTGTTGCGAGTATAATGATAAATTCACAATACGACCATCATTAAGTGAGTCGTAACCCTACCTCTAACCTCTCACCGATACCGTGGATGCCCGGAATAAGAGGTAGAATTCATCACTATATTCCAACATATGACAACCTATATTCACAAACTCCCCGGCCTGCCTCCTTAAATTTATGAGTAATCCAAAATTATTACACGAATAGAAGGGCGTAATCACCTCAAGCCATCAGTGTTTTCTGCTTGATGAGAGTTATTCAGTATAATTACTAGTCACAATCCCTCAAATGTCATATCCCAGGACATAATTATATAAGCTCTCCCTAGCACCTTTAAGCGTTCCAAAGTAACTTGTTTAGTGCGATATTGACAAACAATCAAAGCGGACATGGATATATATATATAGACCAAACCGTCTCTCTTCATCGCAAAGAAGAGACATAAATCTAACCAATCATTGTATTATCCCAAAGTTCGTACTCGGCCACAAAGAGACCAAAAATGTCTCGTTCACGTAGTCACACAGTCCATGCCAAAACTGGCTCGATTTCGAATCAGTGTTTCTCCCAAAAACCATGCTTGTCCACACCGGGACCAAAGGTATCTCTTTCATGCAGTCACACATAGTTTGCCAAAATGGCCCGATGTTCCCACCGCCTTGCCACATTCCAATATTCCTCCCCTTTATAGCATCGATAAGCATCCATTATATGTACACTCACCCGAGTCCTGTAGGTAAACGAAAGTATCCTGCAGTCTGTTTTTAAACGGACGTGCCATATTTCCTCGTTTTAAGGACTGCCAAGACGTGATGTGGCATGCCTACGTGATCCGGAGCTATGTGGTCGGTCACGTGATAAGGGGAGCAACCGGGGACGCCATAATGGAATGGCAGTTGCGCTCCCAAATTACTGTGTGTAGTGTTTGTAATGTATGAGTAGATGCCTATGTCATCCAGCTAAAGTTGTCTAATAAAGTGAGAATGTCCATATTAATAGAGAGTCCAGTGGAAGACTATAAAATATTGTGTTATATAAATCTGCTGTGGTACTCCTACGTGAACCAGAGATATAATGCCGGTCATGTGATAAGGGGAGCAACTGAAGAAGCCATGATGGAATGGTGATCGTGCTCCATAGTCCCATTGGGTTTCTCTATAAAACCACATTCAAAATCCAGTATCGTATATAGTTAAATATACAACCAATTATAAATGATATGTATACAAATAAATAAAAGTGGAGGGTGCATATGTAGTAAATTGATTAGAACCCGTATCAGCCTATAGCAAACATAATAACAAGAAGCGACAACCATGATAATGAAGCCGCCACGTTGGGGAATCTCCCCACATTTCTCCTTGAGCTGTTCCAAACTCAATATACAGAGTACTGACGGAGGAAAATTGGAGGGCGCAAATGTAGTGAATGGATTAAAACCTGTATCAGCCTATAACAAACATTATAACAGGAAACAGCAACCATGATTAAGAAGCTGCCACATTGGGAAGTCTCCCCGCATTTCTCCTTGAATTGTTCCAGACTGAATATACAGGGTACTGATGGGGGAGACGGACTAAAAAACACTGATATTCAATGCCAAGGTTATGTACTTGTATTCGTACCTCATCAACAATTCTGCAAAATATTACTATATGGAAGACACCGCCAGTCTAAATAAAAAAGGGGCAACCAATTGTACTTATTCTACTGAACACAACCAGGAAAATGACAAGAACCAAGGTATGATACGTACTTCAACCATTACTAGATCTATAATATATTCTTAAATGGGAGAATGTATGGCTATCTGAGATTGAAAGACCTTACACCCCTATGTGTGGCAAGCAAGTAATAGCCAGGTGAAAATATAAAAAGCAAATAGCCAAGAAAGAACCCATATATTGACCTGAAATGGTCCAAGGTGATATGCGTAACCCAATTATACCAAAACATTGGGTCATACAACAAAGACTGATAAACATAGAGCCTCACATAGAGTTCTATAAGTTGAGTGCTAGAGACTAATCAGCACGGAACCTAAAACGAAAGAACTCTCACATCATTATATCTGCCGAGCAAGGGACCCCAGTAATGCATGGGGATTAAAAGTTACTTGTCCCAGTAACTTATCTGACAACATGAAATACAAATCATTGTTCCAAAAAGTAGTGGAGCTCGTTATCAGTATTATGGCCTTTAATGGTAGTTCTCAAACGGCAAATCCATTTAGCCTCCATCTGCCTTAGTGTCAATTCCCTGTTTCCACCCCTTTTTCCAGCAGTGACATGATCAATACCATGAAACCAGAATTCAAATTCATCTGGATGTACATTTCTATAATGTTCCGTCATAGGATATCTGACATCTTTACTCATTAATGCCCTACGGTGTTCTTGTATGTGGTTTTTAAGACACTGTATAGTGCTACCAACATAAATCAGTCCACATTTACAACCCAATACGTATACAACATACGTGGTGTTACAATTGATAAAGTGTCTGATTTCAAATTGCCGAGTAGTGTTATACATAAATGTTTTGGTCTTATTTCTACCGTAAGGACAAATATTGCACATATTGCAGGTAAAGAAGCCCTCCGGTTTTGGCGGTAGCCATGTTCCTTTCCTCTGGGATGTTGAAATATAGCTGGGGCAAAGCGTGATCCTCAAGAATACCCCTCTTCTGTAAGTTATTGCCGGATTCCTAGTCAGGGAGTCCTTAAGACCAGGAACGTCAGTAAGCAGATGCCAGTTTTATTTCAGAGCGTTAAAAATCTTGTAACTGTGGGTAGTGTATTGAGTCACAAATCTCAATCTGCCTTTCTGGGACAAATCAGATGTCCTTTTTTGTTTGTCCATTAATGTAGTTTCCCTATCTGTCTGCTGTATCCTAGAGTGGGCTTTATTGAGTACTTTAATTCCATACCCCCTTTTAAGGAATATTCTTTTGGTCTCTAGAATATTGACTCGATATGCCTCATCCTCACTGCAATTCCTTCTAATGCGAATCATTTCCTCATAGGGGATATTATCAATTACAGCCTGTGAGTGCGCACTAGAGGCATGTAACACCCCATTACAAGATGTTTCCTTTCGATGTAGGGTGCTCTGAACTAACCCATTCTTTACATAAAAATGTAAATCCAAGAAATGTATCCATTCTTTGTGGTGTGTCATTGTCAGCTTGACATTGTATGGGTTATCATTGAGGAAGGCAAAGTATTTTTGTAATGCATCGTCCGGGCCTGACCAGAGGCAGATGATGTCATGTATGTACCTCCCCCAGAAGACGATGTGCTCCGTCCAGGGGGAGGCACGTCTGCTCCAGGCATGCTCCCTCTCATACCAGCCCATGAAAAGTCAGGCATAGGAGGGAGCAAACCGGGAACCCATATCAGTCCCCTGTGTCTGTTGGAACCACTGGTCATTATGGAGGAAAAAGTTGTTCGTCAGAATGGCGTCCATCATCTGCATTATCATTTCATTGTACTAATAGCAGTCAGCCCCCTCCCTATCCAGAAAAGACTGGGCCGCTATGAGTCCAGATTTGTTGTGGATACAGGTGTACAGACTTTCCACATCAAATGTGACAAATCACAGTTCCTCCGACCAATTGAAATCCTTGAATTTCACCAGTATGTCTTTACTATCCCTAATATAGGATAGTAGATTTTGGACATGTTTTTGAAGCCTTAAATTCACAAATTCAGACATTCTTTCAGTGGGTGAGCCCACCCCTGAAATAATTGGTCGGCCTGGTGGGAACAGCCCCCCCTTGTGAATTTTCGGCAGGATGTATATACAGGGGAATTTGGGATGTCCCACCCATAGATAGCGAAACTCATCCTCCGTTGGTAGGCATGTATCTCTCCACTCACTCAATTTGATATTAATCATTGTTGTTAACTCCTTAATAGGGTTTCCTCAATCAATTTATAACAAGATCTGTTGTTCAACTGGCGATCAATCTCATTCATGTAATCTGATCGATTCATGACCACCACATTTCCGCGCTTATCAGCCTCTCTGATAACAATATCATCATCCATGCGCAATCTATTGAGTGCCTGTCACTCCTTAACAGAGATATTGTGTTTGACTTGCGGTACAAATTTATTTGGGAGTTCCATTCTATACAGTTCTTCAGTACATTTTTCATAAAAGAGGTCAATATTGTGCTGGTATGCCGTGGTCGGGACAAATTTAGACTTGGGTTTTAAGCCACTGTCAATATTAAGGCTTTGGATGATATTAAGCTCCTCCAAGAGAGACGGCATATCAGTGACCCCCCCCATCTTCAATAGATAACAGGCACTGAATATTTTGCATATCAGCGATAGTGTGAGTCGTAGCACTACTGAATTTGAATTCTGGTTTCATGGTATTGATCATGTCACTGCTGGAAAAAGGGGTGGAAACAGGGACTTGGCACTAAGACAGATGGAGGCTAAATGGATTTACCATTTGAGAACTACTATTAAGGGCCATAATACTGATAACGAGCTCCACTACTTTTTGGAACAATGATTTGTATTGCATGTTGTCAGATAAGTTACTGGGACCAGTAACTTTGAATCCCCATACATTACTGGGGTCCCTTGCTCGGCAGATACAAAGATGAGAGTTATTTCGTTTGAGGTTCCGTGCTGATTAGTCTCTAGCACTCAACTTATAGAACTCTATGTGAGGCTCTATGTTTAGGAGTCTTTGTTGTATGACCCAATGTTTTGGTATAATTGGGTTACGCATATCACCTTGGACCCTTTCAGGTCAATATATGGGTTCTTTTTTTTCTACTTGCATTTTATATTGTCACCTGGCTATTACTTACTGGCCTCACATACGGATGTAAGGTCTTTCAATCTCAGATAGCCACGCCTTCTCCCATTTAAGAATATATTATAGATCTATTAATGGTTGAAGTACGTATCATACCTTGGTTCTTGTCATTTTCCTGGTTGTTTTCAGTAGAATAACTACAATTGGTTGCCCCATTTTTTATTTAGACTGGCCGTGTCTTCCACATGGTAATATTTTACAGAATTGATGATGAGGTACGAATACAAGTACATAAACTTTGCATTGAATATAAGTGTTTTTTAGTCCGTCTCCCCCATCAGTACCCTGTATATTCAGTCTGGAACAGTTCAAGGAGAAATGCGTGGAGACTTCCCAATGTGGCAGCTTCTTAATCATGGTTGCCGGTTCCTGTTATAATGTTTGTTATAGGCAGGTTTTAATCAATTCACTGCATTTGCGCCCTCCAATTTTCCTCCGTCAGAAATCTGTATATTGAGTTTGGAACAGCTCAAGGAGAAATGTGGGGAGATTCCCCAATGTGGTGGCTTCATTATCATGGTTGCCGCTTCTTGTTATTATGTTTGCTATAGGCTGATACGGGTTCTAATCAATTCACTAGATATGCGCCCTCCACTTTTATTTATTTTTATACATATCATTTATAATTGGTTGTATATTTAACTATATACGATACTGGGTTTTGAATGTGGTTTTATATAGAACCCAATGGGACTATGGAGCACAATCACCATTCCATCATGGCGTCTTCAGTTGCTCCCCTTATCACATGACCGGCATTATATCTCCGGTTCACGTAGGAGTACCACAGCAGATTTATATAACACAATATTTTTTAGTCTTCCACTGGACTCTATTAATATGGACATTCTCACTTTATTAGACAACTTTAGCTGGATGATATAGGCATCTACTCATACATTACAAACACTACACACAGTAATTTGGGAGCGCAACTGCCATTCCATTAAGGCGTCCCCGGTTGCTCCCCTTATCACGTGACCGACCACATAGCTCCGGATCACGTAGGCATGCCACATCACTTCTTGGCAGTCCTTAAAATGAGGAAATATGGCGCGTCCGTTTAAAAACAGACCGCAGGATACTTTCGTTTACCTACAGGACTCGGGTGAGTGTACATATAATGGATGCTTATCGATGCTATAAAAGGGAGGAATATTGGAATGTGGCAAGGCGGTGGGAACATCGGGCCATTTTGGCAAATTATGTGTGACTGCATGAAAGAGATACCTTTGGTCCCGGTGTGGACAAGCATGGTTTTTGGGAGAAACACTGATTCGAAATTGAGCCGGTTTTGGCATGGATTGTGTGACTACGTGAACGAGACATTTTTGGTCCCTTCGTGGCCGAGTACAAACTTTGGGATAATACAATGATTGGTTAGATTTATGTCTCTTCTTTGCGATGAAGAGAGACGGTTTGGTCTATATATATCCATGTCTGCTTTGATTGTTTGTCAATATCGCACTAAACAAGTTACTTTGGAACGCTTAAAGGTGGTAGGGAGAGCTTATATAATTATGTCCTGTGATATGACATTTGGGGGAATGTGAGTGACTAGTAATTATACTGAATAACTCTCATCAAGCAAAAAACACTGATGGCTTGAGATGATTACGCCCTTCTATTCGTGGAATAATTTTCGGATTACTCATAAATTTAAGGAGTCAGGCCGGGGAGTTTGTGACTATAGGCTGTCATATGTTGGAATATGGTGATGAATTCTACCTCTTATTCCGGGCATCCACGGTATCGGTGAGAGGTTAGAGGAAGGGTTATGACTCACTTAATGATGGTCCTATTGCGAATGTATCTATTTTACTCGCAACACAAGGCTTTTTCACATGATTGGGCTAAAGGTTTCTTTCCTATATAGGTTTTGAGCAGGGGCATGATTTGGCCCCTTACACCATCTGTGGACGGGATGAATATAACCCCATGATATGGCGATTACCATAGGATGGTACCACAACCAATACTCCAAAAATATTGTGAATACGCTACACTATATTTTAACGCGAGAACCGTATATAAATAACGACATATATGAGAAATAGAGTGACCGTAACGCTACGCTAGTGGCTTGGAATCCTTTTTTTATCACGGACAATTAGTAGAGTGTAATTGTCTATTCAAAATATACACACATTTCAACAAGGTTGCTCTCGTGTTCCACTCTCTCTATTACTATGCTGCTGATCTATTCAAACTCAAGTTTGCACTGTACACCATTGTAAGGTGGAATAGGATGTTGTATACAACGTTATATGTTATTAATACCTGTATATGGGTGGAAGTACTTGGTATGGATTTTTTATTTAAATTGGGGGCGCCATGGGATTCTTGATGATTTTAAATATATGTACTTGTGGGTTGCTTAGTGGTAAACTATCTTCAGTGTAATTTGTGTGTGGTATGTTATGTGCCAATCATCCTGTAATTTAGGGTGTGATCTCTATGAGACCCATAGAGATCCAAAAGTGTTGTATGTCTCTTTATGTGTAAGATTGTAATGTCATTTTACATGTTCTATATGTGGTGATTTTTATTGTCTTTTATGTGTTTGTTTCAGCCCTGATGAAGTTCCTAGGCATCCAGGAACGAAACGCGTTGGCTGATTTTTAAAAATTTCTTGTGAAATATTTTGGAAAAATAAAGGAAGATGATGGACTCAATCTTGCGAAATTGAAAGACTTTTATTTCCTGGTGCACCTTCCTTTCGAAGAATTTCCTGTTCTCTGGCCTTCAGTGGCACTGAATGGCGGCAAGTGCCGGAAGCGCATGCACAGGACACTAAACTTTATTAGACTGAATTGAGGTGCAAACACCTGTGGTCTGCCGCTGTTGACTTTTTGTGTGTCACTGCTAACTGTACATCTGAGGCAATCACCGTCACTGCATCACTTCAAGAAGGATCTCAAGACCTGGCTCTTTGACTGAACCGCATCCCCCCCCTTCAGCACCTTGAGACCCTAACAGGTGAGTAGTCATGCTTTACAAAAACCTGATTGATTGATTGATTGATTGATTGAATGAATGGGCTAACAACACTCCTGGGATTAACAAATGGCTGTCTTAAAAAAAGATCTACTAGAGCAGTGTGAGCAGCAGCATCTACAGTTATCTTAAGAAACACTGAAAAAGAAAACCAATGTTCTAGAACCCTGTTCCTGAGCCCATCCTCGGCCTAGAGGTCAGTGTGAATTAGGTGGCTTGCCTCAAACGGCCCCTGTCTTAACAGGTTGAAGGCGCTGCCCTGCAAGGGACACCAGTGCCACAGATAGTGCTACCCTCGCCCCTCCCACCCCAACAACCACCCTATTAACAAGCATTTGCAATGCAATCGGTCTCGCCTTTGGGACCTTATATGTATTTAGCTATGCAGCACATTACCCTGGGTGCTGAAACATCTACTGTTCTTTAACATGGAGGGAAAGTAAGCACCAAACTGTGTGTCACGCCAGGTATGGGAACACATGGAGAGAAATATTGCCTTTCAGATGGGAAATGGTATAGTCCAAAGCTCTGTTTTTAATATACAATCAGGGCCTTCGGTGGTCATATCACTGAAAATACAGGATTTGAAAAAAATATTATTCTCTACGGGTGCTTGTGGTAGACAATTTCTATGGACTGGAATCTAGAGAATGCTAAAGTGATTCTGGTATTTTACTGACCTCTGCTGGTCGTTTTCTATCAAGAAAGTTAAATAGAGGCAGTTGCCAGAAAAAGAAAAAAAAGAAAGTCCCTCAGCAGAAAGCAATTCTGGTATTTTACTGACCTCTACTGGTCGTTTTCTATCAAGACAGCAAAATAGAGGTAGTTGAACAAGCAGAAAGCAATTCTGGTATTTTACTGACCTCTACTGGTCGTTTTCTATCAAGACAGTTAAATAGAGGCAGTTGAACAAGCAGAAAGCAATTCTGGTATTTTACTTACCTCTACTGGTCGTTTTCTATCAAGACAGTTAAATAGAGGCAGTTGAACAGAAAAAAAGTCCCTAAGCTGAAGCAGACAAGTCCTAGGGCTGATCTCCAGAGCCCACAAAGTACATACACATATAAGTATATACTAAAGTATATACAAGAGGTCTCGAATGCTCGACCTAAAAATATACAGTAAAAGCCTATGTTGTTCCAGGATGGTGTATATTTCAGGCAACCTGATTGGTCTTAAGTTCAGCCCATCAGCATCTTCAAAATGGCATGGAATGTCTATGTTGAAATATGCTGCAATTCTAGGAGACGTGGGCAGAACAGAATTCCAGAAATTATACAGAATTGCTCTCAGTCTTTACCTCCATTTTACATTGGCACTGCAGTTTACTCACAAATAATATTACATGAGTATGGTGTAGTACTACTTGCCAGAAAATCTTGTTGTGGGGAGGGAGCTCCAGACACCCCCTATTATCCCCAAAGGAGAATGCAAGCACAGGGGAATGATAAAATGGAGGAATAAAAGAAGCACTAGGTGGCAACCCAGCCAAGCAGGGGAGTAAAGCAATCACCACAATGGCAAAGAAACTTAAATTAACATAAATAAGGAATAACAGCTGTCCTCCAAGCATGATAAACCAGAAAGGCAGCTGGGACTGGCACCATGAGTAGGGAATGCAGCCACAGGCAATACCACAGGCAATCAGCCTTTCCAGCACAGCAGTGGAACCACAAAAGGCGTGGAGCAGAGTCCATGAGTCCCGGAAACAAGAGACGCAAGCAGCACAAAAAGAGACTTAAGACTAACAGGAGGAAGGAGTAGACACAGCACCAACTCCAGACCCGTGAGCAAAAGATAGAGTGTCATCCTCCATTGTTTAACAAAAAGGAAACATAAGCACAGCATAAGGCGCCAGATATTGGAGCTCAATGGTGAAGGGCTGCGGCTGATTTCCAATGCGGCGGAGGACGGAGGTGTCCCGCGCCGGAATATGTAGAGGAGCTGTCTCAGGGCACCGCGACAAGGAAGGTGCGTGCCCTGCTGTAATTAGAGTGTGCGGATGCCGCGGCGTTCCTGGCTCCGTGAAGCAGTGAGTGAGACGAGACCAATCCTCCTGCACAAACGGCCCGGATTAACAGATGGCAGTGGGTGCGATACCAATGTGAGGATATCCCCGCTGGCAGTGGCGGAGCTGATCTCTTCGCTGCGGGAGCCTAGTCAAGTTGTTCAAAATCGCTGGGGGCACTGCGGAGCGGCTAACAGCCACATGCAATCCCAATGTGGGCTTAGAGGACCGGCAGGCACCAAAATGAATCCCCTAGAAACCTCGGCAATTTCTCTTAAATTGGAGCTCGCCGAGCCTGACCCTAAAATGGCGCCCGCCAAGGTACTTCCACCGGAGAGGGAAGCTGTCCCTAAAATGGTGCCCGCCAAGGTATTTACAACGGAGAGGGGTGATGTCCCATTAGTCGAGGGGGTCCCGTTGTTCTATCCGGATAAATGGCATAGCTGAGTAATACGAACCACAGAACTAGAGGCAAGCCCAGCTGCAGAGTCACGGGGATAAACAGACTCAACTTGCCTGACTGTAAGATGGCTGCCAAGCTACATACCCTTTCCTATCCTGCCATCCTCGTCATCTCCACTAGCCCGTTTCTGGAATCAAGACCTTCGGTCACTTTCTGATCTTTTTTCTAACCCAGCGGAGCCCGAACCACATGGCCGATTCCCGGTGGAGCTGCACCGACAGCTATAGGGGAGATTGGCTCCGGCACACCGCTATTGCCGTCACCTACCCAGCCGGACTTCGGACATTTGTCTCGTCGTTTTCTCTGCTGCTGTCTCCTCCCAATGGACTTCCAGCTCTCGTTGGTCTTCTTGGGTCTTGATTTTCATGTCCGCTAGTAACTCCTGTCTCGACTATGTAAACATTCGGTAATTTGTGTGAAATTTTTTGTAACTTGAAACTAGCTGTTTCCTTATACCCTTTCCTATCCTGCCATCCTCGTCATCTCCACTCGCCCGTTTCTGGACTCAATGACCTTCGGTCACTTCCTGATCTCTTTTTCTTACCCGGCTGAGCCAGAACCACATGGCTGATTCCTGGTGGAGCTGCACCGACAGCTATAGGGGAGATTGGCTCCGGCACACCGCTATGGCCGTCACCTACCCAGCCGGACTTCGGACATTTGTCTCGTTGTTTTCTCTGCTGCTGTCTCCTCCCAATGGACTTCCAGCTCTCGTTGGTCTTCTTGGGTCTTGATTTTTATGTTCGCTAGTAACTCCTGTTTCGACTATGTAATCATTCTGTAATTTGTGTGAAAATTTGTAACTTGCAACTTGCTGTTTCCTTATGTAAAGCGCTCTGATACCTTCGGGTCTAGCCAGCGCTATATAAAACTCATCAAATAAATAAATAAAAATAAATAAGCCAAAGAAGGGCTCATGAGGTAAAAATACATCAAAACCCATATAGAAGTAGAACACAAACACCAAAGAGCAACCGCCATGAAGGTCCAGCCTCAAAACACAGCAGGACAGCTGAGCCAGAAGGTCATGTGTGACTCCCTGAACAAAGCGTACAAATTACCAAACTGGGAAGGGACACAACCACTAGCCAACAGCCGAAAAAGAAGCCATGAAGCAGGGCCAGACCTGCCCAGACTCTATAAAGCCACGAAAGATGGGATAGTTAATTTCTCCAAACCAAATCCAAACTAAGGCAGATAAAAGGTAATAGGACACATGCTGAGGCTTGAAACCAACATGGAAACCAAGCCAGGCAGAATGGAAAGACCACAGAGGAGGAATACCAGTGCACAAGCAGGCATGAGGCGATGGTGACTAATGTACCTCTTGGAAAGGCTACTAATGGTCTACCGTCCACATGCCCATCAGGCTCTAAACCAAGACCAGCAGAAAGCATGCACTCAGGGCAGGAGCTGGCCCCTTGGGCCCAGCACATGACAGGCATACTATATTCTACACTTACTTCAAAAGCCTTCGGGTCAGCCTCCTTCAGTCATTGGCTTCGTTTTCTTGGGAACCTTAAGCCAGCCAATTGGCTTAAGAAATTTCATTCACGTATTGGATGAGCCCACCAGAGTATTTTATTCTCACAGCGTTTCTATTGGCTCTTTGTGTGTGTCCTTCCACCTCTATTGTATTACATGAAAGGCTCCTCCATTTGTAACAGATGAAGGATTATTTTACACAGACCTGCAAGTGCTCAGACTTGGCAGTGATTAAAAGCAGACTTTGAGACTGGTTCCTACCAGGCCATATATTCATGTCCACTGATCCATTATTCTACAACGAGTGTATTAACCGTTTAGGTAATGCATGTCAGGGATGCAGTCCTTGGTTACATTTCACGTTTTTCTTCAATCTTGCATTCCGTAAGAGTATTTGCTTTTTCCAGCTGTTGTGTTTCTGTACTTTTTTCATGTAACATAAGACTCTTACGAAGTGCAAACGGTGAAAAGAGCAGCCTGTAGACGTCTGAGTGATTTCAGGCTGTAAATGCGGGTTCATTATGGCGGCCGATTGACAGCTCAGGAAGGCAGTGCGAGTTTCTCATAGTGCCTGTCACTGGGTCATAACAGTGTTCAGACTACACGCTTATGAAAACATTGGCCTCTCTGTGGAGCCCACAGAGCGATGGTTACGTAAGTAGCAGAATTACAATTTTATTGCAGGGGGAGAGGGAGGTGGAGGAGAGAGAAAGGGAGAATGAATGGTGGAGGCAAGCGATCAGTGCCAGACTGGCATAGTGGGCATCAGACATTTAACTAACATTTAAATATACTGTAAATTAAAAAATAATACATTAATAGAACAATAGCATAATTAAACAAATTACATAATTAAACATCAATGACAGAATTTACAGTTAAAAAATATTTAGCATTAAAATAAAATTATTTACACTTTCATTAACTTCCCACCCTACAAACAGCCCACTACTAAAATATAAATTACAAATAAAACTTAAAACATTTAAATATACTTTAAAATGCCAAACATTTAAAAATAAACAATTTAAATAATTAATTATGAATTACATAATGAATAAACAAAAATTAATTAGCAATACTGTAAGATTATAAGTATTTAAAATAACTTCCCATCCTTTTCCCCAACAAAATCAAACAGCCAGCTATCACATTTAAAATTAATGAAAATTAAAAAATTTAAATTTACGTAAAAATAAATTTAATCTAAATGCATAAAATCACTATTAAACAATGAAACAATTAGAATAATTATAAATCAATCAAGTTTTTAATTTACAATACAATAATTTATTAAGAATAGCATTAAATTCATTATAATTTACATTACTTCCAACCCTGTTCCCCAACAAACCCAACAACCACAACCCTCTACTAGATTATAAATTTCTAACTCAATGAAAAAAAATAATTAAACATTTTAAATGACAAACTATATTAAAATACATTAAGAAATGTATAGTAATTCCAAACGACAGAACAGTAGGGAAATTAATATTATGACTAATATATAGTAAACTATACAAAAAACTATATTTTCTTTACAACCATATTTCAGTAAACGATAATAAATAAAACTATATTATTTAAAACAATATGATTTACCCCAAAAATATATTCTTGACAACAATATTCTGTTTGAACTGTGAAAAACAGCAATAATATGCGTTCAGCTGGCCACGCAGGCCTCTGGGCTCCGGTGCAACCCCACCTGCTGCACCAGTGGAACCTAGGCCCCTGCGTTCGGCCCATTACTATACATCTTCCACACCTTTAAATGCTTCAATTGTATACACAGGGTATTAGATCTGTTGTCCTCCCACTACCCTCTAAAAGTATCTACTATTGTCAAGTTTAACAGGCAAAATGTTGTACACCTTGTCTCCTTAAAGAGAGTAAAATCTATATTTCATAAACAAAATTATTCAAGTGGTTTCCTAATAAAGGTGGGCTTGATAAATACACAAACAGATGTTAACCACCACCATCTTATAAATGCTCTCTTTCTATATAACAACCACAAGAGTCTATTTCTAATGCAACCCTGGGTAACTAAGGCTTGTTCATCCATAATAAAAGAACATTCTATAGTAATTCTAATATTAGGAAAAAATAAAAATGCATTTAGGTAGAATTTAATTTCATACCATAAAAAACAGGAAACACCAATAACAATGACTTCCATAATAAATACATTTTGTTAATAAAATATTATTTTAACAAAAAAAGCTAATAAAAAAGTAATTATACCCACAGAGGCACCGCAGAAGGTGTGGGGGGCATCATGCCTTCTGCAACAAACCTGCCCATGTGGTGGATTCCGCATTTTGCCCACCTGGAAAATAATATGGATACATCCGAATGGAAAAGAGGAGTGTGCCACACATTAACAGATATATGGGAGACGAGCGCAATGATATCCTTCGAAACTGCCCAGACACACTTCCAGCTTTCACAGGGGCAATTTCTACAATGCAATGCCATAAAAAGTGTAATGCTTGAACTCTGGGGGGACACGCAGGAGACCACGACACGCTCTGACACCCTGGAGCTATTGGTTCAGGCAGATCACGGATGTGGGGGTATCACGCGTCTCTACATGGCTATCTGGCATGATAGACACAAGTGCCCCATGCACATGCGCATGAAATGGGATGCGGACTGTGATCAGGCATTTACAGACACGCAATGAGGACAAGCCCTGTCATTTATTAAAGAGGTCTCAAGCAATGCCAGGTTTCATTACTTCACATCAATTTGATACCCGCTATGCTCCATCACCTGAACCTTGATGTTTCTAGCCATCGCCCTAAGACCGGCGTGCTAAATGCCACCTATAATCATCTGGTATAGGACTGCCCAAAAATTGCAGTGCATTGGGGGCAGTGGTGGCCCACTACTTAGACCATATGTCACTAACCTTACCAGTGACCCAATTGGCATGCCTACTAGGCATTAATAGCAAAACCAAAGGGGATGATGGACGGAGTGTTGAACATTGCAAACACTCACCCCCAGTCAACTGATCTGGGTTTAATCCATCATCATTCTTTAGCTCACTCCGCCACCCCAGTTCAGACATGGCCATATGCAAATCAGTCTGCCCCTGTGCCTCATGGGAACAGTCCAGCCCGAACTGCCAAGCCATGTCTTCCCTGGACCGGAAACAAGCATCCTGGGACCGGTTTCTGGCTTACAGCCGTCATCAGCCAGGCTATCTTGAATCCAGTGGCAAAGTGAGCAAGGGACCCACGTCTGGGCATACCCTGCCAACTTAAGGCGAACATAGCAAAACCAAAGGGGATGATGGACGGAGTGTTGAACATTGCAAAGTGTTTACTGCCATCAGAATGTGTGTACATCAAGTTATAAAACCAAATAAAGGAAGTTTGGAAAAAAAATTCTTAGACTATGGGACATCCGTGGCAAAATAGTGGCATAAGGCTGCCATTGCATGTTGGATGCAATTTTTGGCATATGGGGGAATCCATGTTGTATGGGGAACAACAATAACAAAATTGTGGCACTGGCACAGTGGAGGTAATTATTGACATACGGATGCACCAGTTGCGCATTATTGAAAAAACACAGGGCCAACTCCTGGGGAGCATCAGGCTTCAATGGTTTGGCACACCATTAAAAAATCTGAATATTTAATGAGTGCCATTTTCAATGCTAAAGCCTTTGAGTAATGTATGTGAAAATTGAGCTTTAAAATGCTGTATTTGACCTTTGTTTTTTCAACACCCCTGAACCTTCCTAGAAGAAGTTAGGCTCACTTGCTATGCTTGCTGGAATTTAGGGCATGTATTATGCACCGGCACTTTCAAAGATCACCAGGTGCCATTTTGGGGGCAATTTCTTGGAAAGGAGCTTGAATAAATGTAAATTGCTCCAAATACAATAGAGAGTAAGCATGGCAGAGAGCAGAGTTCTTCAAAGTTGGTCCTGGAGGGCCAGATCCATGCCAGATTTTAAGATAACTACATTTATCTAAATGTGGATATGCTAAAAATCTGGCATGGATCTGGCCCTCCAAGACAGACTTTGGAGGACCCTGGCATGGAGAGTGCATGACGGGTGCTGCACATTTTGCGAGGTGTTGAGGAATGGCATGTGAGAGTGGCTAGGCATTAAAGTGTATAGTCACTTTTCTTTGCTGCTTGCACACGGGCCCACATAACGCAGGCCTCAGAAGCCACAGGGGAACTCCACCATTCGGGGAAGCACCATTCCACCTCAGGACCATCAATGTTTATGACATATGGGAGACACAGGGGCCCATCTACACACTGTGCAGGGGTGGCATAGGTTTGCCTTACATCACTGCATGAAATTCTTGCTACGCCACTGAAGAGAGGAAGCAAGAGAAAAGGAACAGATATAAGGATGCCAGGGAGAGAAAGGAGTAAGAAGTTAATAATGAGTGAGAGACAGAAGAAAGGGAGAGGCAGACTGAAAGGAGATATGGAGGTGAGAATGAAAGAGAGGAAAAGGGTAAGATGAGTCAAGAGGAACTCACCCAGCACCTGGATACCCTATCGGGTGATTAGCTGCGCTTTATAAATCCTGACTGATTGATATAAATCCTGATTGAAAGATGGCAACAAGAGGAGGGAAGGAAAGAAAGGCAAAACTTGAGACCCGTGAGCAGGGGCACAGCTATTATTCAAGCAGAAGGTGCAATGACACCAGTATTGAGTAGTGTGAGAGGCCCACTAACCCCAATGAGCACTGTATTTTAATATCGACCCGGGTGGAAATTGTGCCCATTTTCCTTACTTGCACCAGGGTCCATGACACCCAGGCTAAGCCACTGTTTAGGGTGCAACAAAAGCAGCCTGTAGATATCATTGTGTACCCCAATATTTTCCAGGGATAATATAAAGGCAAGATAACTCTAGTGACCAACGCACGTGCTGGAGAGAGCTGTTATTTGTCTAGGTACAGTTTTGATTTGGCATAAAGTAGCACAGAGGATTATTGTGCCTGCTGCAGAGCACAGCATGTAACACACAGATCACAGATTTGTATTTTATTTAGATAGATCAGTGGGTTACTGCTTTTGTCACAGAGATTATTTGCAGTTTGTAACTTACAATCCTTCTAATATATGCAGTCAGCTCTGAACCATCATCAAAGAGTTGTATGCAAACTGCATAGGTTTAGAAATTTCTTGTTTTTTCTCAATCTCTTGTTATTCTAAGGTTGCTCCAAGGGGCTCCTTTGGGTAGTTAAAAATTATTATTAGTGAAGACAACCTGAATCAGTGTGTTACATTTTAAATTCAAGGTTTTTTTGTCTCTAGGCCACGCACTCTTAACATATAATGCCTACCACTATGGGTGATGTGACTCCTGCACCATGTAGCCCTCATTGTCTTATTTTATATGTCCTATACATTGATTTATACATGTTAATGATTAGCTGTTTCTATGTAATGTCTGTGTGTGATGTAAAGCAACCTGATGCCCTACTTTGAGAAGAGTAGTGCTATAAAAGGAATTAACTAAATATATGGGGCATTGACGGACGAAGGTAGCGAGGGAAACCGTGGAGAACGAGGTGATATGGGAATTGGGGGGCAGCAAAGATTGTCACACCAGGTTCTACCAATGCTCGTAATATGTGTTTGTGATGTAAGGTGCTCTGACACTATAGATTGGGTTGAGTAGTGCTATAAAAGAAATTAAATAAACGATAGAGTGGGGGTTTAGAGAGATGAGGGACCAATGGAGGGTGGTAGTGAGGAAATCTGTGGAGAAAGAGGTCATGAGGGGGCACCAATAAAGATTGACGCACAGGTCACCACTAACGCGAAAGCCAGCCCTGGGTGTTTGAGTGGCATGTCCCGGCAGAGTCCTGGTGACTCATCCACAGCTCATTTTTCATGGGGCACAATCCCTGGGCTGACCTCTACCCAAATCAATATGAATGATCCAAACCAAAGGCCTGTTTTAGATCTTCGCAGACGGGTTACTCCACCACAACGTTGGTGGATATCCTGTCCGCCTAAATATAAATCCCATAGGATATAATGGAATTTATATTTCGGCCGACAGGATATCCGTCACCGTTGTGACAGAGTAACCCATCTGCCAAGATCTAAATCAGGTCCTACGTTTTTTATCTCTCATTTAAATGACCTGAACGGGTGAAAAACAATATATATACGCCAATAAAATCTTACTGAAAGGGAACCAGGCACACACAATAATGTGAATTGCACCCATTAGTAAAAATAAAATAAAATATATTTATAAAGCATATCTCAGAAACCTATGTATTTTAACACTAAAAGCATGGTTACCAGATAAAAAATATGCTTCTTAAGTGTATAAGTCAAATGATGGCACAATGAGACTGTATATTTCATCACATTTTAGGAATAGTACCTTGCACTCTTCGCAGAGTGATGTACATGTGTTCACACACACCTACCCACTCGCCATCATATGAGACACCCCTCCCCCAGCTTGTTCTAGCTTTTTATCCAACATCACTGCGCATTCTGGTACTTGAATGTCTGTGTTCAGCTTTTAAAACATGGGGTTGGAAATCCCTGCTTGCACAGTACTTTTGAATAAAAAGCCAGGAATGACTGAAGGTGTTACATGTGGCATGTTGCCACTTGGCAGCTGTGCACACACATACCTTCACACTGCATCACCTGTTTTGTCACATACGCTTGCTCTGCTGCTGTGATATTCTCCCTGTTTGGGTGAGAGCTGCTTACACAGCTGTTGCCCACAGTCGTGGCCCGTGCAGATAAGAGCGGTGGGGCCGGGTGTGGGCATGGGGGGGATTTCGACAAACGACCACGAGGGAAAATTAAATAAAAAATTGATTTTCCCTCATCATCGTCTGTTGAAATCACCCCCCACCCAGCTCCACCGCCCCACCCCTCTTACCTGCACGGGCCGTGGCTGGTTGCCCATCTCTGGTAAAGGTGGCTGTCATTGCTCTTTGTTTCTCAAGGTGTATCGCTCTTGTGAGGGATGCTTGCAGTACTCCTGTTTTCGGTACTGAATCTGTTTCATGGGGAAAACTGCTATAGCTGCTGCTCACATTATTCATGTTTAGTGCTCGAGAATCTTTTACAGCAGTTGCCTGTGCTGGACCTATTTTGGTAGAGAGACTTGCACTGGTTTTAGAGTCATTTCAGGGCTGATGTCCAGCCTGCAACTGTTCTGTGTGAGGAACGTTTGTAGTGCTGTTCTTCATGGTGTGTCTGTTCTTTGTGTGAAGGAAGCATGCACAGCAGTTGCCTCTGCTATGCCTGTTTTGTATCAGGGAAGCTTGCAGTGCATCTAAGGGGTATATTTACAAGGGGATAGCGCCCCCGGAATGTCACTTTTACCGACGCTCTGGTGGCGCTACGCACTTCTCCATATTTACAAAGTGGCGCTAAGCCACTTTGAGTGGCTTAACGCTATCTTGTAAATATTGCCCCTTTACATGCATCACTTTGCGTGAAAGGGGCGTGCAATTTGTGTTGCTGCAACACCCATTGCTTTTTGACATTGCCCCAGATTTACAAAGATGTGTAAATCTGAGGCAGCTGCAAAAACTAACACCATGCAAAAGCAGGTGTTAGATTCGCGCAATGAGGAGAAATACTTTTATTTCTCCTCATTTTGGCTTTTTCTATGTGTGCTGCATTGTGCGGCACACATAGAAGTAGCAAATCGCCATTATTGGTTGTTTATGTGCAGGAAGGGACACCTTCCTGCACATAAACAGAAGGGATACTTTCCTGCACAGAAACAATCATCCCTGCAACGCAGGCACCCTTGCACTATGGCGCAAAAGTGTCTGTGTTGGCGCTAGGCAGCTATTTTTAGTGCCAGGGCTAGGGAAAACACAGGGGTGCTCCGTATCCTTGTGACTACGGTGCATCTCTGCGGTTTGGAAATGACAGAGCGTTGCGCTGCAAAATTTGACGCAGCTCTGAGCTCCGTCATCTCCTTGTAAATAGCTCTCTGTGTGCTAGTCCTCTTCTGTGTGAAGGAAACTTACACTGATGTCGCTTGTGCATAACCTGCATGAGTGAATCATGTCCTCCTTTGCAATGCTGCTACCTCCATAGTACCTGCTGTGGGTAGGTGAGTGAAGGTTGCACTGTTGTGAGTGTGAGGAGCCTGAACAGTCTCTGCTGTAGCTCCACCAGTTCTTTGTGCAAGAACCTTCCACTAGTGCTGCTTTGGCTACTGCATTCTATTCCAAGTGTTGCATAGAACCCTATGGGTCATGAATATTGACAAATAACAAACGTTTGTTGCCTAAATCATTAGTACGTGTATCAACTTTGAACGGATGAAACTCTGAGTGGATCCGCTGAGGTATGAACCTCGGACCATGGGGGCGTAAGCGGGCTCATTCTGTCCTCCACACTATTCAACATGTACATGGAACATCCAGGTTTCATGATTCCCATGGGCGGTATCTCCATCCATTGAAATGTGGTTGGCATGACATTGCTAATCTAAAAGTATACCTTGAAACCTTTGATTTGTGGTTGGCAAGTTTCTCACTCACCTCAACCTGAATCAGAGTTGAATCACAAAGATGATTCCTCATCCTTGACCCATTCTTCTCTAAATGAGGTTGCCTTCTTTTGGACCACTCATATCCGGGTGGTAAAATGTGCTTCGTGCACCGACAAGCATGACACACACGTGTGAGAGAGTCAATAAGAGTGAACATCAAAATGAATCCAAGAAAGCGCGGCCTGTATATGTTAAATAAATAGGTTATAGCGAGTCGGCGACAAATGTTGAACGCGCTTCGATCCATTGAAGGATACAGGGTCATAGTCAGGACTCGAATGGATGAAAGCCCAAGAAGTAAATCAGAATAGCGTGAGGAACACGGAGTGTTGGAGACAAGAGCGGAGAACTGTTAGCAAATTGTAAAATCCAATGGGTGTGGTGATGAAGGCCGAGGGGTTCAGTCCAGTTGGAGGTCTATTACAAGGGCACCAATGATTCTGAGCAGGACAGGTATGAGTTAAAGCAGGATGGAAGGGAAACAACAAACTAGATTGCTCCTCAGAGGATGATGGCTGCAAAACAGGGACCAAGCCAGTTCCTTCTGTTGGTGGCGGCCAGAATGCAGGCCTGGAAAGGTGTATGATGGCTCTCGTCTCAACAGAAGGCATGGTCTCCGCCGACTGGGTCAGCGCTATTATTTGATTCATTCTTGAATTTGAAACAATTTCTTTTAAATCTGTGTTATGTTTCATTGGGTGAAGGAGTGGCCATGTGCAAGCATTAGATGCTATTCTGCTCGTTACACATCATTTATATTTGTACATTAAAAACATTTACATTTTCCACCACATAATGAAGTTATGTGGCTTTTTTTTACCAAGCGCCTGCATTCCAACTAGAAGCAAATTAAAAAATGTTATTAGTGCCTAGAGGAAAATTATTTGCCAGTGTGTGCTGTACGATAATTGTATTCCTTCATATTGAGCCAGTATAAAGCTACTCTTCCTGATGTGAGGGACCTGTCTCCTTCACAATAACCCGCCCCCTCCCAAAGGTGCCACAAGGCCATTTGCACAGCAATATTGCACTGGAAATGGTAATTGTTTTTGATCTTTGATGGGTGTATGTGCTCCCTTTATCTACCCACTTGAGACAGCCATCCTATCACACAGCCATCCTATCACACAGGCGTCCTATCACACAGCCGTCCTATCACACAGCCGTCCTATCACACAGCCGTCCTATCACGCTGGCGTCCTATCACACAGGCGTCCTATCACACAGCCGTCCTATCACACAGCCGTCCTATCACACAGCCGTCCTATCACACAGCCGTCCTATCACACAGCCATCTTATCACACTACCATACATACATAGTGAATGCAGTTTGCATTAACACAAACCAGGTTCCATTGTTCTGTGCTACCTCTACCTGACTTCACTGCACCCCCGGCCTTGCCCCTGCTTAATCTCATCCCCCAACCCCAAGGTTTGCTATGGTTGCTCCATCCCCATCGCGTACTTGTCATTGCTGACTGCTCCCCTGATTCTTTACTGCTGAAATCTATATTGTACCCAACAACTATTGACTTTCAGTAAACTCACACTCTTTCTAATGTGAAAAATGTTTTCTCTCTCCAGCAAGGTAGCGGCCAGGAGAGGGGGAGGAGGGTGAGACGGGGCCGTTAAGGTGGGTGTAGGGGAAGCAAAGAATAGATATCTAGTGGCTGAATTGCACAATGTGTAACCAGAAACCCTGGGATTAATCCCGGTTTATTCACTTTACCAAATTGTGTGATCCTAGGCAATTGTTTTCTTCCACTTTCTCTCCTTTTTCTTCATTATCACATATATAAACATCTCAAACTACATGATTTCATGAAGTGCACTGTAAAAAACCTTCTCCTGTGTTTGATATAATAAACTATAATGTTGTTCATGTAACCAGTATAGGTAAGAACAACAGGAGTAAACCCATAGACCTGGTTGAGATCTGGGTGAAGGAGTATAAACAAGCAACAATGTCTCAACCGGTATTATTTAAAAGGACAGGTAATTAAGCATGCACAAAACATTGCAAGAAAAGAAGGTAGGGAGACTCATAATTCATTTGAATGTGCCCAAGGCATCTTGTATTTGGATGAATACAAACAATTTGCAGAGCAAGATAGGCGAAGAGTACAGAAAAAATTGGGAACAGTTGTAACAGCACTGTAAGCAATTAATACGTGAGTAACCTGAAAAAACTGTGCACACAAGTGCTCATGACACTCAAAGGTGGACGGCGCAGGTGACAAGTGAGAAACAGAGGCGGCGCAGAGTGAGAACGTGATAATTATATACAAATGGACTTATGGTTCACAGGTAGTTATTTACAAGAATGTTTTACTTATATAAGGCTTTTTCGTGAACCATGGTAAGGGGCGCCGGGAGTTGTGCTGGTATGTCGACGGCGTTTCGATCCTAGCGATTAAGGATCATCATCAGGACCAGGTTACTGAATGGAGGTGCTGAATGCAGTGAGAATGAGAAGAAGGAGAAGAAGGAGAAGGTGACGGGGAACGACGGATCAGAAGGCTTTTATCCACCGCGGGGGAGCCAATCGTACAAGGAAAGATGCCGATGGGGAAGGAATGCAAAAGGCAAGGTAAAGTAACGGGGGTCCTATGGCAGGCAGAGTCCTGTCGTGGTAGCCTGGGTCGGAACCTGATCCACAGTAGGTCGTCAGGAAGCGTGGCTGGTAGGGGAAGGTTGGAGGGCCGAAACAATGTAACCAAGCCACCCAAAGAGTGCACATAACAACTGACTTGCATCTCAGTTCACGATTGGCATTGTTGTATGGTTAAGGAGGGGGGGGTAGAATGTTTCCAAATTCATGTTTGAAAACTATCACTTTTTTAACAAACAACCTCTAAAATTCTATGTGTGATATACTTATCTAAAGGGCCTTTCAGGCAGCTCTCTTCATTCATTGGAGTGTTGTTGTGGCATTCATATTTTGCTTCCACCCACTACAAACATACAGCATGGGTCAATGGATCCGCCACTTTGAGCCACTGGTTAACTTCACTTTGAGTGACTGCCGTTTTCTCTTTCACAAGGAGCGCATCTGCACACAAGGTAGTTCCCTTCAGTGGGATTGTTTTTTGCTTATTTTATCATTACTTTACTGTTGTTTTTGTGTTTAGAGCCTGATGTAATTGCAAGATGCTTTTGATGCACGCACAGGGCACATTCCAGCTTTATCAGATCCCATTTCCTGCCAATGCTGTTCTAAATTCCTTTGGAGTGGCTTTTGTTTATCTGATTGGTGCTATTTCACATTAGCGCATATAAATAAGCTAATCTTCGGGATCTATCAATTTTTCCAACTCTAACTGTCTTTCTTTGAGTTATGTGGTAACAATTGTTTTTTGGAGTCCCAAGAAACATTTTTAACTTTAATCATTTTTTTTAAATTTAGATTGATGATGGCCTAGCAGCTTATTAAAGAATAACGTTTTACAAAAACCCTGACAAATCAAAACAAGAATTACCAAAAGGCTAGTGGCCAACTCTAGTCCTATCGGCTTTGCCAATGCTTGTTGGTGTATAGGCACACAGCATCCTGCTGCATCTATGGCTAAGTGGGTTAGTCCTTATTACAATTATAATTTGTGTGTGTCTTTCACACACCCCCACCCATGAAGGAAGTGACCCGATTAGGGCCACCCGGGTCACTCACGACCACCTCTCAGCCTTCCATACAAATGAAGAGTCGGTCAGACAGTAGAGAATACAAACCAAGTTACTTATTAGTATTCGCTCGAGCGGAGTCCAGTCTGACCATCCTCCTTAGATAGCTGCCGAGGGACTGACCCCCGTCCACAAGGTAAAGTTAGATATACATTTTCGACACCTCTAAGACACGCCCAGACTGGAATTTTCCAGCCTGGGCACAGATAAACAAAGGAGGTACAGAAAGATGAGCTACCATCCTGAGACCAGGAACACACTATCTTAGCTTCAAGGTTACTCAGCCCGTGCCCGTCTCTCTGAGAGTGGGAGCGGGGCTACATATGAGGAAAGGCATGCAAACACAAAAAGAGCTATTCATTAGTGCAACAAAGCTCAACCTTGAATAAAAAGAAACAATCGAGGCTGCTTTTCTGCTGAGGCAGACAGTACGAGACAGAAGCTTCATTTCGATCATGACACAAAGTGGCGGCTAAATATAAAATGGTGCTGCAAATGCTAACTTAACTCGCACAATGCTAGAAGGACTCAGCTTGGCATATTCTCAGCCAAACACCCATCACACCACCAAGCACTGAGTCCCATAACACAATAACCACACTTCGGTGGTCATCAAGTATGGCATGAAAACACTTCCCATATGGGCTCAAAACAAAAACACCCTCCCAACCACACATCATACATAGGGAAGCTTGCTAAAAGTAGCAAGCGCTATACAAATATTAAATACAATATATTTCTCCTTCTGTTGTTTGACTGTAGTTTTCTTTCTTTGCTATATATGTCAAAACTTAATAGTATTTTTAAAATGAAATTATTCTTAAATCTCTGTGAAAGGACCCTCTGGCTTTGCTTTTCCACATTACTCCCAATTTGTACAGGTTTATTGTTCCGCAGGCTGTTAGGTTGTTGTTGCATCCCTTATCTGCATGTATTGTCTCTTAATGGTGCGTTTAACCAACCCTCACTCGGGAAACATCCTTTATTACGAAGCCGGAATCACCCTGTTCCTTTATAAGGCCGGCAATAGAACGAACACATCATTACCACACATTCGTTTAGCACGCAAGTCCTTACAACGGCTTGCTTTAGAAGGTGCATTAGTGGAGTGGTGTTGAATTTTAAGTCCAACACCTTCTCTACCACTGCACAGACTGAAGTTGGAATAGTAAATGAAACTATTCCAAAGTCCAGCGCCCCCCTAAGGCAAGTCGTAACAACTTGCGTGCTAAAGGAACACGTCGTAAGGACAAGTTGTTCTAATGCCGACCCTGTAAAGGCATGCGTGCTAAACACATGCGGGATTACGTCATACAACCGTTTGCAAGTTTTTATTTCATTTGTTTGATTTTGTTTTTTGTTTGTTCATTGCTACATGTCTCTTCATCCTAGAACTCATCTTTCCTAATTGCTTTTGACTCCCCCCCGCCCCCCATCGATCTGCCCTTCTCTTCTTGATTAAATCCAATCAGGCCAACACGTGTCTCCCTAACTTTGTCTGATTATATCTCAGCCACTCTCTTGTATAGACGTTTTTATTGCCCAGATGTCTCCCTCCTGCATAAATTGACTCTCCCTTACGGCCTGTGCCTGGAACCTGGAAGCAAAAACACAACAACGAGCGGGCTCCTGCTTTGATGGCTATGAAGTCCGATCAAATGTAATTTTTTCAAAATAATAATTTTAGTAGATTTGTTCTCAAGGCAACTCCAAGCCTGCTCAGTAATGACCGCTCCGGCTGATGACAATTATTGGCAGCGCTTTGCAGTCACGAGGGCGCACATTTCGAAGGCTTGCACAGCGCTCTATCGCACGTGCCAGCTCAGGTGAGGGGTATCTTCCAGGCCCAGATGAGTTCATGCAGATGCACGCGCCACTAAAGAGATTTGAGGTCACATTCTATAAACTTCCCAATGCTACGGATCCTGCTTGCGAAACGAAGAGTGAAATAAACATGATTTTCCTCAGCCCGTTTCACACAAGAATTTTTGCTCCGGGCATAAACATTGGCCATCTTGTGGCATTTGCCTAATAAGTGATAAAACACATATATTTCCTCATTTTCAAAAACTACGTTTGCCAGCTGCTTATTAGGAAAGTGTCAATGTCTTAATATAAAGGTCGCTCTGTGACACAGAACAAAAAAACATAATGATATGTGTGAACCTATTTATAAGCAAATTATGTGTTTTTGTTTTTTTTATCGTCTCATGTTTTCAACATATTGTAAAATTGTACATGTTTTACGTACTGGAGCCACATCTGTTTTCTATACTATGCAAGCAGTAGCAATCTTAAGAAGTATTTGTGGCATCTTTACACCACTGCGCCAGGGGTTAAAGTCCCATTTTCCAATGGACGCACTCTGGAATCCGCAGGGACACGTGAGTCCCGTGTATCTGGGCTCAAGTCCTAGGTCCAGACTGTTCAAAACATTTATGCAGCTGTTGGAGCTCGATCTGAGCTCTTAGGGTAGCCAGGGGGGTTATTATTCTCCACTTGTGTCAATCACCTTGGTGTCCTCAGACCACCTAAGTTCTGGAGCCGAAAACTGAGCATCAGGCACCCTTAACACTCAAGGCAAGGAGGCACAGCATGGTCCAAGGCTTGCTAAGACAGGTAGAGATAAGAGGCTAGAGATGCAGACTTAAGTGGCGGCTCCTGCGCTAAGGGAGTGTGTGGGTATATATCCATTTCTCTGAGTATTTGCGATAGATATTGCTATACTCCCTTCTAATTATGTAGCATTACATTTTGCTGTCATTAAAACTTTCTTCTATTAAACACAAGCACTGAGCAGGGCAATTATGAATTGTGTCTGTTGTTTAACTGTGAGTTCTAAGTCTCTGGACCCTAAAGAGAGTGCTCGCCCTTGCTACCCTAATAAATGAGGAAAGGGTAAACTTGGCCCAGTATGCAAAGTCATATTAGGACAGACTTCAGTACATCAGTGGCCAACGGCCCCAACCACCACGGTTGTGTCCCAGTATCTCCTGTGTGCCCCGAGGCTCCCTCCAAATTGGGTCTGACAAGCAACATGTGACTTTTTGCAGCTATAGACTGAGGGTGGTTTGCTGGAAAAGATATTGACAAGCAGATGCAACTTTAAACCTCGGGTCTCCTTTATCGTCACTTTTCAGGGCCTATAGTGTGTACTTGCTTTAAGAGTAAGTCTATCGCTAGTCTCAGAATTAGGGTATTAAGTGAAAAAACTCTAGAAGTCAGATAAGAATGTAGACAGTCGTCTGATTCCCAAAAGGACTCTGCACTTGTGGCAGAGGCCGCAGCAGTTATGGGTGAGTCTCTGCTCTGGGGCGGAATCCCCAGAATCCGGCCCCAGTGTGGAGACGCCCCCACAACTGCGGGCCTCTGCCACTTCCACATAAGTGCATTAAGTGCTTAAAGTATTTAATCTCTTCACTTTAAGCACTTAATGCACTGTAGTGGAAGTCATGCACGCTAAATTTTTGAAGTACAAACTATAGTGAGAAATTAACTATATAACTTTGTGAATGATGTGTCCAGGGAATATGTTAATTAATCAAGTTCCAAGTGTTTATTGTGACGGAATGATTTTGAATATTGTGTCTTGATTGATTACGATCATTTACGTTATTTCACTATGAACAAGCGTAAAAAAGAATTGATGTTCTGGGTAATGATTGCAATGATAAGATTTTCTTATGTATAAAAAACTCGGAATTTACATCCATTGTGTTAATGTTTTAACGTGAGTTCGAACAGAATCTGGTTGATATCATGTTGCAATACTCGTAGTATCTTGTTGATGTCTATGGACACATTGCACTATTTTTATGGGAGGTTGGGCGTGTTTTCACTTGCTTGACAAAGGCTTTGGCCGAAACGCGTCGCTTGCACAATAAATGAATGTGCTTTCCTCCAGTGTGCCGCTTCCTTTATTTCCGGATTGGAATTGGATGTACATATTATATATATATATATATATATATATATATATATATATATATATATATATATATATATATATATATATATATATATATTTTTTTATTATTTTTTTTATTTATTTTTTCCGGAAATCCCAAAAGGAGACACAAAGGAGAGAACAAGATACATTATGGAATGCAACCTCTCAGATGGAGAAATAAAAAAAGTATTGAGGAGCAACTGGAGTATTATAAAAAAAAAGGATGAAGACTTAAAAGAGTGGATTCCAGACGACCCAAACATCACGTATAGAAAAACATAATCATTGGGTGACATTCTGATCCAGGGCTATCTACCGTTCCGAGAGACTAATACGGGCAATGGCTTGAAAAATCAGGCTTTTATAAATGTCAGAAATGTAAGGCCTGCCAAAATGGACAAAACAAAACAACTTTTAAAACTTTGATAGCACGATCAGAAACATTAAAGAACGAATACCTTGTGAAACATCATACGTGGTTTATGTGCTAGAGTTTAGGTGCTGCAAAAAGTATGTCGGAAGCACTGTGAATAAACTCAGATTCCGCATACTTCAACATTTAAGAGCAATCTCTAACAGACATCATACTTATGTGATGGCCAAGCACATTTGGGAGGAATACAATGGTGATAAAGTGGATTATGCTATTATGAAAACCAGCACATCAGTGCCAATCGAAGGGGTGAAGATCGGGAATCAACATGGAGAAGGTCCCAGCCAAGATGGATCATCACCATTGGGACTGAAATACCATGAGGCCTAAATACAGATGCTGAACTATATGTACATTTGTAAATATCGGTGCACAGACAGAATATCGAGTTTTAAATATCGACATACACAAATATCGAGTTTGAAATATCGTGATACAGAAATATTGACATCAAGAATATCGTGGTCAAGAATATCGACTTTAAGGTAAGAAATATCGTTTTTGAAAATATCTAAGGGGGTCATTACGAGCCGGCGGTGGTGACCGTTATGCCATCGTAACGAGTAATACCCCCCACCATATTATAATGGCGGGTGGTATCGCGGCGGATGCAAAGTGAGTCCGTCGCTTTTCCGCCGGTCGGCAATCGTTCCGATTGCCGGCCGGGCGGACTTGGGCCACTAATATGGGGCGGTGCCTAGCAGGCACCGCCATCCTTATTAGGATGTGTGCGGTGTAAGGCCTTTCCATGGCGGCGATGCCGCCATGGAAAGGCTGGCGGCGATTTGCTTTGGGGGCCGTTGCAGGCCCCCAGGGGTGTGGGGGAGTGGGGGGTGCACTTGGGGGGTACCCATGGTACCCCCCTCCATTTCCATGCACAAGGTGGCAGGCACCGCACGATGCCTGCCACGTTGTGCATGGAAATGCACAATATGGCAAATTGACATTGCGAAATGTTAAACTGCGGAATGTTAAACTGCGGAATGCGAACGCCAGGGTGGCGGACGCATCCTAATCAGGGGTGCGGGACCGCCGCATGGCAGGCGGCCGGTCCCGTTCCCGCTAGGATGGCGGGCGGACCGCCCGCCATCCTAAAAGGCCCCTAAGTTAGTAATATCGTTTGCAAAAATATAGTTGTTTAAAATATCGATTTTTAAATTAGTGTTATGTATTTTAGTATGTATTTTAAAAGTATGTGATCTATTTTTTTGTATAAGTAGTGCTTTTGTTTTTTAATATATGTGTTACATTTTTAGTACTGATTAATTTTATGTTAATTATATTTTGCGTTTTTTAGTTCTGTAGCGGGTTGTGGGTTTATAGGGGAATAGGGTGGGAAGTAATTTAATTATAATAAATTAATTAATATTTTTTATTTATTAGTATTTATTTAATTTAGATTTTATAGTGTTAATTGTGGGAATTATTTTATTATTAATTTATTAATTGGTTGTTAATTTTGATTAATTAATTAATTAATTGGTAATTATGTTAATTGTGTTGTTTTTTTTAGGAGCGGGTTTATAGGGGAAAAGGGTGGGAAGTAATTTAATTATAATAAATTAATTAATATTGTTTATTTATTAGAATTTATTTAATTTAGATTTTATAGTGTTAATTGTGGGAATTAATTAATTATTAATTAATTATTAATTGGTTGTTAATTTATTATGAATTAATTAATTTGTAATTATGTTAATTGTGTTATTTATTTAGGAGCGGTTTGTGGGTTTATAGGGGAATAGGGTGGGAAGTAATTTAATTATAATAAATTAATTAATATTTTTTATTTATTAGTATTTATTTAATTCAAATTTTATAGTGTTAATTGTGAAAATTTATTAATTATTAATTAATTATTAATTGGTTGTTAATTATTATTAATTAATTGGTAATTATGTTAATTGTGTCATTTTCTGCAGGAGCGGGTTGTGGGTTTATAGGGGAATAGGGTGGGAAATAATTTATTTAAACTTAATTAATAATTAATTGTTAATTAATGGTAATTAATTAATTAGAAATTAAATATGGCAATTGTGTAATTAATTTGAGATGTGAGTTGTGGGGTTTATAGTGGTAAAGGGTGGGAAGTAAATTCTTTAAAATTAATTAATAAGTTTTGTTAATTGATAATAATTTAATAATGTAAAATTAGTAATGGAAATTGTGTAATGATTCTTAGGTGTGTGTTGTGGTGTTTATTGGGGTAGAGGGTGGAAAGTATTTTAGATTTTATTAATTAATAATTAGTTTCTCATTATTATTCATTCATTAATTGATAAATATTTGTGGTAATTGTTTACTTTTATTTTGTGTGTGTATTTTGGTTTTATAGGTGTAATGTTTGGTGAGTAAATTAATTTTTATCTGTTTTAATTTGTTTTTTAAATAATAATATTTGTTTATTTGATAATTAATTATGTTAATTATGGAGGTACACTTTTTTAGAAATGTAGATGTGTGTTGTGAATTGTGTGGTGTTATAGGGTAGGAAATTAAAAAATTAATTTTATGTAACAATTAATGTTTTTGAATATAATTAATTCCTATTAAATATAGTTATTTGTTTGTAAATTATTTTTTACATTTTTATAAAATAATGTTTGTAGGTAATTCTTAGATTTTTTTAACATTATAATATGTTTCTGTCTTTTGTAATTTTTATTATTTTTATATGTTTTCTTTTTAAAAAAATTGTATTGTAGTTGATATTTTGTTTGTTTTTAATTTTGAATTGACTTCAGTGGGAATATTACTTTTTACCCTTCTGGTATCCAACACTTTCCCTACTGTTGCACTCACTGGAGTGGGAATAGTAATTTGTACCCCTCCGCTATCCAACACTTTCCCTACTGTTGCACTCACTGGAGTGGGAATAGTAATTTTTCCCCTCCGCTATCCAACACTTTCCCTACTGTTGCACTCACTGGAGTGGGAATAGTAATTTTTACCTCTCCGCTATCCAACACTTTCCCTACTGTTGCACTCACTGGAGTGGGAATAGTAATTTTTACCCCTCCGCTATCCAACACTTTCCCTACTGTTGCACTCACTGGAATGGGAGTAGTAATTTTTTCCCCTCCGCTATCCAACACTTTCCCTACTTTTGCACTCACCGGAGTGGGAATAGTAATTTTTACCTCTCTGCTATCCAACACTTTCCCTACTGTTGCACTCACTGGAGTGGGAATAGTAATTTTTACCCCTCCGCTATCCAACACTTTCCCTACTGTTGCAGTAATTGGAGTGGGAATAGTAATTTTTACCCCTCCGCTATCCAACACTTTCCCTACTGTGCACTAACTGGAGTGGGAATAGTAATTTTTACCCCTCTGCTATCCAACATTTTCTCTACTGTTGCACTCATTGGAGTGGGAATAGTAATCCACGAGCTTTTAAATTTTGTTATGCAGCTACGAGTGCGGCGATGGATGCCAGTAATTTCCGTGGACTTCATTTCCTACAATGCCCCACATAAAGGAGGAGCCTATTTGGGCCGTGGAATTTGCATTTAAGATGTCGACTGGAGACCGGAACTGCCGTCAGTGCACCTCTGAGGAAGAAGGCAAGCCCTTCAAAACGCGTCAGGTTTCATGGACGGAGCAGCTGTTATATTGTATTGACAGTCAGGACGTTTCCATACCTCTAAATAAAGGTTTTTACCTTTTATCTGTGCGGAGTGCTGTTTAAAGCTTGGGCAACCTTTGGAGCATGGATATTTGGATGGCAGCCTCGCCGTCGAGCATGCACCACCCCACGAAATATGGGGGCCACTCGGCTTGGTATTCAACCGTGCCGACTTTGTGGAGCACAGATATAGGATTGAGGAAAGGCCCTGCCTGTTGAGGCTCATCCACGAGCTTTTAATTTTTGTTATGCAGCTACGAGTGCCGCGATGGATGCCAGTAATTTCCGTGGACTTCATTTCCTACAATGCCCCACATAAAGGAGGAGCCTATTTGGGCTGTGGAATTTGTATTTAAGATGTCGAATGGAGACCGGAACTGCCGTCAGTGCACCTCTAAGGAAGAAGGCAAGCCCTTCGAAACGCGTCAGGTGTCATGGACGGAGCAGCTGTTATATTGTATTGACAGTCAAAACGTTTCCATACCTCTAAATAAAGGTTTTTACATTTTATCTGTGCTGAGTGCTGTTTAAAGCTTGGGCAACCTTTGGAGCATGGATATTTAGACGGCAGCCTCGCCGTCGAGCATGCACCACCCCGCGAAATATGGGGGCCACTCGGCTTGGTATTCAACCGTGCCGACTATGTGGAGCACAGATATAGGATTGAGGAAAGGCCCTGCCTGTTGAGGCTCATCCACGAGCTTTTAAATTTTGCTGTGCAGCTACGAGTGCGGCGATGGATGCCAGTAATTTCCGTGGACTTCATTTCCTACAATCCCCCACATAAAGGAGGAGCCTATTTGGGCCGTGGAATTTGTATTTAAGATGTCGAATGGAGACCGGAAATGCCGTCAGTGCACCTCTAAGGAAGAAGGCAAGCCCTTCGAAACGCGTCAGGTGTCATGGACGGAGCAGCTGTTATATTGTATTGACAGTCAAAACGTTTCCATACCTCTAAATAAAGATTTTTACCTTTTATCTGTGCTGACTGCTGTTTAAAGCTTGGGCAACCTTTGGAGCATTGATATTTGGACGGCAGCCTCGCCGTCGAGCATGCACCATCCCGCAAAATATGGGGGCCACTCGGCTTGGTATTCAACCGTGCCGACTATGTGGAGCACAGGTATAGGATTGAGGAAAGGCCCTGCCTGTTGAGGCTCATCCACGAGCTTTTAAATTTTGCTATGCAGCTACGAGTGCGGCGATGGATGCCAGTAATTTCCGTGGACTTCATTTCCTACAATGCCCCACATAAACGAGGAGCCTATTTGGGCCGTGGAATTTGCATTTAAGCTGTCAAATGCAGACCGGAACTGCCGTCAGTGCACCTCTGAGGAAGAAGGCAAGCCCTTCAAAACGCGTCAGGTTTCATGGACGGAGCAGCTATTATATTGTATTGACAGTCAGGACGTTTCCATACCTCTAAATAAAGGTTTTTACCTTTCATCTGTGCGGAGTGCTGTTTAAAGCTTTGGCAAACTTTGGAGCATGGATATTTGGACGGCAGCCTCGCCGTCGAGCATGCACCACCCCGCGAAATATGGGGGCCACTCGGCTTGGTATTCAACCGTGCCGACTATGTGGAGCACAGATATAGGATTGAGGAAAGGCCCTGCCTGTTGAGGCTCATCCACAAGCTTTTAAATTTTGTTATGCAGCTACGAGTGCGGCGATGGATGCCAGTAATTTCCGTGGACTTCATTTCCTACAATGCCCCACATAAAGGAGGAGCCTATTTGGGCCCTGGAATTTGCATTTAAGATGTCGAATGGAGACCGGAACTGCCGTCAGTGCACCTCTGAGGAAGAAGGCGAGCTCTTCGAAACGCGTCAGGTTTCATGGACGGAGCAGCTGTTAAATTGTATTGACATTCAGGACGTTTCCATACCTCTAAATAAAGGTTTTTACCTTTTATCTGTGCGGAGTGCTGTTTAAAGCTTGGGCAACCTTTGGAGCATGGATATTTGGATGGCAGCCTCACCGTCGAGCATGCACCACCCCGCGAAATATGGGGGCCACTCGGCTTGGTATTCCACCGTGCCGACTATGTGGAGCACAGATATAGGATTGAGGAAAGGCCCTGCCTGTTGAGGCTCATCCACGAGCTTTTAAATTTTGTTATGCAGCTACGAGTGCGGCGATGGATGCCAGTAATTTCCGTGGACTTCATTTCCTACAATGCCCCACATAAAGGAGGAGCCTATTTGGGCCGTGGAATTTGCATTTAAGATGTCGAATGGAGACCGGAACTGCCGTCAGTGCACCTCCGAGGAAGAAGGCGAGCCCTTCGAAACGCGTCAGGTTTTATGGACGGAGCAGCTGTTAAATCGTATTGACATTCAGGACGTTTCCATACCTCTAAATAAAGGTTTTTACCTTTTATCTGTGCGGAGTGCTGTTTAAAGCTTGGGCAACCTTTGGAGCATGGATATTTGGACGGCAGCCTCGCCATCGAGCATGCACCACCCCGCGAAATATGGGGGCCACTCGGCTTGGTATTCAACCGTGCCGACTATGTGGAGCACAGATATAGGATTGAGGAAAGGCCCTGCCTGTTGAGGCTCATCCACGAGCTTTTAAAATTTGTTATGCAGCTACGAGTGCGGCAATGGATACCAGTAATTTCCGTGGACTTCATTTCCTGCAATGCTCCACATAAAGGAGGAGCCTATTTGGGACGTGGGATTTGCATTTAAGATGTCGAATGGAGACCGGAACTGCCGTCAGTGCACCTCTGAGGAAGAAGGCGAGCCCTTCGAAACGCGTCAGGTTTCATGGACGGAGCAGCTGTTATATTGTATTGACAGTCAGGACGTTTCCATACCTCGAAATAAAGGTTTTTACCTTTTATCTGTGCGGAGTGCTGTTTAAAGCTTGGGCAACCTTTGGAGCATGGATATTTGGACGGCAGCCTCGCCGTCGAGCATACACCACCCCGCGAAATATGGGGGCCACTCGGCTTGGTATTCAACCGTGCCGACTATGTGGAGCACAGATATAGGATTGAAGAAAGGCCCTGCCTGTTGAGGCTCATCCACAAGCTTTTAAATTTTGTTATGCAGCTACGAGTGCGGCGATGGTTGCCAGTAATTTCCGTGGACTTCATTTCCTACAATGCCCCACATAAAGGAGGAGCCTATTTGGGCCGTGGAATTTGCATTTAAGATGTCGAATGGAGACCGGAACTGCCGTCAGTGCACCTCTGAGGAAGAAGGCGAGCCCTTCGAAACACGTCAGGTTTCATGGACGGACCAGCTGTTATATTGTATTGACAGTGAGGACGTTTCCATACCTCTAAATAAAGAATTTTACCTTTTATCTGTGCGGAGTGCTGTTTAAAGCTTGGGCAACCTTTGGAGCATGGATATTTGGACGGCAGCCTCGCCGTCGAGCATACACCACCCCGCGAAATATGGGGGCCACTCGGTTTGGTATTCAACCGTGCCGACTATGTGGAGCACAGATATAGGATTGAAGAAAGGCCCTGCCTGTTGAGGCTCATCCACAAGCTTTTCAATTTTGTTATGCAGCTACGAGTGCGGCGATGGATGCCAGTAATTTCCGTGGACTTCATTTCCTACAATGCCCCACATAAAGGAGGAGCCTATTTGGGCCGTGGAATTTGCATTTAAGATGTCGAATGGAGACCGGAACTGCCGTCAGTGCACCTCTGAGGAAGAAGGCGAGCCCTTCGAAACGCGTCAGGTTTCGTGGACGGACCAGCTGTTATATTGTATTGACAGTCAGGACGTTTCCATACCTCTAAATAAAGAATTTTACCTTTTATCTGTGCGGAGTGCTGTTTAAAGCTTGGGCAACCTTTGGAGCATGGATATATATATATATATATATATATATATATATATATATATATATATATATATGGGCTCATGTACAGAAGCAAAATTTGCACATTATTTATGGCACTATGCACTTTAGGAGGGTGAGAAATGCCACTTGAAACACTTATAGCACTTTCAAAATAAAGCGGGTTTTGCACACATTGGATTTCCAATAGGGGAAATATTGTTGTTTATGAAATTACAAGCAAATTATTGTTTACATATTTATTGCGTATTTTGCACATGATTTTGATATGAAAGATCTTTTATTGGGGTTTAAGTATTCTTGCCCATGTTTCAAAATCGGATATAACCAAGGGGGGGCGTACAAAAATGTTTGAAACATGTATTTTACCCTTAAATCTGACTATAGTTGTGTTTTTATCAATCATGTTTTAGATATGTCATGATTTTATGCATTTAAGCAGATATTAAGAACAAATGAGAAAAAAAGTTTTTTGTTCTTCTTTTGTAAACACAAGTTTATTATAGAGGTTATATCATTTACACCTAAGGAATGTTCATAAATTGTAAACAGTTTGCGATACCCATTGTATGCAAAATGAAAATGGAAATACAGACACGCAGTCTGTCTTCCAGCTTTATTGTTTTTTGAATTGTTAAAAAAAATAGTGCACTTGTCACTTTAAATACGGGAGAGTAACACGCAACATGTCATGTGATCAAGAAACCAGGAGGTTCGAAACGCGTCATGGCAGCCAAGCACTAAAAATAAAAAGAAATATTGCACCTAATAAGAGGAGTTCGTGCTTTCTTGATTCATGCGACGTCAAGGAATCAGTGGGAGAAAGGTGAAAGGATATATATATATATATATATATATATATATATATATATATATATATATATATATATATTATCTACTGGCGGTCGCCAGTAGATAGTTATAGTTAGGACCTATTTTCCATAGGAAATTCGCAACATTCTATTTGAAATAACTCTTGCGTCCGTTGACGAATCAACGCGAAATTTTCAAACTTTATGACCCGCTCCGGTCCGCTCCTACCCTGAAAATTTCGAGGTGATTCATCAAGCGGGGGCCGAGAAAAAAGGGGGGTCTGAAAACGTGTTTTCCCCATTCATTTTCCCATAGGAAACTTTAGCCACGGCTACAGCCCGAACTGCTGAACGGAATTACACCAAATTTGGCAAAGAGGTAGTTCTTGGTTCAGAAAGAACCCTTTTTGTTAAATGGTGTAAATCCGTTCAGTAGTTCCTGTGAAAATCAAAATGAAAATCACATATATATCTATGGCCGCGTCGGATTCGGGCAACCTCCCGATCACGAGCTGCATGCTAATTGGCTGTCAACACTCCAAATCAGGAAGTGTTGGCAGCCATTTTGTCCCTCGGTAGAACCGAGGGACAGAAACAAGTGCGCAAAACGCACAAAGGGGGCAGGGTAGAAACACCCTGACCCCTAGGTCTGCTCAGGGATCCCACAAGGACCCCCTGGGCAGAAAAAGCATTTTGTTTTTAAAAAATCGGCGGGATGCGCTTAGGGTGCGCGGATCCCGCCGTAAAAAAAAAAAATCGAAGCACGGTCTCCCGCGCTTCAATGCTATTTTGCCCCCGGGTGGGCCAAGTCCCGGGGGCATGCGGGGGTGTTGGTTTTTAGTTAATGGGGGGCCTCTAAAGCCCCCCAAGCCTCGGGGACCACCACCCCCGGGGCTTTCTAATAAAAATGGTGCGGGAGGGCACTGTGCCCTCTCGCAGCCCCGAGGACCGCCACCCCCGGGGCTTCTTTTTTAAAATTTGAAATACCTGTGTGGGGGCTCCAGCCCCCACATGCCCCGGGACCGCCACCTCCCCGGGGCACTAAGAAAATACATGTGGGGGTCCGTTTCGGACCTCGAAGCCCCGGGGAACACCACCTCCCCGGGGCTATGTAGAAGTGGGGAGGGGGCCGCGCGGCCACCCTCCTGGAGCCTGTGGTGGCCCTGGGGACCGCCACCCCCAGGGCCGGCTCCTGCAGTGTCCCGGGTGCCTACCCCCGGGACACTGCTGTTTGCAATGGCAGGACGGGAGCCTCGCGGCTCCCGTCCTGCCATTGCAAACTTAGCTTGCTTCATTGAAGCGAGAGCAGGAAACCTGCTCTCGCTTCAATGAAGCAAAGCAGATTGCTTTTCCATAAGGGGAGCTGCATGTCAGCAGCTCCCCTTATGGAAAAGCAATGCCGGCTCCCGCAGGACGCGGGGAGCCGGCGGGACCGTGCGGGGATTGGGGACCCCCCCATGGTCCCCAACGTATGGCCAGGCCCCAGGGGATGGGGTCCCCGGGGCCATTAGTGGCCCGGGAGGGGGGCTACGCAGCCCCCCTCCCAAAAAAAGTAATTTAAATAAAATTTTAAAAAAAGGACGCAAAGGCCGGCCCCTGGGGATGGGGTCCCCGGGGCCTTTAATGGCCTGAGGAGGGGGGCCACGCAGCCCCCCTCCAAATATTTATTTTTAGAAAAAAAAGAGGGCATGCCCCGGGGCATGGGGTCCCCGGGGCAAATACAGGCCCAGGGAAGGGGGGGCCACGCGGCCCCCTTCCCGTTTTGTAAAAAATAAATAAATAAATAAAAGAACAGCCTCAGGCCCCGGGGGATGGGGTCCCCGGGGACAAAAGTGGACGAGGGAAGGGGGGCCATGCAGCCCCCCTCCCATAAAAAAAAAAAGAAAGGAAAAAAAAAAAAACGGCATCGTGCCGGAGGCCCCGCCCCCTCCCTGCAGCACTATGCAAACGCGCCCCCTGGTGCGTTGTAAGAAGGGGAAGTAATTCCCCTTGAATACTGGGGGTCCCTGGGGGCCAACTAGCCCACCAGGAATCTCCAGTATGCCTCAGGGAGCTGCGTTGCAGAGAGGTGTTCAGAGGCCACGCCCCTTTTTACACCTCTCTGCAACGCAGCTCTGTGGCGCTTTTTGGAGGTACATGGTGGGCTAGTTGGACTCCAGGGACCCTCAGGATTCAAGGGTACTTAATCCCCCAACTTAAAACGCGCCACGGGGCGCGTTTGCACAGTGGTGGAGGGAGGGGGCGGGGCTTCAGGTCACATGTGTGCAAACAGGCCCCGTGGCGCGTTTTAAGATGGGGAATTAAATCCCCTTCAATCCTGAGGGTCCCTGGGGGCCAACTAGCCCACCAGGTACATCCAGAAAGCGCCACAGAGCTGCATTGCAGAGAGGTGTAAAATGGGGCGTGGCCTCTGAACACCTCTCTGCAACGCAGCTCCCTGGCGCATACTGGAGGTACAGGGTGGGCTAGTTGGACCCCAGGGACCCTCATGATTCAAGGGGACTTAATCCCCCAACTTAAAACGCGCCACGGGGCGTGTTTGCACAGTGGTGAAGGTAGGGTGCAGGGCACGTTATAGTTAGAAATTAGCATTTAAAAAAACCTTTGAAATTCACTGAAAAAACCATAGGTTTCAGACACGTTATAGTTAGAAATTTGCATTTAAAAAACCTTTGAAATTCATTGAAAAAGCCATAGGTTTTAGGGACAGTTATAGTTAGTTGGACATTGCACTCGTACAAAACCCGTGAAATTCCCCCGTTATAGTTAGTTCAGCTAACTATAACTCGCGCCCCCGCAATGCACTGCTGATGACGTCACATATTACATCACTCATGACATGGTCAGTGACATCACTGATGACATGACTGATGACATCTCAAATGACATCACTGATGACATCACTGATGACATCATCCATGTGATAATTTCATGCATCTTCTCACACCCTAATATAACTTTTGATACACCCACTCTAAATTACAGACTGCCATTCTCAAAACCATACACACTCCAATACCAATAACTACATACCCACTCACTGATTCTTAGGTCTACACACACACACATCTACTCACTCACCCGTACAATCACTCATACTTACGGTCACTGAGTACAGGACTATCATATGCACACATACACCTATATAAACACTCACACACCGCCACTCATCCATAGAGGTACTCACACACCTAGTCAGTCATGCAAAAAATTAATCACACACCCATTTACTCACCTATACAGTTATACACACACCAACTCACTTACTCATACAAATACTAGCACATTCTTCAGTGATGTCATCAATGATGTCACTGACCATGTCATGAGTGATGTAATATGTGACGTCATCAGCAGTGCATTGCAGGGGCGCGAGTTATAGTTAGCTGAACTAACTATAACGGGGGAATTTCACGGGTTTTGTATGAGTGCAATGTCCAACTAACTATAACTGTCCCTAAAACCTAAGGTTTTTTCAGTGAATATATATATATATATATATATATATATATTTTTTTTTTTTCCACCACCACGTTGCTTCGCTAGGAGCCCCAGTCCTTAGCAGGCCGGCCAGTGTCTCAGGAACAAAGCTTCCCGAGAATGCAAGTGTTGGACTTGGCCCTTTTTACAGGGTTATCCCCAAACTTTTTGCTTCTTCCTCCTATTGTTTCCTGACCTGTGTTTGTTGGCTTTAGGACTCTGGGCACTTTACCACTGCTGATCAGTGCTGAAGTGCATATGCTTGCTGTGTGAATTGTTATTATGATTGGTTCTCCCTGATTGGCATATTTGATTTACTAGTAGGTCCCTAGTAAAGTGCACTAAGTGTGCCAGGGCTGGTAAACCAAATGCTACTAGTGGGCCTGGAGCACTGATTGTGCCCCCCACATAAGTAGCCCTGAAAGGAGGTCTCAGGCCTGCGACTGCAGTGCCTGCGTGCAGTTTGTTAACTGTCATGTCCACCTGGCAAGTACACCCACTTGCCAGGTCATAACCGTCCCTTTTCTTACATGTTAGTCACCTCTAAGGTAGGCCCAAGGTACCCCCTGGGCAGGGTGCAATGTATGTGAAAGGTAGGACATGTACTGATGTGTGTAGTATGTACTGATAGTGAAATACTGCCAATTTCGTTTTTCACTATTGAAAGGCTATCTTGCCCATAGGACAGAATTGGGAATGCTTTGTAACATTTTACAAGCATATCTTCCCATAGGGATAAGATAGAAAAATAAAGTGTAGGCTCTCTGAACTCGGAATTTAATAACACATCTTTTACTAAAGATGGTTTTTAAATTGTGTGTTTGAAAATGCCGCTTTTAGAAAGTAGGTTATTACAACAAGGGGTTGGGCCTATACTTACGTCCAAACTAGGCCACCTTAGTACTAAGGGAAATAGAGGGAGAGTTTAGGACGTGCGCTGTTCTAATGATACTTTCAGGAATCACCACCTTTAGTCATTAAGTGGTTGTGGTGCTTTTATTTCACCTTTTCTTATTTCATTCAAAGTACAAACTATTACGACATTTGATTCATGTCATAGAGGAAGGCACTGTACAATATTCATAAATACAGATAACCATTGACATAAAGCACATTTCAAACAGAAATACTTGAAAAAACCAAATCAATGAACGAACAAATATATACAAAAAACAATATGACAAACATCAGACCAGTCCTTATTTGTATGGCAGTGCAAAAAATTAATACTTGTTAGAAAAGCAACATGCCAGATGCAGCTAGATTAACCGAGGTTACAACAGACAGAAAGTCCTGTTTGTATATGGTACATTCCATAAGCTGGTAGTGGCAGTTACTAGCTGTGAGGGGGGTCGACGCGTTTCTGTACCCAAAACATTCTAAGGGTTCTCCTCAGGACCAGGACGGGGTCGGACACTATTGAATTGGAGGAATCAGGAATTGCCTTTAAGTTGGTAGCAACTGTTGAAAACTGGGTTGGACAGTGTGCTCTGGTAATGATTTAATCTCAACAACAGTTTTCAGTTCCGGGTAATCTGCTGAGTATTCAATTTAATGAAATGCGAGGGTCAAAAGGTAGCAGACACTTGAAATTGGAGCTGTTTAAATGAGTTTCAAACTCCCCAAACCGCTTCTTAGTATGCTCGTAAATGTGCAGCTTCTGTTTTTCACCAGTTCCATCAGTCATCACCGGAGTAAGGAGGAAGGAGAAGGAGAAGGAGAAGAAGAAGAAGGAGAAGAAGGCCTTCCTCCTTACTCCGGTGATGACTGATGGAACCGGTGAAAAACAGACGCTGAGAAACTCATTTAAACAGCTCCAATTTCAAGTGTCTGCTACCTTTTTGACCCTCGCATTTCATTAAATTGAATACTCAGCAGATTACCCGGAACTGAAAACTGTTGTTGAGATTAAATCATTACCAGAGCACCCTGTCCAACCCAGTTTTCAACAGTTGCTACCAACTTAAAGGCAATTCCTGATTCCTCCAATTCAATAGTGTCCGACCCCGTCCTGGTCCTGAGGAGAACCCTTAGAATGTTTTGGGTTCAGAAACGCGTCGACCCCCCTCACAGCTATAACTGCCACTACCAGCTTATGGAATGTACCATATACAAACAGGACTTTCTGTCTGTTGTAACCTCGGTTAATCTAGCTGCATCTGGCATGTTGCTTGTCTAACAAGTATTAATTTTTGCACTGCCATACAAATAAGGACTGGTCTGATGTTTGTCATATTGTTTTTTGTATATATTTGTTCGTTCATTGATTTGGTTTTTTCAAGTATTTCTGTTTGAAATGTGCTTTATGTCAATGGTTATCTGTATTTATGAATATTGTACAGTGCCTTCCTCTATGACAGAGGTCTTCAAACTTCTTGATGCCGAGACCCCCTTGTCAAACGTTTTTAGGCGTAAGGACCCCCTTCTGATGAAAATTTCTAGAACCTGGTACTCCTCATCATAGACAACTATCAACAACCATAAATGCCCCCAATTCCCACAGCAAATTTTTACGGAGGGGAAATGATATTAAACAGTGTTTATCAAACCAAAGGTCAGTGAGCGTGGGGGTGTAGTCAAAGGTGTTGCTAAAAACAAAAGGCCTCATTTATGAGGAATTGGCATACGGCAGCGCCGAAAGTCTTCTTGCTGCACTGCCCTATGCCAATGTGAAAGGGCAGGAATGCACAGTATTTATAAAATACGGTGCATTCCTGTCCTTTTCCTTTGCGTTGGCTCATAAATTGCTGCCTTGCACCAACATAGACAGGATTGTTTTTGTACAGAAAGGAGCACCTTCCTTTCAAAAAAACAATCCTGAGAGGCGTTTTCCTCTTTCGATGTGAGCTGCAGAATGCAGCACACATGGGAAGAGGAAAAAACGTCGAGGAGAAATAAACATTTCTCCACGTTACGCCTCAGCTGGGGAGGCATCTGTTTTTGGAGCTGCCCCAGGTTTACGTGATTTTGTAAATATGGGGCAGCATCAAAATTCATGGGTGTTGCGTGGGAACCCCACGCAAAAGCCCATGGAACACCTCCTTGATGCAGAGTAAGGCAACGAAGTGACTTGCTTTGCTATGTCTTACTCCATATCTATGAGGCCATGCAAAGCCATGCCGGGTGACTTTGCACAGCCTCATAGGTATGGTTGAGAAGCTTGGGCCGCCGGAGCATCAAAAAAAGTGATGCTCGGGCGATGAAAGCCTCTCATAAATAAGCCCCAAAATATTCTGTACGTTTTTTAAGGTCTTTCATTATCAGGTATCTACATATAAAATAATGGGCAGCGTAAATGAAAAATAAATTTAAAAAGTTGTTACTCAGTGGGAAGTGCACTGTAGTACATTATAAAACCTCTATTAGTTAATGCACTGCCAAAGTCTGTGTGTAACCAGAGAGCCACAGAATTAAATCTTGATTGGTGCAGTGGAGAATAGTGACGTGTATTTGTAGTGCTATTAGGTCACAGCCTATGACAGAAAGCACTGTAAATATGTAAGTCATTACTTTATACTTGCATTACACACAGTGTAAGATAGAGTGTAGCAAAACATGCAAATAGTTCTACAATAAAATTGTGCTTCCAAAATGTAGATTTTAGTAATACCAGAGCGTATGTAATGCAATTTTCTTTTTTACATAACTGTCCCTTAGTACCCCTTTAGGGGTACTAAGGGCTGTGTAAAAGCAGTTAAAACTAAAAGCACAAATGTGACAAAACAATTATTATATTAATTCCGGATTAGGTTGTACTCTATGCGGAGCTGATGAAGGGAAATTTATAGAAGGTCTAATATGAATGAGAGTATCGCGCCCCACCGGGCCTGCGTGGACCAGCCATCCTAATGACCACAACAACCACTTATCGTATGAGATCGAAGAGTAGTGTGCCTCACCAGACCTACAGCTCACATGCCACTGGTGAGCCTATTAGAGCTAGGCCGGCGTCCGTGTCCTCTTATCTCTCCCTTCCCTACATCCTGAGAGGTGCAGCTGGATAGTGTACTTAACTCTAGTCCAAAAGCCTGTGTTTATTTATTCGTTTCCTACACTGAGAAGGCACTTTAAATGAGACAAGTGCACGTTTATCTACGAGCTTAGCCTGTAACGTGGAAGCACACCCTGTACGGCCTCCAGGCCCTCTTTGTTTTGCCAGTTTGTTTTACTGATTTCATTTAGTTACTTGGAATTTGAAGCCTGTGTGTCTATTCTTCTCTGTGCTTGGATGCCTGTGTGTTAGCCTGTGTGTTAGTCTGTGTGCATCGGTGTCTGTATGTCTATTGTTCTCTGTGCTTGGATGCCTGTGTGCATAGGTATCTGTATGTCTATTGTCCTCTGTGCTTGGATGCCTGTGTGTTGGTCTGTGTGCATCGGTGTCTGTATGTCTATTGTTCTCTGTGCTTGGATGCCTGTGTGCATCGGTGTCTGTATGTCTATTGTTCTCTGTGCTTGGATGCCTGTGTGCATCGGTGTCTGTATGTCTATTGTTCTCTGTGCTTGGATGCCTGTGTGTTTGTCTTTGTGCATTGAAGCCTGTGTGTATATTGTTCTCTCTGCTTGGATACCTATGTGGTGGTCTGCTTGGATTGCAGTTTGTATGTCTTTTATTCTCTCTTCTTGGTGACTGTATGTGTAACAGGTGAAATGTTGATATTATAGACTGTTCTAGTGCTGGGAGGCCTTTGGGTAACCACGATCCGTGTGCATCGGTGTCTATCTGTTAGTGTGCGTGCGTTGGAACGTGTGATATGTTCAAGGGTGTGTGTGTGTATGGTAGTGTGTGTGCAAGGGTTTCTGTATGCATACTGATCTGTGTGCATGGAGTCTGTGTATGTGCTGGTCTGTCATGGGTGCCTGTGTACATGAGTCTTTCTGTGTTTATTTCCCTGGGTGCCTGCATTCATTTTGGTTGCTTATTTACCTGTGCACGTGTGTGCCTAAATGCCCATTGTCCTGTGTGCACTGGTGTCAGTATGTATGATAGCTAATGTGCAAAGGTACTTGTATGTTTGGCTGCGTCTATGCATGTGTGTGTTGGTCTCCGTGTATGGGTGCCCGTTTGTTTCTGTGTGTACATGTGATCTATGTGGGTACCACAGGTTGGCATGCGCCACGTACAGGAAGTGGGAGGCCAGATGACCTCTGTGCATACTGGGAGAACTTTACAGATGGGCAGATCGGAGATTCATCAATGAATCAATTAACGTAAGCTTTAACAAGCTATAAAAACCGCGAGCCAATTTATTTATTTGAGCATTTATAACACCCTAGAATCTAGGGTGTTACAAGTGAAGCTGGGGAATGCGCGACCCCCTTCCCAGGCCTCCACGGCCCCCCTGTGGGTCGCGCCCCACAGATTGAAGACCTCTGCTCTATGACATGAATCAAATGTCGTAATAGTTTGTACTTTGAATGAAATAAGAAAAGGTGAAATAAAAGCACCACAACCACTTAATGACAAAAGGTGGTGATTCCTGAAAGTATCATTAGAACAGCTTTTAGAAAGTATGCATTTTCTTGTTTAACCATTCTGTGTGCCTCTGCCTGTTTGTGTATTGACTGTCTGGTTTTGGAGTGTCAGGGGCTGGGGAGGTGCATTCTCTCAGACAGCCACCTGGGGGGGTGGGGGGTTGATGTGTGTTCTGCCTTTCCTGAATGAGTCAGGGCTGGGCTGAATAGACCTGGGCTGCATTCAGAGTAGGGGAGGAGTTCTCACTAGCACCTGAATAGGCGCGGTCTGCATTTAGAGTGTTCGGAGGAGATTTCCCTTGCACCTGAATAGGGCCTGTCTGCCTTACACAATGCTGTCTCCACCTCCTGCCGGGAAGCTGCACAAGAGAGGACAGAACTGGTTTGGACTGGGCTCAGAGACCCTTGCACAAAGAGAACAAAGATATTTTTGGGGTATAAGTATTAGACCTAAAACCCCTGAACTTTAGACTACTTCTGGAATCTAGACGAACCTTTGCCAAGGAGAAGAGCTGGAGAAACTGAGGAGAAGTACTGCCCTTGCTGTGTATCTGGGGTTGGCCTGCAGTTGCTGTTTCTGCCAAGGAAAGGAGAAGGACTTTGCTGTGTGCTGTGTCCCCTGCTCGAGGAAAGTCTCCAAGGGCTTGAGTAGAGCTTGCCTCCTGTTTTGAAGTCTCAGGAACACAAAGACTTCACCCCCAGCTCCCCTGAACTTCCTTGCTGGGAGTTGTGACCTGCCAGGGGTGCCGGTGACTGTGTGGGGCCTCTGGAGGTTGTTTCTGGTGCTGGGAGCTGGAAAGCAATGCAACAACAAGAAAATCGACGCATCCCTCTTCTTGCGACAGTTTTTCCGACGCAACGCCGTGGTGCGAGAAGGATCTCCCCGCACCGCCGCGCCGCTGCTGAAACCGACGCAGCGCCTGTCGCCACTGCAAGAATCGACGCATCAAGGGATCGCGGCTGAAGAAATCAACGCAGCGCCGCTCGACGACGCCGCATTGTTCGCGGACGCATCCCAGATTTCCACGCATCGTCCCTGTGCGCCAAGTTTTCCCCGATGCATCATCCACAGATCGGAGTTGTCGCAGAATCGATGCTTCGCTTCCCCCTACAGACCGGACCCGACGCACCGCTCCCCTGTGTCCAGCGGAACTGTCACATCGCATCCACGAAGGTCTCAGGAACGATGCATCTCTTTGTTTTTCTACGCTTCTCATCGCTGCGGCTGTTTGGCTTGGTGAATTTTGTCGCAACATCAGGCACTTTGCAAGAAATCACGCATCCATAGTTTTCTAAGGACTCAGTTGTAAAACCTTTTGAAAGTCATCTTTCTTAATACTTGTATTTTGGATTTCTGTCGTTTTAGTCTTATTCAGTTTAGATAAAGATACTTTATTTTTCTAAACCGGTGTGGTGTCCATTTGTGGTGTTATCACTGTGTTACTGTGAGTGTTGGTACAAATACTTTAAGCATTGCCTTTGGTATAAGCCTGTCTGCTCGTGCCAAGCTACCAAGGGGGTGAGCAGGGGTTATCTAGAGTGTGTATGCCCCTTACCCTGACTAGAAGCAAGGATCCCTATTTGGACAAAGGTACCTACCTCTGCCCACTAGAGACCCCCATTTCTAACATTGGTGGTCAGCTGTGAGGATTTGAACTTGTATTTGTACTTGACCCACAGTGATTGGTGTACATCACTAGTTTAGTGCAGACCACTACACAACCACTTACTGTGTTTTATGTTTGGTTCTATTTTTGATCTTACACTTGAGTTATCCACACATCATGTCTCGGAATGGTAAAGCAGCAAGTGAGGTTGCAGATTTGGAGTTTGACTTTGAATTGTTAAGCAGTTACAAGGTAGAGCAACTCAGGCAATTCTGCAAAAGTGTTGGTTGTCCCATGAAGAGCCACTTTAGAAAAGAGGAGCTACAGAAGGCCTTAGGGGCCTGGTGGGAGGCCAAAGAAGCTGGGGAGACAGATGATGCAGATGTGGAGGGGGGTGTGTGTTACATTTCCTTTTTCCTTTTCTTCTTTCCCTTGGCCTTCCCTTTTTCTTTTCTACTATTTCCTTTGTTGGAACATGGAACCATGTACCTGCGTGTACGTTTTTGATTCCATGTTCCAAGGTTCTATTAAAGACAGTTGGAATTTCTTACCTGCATCGTTGGATGTGCTGTGCCGTTTTTCCTGCAATAAACCTTACTACTTTTATAACTTACCGGATCCTTGCATTTCTACAAGTGGCGACGATCTTCCTGGGCTTCGCTTGCTACATACCCTCCGGCACAGGTGCAGCGACGCCCTCCGGACCCGCATCTCTCATCTCTGCATTACTATGATTCTAAGGAGTAGTTCTTCTGGATTCTTTTAAATATTTAAGGTACTTTTGTGAAATCTGCTTTGTTTTCGCACGCTCTGGGTGCATCCTGCGTATTTTATTCATTTTTACTTATTCCTCGTTTCAACCGCCATCTCCGCTTTTTCCTCCTGTGACGTTTCCTGCTTAGCAACGGTTGCCCTGATGCTCTTTACTTGGCTACGTTGTTGCTTGGAGACGTTCTTCCCTTTGCGTCTTTTGTGATTTCCTCATTACGCACGCCACGCCACCTCGCGCGTCATCACGTTGGCGGCTATTGTGTGTTTCCTAGGAAGTCCACTGACCGGGGAAGAAGATCTATCGGTGGAAGAAAACAAAAAAATCGGAGCTGTGTTAGCCTTCAATAATTCAGCACCTTCAGAGCTACAGTTTGTTTTCAAACCACAACCATCGGAGTGGCGGTAAGATTTCTATTTTGAGCATCATCGGAGCTGCAGTGAGTTTTCGAGTATTGTCATTCAAGCATTGGCAACAGCATCTCATTCATTCTACTCCATAATCACACGCCTGTTCTTACTACGGTGACAGGCACACCATATTTTATGATTACTTTGGTTTTTTTATGAGACATTTGTTTTCAGACTGTGTTATCTATTTTTGCTATGTTGACAGGCACACCATATGTAATCGTTTATACAAAACTCTGGATACTTTATTCCCAGCCTGTCTTTACGGTGACAGGCACACCTTAACTTTCATATATTTTTTTACAGAGTATTAACATTTTTGCCTTATAGTTGTTGGTTTACTATATACCTTCACATCCTTTATTTCCTATTACAGCCGTTTTGCTTGTGCACATATTGTGTCTATATTATTATTTTATTGTTTCATTTGTGTTGTGTATACCATTACCATGCAGTTTGATCCACCCAGCAAATTTTTGCAGAGTAAAGGGGAACCACCTATACCGTGGACAAGGTGGAAAGAGGAATTCTTTACTTACTTAAAAGCCATTGATGGTGAACGCATGTCTGCTGAGCGGAAAAAAAATATTTTCCTTCATTGCTTGGGTTCTGAGGGTCAAGTCGTTTACAGGACTCTTCCTCCTGTTAGATCTGGGGGTGATCATAATGTCTATGATAAAGCGATTTCACGCATTGAGAACAGATTTAAACCTACTACAAGTGTTGCTTTGAATAGGTTCAAGTTTTACACCAGAGCCCAAGAAGAGGGGGAGTGTTTTGATGATTTTCTTACTGCCCTTCGTGCATTGTCTTTGCATTGCAATTTTGGTTTGATCACTGATGAGATGATCAGGGACCAAATCATCGTTCATGTGAGGAGTAAGAAAGTTCAAGAGCAACTTTGGATTTTGGGTGACCCTAATTTGGAGCTTGCCATCAGCACTGCCAAAGCTTTAGAACAATTAGAAAAGTGGATTAAATCCCTCAACAAAGAGAGTAAGCCGTCCATTTCATGTGAAGTAAATAGTGTCCCGCCTAGTCCTTCCAAAGGTCCATATAATGCGAATTCCATGAATAACCTTAATTCTAAACGTTTTTACTGTTACAGATGTGGTAATCCTGGTCACATCGCTTCTTTTCCACGTTGTCCTGCCATTGGGAAAGAGTGTAGTAAGTGTGGACGCATGGGACATTTTTCTAAAATGTGCAAGGATACCAATACCAAGAAAAGTTCGTCTTCTACTCCATCTTCCAACTTTTCCAAAGGAAATATTTCTTGTATTTCTCACGACCTATCTTTGAGTGATGATATCCAGTCGGACTTGGAAACCGGTATTGTAGTCTCTATTCGTGATTCTTTTGATGATTCTAAAGCTGAGAAGATTGGTCCACCCAAATGCATAGTTTGTATTCTTGGAAGGAATCTTGAACTTATGGCAGACTCTGGGTCACCATGGACAATTATCACGAGGCAATATTTTTTGGAATCTTTTGGGAACCTACTTGATATGAGTTCCTTATGCAAACCTGACATTGTGGCACAGAATTTTGATGGATCCTATATTGATTTTGTAGGTTTCAAAGAAGTACTTATAGAATTCAAAGAAAGCAGTGCTTTTATTAAGCTCTATGTAGCGCTTAGAGGAGTTAATGTGTTGGGTTGGCGTGACCAGGCCAAACTTGGGATTGTGTTAAATCCTAGAGAAAAAGAACCTGTATCTGATCTTGCGCTTACTGCATCCTGTACTGAAGATTTTACCAAATTATTTCCTGATGTGTTTTCTGAAGAACTTGGGGGTTGATTACGATGGCGGTCGGTGTCAGTACCGCGGTGCGGAAAAATGCCTTTTACCGCCCGCCAGCAGCGGTCCTCACGGCCGCCATATTATGATGGCCAAATATGCCCCATTTCCCGACCTCCGCGGTGCAACGCCGACCGCCATGAAATTGCGCCCGCCACCGCGCCGGTGGTAGCCAATGGAGACTCACCGCCGTACGGAATGATGTCCCGTCCGCTCAACAAATTAGGATGCGCCAAACAACCAGTCAAACCGCAGGGGAGAAACCGCCCTTCCAGACACGGCGGAATCTCGACAGCGGAGCGTGAAACGAGACTTCCGGAGCCCTCCACCCGGAGCCGAACGCCATGGATCCAGCACTACACGTCCTCCCGGTGCTGTACGTGATACATCACCAGGTAAACATCGCCCGCCGCGGACGCCGCCGCAGGTACGTAATAAAACACAATACAACACAAAACAGAACACAAATTCCACGGGCTGAAACAGGGCACCTGGCCACACCAGACACACTGGTGTGGACAGGAACACATCCATCAGTGTACCCACACATGTCTCATCTGGCACCAATTCACACCCTGCATCAAGCCCACCAATTTACCGCGATCATAATGTAATGTGTTGCTGATGACACCGCAGCGGTGAGTATGCGGGAAATCCATCGCACAAAGCAGAATGCATGTACAGCAACGGTCAGGCCAGAAAGACCACAGGGCAACACCACCACCCACCACCCACTGCTCCGCCGCACACAGCAAGAAACATGCCAATACCCCCTGTGCACCCCCATGTCCAACACCAAGCGAGCTAAATCCACACCCAGCAGCACACAACTAACACCTAGGGAGACAGACACAGCAGCATTGGGTGTAGATTAACACACAGCACAGAAGCACAGGCCCAGGGCAACACACACACACACCACAACACCACATACATGGCAAGAAAGCTGAATACAAGCACAAAATTAACATCCACACACACAAGGAACATACAGACTACTGGACACACACCCTGCCAACTCACACAGACATACCCCACACCGACACACAGCCACATACACAGACTACATGCCACCAGCAATGGAGCACAACATAGAGGAAAGCAAAAATGATGTGCACACAAATGGGAGGGCAAGGAGACAACCAACAACCAGGTGAACAGACACATGCAGGACAAGGAACCTAGAACAACATCCACACCCCATCCAAGCACATGGCTGGCACAGTGAGTGAAGTCAAACAACAGTCACCTCAGTGCAACAACTCAGGGAGACAGCAAGGTAACCCATGTATAGGGACAGGGATGAAAGGAAGGACCTCAAGTCAAACAGTGAACAGCAAGTACACATGAGTATGCCAGAACCACAACACATAGGGCACATTGGCACACTCAATGACTGTCAAACACAAGTAGGAGTCCCCAAACATACCCCTCTCATATCTGCAGCACACAACCCCAATGCCAGACACACAGAAGGGCCTACATAATGTCCAGTCAAGAGACAGACAAACAATCAAACCCCCTGGGGGCATCCACAAACATCACACACACACAGGGATGCCAGTACCAACGTCTGCACCAAAACAAAAATGGCAAACACAATTCAAAACAGAAACACATACAGAACCACAAAAATAACACATATCACCTGTGCAGCCAAACTGGGGGAAGGCAATGGGAGCACACACACAACAGGAGTGCACCACCTCATCAGTCAGGAAAAATGCATGGGCTACATACCACAACACAGACAAGAAGTGCACCATCACAGAACAACACAGACACATCAAACACACAACAGATGCACAACACCACAAAGCACATAGCAAACACAGCAGTACATCAGGGGATGTACACTAGGACAGCACAAGGCAACATACACCCACAGCACTGAATGCACAACAAGCAGTGTGTGCACACAAACACACAACAGTCCCACACAGCCATGAGTCACACGCCATTAACACACACATCAATAATGAAAACAGCACACTGCTAACATCACACCAAGGAAGTCAAGCAGTAGCCCAGCACACACATACACCAAACACAACACACACAGATGCACAAGTCTGCCACACAAAAGTTGAAACAACCGTACCAGAGGACTGGGCAGCCCACACAGATCAACTGCACATGAGAAACCATGCATGCTGAAAAGTACAACAACACTACAGGTAACTAATGTGGGAAAAGTAATTAGTGGGATAGTGCCCCACCACAAATAAAGGCACCACGAAGCACACTGTCACAAAATAAGTGATGGAGAGGCACACACACGGGCAACACAAGGGGACAGCTGACATCCTACTGAAGTTGGGTGCACACCATCAGTGGACATGGCGTTAGTGTCCCACAAAGGAATAGAGGGAATGCTGACTCACAATGACAAACCATCGGCAGCACAGATAGGGGATGGTAGCACACCGCACCCCATATGCCACACTGGAGTCAAAAAACCACCATGTGACAACAAGGCATGAGAACAGCACACCCACAATGTCAGTCTGGCTGGGCATGCATGCACAGTGAGTACAAACTGATACAAGACACATGGCTGTTCAACAAAACAAATCCCTGACTTGCCAGTCACACACACAGCATACACACAATGGGGAAAAGAAACAAGCAGAAGCCAGCCACAAGTGCAAGGACACACAAACACACTGCACAACATACAACTCACACATGTCCACACAACCACAGTCCAGAACAACAACACAAACAGGCACTCCACTCCTGGGTGACACAAGTGGACATTTGACAGTGCATGCGCACACACACATCAACACACACGACAAAGCCACAACCTACACACCGTACAACCCTTGACCACCCAAATGCGCACCTTGTAAGTAACCGTTGTGACTAGGATGACTGCCCATCACAACATGACTACACATCTACACTGCTAGGCATACATGAAAGCAAGAACGCACATACATGTTGAGCCTGGTCAGCCTACCTGCAATCCTGTGTATATGACCCCTCTATGTGTTTGCAGTGCCCACATACCAGGATTCAGTAAAACATAGCCAACAGCAACAAGGAAGGAACATGAGTCTGGTATGTCACCGAAAACAACATCACTGACCCCACAAGTATCCGAGTCATGAAGAACTGAAGTCCCCGTCACCCCTGTAAAAAAATAATAAGTTAAACAAGCCAGTGGCACAGTTGAAGTGGCACACAGAGCATGTGGCCCAGTAAATGTTAGACATACAGGAAAAGCCTTATTCAGTAAGGACAATGACACAACTGACAACATGAGCAACTGTTTTTATTCACAAATAGCACTGATAGGCAACAATATTAGACAAGACCAAGGCACAAGATGCAGAGCCTGAACATGAGAAGCTGCACAGGCAGGGGGCAAACTGCAAGGCCAGTGGCCAGTCCAAGGTGCTGACAGAGTCAATGAGAAGCTGCACAGGCAGGGGGCAAACTGCAAGGCCAGTGGCCAGTCCAAGGTGCTGACAGAGTCAATGAGAAGCTGCACAGGCAGGGGGCAAACTGCAAGGCCAGTGGCCAGTCCAAGGTGCTGACAGAGTCAATGAGAAGCTGCACAGGGAATGTGTGTCACCAAACTCCGCCATGGTCAGCAACACAGTCTGGTGTGTCACGATGGGCAGCACAGGTACCGGTGTGGGCGAGACAGGTCTGTGACGTTGATCAACATTCAGACTTGGCTGTCAGTCTGACTGGGAGCTGACTGTGTGTCGGGCACAGTTGGACCACTTGACTGGGAGTGAGACGCCCAGCTGAGGAAGAGCTATCAGTGGCCTTGGACGCTGGAGGGCTGCTTGGACCAGGTGGTGTAGTGGCACGTGGAGGTGGACTCAGGCCGACGTGGGACACAGTGTGGGAGGGAGATAGTGGAGGGGTGCCTTTCCACTTCTTGGGGATTCTAAATGGCTTGCCTGTCTTGGTATCAATGGGAAGTGGTGTGGACACAAACGGCACACTCATCACCAAGGCTGCCGCAGGTGCACACGCTGGACCTCCCTCTGGGGATGTGCTGGATCCAGAAGGACGCTTTGCCTGGCATTGCCTCTGCCCCTCCATCCCCTCTTTACCCTGTGTGCCCCCTACAGTGCCCTCCTGTCCCTGCTTCACTGGTCTTGGAATGGGAGTAGAGGTAGTTGGTGAAACAGCCTTGGATACCTTACTATGTGTAGCCTTGCCAGGCCCCACCTTCACAGTGGGCATGGAGAGTGTCTGCATGCCTTTGCGAGACGTTTTTGGGACCACAGAGTCTGTGGCCGGGGATTGCTCTGAGGCTTGTGACCCTGAGTACTTCCTCCTTGAATCATGTGCCTTTGCAACGCCTGACGGGCTCTTCCCTTTGCGCTCTGGGGTTGTTTTTTTCTTCGTAGGGGAAGGTGTCTGTGACCTTGACCGCTTGGGCTGCTGCTGCTGTGTGCTACGTGTGCAGTATCGTGACGTTGAGGTGTGTGAAGCGTGGTCACCGTCGGCCAGACGTCGCCACTGGCATGGGGGTGGACAAAGGGACTGGAAATGGACTACGAGATTGAGCCAGTTGAAGTGCAGCCGCCACTGTGGAGGACATTGTCTGGACAGTGCGGTGCAGCCCACCCACGTCTGAATGTATGCCCTCCATGAAAGCTAACACCTGTGCCAATTTGCGGTCGTGGTCTGACAATGCATTGAGGAGCCCTGTCTGCCCCACACACAGCTGGCGCAAAAGGTCCACACACTCTGCACTGATGGCAGCAGGGGGCACAGGGGCAGGGGCAGCGGTGCCTGGAATGAAGGACACTCTTCCCCTCTTTGTGGTGCGAACACGGGCAGCAACAGAGGAAGTGGCTGGGAGGGTGGGCACTGCACGCTGTGTGCTGGAAGATGTAGCAGACTCTCCGTTCCCTGTGTCCTCCAAGATGTCTGCACCACCGCCGTCATCAGATGATGTTGAACTTTGCGTCTCGGGCTGTGATTCCTCCAGCATACTCCTATCCCCCTCCGAGGCGCTGGTCACATCTGTGTCACTGGGATCCTGTGCAGCTGTTGTGCTTGTTTCACCACCACTGGTGTCCGTCCTCTGTCCCTCCGTGCCCACGGGAGATGCTGCATAACAGAGAGACATGTAGGGTCAGCAAAGTGACAGCAACAGGACAAACATATTCAAGCAAAACAACACTGAGGATGACAAAGTCTACATGTTGCAGGCCACCCCGTGCATTCTCACCATGCAGACACACTTCACTACCTCAAACAGTGCATACAAACATCTAAACACGGCATAGCTGAGCCATGTGATGGGCAGACAGCACAACATCATGCATGTTGGGGCGTACAAACACTAACACCAATGGACCAGGCCTGCAGCACACCACCCACAATGCCATTGAAATGCCCAGGATTGGAAAAACATCAGTAAGTGCATGTATGTAAAATCCGTGACTGCCACACCCAGCACAGGGGCCACTTACAACCCACTGCATCACAGTAACCACATCACGTACACCAGCGCAGGTACAGGCTTGGTACACATGCAGCCACTCACAGACAAAATCAACCTTCACAGAATACTCACCCCTAGCTTGCTGTTGATGCTCCTTCAAACGTGCGTCCAGCTCAGGCTGTGTCACAGCCAAGATGCGGCACATCAGTGGTGTCAAGCTGCGTCGTGACAACCTGCCACTGCGAGGGAGTATCCCCAGTGTCATCTCGGCAACGTTCTTTGCCAGTCGTGATATGTCGTCCCACCTCTTGTGGCAGTGGGTGCGCCGGCGGTTTGACACTCCCAGAGCCTGCACCTTGGTTGCAATGGACCTCCACACGGCCTTACGCTGGTGTACCTTGAGCTGCAGGTGTGGGAGACAAGAGGGGGAAAACATCAGTGACACACTCTCATGGTAAAACCTCTCTCTCTGAACAGTGGCATGACACAGACTCATCCCAACATGGCAGATATGTCCCGCAGATACACTACAACATCTCACAGGGTAATTCGTCATGTGTGAAGTCCACGTCAATGCATGCATGTTTGAGGAGGGACACTGTATCCGCACATCTCACATACAAGCTGGATGCTAGCACAGAAAGTCATGTGTAATGTGCCCACATCTACTGGCTATTACCAGGTAGAGCAAGACATATGTCACATTGCAACATGTGTATGGGGTGAGAGTCACTGTGTCCACCACTGCGCACGCCTAAACGACCTTGCTCTGTGAATAGCTCACTGTGTCATGTTTGTAGCATTGAGGGACATGATCTCACATAACCACTGACTGATCAGAGGGCCAGTCATGTGCAGTCCACACGGCAGACATGGGTCATTGATGTACACTCCTGCCAACCACACACGTATCACACTCTGTACAGTCAGTGATGTGTCCTTGTCACATTGGGCGTGGACAGTCCATGCCAGGTAGAATCACACAGAGATGGACAACAAGGACCCACACAAACAGTCACATGAACAATAACTGTCCCGAAACATGCATCACCAGATAGCTGTCACACCATATGGATGTGTACACAACACATGTCCATCCACCCTTCATGTCCATGCATTTAACGTGTGGGTTGCATACACCCCCTTAACAACTAGGAAACAGCATGTCAGCCAGTGCATGACACAACCCCACACTCTCAGGCACATACACCATCTGATCGACTACATGTGTGCCCCCTTGCACTCACACCCCCACTGTTGGAGACTTACCACAACATTTGGGCCACCATATAGCCGTGGGTACTGTGTCAGCACCTCGTCCACCAGGACATCCAGCTCCTCGCTTTTAAATGGACTGGCACGGATCTTCTCTGTCCTAGCCATCACTGTGGACATGAGACGTCAGCGGCGGCAGTGGGCGGTGAGGGGTCCCAGGCAGCAGTCCCTGGAGGCAGCAGCAGGTGAGGGGTCTCAGGCAGCAGTCCCTGGAGGCAGCAGCAGGTGAGGGGTCTCAGGCAGCAGTCCCTGGAGGCAGCAGCAGGTGAGGGGTCTCAGGCAGCAGTCCCTGGAGGCAGCAGCAGGTGAGGCGTCTCAGGCAGCAATCCCTGGAGGCAGCAGCAGGTGAGGGGTCCCAGGCAGCAGGCTCTGTGAGCAGTGGAAATGTGGTGCTCCCTTCCACACATATATAGGGCCCTGGACTCGTTTCAGTGGTCATAGTCTTCTGCCATTGGTGTTCCAGGTCAGCCTTCTTCAAATGCATCCAATGACCGCCTACCGCGATTTTTGAATGTGCATCATGCCACCGCGTTAGCGGTCCCCATTGGCTGCAAGGGCATGGTTCATGGCGGTGACACACCGCGGGGTCCTCGCCGGCGCTACCGCGGTGGTGCATCTTACAATTGCATCCAATCTCCGCATCCGCTGGGGGCGGAGCACGCCTACCGCGATTTTTGAATGTGCATCATGCCACCACGATAGCAGTCCCCATTGGCTGCAAGGGCATGGTTCATGGCGGTGACACACCGCGGGGTCCTGGCCGGCGCTACCGCGGTGGTGCATCTTACAATTGCATCCAATCTCCGCATCCGCTGGGGGCGGAGCACGCCTACCGCGATTTTTGAATGTGCATCATGCCACCGCGATAGCGGTCCCCATTGGCTGCAAGGGCATGGTTCATGGCGGTGACACAGCCATCGCCATCGTCCACAAGAACACCATCCGCATCACGACCAACTCCGACGACACCTTCACAGCCGGCGAACACCTGCACTTCCAGATACACACCGACCCCAAGACCACCCTCAGAGGCACCCTCATCTACAGACCCCCAGGACCACGCACACAATTCAGCGAAGACATCGCCGACCTCATCAGCCCGCACGCCCTCCCCTCGGCTGACTACATCCTCCTTGGGGACCTCAACTTCCACCTAGAGAACAACAACGATCGCAACACCACCACCCTGCTGGACAACCTCGCCAACCTCGGACTCAAGCAACTGGTGACCACCCCCACACACCTCGCCGGCCACACGCTTGACCCCGTCTTCTCCTCCAGCAAGGACATCTCCTTCAGCCACACCACCGGACTCCACTGGACAGACCACAGCTGCGTCCACTTCAGCTTCAGCAGGATCACCACGCACCACCACCCGCAACAGTTTCCGCGCAGAAGCTGGAACAAGATCACCACCGACCAACTCACCACATCCCTGAGCCAGAACCCTCCCGCCAGCTCAACGAACCCCAACCAAGCCGCCAGCAACCTCACAAGATGGATCACCAACTGCGCAGACGACCTCGCCCCATTGAAGACCCCCCAGTCAGACCCGGCAACAAGAAAGCATCCTGGTTCACCGACGAACTCAAGATATCCAAGAAGAACTGCCGGGCCCTCGAGAAAGCATGGCGCAGAGACCCGACTGCAGACAACATGACCACCCTCAAGCACGCCACCCGAAAACACCACCAGCTGATCCACACCACCAAGAAAACCGCATTCAAGGAACGACTGGACAACAACGCCCACAACAGCAAGGAACTCTTCATCATCGTCAAAGAACTCTCGAACCCCAGCGCCGGAAACAACGACATCACTCCCTCGCAAGACCTCTGCAACTCGCTCGCCTCGTTCTTCCACAGCAAGATCGCAGACATACACTACAGTTTCAGCACACAGCCGACGTACCCTACGACCGTTCCAACGCCCCCACCTCCACCCTCCGAGCCTGGACCCCTATCAACACCGAAGACACTATCCGCACGATGAACTCCATCCACTCCGGATCACCAACCGACCCCTGCCCTCACCACGTCTTCAACAAGGCCGACGCCGTCATCGCACCCCACCTCCGGGACATCATCAACACCTCCTTCGTCACCGCCACCTTCCCAGAGAGCTGGAAGCACGCCGAACTCAGCGCCCTACTGAAGAAACCGTCAGCAGACCCCACCGACCTCAAAACTACCGCCCCATCTCGCTCCTTCCTTTTCCTGCCAAAGTCATCGAGAAGACCGTCAACAGACAACTGGCCGCCTTCCTCGAGACGAATGGATCCCTCGACCACTCGCAGTCCGGCTTCCGGGCCAACCACAGCACCGAGACCGCCCTCATCGCAGCTACCGACGACATCCGAGCCCTGCTCGACAACGGGGAAACAGCGGCCCTCATCCTCCTGGACCTCTCCGCAGCGTTCGACACAGTCTGCCACCGCACCCTAGTGCAACGCCTGAACAACGGCGGAATCCAAGAGAAGGCACTGGAGTGGATCATCTCCTTCCTCGCCGGAAGAACCCAGAGAGTCCGCCTCCCCCGTTCAGTTCCGAGGCCACCGAAGTCATCTGCGGCGTACCACAAGGATCATCACTCAGCCCCACCCTCTTCAACATCTACATGAGCCCCTCGCAGCCATCGCACGCCAACACAACCTCAACATCATCTCCTACGCCGACGACACCCAGCTGATCCTCTCCCTCACCAACGACCCCACAACCGCCAGAACCAACCTACATGAAGGGATGAAGGACGTAGCCGAGTGGATGAGGAACAGCCGCCTGAAACTGAACTCAGATAAAACGGAAGTCCTCATCCTAGGATCATCACCCTCCGCCTGGGACGACTCCTGGTGGCCCCCTGCCCTGGGCAACGCACCCAAACCAACGGACCACGCACGCAACCTGGGCTTCATCCTGGACTCCTCCCTCTCAATGACCCGACAAATCAACGCCGTCTCCTCGTCTTGCTTCAACATCCTACGCATGCTGCGCAAGATCTTCCGGTGGATCCCCACCGAAACCAGGAAGACGGTCACCCAGGCCCTCGTCACCAGCCGACTGGACTACGGCAACTCTCTCTACGCCGGAACCACAGCCAAACTTCAAAAAGACTCCAACGCATCCAGAACGCCTCAGCTCGACTCATCCTGGACATCCCCCGACACAGCCACATCGCCGGACACCTGAGAGACCTGCACTGGCTCCCCATCAGCAAGAGAATCACGTTCCGACTCCTCACCCACGCACACAAAGCTCTCCACAACCAAGGCCCCAGATACCTCAACGACCGTCTGACCTTCTACACTCCCACCCGCCAGCTACGATCGACCAACCACGCCCTCGCCGCCGTCCCCCGCATCCGAAGAGCCACAACGGGAGGAAGATCCTTCTCCTACCTGGCTGCCAAGACGTGGAACTCCCTACCCATCCACCTCCGCCTTACCCAAGACCACCTCTCCTTCAGGAAGCAACTCAAGACCTGGCTGTTCGAACAGTAGCGGACCCCCCTCCCCCAAGCGCCTTGAGACCCTCCGGGTGAGTAGCGCGCTATACAAATGCTTGATTGATTGATTGATTGGGGTCCTGGCCGGCGCTACCGCTGTTTGATTGCCATAGAGTGACATGGGTGACCGGGATGTGGCTGGTGGAGCATGACAAACGCCATCTGCAGCTATGTAGAGGGCCATCACTAACACCAATGTGTCATGTGCAGCACATGAAACACTTGCGTCAGTGGTGGGCATCGACAAAGGTTCAAATGGTGGTTGGCATGCTCCGCCACCCAATTCACGGACAGTATGTGCGTCCGCTATGGGGAATATGCAGCATCACATCGTACACTCTGTGCGTCATTGTGTTTATGGAGCACGTTTAAGGCACCTATGGACAGTTCTTGTTGTGTGTGGATCAATGGTCATTACTGTACTACGCACAGTGGACACGTACAGTGGCACATGGCACTGGATGACATTGATATGGTCTCCTGTCACAAATGTCAGCCAATGTGTAATGTCTCACACCAAATGGAACACTGTACTTCATTATGTTGAGCAATATTTACACACAATGTCGTATCTGCTACCCATGCTGACCACTATCTCACACCTGAGCCCATGTGTTACACTGAAAACCCAGATGAACTCATTTATTCAGCATGACTGTCATCATTGGAAACAGATGTCACCCTGTTGTGTTATTGCTAAGACCAATTACATGCCGCATGTAATGTCTTTGTACACACTGGCAACTCCTGCAGTGTATGTCATCTTTGACCTTACCACAGTAGATGTGGTTCTCTGACATATGTTATGATTTTTCATTATGATTTACATATCTGTTCCATTTTGTTCCATTTTATTCTGTTCAGTAGTTATGGTTCCATTTATCTATATTACTTGCAATATTATAATTGCATACATATTGCTTTCTGGAACATTTCTCCCTTCCTTTTTTATCGTCTTTCACCGGTTTGCTCACATGTTATAATCACTTGTTGCTCATGTAAGGTCTAGAGCCCATCATTGTCCAACATGGCTGCCGTTTACATTTCTGAGCTTCATTTGACTTTTCATTTTTTTACCGTCATGTCACCGATAATGTGCACAGAGGCTGAACAAAAAATCGAGTACCGTTCTCTGCACTGCATGTCTTTGTGCATTACCTCATTTACATCGTGCGCTTATGATTTTTCAGCTCTCTAGACGCTATTATCACTGTTAGCCTATGTAACGTCCAGAGCTCTCATACATTCCAATATGGCTGCCGTTCACTCTTCTGAGCTTCATTTGATTTTAATTATTGTCACATGACCGACAATGCGCCACATGACCCACCATACGTCATTAAAGAAACGCTGCCTTACGGTTCAAAAGAGCCGCCCTGTAACTTCAGGTTCCCGGTCTTCTTGGATTCCGATTTACCACTGCAGCGTTTTTATGGAGCTTCTGCGCACTGTGTAGACACGACATGTTTTAAGGTAAGACACGTAAATCCCCTCCTCTTGGATTGTGCTACAGGGATAGCCTGTCTCAGCCTTGCTGTAGGTTAATCGTTGATTTCTGAGACTTGTTAACCGCTGTTAAATAGAGCCATGTTTGCCGGCTGTCAGCCCCTTCTACCTCTCCCCTTTTTTTCTTACCGGTTATTTAACGCTACATTAGCGTTCTCTCTGGTGTGTTGCAGACTGACATGCTTTTCATTTTACATTGGCCATTTAGGTCATTCCTTTTTCTTCTTTGAGACTCATAGTTCATTTGTTACATAATTGATTATCATTGTTGTGTATTACATCGATACTTAGCTCCTCCATGTCCATTTATCGACAGATTCTACTTTCAAATTTGGGGAGTTTACACTGTTCAAGTGAATGTCAGGCCGCCCCCCATGAGTCTTTACCTTTAACATCAAGGTAATTTTCTGGCTTTTTCCTAACACCGGGTTGCGTTGACAAGCTCTTCTCTCTTGCGTTTCATCTGTAATTTTAATTTTCATTTTTGATCTGTGTTCAATTTTTGTGACCTTCTAGGTTTGCAGAACTCAGCCATTCATCATTTCATATCTATACCATGCTAGGCTGATTCCTTATTTTCAGCTTCGCGGCTTGCTCTTTATGCCCTAAGTAAGTAGCTTTACTTAGTTCATTTACAAACTCATTGGGTTTATCCTAAAAAAACCCTCCTTTAAATGTATCCCCAATGATAGTATCGTTTGTCATCATAGGATTTAACCTTTAATTGGGACGCATCTCTATCAAGACCTCGAATTCTGCTTTAGGAATACACCTTCACGTCCTGTGAGGGTGTATATTTGGTAAGAACGTTCGGTAAATTTCTTTTCTTCATCTTTATAAATCTTTCTCACCATATATTGCATGGGCATAAACCTCACTTCCCTGGTTTAAGGCTTGGCTACTATATGAATTCCATTCTCTATTCACAGGATTTTGAAGTTTCTTCTTTGCTGGTGTGCACTCTCTTTGGTATCACATTAATATATTTTTCTTTGGGCTTTCATTCAATTTTCGATCTTCTATCTATTTCTTTGCCACTAGATTGTTATAAATTTTATTCATCTATTTATCACAACTCTAAGGCTCTGTAATGTGGACTTTTTATTAATTATGTATATAAATAAAATTGCTAGACTGAGGACATGGTAGTGTCACTGTGACATTTTGTTGAGACAATAATTTCTTTTTTTCAGAAATATTACGAATTAAGGTGGTCTCCTGAGGAAGGCAGCTTTCTGCCGAAACGCGCGTTGAGACATCTTGGATACCACCCCACAATCATATTAATTCAAAATACTGTATTTATCATATGTACTGTAATGTAGTTTGTCAGACTATGAATCAATTAATTACGCTGACAGCACACACAATATTATAAAGTGAGGTAGTTTTGAATGAATGGATGAATGACAACAGTTTATATGATGCAATTGATTTTCAACAAAATGTATATGCTATTTAGAAACGTGTTTTATGTATTCACTTCATAATAAATATTTTTATATTTTTCTAACTTTAGTGTCACTACCATTATTATCAATATAATTATGTTCTAGCTCTGTAGTTCTGAAGTAGCCCTAGAAAATTCACAGTGTGTATGTCCACATGTACCGGGGGGGCTTGACCTGCTAAAGGATGACGAGTACTTCAGCACCACACCTGGCATCCGTTGCATTATTATTGTTTGTCACTTGGGTAGACGGCCAGAGCAGATGTCTTTGCTACATGTCTGCCACCTGTAACCACAGGGACCTATGTGGTAGTGTCAGGTCTGTGCTCATGTTGTTTGGACTGTTGTATGTGAATCAGTGACATGTACATTTCAACAATGGTGCTTAGCTAAACTATGTTTTTGAGTGTTGTGCTGTGTTCCGGTGCTACTCACCTGCCACCAGTGCATGTCCATTGTTCACATCAGGAATGTTGCGTTGGCAGATGGACTGCATGCACGGTTGAGGATTGTGCTAACTGTATGGAATATAGTATGCGACATTTGTCCACAGGCTATGGGTGTCCAGTATTGCCTGTGCAATGTTGCAATGTGTGTGCACTGATTAGCGGGAATTGTCTGCAATGTTGGATGGTCAGCACAAGTGGCACACGTGTGCAGTGTGTTGCCACCAACACTAGTGTATGTGCATGCTATGGGGTGCTAGCCATCCTTGCTCACCATCTATTCCAGCACTGTGTGGGTGGATCACATCTGCTGGTGTATCAGGATGGAGTGGGCACCCAAGACAGGTGAGATGTACCTTGATTGTTGTGCCTGTGACACTCATCCAACTACGACATTTGGTCAATGTGAGGTACCAGTGTCCCACTACTCATGCACAGCCAGCATGTTTGTTAGATGTGGGATATTGATTGTATGCTGTGTTGGGCCTGACAGCCTGTGTGGAATGAGGGTCAGGATGCATGTCCTTTGGGACATGTGGTGTAAAATTACATCCACTGGTGTCAGGTGTCTGAGCCAGTTGTCCATATGTAATGCATACAGTCTGTTCATGCGTAGACTTGTTGGCATACTGGCTTGGCATTGTCCATGTAGTGTTGTATGTTTGTGTTGTGGCACTGTTGTGTCTTGAAACAGCTGGATGTGTATCACCATGGTATGTGTTGTGGTGCACATGTGTCCTTGGGCAGTCCCTCCTTGATGCTGCATGTAAATGTCCAAAATGGGGGAAGATTAAGGGTGCATACAGGCCCTGCTGATCACGTACCTCATCTATTGTTAATGTGTGCCACATTGGCTATCTGTGTGCTTGTAGAGAGTATTGGGCAGTGGGGTAATGGTGGCCTGTTACAGTGGTACACATACTCTGCACAGGCGTGACATCATCTGTCACTGTCCGACTTTGTATTCAAGTCAGCAGCAGATATGGCCTGTGTACTGATGACATTGGCACATGTATGGGTTTGGGATGTGAATGTCATTGAATTTGAGTGTGTTCGAAGTGGCACTGAGTACAAAGACTATCCCAATGATCTAGCCACATTGTGTTGTTGATGTGTCTCCTGCAATTATTGGCCAAGGAGGTGTGGCAGGTACAGCAGCAACGTGGAAGCCAGCAGTGTCTCTGCTTCACACATGTCCTGTGTCATGTACACCCAAGGCTGAGTCCACCTCAGCTCGATATGTGACTCTTGGCATTCACATAGACAGTGTTCGTATTGTGTCTACTGACTGTGCAAATCCTTGACAGTTGTACAATTAATCTGTCTCATGTTGGGACAACACTGAATTGCACTGTGTGCTTTCAGGGATGACAGTCAATGTTAGCGCCGTGACAGGACGGACTTTGTGAATTTGTGCACATCCTAATTTATGTTGCTATGACGTGTCCCCTTTCATCTCACCTAGGAGGCGACCTAATGTGTTTCGTACCTTCACCCTGCTGGCTAACATGGAGGATATCGACATCATCAGGCGATTCCGTCTGGATCGGACAAACCTCCTGGAACTTTGTGCAATATTGGAGCCACACCTGCTTCCACGCAGGACATACCCAACAGCACTCACGGCAACGGCAAAGGTGATGGCATTCCTACATTTCGTGGCTACGGGATCCTTCCAGCAAACTGTGGGCATTGTAGGGGGGATGTCCCAACCAACATTCAGCATGATGCTACGTGATGTCCTGTTGGCTATGATGCAACACAGGGACCAATTCATACATTTCCCCAGGCGGCAGGAGTTGGCGGATGTGAAGGGCGAATTTTATGCACTTGGACACGTTCCTAATGTAGTTGGTGCAATAGATGGCACACATGTTTCCCTGATTCCACCCCAAGCACGGGAGCATATTTACCGAAATAGGAAACATTATCATTCCATCAATGTGCAGGTGGTGTGCCAGGCAGATATGGTCATCTCACACGTTTGTGCAAAGTTTCCAGGATCAGCCCACGATTCACACATAATGCGCAACAGCATTTTACCACAGCTGATGGCCAATCTGGCGCCGGAGCGGGCATGGATTGTGGGTGAGTACAAAGGGTCGAGTCGTGTGCTGTTTGTGTGCCATGCTGTCCTCGGACACATGTCAGACACTCAATCTGTATGTGTCTTTCACACTTAGGTGACTCTGCATATCCCAACGGACCTTGGTTGCTGAGTCCACTTCGCAATCCCAGGACACCAGCTGAAGTGCGCTACAACAATGCCCATGGGAGGACACGTCGGGTCATTGAGCGAACATTTGGACTCCTGAAATCGTGTTTTCGATGCCTCGACAAGACCGGAGGGGCTCTGCAGTACTCACCCGTCAAGGTGTGTCAGATAGTGGTAGCATGCTGCATGCTACACAACCTGGCCGTGCGGAAGGGGATCCCCTTAATCCAGGATGATGATGACCAGCCACAGCCCCCACCTGCGAACACCCAAATGTCAAGTGACGAGGATAGTGGAGAGGAGGAAGGTGTTGGACAGCGTCAGCAGCTCATCAACAACTACTTCACTTGATGGTCAGTGGCAATGTCAAAACTGGCTGTTGTCTGATGATGTTGTGCTTGGTGAATATGTGTATGTGAGCTTTGTGACTACAGCATGTTGCAGAGTCAGTGCAACGTTACGGGTCACTTGTGATGTGTGTTTGCATTCACACAGCTGTGTTGTCATGGAGTTGTCAATGTGTACACCTGTCAATGTGTGTTGGAGGTGTGATACGTACAGTGCTGTACATTGGGTGAACTAAGGACATCATTGACTGTCTCATATCCCGTTGTGCAACAGGACCCACTTGTTTGGGCCGCTCAGCCTGTGTACATTGTGTTGTTGGTGTGTGCCATACTCACCCAGCCTCGGAAGCTGTGTCAGGCACAGCAGCTAGGTATATTGCCATGGTGTTGCCGCTTCCCACATATGCAGTCTGAAATCATCATCATGCCTTTCTAGCTATTAGGGCCTAAATCCCCATGTGCATGCTCATAGCAATGGTTTGTGTCAGTGGCCATTGCTATTGGTAAGGGGACCTGTGTAAGAGTATTGTAGCTGTGCTGTCCCTACTTGTCAGCTGTTCTGTGATTCTATTGCTTTGTCAGTAATTTTAGTTTTGTGTATGTGAAAGTGCCATGTGGTGTGTTGCATTGACATGTGTCCACTTCCATCTGTCCTAGGAGGAGACCAAACATACATCGCCCCTACCAATTGCTGGCAGACATGGAGGATGTGGAGGTTATACGGAAATTCCGTCTGGACCGACCCACCCTGCATCACCTATGTGCAATGTTGGAACCCCACCTTCGTCCTCGCAGGGTGTATCCTACAGCATTCACCCCCACGGCTAAGGTGATGGCTGCACTGCATTTTTACGCAACCGGATCTTTCCAACACACGGTGGGCAGTGGAGGTGGGATGTCCCAGCCCATGTTCAGCATGGTGCTACGGGATGTCCTGTCAGCTATGATGCTGTACAGGAACCGGTACATCCGATTCCCCAGGTCTCGTGATTTGGCGGCAGTGAAGGGTGCTTTCTATGCCCTTGGACGCATCCCCCACGTTGTTGGTGCAATTGATTGCACCCATGTTGGCCTTGTTGCACCACAGGCCATGGAGCACATCTATAGGAACCGGAAACATTTCCACTCCCTGAATGTGCAAGTGGTGTGCCTGGCGGACATGATTATCACACACGTGTGTGCGAAGTTTCCCGGATCCGCCCATGACTCGCACATCATGCGCCACAGCATCCTCCCACGAATGATGGCCAATCTTCAACCGGACCGTGCATGGATTGTTGGTGAGTATGCATACTCGTGTAGCGTGCTGAGTGTGACATGCTGTCTTGTATCCTGTTGGAATTGCAACGATTCACTGTGTTTCTCACACCCAGGTGACTCTGCATATCCTAACGGGCCTTGGCTGCTGAGCCCACTACGTAATCCTAGGACACCAGCTGATGTCAGATACAATGAGGCACATGGGAGGACCAGACGTGTGGTGGAGCGGACTTTTGGACTCCTGAAGTCCAGATTCAGATGCCTGGACCGCACCGGGGTGCACTAGCATACTCCCCACAGAAGGTGTGCCAGATAGTTGTGGCATGCTGCATGCTGCACAATCTCGCGATTCGCAGGCAGATCCCCCTGATAGTGGATGACGGTGATCAGCCAGGGCCCCCGCCTGCAGACCAAGCCGTGTCCAGTGACGAGGACAGTGGAGAGGAGGAAGCAGTGAATGAGCGACAGCAGCTCATCGCCCGCTACTTCACTTGACGGTGAGTGACCATGTACGACGGCTGATGTTGCTGTAGTTGTGTAGGTGTATGTGTGCATTGTCACGGCGGCCTATCATTCACTGAGTGCTGTGTGGCATAGGTCCATGTCCAGGGTAGTATGCCACTGACAGTGGCTGTAGCATTGTGCCCTGTTGCTCTGTGAGATGTGTGTACATTGCTTAAACTTGATGACAAGTACTGTGTGATGAGTGTGTGACACACACATTCAATGGACTCTTGTTCTGTTTTTCACCCCTAGGTCCCTACAGACTCTCCTGGCCTATCGACATACCACACTCCAGATGCATTTCTGTTCATGGTGACGGTTGCACATCCTTGATTAAACACAGAGCAGATAAAACAGAATGTGATCCAGGTGTATTTATTTTAAGCGGTGACATGTGATTGTGGGCAAGGTGATCACAAAAGTGGTGCATGCTGGAACAATGAGTTGAGGGACATGTCCACGTGATGGTCAAGGTGTACCCATGTTGTTCTGGGTCCACAGTCCGACAGACACATGCCATTCACATGGCAGTGTGGGGTAGGATAGTAGTCCAAGTGAATGCAGTAGATGGCCACCATGGCTGGCTGACTCACTGGCGTTTGGAGCGTGCGAAGTCATCTCTGGACACCTGTTTCCTCTTCGGACGACCCCTTCCACGTTTGAGAGGGGGGGGGTTGTGTTTGTGGGCTGCTGGTGGTGGCTGAGGATTGCCCACTCGCTGTGGACGCAGGGGAACTGGATGTTGCACGACCCTGCGCCCCAGCAGGTGGGGGCGGAGGTGGTGTGGTTGGCCTTGATTGGGCCCTCACTGCCACCACTAGCTGGCCCATGAGGTCGACAAGTTTGCCCATACGGGTCACGAATTGGCCCATATGGGCGTTCATGGACCTCAACACCCCAAGGACTTCCCGCGTATCGGCAGCTGACCGGGCCCATTGTCCCTGGGCCTCTTCATAGGCCCCAAGGACTCTGGCGATTTGCGGCAGGGCTTGGCTCCCAGGCTCTGATGGCGTTGGCCTGACCCTGCTCCTCCCACCTGAACTGCTGCCACCGACCTGCCCACTCGCCACAGTGGTCACCCGGGGCCTCGTTGTGGCTCCCAGGGTCGGAATCGACATGCGTACAACCCCTTGCGCAGGGTGAGTGGTCAGGGAGGCCCTGGTGGTGGTGGTGGTGGTTGCGGCGGTGGTGGTGGCCGCAATGACCGTGGCAGCAGGGGCCTGGGACTGGTCACCAGCCCTGGGAGATGGGTTGGTGGGTAGGAGGGATCCTGGGGAGCGGTTGCGCCCTGCCACACCAGATGTGCCTGGTCGGGAGTCCTCGTCCGAAGAGGTGTCCAGGTCTACCACATCCATGAGTCCGGGTGGAGGGCTTGTGGACTGGCTGTGATGGCTGCTGTCTCCCTCTCCAGCATCATGCTGTTCGTCACCTGTGGGGCGGAGACGAAAGGTTATTGTGTTGCACCTTGCAAGGTTTGTGTTCGATGTCTGACATTCACAGTTTGTGCACAGTTGTGCACTGATTTCCCAGATGTGTGTGTATGGCTCTACAATGTGTGTGCGTGATCAAGGCAATGGAATAGTGTGATGGGTGCATATGGCATGGGACGGATTTGGAATGCCAATCGGTGTGTGTTGCAGTACCCCTACATTTTGTGGCTTTGGTGGAAACGGGGTACAGCCCCATGAACGCTTTTGAGATGAAATATGGTTTTGTGGTACATACTGTGACATATGGGTGCAGAAGGGGACATGTGTTTTGGCCACACGACACTGCAGAGACAAAGGTGTGTGTATGTCTGACATACCCAGCATATCTGCTCACTGTTATCATTTGGGGACATTACACTGAAAGCATTGTAGTGAGTGAGTAATGGTTGTGTGCCACACACCGTATTGCAGATGGGACAATTCCTTGGTGTGCGTGCTACCCTCAGCCATGTGCAGCAATGCAGTGCTCTTGGGGTGTTGACTATATTAGGTATGTTGTAAATCACAGTGTGACGTGCGCTTCAGACACTGCAGACACATGTTTGGTCATCGGCAGGGATCTTTGCTGAACTACTGTATATGGGACAACTGTTTAGATGATATACCTTTCATGACACTGGGGCTGAAAGATGAGATGGATGATATTTTGAATGTGCATTGTGTAGCTGTGTGGTTCTTGGGTCCAGTGGTGTATGTGACATTACTGGGGTCCCACTCTGTTACATTGAGACAAGATAGACTTACATGGGTGATGTTGTACAATGTCAACGGAACAAGCAGACACGACTACATGGACAAGACTTCGATGGTGTTGCTGATGTGTGTGATGACTGGCACAGTGCACGCCATGTGGGTCAGTACTCCAGTGAGACTTATGCATGCAGACGTGACTCCTTACGTGTTACTGTATTTGAGAAGGCTCATGTGGGCTATGACTCTGTAATTCATGTCCGTGTGCACATTAGTCACATGGTTATGACAGGGAGCAGTGCTACTGTTCCTCTGCTACGTGACATGTCCCAAATGTTAGTCGTAGTACAGTCCTCATGCCTACAGACACCCCGCCCTGTACAGTAGTCTACCTACTTGTTGGTTTGGAGGGAGCAATGCAATGGCTATCACATGGTTATGAGAGGGAGGGGTGCTCCATCTTGCTGGTCTGTGGGAGTGGGGGCCGTGTTGTGAGTTGTGGTGATGGCTTACCACCCACAGACACCCCTCCATGTAGGGATACATATCTACCTGTCGGGTGAAGGTGTGCACTGCAATGGCTGACACATGGGTATGGGGAGTGCTCCATCTTGCTGCGCTGTAGGACTAGGGACCTGGTGGGGGTTGTACTTCTGCAGTCCCCCCTCCGATACACGGACTTTGTGGTAAGGCTACTTACCTGTTACATGTTGGTTAGTGCAGCTATGGCTGACACATGGGTGTGGGTGTGGGGAGTGCTCCTTCCGGCACATCTGGGATACAAGGGGACCTGGTGGGAGTTGTGGTGCTGGCTGACTGTACACATGCCCCCATGGTTTTGTTTGTTGGTACCTTTGGGCTGAGTGTGTGGGAGTGTCTGTTGCATGTGTGAGAGATGTCTTGTGTATTGTATACTGGACATGGGGGTGTTTGGCCCTCGGAGCTATGGCATTCTGGTAGTGCATGACAGTACATAGCGGTGTGCTGGTATACATTTGTTTGTACTTACCAGCCTCCACTCCCCCTGATATTCCGGTGAGACTCTCCGGATGTAGAGTGCCTCGCACCTTCTCCTCCCACGCCTTGAAGGTCTTGAATAGCGCTGGATTTCCGCCGCCAGTCCTGTCAGCCAGCTCACGATTCTTGGCCTCCTTCTTCCTGACCACGCTTTTCAGGTCATGCCACCTCTTTGTAATTTCACCCCGGTTGCGTGGCACGTTCCCAACTGCATTCACCTGGTCTACGATCCTGCTCCACATTCTGTTTCTGGTGGCTACTGGTGTCTGTTGGACCTGGTTCCCATAGATTTGTGGGTGCACCTTGATGATCTCGTCGACCATGACCGTCAACTCAGTGGCAGTGTACTTAGGCATTCTTTGTGGTGCCATGGTGTGTGGTTTGGTATTTGTGGTGCTGGTGTGGTGGGCGTGTGGTGTGTGGTGTGTGATGTGCAGGGTGTTCGTGGTGCCTTTGTTTCAGTGGTGATGGTGGTGGTGTTAATGGTGATGAGTGTGATGTGTGCGTGCGTGTGGTGTGCTGCTTTCCTTTGTGGCTCTCTGGGTTCTCTGATGGCGTCTTCGCTTTGTAGTAGTGCAAGGGATTGTGGTCTGTGAAGGGGCTGCTTTTGTACTTACCTATGTGGGTGTGTCATGATGGGCTGTCGTTTTCAGGTGTGTTGTGTCTGGTGTACTGGGATTTGTAGTTTTTTAGTTTTGCCAGTGTCTTTGGGATGTGTTCTGTGTTTGGGTATTTTGGCGTAGTTTTCTGTGTGGACTTGTTGGCCATGTTATGTGTATTTCTTTGTTCCGCCAATGATTTCTGTGCATGGACGTGGCCGCCAGGCCTTCCGCCGTGTCAGTTATTCATCACTGTTGTTAACCGTGGAGGGCGGGGAATATGTGGATTTTCCGCGCTCATGTCGGGGAGATCATAATTTCACGGTCGTTGTCTCGGTTGGCAGAGCGGGCGGATTTGGGTTTTCGGGCGGGATTGCGTCCATGGCGGACGGATGATCTTCTACTCTGACATGGACGGGCGGAATTTTGGGTGTTTTTACCGCCGCGGGCGGAGGTTGCTTCGCGACTTCATAATTGCTCGGTCAGTATTCCCATGGGGCAGGCGGGCGGTTTTCTCAGGCTATAGTGGATGGCGGATTTTTTAACGCCGGTTATCGTAATGGGCCCCTTTATCTTTTTGATTAAATATTTTTTTTAAATACATTTTTTAAAATAATTTTATCATTTTTATTTTAAAAAATGAAATATTTAATATTTTTCATTAATAATATACCATTTTCTAACTTCTTAAAATGTATTTATTAATAATAAACACTTCAATATAAATCTTATAAAATTAAAAATTGTCACTATAAACAAATATTAATTTAGAAATATTTTTAAATGTTTTTAATATTTTTTATTATTTGTAAATATTGAAAGAAAATCTATGAAATACTAACCAACCTTATAGCCTATAAACACAACTCCAAAATGCCAAAACAAATCTTTATAAATACAAAAAAATATTGCCAAATTGAATATATAAACCTCGATTTTTAGTTACATTTATTTCAATAATTTTAAAACACTAACCACCCTTATCCCCTATAAACCCAACATCCTGCTCCAAAAACCACATTTTTAAAATTTCAAAATAGAATGTTTAAATTTTAATTTTTAAATTCCATAAAAATTTAATTCAATTATTTTTAAAACACTCCCTCCCTTATTCCCTATAAACCCAACATCCCATTCCTAAAACAATATTTTCTAAATTCAAAATTATATTTTCAAAATTTTAATTTTAAATTTCGAATTTATTATAAATTAAAATCAATTATTTTAAAATACTCCCCACCCTTATCCCCTATAAACCCAACATCCCGCTCCTACAATTTGTTTTTCTAAATTAGAAATTACATTTTCTAAATTATTATTTTAAATTTAGAATATATTATAAATTAAAATCAATTATTTTAAAACACTCCCCACCCTTATCCCCTATAAACCCAACATCCAGCTCCAACATTTTTTTTCTATATTCGAAATTATATTTTCTAAATTATAATTTTAAATTTTGAATTTATTATAAATTAAAATCAATTATTTTAAAACACTCCCCACCCTTATCCCCTATAAACCCAACATTCCGCTCCTAAAAATTATTATACACATTTTATTTTTCATAACATTAACTAACTATTATTATACTCCAAACAAACTCTAAATAATAGAAAATATATTACAATAACGATATTTTAACATAACATTTTTACAGTCGATATTACAAACTTCGATATTTTTAACAATACTTAAAATCGATATTTTTAGCATCGATATACATAACATCAATATTTAATACTATCGATATACTAAACTCGATATTTAGGTATATCGATATTAAAAGTTTGATATAATGTCTACTTACCTCCACACACGTCAGCAGTGGGTGCATTACTCTACTGAGCTACCTGAGCGCATATGCAACATATGATTATGTAATTGAGTCCTATTTGGTTGCCTATGTGGCGACCCTGAAAATCTGGAATGGCAGTGGCACTCGTGGAACATGCACAGTGGCTGTCAAAATGTTTATACAAGGCCTCTCTTAGTATATATGACCTGTTTACAGGTGTCAAACAGCACACACAGCTCACACCTGACCTATTGACCTATTCTACAGGTCAAACAGCACACACAGCTAACACCTGGCCTATTGACCTATTCTACAGGTGGCAAACAGCACACACAGCTCACACCTGGTCTATTGACCTATTCTACAGGTGGCAAACAGCACACACAGCTCACACCTGGCCTATTGACCTATTCTACAGGTGGCAAACAGCACACACAGCTCACACCTGACCTATTGACCTATTCTACAGGTGTCAAACAGCACACACAGCTCACACCTGACCTATTGACCTATTCTACAGGTGTCGAAGAACAGCACACACAGTTCACACAAACAACTATCCCTGGTACCAACACTGATAGCATCCACTTCAAAATCACCACACAACTGCATGTTCACTACAATGCTGAAGAACTTTATAAATCCAACACGGTATGGTAAGCAAGCATTGGCAAAGACAATAGTTCTGGCCTTGGCATGTTGGTGCAATGGTTATTTGTTTTATATTTTACTGCAAACATATGTGGAAAAAAAGAAAAAAGAAAACATGATGTTACCTAAGCATGGTGACCATATGCTTGCAATAAAAAAAATGTGGAAAGAAAAGGTACTATTGGAATTCAATCACTGTATTCTGATTTATTAATCCCATAGGTCTCTTGGCGCAAGAGCTGAGGAGAATTCAAACTGAGAGAATCAGGTTCAGGAAACAGGCCAGTTTTAAGAGCCTTCCTACACTCAGATGATCTGGTATATCTTGCAGATGTTTTATAATGTGTCCAGGTCACAGTGGCCTGAATCAGGAAAGCCCAAGCCAGATTTATGAAAGTGAGGCTATGTAGGCGCAAGGAAGAAGAATGAAGTAATCTAGCTGGATTAGGTTTTAGCACTCTTTTGGTGATGAACGTTCCCCTAAAGGACTGAATGGACATTACAAAGCATCTTAAAGTGATGCGTTGACAAACAGGCAGCCCATATTAGGGCTTTCAGATAGGCTTAGCATGACTGTAGTGTAGGGTACCAATAACCAAGCCGCTGCCTGGTTTTGAACAGTTTGAAGTCTAGTTAAAAGTGAGTTTTGATGCCAAGGTAAAGACTAACAACCATAACCTCAGTGTTGGACTTGGCCCTTTTTGGCCGGTTCACCCCTAAACTTTTTGCCTTGTGTGTCAGTAGTTTTAAGTCTCTGGGCACTTTAGCACTGTGGGCCAGTGTAAAGTGCGTGCGCACTGAGTGCGTGTGGTGAGATTGTCCTGCCCTCCCATAGGAATGCATGGGGGATATGTGTGTCCATGGTAATTCCTGGTATGAGGGGAGTGCAGGGTCGAGTTTAGTATGTGCGAACTCGTGAGAATAAATGCTGCGCAATGGTGTGCGCAGATTTATTATAACTAGTGTAGAAATGCCACTTCTAGAAGTTGGCATTTCTGTGTGCTCTGTGTCTGCCTGCCTGATGTGAATTGCATGTCTGGCTTTGTGAGTGACAGGGGCTGGGAGGTGTGTGTGGCTCCTGGAGGGGCAGGGTGAGTCAGCGCAGTGGTGAATAGAGAGATCTGCATCTAGATGGGAGGGAGGAGTTGCACCTGGGACCTGAATAGGGCTGTGCCTTCCCTCCACAATGCTGGCTCCACCCCCTGTGGTGCGTCTGATGTCCCTAGCCTGTCCTGTGAAAGGAGAGAGGAGCTGAGCAAAACAAAGTGCTCCAAAGCTCCCCCAAACCAGTTGCGTCTGGTTTTTCCCCAGCCCTGCACCTTTACACAAAGGGAAAAGGGTGTATAAAAGAAGGGGCTGTGACCCCATGTAAATGTTCTGTGTTCGGTTCTTGGTTCTTGTTCCTGGACTCGAATCTGCCAGGGGCGTGCTGCTGCTGGGGCCCAGGGGGGGCTGCCAGGAGGGCTTGCCTCCCTGGGCCCTGCCTTGCCCCTGGACCTTGAAGACCTCTTTGCTGGGAGCTTCCTTTGCTCCATCTCTTTGCCTGAAAGGACTTTTGGTAATTCTAGCGCCTCGTGTGCGCTTTCATTGAAATTTCCCCAAAGAGAGGAAGAGCGTGGGCTACGCAGCACTGTGCTGCCCGTCCTTTTGGGGGGAATCCCGACGTGAGGGATTCCCCCGTGATGCTGCTGGAAGCAGGAGCCCACCCCGTGTTGGGAATTGTTTGCGGGTGCCCACCCCGCTTATGAGTGATTTCACGTTGGAGAGCGGGTGCCCACCCCGCGTTTCACCGCAGCAGTCCGAGCGAGCCACCGCGACCAGGAAGCCAGGCGAGGTGCCTGACGCTGGGCGGGGCCGAGAGAAGGAGGCTGCCGCGACCGCCAATGGTAGCGTGGCCGAAGGAGGAGGCGACCCGGAAGTGCAGGGGGCTCCCGAGAGCTGAGGGAAGCCCCGCACACGCCAGAGGAGAAGCCCGGAGCCTCGCAGGCTCCATGTGCAAGTCCCGGGTCCCAGGAGGGGGCCCGGGTGAAGGAGAGAGGTGCCGGAATTGCGGACCCGACCGGGGCTCCCGTGAGCTGTTGGGAGCCCCGGCGAAGAAAGGAGGACGGGAGCCTACCCTGCCTCCACGGGCACCGCTAAAGAGTCCCGAGTCCCAGGAGGGGGCCCGGGTGAAGAGAAAAAGGCGGCAGAGGCCGCCGATGGCAGCGCGGGGCTCCCAGGAGCGAAGGGAAGCCCTGCGCCGCGAGAGAAGTGCTGCCGCTCCCACCTGCAAGGGGAGGAGACCCAGAGCGACGACCGGAGGAGTCCTGCCCGCAGCTGGTGAGTGGGGCTCCGTGATGGTTCTTGGTGTCAGTGCCGATGAGAGGCACAGAGTCAGAGCGGCCCGTCTGGCAGCGGGCCGCTCCAGCGCTTGGGGGCAGTTGTTACTATGAATAAGAGGGCCCCGTGTCTATGGGGGCATATCGAGGCACATTGTCGGTGCCTGGGCGGGCCCGCCCGAGAGCGGGCCGCCCCAACGATGGTGGCACATGTTGTAGTGCTACAGGGGGTCCAGAGGGCACAGAGGTGCCTGGCCCCCCTCCTTTATGCAAAATGCCACGAACTGGGCACAATTGAGAGAGAGTCCCTGAGAGGGACCAGAGGCACAGTGAGTGCCAGTGAGTTTCCCAGCTGCCCAGCAATTAGTGGGCAGCTGCTACGTTTAGTTTTGCGCAGTGGCGCCCGTGGATTTCACTGCCTAGGCAGCAGCCCTGACATTTGAGCCCTCCAAGAAGGCCAGTTGGCCAGGGGGACTATGAGGTTAATAGGGCGCCAGGCCCTAATCTGATCTATGTGCTGATGTGATTTTGGGTGCTAGGAAATGTAATCATGTAGTATGATTTACACACCCTGTACTATACCTCTAATGTACTGTTATGATTATGAGGTTTTGCATAATGTGTTTATGCTTGTGATTTTATTATTACCTAATGCGTTTAGGTTGTGAGTTATTCTCTACCGTGCTTTACGCCCCTAATGTGAGTTATACTTAGGAGGTTAGGGTCTAATGGGTTTAGACTTATGAGAGGATTGCATAATGTATTTATGCTGGTGAGGTTGGCGCAGAATGTAATTCGCGCCTGATGTGATACTGTGCATAATGTAGTTTATGTTACAGGCTGATGCTAAGTACAGTGGTTACCAGTGATTACTGGTTGTACGTTCATGATGTGTTCTACATTTATTATAAGTACTACCTATACTAAGTTCGCTTTGTGCTGGTTCTGACAGTGGTCCAGTTGGCCCTGTCAGTTGTAAATAATTCCCTTGTAAATATGACCCCGTGCCAGGTGGCACGATGTATATTATGTGAGTACTATTCTAATGTGTTTTATGATAATACAAAGGCTATTTTTATATATAACCTTGTGTGGAGTTCCTTTTTGTGGTGTGCCTAGTATGTTGTTGCTGTGGGTGTGTTGCGCAAACGCTTTACACATTGCCTCCGGGATAAGCCTGACTGCTTGTGCCAAGCTACCAAGGGGGTGAGCAGGGGTTATCTTTGGCGTGTAACTCCCTTGCCCTGACTAGAGTGGTGGTCTCTGCCTGGCTTTGGCGCAAGCCTTAGCCAACCAGAGATCCCATTTCTAACATTGGTTGTCAGCGGTGGGATTCTGGACTTGCGTTTGCGCAGCACCACAGCGACAACTGGCTGCATTACAAAACTCTGCATTTTAGATAGTCACATGGAAAGGGATTATTGTTTCTGAGTTTGTTTTAAGAGTCATTTCTTTGAAATGTGTTTTATTGCACTATGAGTTGAGTGTACTGCCAAGGACAGAAACCAGAGAATCTGGAGGAGTGACTGCCCTTGTGCAGACTGCTATTGGGTTGGCCTAAAGCTGGAGGAGGGACTGCCCTTGAGCCATTGTGCTGGTTCTTGGGTTGGCCTGCAGCTGAGGGAGGGACTGCCCCTGTGCTGTCTGCTAGTTCTTGGGTTGGCCTACAGTGGGGACTTAATTGGTATGGAGTCACTAGCTCGGGAGGGTAGATTATCCCCTAAGTGCAGTGTGAGTTTTCTGGATTCACCAGTAAGGGTGAGATCCAGTGGTGGCAGCGAAGTGTGTGTCCAGTGCATGAAGTCCCCGTCCCGTTCCCAGTGTATGGTACCTGGTGCTCAGTAAGAGGGGTGCAGGTTGAGATTCAGGGACAGTAAGGAACTGTCTCACCGGTCTGGGGGTGTGTGTGGATGAGTGATGTGCTGCTGGACGCTGGAGTGAGTTCTCTGAAATAAGGAGCTTGCATGGGGGAGTGACCCTAGAGGAATGGTGCAGGTATCTCCCAACCCGTGTGGTGGAGATGGTTCAGAGGAACACAACTAGGAACCGTTATAGTGAGGAGGTTGCAAGGCCTCACATCATGTCCTGCGAGGAAGGTGTGAGACTGGGCCGTATTCCGAGCCTCAATCTCAAGTCTCCGGTACTGGATGGTTCTTAGAAGGAACACCAGGAAAGGAACCTAGTCTGTCCTGTTGGACTGTTCCGTGGGGGGGATCTCCCCGTGGTAGGTGAGCTGGAAGTGGTTCCAATAAGAGTGGCTCGAGTATCTTCCAGTCCTGTGTGGTGGAAGAGGTTCAGTGTAGCCCAGCTAGGTCCCAGTGTAGCGGGAGGGGTGTAGGGGCCCACGTCCTGTCTCAGAGGAGAAGGAGTGAGTGTGCCCGAAACCCAGTTCCAGGGCCTGGATGGTTTCTTCAGGGAACACCAGGTTGGGGGGCCTAGGCAGTACTTGTAGGCCATTTGAGGAGGATCTTCTAGTCTCTAGAGGACGTGGAGCATCTGTAACCAGAGCTCCAGCAGTCCTGGTGCTAGGCAGCACCGCTCCTAAGTGGAGGGTGCAGAAGTCCTGATTGAGGGGTGAGAGGGGGAGAGGTTCCCCAGTGGAAAAACCAGTGGGTCCAGAGGGGCCATGGGGACACCACTTCTGCCCTGGGTTTGTGCCCGGCAGACTGTCACACGACACATTAGTTATGTGTCACCCTCGGGGGGCATGCGTGCTCCCCGTGAAGTCCTGGTTCGCCGGGCATCTGACCAAAGGGTAGCGTCCCTGGGTTGGGGAGCCAGGTTCAGGTGTTTGCCTGACCTGGACGGCAGGGCGACTGTAATCAGTGTCCTGGCCGGTTTGCCTTTTAGGGGGTACCACTCCAGTTGGGAGGGTATCGGACTCTGGAAGGGGGTGCAGAGGGAGGAGTCCTCGCCTCTGACCCCGGTGCAGCCGGTGAATTTATTTCCCAGGTGGTAGACCAGTGATGGAGAGAGGTCCTGAACTGGTGGGAGAGTTGTGTTCTGGAGGGTGCTTCCCCTGGGAGGGTGCGGAACCCCAGAAGTAGAGGTAGGGTGAGGAGTCGCTTCGCCCGTGACCTCTGGTCAGCCTGAGGGTGCGGACCCTCGGTTGAAGGATCAGTGGTAGTTTGGAACTACACTGAGAGGGAGAGTGGAGAATGGCTATTGGATGCCAGGGGTTACTGTCCCCCACTCTGTGGATTGGCAAGGACCAGTGGCCTAGGGCCTGGTCCTGGCCGTGGACAACTAAGGAGTACCGGTGGGGTAGCCTAGTTGGTCCGGAGTTTTTTTCTTAGTTGGATTCCATGGGTTCCAAGTGGCGTAGAACCGGAGGGTGTCCCTGCAGTGCGGGCCCGCGTCCGTGTTCTATCGCCCCAAGCAGGGAAGCCCATCACGGTGGTGATTGGTCTACCCTGCGTTTTGGCTGGAAGGGGTTGTGTTGGACTTGGCCCTTTTGGCCGGTTCACCCCTAAACTTTTTGCCTTGTGTGTCAGTAGTTTTAAGTCTCTGGGCACTTTAGCACTGTGGGCCAGTGTAAAGTGCGTGCGCACTGAGTGCGTGTGGTGAGATTGTCCTGCCCTCCCATAGGAATGCATGGGGGATATGTGTGTCCATGGTAATTCCTGGTATGAGGGGAGTGCAGGGTCGAGTTTAGTATGTGCGAACTCGTGAGAATAAATGCTGCGCAATGGTGTGCGCAGATTTATTATAACTAGTGTAGAAATGCCACTTCTAGAAGTTGGCATTTCTGTCTGCTCTGTGTCTGCCTGCCTGATGTGAATTGCATGTCTGGCTTTGTGAGTGACAGGGGCTGGGAGGTGTGTGTGGCTCCTGGAGGGGCAGGGTGAGTCAGCGCAGTGGTGAATAGAGAGATCTGCATCTAGATGGGAGGGAGGAGTTGCACCTGGGACCTGAATAAGGCTGTTCCTTCCCTCCACAATGCTGGCTCCACCCCCTGTGGTGCGTCTGATGTCCCTAGCCTGTCCTGTGAAAGGAGAGAGGAGCTGAGCAAAACAAAGTGCTCCAAAGCTCCCCCAAACCAGTTGCGTCTGGTTTTCCCCAGCCCTGCACCTTTACACAAAGGGAAAAGGGTGTATAAAAGAAGGGGCTGTGACCCCATGTAAATGTTCTGTGTTCAGTTCTTGGTTCTTGTTCCTGGACTCGAATCTGCCAGGGGCGTGCTGCTGCTGGGGCCCAGGGGGGGCTGCCAGGAGGGCTTGCCTCCCTGGGCCCTGCCTTGCCCCTGGACCTTGAAGACCTCTTTGCTGGGAGCTTCCTTTGCTCCATCTCTTTGCCTGAAAGGACTTTTGGTAATTCTAGCGCCTCGTGTGCTCTTTCTTTGAAATTTCCCCAAAGAGAGGAAGAGCGTGGGCTACGCAGCACTGTGCTGCCCGTCCTTTTGGGGGGAATCCCGACGTGAGGGATTCCCCCGTGATGCTGCTGGAAGCAGGAGCCCACCCCATGTTGGGAATTGTTTGCGGGTGCCCACCCCGCTTATGAGTGATTTCACGTTGGAGAGCGGGTGCCCACCCCGCGTTTCACCGCCGCAGTCCGAGCGAGCCACCGCGACCAGGAAGCCAGGCGAGGTGCCTAACGCTGGGCGGGGCCGAGAGGAGGAGGCTGCCGCGACCGCCAATGGTTGCGCGGCCGAAGGAGGAGGCGACCCGGAAGTGCAGGGGGCTCCCGAGAGCTGAGGGAAGCCCCGCACACACCAGAGGAGAAGCCCGGAGCCTCGCAGGCTCCATGTGCAAGTCCCGGGTCCCAGGAGGGGGCCCGGGTGAAGGAGAGAGGTGCCGGAATTGCGGACCCGACCGGGGCTCCCGTGAGCTGTTGGGAGCTTCGGCGAAGAAAGGAGGACGGGAGCCTACCCCGCCTCCACGGGCACCGCTAAAGAGTCCCGGGTCCCAGGAGGGGGCCCGGGTGAAGAGAAAAAGGCGGCAGAGGCCGCCGATGGCAGCGCGGGGCTCCCAGGAGCGAAGGGAAGCCCCGCGAGAGAAGTGCTGCCGCTCCCACCTGCAAGGGGAGGAGACCCAGAGCGACGACCGGAGGAGTCCTGCCCGCAGCTGGTGAGTGGGGCTCCGTGATGGTTCTTGGTGTCAGTGCCGATGAGAGGCACAGAGTCAGAGCGGCCCCGTCTGGCAGCGGGCCGCTCCAGCGCTTGGGGGCAGTTGTTACTATGAATAAGAGGGCCCCGTGTCTATGGGGGCATATCGAGGCACATTGTCGGTGCCTGGGCGGGCCCGCCCGAGAGCAGGCCGCCCCAACGATGGTGGCACATGTTGTAGTGCTACAGGGGGTCCAGAGGGCACAGAGGTGCCGGGCCCCCCTCATTTATGCAAAGTGCCACGAACTGGGCACAATTGAGAGAGAGTCCCTGAGAGGGACCAGAGGCACAGTGAGTGCCAGTGAGTTTCCCAGCTGCCCAGCAATTAGTGGGCAGCTGCTACGTTTAGTTTTGCGCAGTGGCGCCCGTGGATTTCGCTGCCTAGGCAGCAGCCCTGACATTGTGGACATAGGGCATTTGAGCCCTCCAAGAAGGCCAGTTGGCCAGGGGGACTATGAGGTTAATAGGGCGCCAGGCCCTAATCTGATCTATGTGCTGATGTGATTTTGGGTGCTAGGAAATGTAATCATGTAGTATGATTTATGCACCCTGTACTATACCTCTAATGTACTGTTATGATTATGAGGTTTTGCATAATGTGTTTATGCTTGAGATTTTATTATTACCTAATGCGTTTAGGTTGTGAGTTATTCTCTACCGTGCTTTACGCCCCTAATGTGAGTTATACTTAGGAGGTTAGGGTCTAATGGGTTTAGACTTATGAGAGGATTGCATAATGTATTTATGCTGGTGAGGTTAGCGCAGAATGTAATTCGCGCCTGATGTGATACTGTGCATAATGTAGTTTATGTTACAGGCTGATGCTAAGTACAGTGGTTACCAGTGATTACTGGTTGTACGTTCATGATGTGTTCTACATTTATTATAAGTACTACCTATACTAAGTTACGCTTTGTGCTGGTTCTGACAGTGGTCCAGTTGGCCCTGTCAGGTGTAAATAATTCCCTTGTAAATATGACCCCGTGCCAGGTGGCACGATGTATATTATGTGAGTACTATTCTAATGTGTTTTATGATAATACAAAGGCTATTTTTATATATAACCTTGTGTGGAGTTCCTTTTTGTGGTGTGCCTAGTATGTTGTTGCTGTGGGTGTGTTGCGCAAACGCTTTACACATTGCCTCCGGGATAAGCCTGACTGCTCGTGCCAAGCTACCAAGGGGGTGAGCAGGGGTTATCTTTGGCGTGTAACTCCCATGCCCTGACTAGAGTGGTGGTCTCTGCCTGGCTTTGGCGCAAGCCTTAGCCAACCAGAGATCCCATTTCTAACATTGGTTGTCAGCGGTGGGGATTAGGACTTGCGTTTGCGCAGCACCACAGCGACAACTGGCTGCATTACAAAACTCTGCATTTTAGATAGTCACATGGAAAGGGATTATTGTTTCTGAGTTTGTTTTAAGAGTCATTTCTTTGAAATGTGTTTTATTGCACTATGAGTTGAGTGTACTGCCAAGGACAGAAACCAGAGAATCTGGAGGAGTGACTGCCCTTGTGCAGACTGCTATTGGGTTGGCCTAAAGCTGGAGGAGGGACTGCCCTTGAGCCATTGTGCTGGTTCTTGGGTTGGCCTGCAGCTGAGGGAGGGACTGCCCCTGTGCTGTCTGCTAGTTCTTGGGTTGGCCTACAGTGGGGACTTAATTGGTATGGAGTCACTAGCTCGGGAGGGTAGATTATCCCCTAAGTGCAGTGTGAGTTTTCTGGATTCACCAGTAAGGGTGGGATCCAGTGGTGGCAGCGAAGTGTGTGTCCAGTGCATGAAGTCCCCGTCCCGTACCCAGGGTATGGTACCTGGTGCTCAGTAAGAGGGGTGAAGGTTGAGATTCAGGGACAGTAAGGAACTGTCTCACCGGTCTGGTGGGGGTGTGTGTGGATGAGTGATGTGCTGCTGGACGCTGGAGTGAGTTCTCTGAAATAAGGAGCTTGCATGGGGGAGTGACCCTAGAGGAATGGTGCAGGTATCTCCCAACCCGTGTGGTGGACATGGTTCAGAGGAACACAACTAGGAACCGTAATAGTGAGGAGGTTGCAAGGCCTCACATCATGTCCTGCGAGGAAGGTGTGAGACTGGGCCGTATTCCGAGCCTCAATCTCAAGTCTCCGGTACTGGATGGTTCTTAGAAGGAACACCAGGAAAGGAACCTAGTCTGTCCTGTTGGACTGTTCTGTGGGGGGGATCTCCCAGTGGTAGGTGAGCTGGAAGTGGTTCCAATAAGAGTGGCTCGAGTATCTTCCAGTCCTGTGTGGTGGAAGAGGTTCAGTGTAGCCCAGCTAGGTCCCAGTGTAGCGGGAGGGGTGTAGGGGCCCACGTCCTGTCTCAGAGGAGAAGGAGTGAGTGTGCCCGAAACCCAGTCCCAGGGCCTGGATGGTTTCTTCAGGGAACACCAGGTTGGGGGGCCTAGGCTGTACTTGTAGGCCATTTGAGGAGGATCTTCTAGTCTCTAGAGGACGTGGAGCGTCTGTAACCAGAGCTCCAGCAGTCCTGGTGCTAGGCAGCACCGCTCCTAAGTGGAGGGTGCAGAAGTCCTGATTGAGGGGTGAGAGGGGAGAGGTTCCCCAGTGGAAAAACCAGTGGGTGCAGAGGGGCCATGGGGACACCACTTCTGCCCTGGGTTTGTGCCCGGCAGACTGTCACACGACACATTAGTTATGTGTCACCCTCGGGGGGCATGCGTGCTCCCGTGAAGTCCTGGTTCGCCGGGCATCTGACCAAAGGGTAGCGTCCCTGGTTTGGGGAGCCAGGTTCAGGTGTTTGCCTGACCTGGACGGCAGGGCGACTGTAATCAGTGTCCTGGCCGGTTTGCCTTTTAGGGGTACCACTCCAGTTAGGAGGGTATCGGACTCTGGAAGGGGTGCAGAGGGAGGGAGTCCTCGCCTCTGACCCCGGTGCAGCCGGTGAATTTATTTCCCAGGTGGTAGACCAGTGATGGAGAGAGGTCCTGAACTGGTGGGAGAGTTGTGTTCTGGAGGGTGCTTCCCCTGGGAGGGTGCGGAACCCCAGAAGTAGAGGTAGGGTGAGGAGACGCTTCGCCCGTGACCTCTGGTCAGCCTGAGGGTGTGGACCCTCGGTTGAAGGATCAGTGGTAGTTTGGAACTACACTGAGAGGGAGAGTGGAGAATGGCTATTGGATGCCAGGGGTTACTGCCCCCCACTCTGTGGATTGGCAAGGACCAGTGGCCTAGGGCCTGGTCCTGGCCGTGGACAACTAAGGAGTACCGGTGGGGTAGCCTAGTTGGTCCGGAGTTTTTTCTTAGTTGGATTCCATGGGTTCCAAGTGGCGTAGAACCGGAGGGTGTCCCTGCAGTGCGGGCCCACGTCCGTGTTCTATCGCCCCAAGCAGGGAAGCCCATCACGGTGGTGATTGGTCTGCCCTGCGTTTTGGCTGGAAGGGGTTGTGTTGGACTTGGCCCTTTTGGCCGGTTCACCCCTAAACTTTTTGCCTTGTGTGTCAGTAGTTTTAAGTCTCTGGGCACTTTAGCACTGTGGGCCAGTGTAAAGTGCGTGCGCACTGAGTGCGTGTGGTGAGATTGTCCTGCCCTCCCATAGGAATGCATGGGGGATATGTGTGTCCATGGTAATTCCTGGTATGAGGGGAGTGCAGGGTCGAGTTTAGTATGTGCGAACTCGTGAGAATAAATGCTGCGCAATGGTGTGCGCAGATTTATTATAACTAGTGTAGAAATGCCACTTCTAGAAGTTGGCATTTCTGTGTGCTCTGTGTCTGCCTGCCTGATGTGAATTGCATGTCTGGCTTTGTGAGTGACAGGGGCTGGGAGGTGTGTGTGGCTCCTGGAGGGGCAGGGTGAGTCAGCGCAGTGGTGAATAGAGAGATCTGCATCTAGATGGGAGGGAGGAGTTGCACCTGGGACCTGAATAGGGCTGTGCCTTCCCTCCACAATGCTGGCTCCACCCCCTGTGGTGCGTCTGATGTCCCTAGCCTGTCCTGTGAAAGGAGAGAGGAGCTGAGCAAAACAAAGTGCTCCAAAGCTCCCCAAACCAGTTGCGTCTGGTTTTTCCCCAGCCCTGCACCTTTACACAAAGGGAAAAGGGTGTATAAAAGAAGGGGCTGTGACCCCATGTAAATGTTCTGTGTTCAGTTCTTGGTTCTTGTTCCTGGACTCGAATCTGCCAGGGGCGTGCTGCTGATGGGGCCCAGGGGGGGCTGCCAGGAGGGCTTGCCTCCCTGGGCCCTGCCTTGCACCTGGACCTTGAAGACCTCTTTGCTGGGAGCTTCCTTTGCTCCATCTCTTTGCCTGAAAGGACTTTTGGTAATTCTAGCGCCTCGTGTGCGCTTTCTTTGAAATTTCCCCAAAGAGAGGAAGAGCGTGGGCTACGCAGCACTGTGCTGCCCGTCCTTTTGGGGGGAATCCCGACGTGAGGGATTCCCCCGTGATGCTGCTGGAAGCAGGAGCCCACCCCGTGTTGGGAATTGTTTGCGGGTGCCCACCCCGCTTATGAGTGATTTCACGTTGGAGAGCGGGTGCCCACCCCGCGTTTCACCGCCGCAGTCCGAGTGAGCCACCGCGACCAGGAAGCCAGGCGAGGTGCCTGACGCTGGGCGGGGCCAAGAGGAGGAGGCTGCGTTGACCGCCAATGGTAGCGCGGCCGAAGGAGGAGGCGACCCGGAAGTGCAGGGGGCTCCCGAGAGCTGAGGGAAGCCCCGCACACGCCAGAGGAGAAGCCCGGAGCCTCGCAGGCTCCATGTGCAAGTCCCGGGTCCCAGGAGGGGGCCCGGGTGAAGGAGAGAGGTGCCGGAATTGCGGACCCGACCGGGGCTCCCGTGAGCTGTTGGGAGCCCCGGCGAAGAAAGGAGGACGGGAGCCTACCCGGCCTCCACGGGCACCGCTAAAGAGTCCCAGGTCCCAGGAGGGGCCCGGGTGAAGAGAAAAGGCGGCAGAGGCCGCCGATGGCAGCGCGGGGCTCCCAGGAGCGAAGGGAAGCCCCGCGCCGCGAGAGAAGTGCTGCCGCTCCCACCTGCAAGGGGAGGAGACCCAGAGCGACGACCGGAGGAGTCCTGCCCGCAGCTGGTGAGTGGGGCTCCGTGATGGTTCTTGGTGTCAGTGCCGATGAGAGGCACAGAGTCAGAGCGGCCCCGTCTGGCAGCGGGCCGCTCCAGCGCTTGTGGGCAGTTGTTACTATGAATAAGAGGGCCCCGTGTCTATAGGGGCATATCGAGGCACATTGTCGGTGCCTGGGCGGGCCCGCCCCAACGATGGTGGCACATGTTGTAGTGCTACAGGGGGTCCAGAGGGCACAGAGGTGCCGGGCCCCCCACCTTTATGCAAAGTGCCACGAACTGGGCACAATTGAGAGAGAGTCCCTGAGAGGGACCAGAGGCACAGTGAGTGCCAGTGAGTTTCCCAGCTGCCCAGCAATTAGTGGGCAGCTGCTACGTTTAGTTTTGCGCAGTGGCGCCCGTGGATTTCGCTGCCTAGGCAGCAGCCCTGACATTGTGGACATAGGGCATTTGAGCCCTCCAAGAAGGCCAGTTGGCCAGGGGGACTATGAGGTTAATAGGGCGCCAGGCCCTAATCTGATCTATGTGCTGATGTGTTTTTGGGTTCTAGGAAATGTAATCATGTAGTTTGATTTACGCACCCTGTACTATACCTCTAATGTACTGTTATGATTATGAGGTTTTGCATAATGTGTTTATGCTTGTGATTTTATTATTACCTAATGCGTTTAGGTTGTGAGTTATTCTCTACCGTGCTTTACGCCCCTAATGTGAGTTATACTTAGGAGGTTAGGGTCTAATGGGTTTAGACTTATGAGAGGATTGCATAATGTATTTATGCTGGTGAGGTTGGCGCAGAATGTAATTCGCGCCTGATGTGATACTGTGTATAATGTAGTTTATGTTACAGGCTGATGCTAAGTACAGTGGTTACCAGTGATTACTGGTTGTACGTTCATGATGTGTTCTACATTTATTATAAGTACTACCTATACTAAGTTCGCTTTGTGCTGGTTCTGACAGTGGTCCAGTTGGCCCTGTCAGGTGTAAATAATTCCCTTGTAAATATGACCCCGTGCCAGGTGGCACGATGTATATTATGTGAGTACTATTCTAATGTGTTTTATGATAATACAAAGGCTATTTTTATATATAACCTTGTGTGGAGTTCCTTTTTGTGGTGTGCCTAGTATGTTGTTGCTGTGGGTGTGTTGCGCAAACGCTTTACACTTTGCCTCTGGGATAAGCCTGACTGCTCGTGCCAAGCTACCAAGGGGGTGAGCAGGGGTTATCTTTGACGTGTAACTCCCTTGCCCTGACTAGAGTGGTGGTCTCTGCCTGGCTTTGGCGCAAGCCTTAGCCAACCAGAGATCCCATTTCTAACACTCAGTTTTTTCATCATTCAGTTTCAGGAAGCTAGTTGTCATCCAGTTGAGAACCGTCTCCAGGCAGATGGACAGAGTCTCCGATGTTAGGCTTGTATTGGGTGATAGAGAGACAATGATTTGGGTGTCGTCAGCGTACAACACCATGGTAGGGCCTAATGAACAGATAATGTCTGCTAAAGGGCGAACATAGACATTAAAAAGAGTGGGGCTCAGCGACGAGCTCTGCGGCGATCCACATCGGAGCTGATGTACCTCTGACAGACAAGGCCCGTCCCTAACCTGGAAGCTTTTTTGTCCAGAAACGAGGACAGCCACCTTAATGTCCTTCCAGTAACACCTACTGCCTCCAATCTATGTCGAAGGATGACTTGAGAGACAGTGTTGAATGTTCTGCTATCTCCAAAAGAATGAGCGCAGCTGTCTATCCCTGGCCTACTGTTTTTTTAAGATCCTCCGAAGCTGATAAGAGGGCTGTCTCAGTGCTGTTCCCGGGTCGAAAGCCCGTTTGCGTCTGGTGCTGGAAGTTGTGCATTTCCAGGAACTCAGCCAGATACCCATTTACCACTTTTTCTATGATCTTACTAATGCCTGGGAGCAACGATATTGGTCTGTCATTCTCAATCAGATCCGCAGGCAGGGTGAACCTTTTCAGGATTGGGCTAATGACTGCATGTTACCAAGGGTCCAGAACTAGATCAGTTTAAAAATAATAATAATAATGATAATAATTATAACAATAATAATAATAATAGCATTATTCAAATTATTTAAAATAGTTGCAATTCTAAATACATATAATTTAATGTAAAACATGCATAAAATTAATACATATTTATTGTTTTGTTATAAAATATCTTAACAACATTTTTCCATTAATAATTAATATAAAATGACATTTTAATAAAATATAATTAAATTGCTTTGAATTAATTCTATACATCGCATTTAATAATTAATGAATAATAAAAAAGAATTGTTTTACTTTAGGTGGGAATTTATTTTGTAATGCTAATAGGTTTTATGCTCCTCAAATGGTTCATTCGTATTTCGTGAAGGGAAAGCATGCTGCTTTTTGTCTTATCTACCAGATTTAAGCCTTGGTTTTCTCAGTGAAAGAGTACTTAACAAGCTACTGGATTATTAACTATGTGGCAGTACCAGTGATGAAGCAAGGGGCTATGGGCCCTAATGCAAGCAAGGAAAATGGGTCCCCTGTACCCTACAGCTAGGTAATAAAAGACAGCTACAGATAAAATGTGGAAGACCCGCCCACACACACCACACACACACTGCTAGGTCACAGTGCCACTGGAACTATTGCACTAAATGATAGCAACATCCCTGGTAGAATGTTTACACACAGATATCCATAATTTTGATTTATTATATGTCTTAATTCAATAACAAAAATTATCTTTTTAACGCTGAGATCTTCTTTTCTAGCTTCTGTCTCGAAGCACTTTCCCTCACCTCTTGTTCCACCTCTCAACTTTATCTGCTTCTAACTTGCATACATCTACGAACTATCTCTGTGTTGCCCCCATCTTAAAAGGGTGTCACCTGTTATCTACTAATGCATTGGTTTCTTTTCGACCTTACTCTTCCCACACTTATGTCCACAGCCACCCCTATCTTTTCTCTAAATCTGCCTGTTTTCTCATGCCTCACTTGATGCTTCACGCCTCTCTACTGTCTGCAAATTCTTACCCCTTTTTTCTCTCGCTGAGCACAGACCTTTTCTGCTTCTAGATACAATTTCGTTTTTACTCTTATTAAAATGTTTTCTCATTCTAGTTATTTGAAATCTCATTCTTCAATCAATAATAATAATATTTCTCTCTCCTTTGCCCTCATTCTGCTTTCTTTTCTCCTTCCACTTTCGTGCCGCTAACGTGTTTTTTTTTTTATCGCCCTATTACCAAGATGTCGCTAACAAGCATTAGCGACAGCTTTCCGGCGATAGCTATCGTTTTTACTATCGCCGTGCATGGCAGCGATAGTTTCCGCTAATGATATGCAAAGTAGGCGTTCCTTCTCAAAATTTCATGAAAAAAGTCGCTAACATACCATCGCACTATTACCAATGATGTCCCGGACCCGCAAAGCGATAAAAAAAGTCCCGCTAAGGCCCCTTAGCTGCAGGAAAATAAGACCTGAAAAAAACAGGTCTAAAAATTGAAAAATGGTGATAAATGGAGGTATATAAGGGAGACCAGCCCAGACCCACACCTGAAGACCCACAGACGCCATGGAGGTGCTAATCATTCAGCTCGGAGTCCCAGGAAGGCAACAACCACCACCGCCACTGCCACCTCCCCCAGGACCACCACCAAGGCTGCGCCAAAGACAACTGCGGGCCCTGCGCAGATGTCTCAGCCTCGCAGACCTGACGCCAGAGGATGTCATTGCCCACTACAGGCTCAAAAGGACATCCATCCAACACATCCTGAACCTGATAGCCCACAGGCTGACGCCACAAAATCAGCGGAGAACCAACATCCCTCTGCAGACAAAGCTGCTGGCCGTGCTGCATATGTTGGCCTCTGGGACCTTTCAACCAACAACGGCCAGAGTTGGAGGAGTCTCACAGGCAGCCTTCTCAATCTTCCTCCCAACTGTCTTGGATGGCATACTCAGCCTGATACCCCAGCACCTTCACTTCCTCAACACTGTGCAGGAACAGATTGAGACCAAGCAAGGATTCTACGCCATAGCCGGATTCCCACAGGTGTTGGGCGCAATTGACTGCACTCATGTCCTATTTGTGCCCCCTGCGGACAGTGCACACATATACCGCAACAGAAAGCACACCCATTCCATGAATGTGCAGGCAATAGTGGACCACCGGGGACTGTTCTCCAATGAAGTAGCCAAGTTCCCAGGGAGTGTGCATGATTCCTACATCTTCCGACAGTCTATCATAAACCAGCGCTTCCAGGATGGCACATATGGAAATGCAGTTCTTGTTGGTAAGTACTAACTGAACACACCACACGCCTCAACTCCACATTCATGCAACTCACAATTGTGAGAATGGACATGTTACAATCACACATACAACATGTCAATTAACATGCCCACATACCAGACACAACAACACCAAGAACTGTGGGAACTGTGGCTAGATATGTAGACAAACCATCCTCAAATACTTAGCCCCTGTGCCACCCATAAGCAAATGTGGTGAGAGGTGGGAACCATGTATGTGCGATGGAGGCACACGATCCATAATGAAAGTAGGAACACAAGGCCCAGTGTGTAGTTGTTGTGCTGGACAGTCGGGAGTAAGCTGACTGCAGACGTGCCCATGTTGGCATATATTGTGTTTCTGTAGCCCAGCCTGATGGCAATGACTGTGTGGGTCACTGTTACACCCGACAATGGGGGGATCTATGTGAAGGTTGCATGGAGGATGCAGAGGCTGGCGAAGCAGCTGCAGGCCACTGCGTACACCTGTAGGTACATGGAGATGGAGGAGTCAAATATGGGGCCTAGGTACCTAGATTTGGGGTGGGGGCATCCGAAAGCGTTGGACCACCAGGTGATGCCACATGCTGATTGTTCTGTTACAAGGATGATGACTCATGTTTCCCCTGCGTATAGCACGCCCCAGCTGTTGATCATCCATGTTGCAAATCACAGCAATCCTACCTGGAAGAGCAGTTTGGTGTGTGGGCGTATTGTTGATGTTGAATATGAGCATTCTGTATGTGTTGGTGGTGCTGTTTACTGGTATCCCAAAGCTTGCACCAGCTCCACTCCATGTGTAAGCAGCTGCATCTTCCAACTCTGAGGTTGGTGCTGACCGAGGTGGCATTCATTGCCTGCCGTATGTTGCAGTTGCATAGTGGGACAAGGGTGCATGCGCAGTTGGAGATACATGTCTGGAAAATGTGGACTTGCGCCATTGTTGACGACTGCAGTGTTGTGGTTGTTGCTGTCGATGGTGGTGTGTAGCATCTCATCGGTGACTGATCTACACCAACTTTGTGGGGGCCTGCATATGGTCAACGGTGGTTTGGCATACATCAACAAGGTGGTGCATGCGTAAGTGGTCAACACATGTGCGTTTAGTGGGGCCGAGGAACTGGACAAAGTCTACACATGCAAAGAAGCCGTCAAAGGTGTGCCCTGCCTTGTGGATCAGTGTGGTGAAGATCTGGGACAGTCTGATGTCAGCTAACATTTCCCTGAGTCAAATGTACCTTGAGTAGTCGTGGCATGTGAGTTGGAGGCTACACTCCTGAATGAGTACGTAGTCCACGGAATGGACAGTGTTGCGTCTGATGATACTGATGGTGTGGGTGAAGCGTTCCTGCCTGCAATGGGCCCTCCATGCGAGGGGGCTGATGACTGTTGATATGTGGCCGCTCGGGACAGAAAACAGCATGTGTTGTGCATTGTGGCAGGTCTGGCAGCAGCGACAGCAGCACAACTGAACGTGAACCGTGTCTGGTGTGGCCCATTGAAATTTCAACGTTCACATGGCATTGACTGTGAGGAGGGTGGATGAGTGCCATCGATAGATGGTAGAAGAGCCAGTCATGCAACCGCGCAGAGCACACAATTGATGAGGCTTGGGGGAGGGAGTATCAACAGTGAGGCAATTTAATTTGCAGTGATGCTTGTAATCAGTCAAAAGCAACACATGGCTAACATGAAATCCAACATAACACAAATGACACACCACAAAACCATCTACACCAACAACACAGCCGGCACAACCAATAATGTAAACATCTTGCTATCACATATACAGGTGACCAAGGATATGCACTATGCCCATGGTTGATGACACCCCTCCGAAACCCCACCACCCAGGCCCAGAGGCAGTATAATGCGGCCCACAGACGCACCCGGTCCATTGTGGAGGGCACATTTGGCGCGCTAAAGTCACGTTTCCATTGCCTGGACATCACAGGTGGCAGACTGCTGTACAGCCCTGAAATGGTCAACAAAATCATCCTTGCATGTTGTGTATTGCACAATATATGTGTGCGCACAAATGCTCCATGGATCCAAGTGCCTGCTGCACTGGACGACGACCAGGATGATGCTGAAGATGAGGCAGGTGGCGCACACCCCACAGTAAATGCAGCTGGAACTGCCCGAAGGGACCGAATAATAAACAATTTCTTCAACTGAGCACGTCACATTGTGACAGTCCCCCTCCAATGTATCTCATAGCAAAATGACCGCAATCACGGTGTGTGCCAATAAAAAAAAATACACACATACCCTGTCTGCATGTTATTGTCCAGCATGGGTACATCACTCTGAAAAGGCTACCTTGCACAATATGTGCAATGAAAATAACAAAACTTCATCCATGCTGGGAATGTCTCCTCAGTACAGAGATGCTTTTCAGTGTGTCAAATGTGTAAGACTAGAGACTGGTGCAAATTGGGCTACCCAATGCAAAATTGTTGCGTGTCCTTTGTGTAAATCAGTCAATATAGGTTGTCGCCTGTGAATAAATGCACAATTGTAGTCTGTTGGCAGTGGTCAATAATTTATTGGAGTGTGTACTTTGTGTAAAACAATGAGACTGTGGGCGTGCAATGGGGTAAGAGATGAAACTTTGGCGGTGCAATGGGGTAAAATCTGAAAATAGGGCGTGCAATGGGGTTAAATTCTGAAAATAGGGCGTGCAATGGGGTAAAATCTGAAAATAGGGCGTGCAATGGGGTAAAATCTGAAAATAGGGCGTGCAATGGGGTAAAATCTGAAAATAGGGCATGCAATGGTGTAAATCATGAAAAATGGGCGTGCAATGGGGTAAAATATGAAAAATGGGCGTGCAATGGGGTAAAACCTGCTTTTCTGTGTGTCCGAAGCAATTAGCTTTGAAGCCACGACCACCTCCAGATCAACAAGCCCTACAACAAGTATGTGGACCACTAACTTGACACAGCAGACGGACCACCAGCACCCCTGAGACAACAACCAGACCGCCATCTCCAAATGGACACCAGGCACGGATGAAGACACCTCCTCCGCTAGGAAAGGCATCCACTCGGGGGCCCACACAGACCCCTGGCCCCCTCACATCTACCACAGAGCCACATCTGCCATCTGCCATCGCACATGAACCACTACGCAACATCAACATCACCTTCAACACATGCACGTACACAGACAACTTGAAGCGTGCCGAAAGTCATGCCCCTATGCCTTGTGACCCCCACGGGTGAGTAGCACACTTAAAAAATCCATGATTGACTGATGGTTCTCTTGTTAGATATGCAATTATGGTGTGACCTGTGTTGAATGTTGCAAGTTAGGGTGTCATGTGACATGAAACCTCATTTTCATGGTGTCATTTGAGTGCCAACCAACCTCAACATGTTGTTACATGGCTCTGACATTAAATTTGCAGTAAGACTGTACATCAGTGCATTGAGTCCCTCTTAGCGTGCAGATCTGGCCGCTAACACGAAAAAGCGATATTTTCATTTTCCATCCGCACAATGTTAAAATACATCACGCAACACTTTTTGCCATTAGAAAGTTTACTCATGTGTCCATTTGCGTGCAGATTTTTGCCACTTACTCAAAAACGGGCCGCAAAGAGACAGGAAGTGATGTCTGCATGCTTCCTGTCTACTGGAGTAGTGTTCTGCACTTTCAGTTTCTCTTTTGAGCACATTGCTGGTTATTGTGGAGAGTGCTGGAGTTTCTTGGTGGTGTGTGCTGCAGTTTTGTGATTTTGAGAGTGTTGCTGTGTCCTGTGTCCTGTGTAGTGTCTGTGAAGTGTTGTGTACCCATTTATTTAGTTTAACTGTCTCCTGTCCTCAATTTTGTTGGGTGTCTGTCTTGGGGTAGTGCAGTTAAATTGTTGTTGGGGATATTTTAGAGGCTCTTTTTCTGGCTGTGGGCTCACAGGTGTGTAGGGAGATGCCGGCTGTGGGCAGGGAGGGCAGGATGTCCGAGGGGACATTGGGGGGGTTCCTGTGGCTCATTAAATTCCACCTGCCACTGATGTTGGAGAGGGGAGGCCGTATCCTGCAAGGGTACAATGTGTCTGTGCGTAAGATCAGGTGGGAGCGTGTGCGGGTGCATATGCTACGGTTCTTCGGAGTGGACCTCAACGTGCGCCAGTGGAAGCACCGATGGCAGGACATGCTTGCACGTGAGGCAGACCTCTTGGACTACGTGGGAGTCATGACAGGCCTACAGGGTGGTAAGTACAAACTCCACATTTATTTTTGTGGACTGTAAGGAATGAAAATTACGACGTGTGTGACACTGCTGACAAAGTGAGAAATGGTTGCTGATTGAGGTGGGAGACGCAAAGCGTTTGCGCATATTGTTGGCACATCCGAGACACAATGCTGCATTACATTGACAAGCATATGTTGCAAGTCTGTGTCACCCACTGCGCTGGACCAACACTTAGCACTGTACTGCCATAGCTGGCACACCTGCGCAAAATGTGCTTGCAGGCAGACGATTGTTTGTGTACGGCATGGGTGACTGTACATTAACTATCCATGGAATTGTCCATGTGAGCTGTGTGCTGGCCAAAAGGTAGTGACAAAATGCTGTCCTCATGATTTGTGTTACGTCGGCTACGCTGCCCTGTGAACATAGTTGCTGTGTGAAAAACTTCGGTTTAGGGACAAATGGTCTAAGGAAAGTGGACATCCCCAGATTGTCATACACCAACAACCTCTGTGTGACTGCTTTGTGCAATCTGCAGCTACTCAATTGTACAAAGTGCATGTAGAACATCAGGATGCATGTTGTAATGTTGCCTTGTGGATGACTCACACTACGATTATGGGCATGTCAGCTAGCATTACAGTCTTGTCTGTCCAAAATCAGCTGTCACAGGTCTGGTGTGAATGGCAGTCAAAGTTGACCAAATCATGTAGTCAACATGAAACGCCACACTACAGTTACGTAGCATTTGCTGTCATGGTGATGATTGGTATGAGGAATACGACACATATGAATTGAAGTCTAATACCAACACATATTTATTTCCTTGCTCACAGATGGACGAACGCCAATCACACAGGGGGACATTGACAGCTTCGAGGACCCACACGCCACTGGTGAGTTGGAATGTAATTGACTAGCATGTTGCGTTGGCATGGATGTCTGGGTCACATGATCACCGTTGCAGTATGAAGTATGGGTGCGTATCACGTCTACCTTGCCTACAGTGTGATGATATATTGTGGAAGTCAGCAGTGTGCACTAATCGGTAAGTGACTCTGTACAAATGCATTGGTCTCACAGTTGTGATTCGGCCCATCCCCAGTCAGTGACACACATTGGAAGTGAGGTGCATATCATCAGGCCCATATCGCAAAGTCAACGTAACTGTCATCAAAATTGTGTTGTCAATAGGGGCCTAGCATCATAATCTGAGCAGCGTTAATACATTCCACGTGTATTAAAGCTTACTTGTCAATGAGGTACACTGTCACGCTGTGTTGAGTGTGAACGGGGCGTGCATTGGGGGTTGTGTTAGGCGTTCCACGGCAACACCCATTGTATCAGAGGCTGCCCCTGATGGCCAAGTGCGGCATTCATAGTTGGCAGCGCACAACTTACCAACAGTTACATCCCGGTTGTATTCTGGCCATATGAGCAGGAATGCTTTTTGATCATCATGTTTGCTTTGTACATGTGAGCTGCTATGTGCAGCACACATGGGAATAGAGAATTGACATGGTGTGTATTAGTACAGCAAGGTGGCCCTTCCAGTACATACATAAACATACCTCATTTTTCCCCAATGTATCTTACCTGTGTGCTGCACTAAGCGACACACATGATAGTCACAACATGGTCCTCTAGGATGGAATCTGTGCATGAAGGGGCACCTTCATGTACAGGCACCAAACACACCTGCACACACACAACCTTGCACTCTGGTGCAACGGTGCCTGGGTACGGGCTAAGTTGTGAGACGTAACGCAATTGCTGGGGGAAACGCAAGTATGCACAACATCCTTGGAAATAGGCTTCAGACTTGCATTAGCAAAGTTGCGGAGGTAGCCGTCAATCAGAGGAGGCGAACACCTGTCTCCCCTACTCCCCTAACAATATGCCCCTAGGTCCATGGGTTCGGTCACCACAGCACATGCCTGTGTATTGCAGCAAACACAGATGGGACAGGAGACATGTAAGTGGGTTTGCAGATGACTATCCAATGACATTGAATGCATGTACATCCTTGCGTGAGATGACTGTGCAAGTGTGCATGATGATGCACAAGGAGGCAGTGCATTTCTGCACGTAAGTGTGCAGACACAGTTCACAATTATGATATTGTAGGTATGCTGCATGCCGTCAGAGTTGTGGCAGGGTGTAACTGTGAGCCAAGCATATCAATGGCACGTTCCCCAAACACACAGCAAATTTGCCTAAATCATTCTCATTGGCATGTATGGCCACTGCAATGGTGTTGACGAGCTGTCTCCTTGCGTCCATTCCCTGATTGACTCTGGATCAGGTGTGGGAACTCCTCAGTCACAATTGGTGTCATTTCTGTGCACGCATATACCACGCATGCTTTAGCTCTGCCTTAGGTGCTTTGGCAATTATTTTACAATGCAGGGTTTGCCAACGCTATCTGTGAAGAAGCATTACCACAAACGACACTATGAGCATGATGACTCCAGGGTGCAATCACAAAGGGAAATGCATAGTGACTGGTTGGGTAGTTACGCCCAGCGTATCTTGATACACTACGGAGTGATCCTAGCGTAGACCAGCAATGCATGATTGAGTGTGAATGACGAAGAATGGATGTTTCACCCTCTCTGCGGCCAGACTTCACATGTTGGGGCATATTATCAAGCCACTATCTCCACCACAATGTCACTTTTTGTGACATTGTGGTGGCGATAGGCTCAGCGCCCTATCACCAAGGCAGCGTAGAGCTACTCAACGTGGCTGATAGCCATGTTAAGTGTCTCAACGTTGCCTTCATAATAGGTCACCTCTGGTGCAAAACCTAGCGTGACAGGGGGCGTGCAGTGGGTGTTGCTGTGTGCGTTCCACCGCAACACCCATTGGAGTTGACGGTGCCACCTATTATCAAGTCTGGCGATACTAGGTGGCAGCGCAAAACTTCCACCCAGAAAAATCCTGGTCTCAAGGTGGCGATGCAAGGGGTAATGCTTCATTTCTCCTCGATTTTGCTTTTTCCATGTGTGCTGGCTCGTGCAGCACCCATGGAAAAAGCAAAATGCCATGTTTTGATCATGTACAGGAAGGTGTCCATACCTGTACATGAACAAACTGTTGATCAACAAGCCATTTTGTAACTTCCATGTGTGCTGCACGACGCTGCACACATGATAGTTACGTAATGGCATTTTAGGATTGTTCATGTACCGGGAGTAAGTCCTCCCTACACATGTACAAACATCCCTGCTCGCAGACACCCTTGCACTCTGGTGCATGATTGCCTGTGTTGGCGCAGTCGTGATGAACCGCACACGTGCTGGGGGACACACATGCCTGCACATTGGCATTGTACCTATCATGCAGCCCTGTGTCACTGGTGAGGATGAGGGTGGTGCTACACACAGGGGGGTAATGCTTTCCTCCTCCGATTGCTTGTACATGTCACCCTCTGCCCGTGTATGTAATGGCAAAATCTTTTGGCACTGTCAGCCAAATTACTTAGTGACAGTGCATGTACCATGCCATGCACTGTCATGTCAGTCTCCCCAGCATGCAGTCACTCATTCATGCTTCAACATGTCGTTGTCCAGGTCACTCGCTGACTTCACATAGTTACGCTGTAGTGTATGCTCCCATGTTTAAGTGAACTTGTATAATAGATGTGTATGGAGGAAATTGACATTGGCTAAGGGACTCTAATTTGCCTTTGTGTATGTTTTACAGACAACATGACGCCTGGCCAAATACATGCCTTCCAGGTGCGGAAGAACCGTTACCGCCATGTGAAGAAGGTTGCGAAGGGGTACCGCAACATGTCCAAGAGGTACCATGAGGAACGTAGGAAGGGCACATGGAAGGCGGTGCCTGAGCATGCCCAGGATGTCACACAGCACCCCCCCAGGCCCCTCAGGCGTCAGTGATGTGTCCCAGCTGGGACAGGTGGCAAATCCCCCTACGGCACCCCCCCCCCACCCCAAGGCACTGTCCCACCTGCAACTGGGGATCAAGTGGTCTCGTTCACATTGCGGGACAGGAGGCTGCTTCAGGACATTGTGGTATCGCTGGCAGAGCTCAGGCGTGAATTGTCTGATGTCAACAGACGAGTGACGGACATACACCAACACTCGGGACTGCCATGATGGGTGGACCTGTTGGACACTATCCCCCTCTTCTCCGTTCCCCCAATGTTTGAATTCTCTTATTATGTAGTGTTAGGTTAGTTATTTATTTGTTAGATAGTGTAGTTTTAGTGTAGATTTTAGTCAGTGTTAGCTTGTTAGGTAGTTATAAGATTTTAATTAGTCATCCGTATTTGGGGATAAGTTTCCGTTTCCTATGTGTTTTTTCTTCATAAAAATAATTTTAAATTTAAAAAAATATATATATATATATCTTTGTGTAGGTTACATGTTTAGTTAGTTTATGTATAGCTTAGATGTCTTTGTCCTGTCTCGTGGTGTGCCTTAAGGGTGGGAGGGGGTTGATGTCTATGATGTGTTGTTGCATGTTTAGGATTAGTTAGGGTAGATAGTTTAGGTAAGTAAGATTGTTTTATAGTTAGTTTAGATTTTAGTAGTAGTTATAGTGATAAGTGTTAGTTTAGGTCACTTGCATATTTATACTGTTCTAATAAAAATTTGATACTTTGGATTTTGGCTTGCACTTATGTCAGGGATGAGGTTGTGGAGTGTGGGTCATTTCATTGTATGCAACTTTTGCCATCACTGGACTATCCATTGGAATCGCTAAGTCTGCTCATGACATGTAAGTTTGCAGGATATATTGTGTCAGGATCCCTTAGATGTGAGCACACTGAACTTGCATTGATGACAGGGTGTCAATTTGGATTGACGCCCTAGTCTAGGGACAGTCGTCTGTGACGTTCTACATCTTCTGTGTGACTCACGGATTTGGACAGCACATTGTTGCCCATTTTGCACATAACCTAGTAAGATGGCATGGCAAGTGAATACAGTTAGCTACTGTTATCCATCATGGAGATGGATGTATGCGCCAGGTTCCACGGATTCCGTCACACACCTGCATGTCAGATGCTCCTGCCGCAGAGTCCATCTACATTGCACAGACATAGCCACACTTGCTGCGTAGTGCCAGTGTGTCCACTTCCTTTGCAAGATATGTTCCGGTTCATGTACGCATACTCTCCAGACCATGCATGATTAGTTAGAAATCTGTGTGCATTGTGTACTGGACATGGAACATCAGTGTTCCTGATTTACAAAAGTAATGTGAGAGTAAGTGATGACTTCACATTTTACGTTACTCACAAATGTATTTTTGGAGTAGTGCATTTTGCTTTACAGAGTTGACATCTCCTAGATGCCTACCGTGACTCACTGGACTAGTCAAGTTTGGATTTTGTCACAGCTAATGTTTAGGGGGTGGCGCACTGTTCTGCTGCACACAAGGGGGAAATGTTGCATTGCTCCCTGTAGGGACAGTGTAATGGAGACTTGTCCCAGCTGTTACTTCTGCCATTGGCTCATGTTGATGACGCCCTTGAAATGTTGTTGGTGCATCTGACTATATGCTGTGTGCAGTGCCACACACATCCCTACACACATTGCCCGATACGCTCGCAGTGGTCACAGCATGGGAGGGGGCATATTTTAGGTTACATCATTTGTCGACAGGGAGGGGCTGACTGACGGCTTGTACTTTGGGGTGAGTCCCTATTTGCCAATCTACTTCACTGAGGCAGACATTGTGGTTCCGTATGTGTATGGTGGACATGTGCCCTTCCATGTCTTCATCAATGTGAATATGCTGTCCAGTATTTTGGGATGTGACATGCAATGTGCACCATCACAACAGGCTTTGTCAACCACGTAGTGTGTGAGTCGATATGCCAAGAGATATTTGTTTACAAGTGTTAAGGAGGACACAACTCGTGGCCTGCAACAGACTAGGACATTTTAGCACACATGCCTTTTCATGTAAGGACGTGGGGCTAGGTTGGTATATTGCTAGATGGTTGCTTTGGAGCAATGGGGGCACCGCTAGTTCACACATACACCGCCATCTCACTGCCTATCTGTATCAGGTAAAACAGGTACATTGCTCGTATTTCCCTTGGTGTACCTTCTGGGTGAATCAGTGTCCTGACACTTTTTACCTACTTCTATACTCGATTGGTCAAGAACCACACACATCTGTGTGAGTTAAATCATTTTATTGATATTCAGAGGATTAAGACTAGACCAGTGCTTGGCCATACATGCCCACATTGCATGGATGCCCGTTGGAGGGCCAGACAGAGTAATTTGGTGGTAACAGGTCCAAGGGAAGAGGCATAGTTCAGTCCACAGGCTGATTGCAGTGGCATTGGCAAGAGAAAAAGTGATATGGCAGTCCATGTGGAGGTCCAAGGTGATTGTCGAGGGACAGTGGAAGACAGTGCAAGAAGATTTTCCGTGGCATGATACTAAGCCCGGCACCAAGGAGGAAACTGGGCTTTTGGCGCAGATGGATGCTACCGCTTCCTCCTTAGCACAAGTGCACTTTCACCCTCCTCTTCGTCCTCTGATGTGTCATGTGCCTCACATGTGGGTGGTGGTATGGTGGGTGCAGCACTGTGAGGCCCTGACACATCAGGTGGCGGAGCTGAGGATGTGGAGGCAGCAGCAGCATTCATCTGCACCAGACCTTGTGGCAGCAATGAAGTGATGAGCAGGTGCAGGGCATGATAGATCCCAGCAACCTCGCGCTGGTGTGCGGCCCTGGCAGCCATATCTAGTGCCTGCATCCGCTCCATGCTCTCCATTATCCGACAGATGTTGGCCAAATCTTGGCTGACATTGCTGGAGCAACTCTGAGCAGACAGTTGTTGTTGTCTCAGAATCATGACTTCAGCAATGTCAGCCATGGACCGTTGGAGGGCATAGAGCGGGCTGGGGGTGTCCGTGATCTTCTGCATGTGTTCCCGGATGGGACTCAGACAACCACGTATGGCCTCAAGTTTGTCCGCCAGGCGCTCGAACCCCACCCGCACCTGTTGCACCATCTCCCGCTGGACCTCTAGCACACGGCGTTGGAAGGCCAGGTGTGGGTTCTCGGGGTCCGGGGAGGCAGCTGTGGTGGGAGGTGCTTGCTGCTGGTTGGTTTGTGCAGGGGGTGGGGTTGCGGCTGTGCTGCTGGGTTGCCCTGCTCCTGGAGGTGGGGTGCTGAAGGAGTCTGGCAGATGTTGCAGTGCTTCCTGATCGATGGTGGGGTATTCCTCCTCGTCATCAGTGAAGGTTGGGCCAGTCTGCTGTACAGGAGGTGATGTCTCTCCCTCTGCAATTTGATGGGGGAGATACAGTTTAACAGTGTTTGTCATGTACAATCATGCATTGGATGTGTTTACAAGCAGACAGCAGGACAGTGTGCATTCATACTGTTTTTGAGGAGATGCCTATTTGTTGCAGGATAGTGATGATTTTGCGGAAATTGCGGATGTGATGTTGTAGTTGTACATTGTCATCTCACAGTTTCCAGCTATGACAAATGTTATTGTACAATATCTACACACAAGCGTCACAAGTTGTGTCCTCTGTTCATTTCTGTGAGTAATGCTATTTGGCCCACATAGTAGTCAATGTTGATGGGCTCAGATTTGTCTGTGTGTGCACTGCATTGTGTGCTTGTGGGAACTGCAGCTTTGGTTTAGCTGTCCATTATACCTTTCAGGTAGTGAGCCTTTGAGTTCTGTGCATTTACAATGCTGTGCTGAGGCAGACTGGGTGGAATATGGGTCCTGGTCAGAGTTGTGAGAGTTGTGCATTGTTTGACTTCAAATGTCTTGTTTACGTCAGGGGTTGTATGTACACGGGGATGTGTCAGAGTGTGGCTTGCTTGTTTAAGGATGTTGTCCACACTCAGCCACCTCAGTGAGGTGGCCTGAACCATGTTAATAGGTTGGGCCTGCAGGCATGCTATTCATCATGCACTGTCACTTGCCTTGTCAATGTGGCTCACGGACACGCAGCATTGCAGGGTACTGCACATGTGCATGTGTTTTGTGCAAGTATGGTTATGTGTGAGTAGAGCAAACTTTAGGCACATTAGCAATGTGAGCTTACTTGCTGTTTCAACATGTGCTGCACTATGTAGTACACATTGACATCCATTTTGCTTTATCTATTGTGATTTGTCTGGTGTGCATGTCGTCCTTCATGTTTTTTGTTGCATGCATTGCTGAGTGCCCTCCGTTTGGCTGACCCATTGTGAGTATGGTTCTGCGTGAGTTTTGATTGTTGTTGCGGTCTGAACAGACAGTGGCATGTTAACAAGGAAGTGGCAGGGAGAGGCGTTAGCCATCTTGTCTTCACGGCTCTCGCCTCCACTTTGGTAACGCCAGGCTCATACATGTTATCAAGGATATGGTGCAGCCGGGCGTTTCCCCCTGCAATGGAAGTAAATTACACTGCTTAGCGCCAGCGCAGGCTCCCTTGCACCATAGTGCAAGGGTGTCTGCGAGCAGGGAGGTTTGTTCATGTGTAGGAAGTACTTGCTTACTGCACATGGACAAAGCTAAGACGGCATTTTGTAGCTTTCATGTGTGCTGCCTCGTGCAGCACACATGGAAGTTATGAAATGACATTTAGAAGTACAGTTTGCTCATGTACAGGAAGGGACACCTTCCTGTACATGAACATGCCATGGAATTTGGCTTTTCACATGTGGGCTGCACAAGGCAGCACACATGATACAAGCAATAACAAGGGGATTAATGCATTTCTCCTAGTTTTGCAACCTTAGGCCCATGATTTCTCTGGTGTTCAGATCAGCACTGCCACCTCTTCTCGCCTAACTTGATAATGGATGGCAGCGTCGACTTCAATGGGTGTTGTTGTGGGACGCCCACCACAACACCCACTGCACGCCCCCTTTCACACAAAGTTTAGCGTGAAAGGGGCCCTATTCTCAAGGCAGCGTACAGCAACTTAACGTTTCTTTAAGCCACATTGAGTGACTTAACGCTGCCTTGATAATGGTGCGCTGAGCCTATCGCCACCCCAACATCAAGAGATAAGTGACGTTGTGGTGGCGATAGGGGCTTGGTAATATGCCCCATAGTGTCAACACCCATTACCCAGTGGAGAGGTGTGGTGCAGCGGCCAGGGCAGCTGACTTCGGAGCACAGGGTTCACGGTTCGATCCCCGGCTCTGGCGGCAGCTCAGTTCAGCACCATGTGACTCTGGGCAATAGCTCACTTAATTTCCACTCCGGCCCCCAGCGCCTTGAGACCTGTAAGGGTGAGTAGCTGCGCTATATAAAAACAGACTTTTTTTACTTACTTACCCTCAAGGTTGACCCCACGTGTGGTGTGTAAGTGGTCAGTTTTCTAATGTATGTGCATTTCATGATGCCTATTTATGGTGCTGAGGCCTGGTCAACGCCACCCTCACAAGAGATGCAAATGTGCGGGTGATGTGTGTTTGTGTATGTGCCACGCAGCTGCTGCCATGGATGATACCTGCTGTCCTGGTTCTGTCATTCAATGCCTGGCTTGGCATGTGGGTGATGACTACCTGACTGCATATTTGTTCACTGACACAGTTGACTTACCAAACCGTTAATTTGAATTGCACATGATGGTGTGATGGGCAACTCACATCAGGACTGATGTGGAATGATGTATTCTGTGTGGCAGATGTGTACACGTGGGGGGTAGGAGTGCAATTTTACATAGGGGTTGAGGGTGGCATTTGGCCGGTTGACATGATTTGTTTCAATTTAGCTATCCTTGCTTGTTGTCATACTTTGGCAGTGAGACAGCTTTACAGGCACATTGTGGTTCAGCGAGTATGTCACACAGACAAGGCAGGCAGTACATATTGGTGTGGTACATTCGTGTTCTGCATTGTTCACGTACTGTGTGGTTGTTGGCACATCACCCTGCTCATTGTATTCCATCGCCCTTTGAGTGAAGTGTGCTGTTTGTGTGCATTTTTGTAGGTGCAACCTTTATCCAGCAGCCTACATGGTCAATTTGTTGTGACATTGCATGTGTGTGTGGTATGCAGACTCACTAGATGTTTCCCCACTTGGTGTACAGCAGATTGCATCTCATGAACAGGCAAGGGGGCACATTGCATGGTGATGCAGGTGATGTCAGATTTTCCCCCTTGCCACATCACCATGCACATACAAATTGCCTGCACACGGACACGTCTCACTATGAGGCCAAAATGCGGATGCACTGTGCATGTGACTGGTCATGTGCACGATGAGGCATGCCACCACCAATGTCAGCACACCTGCAGCATTGTGCACATGTGTCTGAGTAGTGTGCAAGGTTGTGTATGCACAGCAAAGTCCACCTATATGCACATGCATATTCCTGCACACCACTCATACACATGTGCAGAATGCTGCAGGTGTGCTGACATTGGTGGTGGCATGCCTTATCGTGCACATGACCAGTCACACTCACAGTGCACATGCATTTTGGCATTGGGGTGAGATGTGTCCTTGTGCAGGCAATTTGTATGTGTGTGGTGATGTGGCAAGGGGGCCATTTTGCCACCATGCCGCATGTCAGGTTGTTGTTCCACTTTGTCATTTGAGGGGGCACTTATGGAGTGGTCTGACGTTGACCTAGAACTATTTTGGGCTTCCTTTTCTGTGCTCATTTGAAAGTCTGTATGCCGGCCAATGTGTGTCATGCAATGTGTTGTTTGAGAAGGGTGATTTGTCCCTATGCCACCATGGACAGGGGTATCCGGGACATGATCCACAGTACATGTGGGTATGCACTTCAATTAATTTAATTGTACATGAGTGCCACTGTGCCCATCCACCCCCTTCCCCCCGTCCCTGGTTGATGCTCACCCTGGTGTTGTTGTGTCTGTTCACATTCAGCACTATCCTGGCCCGCAACTCCAACCACCGTCTCCTCAGTGATGGCTCGGGACACCTGCTCCTCCAACTCATCCAGCTCCTCCTGTGGCGCTGGACTCCCACCTCCAGTCTGCTTTGCTGCTCTCACGTTGGCTGCTAGTTTCTCCTTGGTTTTGCGCTTGGTATCATGCCAGCGCTTCTTGCAGTCGTCCACTGTCCTCCTCCTCTCTCCAACGGCATTCACCTTGGATGCAATGTCCTCCCATATTTCTTTTTTTCTTGCCAATGTCACTGTGGAGGTGACAAACAGTTCTTGTTGGTGTTCAGTCACCTCTGCAATCAGGACCTGGTTTTCCTGCAGGCTGAACTTAGGATTCCTCTTCCTCTTGGCCTTCACATGGGTCTCTGGCTGGTCCTCCTGGGTATTTGTGGGCATGTTTGTGGCCTCTGTACTGGTCCCAGCTTCTTCCATTGCTCCTCTGGTGTTTTCCTTTTTTTTTTTGCTTGGCGGGACTTTTATAGTCATTTTCCAGCTGAACGCGTTAAATGCAGGCCTGGTGCTAATTAGCGATAGTATTCTGTCGCTGATTGGCCCTTTGCCACTTTTTTCACGTTAGCGTGTGTTTTTTTATCGCTGGCACGCTAAATCTATCGCCGTCCTTTTCCGCCGGAAAAGGTAGCTATTGCCTGTTAGCGGCGTGCTGCTAATACGCCGCTAATGCGGCGATAGATTCCGGCGAACTGCGGCGAAAAGGGAAATGTCGCTAAGGGGAGTTAGCGATAAATATCGCCATTTGTTGATAATATGCCCCTCAGGGGCATATTCTCAAGCCCCTATCGCCAGGGAAATGTCACTTTTTCTGACGTTCCCGTGGCGATAGGGTCAGCGCCTTATTCTCAAGGAAGCGTTAACCCACTTAACGTGGCTTTAAGCCACGTTAAGTGGCGTAACGCTGCCTTGAGAATACGGCCCCTTTCACGCTAAATTTAGCGTGAAAGGGGCGTGCAGTGGGTGTTGCGATGGGCGTTCCACCGCAACACCCATTGTGAGCGACGCTGCCACCTATTATCAAGGGCGGCGATAATAGGTGGCAGCGCCGAACTTAAGACCAGAAAAATCCTGGTCTTAAGGTGGCGAAACGAGAAGAAATGCTTTATTTCTCCTCGTTTTTGCTTTTTCCATGTGTGCTGCCTTGTGCAGCACACATGGAAGGTGTCCCTTCCTGTACATGAACAAACCTTTTCAGAAATGCCATTTTGTAACTTTGATGTGTGCTGCACGAAGCAGCATACATGAAAGTTACAAAAAGGTATTTTAGGATTGTTTATGTGCAGGAAGGGGCACCTTCCTGTACATAAACAACCCTCCCCTGCACACAGACACCCTTGCACTCTGGTGCAAGGATGTCTGCGTTAGCGCTAAGTCGTGAAACTTAGCGCCATTGCAGGGGGAAACGCCAGGCTGCACCACATTCTTGAGAATAGGGTGCGGCCTCGCGTTTCCGAAGTGGCGGTGAGAGGCGTTAAGCCAAGGAGGCAAACGCCTCTCACCGCCACTTCCTTGAGAATATCCCCCTCAATGTAATGGCTGGCTATTTTCTGCTTCTCCTAAAATTTAGCATAGCACTTAGAAGTTCCATAGGGTTTAAGGAAGCTAGGACCTTGCTAACTAACTATGTTAAGAATGCTCATATTGTTTTCAGTGGCCACGTCATCACCGGCTGCATTTTAAAAAAAATCATTCTGTGTGGTTGCTGTTCATATTTTATGCACTAGACTTGGGTTTTAGAAATGAACATTTTAGTGTTCACCCCCTGTTTCTTAGTTGCATTTTGAGTGTGTTATTAGTTTAGGAAAGAGTGTTTGGAATTCCACTGTGTCCCTGAACTCACCTAGTGGGACTGATCATGACCAGAAAACATTTCCTACACAGTCCTGCTCAGTGGGTTGTGTATGGGTCGCAGTCAAACTGGATTTCTAATTCGTATTTGTGCATTGAAATGAGCCCTTGCGCCAGGGATTTAGAAATCAGTCTCCTGTGGGTCTTGGGGCCCAGATCATGACAATCTCATATCTTCTGCAGGCACGTGTGAGGCTGAGGGCCACTGCAGGGCAGTGTTGTCCTGGTATTTAACCAAACTTGGAGCATTGGCTGAAGTAGAGACTTCTGGATAGAAATCAACAGTTGTGTCAGAATAACTTGTAAAGACAGACATGTTTGCAAGTACCACACATTTTAAGATGCCTTGCACCAATAATTGACTGGGGTTACTGAGAATTTAATTCAAGCGCAAGAAGCAAATGCACTTGCAGCAACAACTGTGGGCACACCAGAATGCAAACTGATGCTTTATTCAAAGGTGGCAGTCGATTCAGCTATTCCGGTTTCCTGCCTTACGCACAGTATGCTTCACTTATTGCATATACATTTATTTTAAAAATGCAGTGATTATGAACAAAAGTCAGGATCTGTTTATTCATTAACGCATATCAGAAAGTTCTTTGTCACATGCTGAGAAAATGGAGCGAGTCTGTATGTTTATAGCTACTCTTTATTTTCTAAGACAACACATTTGTAGCGTAATCACCAAACCTGTGCTAAGTCCCATGAAGTTAGTGCCTTAAAGTTAGAAATCCTGTTGGACATGCAGGGACCCAGTGGGAGGTTCTGGCTGAATGTAGCCTAGTGCTGAAACAGTGCGCCTGCCTCTCTCACTTAAGCAAGAATTGGAAAAGCCAGTAGATCTAACCTACGTGAGGTATTGGCTTTGTCGATGTTTTAGCCATGTTGTACAGTCAGTCGCTGCTGCTACCTGGAAGCAGCAGTGGGGAGGAAGGGGTGGCATTGGGATCGGTTCAAAAATAAAAAACACTTACCTCCTGCCTCTCCTGCGTCCTGTTCCTGGACTCTTGGGAGAAACAGGAAGCAGGAAGCACCAGGGCTCCCACGCTCCCCGCAGCCAATCACAACGCTGCGTTGTGATTGGTCTGAGCGCAACACATGCCGCGCAGCCAGGGTCTGGAGGGGTGAGCATGTTCTCCACGTACGCTGTAATGCAGCCTGCATGGAGAACAGGGAAAGTGCACATGATTGTTTTTGGAGGCTTGAGAGGGCCGGCCAAACAGTCATTACGCACTTAGGAATGTTCTAAAACTACTCCACTGCTCTGCAGCCCCGCCCCCTCACGCAAGCTGCCGCAGCAGGAGGCCAGAATAGAATAATAACATTACGTTATTATCATTTTATTCTTTTCTTTCTTTTGCTGCTTCATGGCAGTGGGGCGACGCTCCTCCGCCTTAGCGGAGGAGCCGCCACTGTGTACAGCAGCACGACTACTGTGCAGCGCGTCTGAGAGTTTACAAAAAATGCTATGACTTGGCCAGTGCTAGCCATGTCATAGTGCTTTTTTTTTATTGCTGGTGGGCCAGAAGACAGCACAGAGGGTGGGTGGGGGGTGCTATGACCTGGCCAGCATTGTCTGCATCATAGAGCTCTTTTGTTATGGTGAGGGTTGCAGGCAACCATGGTGGAAGAAAGCAACAATGGAGGGACGGGGCAGTTGGGTGTTGCAAGAAACAACAAAGGGAGAGAGAAAGGGTGATTGGGGGTTGTAAGGAACCATGGAGAGAGGGAAGGGCAGGTGGGTGTCGCAAGCAACAACAGAAGGTAGGAGAGCAGGTGGGTGGTGGTTGCAATCAACAACAGAATGGGGGTTGCAAGCAACAATGAAGGTAAGGTGGGTGGATGGGGCAGCATGCAATAATGGAAGGATGAGGTTGCAAACAACAACAGAAGGAGGGCGGGCGAGGGGCAACAACAGAGGGAGGGAAGGTGGATGGTCTGCAAGCAACAACTGATGGAGTGTGGGTGGGGGCAATCTACAACAGAGGGAAGGAGGGAAGGCGGTTGTGGGTAAGCAGGTAGACAGTGGTAGGGGATAAATACATGTAGAAGCGTGTTGAAAAAGATGCATTCTGGAAGGGTGCTTAAACTCAAGGAAAAAAGTAGTACCTACAAAAATGAACAGTGGAAGGACACAAAGAGTCAGCAGCGGCTCCTCCGCTATGGCGGAGGAGTGTCGCCCCCCTATCAGCAGAGGCCAACAAATAATAAAATGATGATCATTTTTTTTTCCGTCCTGTAGCCGAGGCTTTGGGGGCGGGGCCACAGCACTGCAGCAGGGGGAGGAGTGGTGGGCACTGCTGTCAGTGCACATGGCGGTTTGTCCGACCGTCTTAGGATGCCCAAACTATCATGCTCACTGACATCTCTCCAACCCAGCCGTGTTGCTGAGTGGAGAGACCAGCAGGCACAGGCTCCCAGCTCCTGATGAAGCGCAAAACAAGCCCACACCGCCCAATCCCGACACTGCTCTCATGGGTATGAGAGAAGCGTCTGAATTGGCTGTAGGGGAGTCTGGGACCTTCAGCCTGTGGCCAGAGGAGCAGAAGAGAGGTGAGCAGAGCTGAGAGCAGAAGACCGGCAGGTAAGGTTTCTTTACTTGTTTGTTTTGTTACAGGCCCCTCCGTGCTGCCCCACTACATTTCCCTGACATCAGCCACTACTGCAAATAATGCACCCATGCTCCAGGGGAGGGACAAACACACAAAGAGGAAAGAAGCCTATGGCAGCTGACCAATAAGAAGCAAGCAAATGGGAGTGACAATGAAGCTAACCAATGGTAAGGAATGGGCGATCTCTAAGGCAACTGACAAAAAATGAAGGATCTCAAAGAGATAGCTCATGTGCTGTCTAGGCGAGACTTAAAGCAGCTTTCCGATGCTGATCCTCATAGCTGTTTTTCTTTCATAAAACACACGAAGAGGAAGGAAGCCTACGGCAGCTGACCAATAAGAAGTAAGCAAATGAGAGTGACAGTGAAGCCAGCCAATGTTAAGCAATGGGTACTCTCTAAGCTCACTGGTAGAACACAAAAGGTCTTGAAGAGACAACTCATGCGCTGTCTAGCGGGACCTAAAAAGAGCATCCACAGCAGCTTTCCGATGCTGATCTTCATAGTTGTCCGCTTTCCTCTCTCTCCATTTCAGACGGGCGCATAATATCATGCAGAAGGACTCTCTGACAAGTGGACCTGAAAAAACAATGAACGTGCAGTAAATGCTTCACCTTTAGGCAGAGTATTAGCTTTAGGCACTTCCTTTTGGCTGCTTTGCGGTTGAGTGACTGATGCTGAAATTATCCAATCACTAACCAACTCAGCTCATGAATAGCAACAATAGGCCCCTCTCCCTGACGTGGAACTAGTATAGCCTCAGAGGTTCTGAAGGCTGGGCTCTGTCATTGCTGGTTTTCTTTCCTTGAAAACCCTCTACCCCCACACACAGAGCCAGACCCCAGTCAAACACTACAAGAAACAAATCAGAGCAAACCGGTTGTTAGAATAATTGCAGCTATTGCAGGGCAGACTACCCACCTCTAGGCGCTAGTGCCACTGCACCGACTGCACTACTAAAAGCTACACCCATGGGAGTACATGCATTGCTCTCCTCCACTTAGTAATCCAAGATCTCACACCGTACCAGTGCTGTATACCGGTATGGGAGAACAGGAGCACCCATTAACTCAGTCTCCAGAAGGAACATGTGAGAGATCTGGACATTTCATCACAAAATGATTTCTCACCCAGAAAAAAGCATGAGGATAGGGAGGAAGGGCTACTTAAACCTGCAGATTGATACAAAAATTATGCAAAAATGTAAACTTTTATGAGCTGATCAAGCTAATCAAGAATTTTTATCTATGATGCCAGGCATGAGAGTAGGGGTTTACATGCCAGAGAAAGGCACAGCTTGGTAGTTTTGGTTTAGCATTGAAGTATACAAAAAGTGATGGATGGAATGCTTGAATTAATCTCAGTCAATGGCCGCATCCCAATCCATTGCTATTTTGCACACCAATCCACCTCAGTTTGGACCCAGCCAAATGCAAATCAGACTTGACCCTGTCCCAATGGGAATAATCTAGCCCAAACTGCAAGACTAGGTCTTCCCTTAACAGGAGCGCAAGCAACCCAATGCTGGTTTCACCCTTGTCATGGCTCAACAGTTGAGTATAGCTTGGCTCCAGTGAAACAGTGTACACAGCTGTCCCACCTACGTATGGAATACTTTAATTAATCCCAGCCACTGGTAATTACTTGGGCCGCATCCTAGTCCATCGCTATTTTACACATCACGCCATCTCAGTTTGGACTCAGCTATATGCAAACCAGCCGTGACCCTTTTCCACCCAGGATAGTACACCTGGAACTGCCAGACCAGATCCCAGCTGAAACAGAACACAAGCAACCCAAGACCAATTCAGACCTTGGAAGGTCTCATTAGTTGAGTATAGCTTGGCTCCAGTGGCACAGCGTGCATGGGACCTTGCATACTTGTCTCACCTAGGGTGTCACAATGATGTATACAAAAAAGTGTGGAATGGAAATCTTGAATAATTCTCAGACACTGGTAATTACTCAGGCCGCATTCCAGTCCATCATTATTTTGCACGCCATGGCACCTCAGTTTGGACCAAGCCATATGCAAATCAGTCTTGACCCTGTTCAATTTAGAACAGTTCAGCCGTAACTGCAAGGCCAGGTCCTACCTGAAACAGGACACAAGCAACCAAAGACCAGTTACACCCCTATTAGGGCGCATTAGTCGAGTGTAGATTGGCTCCAGTGGCACAGTGTGCGTGGGGCCCAAGTCTGGGCACACTCGTCCTACATAGCGTATCACACTGAAGTATACTGAAGTTAGGGCCCAGCTATATAGACATCAGTCTTATACCTTTTAAAATCAGAACAGTCCAGCCCAACCTGCCAGACCAGGTCCTCCCTGAACTGGAACACAAGCAACCCAAAACCAGTTTCTCTCTTGTTAGAGCTCATCAGTCAGCTATACTCACTGTGGAGACCTAAGTTGGTCGAAACTGTTCTGAGGTTGCTTGTGTTCCCATCTGGAGGGGAACTGGCCTGGCAGTTTGGGCTGGGCTGTTCTTATTGGAACAGGACCAAGACTGATTTACATAAGGCAGGCTCTTGTCTAGAATAGCACAGTTGTTGAAAAGCAATAGTCTGGAATGCGGTCTGAGCAATTGCCAGTCACTGAGGTTAATTTAATCATTCCATCCATCCCCTTCTTTTTTGCAGTAAACGCCTTTAGTGTAATGGGTATGCCCAGATGTGGGTCCTGTCCTCACTGTGCCATAGAATGCAAGATATACCTCACTTATGGGACCTAAGTAGGTCACAATTGGTCTGGGGTTGCTGGTGCTCTCCCATCTGGAGAGGACCTGGCCTAGCAGTTCTGGCTTGACAGCACAAAGACTGATTTGCATAAGACAAGTCTCTCTCTAGAATGGCAGTGGGCAAAAAAAAGATGGTTTGGAATGCAGTTGAGATTGATCAGCAATGGCTTAGATTAATTCAAGGATTCATTCCATCAGCTTGTTGTTTTCTGCAGTAGATGACCTAAGTGCGACGGGTATGCTCAGATGTGGGTCAGGTGGTCACTGTGCCAAGGGACTCAAGCTATACCTCATTGATGAGACCTAAATAGGTCAAAACTGGTCTGCGGTTGCTTGCGGTCCCATCCGGAGAGGATCTGGCCTGGCATTTAGTCTGGACTGTCCTTATTGGAGCAGGACCAAGACTGATTTGCATAAGGCAGATCTCTATCTAGAAGGGCACAGTGAGTGAAAAACGATGGTCTGGAATGTGGCCCAAAGTCATCAGCTGTGCCTGAGATTAATTCAGAGTTAATATGAATGGGGTGACCCGTGAGACCACTGGACCAGGGTATTTATATGGTACAGCAAAGAAATGGTCACAGTGGAATTCCATTACATTCCAACTTGAAGGAGACAGATTTCAATCATGCATGTAAACAATTTAACATCACCACAAGGAATCAAATGAATAATTGTGATTTAATTTTGATCACAAACATTGGAAAAGGTAAACATGAATCAAATGGATAATACAATAAATGTACAAATTAGAATCATGAACTTGGTGCTCAAGAGGAAAGGGAAGGGGGTGAGTGTTTGTGAAGGGTTGCGTGATGGTGCAAAGGAAGGGAAGGTATTGTGTTATACGTACATCCCAAGATTGTAGTACCTATCCGCCTATTAATTGGCAACAGAACGTAAAATAAGACATAACATAGTAGGTGCAGATACAAAATCTCTGTCACCTATATTTGCTATACAACAAAATATGTCGACGTCAGCCTTATTGGGGGGTCTTCATCAGGACCATGGGGACTCGTGAAGGGGGGGGGGGGACGATAGCACCTGGAATTTGATTAAGCTCACATTAGTAAGGTGATGTAGACGAAAAGGCAAAACTAGTGTTTAAAAAATTAATAGGGATTTACCAATGAGAAACAGCATGAGGATTACGGCTGCGTTTGAATGGAGGGCCTGTGAGCTCCTAAAAATCAGAGACGATAAAAAACAATAGTTGTTTACAATAGTTGTTTGCACAGAAGATTAGTGGCGTGATACCGTACACTAGTTATTAGAAATGCTCGGGTGGACTCACTGTGTATAAATAACGATGGTACCAGTCCGATAAATGGAGCTGGTTTGTGTTCCTGATACACCAAGATGTCCAGCGAGGTTGATGAGTAACCTGCAATAGTGAGAGGACTGTGATTAGAAACTAATTGTGGGGCGAAGAGAGAGCCAAAAGTGTTCACTTATGTAAATGTTGGAGTGCACTGTGAATAATGCTCCAACATAATGTCACATTGGGCGTGGCAATATGATAAATTGATTCGAAGGTTTGTTGAGGGAGAAAAAGCCCACAAGCGAGATGTGCGAGAGGCTGAATTCAATAATACATTGCAATTAGAATAACAACAACCACCCGATGGGGACCGGAGGTTTGTGTCTAATCTAAATGGAAAATTATGAGCGCGTTAGTCTTGAACTGTATGGCAATTGTCGTGCATACATAAACATATGAATTAATAAATCAAGGCACCTAGAATAATACTCGACCACCCGACAGGAACAGGAGGTCTATGTCAGATCCATATGGAAAACTTGTAAATAAAAGAAACGTAGCAAGTGTTCTAAATAGTTAACATAAACATATGAATAAGCGGCTTGAATCAATAAATCAAGGCATCTAGAGTAATACTCGACCACCCGACAGGAACCGGAGGTCTATGTCAGATCCATATGGAAAACTTGTAAATAAAAGAAACGTAGCAAGTATTCTAAATAGTTAACCTTGACCTAAGATATTCCTGAAGGGCTGGCAGGAAAACTACGTGCGTGCATTACCATGCGCTCACTAATAGATGAGGCACTTACCCGACGGCGGCTCTGGTCTGAATCCAGGTAACAGCCGTCCCGCGGTAGCGATGCCCTCTTAAACACGTAACCCGGGTGCACGTAGACGCGACGTTAGGGAAGACGCTAGATGCTGGCTGGGACTAGGTGCTCATGTTTTAACGTAAGTGCTTGTCCCCCTCCTTTTTCAGCATTAGGATCTTGTGGCAAAAAGTCGGTCCAGGCTGTCCCTTGTATTGGCGCACATTCTGGGACAGTTAACATCTTAAAATCATAAGGCATCATACCTGTAGTATTAATCAAACAAAACTGTACTTCCTGAATATTATAAGGAAAATAGCATTTGTGAAACAATATGAAAAGTGAATAAACATATATAAAATGGACACTGCCAGGTATAATTTAATGGTTTAAGATGAAAACCAATACAATTACAAAGAATGACGTTGGCACAGAAGTGACATAGTTTTAAATTGAATTCCCATTCAAAATACTTTCAGGGTCAAATGAGTAAAAGACTCTCATCATGAGGTGCAGTTACAAAACTGATGTGGTAAAATTAAAATCCATAATTACGTAGACCTACAGGTCGGCCTGGTTTTACTTCACATGACAGATGGAGACGTAAGGCATTGTATAGACCTGAGATGAGGGAATTGCTTAACAAAAGTGTACGTATTACTCCCTGTTGAGACAGGAATGTTGCGCATATGTAGCATCAGGCTCATTAAGTCCATGGTGGACAGAGTCAAAGGAGTCCATCCACTTGCATTCTCGTACGTTCAAGATGGAGTCAAGGTCACCACTTCTGACTCCCAACGTGATCTTTTCTAGCACCACCCATCGTAACGATTCTGGTTGATGGTCCTGGGATTGAAAATGTTCAACCAGGGGTGCCCCAATGGTGCCACACCTGATCCTGCTGCAGTGTTGCAGTATACGTGCTTTAACCTTCTGCCTGGTCTGACCAACGTAGATATTTCCACAGGGACAAAGGATAGCGTAGATTACGTCCGTTGTATTGCAGTTTGTATGAGCCTTCAGGTCAATCTTATGATGCTGGTAGCAGAACTGTTTTGTCTCCAGAGTAAGTTTGCAGGCCTTGCAATTGCCACACTTGTAGTGGCATGTAACCTCGGGGAGTCGCCACAGAGTCTGGATGGTAGGTTGTGGTGGAGAGTCAAGGAGGGATCTGACCACGTAGTCTCTAATGTTTTTACCCTTTTTAAAAGAGTGCATTGGAGGATGGGGTACCTCTAGGTCATCTGTAACGATCTTCCAGTGCTTATTCACGATTTGTTTGATTACGTTACTGTTCGTGTTGTAGGTCGTGACACAGATCATCCTGTCCAAAGTATCAGTGGTGCGGTCTTTGGGCGTCAATAGTGTTTCCCGCTGGTTAAACCATGCCCGCTTCCTCGCACGCTTGACCAGCCTTCTAGGGTAACCCCGCTCCACCAGTCAGTTAATAAGGTCATCAGACTCATTAAAGTAACCCTCCTTAAGGGAACAGTGAAAGTGACCAACCAGGCCCAAGTGCAGGATATCAGTACCAGGAAGGATGGTACCAACCTCAAGCAGGTCCATCTTTTTTAGAGGATGCACAATGGAGACCACCCAGGGGGAGAAACAACAATTGGAACAGGGGCCAACAAAGGGGCCAACCCCAGCATGGTCAGAACTGGGATGGAGGGAGACTGCGAGGCCAGAAGCAGGTGCGTTTCCCTCAGGAGAACCATGGAGAGATCCAGACTCGACGTCGGGTCTACAGGTGGTAATAAAGAAAAGCCCAATTATCAACTTATCGCCCACCAGCTCACGGATGATGAAACCAAGATCTTGATTAAAGACCATTCATATGTACCCACCACCTACCCCAATAAATTTAACATCAAAGCAGAACTCCACAGGTTCTTTCGCAAGATCAGATTGAGATACCATTTCCGGCACTCACCCTCGGCACCATCAACATCCCATACAGGTCTTAGGGTTACATCGACGTTTATACCACCAAGCCATATGATGTCTCATAGGATTCTGACATATGAGAGCATGGTACTCAAGGATGTCTCGAAGGCATGCTCGACTAAGCGCTATGTCAAACACAATGCGACCTCCGGAGAACGAGAGGCGCTCAACTCTCTCAAGAATAACAGGTCGATTGTCATCAAGCTGGCCGACAAAGGGGGAGCTATAGTGGTTCAAGATGTCGATGATTATAAGACGGAGATTTATTCCCAACTCAGAGATGGGTTCAGCTATACACGCCTCACCTCAGACCCCACCAAGGAAATCAGCAAATTAATCTCCAGAATCACTAAGACTGGGAGAGAGTCAGGGTTCCTATCTGACTTGGAGTTTAATTACCTTAACCAACGGCAGCCACGTCTCCCCACCATCTACACAAAAGAATTCCTCAGCACACATATGTTATATCACATTACACGTGGACATGCTTAATGTAAGCACAAATTGAATACAAGTAGGTGAGTTCTCATTCCGTTTTCTTTTATTTCTGGGTGTTCAGACAGCCGATACGTGTTTCGTCGCATACATGGGAATTCGTCCCGCGACTTTATCAAGGCTGCACAAGAAACAAAAATGAATACTCAATGTATCCCCTCTTTTACATTAGGTGTACAAAACCATTTAAGCGTTGCACTCAGTGGCCGGTGCCATACATCATCACAATGCGATACCACAGTGGCTGCGTGCCCACATGCACAAGATATAGTCCACCGGTAAAAATACAAAATTCCTCCTATGGTGTCCCGTTATTCTCAAGATCAAAAGATCCAGAATCCCAAAAACGAAGATGGAGTAAAAAATCATAAAGGTAAGGTCTAAGCAGATAAGTGCAATAAAGCCATATATAGTGCCGGGTGATAGTGTGGAAATACAATCTATTCAGATCGTGCGTGATGATTCCAATAATGGATCATTCCTGGAGTGAAATGGGAGTGGAGCCCAGAAGAGTATCAATGATCAGACCTATTGGAAAACAACCAAGTCGTGTAAAGGGATTACATAAATACCTATTGTCTTCTTGTATGTAATCCCTGTAGGAAACAAGAGAACGCCCTGAGCATAAGTAAGACCATTAAGCCAATGTCAAATACAGCTATTGATGCAAACACACAGAACAGTTGGGCCACCTACTTTATTAGTGGTGTTACTTCCAACCCACAGTGGGATTCAATTTCTCGCGACGTCACAAGTATCCAACCTTATATTCAAGGGATCCCTGTAAGTCCCAGATGCTCAAAATCTAAAAGAATATAGCCAATCATGTACCACTCCATAATTATAAATAGTGCAGGATAAAAGCATTATCCAACTTTATCACTAACTACCTGTGTTGTTCTCTCCTCTAAACGCTGTCATGGTCTATTCGTCCCAAGCCTCAATAGTTAAAAATCATAGGGCAAAGTAACTACTTATGTGACACACCTTCCGTCATAGTCGTAAATCAGAACACAGCTTAAATTGAACATATCCGTATATACACACTCTTCCTATTCCCTCGTAAAATTGCCAGAGTTCAAATTCTACCCTTCAAGTGTGCTGCTCAAGTGATCCACCCTCTATTCCACTGCTATACTTAGAATGTCGATGAGCGTAAATAAATCCGTTAGTGCAAGCTGTTCCTATTTCTCCTTAAGGCTGCTTGCGTGCCACGATATCCTGACATTACGGTATCTGCAGACTAACGCTTAAAGCTTAAAATCTTAGCCCATTCTCCCGCACAAAGTCTTGAATCCCCTGGTCGCTCATCTCCTTACCATGTATCATTATCTTAGGTCCCATATATGGACGTCGCTCCTCGTGTAGCCGAGTACGGTGCACAAATGAGGCTCCCGGTCACCAAAACTATATACCGGCTCCACTTGAAAGTTCGGTGAACCCCTAGGAAGGACAAGCACCCATTCTTCCTCAGCAGTAAGAGAAGACGGACTCGTATACAAACCCATTTTGTATGTCGGCGGCCATCTTGTAATGATGCCAAAATCTCTAAAGGCAGTATGTGCTTCCACCTTTTAAGCACGATTTGGTCTTCAGGCAATATCACGGCCTGTTGCCCACAATCTCAAATCTTATAGATCATTGCGGGGCTGTTTTTAAATGTGTGGGAAAGCGGTGGTATGATCATTAATATAGGTGCTAAAAATAGCGCTACATAGATGAAGGGCTAATGTAATTTGTGCATCGCAAAAGGTGTTACGGTACTATATATTGGGGCTATATCGTATGCCATTTTCAAGTGTAAAGTGCCTAATGGTCTCCAATACATGCATTATCCAAGTTTTTGGGACATCTATGTCGTGACGTGGCTATATATAGGGCAGTGTGTGAATACAGAGCAAGTGTTCAACTACAATCCTGTTCTAATGAATGTATATTCTTTGTCTCCATCTCCTAAGGGTCCTGATTGTCAAATCTTTGTTAGGGACACTAAAGGGTTCTATTTATACAAATATTAAAATACATAATGCTCATGGGGAGAAGGTAAAGTCATACATATAATCTGAATTATAAGTACAAAACAAAAAACAAATAGCAAAAAACAGAACCCCACGTACTCCGTATATGTAACTCACATACAGGTGTATCTGTAAATAACCATAGCGCTACTGTGAGCTGTTATTGATCAGGTTCATCCTGATTCGGAGTCCTATGGAGGGCTGTAATGTGTAAGAAGCAAATGTTATACATGGAGTGTGGCGGCTCCATGTATTCATCTTCCCAAGAAGTAGTGCAATTCAGGGTCAATGTTAAGCCCTATCTCTGTGCTGCGCAGTCTAAGGATCCAAAGTGCCTCACGTCTACGCAGGGCCAATTCTCAATTTCCCCCTCTTCGGTGTCGCTGGACCTGTTCTATGCCAAAGAATTCAAACTGTTTATGAGCGGCATGTGCTTGACACTGTGTCACGTGAGCAGCAATGGGATATCTCACATCTCCCTGCTTGATCGCTCTTATATGCTCACTCATTCTCTCACGTAGTGTTCTGATCGTGCTGCCTACATATCTTTTCATGCATCTGCATTCAATGATATAAACAACAAATGTAGTCATGCAGTTGATGTTAGTAACTATGTTGTAAACTTTGTTGCCCGGACCCTTAAACTCAGTTCTTCTGTTGCATGCCCATTTACAGGAACTGCAGTGCCCACATCCATAAAAGCCTTTTGTCAGCGGTGTCAGCCAGTTGTTTTTTTGTTCACACCTAGGGTAGCTAGGGCTAAGTAGGTTCCTGATTGACAAGCCTCGTCGGTATGTGATATTGGGTGTGTCAGTAATGAAATCACTAGGGGCCATATGTATCAAAGTTTGTGTTTGCGATTCTCAAATAGCGAATTTTTAAGAATCGCTATTTGAGAATCGCAAACGAGATGTATGTAGGATTCGCAAGAAAAATTGCGAATCCTACATATTCCTTAATTGCGATTCGCAAATTGCGAATCGCAGTTAAGGAAACCCTCCTCATTCATTCCTATGGGCCTAGAGGCCCATAGGAATGAATGGGAGGACATTCTCAATTTGCGATTAGCAATTAGAGAATCGCAAATTGAGAATGCAATTTCAAGGTTGCAAGGGTGTCCAAAGGACACCCTGTTGCACCCTGAAATGAGCATGGGTGCACATGTGGCGCACATACATGCCCTAAGGGCATGTATGTGCGCCACATGCCACTTTGAAAAATGCAAAAAATGCATTTCTCAAAGAAATCGCAAGTTACCACCAACCTGTAGTTGGTGGTAATTTGCGATTCCTTAAGCCATAATCACACAACTTAGGTGCTTCATACATTTCATTTAAGGAATCGCAATTAGCGATTCCATAAATGCATTCGCAAAATAGAGAATCGCAATTTTGCGATTCTCTATTTACGAATGCCTTTGGGATGATACATCCCGAGAAAGCTAGTTCCGGTCATAAACGGGCCGATTCTGAGAATCGGCCCGTTTGCGAACGGGAAATGGGCTTGATACATATGGCCCTAAGTGATTTGTCCGCCTTGAGTAAATGCCAGTGTCTGTTCAGACTACGACGCAGGACACCTGACATGTTATTGAACCCAGTCACCATACGTACTTTCTCCTCCTTTCGTCGATGCTGTGAGCATTCTCTCAGTGTGTCTTGTCTCTTAATCCTGAGTATCCTATTCTCTGCTTTCCGTAATGTAGCTTCGTCATAGCCCCTATTTCTGAAGCGGGCTAACACTCCCTTCTTACATTCTTCAAACTCAGGTTCAAAGCTGCAATTCCGTCTCACTCTAACGAGTTCGCCATAGGGGATTGATCTTATCTGATGTGAAGGATGGGCACTGGGTGCGTGAAGTAATGCATTGCAGGCTGTCTCTTTACGAAAGAGTCTGCTGTGAATTTTGTTGTCCCTTATGTACAGTTCTACATCTAGAAAGGAAATTAAACTTCTACTGTACTCGAAAGTAAATTTAATGTTAAATTCATTGTCATTCAAGTAACTGAAAAACTCAGTCAACTTGTGTTCCGAGTCTGTCCAGATCATAAGGCAGTCGTCAATATACCTGCCCCAGTATAGAATGGAATCATTCCATTCCATTCCTAAAGGGCCCCAGATCATCTTCTCCTCGAACCAGCCCATGAACAAATTCGTGTACGAGGGAGAAAATCTGGAGTCCATGGCCACCCCCTGCTTCTGTCTGTACCATTGTTCTTTGAAGAGAAATACATTATTGTCCAGGATCAGCTCGATCATCTCGATCAGTTTTTCAGTGTGACTCCAAGCACTGGCTGACCTGGTGTTCAGTATTCTCCTGATCGCACTTAAGCCAATATCTCTCCTGATGCTGGTGTATAGCGCGGTTACATCAAGGGTAACTAATGTCATATTATCATCCCAATTGCGGTCGGCCATGACTCCTAGTATATGTTTAGTGTCGCGGATATGCGACGGTAGGTTCCTCACCATTGGTTGCAGAAATGTATCTACATACTCTGAGATTCTCTCCGTCGGTCCATCATTGCCAGAGATGATGGGTCTACCTGGTGGGAAGGGCATATCTTTATGAACCTTAGGTAATGTGTAAATACAGGGATACTTCGGCCTGTCTACTCTCAAGTATGCGTACTCATCGTCATCCAGTAGCCCTTGACCATGCCACTGTTTAAGGTGTCTGTTAAGGTGTTCTGTCAGGGTCCAAATCGGGTTATTGGGGAGAGGCTCGTAACACTGTTGGTCACCCAGTTGTGATAAGAGTTCATTGTCATAGTCAGTGCTGCGCATAACAACAATGTTCCCCCTTTGTCAGCTTCCTTGATCGTGATGTCTCTGTCGCACATCAGATTCTTAAGAGGCCTTACGTTCACCATATGTGAGGTTGTCATTTCTGGTCTTGATATGTGTTTTCTTGTCTATCTGTCTGTCTAGATCAGAACTAACTAGCTTGTAGAAAATGTCTATGTTGTTGCCCGTGAACAACGTAGGAGTCCATTTCGATTTCTCTTTCAACTTGCTAGTAATGCTCCAGTCACTCGTTACATTCAAATCACGCATAATCATTTCTGATGTCACAATTTCATCCTCACAATCTGTAATCGATAGGAGTAGTCTGGTGTCTAGTATCTCTTGGATGGTATGTTCACTAGATGCAAAGACCCCACGACTTTGTTCAGTATTTTTATTGCCATAATCCATCATTTTGAAATGTTTATTAATTTTCATTCTTCTTATAAATTTATACAAATCTATTTTGACTTCACAAATGTCACCAATACTTTTTGGGCAGAAACTCATACCTTTCGTTAAAACAGACAGAGCATCATCAGAAAGGCATTTATCTGTTAGGTTTACAACATTTACATTGTTCATTTCCTCTGGTTCCAGGATCTGGTTCTCATCCCTGGACGTTCCTCTCCCTGCATTCCCTCTCTTTCCCCTCCTTGTTTTCCTGGTGGGGCGGGGCATCAGTTTTCCCTGTTTCCTTTCTTTATTCTCAGTACCTCGGCTAAAAAACGGCTCTCACTGTTAGGTACCCCGCTAGTGCTATCCCCCTGGTCAGACTCACTCCCATTCGTCTGGGCTGTATCGAGAGATGTAGAACTAGAGCTGACTGATTTGCCATCATGTGTGCCTGGCTGACTCTCTCTGGGTATCAAGTGATCATATTTCTTTGCGAACGTGAAAATTCTGCCACTTGAATAATTACGTTCGTCCCTCTTAAGTTTCCTAGTTTTACGTAGTTTTATGTCTGCAAGATGACGTTGTAAGATGTCATTCATGATTGCATAATTTTTCTCCGTTGCCTCCGCTAAGTTGAGTTGCTTGATCTCTAATTCTAATTGGTCTATGTCCTTCTGTAGTAGTGAGAATTTTCTCTCACAATTTTCAATTAGAATCTCCATACGCTTATTAGAATTCTCTGTTAGTTCTCTTTCCCAGGCAGCTAATAGGTCTGGTTCCAGATCATCATATGTAGGTATTATTTGCGATCGGAGGCCCCTGGGAATTTGTTTGACTCTAGTATATTGCTTTAAAGTGGCGGCGTCCCACCACTTCGACATTTTGCTTCTCCTCAATCTTTCTAGATTAATACATTTTTCTCTCAGTCCCTCCTGTCTGAAGGGCGGGACACCCTGTGCCACTGACGTCAAAGTGTTGTTACCGGATACATTGCTGAAAAGGGCCTCAGCCTCTCTGTCTCTGTTCATCCTTTCATTAGTGAAGGTAGTCATCGTGCCCCCCGGGGCTGCCACCCACTTGAACTGTAAACACGTAATGAACAGTGGTATCTGATTGGGGGAATGGAGGCGCCACTCGGGAGAAATAACACAAGATATTCAGTATTAACTCTTTGTCTTAGTTACGGTGCTGCAAGGTGAGGAGAACCACTGACCTCCCCAAAACTAATGGCCTGAGCCAATTAACAAATACACAAAAGAATTCCTCAGCACACGTATGTTATATCACATTACACGTGGACATGCTTAATGTAAGCACAAATTGAATACAAGTAGGTGAATTCTCATTCCGTTTTCTTTTATTTCTGGGTGTTCTGACAGCCGACACGTGTTTCGTCGCATACATGGGAATTCGTCCCGCGAATTTATCAAGGCTGCACAAGAAACAAAAATGAATACTCAATGTATCCCCTCTTTTACATTAGGTGTACAAAACCATTTAAGCGTTGCACTCAGTGGCCGGTGCCATACATCATCACAATGCGATACCACAGTGGCTGCGTGCCCACATACACAAGATATAGTCCACCGGTAAAAATACAAAATTCCTCCTATGGTGTCCCGTTATTCTCAAGATCAAAAGATCCAGAATCCCAAAAACGAAGATGGAGTAAAAAATCATAAAGGTAAGGTCTAAGCAGATAAGTGCAATAAAGCCATATATAGTGCCGGTTGATAGTGTGGAAATACAATCTATTCAGATCGTGCGTGATGATTCCAATAATGGATCATTCCTGGAGTGAAATGGGAGTGGAGCCCAGAAGAGTATCAATGATCAGACCTATTGGAAAACAACCAAGTCGTATGTAATCCCTGTAGGAAACAAGGGAACTCACTGAGCATAAGTAAGACCATTAAGCCAATGTCAAATACAGCTATTGATGCAAACACACAGAACAGTTGGGCCACCTACTTTATTAGTGGTGTTACTTCCAACCCACAGTGGGATTCAGTTTCTCGCGACGTCACAAGTATCTGACCTTATATCCAAGGGATCCCTGTAAGTCCCAGATGCTCAAAAACTAAAAGAATATAGCCAATCATGTATCACTCCATAATTATAAATAGTGCAAGATAAAAGCATTATCCAACTTTATCACTAACTACCTGTGTTGTTCTCTCCTCCAAACGCTGTCATGCACTATTCGTCCCAAGCCTCAATAGTTAAAAATCATAGGGCAAAGTAACTACTTATGTGACACACCTTCTGTCATAGTCGTAAATCAGAACACAGCTTAAATTGAACATATCCGTATATACACGCTCTTCCTATTCCCTCGTAAAATTGCCAGAGTTCAAATTCTACCCTTCAAGTGTGCTGCTCAAGTGATCCACCCTCTATTCCACTGCTATACTTAGAATGTCGATGAGCTTAAATAAATCCGTTAGTGCAAGCTGTTCCTATTTCTCCTTAAGGCTGCTTGCGTGCCACGATATCCTGACATTACGGTATCTGCAGTCTAACGCTTAAAGCTTAAAATCTTAGCCCATTCTCCCGCACAAAGTCTTGAATCCCCTGGTCGCTCATCTCCTTACCATGTATCATTATCTTAGGTCCCATATACGGACGTCGCTCCTCGTGTAGCCGAGTACGGTGCACGAATGAGGCTCCCGGTCACCACAACTATATACCGGCTCCACTTGAACGTTCGGTGAACACTGAAGAAGGACAATCACCCATTCTTCCTCAGCAGTAAGAGAAGACGGACTCGTATACAAACCCATTTGTATGTCGGCGGCCATCTTGTAATGATGCCAAAATCTCTAAAGGCAGTATGTGCTTCCACCTTTTAAGCACGATTTGGTCTTCAGGCAATATCACGGCCTGTTGCCCACAATCTCAAATCTTATAGATCATTGCGGGACTGTTTTTAAATGTGTGGGAAAGCGGTGGTATGATCATTAATATAGGTGCTAAAAATAGCGCTACATAGATGAAGGGCTAATGTAATTTGTGCATCGCAAAAGGTGTTATGGTACTATATATTGGGGCTATATCGTATGCCATTTTCAAGTGTAAGGTGACTAATAGTCTCCAATACATGCATTATCCAAGTTTTTGGGACATATATGTCGTGACGTGGCTATATATAGGGCAGTGTGTGAATACAGAGCAAGTGTTCAACTACAATCCTGTTCTAATGAATGTATATTCTTTGTCTCCATCTCCTAAGGGTCCTGATTGTCAAATCGTTGTTAGGGACACTAAAGGGTTCTATTTATACAAATATTAAAATACATAATGCTCATGGGGAGAAGGTAAAGTCATACATATAATCTGAATTATAAGTACAAAACAAAAAACAAATAGCAAAAAACAATTAGCAAAAAACAGAACCCCACGTACTCCGTGTATGTAACTCACATACAGGTGTATCTGTAAATAACCATAGCGCTACTGTAAGCTGTTATTGATCAGGTTCATCCTGATTCGGAGTCCTATGGAGGGCTGTAATGTGTAAGAAGCAAATGTTATTCATGGAGTGTGGCGGCTCCATGTATTCATCTTCCCAAGAAGTAGTGCAATTCAGGGTCAATGTTAAGCCCTATCTCTGTGCTGCGCAATCTAAGGATCCAAAGTGCCTCACGTCTACGCAGGGCCAATTCTCTATTTCCCCCTCTTCGGTGTCGCTGGACCTGTTCTATGCCAAAGAATTCAAACTGTTTATGAGCGGCCTGTGCTTGACACTGTGTCACGTGAGCAGCAATGGGATATCTCACATCTCCCTGCTTGACCGCTCTTATATGCTCACTCATTCTCTCACGTAGTGTCCTGATCGTGCTGCCTACATATCTTTTCATGCATCTGTATTCAATGATATAAACAACAAATGTAGTCATGCAGTTGATGTTAGTAACTATGTTGTAAACTTTGTTGCCCGGACCCTTAAACTCAGTTCTTCTGTTGCATGCCCATTTACAGGAACTGCAGTGCCCACATCCATAAAAGCCTTTTGTCAGCGGTGTCAGCCAGTTGTTTTTTCGTTCACACCTAGGGTAGCTAGGGCTAAGTAGGTTCCTGAGTGACAAGCCTCGTCGGTATGTGATATTGGGTGTGTCAGTAATGAAATCACTAAGTGATTTGTCCGCCTTGAGTAAATGCCAGTGTCTGTTCAGACTACGACGCAGGACACCTGACATGTTATTGAACCCAGTCACCATACATACTTTCTCCTCCTTTCGTCGATGCTGTGAGCATTCTCTCAGTGTGTCTTGTCTCTTAATCCTGAGTATCCTATTCTCTGCTTTCCGTAATGTAGCTTCGTCATAGCTCCTATTTCTGAAGCGGGCTAACACTCCCTTCTTACATTCTTCAAACTCAGGTTCAAAGCTGCAATTCCGTCTCACTCTAACGAGTTCGCCATAGGGGATTGATCTTATCTGATGTGAAGGATGGGCACTGGATGCGTGAAGTAATGCATTGCAGGCTGTCTCTTTACGAAAGAGTCTGCTGTGAATTTTGTTGTCCCTTATGTACAGTTCTACATCTAGAAATGAAATTAAACTTCTACTGTACTCGAAAGTAAATTTAATGTTAAATTCATTGTCATTCAAGTAACTGAAAAACTCAGTCAACTTGTGCTCCGAGTCTGTCCAGATCATAAGGCAGTCGTCAATATACCTGCCCCAGTATAGAATGGAATCATTCCATTCCATTCCTAAAGGGCCCCAGATCATCTTCCCCTCGAACCAGCCCATGAACAAATTCGCGTACGAGGGAGAAAATCTGGAGCCCATGGCCACCCCCTGCTTCTGTCTGTACCATTGTTCTTTGAAGAGAAATACATTATTATCCAGGATCAGCTCGATCATCTCGATCAGCATTTCAGTGTGACTCCAAGCACTGGCTGACCTGGTGTTCAGTATTCTCCTGATCGCACTTAAGCCAATATCTCTCCTGATGCTGGTGTATAGCGCGGTTACATCAAGGGTAACTAATGTCATATTATCATCCCAATTGAGGTCGGCCATGACTCCTAGTATATTTTTAGTGTCGCGGATATGCGACGGTAGGTTCCTCACCATTGGTTGCAGAAATGTATCTACATACTCTGAGATTCTCTCTGTCGGTCCATCATTGCCGGAGATGATGGGTCTACCTGGTGGGAAGGGCATATCTTTATGAACCTTAGGTAATGTGTAAATACAGGGATACTTCGGCCTGTCTACTCTCAAGTATGCGTACTCATCGTCATCCAGTAGCCCTTGACCATGCCACTGTTTAAGGTGTCTGTTAAGGTGTTCTGTCAGGGTCCAAATCGGGTTATTGGGGAGAGGCTCGTAACACTGTTGGTCACCCAGTTGTGATAAGAGTTCATTGTCATAGTCAGTGCTGCGCATAACAACAATGTTCCCCCCTTTGTCAGCTTCCTTGATCGTGATGTCTCTGTCGCACATCAGATTCTTAAGGGCCTTACATTCACCATATGTGAGGTTGTCATTTCTGGTCTTGATATGTGTTTTCTTGTCTATCTGTCTGTCTAGATCAGAACTAACTAGCTTGTAGAAAATGTCTATGTTGTTGCCCGTGAACAACGTAGGAGTCCATTTCGATTTCTCTTTCAACTTGCTAGTAATGCTCCAGTCACTCGTTACATTCAAATCACGCATAATCATTTCTGATGTCACAATTTCATCCTCACAATCTGTAATCGATAGGAGTAGTCTGGTGTCTAGTATCTCTTGGATGGTATGTTCACTAGATGCAAAGACCCCACGACTTTGTTCAGTATTTTTATTGCCATAATCCATCATTTTGAAATGTTTATTAATTTTCATTCTTCTTATAAATTTATACAAATCTATTTTGACTTCACAAATGTCACCAATACTTTTTGGGCAGAAACTCATACCTTTCGTTAAAACAGACAGAGCATCATCAGAAAGGCATTTATCTGTTAGGTTTACAACATTTACATTGTTCATTTCCTCTGGTTCCAGGATCTGGTTCTCATCCCTGGACGTTCCTCCCCCTGCATTCCCTCTCTTTCCCCTCCTTGTTTTCCTGGTGGGGCGGGGCGTCTGTTTTCCCTGTTTCCTTTCTTTACTCTCAGTACCTCGGCTAAAAATCGGCTCTCACTGTTAGGTACCCCGCTAGTGCTATCCCCCTGGTCAGACTCACTCCCATTCGTCTGGGCTGTATCGAGAGATGTAGAACTAGAGCTGACTGATTTGCCATCATGTGTGCCTGGCTGACTCTCTCTGGGTATCAAGTGATCATATTTCTTTGCGAACGTGAAAATTCTGCCACTTGAATGATCACGTTCGTCCCTCTTAAGTTTCTATGACGAAGTTACATTACGGAAAGCAGAGAATAGGATACTCAGTATTAAGAGACAAGACACACTGAGAGAATGCTCACAGCATCGACGAAAGGAGGAGAAAGTACGTATGGTGACTGGGTTCAATAACATGTCAGGTGTCCTGCGTCGTAGTCTGAACAGACACTGGCATTTACTCAAGGCGGACAAATCACTTAGTGATTTCATTACTGACACACCCAATATCACATACCGACGAGGCTTGTCACTCAGGAACCTACTTAGCCCTAGCTACCCTAGGTGTGAACGAAAAACAACTGGCTGACACTGCTGACAAAAGGCTTTTATGGATGTGGGCACTGCAGTTCCTGTAAATGGGCATGCAACAGAAGAACTGAGTTTAAGGGTCCGGGCAACAAAGTTTACAACATAGTTACTAACATCAACTGCATGACTAAATTTGTTGTTTATATCATTGAATGCAGATGCATGAAAAGATATGTAGGCAGCACGATCAGAACACTACGTGAGAGAATGAGTGAGCATATAAGAGCGGTCAAGCAGGGAGATGTGAGATATCCCATTGCTGCTCACGTGACACAGTGTCAAGCACAGGCCGCTCAAACAGTTTGAATTTTTTGGCATAGAACAGGTCCAGTGACACCGCAGAGGGGGAAATAGAGAATTGGCCCTGCGTAGACGTGAGGCACTTTGGATCCTTAGACTGCGCAGCACAGAGATAGGGTTTAACATTGACCCTGAATTGCACTACTTCTTGGGAAGATGAATACATGGAGCCGCCACACTCCATGTATAACATTTGCTTCTTACACATTACAGCCCTCCATAGGACTCCGAATCAGGATGAACCTGATCAATAACAGCTCACAGTAGCGCTATGGTTATTTACAGATACACCTGTATGTGAGTTACATATACGGAGTACGTGGGGTTCTGTTTTTTGCTAATTGTTTTTTGCTATTTGTTTTTTGTTTTGTACTAATAATTCAGATTATATGTATGACTTTACCTTCTCCCCATGAGCATTATGTATTTTAATATTTGTATAAATAGAACCCTTTAGTGTCCCTAACAGCGATTTGACAATCAGGACCCTTAGGAGATGGAGACAAAGAATATACATTCATTAGAACAGGATTGTAGTTGAACACTTGCTCTGTATTCACACACTGCCCTATATATAGCCACGTCACGACATAGATGTCCCAAAAACTTGGATAATGCATGTATTGGAGACCATTAGGCACCTTACACTTGAAAATGGCATACGATATAGCCCCAATATATAGTACTGTAACACCTTTTGCGATGCACAAATTACATTAGCCCTTCATCTATGTAGTGCTATTTTTAGCACCTATATTAATGATCATACCACCGCTTTCCACACATTTAAAAACAGTCCTGCAATGATCTATAAGATTTGAGATTGTGGGCAACAGGCCGTGATATTGCCTGAAGACCAAATCGTGCTTAAAAGGTGGAAGCACATACTGCCTTTAGAGATTTTGGCATCATTACAAGATGGCCGCCAACATACAAATGGGTTTGTATACGAGTCCGTCTTCTCTTACTGCTGAGGAAGAATGGGTGATTGTCCTTCCTCAGTGTTCACCGAACTTTCAAGTGGAGCCGGTATATAGTTGTGGTGACCGGGAGCCTCATTCGTGCACCGTACTCGGCTACACGAGGAGCGACGTCCGTATATGGGACCTAAGATAATGATACATGGTAAGGAGATGAGCGACCAGGGGATTCAAGACTTTGTGCGGGACAATGGGCTAAGATTTTAAGCTTTAAGCGTTAGACTGCAGATACCGTAATGTCAGGATATCGTGGCACGCAAGCAGCCTTAAGGAGAAATAGGAACAGCTTGCACTAACAGATTTATTTAAGCTCATCGACATTCTAAGTATAGCAGTTGAATAGAGGGTGGATCACTTGAGCAGCACACTTGAAGGGTAGAATTTGAACTCTGGCAATTTTACGAGGGAATAGGAAGAGCGTGTATATACGGATATGTTCAATTTAAGCTGTGTTCTGATTTACGACTATGACGGAAGGTGTGTCACATAAGTAGTTACTTTGCCCTATGATTTTTAACTATTGAGGCTTGAGACGAATAGAGCATGACAGTGTTTAGAGGAGAGAACAACACAGGTAGTTAGTGATAAAGTTGGATAATGCTTTTATCTTGCACTATTTATAATTATGGAGTGATACATGATTGGCTATATTCTTTTAGATTTTGAGCATCTGAGACTTACAGGGATCCCTTGGATATAAGGTCGGATACTTGTGACGTCGCGAGAAACTGAATCCCACTGTGGGTTGGAAGTAACACCACTAATAAAGTAGGTGGCCCAACTGTTCTGTGTGTTTACATCAATAGCTGTATTTGACATTAGCTTAATGGTCTTACTTATGCTCAGGGCGTTTTCTTCTTTCCTAAAGGGATTACATACAAGAAGACAATAGGTATTTATGTAATCCCTTTACACGACTTGGTTGTTTTCCAATAGGTCTGATCATTGATACTCTTCTGGGCTCCACTCCCATTTCACTCCAGGAATGATCCATTATTGGAATCATCACGCACGATCTGAAGAGATTGTATTTCCACACTATCAACCGGCACTATATATGGCTTTATTGCACTTATCTGCTTAGACCTTACCTTTATGATTTTTACTCCATCTTCGTTTTTGGGATTCTGGATCTTTTGATCTTGAGAATAACGGGACACCATAGGAGGAATTTTGTATTTTTACCGGTGGACTATATCTTGTGCATGTGGGCACGCAGCCACTGTGGTATCGCATTGTGATGATGTATGGCACCGGCCACTGAGTGCAACGCTTAAATGGTTTTGTACACCTAATGTAAAAGAGGGGATACATTGAGTATTCATTTTTGTTTCTTGTGCAGCCTTGATAAAGTCGCGGGACGAATTCCCATGTATGCGACGAAACAAGTGTCGGTTTTCTGAACACCCAGAAATAAAAGAAAACGGAATGAGAACTCACCTACTTGTCTTCAATTTGTGCTTACATTAAGCATGTCCACATGTAATGTGATATAACATACGTGTGCTGAGGAATTCTTTTGCGTATTTGTTAATTGGCTCAGGCCATTAGTTTTGGGGAGGTCAGTGGTTCTCCTCACCTTGCAGCACCGTAACTAAGACAAAGAGCTAATACTGAATATCTTGTGTTATTTCTCCCGAGTGGCGCCTCCATTCCCCCAATCAGATACCACTGTTCATTACGTGTCTCCCCACCATCTATACCTTACCTAAGGTACATAATAATCTGGAGAAACCACCGGGCAGACCTATTGGGTCCGATTCACAGAACTAACTTGCGACAAAATCCTAAACTTACTACCATTTTGGTATTCACAGAATAAACTTACTCATTTTGGTATTCACAGAATGAACTTACTCATTTTGGTATTCACAGAATGAACTTACTACCATTTTGGTATTCACAGAATTAACTTACTCATTTTAGTATTCACAGAATGAACTTACTCATTTTGGTATTCACAGAATGAACTTACTACCATTTTGGTATTCACAGAATGAACTTACTACCATTTTGGTATTCACAGAATGAACTTACTACCATTTTGGTATTCACAGAATTAACTTACTCATTTTAGTATTCACAGAATGAACTTACTCATTTTGGTATTCACAGAATGAACTTACTACCATTTTGGTATTCACAGAATGAACTTACTACCATTTTGGTATTCACAGAATGAACTTACTACCATTTTGATATTCACCGAATGAACTTACTCATTTTGGTATTCACAGAAGGCACTTACTCATCAATGAGTAAGTGCCTTCTGTGAATACCAAAATGTGTAAGTTACACAAAATGAGTAAGTTACACAAAATGTGTAAGTTACACAAAATGAGTAAGTTACACAAAATGTGTAAGTTACACAAAATGTGTAAGTGCCTTCTGTGAATACCAAAATGAGTAAGTTCATTCTGTGAATACCAAAATGGTAGTAAGTTTAGGATTTTGTCGTAAGTTAGTTCTGTGAATCGGGCCCATTGTGTCGGGCTGCGGGTCTGTACTAGAACCCCTGTGCAAATTTGTGGACTTCTTCCTAAAACCCTTGGCTGAAAACACCAGGTCCTACCTCCGGGATATCACGGAAGTGATCAATTTGGTTGATGGGATGGACTTCGATCCAGAGACTCAGATTTTGGTCACCATGGACATTGTGTCCCTGTACACAAGTATTCCTCAGTGCCCTGCCCTAGAAGTGATGCGTAAGGCTTTGGACAGAAGACAACAACCATCGTTGATCCCAACTGAATTCATTCTCCAGTTGCTAGAAATTGCCATGATGAAGAACTTTTTCTTCTTCCAAGGGGAGTACCACCTGCAGACAAAGGGAGTCGCGATGGGCGCCAGCTTCGCCCCGGACTTGGCGATTTTGTTTATGGACAACTTTGAGGAAGAATTCATCTACAGTGAACAAAACCCATTTATTAACCAGGTTACGCACTGGAAAAGGTATATTGACGATGTGCTGTTAATATGGACCAGCAACGTGACTGATCTTCAGAAATTTCATGATTGGATTAACAACAGATCCGATGACATCAAATTCACCATTCAGTGGGATCAACATTCAATTGACTTTCTGGACATATCTATTAAGGCCAAGGACCAACAACTATATACTACTCTGTTTAGGAAACAAGCAGAGAGAAATACCCTCCTGAGATATGGGAGCCATCACCCTAGAGGTCTGCGCGATAACTTGCCTTTTGGCCAGTTCCTTAGGATCAGGTGGAACTGTTCCCTTAAGGAAGATTACTTTAATGAGTCTGATGACCTTATTAACCGACTGGTGGAGCGGGGTTAACCTAGAAGGCTGGTCAAGCGTGCGAGGAAGCAGGCATGGTTTAACCAGCGGGAAACACTATTGACGCCCAAAGACCGCACTACTGATACTTTGGACAGGATGATCTGTGTCACGACCTACAACATGAACAGTAACGTAATCAAACAAATCGTGAATAAGCACTGGAAGATCGTTGCAGACGACCTAGAGGTACCCCATCCTTTGATGCACTCTTTTAAAAAGGGTAAAAACATTAGAGACTACGTGGTCAGATCCCTTCTTGACTCTCCACCACAACCTACCATCCAGACTCTGTGGCAACTCCCCGAGGTTACAGGCCACTACAAGTGTGGCAATTGCAAGGCCTGCAAACTTACTCTGGAGACAAAACAGTTCTGCTACCAGCATCATAAGATTGACCTGAAGGCTCATACAAACTGCAATACAACGGACGTAATCTACGCTATCCTTTGTCCCTGCGGAAAAATCTACGTTGGTCAGACCAGGCAGAAGGTTAAAGCACGTATACTGCAACACTGCAGCAGGATCAGGTGTGGCACCATTGGGGCACCCCTGGTTGAACATTTTCAATCCCAGGACCATCAACCAGAATCGGTAAGATGGGTGGTGCTAGAAAAGATCACGTTGGGAGTCAGAGGTGGTGACCTTGACTCCATCTTGAACGTACGAGAATGCAAGTGGATGGACTCCTTTGAGTCTGTCCACCATGGACTTAATGAGCTTGATGCTACATATGCGCAACTTTCCTGTCTCAACAGGGAGTAATACGTACACTTTTGTTAAGCAATTCCATCATCTCAGGTCTATACAATGCCTTACGTCTCCCTCTGTCATGTGAAGTAAAACCAGGCCGACCTGTAGGTCCACGTAATTATGGATTTTAATTTTAGCACATCAGTTTTGTAACTGCACCTCATGATAAGGAGAGTCTTTTACTCATTTGACCCTGAAAGTATTTTGAATGGGATTCTGTGCCAACGTCATTCTTTGTAATTGTATTGGTTTTTATCTTAAACCATTAAATTATACCTGGCAGTGTCCATTTTATATATGTTTATTCACTTTTCATATTGTTTCACAAATGCTATTTTCCTTATAATATTCAGGAAGTAGTTTTGTCTGATTAATACTACAGGTATGATGCCTTATGATTTTAAGATGTAAACTGTCCCAGAATGTGCGCCAATACAAGGGACAGCCTGGACCGACTTTTTGCCACAAGATCCTAATGCTGAAAAAGGAGGGGGACAAGCACTTACGTTAAAACATGAGCACCTAGTCCCAGCTAGCATCTAGCGTCTTCCCTAACGTCGCGTCTACGTGCACACAGGTTACGTGCTTAAGTGGGCATCGCTACCGCGGCACGGCTGTTACCTGGATTCAAACCAGAGCCGCCGTCGGGTAAGTGCCTCATCTATTAGTGAGTGCATGGTAATGCACGCACGTAGTTTTCCTGCCAGCCCTTCAGGAACATCTTAGGTCAAGGTTAACTATTTAGAATACTTGCTACGTTTCTTTTATTTACAAGTTTTCCATATGGATCTGACATAGACCTCCGGTTCCTGTCGGGTGGTCGAGTATTACTCTAGATGCCTTGATTTATTGATTCAAGCCGCTTATTCATATGTTTATGTTAACTATTTAGAACACTTGCTACGTTTCTTTTATTTACAAGTGTTCCATATGGATCTGACATAGACCTCCGGTTCCTGTCGGGTGGTCGAGTATTACTCTAGGTGCCTTGATTTATTAATTCATATGTTTATGTATTCAGGACAATTGCCATACAGTTCAAGACTACCGCGCTCATAATTTTCCATTTTGATTAGACACAAACCTCCGGTCCCCATCGGGTGGTTGTTGTTATTCTAATTGCAATGTATTATTGAATTCAGCCGCTCGCACATCTCACTTGTGGGCTTTTTCTCCCTCAACATACCTTCAAATCGTTTTATCATGTTACCACGCCCAATGTGACATTATGTTGGAGCATTATTCACAGTGCACTCCAACATTTACATAAGTGAACACTTTTGGCTCTCTCTTCGCCCCACAATTAGTTTCTAATCACAGTCCTCTCACTATTGCAGGTTACTCATCAACCTCGCTGGACATCTTGGTGTATCAGGAACACAAACCAGCTCCATTTATCGGACTGGTACCATCGTTATTTATACACAGTGAGTCCACCCGAGCATTTCTAATAACTAGTGTACGGTATCACGCCACTAATCTTCTGTGTAAACAACTATTGTAAACAACTATTGATTTTTATCGTCTCTGATTTTTTAGGAGCTCACGGGCCCTCCATTCAAACGCAGCCGTAATCCTTGTGCTGTTTCTCATTGGTAAATCCCTATTAATTTTTGAAACACTAGTTTTGCCTTTCGTCTACATCACCTTACTAATGTGAGCTTAATTAAATTCCAGGTGCTATCGTCCCCCCCTTCACGAGTCCCCCATGGTCCTGATGAAGACCCCCCAATAAGGCTGAAGTCACCTTTATGACTACAGGGGTCGAAACGTCGACATATTTTGTTGTATAGCAAATATAGGTGACAGAGATTTTGTACCTGCACCTACTATGTTATGTCTTATTTTACGTTCTGTTGCCAATTAATAGGCGGGATAGGTACTACAATCTTGGGATGTACGTATAACACAATACCTTCCCTTCCTTTGCACCATCACGCAACCCTTCCCAAACACTCACCCCCTTCCCTGTCCTCTGGAGCACCAAGTTCATGATTCTAATTTGTACATTTATTGTATTATTCTTTTGATTCATGCTTACCTTTTCCAATGTTTGTGATCAAAATTAAATCACAATTATTCATTTGATTCCTTGTGGTGATGTTAAATTGTTTACATGCATGATTGAAATCTGTCTCCTTCAAGTTGGAATGTAATAGAATTCCACTGTGACCATTTCTTTGTTGTACCATGAGATTAATTCAAGCATTTTTTTAGCAGTGAGCAAGAATATGGCTGCTGCTTCTACAGTTACTCTAGAGAAATATTTCTAAATTACACTATTTATAGTTAATTTTTCTAAAGCAAATCAATTACGTTGATTGACACGAGTCCAAATACTTCATTAAACTCCTCACCATTAAAACATTTAAGCGAGCCATAATCAGATTTTCCATCAGTTTCTGGTAGACTGAGGGGAAAGAGGAAGAGGCCTCTTTATTTCTAGGAAAGCGGTTAATGGCATTCCCCGATGACTATAGAGAGCAGAAGTACAATGAAAACTATCAGAATGATCTCTATTATCTTAATTCCCAGTCCCACAAGTATGATGGTTAACTAAGACCGTATACTACATCCAGCAAGCCTGAAGCCATCATTAATGTTGTGTAACTCCTTAACACTATTATGGCTGTGATCAATCTGGTCATGCATAGGCAATGAAATATTTGGTATGAGTGAGCAGCAATTGGATACTACAACAGCACAAACTCCACCCTTGGTAGCCAGGACAAAAGACCCATTTGGTTTTGCAAAAGAACAGTCCTTCGGGCTTCTACTTAATCCAAAATTAACCCAAACTCTATAGCAGTAGCATTGGCAACTTCTAAAATCTTAGCTACAGTTTGAACTTAATTGGCTGTTAGTCATATCCCATGGTTTGGAGATAAGATAGCAAACAAACTAGGCATGGGTGAAATTTAAATTACGCCAGAGTTATCAGAGTAGTTTTCAGTAGTGCCGCTCTACTGTTTGATGCAGAATTACTGATAATTATGCAATTATGCCTGCTTGCATAGTTAAGAGTAGTTTGTGGCAGGAGAACAAAATTAGAGAGCGCGAGCGGCTGTTCACGATGCTGTTTATATTGTTTTACATTTAGCGATATTTTCATAGCAGAAAATGCATTCCCACATCCATTTTGGACTTAAAGGTGCCTTTTGCACTAGGAAAAGAGTGTTAAATGCTGGAATAGAGCTGGAGGAAAAATTCTACTGCAAGAGCACTTTTAGAGAGCCCGAGCAGCTGCTTGCACTGCTATTCATACTCTTGGGTCCTTCAGTGCTATTTGCTAGTGCAAAATGCAGGACGTGAGCAGGAATTTTTTGCGCTAATCAAATTGCCAGATGAGGGCATGTTTGCCACAAAGTAAAAAACAGGTTCCTCTTGGGAGCAGCTGCAGGTATAAAGGACTCCTGAGAGAAGTTCATGATGAAAAGGAGAAACCTCAGAATAAGATCGGCTCACAGAAAAACATCGCAGCCATTGCCTCCCACATAGGGTTTTCCTTTTTAGGTTTCACAAACTATTCCACAAGTAGTGTTAGCAAGGTAAATAACAGGGGACAAGATGTCTTGGTTAGGAAAGAGCAATCATCGGCCATCGGCTATATGGGGATAGGGACAGCATTTTTTTACATCCCATAGGGAACTGCCCACACAGCTATACTTCAAGAGCTGTCTCAGTACAAATTGTAGCTATTTAGTTTTCAGAGTGGAAATGAAATGCTATACTTTCCCTGATGTTTCAGGGTGGTAAGTATAGTGAACGGGTTGTTTGACCCCTAAAGACTTGCACAGTTCCTGACACAAATTAAGTGCCCTTGCCACTTCCTATCCAATGGGGGATCCCAAATCTAGGAATACATTTCCTGATCATCCTTTATAGGTTTTGCCTGAACAGTGCTTGCACTTTGCTTGTGAAATCTATTACTTTAAATATATCTTAAAAGGGGCTTACATCCCGGCCGTCCCTTCGCCTTCCCTTCTTATTGATCTGTGTGCTTGTCATTTTTTCTTTTCCTCCTTTCTATTGGTTGTAGGCTTCTTATCATGTGTTCCTTGTGAGCTTTTCTCTCATCAGGCTCCCATGGCTCAAGTACTCATTCACATTTGCCCCTTGTCGCTTTAGTGGGTGGAACTTCTTTAATTTGATTGATGAACAGCGTTTCTTGTTGCCGAGGACAGTGGAGAGCCAGATTCTCTGGCTTGATCATATGCATCCAATGGGCACTTTGCCTCGCCCCTTCCACTCTCCATAGTTGGGCAGTCTTTCCCGGGTCCCACCTTGTTGCTTCCTTCTCCCGCGCCTTTGCTGTTCCCCTCCCGTACCGTTCATTGCCCATTAATAACACGTTGATAAACATCGGGGCACCTGTTTTCACATCAGTTTACCTGTCTACGGTTTGGCCATATGGAGTCCGTTGTCTAGTTTTATGGTTCCATCGTGCACTAGCACCCTAAGTACGTTAATGTCAAGTACACACATTCGCTCACCAATTTTGGCGGCACTCGTTTAGTAGTGAACTGAACATTACAGGATTAAGGTACATCCAATGAGGAAACTGCTCCTGATTCTCCAATACTCGGTATGTCCCAAAGTTCAAGCAGGAATCAGACCTGTTACCAGTGCTTTGCTCAAACAAGGAATCTAAGTGCTGAATACTCTTAGTAAGTGTGTGTAATACTTCTATTTTACTAATCAAGAACCCTGACAAAGACACATACATATTAGTGCAAGACATGTGAGCTAGTAATGCTCTGTTGGTACCTAGTTTTACTCTTGTTCCTAACCCTGTAATCATAATATCTTGTTTCCCAGCAGGTGCAGAATGGTCTAAAGTAGCCGATCTTCGATCAGCCTTTTTCTATCTCCAAATGCACCCTGAGTGGCATATTTACAAAGGAATGGCAAAATGTGGCATTAAGCAAACATTGCTAACACCGCGCTCTGCCATTCTGGAAAGGCAGGGATGTTCCGTATTTACAATGGTAAGGGGTTGCCACAACCATGGAGAGTGGAAGGGGCGAGGCAAAGTGCCCATTGGATGCATATGATCAAGCCAGAGGATCTGGCTCTTCGCTTCGGATCCAACATTGTAGGCAGGAGCAGGGAATAAAGTAGAAGCCACTTCGGCAAGTATGTCAGAGACAGATTTTGGTATCATATTTTTACATTCCCCATTATCAGTACAGTCAGTGGTTTCACGTGATACACCTAGGACTTCGGTTTTTATTGTTTTTCAGCACATTCAGAAAAACACCATAACCAGTGCAATAGATAGTACAGTTCAATTCAGACAAAAGGTCTCGCCCTAGGAGTTGCGGGACTTCACAAAAAGGTGTGTTCATCTGTGATAGGACCCAGGGTTATGGAGAGGGGGTCTGGAATACGGTGAGGATCCGAAGTATTTAAAATGCCAACTGCATCAGTGGACAAGCCCGAGAGAGGCAATGAGGGAAAAGCTGAGGTTTTTGATGCAGATCAGCTAGTGCATGAGGTGTGTTTTCTATTAGTAACACATTTTACACATGGCCAGTTTGATCTACTAGGATCAAGGTATTTACGGAAACCGCAGTGTGCCAAAAGTAAAAGCAGGGTATTAACTGAGAGACTTGGGTAAACTCAGGATAAGGCTGGGGCAATCCTCTTTCCAGCTGAAACATGAAGAACCAGCAGGTGGGGATGAATCTCAGAGCCCCTTCCTTGGCTTCATCCTGCTCTCCATCACCCTTGCACACCATTCTGTTATGATCTCCCCATTTCAAACTATCCCCTCCCTTTCACAGTTTGTTCAAATGAGTGGTTTTGTAAAGACATTAATAAAAAAAAAATCAATTCCTTTTTGGTTTCTTACACGGTCAAACAGCAATTAGCAACAGATACAGCTAAACCCTTGGTCTGCACCAGATACAAATGGGGTGGAGTTGTTCCTATACTTGTAAGGCCTGAGGGCCCAGAGAGAAGAGCACCGTTCAGCTAGAGAGCAGCGAGCTCTCACTTGTGCCACAAGGCACCACGTCTGTTCAAAGGTACTGAAGTCCCATGAAGAGCTAATTTCTTGAGGCTCTCCCTTTTGGAGAAGCTTTTCACACTCAGGTGTGCAAGGTCTGTGAGCCAAGAGACTGTCACACGAAATCTCACGAGATTCCCAACTCTCGCGAGATTGGGAGGCCATTTTGTGCGCAGCCCTCTATTTAAGGACACACCCATGCTTCTGGAAGTTGCTTGCTGTTTCACCATACCTGGAAGAAGGTCGTCCTCCTTTTCGCCTGCTCCTGAGGAATCTTCGGTCGACACTCTGCTCTACCTCGCTCTGCCATGATAGGCAGTTTTCCACTGCAGCCAGCCCCTGAAAGGAAAAAGAATTAAGAAAAGATCATTTACAAGGAACTGAAAAGGCTGTAACGTGCAGCGAAAGTAACGCAAAGCAAATACTAGGCCTTAGCTTGTTGTATCCTCCTCCAGCAGAGAACCTGTAAAAAGAAAGGGAAGATTAGAAATTACGAATTTTGGGGCATTGTTGCAAACTGTGTTAGAAATGCACAATTTCAGGATCGCTTTAGTGAACGCCTGCTAAAGTTTGTTGTGAAAGGCTGGCACCTTATTGCTGTTGCCGTAGATTACTGTTATTTGCACTCTGTACAAGCTTGATGTTATTTTTGACCAGGGATGAAAAATCCTGTTAAACAAGAAAACATTGTTTATAAATTTCACTCAGAAAAACTGGATTCAGAGAAGATTCCAGTAGGTACAAGGTTTCATTCTGGTATAATATAATTAACCTGTTGAATGGAAGATGCCAGTATAATGGTTGTATTCTTTTTAAGGTTATCGTAGAAGACATAATGCACATGCACCGCTGAACCAAGGGAGAAGAGAGCACCTCAAGCGGGAGGGAGAGACAGTGGCGTAGCTAGACGTTTTGCCGCTCGTGGCGGTTCCTGCATTTGCTGCCCGCGGCAGCCGCATGTAAGAGCGGGGGTGTTGGCGATTCCTGCGTTTGCCGCACCGCAACGGCCGCAGACAAGAGGGGGGGAGCTGCCACCCCCAAAACGTGTGCGGCCCGCGGCGGACCGTCCACCCCACCCTAGCTACGCCACTGGGGAGAGATAACAAGATATACAAATTCCTCTAGAGGCAAAGCACCAATTTCTCTAGATAGGCTCACGGTCACCCAGATTTATTTTTAACCACCACTTAAAACCCTTCAGGGGCATCAATATTTGCACTTTGCACTTTAATCGCCTTTACCTACTGCCCCAAGCATATTGTTCAGGACGCTGCGTTTTTAGACACTTATAGACATATTGTAACTGCGGCTTCTTTCTATTACTGTACAATCTCATCTTCTCACTTGGATAATAATGGTGCTCTTTCTTATCTTTGTTTTAAACTGTTTTAATGTAAAATTGTTATGGTTTTAACTAACCAAACACAATAAATTCTTTGACTTGAATTCCTCTAGAGGGAAGTAGGGAATTTCTCCCTGTGTTACAGAGCCAGACTTGTGACATGACATTTCTGGTGGAACAACTACCGCGAGGGAAGACGGAATGGCAGGGGGGACCCATCTCCCTCTCCATATCCAATTCCCCTTTCCCTTTCTGGCCCTCCCACGTCCTGGTAGCCATACAGTATCGAGAAAGGTAGAGGTGGAGGTTGATGGAGCAGGGAAAATAATTTTTTTTAACCCCTAACAAATTTTATAATTAATTAAATAAAATGTTCGTTTAAATGTATTAATCAACACTGTATGTGTGGGAATGGTAATATGCCAATGTATGTGCTAAATAATCTATTAATGGATGTCCGTGTGTCTAATTATAACGTAAAAATAAAAGCGTACTAAATAAAAATAAATGCATGTTTGTGCTTCATAGAAATAAAATGTGTCGTTGCAAAAACAATAGTGATGGTAAGTAAGGAACAGCTTAAATGTTGCTTTCTGCTAGGTAACAACTAATTGGGGTACGTAGACGACGGGAGGGAAACGAAAGGGATATTTTTCTCTATTTTAATTATGTTTTGTTTGCCTCAAATTAGTGCTTCTAAAAGTATAACCGAGTGGCGATGTAAAATGGCCGCCAGTGGGAAGATGTGCGCAGGCGCAAGGGGGACACGTGATATGGGATGAAAACGGAGAAAAAGCTAAAGCCTCGTGAGGTTTCTGAGACGCTTGGAGGCAAGAAATGGTCAAGGCTGGTGTGACCTAATTGAACTGATAATGTGCCATGATGATCAGCAGAAGGCCCGTGGGAAACAAGTTTAAGAGAAAGGACAATGACTGCAGAGTTCTCAAATGTGTCGAAAGAAGTTACAAATGAACTGATCGAATCGGATGGAAATGTTTAAGCGTATGGGAAAGGAAATGATCCAAGGACCCTTGAATCCAAGAGAACTTGATTAAAAGAATGAATAAGCTGACATGCATGGACCAATGAAAGAAAAGCGTGATATTAATGTTGCAACAGTTAGTTAGCAAAGTAAGAATTAGGGTATAAGAGGGCCTACTCTTAGTGGGAGGGGGTTCAGTCGTGGTTGCAGTCACAGTCAGGAGAGGAGTTGAAGAGTCGTGTTGGTGGCTTCCAGTGCTGGGTGGTCCTGATCGATCCCTTACTGAGCGGGAGATGCTGAAAGACTGTTAGAGGAGACGGGTTGCAGGTAGCTGATGCTGACGAGCTGAAGTTGATGTTGCTGCCTTAATTTTACAGTTGAGTATGAGAATCAGGCTATTTCTAATTCCTAACTTAGGTTAGAAATCATTAGGCTAAATTAGGAAGCTAGGCAGGTAATTAGGGTTTTGGCTTCATGACAAAATTTCCTTTCTGCAATAAATTGATTATGCTTAATAAATATTTTGAATTTAAGAATGAATAATTGAATAAAGTATTAAAATTCTTTTCATGCTTTTAAAATTATATAAAATTTAAGATTCTTTAAACCCAAATCGACTCAGTGGTTATTTTCCTAAATGATTGTGACATCAGTAATTGGTTATTGTGATTCAGCTGGTCTTAATCACTATGAACTAATTTCTTAAATGAATGATTCATCGACAAAACAATGAGCAGGAATATCTTAAGAAATAAATAAAAGAAAGTGACAAATTAAGGTAATAAGATATCCTGGCTCTTCCAGCGGTACATAAAATGGTGTTCTCCATTTAGTTCTCATGCTTCTCCTAGGAGTACAGAATTTCATAAAGGTGTAAAGGAAATCCAGGAGTGTGCGTGTGTGTTAGGCGATGTTTATGGGCCCCATCGTCATGTGGATATGAGAAATATAGTTTGCCCCTGGATGACCTATAAGTAACCTGGGAGGAGAATAGTTTTTATTGTACGCGCTGCATCAGATTTCTTGGTAGCAGAGTTATGGTTTTCTATAGATTAGTTTAGTGATTATTGTTTATTGATTATTGATTATTTTTTTTGATGACTAACACTATATGTTGAGTCACGTTATGTTATATGTAAGTTTTCACGCTTCTGGGATGTAGGAAGTGGAACACGTGTGGCAAGAGAAGTCACATGGAATTTGGTACATGGTCTGAATTCATTTTGGTAATAACGCAGGTTGTGTTATGTTAGGGATTTCTGTGCGAAAAGTGTGTAATTGAAATAGCAAATCACGTTTACTTGTGAAACTTTGGCCTTAATTCTCAGGAGCCTAGTCTCCACATGTGTCTTATCCCCAGAGAAACGAGTAAATTGTTTGTTTGAAAGAAGGGTAAGGTAGAGGGAAGTGCTACTTTATCGGCGAGAGTAAATAATTCTGTGGTAGGGTAGAGGTAAGCGCTGCCTACTGGAAAAACAGGATTCTTGTGTAAAAGGACAAAGCTGTCACTTTTGTTTAGCGAAGCAGACTATGGAATTGTTTATTTGTTGTAACTAACGAAGAAAACAGCGAAAAGAAAAATTGCCGATAAATTTTGTAAAGGAGGGGTAAAGAGTAGAAGTGACGTGGAAAAGTGCTGCGCTAGGATTGGATAGTGCGCTAGTCACGTGAACACAGAGCAGGAGTGACGTAGAAAAGTGCCGCGCTAGGATTGGTTGGTTCACGGACGGTGGGAATTGTTCTGATTGGTACGTTAGTGTGAGTCGCGCTGTAATTGGTCGAAGTTCCGTACACAGAAACAGCGTTAGAGTAAAGAGAAAACAAATAGAAAACATGCCGTATTACGAGTATGAAAGGGAGAGAACGTCATGGACGATGAAATTGAAGAATTTCTTTAAGAAAGACAAAAAGGTTGTGACTAGAGAGGGACAAATAATTCCTCCGCCGAAATCAGCAGCTTCACATATGATGCTGAAATATGGATATCATACGTGCATATGGTTGGACAATTGGGTAAAATATACAAAGAATGATGGAGCATTGGCTTTCCCTGAAAATGGTTCTTTTAGTGTAGCGGTTTTACGGAATTTAAGAGAAAAGATGTTTAAATTGGAACCTAGACCTAGACCGACACAGTTTGAGGCTTTAACAGAATGGGAAGATGAGATGTACGAGCGAGAAAGATTCAGAGGAATGAAAGGTTATGAGTTTGTGCCCGGAAGATTGTGGGGAGTGAATCATGAGGACAGAATAAAACGATGGAGATGTGCTAACATGACAGGAGGTTTGTTTCCAGCTTTTACAGTTGAGGAAGGGACTAAGAAAAACGGACTGAGAAAAAGAAACATATAGAGAGAGAAAAGTATATGCATGAGAGCGAAACGGATGACGAATTGCTGGAAGATATATTAAATAGAAATCCACCTCCGTATCAGCAGAGTTCTACAGTGGTGACACCCAATGCGCCACCAATAGAGACTATGCGAAATAAAAGTCCGGAAAAGAGAAATGAAGTAAATAGGTCACAAGAACAAATGAGAACTTCTCAAAATGAGGGAATAGAAAGCGACAATGCAAGCGAATTGGCAAGGACAACAAAAGAACTAACTGAGAAAATTAGAGAATTAACGAAAAATATGGAAGCAGTTACTGTGCCTGTAACAATAGGTCCAGTAATACCAGTTTTTGAGAATCAGAAAATTGATGAACGATCTTTGGTGATTCCCTTGAGTTCACAATTTCAGAGAGAAAAGGAAAGAATGGAAACAAGTCCAGGTACAAGCAATTTGGCTAGTGCTTACAGACCAAGTCCACCTGAAAATTTGACAATAAATGAGTGTAACGGTAGGAAAATACCTATGGTAACTGAATCTGCAACAGTGACACCTGAAAAGAGTGGAAATTGGACAGAAATAAATAGTACTCCTATTGGCCCGACTCCGGATGAGTTAAATGAATGGATGAAAGCATTTAAAATAAAAGAACCAGAAGAAAAACCATTAGATGTAATTAGGTTAAAAATAGATATGGAGGAATTAATTTTAGGAACTATTGGAACAGAAAAGCTGAAAAATTATCAGGATGATGAAATTATGTTTTTGTGCAAAAGTATTACATGGAGAACTAGAAATTTGCATGACAAACTGGAAGAGGTAGCAAGTGAAATTGGTGTGGATTATTCGAGAGTGAAAACATTGCAGAAACCATACAGAGTAGATTTTTGTGAAAAGGATATTGAAAATTTGAATACAGCAGGAAGGCTGACACAGATAAAGGAGTTGATTGTGTTGTTGAGAAAATGGGGTGATGTGGACAGATGGAAGGTTAGATGGACAAAGAAGAATGAGAAAAGTATAGACAAAGGTTCATTGGCTTTTATGATAACAGAAAAAGAACCTGTTGCTAAAGAATACCCTATGAGAGAAACTCCAGGTGGTAGTTACGTGCATGTTCCCTGGACTAGGCAGGACATCCTGTCATTTACAAATGACTTTCCAAAGTTAAGAGAGAAGCCAGTTGAGTGGTACCGACAAGTAGAAAGGTTTGTAAAGGTCTCAAAAGTGTTGTGGATAGATTTGGATGGATTGTTTGACATAGTGGTACCAACAGATTTATGGTCCGAATGTAAGATTACAGTTGACTGGCCAACTACAGAATATCCAAGAGATCCTAAAACAGGAGCTCCAGGTCCTGATGTGATGAAGAAATATGACAAGGTGATTACCTTTTTGAAGAATAAGATTCCTCCCAAAGAGACAGATTGGGTTAATATTGATAGAACTACACAGGAAAGTAAGGAGTCTGTACATGCATATTATGAGCGATTGTTATTGGTTTTCAAGCAGTATAGTGGTTATGAGGAATTGAGTGAAAAGGACATGAGTCATTTTGTATACCGATTTGTGTTTGGCCTGAAACAAGAAATAAGCGATATAATTAAGCAACATATGATAAACTGGCAGAATGGAAGTGTAGATGAGGTGCTGAGGTATGCTAAGTATTGTAGTGATGAAATAGAGAGTAAACAGCGTAAGTTGAAAGAAAAGGCAATGTGGGCACAAGTGAAAGTGGCAGAAAAACAAGAAGCCCAATTGGACAATAATAATGGAAACGAATCAGGACAGAATAAGATGCGACCAAATATAGGTAAAGGAAAAGGTCAAGTGAGTCTATAAGAGGCAAAGAAGAAATGGCCATGTCATAATTGCGGAAAATTAGGGCATTGGAGAAATGAGTGTAAGTTCCCACCTAAACCTAATCTGGAACATCAATCATTAACTCCACAGGTGCAGAATGAGGTAGTTGTTCAACAAAGTCAGGTGCCACAACCACCACTTCCCAACACTGTTAACCAGCAAAGATACAGTACAGAAACAGGATTCTACGGAGGAGAGCAGGTAACACAGTTGCCGCGAGCAGCTAACATTTCTCAGTATTTGTTGCGTCAGAGTGAGGATGACCCGGATGAAAGTTTCTGACGGTGCGCAGGAGAGGGGAAAGAGTGCGTGCTTGGCGCAACTCTAGAGGTAGATCAGTCTGGTCCCTTTGTGGATGGAGAAGTGAATGGTGCAAATGTAACATTCCTTGTCGATACTGGAGCTACCCGTTCTACTGTTAGATCAGTGGAAATTCCAAACCTTCCTCTCTCAGGTGAATACATCCAAGTGGTAGGAGTAGCCAATCAGCAGATTAAAACCCCACTTACTGAATTGGTGGAAGTAAAAATTGGTTCTTTTAGCAAAATGCATACATTTGTAGTGTGCGATTGTAGTCCTGTAAATCTTTTAGGTCGTGACCTTTTGTGCAAGATGAATTGCACAATTTATTGTACGCCAGATGGAATAGGTTTTCAGACTTCAGATGAAGATGTTTTGTATAAAGTAACTTTGATGAATCAAGAACCTGAAACGAATGGTTTATTTCCTGCATTTGATGCAGAAAAACTTCCAGAAGAACTAAAAAGTGCAGTAAAAGAAAGTGTGTGGGATTTTACAGGAGAAGACATTGGATTAATGAGAGAAGTTGATCCCGTAAAAGTGACAGTGAAAGAAGGGATAATTTATCCAAACACGCCACAGTACAAATTAACTCCAGAAATAATTGAAGGAATAACTCCTGTGATAAATAAGATGATTGAACAGGGAATTCTGAAAGAAATCATGAGCAGTCCATGTAATTCACCTATTATGGGACTGAAAAAGCCAAATGGAACATATAGAATAGTACAGGATTTGAGAAAGATCAACAAAATAGTTGTACCATGTTGTCCAATAGTGCCAAACCCTGCAGTAATTCTATATCAAATCCCGCATGAAGCTGAGTGGTACACTGTGATAGATTTGTGTCACGCATTTTTCTCTATTCCTTTGCATCCAGATAGCCAGCCATTATTTGCATTCCGGTTCGGAGAGCGTATTTTGGCATGGTGCCGAATTCCACAGGGGTATACAGAAAGCCCCTCAATTTTTAATCAGATTCTAAAGAAATCTCTGGAAGATTTAAAAATGCCAGAAAAATCAGTGATGGTGCAGTATATCGATGACCTATTGGTGGCATCGAAAACCAAAGAGGCATGTGTAAGTGACACAATTGCTTTACTGAACCATTTGGAGAAAAGAGGACATAAAGTGTCCCCTTCAAAATTACAGTTTTGTCAGAAAGAAGTCCAGTATTTAGGGCATAAAATTGAGAAAGGAGTGCGGAAAATAGCGACAGAAAGAGTAAGAATGATTCAAGGAATGAGAGCACCAATGACTCAAAGAGAGGTAAGAATGTTTTTGGGAATGGTTGGATATTGTCGACAGTGGATAAGTGGATTTTCTTTGATTGCAAAACCCTTACAAAAATTGACAAAGAAAGATGTAAAAGACCCTTTTGAGTTAAACAAAGAAGAAATGAAATCTTTCAAAGAATTGAAAAAGAAACTGTGTGAGGCCCCTGCTTTAGGCATGCCTGATTATGAGAAGGATTTTGAGTTGTACTGCAGTGAAAGAGATGGATGTGCATTTTCAGTACTGGTACAAAAACACGGGACCATGAAAAGGCCAATCGCTTACTTTTCAGCTGTTTTAGATCCTATAGCAAAAGCATTGCCAGGATGTCTGAAAGCAGTTGCTGCTACTTGTGTAAGTCTGGAACAAAGTGAAGGTATAGTGATGGGGTATCCACTGAGAGTACATGTTCCCCATTCAGTAGAAATTCTTTTGACAAGAACAAAAACACAGTACATGACACATAGTCGGCTGACTAAGTACGAAAAAGTCATCTTGAGTGCTGAAAATGTGACCATAGATAGATGCATAAATGTAAATCCTTCTACATCATTGCCAGATGAAGAGAGTATAATTGAACAAGACGAAGTAGATCATGATTGTCTGAATGTGCTGGAATATTGCACAAAGCCAAGAGCTGACATAAAAGATGAACCGTTAAAGGAATCGGATTATGTCATGTTTGTAGATGGTTCATGTTTACGCACAAAAGAAGGAGTGTTAAGCGCAGCTTACGCAGTATGCACAGTGGCAACTGTGATGGAAGCGTCTTGTCTGAAAGGAGTTAGGTCTGCCCAAGTTGCGGAACTAATTGCTTTGATTCAAGCATGTAAATTGGGAAAAATGTACGAATCACGATTGTGACCGATAGCCAATATGGTTTCGGCATCGTACATGATTTCGGTCAGATTTGGTCACAAAGAGGATTTTTGACATCTGCAGGAACACCTATCAGAAATGGAGATTATGTTAAAAACTGCTTGAGGCGATACAGTTGCCTAAACAAATAGCTGTAGTGAAGTGCAAGGCGCATAAGAAGAACGAAGACTACATAGCGGTCGGCAATAATTATGCTGATGAGATCGCTAGATATTGTGCGGAAAACATGGCGTCCCTGAACAAAAATAGAGAAAGGGAGCATGTCTCTTGTCCTTTGCTTTTCACTAATACTGTCGAAACATGGGATGAAGTAAGGCAGTTACAAGAAACAGCAAGAGATGAGGAAAAAGATTACTGGATAAAAGCAGGATGTAGAAGGCAGGAAAATAATGGTGTGTGGGTATACAGAGATGAAAGACCAGTTATGCCTGATAGCATGATTGCAGACATGGCACGGATGTACCATGGACAAGCTCATATTGGGAGAGATGCAATGATCAGACTTTTTAGACAAACCTGGTATAACCCAAAATTCAGAGCCATTGCTGAAAGTCTTTGTCAAAGATGTCTTATTTGTCAACAGTTTAACCCAGGAAGAAAAACAGTAGTGAGTCTAGGAACAATAGGACGAGAAGGAGGTTCATTCACAAGAATGCAGTTGGACTTTATCGAGATGCCCCCTAGTAACAGACTAAGATATGTTCTAGTGGTCGTCTGTTTGTTCTCTCGTTGGGTGGAGGCATACCCCACAAGAAGGAATGATGGAACAACAGTGGCAAAACTTATGCTGCGAGAGTTCATTCCAAGGTATGGTTTTCCAGTAACGGTTGAGACAGATAGAGGAACACATTTTCAAAATGAGTTGATCCAATTGATTTGTGAAGCATTGAGTATTAAACAAAAACTACATTGTGCTTACAGACCAGAGGCTTCTGGGGTAGTAGAGCAGATTAATGGAACAATTAAAAACAGATTAGGAAAAATGTGTCAAGCTACAGGACTCAAATGGCCGGATGCACTGCCTCTTGTTCTGATGACCATCAGAAGCATCCCTGAAAAGAAAACTGGACTCAGTCCTCATGAGATGATCATGGGACGAGCAATGAGACAAGCACACGTACCAGTCAACAAGTTATTAACTATAACTGATGATCTAGTACTGGATTATTGCAAGGGACTGGCTGATGTGGTGCGTTCTGTGTTTCATCAGGTTGGACCGGATGCGACCACTCTTGAAAGAAAACCAGCCCACGACTTGAATCCAGGAGACTGGGTCCGCATAAAAGTCCACAGGAGAAGAAACTGTCTAGTTCCGCGTTGGGATGAGCCAAGACAGGTAATCCTAGTGACAACAACTGCCGTCAAGTGTGCAGGAGTGAAGAACTGGGTTCATGCCAGCCACACAATCAGAGTTCCAGAACCTACAGATCGACATGTGAGTCGGCATCTGGAAGTGTGGGATAAAGGTTTAACGGCTGGGACAACAAAGATAAAGGAAAGGGTGCCAGAACTTGAAGATCGACCTGAAAGTCGACATCTGGAAACCCCAACTGCAAGTACCTCTAGAGAAGAAGAAGAAGAAGAAGAAAGAAATTCAGAAATTCCAGAACCTGAAGATCGACCTGTAAGTCGACATCTGGAAATATCTGACACAACTTCAGACTCTGATGATTCAGTTGAAAACCGTGAAGAGTTCCTAAGGAAAACTTGGGGTTATAAACCAATTAGAGAAGAAACTGAGCAAGAAATTGAATTAGATGAACAACCAGGTACAAGTTATGGTGGAACTCCTTCAGAAACAATATTAATAGATGAAGTAGGGAAAGAAGTACACAAAAGATTAGAGAATCGAGAAGAACCCCGAGGAGCAATAGGGACAGATAGAGAAACAGAAGAACAGGGAAATTTAGAAACAGAAAAGGAGAAAAACACCAAATCGGAAGAACACCGAGGAGGGACAGTAATAAAGGAAAACAAAAAGGAGAAGACAGATCCACCAGTAGGAGATGATGAGATTATAAGTTTCAAAATAAGAGACAATAGTGAAACAGTTGAAACAGAAACAGAAGAAAGTGGAGGAGAGGAAAAAGCAAAGACTGAATCAAGAAAAAGAAATTGGAAATCGGAAAGAGAAGAAAGAGAAGGTGAGGTCAAAAGGCCAAGAAAAGGAGATAATTGGCCCAACAGCTATGTAAGAAAATTGAGATATAGAATAATAAGAGCGGAAGACGAGGGTGCTGAACAAGTAAATGAAGTAACAAGTCAAAAGGGACAAGAAAAACCCAGTGGAAAAAGATTACAAAAGTCCAAAAGGACAAAGAAAGTGAATTCAAAATTTAAGTCACCTGAGTGGCTGTATATTGCACTAACTGATTACAAAGAAGAAGAAGAAAACACTCACGGAAACCAGAGACTGAGAAGTCGGATGGGAAAAGGTGAGATGCAACAAAACTGAAGTGAAGACTTGTAGTGCTTCTGCCGGACATGACAATTTTACTGGATGTGACAAATCACCGGATGTGACAACGAAAGAATTCTGGAGAGAATTAAAGAAAGTACCAAGCAAAGACTTTTTGAAAGCAGAGTGGCATCTAAGTCATTTCTGAGGTGTAGTGACACAATTTTCTGAAACTTAACAAATAGAAAAAGAAAAATGGAAAATAATGAGAATAGAAGAGATAAATGTGAATTTATAAAGAGATGGTGCAAAATGTGCTGCTTTTGTACAGGGTTATTAATGACCATATGGATAGTTTTAGCAATCACAATTCCTATTAGTGTAGCTGTGATAGAAGCAAAAATGATACTAAACCAGAAAAAGAAACTAGTATTAAAGAACCAGTTATTTTAAGAAGTAGTGCAGAGTTGCATAAGGATAAGTCAGTAACAGATTTTTCAAAGAATGTTTTTACAAAATTGTTGTATGAGTACGTAGAGACAATGGACGTGAGAGATTGTTATGTTTGTATGCAGTTGCCTGCATCAGTATCAGAAGGTGTGACTTATCATCACCTACCTCTGACTTATGGAATAACATGTAGTATAATAGCAAGTTTATTTTATAAAACAGGTAGATTAGAATCTTATTATACTGATATAGATAAGATTTTTGCAAACATTCCAGTAGTACCCGAACTTAACAAAGTAAAACCAGCAAAAGTGTTAGGAGAATTCTTTTAGAACATAGAAAATTAACATTAGAAGAAATAGTTAATAACAACCTTACCTGTGAGTTAAAGAAAGAAGAAAAGGTATTTTTAGAAATGGTTGAAGAAAGAAGAATGAAATTTCAAAAAGAAGCAATAAAAGAGGAAGGAAAACGCTTATGGACGTTTGAGGAAGGAAATCATGAAGGGAAAAAGATAAATGCCGCAATGACATTAGACTGGCCGCAAACAGGAAAGTTGTGTATTAGGAGAAATAAGACAGTCTATGACAATTACTTTGTAGGTTCCAGTATCTGCCATGACAATTATCAAATTCTGGGAGGTTGGGGATTCAAAGGTGGAAAAGATCCAATATTTCCAGGTATATATTATATTTGTGGGAATAGAGCTTATTACAGGTTACCGGACCATTGGTATGGAACTTGCTATGTAGGCCTGGTCTTTCCAAAAAAATTTCACATGGACAGAGAAGAAAAAGGAACATACAAGATGATTAATAGATCTACACGTAGAAAGAGGGAAAGTTTTTCAGAAATTGTAGGTGATATTTTTGGAGCATTGATACCAGCAGTGGGAATATCTTTGAATGCATTTAAAATTCGGAAGTTATCCACAGTAGTAGATCGTTTGTCTACAGATACTGCGGGAGGGTTCTTAATGGTAAATACCGAAATGGTTGCCATGAGAGCTATGGTGATGCAAAATCGGCTTGCCCTTGATATTCTTTTGGCAAAAGAGGGTGGAGTCTGTGGAATGTTGAAAGTCCAACATTGTTGTACTTACATTCCTGATAACAGTGAAAATATACAGAAGTATATTACAAATATTACAAGTTTGCACAAAGAATTAGTTCCACTGGAGGTTGAAAGTGTTTTGGGAAAACTTGGTAGAGGGTTTTCTTCAGTAGCAAATTGGTTAAATAGGATGAGTAGACTAGTGATAGGGAAAGTTATAATAGTAGCAACTATAGTAATACTGTTAGCCATGATATTGAAAATAGTAATAACATGTATAAAGAGAAAAGTAAGACAAAATAAGATAAAAAGAAATAACAGAATAATGAGAGAAAGAGAGAGAGAAATGGGTGAAATTGAGTTGGAGAAAATGAAAGAAAACATGTATAAAGAGACTAAAAGGCAACATGAAGAAGAAACAGATGTATAAATAACAGAAAGCAAAGGATGAAAGACATGCTGCCTGAAAAGAAGTATGACTTGGGTTTTATGTGGTGATTTAAAAATCACCAAAGGGGGAGTTGATGGAGCAGGGAAAATAATTTTTTTTAACCCCTAACAAATTTTATAATTAATTAAATAAAATGTTCGTTTAAATGTATTAATCAACACTGTATGTGTGGGAATGGTAATATGCCAATGTATGTGCTAAATAATCTATTAATGGATGTCCGTGTGTCTAATTATAACGTAAAAATAAAAGCGTACTAAATAAAAATAAATGCATGTTTGTGCTTCATAGAAATAAAATGTGTTGTTGCAAAAACAATAGTGATGGTAAGTAAGGACAGCTTAAATGTTGCTTTCTGCTAGGTAACAACTAATTGGGGTACGTAGACGACGGGAGGGAAACGAAAGGGATATTTTTCTCTATTTTAATTATGTTTTGTTTGCCTCAAATTAGTGCTTCTAAAAGTATAACCGAGTGGCGATGTAAAATGGCCGCCAGTGGGAAGATGTGCGCAGGCGCAAGGGGGACACGTGATATGGGATGAAAACGGAGAAAAAGCTAAAGCCTCGTGAGGTTTCTGAGACGCTTGGAGGCAAGAAATGGTCAAGGCTGGTGTGACCTAATTGAACTGATAATGTGCCATGATGATCAGCAGAAGGCCCGTGGGAAACAAGTTTAAGAGAAAGGACAATGACTGCAGAGTTCTCAAATGTGTCGAAAGAAGTTACAAATGAACTGATCGAATCGGATGGAAATGTTTAAGCGTATGGGAAAGGAAATGATCCAAGGACCCTTGAATCCAAGAGAACTTGATTAAAAGAATGAATAAGCTGACATGCATGGACCAATGAAAGAAAAGCGTGATATTAATGTTGCAACAGTTAGTTAGCAAAGTAAGAATTAGGGTATAAGAGGGCCTACTCTTAGTGGGAGGGGTTCAGTCGTGGTTGCAGTCACAGTCAGGAGAGGAGTTGAAGAGTCGTGTTGGTGGCTTCCAGTGCTGGGTGGTCCTGATCGATCCCTTACTGAGCGGGAGATGCTGAAAGACTGTTAGAGGAGACGGGTTGCAGGTAGCTGATGCTGACGAGCTAAAGTTGATGTTGCTGCCTTAATTTTACAGTTGAGTATGAGAATCAGGCTATTTTTAATTCCTAACTTAGGTTAGAAATCATTAGGCTAAATTAGGAAGCTAGGCAGGTAATTAGGGTTTTGGCTTCATGACAAAATTTCCTTTCTGCAATAAATTGATTATGCTTAATAAATATTTTGAATTTAAGAATGAATAATTGAATAAAGTATTAAAATTCTTTTCATGCTTTTAAAATTATATAAAATTTAAGATTCTTTAAACCCAAATCGACTCAGTGGTTATTTTCCTAAATGATTGTGACATCAGTAATTGGTTATTGTGATTCAGCTGGTCTTAATCACTATGAACTAATTTCTTAAATGAATGATTCATCGACAAAACAATGAGCAGGAATATCTTAAGAAATAAATAAAAGAAAGTGACAAATTAAGGTAATAAGATATCCTGGCTCTTCCAGCGGTACATAAAATGGTGTTCTCCATTTAGTTCTCATGCTTCTCCTAGGAGTACAGAATTTCATAAAGGTGTAAAGGAAATCCAGGAGTGTGCGTGTGTGTTAGGAGATGTTTATGGGCCCCATCGTCATGTGAATATGAGAAATATAGTTTGCCCCTGGATGACCTATAAGTAACCTGGGAGGAGAATAGTTTTTATTGTACGCGCTGCATCAAGGTGCAGGAGAGGAATTGGGAGCCAGCAGCTAGAACTTCTGTTTCGTTCCTGCAGGATCAAAACAGGTTAGTGCTTGGCAGTACTTTGGGCAGCAGACTTTAAACAAAAGCAAAACAAACAGCTTCTTGAGCTTTTTTGGCCGGATGAGCAAGAGAGACTCGAATAATGTTCAAACACATCTGACAAATAATTTACAGTTAGAAATTATAGTACAGTCAGTCTTGACAGGACGCACTTCTATTATAGTGTTTATCAACGCCTCCTTTGCAGCTGCAAGAACAGCTGCATCATCAGATGTCTGTCGAGGCAAATCACTCTTTTCCTCCAAATGATCCCTAACATCGCTCGGCGTAACAGGACGCAACACATGATTCACTTCTGCCTAGTTGGGTTTGTAACATTCAGAAATGGCCTGCAGCTCTTCACTGATATTAGGAAATAATTTCTTAATGGCTTCTATGTCTGCAGGGGGCCAAGGATCACAAGTGGCAACTCATAGTCCTGCACCAAGCCCCGGGCATTCTCATAGAGGAAAGAGGACACTGCCGACTTTGGAGCGGGGTAACAAGTTTCGAGTTTCGGTGTCGGCTCAACATCATGTGATTCTGGGCAGATCACTTAATCTCCCCGAGCCTACCAAAAAAAAATTAATGTGTCCTTGTGTGATGTAACTAGTGCTCATGTAAAGTGCTCCAATACCTTCGGGTCGAGTTCGCGCTATATAAAACTTAAAAAAAAAAAAAATTAAATGAGGCATCCTGGAGATCATCATTATCTATATCACTGTATAAGGGGGGTATGATCATTTAAGGGGTTCCTCTCAACTTTTCTTGCTGTTCTAATGATTTGATTCAAACTATCCATGGTTATAGTCTGTCTACGTGGTCTACCTGGTCAAGGCCTTGCATCAGCTAGGTAAGGTGCTGAGCATGTACGGGTTCTAGAAAAGGCAAATAGGGTTGTTGAGTCAGCCTTCTGTCTTGCCCGCACTGAATCATCCTCCATTGTTTTGCCACCTGTCAGGCTGCCACTTGTATGGCTCGCTGCACCCACCACACTTGCTGCATCTGAATGTGCTTAATTTGTCAGTACCCATTCCAACAGTGCCATCAGCAAAGCTACATTTCCATGTGCCACCACAAGTGTACCTCCATTATTTAATGCCAGGGAAACTCAAGACATCTGATAGCTCAACCTTCTTGTCTCCTACTGGCCCTGAATTTTCAATGTTTTTTGGGGAAACAAATAAGGAGGAGGCAGTGCAGTAGGTGTACTAGCCCTAACCTTATCCTTCAAATGGGTAATTTGGTAATTGAGTCTCTTGTAGTCTCTTTGATATTCCCTATCTCAGACTCCCATTTTTACGTTGAGCCTAGGCAGCACATGCGCTTTCTCTTCGAGACATGCTGTATTCACGCTGTGGGCTTACAGCCCGCCCATTGCCTTTGTATTCGTCCGTTCGACTGTCATTCAAAAATGCTTGCTCACTAGTGGTTAATCCTTCCTCTTTGTCCCTCCTTTTTGTGTTTGGTTTCCTCCCACAGAGCACCTCCCAATTACTGTTAACATTACTCTTCTGTGTTTAGGTAGTCATTTGGGGTACTATTTTTTTTTCTTTGATTCCTGCTCATGTCACTGTTTGCCCATCTTCAGTGGTTCAGCTTCGGCACCCGTCACTTAATCTCCCCGTCCCGTTCAAATACGGAGATGAAGCGTCAGACACTTCAGATGCTGTTTACGAAATCACTTCTTTGATTTTCTCTGACTTCAAGCTGCGAGGATTCCACCAAAACCCCTGCCACTTTGTTGCTTGTTGCTTTAGCACACCTTGGTCACCTGACCTTCAGCTGCCCAACCTTACAGCACATTTAATGGCAAAGCTTGGGCAACTCGTGTCGCATTTACTCTGATGCTTGTTTATATAATGTGAACTCGAGCGACCTGAAGGTGTCAAAGGCTTTACATGAGCGCTAGTTACATTACACAATGTCAGATACATTTTTGGTGGCATTTTTATAACGCACAAACTCGACTGACTCAAAAGTATTGAAGTGCTTTACAAAAGGCCAGTTACTTTACACAAGGTCAGGTTGTTTTTAGGTGAGGAAATTAAGTGATGCCGACACCACCCCTGTTAATTCATTATTTCCCCTCCACCTGACAGATGGGAGCAGCATTCGTACCTTCCACTTCCTCACTGCGGCTCCCCAGGGACTGTGAGGCATTTTTTATTATTATACAATGTGAACGCGAGTGACCCGAAGGTGTTGGAGCGCTTAACATGAGCGCTAGTTACATTACACAAGGTCAGATTAACTTTTGGGAGCATTTTTATAGAGTGTGACATCGACTGACCCGAAGGTATTGGAGCGCTTAACAAAAGCACCAGTTACATTACACAAGGTCAGGTCAATTTTTTTGTCTTAGGTGCGCGGAGATTAAGCGATGCCGATGCCGCCCCTGTTTATTTATTATTTCACCTCTACCTGACAAATGGGAGCATTTGGTTGTTGTTGCTGTGTCCAGTGCTCCTATACCCAGGGGGCTGGGACAGAGGGCGGGCCAGGGGTTTGCAGGTAAACGGATGGTGCGAACAGTGTTTTGAATAGAAAACTCTGGAGAAGGGTGCCTGGTGAATAGAGGCCTGGGGGAGGAGGGATGTGACGTCTCTGACATTGGAAAGTACTTCACTTCTTTTTTTCATAAGCTGCTCAATACTCTAGTGATGCAGTCGCACACAAAATGTTATAGTGCTGTTGATGTGTTTTACTATCCTGCTTGCGTTCCGAGTTGTGCACAGTATTTTGAACTTTATCTGCGTGTCGCTCGTGTTTTTTTCCTCAGTGGCACAATTTTGGGTAGAGCATTCTCGCTCTGACATTCAATCGTATTTTTAAACAGTCCTGCACTGCATCTGTCTGCCATGCCCTTCCAATTTGCACAAAGGCACCGACAAAATGTGAAAAGTTACATAAACAAGATGATACTTTATATTAGTTGTAAACGACGTAGCATTCAAATACTGTAGCAGTTTAACAAATGAGAGAGACACGCTGCCTTTTAGCTCGCATAAAGCTTGTGCAAATAGAAAGGCAGCGTCTGTTTCTCTCGTTTGCTAAACTGCTATGGTATTTTCATTCTACATTGTGTTTGTGGTTTATTAAAAAAGTATGTGCTTATTTATTCAAACAATGACATTTATCAGTGCCTTTATGCAAATTGAAAGGCCTTGTGTCTCTTTTCTAATTGTATTTTGGTAATGTGCCTTCCTTTTAGATGCCCTAAAAACACATTTCCCCAAAAAAACACTTTACTATTTACTTTACAGAAACTAAAATATACCTGAAACACACCAGATGTGGTTTAGTAGCTACATCAAACTTATTTGCAGCTTGTAAACTAGGGTCATATCTCGGTGGGAAGTTTCACATCCTGTAATTTTGACAATTCGCTAAAGGTTTACATGCCCAAACAAGACCCATATGAAGTTCGCAAGAGCGATAGCAATCTTTATAGCTATGGGTCTGCTTTCACAACAGAACCAGAAACTATTCAGCCCTCCTCAGCCACCCCTCCCTTCTTGTCGCACCCTTCTCACTTCCAATACAATAAAGTGCCAGCGCCTTGCAAACAGCTTGCATGCTGGCAGCGTGTCGCTCTTCCCCAATAAGAAACAATTTACCCAAACAATGTGCATACACACTCCCTTTCCAACCTCAAAAAAGCTTTTATAATAGAAACAAATAGCATGCACAATCACACCTATGTAAATAATAAAACTACAAGGCGAAAGAAATAAAAAACCTGACCGCCTTTGCGGCCCAATTGCAAATTCGGCAAGCACTTTTCCCCAGTTCTATTAGCCTGCGCTCCTCCCTTTTCAGTACACTACTCCTGAAGGATTACACGTTTTCTTGCTACTGTTGTTAGTCCTGGGATCGCGCGCCTTCTTTATGATTAATATGCCATGTACGGCACGCACTTTTCCCTAGCATTATTAAGCGTGTTCACCGCCCTTTTCAGTTCACTACTCCTGAAGGGTGACACATTTTCTTGCCATTGTTGTTCAGTCCTGGGAATGTGCGCCTTATTTATGTTAACATGCCATGTATGAGTATACAGATGCCTTGCCTGTCACATTGTTTAGCAGCACCAGGTTATTTCTTTAACTTCTCTTAACAGAACATAACTGCCTATGTTTCTTTATTATGTTACAATCAAGACATGCCACACTAAAAGAGACACATATAAAAAAAGAGTCTATTTTATTTGCATGGAATTACTCATACACAATGTAATCAACAGCACTGCAATCGACACCAACCTACTTCTCTGCACAATTATGCTTTACACACCTTCACCCAAAACCACTCTACAGTGCTCCATTCTACAACACCTCACTCTACCTCCAGTCAACAAGACACAAATCTACAATATTCCACTCAAAAAAGCAAAAAGTGCATTAAACTATATTCAAACATTGCACTCTAATTCAATCTATATCGATCCGCTCAACAAAACTCTACATTACTCTATACAAATCACATCTATACCAATCAAGTTTACACTATACAACTCTACAATACTACTCCACTCAACAACACTCCATGAAACACCCTCTTACCACTCCATACCACTTTAGTCCACTCTAATATACAACACACTAATTCACCCTCCACCTCCACTCTATTCCACTCGACTATACTAAAAGAACTTCAATTTCAATTAATCTTTATTTCGGTCTAAAAAAAACATAAAAGATATACAATGACAAATCTCACATCATAATAATAAAAACATATCCTTCCCCAAGGTACCGCTAGACCATTTGCATAAGTATTAAAATTCATATTTTAAATATGAGACCTTTTTCTCTCTTTTAAAAAAAAAATACAGTTAGAATAGTTAAGCTTATTAAATAAGTAAAACATTATGAGGAGTTCATAATCGAATAACATTTTAAATAACCAAGGACTATAAGTGACTATCTGGCATCCTTTAAATACGACTTATTGGTAGGAGTCTAGTTAAAAGTGCAAATGCTTTAAATGCAACATATATACTTTGTATGACATTCCACTTATACTCTTATTAATTTGTAAAGTGCAAATGCAACAGCTAGTATAATAACAGTATTCCAAGTACAATACACTAAAATTTCAAACCTTCCTTTGCTCTTATTATACCTACCTCAAACAAGTACCTACTGACGCTAAAAACAACCTTTTGAGAAGTATCAGTTCTCAATATTTTTTCTGCCTCACAGCACGTCCTAATGCCCAAGTTCTGACAAATAGGTTTAATCCATTTCTTCCTGGATTTAACATAAGCAGGACAGAAGAATAATATGTGTAGGTCATTTTCTCTTGTACCAGATTGGCATAATACACAACACTCAATGTTATCATCCCCTTGTTTACGGACCCATTTCGATGTGTTCAAGTTAGTTTGCAAAACACCATATCGAAATTTCATGTATAATGATTTTGCTAACTGTGGCTGCACCTCTTCTAGGAATTGCTCAAAGCTCGCAGTTGGTTTCATAAAAAGAAACTGTGTTGTTAATGTACCAACAGCTGAGCTATGGGACACACTGTCTTGGATATAAGCCCAAAAGGTAGATTTTAATATTTTCTTAGAAACCATAGTCAATTGGGCAGGTTCTTCCCAAAAGTGCTTCAGCCCTAATTTATGGAACCAGCAGTAAACATGCTTAAGCCACTGTAGGCCTATACCGTGATTGAACCTTAAGATTTCCTCTAGCCCTTCTTTATAATGGGCAAGTTCTACTGTAGACCACAGTCGCACCCAAAACAATAATGGTCTTAAACTTAAAATCGTTTGGTGATCTATGCGTTTACATTTAGGTCCATTACAATAGGGATTAGAGGTGTACGCATTGGAAGGCGTAATAGTTTCCTAAAAAATTTGTTTTCTCCTACCACAAAAGTATTCTTATATAAGGGCCCCCATAATTCTGCCCCATAAAGAGATGCCGATTGTGCCCTATACTTGTATACCTCAAGGGCAGGGGATACCGCCTTAGAAATGCTACTCTCATATTTCTTTACTATCGGTAGAGTTTTGGAGTAAAATAGTCTTACTTTTCTCCAAATGCGGTTTCCAGGTCATTTTAGTGTCCAAGGTTATACCTAAATAATTAAAATTGTGCCCATATTCTAGCTTCTGATTTTTAACAGTTAAGTTCTTTTTAAAAGACTTATGTGGATTAATTGCCATGTATTTTGTCTTGCTAGAATTTATTTCCAGGCCCTTAGTCTCACAGTATGCACCAAAGGTGTCTATTAAACATTGTAAACCTTTTCGAGTTTGAGATATTAAAATGGTATCATCTGCAAATAAAAGGGCAGGTACTGGCACCCCCCCCTAACTTGGGAGAATCATGTTCGCAGCCCAATAAATACTCCGGAATATCATTTACATACAATGAAAATAGGGTGGGCGCCAGCACACAGCCCTGCCTTACGCCCCTACTTACTCGAATTTGCTCAGTGAGCTCACCCCTCGGACCCCATCTAACCTTTGCATAATTATCCTCATGCAGTCTTATTATTTGCATGAGTATTTCCCCTGGAACCCCTTGATCTTTTAGGGATTTCCAAAGCAGGTTTCTAGGGATGAGGTTGAAAGCGGCCTTTAGGTCAACAAAGGCAATATACAGATGACCCTTCTTAAAAACTGTATATTTCCAACTCATACAAAGAAATCTAAAGACCTGGTCAATTGTGCTAATCTTGGCTCTAAAACCAGCCTGATATTTTGATAAAATACAGTTCTCCTCAATCCAATCATTTAATTTTGTTAAAATTTGTCGAGCATAGATTTTTTGTAAAACATCTATTAGACTAATCGGTCGGTGATGCGAAGGGTCTTGGCGGTTACCTTTTTAAAAATAGTTGTAATTTCAGCCCCTTTCCAAGATTCCGGTATTAGTGTACCCGCGGCGACTGAATTACAAAGAAAATTGATATAAGGGCCCCAAACATTTTTGTCATGCCTCAATAAATCTCCAGGTATCTTATCTGGGCCTGGTGCTTTCCCGGTTTTACTGCGTCAATTGCTGCCAAAGTATCTTCCAAAGTAAAATGTAGAGGGGCTATACTTGGGATTATTACATAATCTTGCAAATTGAATGTTGTATCACTCATAGATATTGAATAAAGACGGGAAAAATGGTTGACCCAAGTTTTTGCATCTAAAAAGAGGTCCTTACTACATCTTCCCGCTTTATTACCTTTAGATATCAATCGCCAGAAACCAGCATGGTCTTTGGCTTTGGCTGCACTGATCAATTCAGTCCAAATATTGTCATCCCAATTTTTATTAGTTTGTGCTAGTAATCTCTTATACTTATTCCTTTTCTCCCATAAAGCCACAACATTTTTAGTTTTTGTAGCAAAAATAAGTTCTTTTTTTGCCTCACGGCACTCATTATTATACCAGGGATTATCTAAATTACTTGTATCGATTTTCCCCCTTTTACATTCTTTCGGAATCCTACTCAAAATAGGTTTCAGTGCATCTACCAATGCACAATGTATATTTATAATTGGGAACTCTGCAGCAGGCAGATCAACATATGGAGAAATAGTGTCTATAAAAATATCATAAATCTGCTTCATAGCCTTGTCATTTCCCCCTATAAATGGCCATTTTAAGGCTCTACGATTATTAGTTAATAATGGTTCAATGACACTACAATTAGTATCTCCATCATTCAAGGGGGGTAATTGAAATTAATGAGCCGCTAGTGTCAAATGTAAGGGATAATGATCACTCTCAGTTCTAGCCTCGACAACCAAGTCATGTAAAATTGGCCAAAGGCCGATAGATACCAATATGTAGTCAATACTGCTCTTACAATTGCTCCTATTAAATGTGGCAGCATTCGGACTATCAGAAGGTGGTCGGCCATTACAAGCTCTGAGTCCATGTCCTGTCACCAATCTTAACAGTTGTGCAACGGCAACTGTATAGGGTACTACCGGACTACTTTCCAGGGGGGGATATTATTTGCCATGTCTTCCTCTTCGAAGATATTTTCAAATCCCACGACTGGTTCAAATTTACGATTAAAATCACCCCCCACAATTACCATTACCCTTGGGTCAATTGAACTTAAAAATTAGTCTAACTGTTCTATCGCCAAAGATTCCTTACTAGCTGGACTCGGTCTGCTGTAAATATTTATTATGTATAATTCAGTTTTATCCTGTGTTCGAATTTTCACTCCAACCAAGTCCTGCGATTGAAAATCCAACTGAATTAGATCAATACATAGGGAAATTTTTATCCAAATAACAAGACCTCCTGAAGGCCTACCTCTAACCGAGGGAATAGCATTGACGCTATATGTTTTAAATCCAACCTTATGGGGAATTTCCAAAGCCCAGGTTTCTTGTAAAAGACATATTTCACTTTGCCCAATATATTCCTGCCATTCTGCATCCCTTAAATTCCTTTTCAGCCCGCTATGTTCCAAGATATTAATCGTATTTCGAATTGCCCTTCCTCCCTGATTTGCTGATTAAATGCAATTTCCATCTGATTCCTTGTTCCCGAAACTTCATGGCTATTATTAACGGGATCAAAGGAACCCATTCCAATAATATATGATGGCTGAGTCACCTCAGCCATGTCCACACACTCGTCAGACAAGGGCACTATTGGTACATCTAAAATCTCGTGGGACATGGCTACATCCTGTTCCTTTATCAAACATAGCCAATCCTGGTCACCAATCCTCAACTGAGGTCCTCCTACATTCCTATTCAAAGTACTCAAATCAGTATCTGCATTAATCTTAACTGCAGTAAACTGGCCATCTTGAACATCAATTGGAAGATTAAATGCAGGAGCATGAGAACCATCGGAAAAGTATAATTCATGTTCTAATACAGATAGTTGTCAGTCTTGAGCGTTTAAATCTGATAAAACCTGAAACCTATTAAACAAAGGAGTAAGGGCAGGTTTATTTGCAAGAGACCTAAATGAAGGTTTGTAAAAAAAAACAAGGGGAGAGCGCAGATACTAGTATTTTGGGTAAAGGTTAACTCACAAAAACTTAATAAACAACGGACCATCTGTGGCCTGCGAAAATTAATCACAATGCAGTCACCATCAATACTCTTAGGGGATTGGCCAACCCACCCAACTCTGCGGACCATTAAGATCTCTTTTATAGCAGACGGGTGGAATCTTTTATATTTTGTTAACCAATCCAAGGTTTTGTTACGTAAATCAACCCACGACTCCCTCTGATCCTCCCTAAGAGCAGGGACACCAGCCAAAACTAAAACATAGGGACACGTAGCTGGAGGTAAACTCAACACATCGGTATTGGGCTTGAAACAGTTATTCCTTAAACCATCTGCGGTATTACTAATCAAAGTTCTTGGTATAGTGCCTGGAACTAAGCATTCAGATTGGGTATTGTGCGAACCCAAACATTTCGTTTTAAAACCCTGGGAAACTTCATGTGTTTTTCCTTTCATAATGCTATAGCTCAACATTGAAGGTTCCTTAACTTTACCATCTAAGCTTTGTGAATTCGTAGTTGGATTAACATCTACTGCTGTTTTCAAGCCCTCCCCCTCAATAACATCAGACTGTTGAATCATATTACTACCACTTAAATTATTTATGACAGTATCCAAACGATCTAATTTTTCCCATAAAAGGGTAAAATTATTTTCGATCAATTCTTGAATACAAGCTAACGCAGTTCCCAAAGCAGAGTCTTCAACAGTAACAGAGTCTTCAATAGTAGCAATAGTATCGTCCCCAACAATATCATGTCTTGGTAAAAGGAGAGAAGGAACCACATCAGTCTGTGTACCAACAGAATTAGTCTTCGGTACTCCATGGTCATTTGCATTATTAGCACGATTAGCAGATTGGGATCCCTTTATATTCCTTGTTTTTTGGGCGCCAGCACCCTGCTTTCGTTTTATTAGTGGCTCTATCACCTTCTTTGCATCAGAAAATTTGGAAACCAGTGTTCTCGTAGCTATACAAGATGATTCTGAGGCCACAACTAAAGGTGAATCCAGAACCGGCGCAGGAGAAATCAATGGCACATTTGGAGGCGTTGCGGATGATGCAGCGCGTACAATAAAAACTTTTCTCCTCCCAGGTTACTTATAGGTCATCCAGGGGCAAACTATATTTCTCATATCCACATGACGATGGGGCCCATAAACATCGCCTAACACACACACACACTCCTGGATTTCCTTTACACCTTTATGAAATTCTGTACTCCTAGGAGAAGCATGAGAACTAAATGGAGAACACCATTTTGTGTACCGCTGGAAGAGCAAGGATATCTATTTACCTTAATTTGTCACTTTTTCTTTTAGTTATTTCTTAAGATATTCCTGCTCATTGTTTTGTCGATGGATCATTCATTTAAGAAATTAGTTCATAGTGATTAAGACCAGCTGAATCACAATCAACCAATTACCTATGTTGCAATCATTTAGGAAAATAACCACTAAGTCATTTGGGTTTAAAGAATCTTAAATTTTATATAATTTTTAAAGCATGAAAAGATTTAATACTTTATTCAATTATTCATTCTTAAATTCACAATTTTATTAAGCATAATCAATTTATTGCAGAAAGGAAATTTTGTCATGAAGCCAAAAACCTTAGTTACCTGCCTAGCTTCCTAATTTAGCCTAATGATTTCTAACCTAAGTTAGGGATTAGAAATAGCCTGATTCTCATACTCAACTGTAAAGTTAAGACAGCAACAGCAACTTCAGCTCGTCAGCATCAGCTACCTGCAACCCGTCTCTTCTAACAGCCTTTCAGCATCTCCCGCTCAGTAAGGGATCAATCAGGACCACCCAGCACTGGAAGCCTCCAACACGATTCTTCTACTCCTCTCCTGACTGCGACTACGACTACGACTCCAACTCTCCAACTGCAACTCCAACCGCAACTGACTCCCTCCCACTAAGAGTAGGCCCTCTTATACCCTAATTCTAACTTTGCTAACTAACTGTTGCAACATTAACATCACGCTTTTCTTTCATTGGTCCATGCATGTCAGCTTATTCATTCTTTAATCAAGTTCTCTTGGATTCAAGGGTCCTTGGATCATTTCCTTTCCCATACGCTTAAACATTTCCATCCGATTCGATCAGTCCATTTGTATCTTCTTTTGACACATTCAAGAACTCCGCTGTCATTGTCCTTTCTCTCGGGCTTCTTTCCCATGAGCTTACTGCTGATCATCATGGCACACTATCAGTTCAATTAGGTCACACCAGCCTTGACCATTTCTTGCATCCTAGCCTCTCAGAGACATCACGAGGTTCTGGATTTCTCCAATTTCATCTCGTATCACGTGTTCCCTTACGCCTGCGCACATCTTCCCACTGGCGGCCATTTTACATTGCCACTCGGTTATACTTTTAGAAGCACTAATTTGAGGCAAACAAAACATAATTAAAATAGAGAAAAATATCCCTTTCGTTTCCCTCCCGTCTACGTACCCCAATTAGTTGTTACCTAGCAGAAAGCGACATTTAAGCTGCTCCTTACTTACCATCACTATTGTTTTTGCGACAACACATTTTATTTCTATGAAGCACAAACATGCATTTATTTTATTTAGTACGCTTTTTATTCTTACGTTATGATTAGACACACGGACATTCATTAATAGATTATTTAGCACATACATTGGCATATTACCATTCCCACATATACAATGTTGATTAATACATTTAAACGAACATTTTTAATTAATTAATTATATAATTTGTTAGGGGTTAAATTTTTTTATTTTCCCTGCTCCATCAACTCCCCCCTTTGGTGATTTTTAAATCACCACATAAATCCCAAGTCATACTTCTTTTCAGGCAGCATGTCTTTCATCCTTTGCTTTCTGTTATTTATATCTCTGTTTCTTCTTCATCTTGCCTTTTAGTCTCTTTATACATGCTTTCTTTCATTTTCTCCAATTCAATTTCACCTAATTCTCTTTCTCTTTCTCTCATTATTCTGTTATTTCTTCTTATCTTATTCTGTCTTACTTTTCTCTTTATACATGTTATTACTATTTTCAATATCATGGCTAACAATATCACTATAGTTGCTACTATTATAACTTTCCCTATTACTAGTTTACTCATCCTAGTTAACCAATTTGCTACTGAGGAAAACCCTCTACCAAGTTTTCCCAAAACACTTTCAACCTCCAGTGGAACTAATTCTTTGTGCAGACTTGTAATATTTTTAATATACTTCTGTATATTTTCACTGTTATCAGGAATGTAAGTACAACAATGTTGGACTTTCAACATTCCACAGACTCCACCCTCTTTTGCCAAAAGAATATCAAGGGCAAGCCGATTTTGCATCACCATAGCTCTCATGGCAACCATTTCGGTATTTACCATTAAGAACCCTCCCGCAGTATCTGTAGACAAACGATCTACTACTGTGGATAACTTCCGAATTTTAAATGCATTCAAAGATATTCCCACTGCTGGTATTAATGCTCCAAAAATATCACCTACAATTTCTGAAAAACTTTCCCTTTTTCTACGTGTAAATCTATTAATCATCTTGTATGTTCCCTTTTCTTCTCTGTCCATGTGAAATTTTTTTGGAAAGACCAGGCCTACATAGCAAGTTCCATACCAATGGTCCGGTAACCTGTAATAAGCTCTATTCCCACAAACATAATAGATACCTGGAAATATTGGGTCCTTTCCACCTTTGAATCCCCAACCTCCCAGAATTTGATAATTGTCATGGCAGATACTGGAACCTACAAAGTAATTGTCATAGACTGTCTTATTTCTCCTAATGCACAACTTTCCTGTTTGCGGCCAGTCTAATGTCATTGCTGCATTTATCTTTTTTCCTTCATGATTTCCTTCCTCAAACGTCCATAAACGTTTTCCTTCCTCTTTTATTGCTTCTTTTTGAAATTTCATTCTTCTTTCTTCAACCATGTCTAGAAATACTTTTTCTTCTTTCTTTAACTCACAGGTAAGGTTGTTACTAACTATTTCTTCTAACGTTAATTTTCTATGTTCTAAAAAGAATTCTCCTAAAACTTTTGCTGGTTTTACTTTGTTAAGTTCTGGTACTACTGGAACGTTTGCAAAAATCCTATCTATATCAGTATAATAAGATTCTAATCTACCTGTTTTATAAAATAAACTTGCTATTACACTACATGTTATTCCATAAGTCAGAGGTAAGTGATGATAAGTCACTCCTTCCGATACTGACGCAGGCAACTGCATACAAACATAACAATCTCTTACGTCCATTGTCTCTACGTACTCATACAATAATTTTGTAAAAACGTTCTTTGAAAAATCTGTTACTGACTTATCCTTATGCAACTCTGCACTACTTCTTAAAATAACTTGTTCTTTAACACTAGCTTCTTTTTCTAGTTTACTATCATTTTTTGCTTCTATCACAGCTACACTAATAGGAATTGTGATTGCTAAAACTATCCATATGGTCATTAATAACCCTGTACAAAAGCAGCACATTTTGCACCATCTCTTTACAAATTCACATTTATTTCTTCTATTCTCATTATTCTCCATTTTTCTTTTTCTATTTGTTAAATTTTCAGAAAATTGTGTCACTACACCTCAAAATGACTTAGACGCCACTCTGCTTTCAAAAAGTCTTTGCTTGGTACTTTCTTTAATTCTCTCCAGAATTCTTTCGTTGTCACATCCGGTGATTTGTCACATCCAGTAAAATTGTCACGTCCGGCAGAAGCACTTTAAGTCTTCACTTCAGTTTTTTTTTTGTTGCATCTCACCTTTTCCCATCCGACTTCTCAGTCTCTGGTTTTCGTGAGTGTTTTCTTCTTCTTCTTTGTAATCTGTTAGTGCAATATACAGCCACTCAGGTGACTTAAATTTTGAATTTATTTTCCTTGTCCTTTTGGACTTTTGTAATCTTTTTCCACTTGGTTTTTCTTGTCCCTTTTGACTTGTTACTTCATTTACTTGTTCAGCATCTTCGTCTTCTGCTCTTATTATTCTATATCTCAATTTTCTTACATAGCTGTTGGGCCAATTATCTCCTTTTCTTGGCCTTTTGACCTCACCCTCTCTTTCTTCTCTTTCCGACCTCCAATTTCTTTTTCTTGATTCAGTCTTTGCTTTTTCTTCTCCTCCACTTTCCTCTGTTTCTGTTTCAACTGTTTCACTATTGTCTCTTATTTTGAAACTTATAATCTCGTCATCTCCTACTGGTGGATCTGTCTCCTCCTTCTTATTTTCCCTTATTACTGTCCCTCCTCGGGGTTCTTCCGATTTGGTGTTTTTCTCCTTATCTGTTTCTGAATTTCCCTGTTCTCCTGTTTCTCTATCTATCCCTATTGCTCCTCGAGGTTCTTCTCGATTTTCTAACTTTTTGTGTACTTCTTTCCCTACTCCATCTATTAATATTGTTCCTGAAGGAGTTCCACCATAACTTGTACTTGGTTGTTCATCTAACTCAATTTCTTGCTTAGTTTCTTCTCTAATTGGTTTATAACCCCAAGTTTTTCTCAAGAATTCTTTACGGGTTTCAATTGAATCATCAGAGTCTGAAGTTGTATCAGATATTTCCAGATGTCGACTTACAGGTCGATCTTCAAGTTCTGGAATTTCTGTACTTCTCTCTTCTTCTTCTTCTTCTCCTTCTTCTTCTTCTTCTTCCTCTTCTCTAGAGGTACTTGCAGTTGGGGTTTCCAGATGTCGACTTTCAGGTCGATCTTCAAGTTCTGGCACCCTTTCTTTTATCTTTGTCGTCCCAGCTGTTAAACCTTTATCCCACACTTCCAGTCGCCGACTCACATGTCGATCTGTAGGTTCTGGAACTCTGATTGTGTGGCTGGCATGAACCCAGTTCTTCACTCCTGCACACTTGACAGCAGTCGTTGTCACCAGGATTACCTGTGTTGGCTCATCCCAACGCGGAACCAAACAGTTTCTTCTCCTGTGGACTTTTATACGGACCCAGTCTCCTGGATTCAAGTCGTGGGCTGGTTTTCTTTCAAGAGTGGTCGCATCCGGTCCAACCTGATGAAACACAGAACGCACCACATCAGCCAGTCCTTTGCAATAATCCAGTATTAGATCATCAGTTATTGTTAATAACTTGTTGACTGGTACGTGGGCTTGTCTCATGGCTCGTCCCATGATCATTTCATGTGGACTGAGTCCCGTTTTCTTTTCAGGGATGCTTCTGATGGTCATCAGAACAAGAGGCAGTGCATCTGGCCATTTGAGTCCTGTAGCTTGACACATTTTTCCTAATCTGTTTTTAATTGTTCCATTTATCTGCTCCACTACCCCAGAAGCTTCGGGTCTGTAAGCACAATGTAGTTTTTGTTTAATACTCAATGCTTCACAAATCAATTGGATCAACTCATTTTGAAAATGTGTTCCTCTATCTGTCTCAACTGTGACTGGAAAACCATACCTCGGAATGAACTCTCGTAGCATAAGTTTTGCCACGGTTGTTCCATCATTCCTTCTTGTGGGGTATGCCTCCACCCAACGAGAGAACAAACAGACGACCACTAGAACATACCTTAATCTGTTACTAGGGGGCATCTCAATGAAATCCATCTGTATCCTTGTGAATGGACCTCCTTCTCGTCCTATTGTTCCTAGACTCACTACTGTTTTTCTTCCTGGGTTATACTGTTGACAAATAAGACATCTTTGACAAAGACTTTCAGCAATGGCTCTGAATTTTGGGTTATACCAGGTTTGTCTAAAAAGTCTAATCATTGCATCTCTCCCAATATGAGCTTGTCCATGGTACATCCGTGCCATGTCTGCAATCATGCTATCAGGCATAACTGGTCTTTCATCTCTGTATACCCACACTCCATTATCTTCTTGTCTTCTACATCCTGCTTTAATCCAGTAATCCTTTTCCTCATCGCTTGCTGTTTCTTGTAACTGCCTTACTTCATCCCATGTTTCGACTGTATTAGTGAAAAGCAAAGGACAAGAGACATGCTCCCTTTCTCTATTTTTGTTCAGAGACGCCATGTTTTCCGCACAATATCTAGCGATCTCATCAGCATAGTTATTGCCGACCGCTATGTAGTCTTCGTTTTTTACATGCGCCTTGCACTTCACTACAGCTATTTGTTTAGGCAGCTGTATCGCCTCAAGCAGTTTTTTAACATAATCTCCATTTCTGATAGGTGTTCCTGCAGATGTCAAAAATCCTCTTTGTGACCAAATCTGGCCAAAATCATGTACGATGCCGAAACCATATTGGCTATCGGTCACAATCGTGATTCGTACATTTTTCCCCAATTTACATGCTTGAATCAAAGCAATTAGTTCCGCAACTTGGGCAGACCTAACTCCTTTCAGACAAGACGCTTCCATCACAGTTGCCACTGTGCATACTGCATAAGCTGCGCTTAACACTCCTTCCTTTGTGCGTAAACATGAACCATCTACAAACATGACATAATCGGATTCCTTTAACGGTTCATCTTTTATGTCAGCTCTTGGTTTTGTGCAATATTCCAGCACATTCAGACAATCGTGATCTACTTCATCTTGTTCAATTATACTCTCTTCATCTGGCAATGATGTTGAAGGATTTACATTTATGCATCTATCTATGGTCACATTTTCAGCACTCAAGATGACCTTTTCGTACTTAGTCAGCCGACTATGTGTCATGTACTGTGTTTTTGTTCTTGTCAAAAGAATTTCTACTGAATGGGGAACATATACTCTCAGTGGATACCCCATCACTATACCTTCACTTTGTTCCAGACTTACACAAGTAGCAGCAACTGCTTTCAAACACCCAGGCAATGCTTTTGCTATAGGGTCTAAAACAGCCGAGAAGTATGCTATCGGCCTCTTCATGGTCCCGTGTTTTTGTACCAGTACTGAAAATGCACATCCATCTCTTTCACTGCAATACAACTCAAAATCTTTTTCATAATCTGGCATGCCTAAAGCAGGGGCCTCACACAGTTTCTTTTTCAATTCTTTGAAAGATTTCATTTCTTCTTTGTTTAACTCAAAAGGGTCTTTTACATCTTTCTTTGTCAGTTTTTGTAAGGGTTTTGCAATCAAAGAAAATCCACTTATCCATTGTCGACAATATCCAACCATTCCCAAAAACATTCTTACCTCTCTTTGAGTCATGGGTGCTCTCATTCCTTGAATCATTCTTACTCTTTCTGTCGCTATTTTCCGCACACCTTTCTCAATTTTATGCCCTAAATACTGGACTTCTTTCTGGCAAAACTGTAATTTTGAAGGGGACACCTTATGTCCTCTTTTCTCCAAATGGTTCAGTAAAGCAATTGTGTCACTTACACATGCCTCTTTGGTTTTCGATGCTACCAATAGGTCATCGATATACTGCACCATTACTGATTTTTCTGGCATTTTCAAATCTTCCAGTGATTTCTTTAGAATTTGATTAAAAATTGAGGGGCTTTCTGTATACCCCTGAGGAATTCGGCACCATGCCAAAATACGCTCTCCAAACCGAAATGCAAATAATGGCTGGCTATCTGGGTGCAAAGGAATAGAGAAAAATGCGTGACATAAATCTATCACAGTGTACCACTCGGCTTCATGCGGGATTTGATATAGAATTACTGCAGGATTTGGCACTATTGGACAACATGGTACCACTATTTTGTTGATCTTTCTCAAATCCTGTACTATTCTGTATGTCCCATTTGGCTTTTTCAGTCCCATAATAGGTGAATTACATGGACTGCTCATGATTTCTTTCAAAATTCCCTGTTCAATCATCTTATTTATCACAGGAGTTATTCCTTCAATTATTTCTGGAGTTAATTTGTACTGTGGCGTGTTTGGATAACTTATCCCTTCTTTCACTGTCACTTTTACGGGATCAACTTCTCTCATTAATCCAATGTCTTCTCCTGTAAAATCCCACACACTTTCTTTCACTGCACTTTTTAACTCTTCTGGAAGTTTTTCTGCATCAAATGCAGGAAACAAACCATTCATTTCAGGTTCCTGATTCATCAAAGTTACTTTATACAAAGCATCTTCATCTGAAGTCTGAAAACCAATTCCATCTGGTGTACAATAAATTGTGCAATTCATTTTACACAAGAGGTCACGACCTAAAAGATTTACAGGACTACAATCGCACACTACAAATTTATGCATTTTGCTAAAAGAACCAATTTTTACTTCTACCAATTCAGTAAGTGGGGTTTTAATCTGCTGATTTGCTACTCCTACCACTTGGATGTATTCACCTGAGAGAGGAAGGTTCGGAATTTCCACTGATCTAACAGTAGAACGGGTAGCTCCAGTATCGACAAGGAATGTTACGTTTGCACCATTCACTTCTCCATCCACAAAGGGACCAGACTGATCTACCTCTAGAGTTGCGCCAAGCACGCACTCTTTCCCCTCTCTTGCGCACCGTCAGAAACTTTCATCCGGGTCATCCTCACTCTGATGCAACCAATACTGAGAAATGTTAGCTGCTCGCGGCAACTGTGTTACCTGCTCTCCTCCGTAGAATCCTGTTTCTGTACTGTATCTTTGCTGGTTAACAGTGTTGGGAAGTGGTGGTTGTGGCACCTGACTTTGTTGAACAACTACCTCATTCTGCACCTGTGGAGTTAATGATTGATGTTCCGGATTAGGTTTAGGTGGGAATTTACACTCATTCCTCCAATGCCCTAATTTTCCGCAATTATGACACGGCCATTTCTTCTTTGCCTCTTCTAGACTCACTTGACCTTTTCCTTTACCTATGTTTGGTCGCATTTTATTCTGTCCTGATTCGTTTCCATTATTATTATCCAATTGGGCTTCTTGTTTTTCTGCCACTTTCACTTGTGCCCACATTGCCTTTTCTTTCAACTTACGCTGTTTACTCTCAATTTCATCACTACAATACTTAGCATACCTCAGCACCTCATCTACACTTGCATTCTGCCAGTTTATCATATGTTGCTTAATCATATCGCTTATTTCCTGTTTCAGGCCAAATACAAATCGGTATACAAAATGACTCATATCCTTTTCACTTAATTCCTCATAACCACTATACTGCTTGAAAACCAACAACAATCGCTCATAATATGCATGTACACTCTCTTTACTTTCCTGTGTAGTTCTATCAATTTTAACCCAATCTGTCTCTTTTGGAGGAATCTTATTTTTCAAAAAGGTAATCACCTTGTCGTATTTCTTCATCACATCAGGACTTGGAGCTCCTGTCTTAGGATCTCTCGGATATTCTGTAGTTGGCCAGTCAACTGTAATCTTACATTCTGACCACAGATCCGTTGGTACCACTATGTCAAACAATCCATCCAAATCTATCCACAACACCTTCGAGACCTTTACAAACCTTTCTACCTGTCGGTACCACTCAACTGGCTTTTCTCTTAACTTTGGAAAGTCATTTGTAAATGACAGGATGTCCTGCCTAGTCCAGGGAACATGCACATAACTACCACCTGGAGTTTCTCTCATAGGGTACTCTTTAACAACATGTTCTTTTTCTGTTATCATAAAAGCCAATGAACCTTTGTCTACACTTTTCTCATTCTTCTTTGTCCATCTAACCTTCCATCGGTCCACATCACCCCATTTTCTCAACAAAACAATCAACTCTTTTATCTGTGTCAGCCTTCCTGCTGTATTCAAATTTTCAATATCTTTTTCACAAAAATCTACTCTGTATGGTTTCTGCAATGTTTTTACTTTTGCAAAATCTATTCCAATCTCACCGGCCACTTCTTCTAGTTTGTCATGTAAATTCTTTGCCCTCCATGTTATACTTTTGCACAGAAACATTATCTCATCATCCTGATAATTCTTTATCTTTTCTGTACCAATCGTTCCTAGAATTAATTCTTCCATGTCAATTTTCAATCTGATCACATCTAATGGTTTTTCTTCTGTTTCTTTTGTTTTAAAAGCTTTTATCCACTCATTTAACTCATCAGGAGTCGGACCTATAGGAGTACTATTTATTTCTGTCCAATTTCCACTCTTTTCAGGTGTCACTGTTGCAGATTCAGTTACCATAGGCATTTTTCTACCGCTACACTCATTCACTGTCAAATTTTCAGGTGGACTTGGTCTGTAAGCACTAGTCAAATTGCTTGTACCTGGACTTGTTTCCATTCTTTCCTTCTCTCTCTGGAATTGCGAACTCAAAGGAATCACCAAAGATCGTTCATCAATTTTCTGATTCTCAAAAACTGGTATTACTGGACCTATTGTTACGGGTACGGTAACTGCTTCCATATTCTTGGTTAATTCTCTAATTTTCTCAGTTAATTCTTTTGTTGTCCTTGCCAATTCTCTTGCACTATCGTTTTCTATTCCCTCAATTTGGGAAGTTCTTATTTGTTCTTGTGACCTATTTATTTCTTGTCCTTTTTCTGGACTTTTATTTCGCATAGCTTCTATTGGTGGCGCATTTGGTGTCACCACTGTAGAATTCTGCTGATACGGAGGTGGATTTTTATTTAATATATCTTCCAGCAACTCGTCATCCGTTTCGCTCTCATGCATATACTTTTCTCTCTCTAAATGTTTCTTTTTCTCAGTCCGTTTCTTCTTAGTCCCTTCCTCAACTGTAAAAGCTGGAAACAAACCTCCTGTCATGTTAGCACATCTCCATCGTTTTATTCTGTCCTCATGATTCATTCCCCACAATCTTCCGGGCACGAACTCATAACCTTTCATACCTCTGAATCTTTCTTTTTCGTACATCTCATCTTCCCATTCTGTTAAAGCCTCAAACTGTGTCGGTCTAGGTCTAGGTTCCAATTTAAGCATTTTTTCTTTTAAATTTCGTAAAATCGCTACATTAAAAGAACCATTTTCAGGAAAAGCCAATGCTCCATCATTCTTAGTATATTTTACCCAATTATCCAACCATATGCACGTATGGTATCCATATTTCAGCATCATATGTGAAGCTGCTGATTTCGGCGGAGGAATTACTTGTCCCTCTCTAGTCACAACCTTTTTGTCTTTCTTGAAGAAATTCTTTAATTTCGTCGTCCATGACGTTCTCTCCCTTTCATACTCGTAATACGGCATGTTTTCTTTTTGATTTTCCCTTTATGCTAACGCTGTTTCTGCGTACGGAACTTCAACCAATTACAGCGCGACTCACACTAACGCACCAATCAGAACAATTCCCTTCGCCCGCAAACCAACCAATCCTAGCGCGGCACTTTTCTACGTCACTCCTGACTCTGTGTTCACGTGACTTGTGCACTATCCAATCCTAGCGCAGCACTGTTCCACGTCACTTCTACTCTTTACCCCTCCTTTACAAAATTTATCGGCAATTTTCTTTTTACTGTTTTCTTCGTTAGTTACAACAATTAAAACAATTCCATAGTCTGATTCGCTAAACAAAAGTGACAGCTTTGTCCTTTTACACAAGAATCCTGTTTTTCCAGTAGGCAGCGCTTACCTCTACCCTACCACAGAATTATTTACTCTCGCCGATAAAGTAGCACTTCCCTCTACCTTACCCTTCTTTCAAACAAACAATTTACTCGTTTCTCTGGGGATAAGACACATGTGGAGACTAGGCTCCTGAGAATTAAGGCCAAAGTTTCACAAGTAAACGTGATTTGCTATTTCATTTACACACTTTTCACACCGAAAACCCTAACATAACACAACCTGTGTTATAACCAAAATGAATTCAGACCATGTACCAAATTCCATGTGACTTCTCTTGCCACACGTGTTCCACTTCCTACATCCCAGAAGCGTGAAAACTTACATATAACATAACGCGACTCAACATATAGTGTTAGTCATAAAAATAATCAATAATCAATAAACAATAATCACTAAACTAATCTATAGAAAACCATAACTCTGCTACCAAGAAATCTGATGCAGCGCGTACAATAAAAACTTTTCTCCTCCCAGGTTACTTATAGGTCATCCAGGGGCAAACTATATTTCTCATATCCACATGACGATGGGGCCCATAAACATCGCCTAACACACACACACACTCCTGGATTTCCTTTACACCTTTATGAAATTCTGTACTCCTAGGAGAAGCATGAGAACTAAATGGAGAACACCATTTTGTGTACCGCTGGAAGAGCAAGGATATCTATTTACCTTAATTTGTCACTTTTTCTTTTAGTTATTTCTTAAGATATTCCTGCTCATTGTTTTGTCGATGGATCATTCATTTAAGAAATTAGTTCATAGTGATTAAGACCAGCTGAATCACAATCAACCAATTACCTATGTTGCAATCATTTAGGAAAATAACCACTGAGTCATTTTGGGTTTAAAGAATCTTAAATTTTATATAATTTTTAAAGCATGAAAAGATTTAATACTTTATTCAATTATTCATTCTTAAATTCACAATTTTATTAAGCATAATCAATTTATTGCAGAAAGGAAATTTTGTCATGAAGCCAAAAACCTTAGTTACCTGCCTAGCTTCCTAATTTAGCCTAATGATTTCTAACCTAAGTTAGGGATTAGAAATAGCCTGATTCTCATACTCAACTGTAAAGTTAAGACAGCAACAGCAACTTCAGCTCGTCAGCATCAGCTACCTGCAACCCGTCTCTTCTAACAGCCTTTCAGCATCTCCCGCTCAGTAAGGGATCAATCAGGACCACCCAGCACTGGAAGCCTCCAACACGATTCTTCTACTCCTCTCCTGACTGCGACTACGACTACGACTCCAACTCTCCAACTGCAACTCCAACCGCAACTGACTCCCTCCCACTAAGAGTAGGCCCTCTTATACCCTAATTCTAACTTTGCTAACTAACTGTTGCAACATTAACATCACGCTTTTCTTTCATTGGTCGATGCATGTCAGCTTATTCATTCTTTAATCAAGTTCTCTTGGATTCAAGGGTCCTTGGATCATTTCCTTTCCCATACGCTTAAACATTTCCATCCGATTCGATCAGTCCATTTGTATCTTCTTTTGACACATTCAAGAACTCCGCTGTCATTGTCCTTTCTCTCGGGCTTCTTTCCCACGAGCTTACTGCTGATCATCATGGCACACTATCAGTTCAATTAGGTCACACCAGCCTTGACCATTTCTTGCATCCTAGCCTCTCAGAGACATCACGAGGTTCTGGATTTCTCCAATTTCATCTCGTATCACGTGTTCCCTTACGCCTGCACACATCTTCCCACTGGCGGCCATTTTACATTGCCACTCGGTTATACTTTTAGAAGCACTAATTTGAGGCAAACAAAACATAATTAAAATAGAGAAAAATATCCCTTTCGTTTCCCTCCCGTCTACGTACCCCAATTAGTTGTTACCTAGCAGAAAGCGACATTTAAGCTGCTCCTTACTTACCATCACTATTGTTTTTGCGACAACACATTTTATTTCTATGAAGCACAAACATGCATTTATTTTATTTAGTACGCTTTTTATTCTTACGTTATGATTAGACACACGGACATTCATTAATAGATTATTTAGCACATACATTGGCATATTACCATTCCCACATATACAATGTTGATTAATACATTTAAACGAACATTTTTAATTAATTAATTATATAATTTGTTAGGGGTTACATTTTTTTATTTTCCCTGCTCCATCACGGACAAGCACGTTTGTACAGAATCTCCCAGATTGGAGTTAGGAATGCCCAATGATGAACGTCTCTGTAATTTAGATGGATCTAAGGAAAGACGACGTTCCGCTATTTCAATTTCGTGAGTCAATAATGACTCCGCCCTAACAATGAATGCGTCCAGGGTACCAGCTACTCCTTTGCGCTTGTTCATGGTGTGACTTTGAAAAAGAAAATATAAAAACTCTAATTTTCGCAGAAAACCTCACAATGCAACACAAATGCTGTTTGTTTAAATTAAGGGTATACAACAGTACCTGCACACTACAGCTTGTATCGGTAGCGGTACCCAAGTGTCAGAAGGGGGGCCCAGCCCAGCCTCTTACGGGCTCTGACGGGCGCAGACGGGCCTGCCCTTGGCCCAGGCTTCACCCGGGCGCGGCCCAGGCGCGTCCGCGCACGTCCCGCACTGCGGGAGCCCGCGGCCGCTTCTGAAGCGCCTCCTGGCGCTTGGTAATGACGTAGGTGGCCGAGCGCCACGTAGAGCAGGCTGGACGTTGCGGTCCCTTTGGACCGATAATGGCAGACGGAGGCAGCAGGCTGAACGTTACGGCCCCCCTTGGACCAAGAATAGCAGACGGAGGCAGCAGGTAAGGGAAAACCACTGTGCGGCAGGAAAAGCTTACCTTTACACCTCTCTACTCTATAACATTACACTCTCCTACTATACTACACTCTACACTACTCCATGCTATACCACTCCACACTCACAATCTACTCCACTCTAAACCACTCTACTCTACAACACTCTACTCCAATGTCAACAACACCCTTTACACCATACAGATCTACTCTACACCACTCCACAACACTCTATACAACTTAACAACACCCAACTCCACTCAAAACTATACTCCACTCTAACAATCGACTCCACTCAACACTACACACTTCCACTATACAACACTATATTCCCTATATTACACAACACAACACTACATGCCATTCAGCTCTACACCACCAAACTACACATCACTGTTAATGTTATGTTAATGTTATTGACATTTATAGAGCGCACTGCTACCCGGAGGTGTCCTGGCGCTATAATTGATGTCCTGCTGAGGCCCGAGCGCGTAGGGGATACAACTAGTCATTAGGCATTGAACAACCATGTTTTCAAGGCCTTCCTAAAATCCAATAGTTTTGTCATGCATCTGATAGGCAGAGGAAGGTCATTCCAAGCTTTGGCTGCACCAACCAAGAAGCTTCTGCCACCCCAATTAGCTTTTTTTACGAAGGGTACAGAAACTAATTTTGCTCCTGAAGAACGCAATGATCTTCTGGGTACATACCAGCGGAAGCGCTGAATCAAGTGACAAGGTCCGTTTCCATGAAGTGACTTATGGACCACACACAGAGCCTTAAACAAAACTCGCTTTCTGACAGGTAGCCAATGGAGCCTTTTAATCTCCGCCGAGATTGAGGCATATTTTGAGATGCCAGAAAGCAGTCTAGCAGCTGCATTCTGCAAGAGTTGGAGTTTTTTCATAAGCCCCTCCTGGATATTTAGATATAAGCTGTTACAATAGTCCAGTCTGGACATGGCCATGGCAGTAATGACTGTTTTTTGGCTGTCTTGAGGAAGGAAAGGCAAAAAAAAATTGCATGATTTCAGGGTGTACGATGTGGCCGAGACCACTGCATTCACTTGATCCTTAAAAGAAAGTTTGTTATCTATTATGACTCCTAGATTTTTAACCTTCCTAGTGGGAGTTGGAAGAGGACCGAGTGGGTCCGGCCACCATGCCGGGGTCCAAAAATTAGGATCATTGCCGAAAAGTACCACCTCCGTTTTATTAGAGTTAAGTTTGAGGCAGTTTTGGGCCATCCAGCTGCCCACCGCTGTCATGCAGTTATGAAAACGGGGCGCTATCTCCTGAGTTCCATTTGGAAGCAGTGATACTACAATCTGAGTATCATCAGCGTAAGAAGTCAGATTGAACCCAAAGGATTCAATAAGGGGGGCTAGATGCAACACATATATATTAAAAAGAGATGGACTCATAGACGACCCCTGAGGGACTCCGCACGGAAGGGAGAAAGATTTGGCCGTAAAATCTCCAAGTGTGACTGTCTGTACTCTGTTGGCTAGGAATGATTTGATCAGTTTCCAGGCCACACCCTTTACTCCAATCTCGTGCAGCCGGTCCATCAGTAAGACGTGATGGACCGTATCAAAGGCCGCAGAGAGGTCCAGCATAATCATGGCGGTATTTCCTCCCTGATCCAGAGTAGTCCTGATTTCTTCAGTGGATTTAAGGAGAGCAGACTCTGTGCTGTGTCCCCCAAGAAATCCATACTGGGTAGGGTCCAGCAACTGTCCCTCTTCCAAAAACCGACTGAGTTGGGTGTTCATTATTTTTTCTGAGATTTTAGCAGGGAGTGGAAGCCTAGATATGGGTTTAAAATTGTTAGGATCATTTGGATCCAGATTCGGTTTTTTCAGCAGAGGAAGTATCGATGATGATTTCCAGGCTTTAGGAACATAGCCTTCTGAAAACATAGCATTTATGATGGCCGTCAAAGTTATTGTGACTGGTTCAGGTGCTAGTTTTAATATAGAGGGAGGGCACGGATCCATTGGTGACCCTGATTTTGCTTTCACCAGAAGTGTGTGGATGTCAGAAGCTGTGACTGGTGTAAAGTTATAGAATTGAAGCACTGTACTTTCTCCAATCTTTGGGTCTACTGTGTCTACTCCATGACACCATATTGTACTCAACGTTACAAAACTTCACTCAACGCTCCTTCACACCACAAACTTTTAGCCATACTAAATAGCAACCACACTAGTATACAACAAAATGAAAACGTATTGGCAAAGTCATCAGCGATACCTATTGGCTATGCCAGTCCTTGTTTTTTAGGTAGTGTCTGACCCAGCACGGAAGCGCTGCTCTGGGGATGATCTGTGGTAGTTCAGTATGGGAGAGAAGACCCGCCCACTCCCCCGCCCATATTTTTCATTGGCTTGTGTCTTTGTCCTTCGTAAATGCTGGCTTCTGATTCCCAAGTAGGCTTGTTAGTCCCTCCCTAGTACGGCCATGTCTTCATTTGTAACCTCCTATGGCTACTGGCCCCTTTACTTGGTTGTTACGATGGTGCTCTTCGGCAGAACCTGCTGACTATAGGCTGCGGGCCCGAGATGGCGGGCGACCTGGTGCAGGACGAATTCACCGCTCCAGGGTCAAGGGCAGAGTCGCTGGAGTGCTAAAGACCGAGGGTTCAGCAACTATTCGAGGTCTCACTCACAGTGCTGGGGGCTTTGGATCCGCTCCCTATCTATGGAACTTGTTTAGTAGTAAAATAAAGCAGTAGTTGGTGTTAAGTGGGGTTCCTATAGTTTTTTGGCCCCTGTGCCACTGCTGCACCATTCAAATCATGGCCCTAGTGCCTGCAAGATAACTGCACGTGTGACTGCTTGTTTAGTAGTAAAATATAGCATTAATCAGTGTTCAGTGGGGTTCCTAGACCCTTTGGCCCCTGTGCCACTGCACCTGCTGCACCATTCAAATCATGATCCTAGTGCCTGCAAGGACAAATGAGGAAATCGTTTTTATCTGGTAATATGTGTGTTCCGAAAAAGGCATAGTTGCAGACAAAATTCATCATTATTATGTAGCTGAACATAAACACAAAAGCTTTCATAAAAGGTGCCTTTAAACTTATGCAGCTCTCCAAAACGAGTTGCCACATATGTCATAAATAAAGCATATGCTTTACACATCAAAGTGAAAATCAAGCATTGTTAAATTGTGTTACAATGTGGCTGGCTCTGTCCTGTGAAAATATCTTATTCTGTGTTTGACAGTGAATGGGCCACAAACAGAGTTAATTGCCCAAGATCACCATATGTTAGGCTGATGCTGAGACTGAAATGCGGTTTTGTAATTTGTTCCTAAAAAGCCAGTTTCACAAATTAAATGGACTCACCAAAGAAGAGGAATTTTGCCAAAAATATCAAATGTTTTGTGCAGATGAAGAATGAGATACCTTCTGAGATGGCTAAGTCCAAAATAAAAAAAATTAAAAAGGGCACAAGCAGGCTCCACGGAGAAGGTACGCTGCATTCCTCTTTCCTATAAATCCTCACACTTTGAAGTCAGCCGAAAGCAAAATAAACACCAGGCTCACACGAAAACACAGCTTGACATTTGACCTCGGTTTTTGAATGCCCAGTAAATGTGACAAGATAAGAACAAGATTTAAAGGCCTGTTTATTACAGAAAACGATTTTGTGGAAGAATACTGTAAACATAGCTTTAGCATGAGGAGGTACAAACTCAAGCTGCACAGCCTAAAGCAAATAAAGGCAGCAAATTGAAAGCCAGAAAATTTGAGTAACAAACCGCAAAGCGAATAGCCAGCCATGGGCGGAATGCATTCCCAGGTCAACTTTCTGAAAGTGACCAAAAAAGGACGAACCGCTCTTTCCCATCTGTTTTTGTGGAGGGAGGGTGGAAAGTATCTTGATTGCCTGGGCTTTGACCCCTTGTTTTAAAATTTCTCTGGTGCAGCTGTGTCAGCGTGCCTCTGTCCCTCTCACATTCTTTCACTAGCGTTGGTGTTGGAGTCCTTTGTCTCTTCCCCTTCTAACACCTTCGCTAGAACCTTCTGCTCTAGACCGTGGATTTCACTCACACTTCTAACTTCCTAATCCCCGAACTCCCCAATTCCTACTAAAAAATAGGTTTGTCTCGTCACCATCTGCCCAGACTGCACCTTCCAAGTTCTCTTTAAAACCTTTACCACTGGGTGAGCACAGTCTAACTTTGTATATCAGAAATATGAAAGTACGCTAGCAGTGTCTGATATGATCAGTGAGTGAAACTCCAGGCCACCCGCCACCCAATATCGACCCACCGCATCTGGCCTCAACCCCAGTTCAGAGAATTCTCCAGCTTACCTTGGCATCTGGGGATTTTGGGTGGTGTAGCCCATCATCTTTCGCTCTCTCCTTGTGTCTCTTTCCTGGCCTTTCTTTGTTTTTTTTGGAGTCTAAGTGACAGAGTCTGTCCCTGCATCTCTTTTGTAGGTACAAATTGACACCATATCCATGGGGATAAAAGTGTGTTGTGGCCGCAATCAGTTCCAGCATCTGCAGGAACAAAAGTGCAAGGAAGCCACAGTCTATGCCAGAATCTGCAGGAAAGAGGTGAGTTGTGGCTGGAAGTGGCCACAATCTTTCCCAGTATCTGCTGCAACAAAGTGCATTGTGGCCACAGCATGTCCTGGCATCTGCTGGGCTTCTGAGAGGATGGAAGGTAATGTGGCAATGTGGCCACAAGCTTCAGTCTCGAATGAGATATGACCCAGTCTTTCTCTGGTAGCACCACTAGAATTTGGAACTCTCTGCCTCCCTCACTCTGTCTAACCACCTGCCTAGCAACCTGCAAAAAGGACCTCATGCTACTCCTATTTGACAGATATCTTGGTTAATTCACGCTCGACCAGACTTAAGTACTCTTTCCACTGCACCCTGATCTGCCTTCAATTAACTGTGTATGTCCTCTGCCCAGTTGCTGTAACTGTCTCTTGTGGTAACTCCTGTACACATCCACCGATGTAAATGTCCGAGTTTAACTGCTGTTACTGTAACCTGCTGTAACCCTGTATTCTGTTTTGTAAAGCACTCTGATGCCTTTGGACCATGTCCGCCCTATATAAAAGTGCAAAAAAAGCTTTGCCAGCATCTGCGGAAGGGAATGGACGAGAGGAGAGGAGAGGGGAGGAGAGGAGAGGAGAGGAGAGGAGAGCTTGAAAGAGAGAGCAGGGAGAGGAAGGACATGTGGCTGCTTTGAACATTTTTGCCAGGGCTGCTTTCAGGTCCAGTCTGGCCCCGCTGCTGAGACCAAAGGGGACCCTCTCGTCATTTACAGTCGCACCCAGATTAATGCCAACCTTAGCTGACAACGGGTAGAGTTTCTTTTAAAAGGGTCGTGCTCAGAGCACCAAAGGCTGCTGAAACTACTGCTGTTTACTGCTTTCCTCTGAGCCCAGCTCTGAGAGCTACAGGGCCCATTTCCTCCAATTACGCTTTCTCCTAACTAACCAATTTGCAGGCTGATGTGAAAAGCTTTCTCTGATGCGCTGTTCACTTATACCTTTCACCTGAACTCATTTTCCAGCCTGCTTTGTTTTTTATAATCACAGAAATAGTTATAATGGGGGCTGCTTCTTTTGATCCTGCGAGTGCATTAGGCACGTACCTTGAGCCCTCGGGTTGGACGTGGAGTCCTCGGGGGTCAAATGCTTTCCTCTTCTGCCCCACCCTAATAACTAAAGCACAACACATCAAAAATCATAGAAGCAATTGTCTAACACGCATACATAAGCTCCCTTCTAATGATGGCGTACAAAACATGTAAACAAGCTGTTGTAAAGAAGAAAGGTACGTAGGCCAAGTCATGTAGAACAGGATAGTTGATTTATTGTCAAGATTACTTCCTTGTTGGTTGGTTACAGGAAACAGGTTAGATCCATATTAAGCCCCACCAGGAGCAGCCTCCTTGCTGCTCAGCCCATCCATTCCAACTGCTCTCTCTCCAACTCAAACACTCACAACATTCCGATGACATCACCGATGACTGAGCAGCAAGGCAGAGGACATCAATAGGGAGGATGCACTAATCAAGTAATAGATTATAACACATCCCCCCCTCTATAATGATTAAAATAACATTAAGGTATGCAACTTCATAGCACACACAACGACATGTAACAGATGTTGATTGCATGCAAGATGAAACACACACACTACACATGTCCCACAAATTCCTAATAATCACATGCCCAACCCCAACTAGAAAAGATAGCGAAAAGACAAGAAAAGCGTTCCACTTTATAAATCAGTGAGTACACACTCACGTTAACTCACACTAGGGTAATAGACTACCCACAACCACAAAATAGTGGTAAACCAGAGAAGCTTAACAAAAGGAGTCTTCTCACGTGCGTACCCGTAACGCACAGTCCAACACCTCACATGAGGTAACAACCAATCAGAAGGTATAACCAAAACAGGTAAGTCAGAGAAGCTTCATAAGAAGGAGTCTTCTCACATGCGCACCCGTAACGCACAGTCCAACACCTCACATGAGGTAAGAACCAATCAGAGGGTATAACCAAAACAGGTAAGTCAGAGAAGCTTCATAAGAAGGAGTCTTCTCATGTGCACACCCACAACGCACAGTCCAAGCACCTCACACGAGGCAACAACCATTCAGAGGGTATCACCAAAACAGGTAAGTCAGAGAAGCTTCATAAGAAGGAGGCTTCTCACGTGTGCACCCATAACGCACAGTCCAAGTACCTCACACACAACAACCATTCACAGGGTATCATCACAACCCCCAGAGGTCTCAAACACCTCACTCAAAGCAAACACACAGGGTATCTCTGACCCGTAAAATAAGCCACTTAAACAGTGGGTAATACATAACTCAACCCACCTCGCCTCACAACGAAGCAAACACAAGTGTATCCCGTACCCCTAAAATAAACCCCCTAGACAGCGGGAATGACCCAACACACCTCGTGGACTCACCACCACAACGTTACTCACCCCCCCACTAACTAGACCAAAGAGCACATCCCCTCACAGTACTCCCCTTAAACATGCTAGAGATATATGCTAATATAAACACAACAAATAGCATAAGACTTTGAAAAACAAAGAATAATGTACTTCTCTCCGGTGAGCGATTTCTCACCCGATGCTCCAATCCCAGAAACCTCTAGTTAGTAGACTCTCCACTCTATGATATTGTCCAATTGTTAAAGAAGGCGTAAGTTTGTCAAGAAGATAGTAGTTTCATTTCAGCAGGTGTGTTGATAGTACTGCGCAGCTAAACTCCCAACTGTCCTATGTCAGAAATTCACACTGACTAGTAGCTGAAGTCCAAAGCCAGGATACTCAGTTGATCGGGATGCTGCCAAGAGATCACAGCTCAGAGCAACAGGAACTTGCTTCAAATAGCCACGGAGCTTGACAGGGAAACTGGCACGAGTACCAATAGCGCCTTGGTGTTGCGTGAGAGCGCCGTTGAATATAACTTTAATAAGTTCACAGCCCCAGTGAAATTAACTTTATTGTGCCACCGCCGCACTGACGAAAGAACAACAGTAGACAGCGTCGCTGAAGCGCAGGACTGCAATAGAAACACAAGATGGCAGCACGTTGTTACGCCCGCGCCGGGTGGCTCGCAGCGAAGACGTGCGTTCAATAGCAGCCGAGTTCCAGTCAGCACGACGCAACAATGAAGGTAAGAGTGTGCGCGCCTCTCGCGACTCGGGCCTCAAATTTTCAAACACATTAAAAAAAACGGTTTAACTGGCACTGACACAAGGATTGCGGAGGCTGCAAGAAACAATAATAGACGAAAAATGTCTTACTTGCACTTTCAATGTCACTGCAACATCTCTATGCTCCAATTTCTGCCAAGAGACAGGGTCGCATTTCCGGATTGCCTATCTCCTAGTAAGATCTCGTCCAAGCTCCTCATGGGTAAAACTTTAGTTGGGCTGCAGTTCTTTCCAAATACACTTAGGTCCACTCACCATCGAGCACTGGGACAAACAGCGAGGGCATCATCAAATCAGCGTTACTGCTCACCATGAGTTTCAGTCTTGCTCACTAGTGTCTGATGGTGGCAATTCTAGAAAATCAGTGGCTACCGCCAAATCAAAACAGCAGGGGCTGTGGGAGAGCCAGTTGGGCAAAAGCAATTCTTCTTTCCTTCTTCTTTCCAGGGAGATAGCAGTAATCTCTACCACAGAAAGTGTCAGTCTTCCCCAGTACACGTCACTGCTGCCAAACGCTGGTTGCTAGAGCCAATCTCACGACTGTAGAAAGGACAGCAGGGCAGGAATCCCCACTGCAACTGTATGAATACCTGTAGTAGAAGGTCAAACGCCCTGGGCTGCAGGCTGTCCAGATGATGAGGGACACTGGTGGGGCTGACCAGGGCGTTTCCGTTACGTTCCTTTTCGTATTCTTTTACCTTAGAGTCCTTAAAGTCTTTAGTTCCTTTGGTCTTGCTTACTCCATGCGTAAGGTTCTTCCAGTTCGTCGCCAGTGTTGTAAAGAAGAAAGGTACGTAGGCCAAGTCATGTAGAACAGGATAGTTGATTTATTGTCAAGATTACTTCCTTGTTGGTTGGTTACAGGAAACAGGTTAGATCCATATTAAGCCCCACCAGGAGCAGCCTCCTTGCTGCTCAGCCCATCCATTCCAACTGCTCTCTCTCCAACTCAAACACTCACAACATTCCGATGACATCACCGATGACTGAGCAGCAAGGCAGAGGACATCAATAGGGAGGATGCACTAATCAAGTAATAGATTATAACACAAGCATTGGCAATACAATAGGTCTGGCTATAGTGTGCTGCACCCTGCACTCACATTGGCCCACCGCTCCCCCAGCATGCCACTCACACAGGCACACCACTCAACCTACACACACACCCTCCTGCACCTGCACTCACAGGCAGATCGCTCACTCTGCACACTACACACCCTGCACTCACACAGGCACACCGCTCCCCCAACATGCCACTCACTCAACCTACACACACACCCTGCGCTCACAGGCAGATCGCTCACCCTACAGACTACACACCCTGCGCTCACACAGGCGCACCACTTACCTTGCACTCACACAGGCACACCGCTCACCCTGAACAGCACCTACCCTACACTCATACAGGCACAATGCTCAACTCACACACTACACACCCTACACTCACACAGGCACACCTCACAACCTACACCCTGCACTCACACAGTCGCACTGCTTACTTTGCACTCACACAGGCACACCACTCAACCTACACACTATGCCATGCACTCACACAGTCGCACCGTTTACCTTGCACTCACACAGGCACACCACTCAACCTACACATTATGCCATGCACTCACACAGGCGCACCACTTACCTTGCACTTAATCAGGCACACAGTATAATTTTGAGTAGATTGGACTACTGCAACTCCCTGTACTTGGGAGCACCGCAATATATTCTGCAGGGGTTGCAGAGAGTCCAGTCCATGGCAGCCAAGCTGGTGCTAAATAGACAGCGCATGTCTTCCACAGCATTGGCCTTGGGAGACCTGCATTGGCTGCCTATCAAGGAAAGAATTTGCTTCAAATCCCTCTGTATTGTATACAGAGCAGCACATGACCTGGGTCCTGCTCCCCTGCAGGAGATGTTCACCTGGTATAATCCCAGGAGGCAACTTCGCTCTTCGAGTGCAAATCTGATAACAACCACCAGATTTAAGAGATCCAGGATGGGGGGCAGAGCCTTCGGTGTGGCCGCTGCGCGCCAATGGAATGAGTTGCCTCAGAATCTTAGACAGGCCAGTTCTCTGACCTGTTTTAGGAAGAGTCTGAAAACTTGGCTATTTCCGAGGAGTGAACACTAGATCCCTTCATTGCCAATTGGTTCTGCTGTTACAGTGATTATTCTTCAATCTAAGCGCCAGGATACCCGTAGGGTGGCAGTTGTTGCGCTATATAAGTTTTTAATTCAATTCAATCACCCAACCTACACACCACACACCCTGCACTCACGCTGGCATGCCACCGACCCTGTACTTTCATCACTGCGCACCTCAGCTCATAGAGATGCTCCTCTCAGGCTGCAGAGACACAAGCATCACTCACTCTGCACTCAGACACATTGATCACCTTCGCTCACAATACACATGGCTCACCCTGTACTCTCAATACAGAACATTCTTAATTGTGAGCACTGGATTTATGCGATTCTGGGGTGCTTTCTGCTTCACTCTGGATTTGCCTCATTTGCCAATTAATCTATCTTCTGCAGCAAAATCTACAGATTTTAAGAAACAAAAGTGTTTCTAACTCAATGCGATCAAAAGTTACTAAAACATGGTGACACGTGTTCCAGTACAGTGGAAGGCCCTTTGTAAAGGTTACCTAGTCATCTTTCAGTTGTTTAGTACTGTATTTGGTGGTTAAACTGTTTAATGTTTACCACATTAGTACTTGTTTAACTTAAACAAGTACTAATTTGGTAAACGTTTTTTGAACAGACAATGTTACCATGTGTAAGAAACACAATATAATGAGGCAATACTATCACAAAATGTTCCGCATTATGCCACATAATTAAGCCTTTCCTTGTCGCATAATTTAGGCACCCCTGCTGCATAATTTGGTCCTCTCCTGTCGCTTAAATCCAGTGACCCTGCTGCGAACATTAACTGCCCCAAAAGACTAGGGCCATGCCCGCCGTCCTTAGTTTCCAGCCTGCAGTTATTCAGCGCTCAGAGTTCCAAACCAGAGCGCTATACTGAGGTCCATTCATCCCACTGATGGAGCCTTCTTCCTGTAATGCTGAGTTTTCAGAGGGGTACTGAGCATGACCCTTCTAAGGCTCAGGTCGGGCATCTGGGGAATCACATAAGGTTACCCAATTAATCCTAAAGTATATACCTGTGCTTTTAAAAGTATCTTACTTTATCACCCTCCAAACCCAAGAAACTCATTCACAACTAACATAGGCCCTTTGCTGGAAGATGGACTCTCTGCTAATAACTTCTCTGTTTTAGGTGATTTTAATTTTTACCTTGAAACAGCCACAGAGCCAAACACAGCACGTCTCTTAGACACTATGACTGGTGCTGGCCTAGAACAATGGTACAAGGACCTACACATGAGGTGGGTCATACATTAGATGGCATCTTTACAAACCATGTAGCAAAAACAAGAAGGGGGGACTAGGAGCTCGTTGTGGTCCAGTACCCGTGCTCCCTATGCTAATCACAAACCAAACAGAAGGTAACTGTTCCAGGTATGGGCGCAAATAGTCACCCACAAACAAGAGGAGGAAGAGAATAAGATTCTAGGTCTAAATCTCACATACTAGAGGCAAGCGCAAGTCTTGTCTCTTGATGCCCTCACACACCCCGAAGGATGTCATGCTTCATCATCAGGCGTTTGCTCCTCGTCGGACAGGCGCTGCAATGCCCTATGGGTCCCCCGAAGGGTTGCTTTAGCGGAGATCTTTTGTTTGTACTGCCGTATGATGAGTGTGGGTGTGAGAAAGAGGGTTCTAAGAGAACAGTGAGTGGGTGAGTGAATGGTAAAACTGGCTAAGGGATACCAGAGTGAGTAAAATTTAATGTATAGGTTCCCTTGTCAGGTTAAAAAACATGTAGGTCATGAGTTATAGGTCATGAGTTACTGATAGGGCGTAATGTGCCTTAGTAACTAGAGGTCGACATGTTTCGCGCCATCTAGGTGGTCAGAACGATCCCTGGCGCTTCTTCAGGGCCAAATAGTGTGAATAAAAAAGTGAGTGGAAGTGATTGGGTCTAGAACCCTAATAAATCAGAGCGATCCAACCTTGTGTGCAACTACAAGGTGGCAATAACTTTATTGAATGGCCGCTCCTGTCGCAACCTAGTGTAAGATAGTTGGTTGCTCCATAGGTTAGCGCGTGTGGACGCCCGCACCATAACGGAGGTTTCCCGCCGGGTGCAATGTCTGTCAGCACCTACCCCTTACACTCCTGCCTGCATATTGGCAATATGCAACCTCCGAGAAAGACCTGCCACCTTGTCGACTCTTAGCATATCGTGGGACGCAGAGCAGTCGCAGGTAATTGGATCTCAGGGTCCGCTCCTGTCGATATGGGCTGAGCCTTAGCTTAAGATAGCCTGGGCCCATGCTGCTCATGGCTCGAAAAGAAAAAGTCAGAGCCTTAAATTCTAACCTCCTAGACACCGGGAGCCAATGTAACTGTCTCAGGTGAGGGGAGATATGATGACGGAAGGTGACCCGTGGAATTTGCCTCGCCGCGGCATTCTGGACAATCTGAAGTCTATGAATCAGGTAGGCTGGCAACCCCAGATATAGGCTTTTGGTGTAATCCAACTGTGAGGTCACCAATGCATGGAAAGTGATCCTACGGCTCTGCTCTGGCACCAAATGTAGGAACTTCCTGATAGTTCTCAGCTTCCCAAACCAAGCTATTGATGTCAAGATTTATTGTTGAGTCCGTCGGAACAAGCGGGGGGCCCATCTCTATGGGCCACCAGAGGTACGAAGGGGGAGAAAGTGCCTGACTAAAAAACAGGACCTCAGTCTTATCCGCTTTTAATTTCAGGCTGTTACATTTCATCCACATTGAAATATCTTTCAGGCACTCCTTGAACTTATGGAAGGCAGCAGCGGATTGTTCTTTAAAAGAAAACACCAGCTGAATGTCATCCACATAGGAAACCACCTTCACCCCCCGCGATGCCAGGAGAGTAGTCAGTGGGGCAAGGTAAATGTTAAAAAGCAGAGGGCTCAAGGCCCTGAGGCACTCCACACAGTAGTGGTTTTAGTGAGGATCGAAATGGACGGAGAAAAACCTGTTGGGAGCGGTCTTCAAGGTAGGACCTAATCCAGGAGAGTGCCACCTCACGGACACCAAGCTGACTTAATCTTTCCAGCAGGATCGGGTTTGCGACCGTTTCGAACGCTGCTGACAGGTCTAACAAAACTATCATGGCAGATGCGCCACCATCAACAGTCACTCTCACTGATTCGACCACTCCTACTAAAGCTGTCTCCGTGCTATAACCAGGTCGAAAGCCCGATTGAGAATCGCGTAGAAGGCCATTTGCCTCTACAAAATCAGCCAGCTGTCACTGAGCCAGTCTCTCTAAAATGTTTGCGGGTGCAGACAGCAGGGAAATCGGTCGAAAATTACCGAGCACACCTGGGTCAGCATTAGGTTTCTTCAGCAATGGTAATAAAAGTGCTTGTTTCCAAATGGCCGGAAAGGTGCCAGTTTTAAGAGGGGAGTTGCAGATTTGGTTCAGTACAGGATTTATCAAAGGGGCCTTTGATCTAAAAAAACTGGGACGGACAAGGGTCCCCAGGTGAGCCCGACTTGCATCTCAGAAGTTCAGCCAATGGCTCCTCAGCTGTTATAGGTAGAAATTCCGAGAAAGAACTAGGGGTGTTGGAGGTTGCTAGCTGCCACTTGGCAGAGGCCCCTCCCACAACCGGAAATGAGGAATACAGTTTTTGGATTGTTTTCTTCGAAGAAATCTGACAGGCTCGTACACAGTGTGGGGAAGGGATGCATAGTACTGTCCATCGCTGCCGGTTTGGTAAAGGATTTAACAATCTTAAAAATGTCCTTAGCAGAGTTCTCAGAACTCTCTATGCGTCTAACCAAATGTTCCCTCCTCTTAGACTGCATCAACTTGCGGAATTTATTCAAAGCCTTCTTATCTTATAGGCAATTTTTTGCTGCGGGATTGTAGGACTTTCTCCACCAGCGCTCTAACCTCTTGCAGCTGCTCTTTTCCATTCTAAGTTCAGCTGAGAACCAAGGGGCCGAAGGTGTAGCTCTGGAGCTAGTAACTGACCTGAGTGGTGCCACTATATTTAAAGTGGTTGTGATCCATGAGTTAAAACTGGAGGAGTCACTGTCGGTATTGCCAGACAGACAAGACTCAGGGGCATAATATCAACGGCCAGCGATAATTATCGCTGGCCGTGCTTAGCGACGAATTCCCTATCGCAGGCTATCTCTGGAATTTATCGCCCTGGTAGCGCGTTATTAACAACGCGTTTCTCCAGGGCGATAAAAATTCCAGAGATAGCGAGGTTATCACCGTTTTGCAGGGAACATCTCTGGTTTTCCAGCGATGTTCCCTGCAAAACGGCGATAACCTTGCTGATACGACCCTGTGGTCGTATCAGCAGAATCCACCCCCTATGTTAGGGATGCCTAAGTCAGGATTTTAGCAGACGCTAGATTTTGGCGAAAACTGCCGTTTTCGCCAAAATCTAACCTCTGCTAAAATCATGTGGGCTGCCTTGTAAATATCGCGATGTGAACATCAGCGATATTTGCAACGTAGTCCATCCGGGTACGCCAGTAACGCCCACTTTGCATCTCATTAGAGATGCAAAGATGGGCGTTGGGGGAAAGGGCGATAATGCAAGGATTCACGCAATAGCGTGACCTTGCTGATTAGGCGATAAAATGATTGCCGCTTTTCGTCCGAAAACGGACGCAAAAGCGGCGATAATTGTTTATCGCCTCGTTGATGATATGCCCCTCAGTTGCTTGAAGGGGTGACCCCAAGGTATCTTTTGTGACCTCTCTCCAGTTCCTCTTTAATTATGTTCGTTTTCCATCAGTAGGCTGCTTAGCCTCAACACTAAAAGAAAAAGTGACAAGGAAGTGGTCCGTCCATACCATGCGAAGAGGATCCTCTGCTTTTAGATTTTGGATGTTTGAGAAAATTAAATCTAGCAAGTGGCCAGCTCTATGAGTAGGTGAGGTAACAAACTGGGTAAGGTTAAAACCATTTAGTATCGAAATTAAATGGGAAGCCTGGGGGCAGCTAGAATCATCTACATGTAGATTGAAATCTCAGAGGACAGTAAAATTGGCATAGTGTAATGCCAGCTGGGCAATGACATCGCATAATTCAGGCGTAAGGCTATAAGGGCAGTCTGACGGTCTATAAAGCAGCAGCCCGGCACAGGAGAATGATGGTGAAATCGTGATACAGAAGATCAGACCCTCAATGTTGCCTATTTGTCTCAACTTGAATTATAGAATCAAGAATCATAGATTAAAATTGATTAAACTGTTATTTTAAATTTGGACATCAGGCATTTTATGCAAGCGCTAAGGATCTGCAAAACAGAGACTGGGTCAATTGTTGTCTATGCTGTGTCCAAATTTCTGCCAGCAGCGTGGTATACGAGAAGTAATTGATAAATACTGTGAATGATTAGCATCCCTTGCACTAATATTTGCATACTTTATGTTATTTGGTTAAGTAACGAGATTTATTTTAATGCCTAGTTATATGGATAAGCCATTTGGAGCTGTATATTAATGGGTGTTTATTTTGTAGTTCTGTTTTAATGTGTATATATGACTTTTTATGCTTGTATTGTCGATGGATTTTTATGACCCGAACTGTTAGTAAATTGAAATTGAGTACCATGGTCATTTATTAAAAAAGCCCTCTTGCTAACCTCCAGCCTGCAGCATGCAGGAGCAGCCACACAGACATAGCAAAGGGTCATTTAAGGTTAACATGAAGTGATGCTGTCAAGTGAGCCCTCTTTCTACTCCTTTGAAGGTTGCCTTCATGTTAACAGGTAAAATATATTAGAGGGAGAAGGAACTAAAGCCAGAAGATGTCAGCTGAGGAGACAGAGAGAACTGGTTTGTGGCAGGCCTGGGCAGGCCTTTTATTCCACTGGGCGTTTCCCTGGTGGACGGGAGCCCTTGGAGACCAGTTTTAAAGCCCAAGGCTGCTCCTGGTGCCTCTGTCACTTTGACACCACCGGAGGTTTCATGAGAGTGAGAAAGGAAGAAAGGAAGGTAGAGAGAAAGCAATCAGAATGGAAACAGAGGGAGGAGAAAAGAGAGAGAGAATGGATCTTTGGAAAGAGAGATTGCACAAGGAGACAGAGGGTGCGGCTGGTTTGAGCATTTTTGCCAGGGCTGCTCATGGTTCCCCAGTCTGTCCCTGGGTTGTGGTGCTGCCCATTGGCACTGGTGTAATAGCGCACACTTAGGCATAGTGTGAAAAACAGCTATGGGCAACTCCTACATTGAAGGATCTTTAGTATTGTTATTAATAGCAGTGACAACAAGTTTTGTGTCTGGCGTTTGTTGTCATTCCCGCACTAAATGTGGAGACAAGGACGGCCCAAAGAAACTCTCTTACACCTTCAGGGGCAGATTTACAAGCCCCTTGCGCCACTTTTGCGTCACTTTTAACATGGGAAAAGTGACGCAAAAGTGGCGCAAAGGGCTTGTAAATCTGCCCCTCAGTTTTTACAGTGCTTAAGTCTACACTTGCCATCTATAAACAGGGCCGGACTGGGAGCAGCAACCAGTCCTGGCAGATTGCTGCTCGACCGGGCGGGAGGGACGGGGGTGCTAGGAAGAAGCACTGCTCCCGATCTTGTTACAGGGGCCGATATTGCAGCACTGCTGCAAAACTGGCCCCCAGTGACAAAACAGGCCCCCACGGGCGCAAAACCCGACCCCAGCCCTCTGGGGAAATGGCCGGTGCCCACTAAGGCCAGTGCGGCCCTGTCTCTAAATGAACAACAGCTTTTACTAAGACCTAACATAATGGCCCTTATTTACTAAACTCAGAAGGATGGAAGTCGGAGCCTACCCTGCTGGAATTTGAACTTTTGACCTGCAGATTAGGCAGTATTCAGCTGTGAGCCTTACCTCACAAGTCAAACAATTGTTTGACTTGACTTTGACTAGGATATTGCGGCATGGATTAGAAAATTTTGCCACTCAGATATAGACGTTTTGCAGCTCAAATAGGGAAATTCGGCGGTGGGCCCTAAACATTATTTAAAAAAATGCCCCCTGAGCCTGCCGCAGGCCCTAAACATTTAAAATATGAATGTCTCTTGGGCCCGCTGTGAGCCCCGTGGGCTCCAGGCCCTAAACTTGATACAAATAAATGCCCCCCCTGTGCCTGCCCCACGGGGCATGCTTTAGGCCCAGGGGGCATTTTGTTGTTTTTTAAATGTTTAGGTCCCGCCACCCACGAGGTGCTACAACCAGTAGGAGGCACCCAGAACTTTAACCTGTTAAACTCCTCAACAGAGTCAATGTGGCTCTTCCAGGTGATGGTACCTGCAGGCCTGACATCAGATGTATCTTTCTAAGTGGACTGTTCCTATAGTTGAATCCAATCCTCCATATCTTCTATTATGAGCACCCAATGTTGATATGACATGCCACCCTATAAAGCAGGCACCCTATAAAACAGCCACCCTATAAAGCAGGCACCCAGGGTCTGTAAACTAATGGCGAGAAGTGACTTCATAAAACGAGCTGCCAGGTATGGAGGCGAGTTAAAGAGCCAAGTCACGCATGCGTCGTTGCATTCATAATAACAGGATAAAAAGCTATTGTTCAGAGACGTCATCTGGATTTTCTCGCAATAATCACTCAAGGATAAACATGTAAACAGCTTTTTGTACCATTAATTCCAAAGGGTCAGTGGCTGCACAGGGTGCATTTATATCAAGAATGTATGAACTTGGAACGCTTGGGTTGTGATTATCTAATTATGTAGTGCTTGAAGTTGGCATGATGGCTCAGTGAGCTGTAATACAACCTACTGTGATCTGCAGGTCGCAGCGATGGACATCCTAGCTAGTGCGACAGCCTTTCCTCCTCTAGAGGTCGGTAAGCTGAGTGCCATTATCTTGGTAATAGTAATAGATGTTATCTACAGCGCTGAGAAGAGGCAGAAGTGGAATACCAGGTGCTATCTGCAACAGAACTCATTGTTAACGGAGATTTGTTTTGCTGGAAGCAACCAGCAGTCACTCCCCATTTGCAGACATTCACCGCAGAGGTTCAGACGTCCGCACGCGCAGGCACGGGAGTGAAGTGTGTGCATGTGTCTCTGTATGTTGCAACATTGCATGTCTGTTGTACTGCATAGGATCAGTTAATCGCATGGATGTTGGCACAGAGCCAACATGCAGGGCAGCCTACTGAATGCCTGTCAAAAACAAACTTACAACGCTGATATTGACTGCAGTGTAATTCGTTTATTAGTAAAATGACAAAACACAACCACACATGATATACTCACTGCCTGGGACTCTGGAGATGGTTCAGCCGGAGGGTGGAGATAGGAGCTCTACTACGTTGTATTGGTAGCACACTCATGTCCGGAGCCGGCGCAATGACCGCCGGGTTCTACTGTCAGGTTCTGAACCTGGAGAACACACATTGGGGCATATGTACAAGCCCCTATCACCACCACAACGTCACCTATAGTGACGTTGTGGTGGCGATAAGGGCTGCGCCTTATGTACAAGGCAGCGTTTAGCCGCTTAACGTGGCTTAACGCTGCCTTGTACATAAGGCCCCCTTTCACGCTATACTTAGCGTGAAAGGGGTGGGCAGTGGGTGTTGCGGTGGGCGTTCCACCTGGGCGTTCCAGAGGGTATCTACTCTGCATCAGTGGGCAACCCCCCAATAAATATAAAAAAATGCCCGGGAGATGTGGTAGTCCCCAGGGCTTTAGGTATTCTAGGAGAGGGGCCCCGTGCACCCCCCCTCCTACATATTTAAACATGCCCCGGGACCTGGCCCACCCGTGGGCCTATAGTAAATAAAGCGCGGGAGCACGTGCTTCGTTTTTGTTCCCCATTTTTGGCGGGAGTCGCGGATCCAGCATGTTTCTGCCAGCCTTTTTTAAAACCAAATGATTTTGGGGCCCGGGGGTCCCTGTGGAACCCCCAAGAGGCCTAGGGGGTCAGAGTGTTTCTACCCTACCCCCTTTTCTTTTTTGTTACGTTTTCTCGGTTGAACCGAGTCACAAGATGGCTGCCAACACTGCCTGGTTTGGAGTGTTGGCAACCAATCAGATACCAGCACGAGATCAGGAGGGGTCGCAGATTCACCACGTCCCTCTATATACAACTGGAAATTTCTTTACATATCTCAGCAACTACTGAACGGATTTACACCATTTTACATAAAGAGTGCTTTCTGGATCAAGAGCTAGCTTTCTGCCAAATTTCGTGTAATTCCGTTCAGCAGTTCGAGCTGTAGCCGTGTCTAAAGGTTCCTATGGAAATTAACAATTAGAAAAAGCGTTTTGGAACCCCCCTTTTTCTCGGCCCCCGCTTGATGGATCACCATGAAAGTTTCAAGACAGCAGCTGTTTTGAAAATTTCGCGAGGATTCGTCAAGCGGCCCCAATGTTATTGGCAAAACAAAAAACGCTTTTCCAATGAAAACTAGGTCCTAACTATAACTACCTGCTGGCGACTGCCAGTAGGTAATTGTTAGAAATAGGGGTCTCTAGTTGGAAGAGGTAGGTACCTTTGTCCAAATAGGGACCCTTGCTTCTAGTCAGGGTAAGGGGGATACACACTTTAGATAACCCCTGCTCACCCCTGGGTAGCTTGGCACGAGCAGACAGACTTATCCCAAAGGCAATGTGTAAAGTAATTGTACTCAAAACACACAGTCATACAGTGATAACACCACAAATGGACACCACAGCAGTTTAGAAAAATAAAGTATCTTTATCTAAACTCAACAAGACCAAAACGACAAAAATCCAACATACATGTAAAAAGAATATGACTTTAAAAAGATTTCAAACAACTTGGTCCATAGAAAACTATGGATGAGTGATTTCTCACAAAGTACCTGTAGAAGCGTCAAAATTCACAAGGTCAAACAGCCGCAGAGATGGGAAGCGTCGAGAAACAAAAACGGTTCTGGTCCGTGGGTGATGCGTCGGGAAAACTTGCCACACAGGTACGATTCGTGGAAGTTCGGGTTGCGTCGATGTTCAATGCAGCAGCGTCGAGCGGCACTGCGTCTGTATCTTCAGCCGCGATCCCTTGATGCGTTGGTTCTTGCAGCGGCGACAGGCACTGCCTCGGATCAGCAGTGGCGCGGTGATGCATGAAGATTCTTCTCGCACATCGGTGCTGCGTCAAAAAAACAGCCGCAAGAAGAGTGATGCGTCGATTTCTACAGTTCTATAGGTTTCTTCCAGCTCCCAGCAGCAAGCACAACCTTCAGAGGCCCAGAACTGGAGTAGGCACCTCCTGGCAGGTCAGAACTCTCAGCAGCAGAGTTCACGGGAGCTGGGGGTGAAGTCTTTGTGTCCCTGAGACTTCAGAACAGGAGGCCTGCACACACAGGCCCTTTGAGATCTTCTTCAAGCAGGTTCAAAGCAAAGTTCCAGTCTTTGTCCTTTCCTTGGCAGAAACAGCAACTGCAGGCCAACCCCACACAGCACACAGCAAAGGGGCAGTACTCCTCCTCACAGCTCCAACTCTTCAGCTCTTTTCCTTGGCAAAGGTTCCTCTTGAGTCCAGAAGCCTAAACTTTATTTCTCAATCTTGTCCCAATGGGAAGTTATGCTTGTAAGATGGTACAAAGTATTTCCCATTCTATCCTATGCGGCAGATAGCCTTTCAATAGTGAAAAACGAAATTGGCAGTATTTCACTATCACGACATGTCACACACACCAGTACATGCCCTACCTTTCACATACACTGCACCCTGCCCAGAGGTTTACCTTGGGCCTACCATAGGGGTGCCTTACATATAGGAAAAGAGAAGGTTAGGGCCTGGCAAGTGGGTGCACTTGCCAGGTTGACATGGCAGTTAACAAACTGTGCACAGACACTGCAGTGGCAGGTCTGAGATACCTTTTCAGGGCTACTCATGTGGGTGGCACAATCAGTGCTGCAGGCCCACTAGTAGCATTCGATTTACAGGCCCTAGCACACTCAGTGCACTTTACTAGGGACTTACTAGTAACTCAAATATGCTAATCAGGGAGAACCAATTGTAATTACAATTTACACAGGGAGCACTTGCACTTTGACATTGATCAGCAGTGGCAAAGTGCCCAAAGCATCTAAGCCAGCAAAAACGAAATCCAGCACAGCATACAAAATACAGAAGGTAGAGGCAAAAAGTCAGGGGTAACCACGCCAAAGATTCCAAGTCTAACAGTAATATCTATATATATAGAAATCCTTAGAGAAATATTTGGCGGTGGGTCGTGTACCTAGAGGGCTGCGTATTTTACTAGCACCTAGCTTTGAGAACCCAACCCTGCCATGCTCAAGGAATGGGCAGAGAGTAATCTTGATGCGTCAGCAAAACTTATACATATTCTAGTGAAGTATGCGGAAATATATTGCCAAGCGATACTAAAGGAAATAGATAAAATCAATGAGGAGTTGGAACCAGCTGAACAAAAAGACTTTATTTCTAAAAGTAAGGAAGAAATGACTACACATCTAAAAAAAACAGGAAGAGATCATTAAAGCTAGGAAAGCCCACAAGTTTTGCAGAGATAAAGTAGACTATGAAACTGGCCAAATATTTACGTTCTCCTAAAAGTTTGTTGGTCTAAAGAAACAACGTCAAGCTGATAATAAAATAGCCAAACAGGATGACCGGATCAGTGCCCAGGCTTGTGAATCTGCATCTCTGTCAGATCTGATTTCAGCATTAGAAAGTGAGACAGATTCGGAGGATGGTAGGGCCGCTGTGGGGGCAACGGCAGGACACACCAAATTGTCTCTTGCAGAAGAATTGGATATTTTACGCCGCGATCGGCATCAAATGCTACGCCCACGAGGACAAAACTTCAAAACAAACAAGGACGCAACCAAAGAAGGAGATGAAGGAGAAAAAGCAATAGAAATAGACTCCAAAAAACAGCAGGGAGTGAGATGGAATCGCAAATAGCTTTCTCCACTAACACTGTCATCAATCTGTCCAACATTGAATTGAATGAAGCGGAAACACAGCTACTACCTCTAGGACTGACCAGAGAGCTCATTTAACTACAGTCAGACATGCATAAATGTGTTTAAGTGTATAAGAAAATTTAAATTGATGAAATGTTATAAACAGAAAGAGTCAACAACAACTGATCAATTCAAAACTAAGAGGATTAATGTGGCAGATCCCAGAGATCTACAAATCGCAGATATTCAAGTCATTCAAGATATTCATGAGCTGCAAAATGAAGGAGTAAACCAATATACTCCAATACCAACTCAAGAACGAATTCTTCAGCAATCCCTCAATGTGTCGGGTTCTGCTGAGACTCCTTTCAAGCCAAGATCGATATATGTGCCTAATATGGCCAGAGATGACGTTTCAACGACAGAGTAACAGAAGAAATAAAAAAACTAAACTATTGTTCTAACAACCAGCGAAGGATATGGAGCGATCATGATAAAAGATATCACAAGCTAATCAACAAACCCCAAACTGATAATGAAGTCATCATCAGGAACGCTGACAAAGGCGGAAATATTGTCTTGTGGCCAAGAAATGATTATCTCATCTCAATGATGAACAGTGCTATAAAAGAGGGACCATCCAGCAAACAAGAGAGGTTACCATCTCATACCACAAAGATCTAGACGAATGGAGAAGTGAAGGCTTGCTAACTAAAGACGAATACCTATTCCTACGCAAAAGTCATCCAGTAGTGCCTGTAATATTTTTTATTCTTACGGTCCACAAGAATACTTTTCCTATTCCTGGAAAACCTGTTATATCAGCCAGGAACAGCAACTTTGAAAACATATCTCAATATGTGGACTTCTGTCTTCAGGACCATGTAGTCAATCTCCCTTCGTTCATCAAGGATACAAATGATTTCCTCCATAGGATCTATGACATCCCTTGGTCTAACGCCTATTTGCTGATGACATTACATCATTATATAAGAGTATCATCCATGATGATGGACTCAATGCTGTAAAACATTATCTAAGAAGTCGACCTATGTGGTTACATAACCACAGTAATATGCTATTATCTATGATTGCCTGGTGCTTATATAACAATTTTTTTCATTTTAACAATGAAATATTCCAACACTTGAGTGGAGTTATGCATGTTTTTCACATGGGCTGGTTGGAGGAGCAGGTCCTAATGGTTGAACACGCTGAAGCCTGGGAAAACAATGTAGTAATCAGGCTTCGTTACATCGACGATGTCTTTGAAATATGGAAGGGAACAGCTGCCAGTGCCCAAGAATTTGTAGATAATATAAATGCCAATAATGGTAATCTTGAGTTCACTGCCCATATTAGTCCCACAGAAATCTATTTTTCAGATGTTCACATCTATATAGAAAACAATGAAATCGAACCTCGACTGTTCAGAAAAACTACAGCAGGAAACTCTGTTCTACATGCTTGTAGCTTCCACCCTAGACATTTGAAAGAAAGCATCCCATATGGGGAGAAGCGGAGGGTGCGCAGAATCTGCAGCCAAACAAGCACTCTAACTAAGTGTCACGATGAGGCCGTCACTAGATTTTTGGAACGTGGCAATCATATCATGCGCTATCAAACGGGCTAACACAGAAAGCAGGGAAACTATTCTATTTAGAGATCACAACAATGAAAAGGCACATGGTAAAGACTGCAGTCAAAACAACAGAAATGATAAGAACAATATAAGATTAATTGTTCCGTTTAATAATTGACAGCATAAATTAAGAACCATCTTTAATAAACAATGGCCCATTATTTTAACTGATCCCACCATTGGGCTAAGTCAACCCAAAAAGCCCACCATCACATTCAGAAAAATCCCTCTATGAGCGATGTTCTAGTGGTTAGCAGCCCAGAAATAGTGCCCACCAGCAATTGGCTCTCTGACAAAAAGGGATTTTTCAAATGCAGTGTTTACAAAGCTTGTCGCCATGGTGTTAATGTGTCCCAATATACCACGGCGTTTAGTGACAAACCAATGAACCTTAGAGGGTTCTATACATGCAAGACCGAATTTGCAGTTTACATCTTGGAATGTACCTGTAAATTAAAATATGTCGGCAGTACAAAATTACAAGTGCATGTACGCATTTTACAAACCTTAAGAGCCATCTCTAACTCGGATCCTACTTATCCTGTCGTTCGACACTTCAAACAAGTTCAGAACAACAACCTTAGCTGTCTAAAATATTATGTCATTGACTCGATCCCTAAGCTGTGATGGGGAGGCAACCAGGAATTACTTTTGAGACAACTAGAGAGTCGTTACATTTTGAATTTAGACACCAGAATGCCAAATGGGTTGAACCTTGGAGAGGAGCTATACAATTTTCTATAATGACAGGGTACCGTTCATTTTGAAATTCGATTATACATACACATGTAGCAAGTCTTTCCTATTATACTATTGAGATAGATGCCAGATTAGACTTCAGCAACTCTATATGGTTTAATTCCCTTGATGATATGCTGCTCAATATACTTTGCACTTTATTATGTACTGCACTTTGCACATTAACCACTTCAAAATTGAAAGCAATTGATTCAGATATTTTGAGGGTGATCTTTTAGCTAATTTATTAATTGGCTATTACTGCGAACAATAAATTACTAGGGCAGTATTATTGGCAATATTTCATCAATACTCATTATTTGTAATTAATTATTCACCAACAATCAATTTTTATATATCTTTTGATTATTAAGGATGTTTATAAGTGTTATGTTGGTTTTGGCTTGTTTACACTATTACTATCAATATGTAATATGACTTTGTACAGCAACTCTCAATCTCTGTGCTATTTATATAAAGCCAACCTAGGTATTGATGTCCAATGAATTATCTTTATTATTTTTCTGCTGTTTCATGAATTAATATATTACTCAATTAATCTTTTGATAGCATAATGTCATTGCCCTATTTAATGTAATTGATGAGTGTATTTATTTATTTATACAAATTCTACAACTCATCTTTTTCGTGATATCAATCATTGCAGTCTGTTTTCCATTTTCACTACACTTCATCTGTTGTCTGCTTTCCATGTCTGTCATTTGCACTGTGTCACGTGGTAGGTTTAGATAAAACATAAAAAGAACTACCTCGAAACCACTTGTATACATGAACAAGGACAGGGGTTGGCCGAAACGCATTGTATCTGTGGACATGTTGCACTAAATCAATACACTCAGCACAAATTAAATGGGGTCCATGCCCGGTTCCTAACTCTGGATGTCGGGAGTTCAAGTCATATGTGTATTCTGCTATAGCCTTTGAAAAAACATTATTTCTATAGCCTTTGAAAAAACATTCTTTCTCGCTCGCAACTGGGCCGAGCCCACTGATGTAGGGTAGATACTCTCTGGAGTAGCCAATGACCCCCATCACTGCTGCCTCATGTATATGTCCTCCACCCCAGTAGTGTAAGTAAAGGAAATAGTGACGTCCTCTACCGGTCCACCCCTAAATATTTGCACAAGGAAAACGGCTTTGCACCATTTAAACCAAGAACTTCATAATCTCAGAGTGCAGGAATCGCTTCACCCAGTCCATAGCAGCAAGTGCTCTCTCTGCCCTTTAGCCTCTGCCTCAATTGCGCAAAAATCGAGGAAACATTGACAATCCCATACTTAAAACCATATTTGTAGAACTATCACATCTCAGTGCCTTCCCAATTAATGCTGCGTCCCCCCAAATCTATGAATGCCACATTTCCTATCCCAGGAGTCTTTACGGCAGGAACCTGTTTGAAAACAACAGCGCCCCGCTAGTCCCTCGGGTGGTTGTAAGCCTGATCAACCGGGGGCTTGCCTGGTTACGCTCCGCCCCTAAAAAGGCGTGAGTAAAAGGTATGGACTGGTGGTCCATGATATGTAAGGGAGATAACTCCCCACACAAGTTAGCACCGATTGGATTGGCCACGGTGCAGTTGGCTCATCAGGTGGGCAGGGCAGCTTAGGTGAGTCACCGCTGCCTGCCCTTGGATTGCCCGTAAGTTAACCCACCAAGTTGGCATACTTCTTGTATGTAATAAACCTGCAGCAAACTGTTTTCCAACAAAAACTTGTGTGGACTGTATTATTTTGCGCAGCGCGACTAATTACTGCTAAGCGGGGTGGTTGCCGATATTGGCGCTAAGTACCTCCCCAATTAATGCTGCATCCCCCCAAATCTATGAATGCCACATTTCCTATGTCCCTGCATTAGACGTCATGCACTCACAGGCCGTAGCTCCTTCTTTGAGTGATGCGCTGTGCGCCTGGGCTGACCACAGTAGTGCTTTAAATGGGCAGGTACTGTCCGGTACCGAGTACCTGCACTTCTTTAATTTGAAGGGCAGAGTACCTGCACCCTTCAGCACTGCTGCAACCCATTATAATGGGATAGTACCTGCACTTCTCAGGAGCAAACAGGTACTCTAAAGAGCGAGCACCTGCACTTCTCTACTTCGGTTTAAAGCGCTGGACCTCAGCCACTTCAAGAATGTGGATCACTAAAGTGAGTCAAAGGAGGGTTTCCCCTTTTCATGGCACCAGATTGTTACGCTTCAACTCTTGACCATCTTAGGTCAAGGAAAAACCTTTTTAACTGTCCCCCTAAGCAGTGGTTCCCAAACTGTGGTCTGTGGACCCCCAGGAGTCCGTGATACGATCCGAGGGTGTTCCCAGGCATCAGTTTTAAAAGCACTGCAAAGTTCCTTTTATAATCAGCAATTTTCAGGCAACAATAAAAGTGTCACGATAACTCTGGTGATTAATGTACCTCTTGGAGAGAGATGGGAGTTTTTTCCAGTGGCAGCTTTGACTCATCTAAGGTAGCGCAGAGTATGCCTGCTGCAAATAACGTGTGCCATGCATTTCAGAAAACAATATTTTATGTGCATAGCTAGTGGGTTACTGCTTTTGTCGCAGAGATTATTTTGTTACTGTGCAGTTCTTAAATTACAGTCTTAATCTATCACAGTGAGCTATGAACTGCTATCAAAGAGCTGCATGCAAACTGCATGGTACAAGTTAGTAAGTTATGTTTTTTCCCAGTCTTTCATTATACTGATATAGCTAAAAAAAAAAAGGTTTGTTTGGGTTTAAATAAATTCTTATTATTAAAGTCAAAACTAACCTCTGTGTTATCTTCTGAATCCAGAGTTTGTGCTTCTCCAGACCAAGCACTCTTATAAATTGCCTACCAGTATGGATGACATGTGAATCCTACACCTTGTAAAGTCCCCTTTGCCTTATGTAACATTTTCTATACACGATTTACACACGTATGATTCATTGTCTCTGTATGTGTGTGATGTAAAGTGCTCTGACACCCTATACTTTTATGATAGGCTCTATAAAACAAATTAAATCCATGTGACAGAGTGGCAATGGAGAGATAAGAGGCATTGTTGGAGGGTGATAGTGAGGGAATCATTGAGGAGCCCCACCAAAGATTTTCATATCCTGGTGCACAGTAAGGTCATCATTTACTTTGCTTTAAAAGCTAATACAATTCAACATAATGACAAATGTGTTGTAGAATGCACCATTTTCCCTAATTTTCTTGGGGGGGGAGCCCCCAAAGCCCCCACCCTTGTAGTGGTCAGGCTCGCTCGTTGCACTCGCTGTGCACCGTACGAGGTCTGGTCTGACAACATTTGCCAGGGTTTCCAGTCCGGCCCTGGCAGGAGCAGGAGCCTCATACCGCGAAGTAAAACAAAATTTGAAAAAGTTAGTCACCGAGATGCAGTACCAACCTTCCCATTAAAATTTTGCAATTTCTGCAAATTTTTTCTATATAAAATATTACAATCTTTAGTATTTGTTTGGTTTGCACTTGTTTGTGTATTTTTTGCAAATTACTGTTTTACTGTTTCACATTTAAATAGTACAAATTGCTTGGGGGTCCCCGGCTTTCAGTAGTGACCTCAGGAGTCAAATGTTTGGGAACCACTACCTCCAGGCAAGGCGTGAAAGATCTCTGTGACTTCAGAACCTGGCCATTCCTACACTCCATGTGTTTTCCAGCGCATGGACTTTAAGAATAATCAATAAGGCACTGATTTGACATCTTTGTTTTTTAATCTATTTTGCACTTTCACTTTCACTCAGTGAGTTATACCAGCAGAGGGGTGAGGTCCTGAAGAATGCCTAAATAAGTCTTGTATGAGGGCACAATCAAGACAGAAACCTGTTGAACTCCCTTGTTGGGGGTGAACCAATCCCTGTGTTTTTGTTTTACATCCTAACCACTAAGAACAAGAATAACAATTTGAGGTCCACCGGGATGTAGTTTAGCAGTTTTAGGCCATTCCTTTCTCACCTGCAGTTTCTACTGAATTAGACACAACACCATTGCTCATATAGGATCCTCCTCCACCAATATTACACCTCACGAGCTCCCCTGCATGAGGGCTGTAGGCCACATTGGCACTCCACCATGATGTCGATGTGAGGAGGAGCCTTATGATGAAGCATGCAATTCTTGGGTGGGTGAGGGCTTTCGATTAAGTCCATACATTTAAGGCTAATGTTTCAGTCTGAGAAAGGAGTATTCTCTGCAGATCTGCCAGTGCTGAATACTACAGCATTAAAAGCCTGCTCCCAAATCAGCAGCACCTACCACCAGCTGCATATTTCCAGATAGTCTGAGAAACTGGGACCAAAGAATCACACCCGTAGGAGCAAATTAACTAGATCAAGCACTGGAGCACAAGCAGATATAGGTGGAAACAAGCCTAGTGCACTACCCCTATGCAATCTGCTGTGCATCATGGGATTCAAAACCCGTCTCTGACAGCTACCTCCTGCCTATAAAGTTATCAGGTTTGTCAGGCCAGCATCCGAATCTTCCTGCTGATGGTTAGGAAGACTCTTCGGACAGCTATCATGAAATGGGCTCTGCTGAACTACAGTTATTGGCTGGTGCAGGTGGGACTCCTAGTGGACTCTATGGCACTTTTCAATCTGATTTCGCCTTCTGCCATGTGTTACGGAGAGCCTTGGATTAGTCAATCCTTCAGTTAGGGAAATCTCCCTAGCATCTGTTGTGCAGTACACCAACCATCGGACAAATAGCTTCCAATAAAAGATAGGGACTAACACCAGAATGATAGGAATACTGTGAACTGGTAATGCAGTACATCGAAGGTGATGTAGAGACAGCGTTGTTCATTGGTATGAATTGATAGAGGCAAATAGGCATCTTAGAAATAGATGCAAGCTTGAAAGCCCAATGGATGAACAAGAGGAAAGGTAGACTGGAGTGTCACCATCTAGAATGGCTGGCATTGCAGAAACCTGTTTGCTCCCTTTAGATATGTGACCTGATGAAATTCTCGTTGGACATTTTAATCCATAGTAGAACTGAGTGTACCCCCATCCATATTCCCATCCTGAAACTGGACCAGCACTGTGCTCCAAGAACAATGCTGACATCTTGGCCTAAAGAGCTGCTATCTTGGCTGGTATCCTTGGCACATGAATGCAAATGGGGACTTTTGCTTGGTGAAGAGTGTGAACGTCTGTGCATAATCTCAAGTGTTCTAGCACATTGCGCAAGTGAACTCTCTATTCACTTGTGTTCTGTAACCTTTCTTGTTCTTTTTATCTATTTCCACACTGCTCTAGTTACTGGTAACTTTCCTTCTGTGTTTTTTGACCTCCCTCCCTCACTTCATTTTTCCCCTCAATTGCTTCCCTCCCCTTCGCGTTAGCTCTTCTTTTCCCTCCCCCTAGCACCGACCTCCCTCTCTCACCCTCTCTCCCCCTGATTCTCCACTTGCTTTATTTCTTTCTTTTCTTCCCCCCTCTCTCTCCTTCCCCCCTCTCCTCAACTCAGTGACCTGTCATGTCCCCCCTCAATCACTCCTTCTCCCCCCAAGACTCTACCCCCACCAGACATGGCCCCAACTCTTGGACCATCCTTTACCCTCCCAATCTCTCCAAAAACGGCAAGAAAAATGTTAAACATAAACTACTGATTCGGCACCCTGAAACATTAATTGTCGATAACTACCACAGCCTCTCCTCCCTTACAAAAACCAACTACATCTCCTACTCCAAACGCCCCTCCAAATGGAAAAGCATCTTCCTCCGCCACCTCCCTGTATCTAAATCTAGCAAAATTCCCTATGGATTTAAACTGTCCACCACCCCTTCCCCTGCTTTTCTCGGTGAAATTGACATCTCCATATTTAAAACTGGTAATATCCTCATACAAGCCTCCGAAACCCACCTCACCATCTTTGAGCTCCACTTCAATACCTTGTCATACCAACTATCCAAACCTTCTCCTAACCCCTCATCTACCCAACCTCTTGACGCCCTTTTGTTCTCCTCCTCCCCCCGACTATAACCATCCCTCCCCTAGACCTCCCAACTGCTAATGCTGTCTCCCAAAACACGACATCCAATTACTCACCCGCGCTAGCGTCCCTCCCTCTCCCCGGCATTTCAACTGCACACTCTGTCTCCCAAACTCACACGCTCTCCAATGTCCGACTCCCTCCAACCCTCAACGCTACTCCAAACCTCGCTCCTACCGCCCAGCCCCCCCTCCTGGAATTTCCGAATGTTCCCCTCCCGGCCCCAATTTCTCCCTCTCCGAACTGCATACCACCCCCTACACCCACTGTCATCTCTCCCCACTCCCCTCATGCCCCCTTATCACCTCAAACCACTCCTCCTGACTCTATGAATGTCCCGTCCCTCTCCTCGGCACTCCCTTCGTCCAACAGCCCGAGCACTCCTCTTACCCCCCCTCCCGGCCTCTCACCTCCTCCGCACATCAGATTCCCTCCCCGATCAACACTGAACACACCCTATCCCCCCTCTTTCTTAACCGCTTCTCCTTTCTTTCTTTTAACCCAGACACTGTCCAACATAGAACGCAATCTCTCAACCCTGACGACCGAACTCTCACGACTGAGAGAAGATTTCAACTCCCTCAACTCCAGATCCCTCATTAATCGTTCTAATTCCCCCAGTTCTGGCCTACAATGCATCTCTAATCCTAAACCTTGGAGTACTACTCCCCTCTGCTGCCGTACTCATAGGCCTCTCCGCGCTTCGAGTTATCTCTCCTCTACCGACCTTCTTGACCTCTGCAACTCTTACCTTCCTAATTCCTCCATTAATGATCCTACCCCCCTCACTCCAGCATTCCCGTTATTCTGAGGACTAGCAGAATCCCCTCTTCTCCCCATTCCCCCAGACCCCCACCCCAATTTACCATCATCCATTCGTGCTCTACCCCCAAAGACAATCTTAAACCCCTCTCCTGCATGCTTGTGAACTGCCGGTCAGCTGTCCGACATGCTATCGAAATTTCTGAAACTATCCTTAGCGAAGCTATTGACATCGCCTTCCTCACGGAAACCTGGCTCAATGACCACTCAACGTCCAGCCTTGACTTACTCTCACCCCCCGGTTACTCTATCATCAGAAAGGACAGAACTGAGAGAATAGGGGGTGGTTTAGATATAATCTTTAAAAATGATCTTCAACTTTCCCTTGTTAAGAACTCTGACCGCTCAACCTTTGAATACCTTGAAGCTGAACTCAAGTTTCAAGGTTCTCCCCCGATTCGACTACATAATATATACTACCCTCCTGGTGACCCTCTTCCCTTCTCTGAGGAACTATCCGACCTTCTTACTCAATCCTCACTTTCTAACTTTAAAAATCTCTTCCTAGGAGATTTTAACCTCCACTGGAATGAGACCGAAGATCCCACAGTCAACCTCCTCACTAATCTTCTTGAGATCAGTGACCTCAAGCAACTCTGCCATTCTCCACCCCACACCAAAGGGGCCACTCTTGACGCCATCATTGCCAACAATGACTTGGCCTCCCTTTCCAACATCATCCCCATCGACTGGTCTGACCATCACCTCATTCTGTTCTCAATCACCACCACGGCTCCAACCCTCCCCACCAAAAACATCCAATCCAAGAAATGGACCAGAAATCTTAATCTTATCCCCCCCGGTGAACTGGAGTCTAAACTCCAAGCACAACTTCTTCTCACTCCTATCTCCCAAAATGCTAACGAACTCACCGAGCATTTTAACAAAACTGTCTTCAATGTCTTAGACCAAATTGCTCCGTCTAAACTAAAAACTCTAAGAAATATTCCATCCAAATCGTGGTTCAATTCAAATCTCAACAACGAAAGACGCGCACTTAGATTAACTGAAAGAACATGGAGACAACACCCATCTCCCACCCATCTTGTCCTCCTCAGATCCGCTAGATCCACTTACAAGAAACACATTGGGGCATATTATCAAGAACGGCGTTAAAATTATCGCCGCTTTAGCGGCGATAATGGGCTTGATAATATGCCCTTGAGAATTCCAATAGAAGCCCATGTTGACACCAGAACATGGGCTTCTATTGGAATTCTCAAGGGCATATTATCAAGCCCATGTTTTCTGCCGCTAAAGCGGCGATAATTTTAACGCCGTTTCTTGATAATATGCCCCATTTTCTCTGAAAAAGCCTCCTTCTTCCGCACACAACTCGATCGGGCCAAAAACAAACCCAGAGAGCTGTTCAACATTGTTCGAAACCAAACATCTTCTGCCCCTCCTAAATTGATGGCCTCAACTGAAAGATGCGAAGAAATTGCAAACTTCTTCTCCGAAAAAATCGCTGACTCTACCTCTAAATCACCCTCCCTATTAACTCTCCCCCCTGATTCCTTCTCTCACCTTCTTGCCACTACCCCTCCGGATACCAGCCTTTCAAACTCACAACTTAAAAACAATGCCTCCTGGCATAATTTCCACCCAGTAACTGAGCTTGAAGTCTCTAACATCATTTCTAAACTCAAACCTTCCTCTCACACTAAAGACCCCCTCCCTTATAACCTTGTCCATGAGCTAAAGCACATCATTGCCCCTTATTGGACTACTATCATCAACTCCTCCCTTTCCACGGGATGTGTCCCTGTCTCCCTCCAACTCGGACAAATCACTCCCATTCTTAAAAATCCCAATGCCGACCCTAACGCCCTGAACAATCTCCGCCCTATCTCCAACCTCCCCCTGCTTTCTAAAGCCCTTGAAAAATGTGCCCTGCTCCAAATGGACAAACACATTGAAACTTTTAACCTACTGGACCCCTTACAATCCGGCTTCCGAAAAGGCTGCAGTACAGAAACTGCCATGCTAAATATAGTTGATGACATCCACCACTCCCTTGATAATGGCGAGACCTGCCTACTTATTCTCCTCGACCTCTTAGCCGCGTTTGACACAGTTAATCATCCTGCCTTACTTAACGCGCTCAAAGTTCGCTTTGGCCTCAATGGTCCTGTCCTCAAATGGTTCTCCTCCTACCTCCAACACAGAACACAACAAATCAAAATCTACAACTGCCTCTCTAACCCTACACCTGTCTCCCTAGGTGTCCCCCAGGGATCTATTCTTTCTCCCTCTCTCTTCAACCTCTTTATGGAACCCCTCACCCTCATTCTAAAACAAGCTGGAATCAACTACCACCTCTATGCTGATGACACACAACTTTATTACAAGATTAAATCCCACTCTGATGTTCTTCAACTTAACAACACCCTGTCAAAGGTCCAATCCTGGTTCCACTCCAATCATCTCAAACTCAACCCTAAAAAAACTGAAATCATTCTCTTCTCTCCAAAAAACAATCCTCTACCTATCCAAACATTGATCTCTGACCTTCATGCCCTCAACTGTCCGCTCTCCTTATCCAACTCTGTAAAATCTCTTGGTATCTCCATTGACAACGGCCTAACTCTTAATGTCCACATAAAAAACTCGGCCAAAGGAGCACTCTTCACTCTCCGCCATCTTAAGAAAATTAAACCCTTCATTCCAGCTGACGACTTTAAATCGGTTGTCCAATCTCTCGTCCTCTGGAGAATTGACTATAGTAACGCTAACCTCTCCGGAACTCCTAAAGTTCACCTAGCCCCACTCAAATCTGTGCTCAACCTTGCGGCCGACTGCAAACGTTTTGACCACATCTCCCCAGCCCTTAAAGCCCTTAAATGGCTTCCCATCGAAGGCAGATCCTCCTACAAGATTGCATGCATTACGCACAAAGCCCTTCATCAAAATGCCCTGCTGTATCTCACTAATAAACTCAACAAAGCGGGCTGCTCCAGACCACTGAGAAGCACCAACGCTCTCATCCTTGTCCCACCTCTGTTAAAAAAGAAAACCACACAATCTCGGTCTTTCTCCGGAAATGCCCCTAACATCTGGAATGCCCTCCCTAAAGACCTGCGTTGTAACCCCTCCTACATCAGCTTTAAAAAAGACCTCAAACTGCACCTGCTCAACAAATATTGGGGTCCATAATCCTTTTCATTTCACACTTGTTCTACTCCTCTCACCATTAAGCTTACCTCCTTCTCGTGTTACTGTACAAAATATGATTACCTGTATCCACTTTATTTATGTAGATAGCTCTCTGACATATGTAAATTGTATTTATTCTATTTGCCCTTTTTATTCTAACCCTGTTTGAATTCCACGTTATGAACAATTGTGTTTATTCCTGTACTATATTCATACTCATGTAAAGCGCTCTGATACCCCCGGGTCTAGCCAGCGCTATATAAAACCTTTAAATAATAAATAAATAATCCATCCTTGATGAGTTGCAGCACTCAGAGATTGTACATGCAACGTCTTCACCGTTGTGCAAGTTATGTGTACCATGGGAATGATCACAGCAAAGCCAGGACTACGGCAACAGGATGCGTATCGGCTTTGCCTGCAGATATGGCCATCTCCGTCCTTTGAGCTGACAGGTAGAGGCTCTGTCTGATGCTCCACCACTATAAATGTATTTATTTAAAGAGTTTTATATAGCGCTAGATGAAGGTTAATGTGGCTAAAGACTCTCCTTGTCCTTTAACTCTGCCTTTATTAAGTCTCATAGCTGGACAGCAGACAGCTCAGACCCCTCACTTGAGAATTCTAGGCGACGTTGTCATTCAAACACACATCCATTGCTCCGGGCATCACACTACTGGAGACCTTGAAGGTGCCTCAGTACGCAAAGACCATCGGATGTTATTACATCCAAGAAAACTCATACCTGCTTCTCCACTGTACAAGTGTAGCGAGTGCAGTCCTCGTCGTTTTTCTGCAAAGCATCAAAGAACTTGAGAAACTCTATAAGGAGGGACCTTGCAGCGTGATCTTCATCCCTATTTGCATGCAGAGAGAAATACAGGACCCAGTATGTCCTTTTTACTGCCACATCCATAGGATCCATAGTGGCATTCTATCTTTTTGAAGTGTTCGTGGCCGGATTGGTCATTTATCCCATTTGGCATTTCCCCAGGGGTCTGGAGCCACTGGCGGGCAGGTTTGAAGGTTGACTGCTCTGCTCTGCCTCCAGCTTCCTGGGGTTTATGTCAGCAGGTAGAGTAGGGGCGAAAGGAGAGAAGGAGAGTCAGAGAGACAGAGAGAACCAATGGTAAGAAAGAGAGAGGAAGGGGTCGGGGCTGGATTAAACATATTTGCCCGGGTTGCTTTTGGTTCCCAGTCTGGCTGTGGTATTTTTAAGCCCTTGTGGGGCAATCTGCATGCATATGTGTGTGGTATTGGTGGGTATGAGAGAGAGAGGGTGTGAATATGTGTGTGTGTCTGGTGCATGTGTGTTTTTAAATCATGGTAATTCCTCTCTGTGGTGTTTTCTGTTGAGGAGTCTGGGAAGACTCATTATAGAAGTGCAAGTGAAAAGTCATAACCAGCACCATATATCATGCCTTATAAGTGTTCACTGTAAATATTTGAACTGGTCGAAGACATCTTTCTTTATAGATACACAAGTAAAATGTCTTAACCTACATTTCATATTGAGAATGTGCATTTACTGGCACGTGTCTGAATGTTTATGTGTTTGCTATATAAATTCTAATGTTGGTGTGTGCCTTAACATGCACTGTTACATCTTATTAATCAATTGAGGTGCTTGAAGACCACTGAAGCTAGGCAGAAAATCTGAGGGAAGGTAGGCCTTAGACTGCATGGCTCAGTGTGTTAAATGCTTGCTTAGAAATGTGATCTGCTGCTCCTGAGTTTGAATCCCAGCAAGGCTAACTCAACCTTCAATCCTTCCAAGACTAGAAAATCGATTACCATGAAATTGGACAATAGTGTTATTTACACCTCTTACAAATCACTGGTTTGGTATGAAGTGATATTTAAAAAGCAAGTTTTTGAAGAGAAGTATCTGAGCAGAAGATTCCCCAACTTAAAACGTTTTCACAGAAAGTTAGACAGAACTTTTTGGGAGGGCTCCTTGTGCCCCCTCTTCAGAGTGACTGTCAGGAATATTTAACAACCTCCGATGGAGAAGGAAAGTTTCAACCGATGTAAATAATGATTCATGCAAGGGGTGTTAGTGAGACCTAACCTACGTCTACCTCACCTTTCTCTCAATAGGCCTTTCTCAACCCCCACATCTCTCTACCTCACTCTCATTACCTCACCTTTCTCTCAATAGACCTTTCTCTACCCCCACATCTCTCTACCTCACTCTCATTACCTCACCTTTCTCTCAATAGACCTTTCTCTACCCCCACATCTCTCTACCTCACTCTCATTACCTCACCTTTCTCTCAATAGACCTTTCTCTACCCCCACATCTCTCTACCTCACTCTCATTACCTCACCTTTCTCTCAATAGACCTTTCTCTACCCCCACACTCTCTCTACCTCACTCTCATTACCTCACCTTTCTCTCAATAGACCTTTCTCTACCCCCACATCTCTCTACCTCACTCTCATTACCTCACATTTCTCCCCTACACCCTCTATGTCCACCTTTACCTCAACTCTCTACCTCCTTCCTCTCTGAATTTCTGTTTCCATCTGACCTCCCGGTACATTGACTCCATCTACTGTAGCATTCTCTCAAACTCATCTTTCTTTAAATCACCACTGTATTTCTCTCTGCATCTTTCCAAAACCTCACTCCTCTCGACCCCTTTCTTTATAAAACTCACATCTCTCTTACCGCCGCATCCATGTCTCTGTCCCATACCTCTCTCATCTCCTTCTCAATTTTGCTCACCATTCGTTCAATCCATCACCATTGCCCCTCTCCTTTTCTACATCCACCTCACTCATTAATGTACTCTATTCTAGGTACATTTCTTCCTCTATCTTTACCTCCTTTTCTCTCTGTCAGTAGCTTCTCTGTCTCATTGCTCTCTCTCTCTCTGCACTTCCTTCTCTAATCCAACTCACATTCTCTATCTCTCTTCTCTCTAGCTCTTTCTCTTTGTGTATCTCTTTACCTCATCCATATGTCTCTGGCTGTCACCTACCTCTAATCTCACTCTTTTCATCATTTTCATTTTATTTCATAGTTTTACTCGGATAAAAAGATATCCATAAAAGAAAATATATTATACATTGTTAAAGCATACAAAATAGAGGTAAGTTAAAAAAGAAAGCACATAAAAAATGTACCGTACTTTGCAGGACTATTAAAATACAATCATACAGTATTCATCAAGTTACGAGATGGAACAGCAGTTTTTAAAAAGCCCCCACTCGGATAATTAACTCATCACCCAGTTCAAAAAGAGTCCTATATAATCTACATGAAAACACCTCTTAAAAAAGGGGAGTAAAAAGGGCTTTGTGTATTGCATATAATATCCACAGAAAAATAAAAAATGTGATAGGGATTAGCCAGAACGCCTATCACATGGGAAGGGTGAGGAATCAAGGTTGGCACGACCACCCAAAGGGAAGCACAATAGATACTTGACAGTACCTGCTCTAAGGTGAAAAAGGAGGCCACGCTCCCAGCGGCCCATAGGTTTGATCAAATACCCAGCCAGTAAATGATCATTCTCAATATTCAAAAACAGAGCCACGCTCGGTTTGCTGGTCTCTTTGGCCAGTCTGTCCTGGAGGTAGCACTAGTAGAGGGCTGCCAAAAACTCCTTATTACTCACTGTGTCAAAATCTTCGGGTTTATCAAAAACGTGTGCATAGCCAGCCCTACACAAGCTAGTTCTCACCCCTGCTAACCATGGGATATCCATACCTTTATCACAATTATGGTAGTCCACTATGATGTCTCTAGTAAGAGACGCTGCCTTGTTTTTCCATATAGCTAGCAAGAACAAGGCAGGGCGGGCTCTAATATAAGTTTCAACATAGTGTAGGTTTTGTTCACTATGACACACACATTGAGGCGAGGAAATCGGGGCCCCTTACGACAAAACCTATTTTCTTCGTTCTGAATATTACAGCAATTGGAGATGTCCCAAACCTCAGCCCCATAGGTTGCTGTGGATGTGCACTGAGCCTTAACAATTTGTAAAATAGATAAAATACCCCGCGCCTCCTCGGTCGCGGTAAGCTGAGTACTGCATCAATGGACTTAGAAAACTTATTCCTGCAGTAAGCAGTGTAATCCATCCACAGACCGTTAGCAGCAAAATCCAATCCCAAGTAAGGAAAAGTGCTTGTGCATTGTAAACTTTGATACCAACAGACAGGGTGTTCATTTTATACTTCCTAGGTCCACAAGCCATAATAAAGGATTTTGTATAACTAGTGGATAGATCTAATGAACCCATCAAATCCACAAAACCCCGTACTAAAAGACTCAAGGCTCTGAGGGTGCGGCCCATTAAGACTGCATCATCTGCATACAATAGAGATGGCAGGATAGAGCCTTTTAAAACTTGGGATGTCCTGGGTAAAGGTTGTTAAAAACAGGTATATACGGTATTAATGTACAAGATAAAAAGTAATGGAGCTAAAACACACCCTTGTCTTACCCCCCTAAAAACACTGATATCATTAGAGACCTCCCCATGTGTATTTCTTCTAGTCCTGGCCTTCATGTTTCTGCGTAAGTGGGCTAAAAAGTGCACCGGTGTCTCATCCATACCACTCTCTAAAAGGATTTACCACAACCTTGATCGGTTAATATAGTCAAACGCTGAGGTTAAATCCATGGATGCCAAGTAGATCGGTGAGCATTGGGCAATGGTATATTTCCCAAAAATCAGATTTAGGTAAATGCACTGCTCTACTGTGCCCATATTATTTCAAAAACCATGTTGACGAGGTGCAAAATAGAATTCTCCTCAGCCCAATCTTTGATCTTATTATACAGGACCCTGCCCAAGATTTTCAGTGAGATATCTATTCGAGAAATAGGCCTGTAGCAACCAGGCTGGGAACGATCACCCTTTTTAAGAATTGGTAAGATGACAGAAGTTGACCAGGTACTTGGTAGGGGGGAACAGGCTAAACTATTAAAAACATTGAGTAGGAGCGGGGCCCAAAAATCAGGGTTGTATTTGATGAGATCTATTGGCACCCCGTCAGGTCCGGGGGCCTTGCAACCCATTCTCTGGTTTATGGCTTCCTCCACTTCAGCCTAGGACATCGTTACCCCCTTAGAGATGGACACTGGGGGTATCTCGCTTTCTAATGGAGTGGCCTAGTATATCGCTGAAAAATGCTCCTCCCAGGCTTCACTAGTTATGTTACAGCTAATTGGAGTTAACATCTGATCCATCGCTTGCATATCTTTGACAGCCGCTCAGAAGAGTTTACTGTTCTTTTTGCATGCAACATTGGTCAGCGAGTCCCATTGTTGGTCCAAAACCTCTTCCTTTTTTCAAAGAGGTCACCACGTGTGGATTCCTAGGTTTGGACGCAAGAGCCTGTTGCAACTGTCGGTTCACTGTTGATCATTCATGGTTAAACCATCTAGGGCTATCGGACATTAAGCGGGCGGGTTTCATTAGCTCCATTTTAATATTAACACAAAGTTGGGAAAATGCAGTGACTAAATCAAGATTGGCTTCATGCACTGTTAAACAGGTCTCAAACAGTACAGGATTCTCCCTGACCACTTTATAGAATAATTGGGCAGGATCAAGACCTCCCCACACTAATTGTAAATTATCTGTGGAGGGTTCCAGATTCCTAGCACCACATTCAATCCTGAATTTGGGCTTTGGGGACAATTTAAATGCCCCTTCACTCGGGTTGTGATCCCCATGATGTGTTCTAAATTTTTTTTGCCATACTCTAAAAACTCCTCTAAATTAGACGAGAGAAAAATATATTTAATTATGGTGGCACAACCCCTCCAAACGTGGGTTGTATTGTGTGATTATCATAGTAGGTCGTGACGTCCATAACATTGCTCAAAGTTTGAGGTGTCTTAGGTATGGAAGGGGACAGAGGACAGAAATTTGAAGACCTTAATGATGTAGTCAGCTGATATCTGTTATTGAAAATTGTGAAAGGGAGCCTTGGTGGGCTTTGAGGGTCTATGCCCCTATTACAAACTTGGGCTGTACTGAGTTTACCAATTAAAGGGTCCTGCGGTGCCAGCTTTGCGCTAAATTCACCTCCCAAACATATGCAAACTGAATTCATATTCTCGCCCTGCGAATCTCTTATGACAGTAATATAATAAAAGGCTTAGGAATTTAATGTTAGGCCTTGAATGGAAATCGTTGTGATAAAAATTAATCAGTTATAGGATCATAGCCCTTTTATATCTTATAACCTGAAAATTATCATTATGGTTTGGTATGGCCTTAGCGCATTTCCCCGCTGCAATGTTCACCCGTATAGCCAGGCTACCAGAGGCATGTCCCATTTTAGATGGTGATGTAAGGATATTATAGCACTAAAACCCATCAAGACATATGTCACTAGTAGCCCATGTTTCCTGACACATTAAAATGTTGTATTGCCTGATTAGTTGTAACCAGTCAGTTTCATTAATTTCATCTTTATTCGATTTGAACACAAATCATAAAAGAGTGAGCACAATAAATCGTACGTAAAACATTTCCTAAAACATTTCATCCAGCTCCTACATAGGTATAAATACTATTTACATCAGTTTAATACAGACACGAGGAGCCCATCGAATAAATAATATCAATCTAAAACTAGGATATAAAACTACAGTCCCCTCTTGTGATTCTTGATTTCAAAGCACTTCTTAAAAAATTTACCACAGAAAAAAGTGTAAAAACATCCGTTGCTAGTTTTAAAAACAACAGTGCTACCCGTGCCTGTCTGAATCTAGCCTTCCTCAACAGACCCTTCAAAAACCTTTTTCTTTGGTAACCATAGTAAGGGCAGAGGAGCACGAATTGGAGGGTGTCCTGTGGAGACCTGTCGTCGCAGCCACAGGGCCCTCTGTCTTCGTGTTTTAAAATAAAACCAGATGGTACCGCCAGAAGGTGGTGAAAAAGGTTTAATCTAAAGCGTGAAATTAAAAATCTATCATGCGCACTCAGGATCATTGTCAAATAGGGTTCAATACCCAGAGAGGTTTTGGTTAGAACATGGTCTCTCACTGTCTGTTTAGCCAGTTCTACCTCTCCTCGTTGTGCTAAAGCAAATTTAATATATAAAGCTTTAATATCAACCTTATCCTTACACCTTATTGAGTCCGGTTTAATAAACAAATCAGGTCGCCCCAGCATGTAAAAGGAGTCCCGAACATATTTTACCCAGGGAATTTTCAAAGCATGATCTAGTGAGAGGCAATCTTTCATAACCAACATTGTCAGGCGAGCCTCTTCATTTGACCAAATCTTCAGCCAAAATAGTAGGGGTTTCACTGCTACCGCATCTGAAATATACTTTACTCCCAACTCCTCATGCACAATGAATGCAGGGGTGCTTTGGGGGACTTTCAATAACCGCTTCATATATTTATTCTCCACCTTTTGCAGGTTGGTGGGCTTAACAAATCCCCATACCTCACTCCCATACAGGGCCTTTGCACAACAGATCGAGTCATACAGTTTTAAAAGCAGAGCAGGGGTCCAACACCCTAATCTGTGCACAAAGTTGGAAATCTGCCCTGTAGATCTAGCCAGGGCGACACACTTGTCTTCTAATAGGTGCTTAAAATTCAAGTGCCCATCGAAAAAATACCCAAATAAGCAAACGCGGGAACCTTGGCTAAAATATGCAAGCCTATTGTATAACTGTATGATCTTACTGGCTTTTTCCCCATTTCCATGACATACGATTTTGTGAGGTTAGGAGACATATCTATATCTTCCATAAACCTCACAAAGCCGTCAATTAAGAGCTGTAGACCATGAGGGGTACGGGCAAGAAGCACCGCGTCGTCTGCATATAGCAGCACTGGTACAGCTCGTTCACCTATTCTCGGAAATCCGCTTTTATACCTCGCAAGGAAGCATCTAGGCCGTTAATATAAAGAGTAAATAAAAAAGGCGCTAGTATGCAACCCTGCCTCACCCCACTTGAGCAGCTAAAATAGTCTGTCACTTTCCCATCCTGAGTGTATCTCACCGCCGCTATGGTGTTAGTGTGCAGTGTATGAAGAATATTTATTAAAGATGGGTCCACCCCCAGATTACCCAGAGCTGCCCATAGTTTACTGCGGTTTACCCGGTCAAAAGCCGCTGTGAGGTCCATAAAAGCTAAATATAGTGCCCCTGCCCTAGCTATTGTATATTTAGCGGTTATTAAATACAGGTTAAGGCATTGGTCCACATTGGATTTCCCCGGTCTAAACCCAAATTGGACCTCAGTAACAATGTTTTTAGACTCTGCCCAATCCATCAGTCTATTTAAAATCACCCTCCCTAAAACCTTCGCCGATACATCTATCAGGGAGATTGGACGGTAGCAATGTGGACTGTCCCTGTCACCTTTTTGAAAATGGGCACAATAATAGCAGAGGACCAAGAAACTGGCATGGATGTACTTATTGCTACATTTAATACCCTCGTTAGTATTGGGGCCCATACATCTATATTACATAAAAAGAGGTCTGGGGAATCCCATCCGGCCCTGGAGCCTTATTTCTGGTCAGGCCCTCTATGCCCAATGTTACTTCTTCTAACGAGAAGGAGACCGAAGTGCTCTGAAGGGACCCAACTAGGGGCTGCCAATCAACCTGCCTATGGGGAAAATTATACAGCCCTTGAAAGTGCTGCTGCCATTGGTCTGGCAAAATATTGCAACTTAGCCCTGGCTTATCCAACTCCGCAAAACAAGGGTTATTAATTATCCTCCAGAAGCCTGCCGAGTCCTTCAGTGCAGCGGCCTCCAGCAGCTCGTCCCATGCTGCCTCTTGCAGTTCTTAACTGCCAGTTTATAACTTACACGGCAGGCGGCTACCCGTTCCCTATCTCTTGGCGTCTGCTTTAGAGCCCCCTTTAGCACCCTTAGAGCCTTTGAGCAATGATTGTCAAACCACCTGGGATTGACCCTGGTATGCCCAGTTGAGGGGATATTAAGAAGACTCTTGGCCAATTTGGCTATGTTCATAAAAGCCTCAATTAATTCTTCCCCCTCCACGTCCAGATCTAAACAGTCCATGACATCCTTCTTACCTCTGTAGAACAAAGTGGCATTAAAGGCAATTGGGTCAACCTGGGCCCATCTCAACCTTCTACCCTGGTCCACTGCCACCAGTGACGACCCCACTCCCTGATTAGTTGTTACCGACTGGTGAAACTGTACCACTAGGGAGAGTGGATTATGGTCACTGAACACATTATGTTCTATATCAAATTCAGTCAGTTAATACTATCCTTGATTGTAGGCCGGCCACATTCCAACTAAGGGCCCGATTCCGATGTCGTTCGGAACCGGAAGGCCTCCGAATCGGATTTGGCTTTCCCGGATCTGATTCGTAGCCCTTGTTTCCGACCGAATCGTACACAGGTCCGAAAGACCAAGTACGATGCGAAGATTGCGTACGCGCCAACCGAATCGTTTCCGTAACCAATCCTGCCTGTATGACTCGTTCGTAGCCGAATCGTGCTGCGCAATTGAGCCAGATTCCGACCGAGCGAGTACGATGCGGACAGCTGCATTGACTTGGTCTCAGCGAGATGAAACGGCTGTCGGAATCATACTTCGGGGGGACGTAGCAGGCCCCCCTTCACCCGGGGCCCTCCGAATCTATCACGGGGTGCCCAAGGGTACCCCCGATCCAAGCTCGCAGAGTGTGGCGGGCACCATTGGGTGCCCGGCACAGGGTGTACGCTTTTCCCCACCCACCCCTTTTTGCTATGGGAGCCTGTTTACGCTTCGGTACACAGGCTCCCATAGAGTTCAATGGGAGTCCGAGCGAACTGAGTCCATAAGCATACGGGGTGCATCGTACTCGCTCGGTCGGACTCCCGAAGCACGTTTCGCTCGGAAAGCCCTTCGTATCCGAATCGTACGGATGGATTTCCTAGCGAGATCGGAATCGGGCCGTAAGTATTTACAAGACCTGTTTATCACATGCTAGAGTCCCTTCCACACCCAAGTTATCATCACGGTGAGCATGAGGGTGACAGATGGGCCCCATCAGCTATTATTGGCCTCAGTCAGTCCAAGTCCTCAAGGTCGGTCAGCACCGCAAATTTATTCTGGTCTACAAAGGTAGGTGAACCTAATGTGACTCCCCCTAAGGATGGTTTATAAAAATAATCTAGGGGGAGTGGCCACATTTTAGTGTACCTGCAATCATAGATCTCTTGCTGTTTCAGTATGGCCCTTACTAGGTATAGTCTACATTTATTACAATACAATCCCCTTCAATGTTTTTAGCTGATCCGCCAACGAAGCCCACTCTTTGCACCATGATGATTTCATTCATGTTCATAATATTAAACTGTTTGTTCTTACATAGCCAATTGGCACATTTGTTACGCAGCTCTCCCCAAGATTCGTTATGATGTTCCTTAAGTGGGGGCACTCCTGTCAACACCAAAACGTAAGGACAGGCAGCTGGGGGCAAGTTGAGCACATCCTTAATAATTTTAAAGCGGGTACCGTTTGGGGAGTGATGAATAACACCAGCACTCTCACCAGAAAATTCAGGTATAGATTTAGATATAAAGTTAGATTTAGATTTGGGATTAGTGGATAGTCGAGCCATTCCGTGCTAATATGGGCTGGCCTCCACTACTTGTGGAGTTGTGTATTACTGTGGTGTTTGGGAGCTGCCGATCAATCGGCTGTGTACAACTGTTAAAGTGTGGTACTATTCTTTGTAAGGAGGTACCCTGCGGGAAATATCCCCCATTAGTTGGGCTATGTAGAGCTGAGCCACTGGTCAAGTAATCACTGCCTCCATCAGTAACACAGATATCCACAGCTGCTGCATGATTATAAATCCTACCCATAAGAACCTCTAACTGTTTCAAGAGTTCCATCAAGGGTTTGAGTTTCCCATCTATTATATTACCAAACTTGGAGCAAAATTCATTAATGAGGGGCAATTCTATATCAGGTATGACTTCAGTCTGGGAGTAAGAAGATCGAGTAGAATCAGTCATTGGGGGTTGAACCAAGGGTTGTGGTACGGGCTGCAGCTGTATTCAGGAGGTTAGGTCACTACTGGGTGCACCAGTGTGCGGGCCTGCTTCCTTTTGGCGCAAAGGGGCTTTCCTAGCAGTCTTTTACGTTTCACAGCCACAGTCACAGGGGGGCGGGCTGCTGGATAATGGAAGGGCTGCACCCAGAGCCATCAATATTACCTGTAGAAAGTTCAGGATTAGCCACAGTGTGCAAAGGGTCACCCCCGTCTGCCACCAAAACAGACACAGGGTCACTACCAGGTGGAGTTTTGTTAGAATGGAATGTGTTATTGCCCCATCACTTATGCTTTATACTGTGTTATGTTAGCATTCATGTAGCTAATTTGTATTTACCACTACTGCATATGCATGTGACCAGTCCCCTCTAACATTGTGCGGGTTAAAGTTAGCATCTGTGACGCCATTTTCTGCCATGTACCTGCCATATTGCACTGTGATCGAAACCAAGCCTCTGTGCCCCTCTCTGCTTGCCTCAGCAGAAAGCTGCTGTTCAGTTATTTCCCCTTATCGTATTCAAGGCTGAAACCCAGATGTACTAATGAATAGCTTATTCTGCTTTTGCATGCCTATCCCTGGTCGTAGCTATGCTCCCACACTAGAGAGAGCTGAGACCGAACAAGACGACCTTGGGAGTCTGATAACGCGTACCCATTCTGCAGGTGGTAGCTCATCCTTCTGTGCCTTCCTTTGTTCAGCCTTTGCTGTATTTTTCCACCAGGGGCTGGACGTGGGAGGTGTTGGAAAGCTTATTCTGTGTTACCAAGTGTTCTGAAGTCGGTCCCTCAACAGCTATCCCATGAGGCTGGTCAGACTGGACTCCGCTGCAGTGTACTTACTAATAAATAAGTTAGTTTATATTCTCCACTGTTGTCCCGACTCTTCGTTTCTGGGAAGGCTGAGAGGTGGTCGCGAGTGACCCAAGTGGCCCATTTTGGGACACTTCCTTCAGCTGGCGCCCGAACAGGGACTCCATCGGGCTGACCCATCTCGCCCGTAATCGGGTGTGGAGAACGGGGCCACGTCGGGTCGGATGGACGGACCGGGGATCCCCACATCAGATAGAGCTTAGTTCTCGCAGCTGCTCCGCCTGTCTGGTCGGGCGGTGCCTCGCCCAGCGGTTATCCCGGCTGGGGTCCTGAAAACGCGAAACCCTTGAATCTGACCGTTTGGTCTGAAGAGTCGGTGGTGGAGAATAACTTTGCTTGACCTGTGTGCACCAGGTGAGTTTGTCTTGCCTCTTGGTAAATATGGCGCCATCTTGAATAATCTTGAATATGGTCTGAGGACCATTCCTAGCTTGTTTGAACTTGGTGGGTCTGCGGACCCTTGAGATACAGAGCATTTGCGAACGCTCTGCCAGGCCACCTGCTGAATTTGATTTACTCTTGAAAAGGCTTGGGGCTAGAGCCTATCTTCTTGTCTTGGTACAGTCTCCGGACTGTCTTGTCTTGGTGCAGTCTGAGGGCTGCCTCTTGAATTTTCTTTGTTTTATGTGTTGTTTGTTTTGTGTGAACAGTGAACGTGTCTTATATTAAGATGCCTTGTCTGAGCCAAGTATGGTGTTTGGGGTGCCGCTGTTGTTCTACCAAAGCACGGCTGGAGGAGAGGCAACCTGTACCTCCGGAAGGCACCCCGAATTTTGATATGTATACCAAGCACGGCATTGGCCCTATTATGTTTAGTACATTATGGCACAAATATACGAGGGACAATGCTGAGCTTCAGTGGCCACCGACAGGTACCTTTGATGAACAGAAATTGAACTATTTGCAGGATAAATTGTTTGCCAGAAGAAGCAGGCAGTCAATGTTTGATTCCCTTCAGGTATGGCAGAAGGAAGCTAGGCAAAGGCGCATGTGGGCGGAGAATGAGGCCCCGAGAGGGAAAATGCAAATAGTAACTCAGAAAGCAGTAGCCTACGAGAGAGAGAAAATAGAGAAAGGTATAGAGTGTGCTGATAGGAAGTTTCGATTGCAATGTGATAAGTCCTATGTTGCCCGAGAAGAAGGTGATGCCTTTGTGGAGGAACTATTGGAAGCTCGGCCCCCACCTCCCTACGCCCCACAGAGGATATATCCTGTTATTCCAACATCTCAGTCTTCTGCCCCTCCTGTTTCTGCATCTGGCCCTTCTGTCTCTGACCCGGCTGCTTCAGCTACGGCCCCGCCTGTCTCCTCCCTGGCCTTGCAAGCTGTGGGTGCAGTGGCTGCAGGTCTTCCCGCTGTGTCTGCTGTCCCCGTTCATGTTTCTCCCCCTTCTCTCACACCTTCGACACAGTCATTACTAACATTAGTGCCCGTCCCTTCATCCATTGTGTCTTTTCCGAACATTTCATCCCCGGCATCGTTGGGTGTTGGGACACCAGTGCATTGGTTGGACGAAGGGAATTGGGCAGCGGCACGGGATCGAATGGGGCGGGTACTGATTCGATCTGATGTGGGAAATGAGGAGAAAAAGATGATAGCTGTTCAGGCTGCACAGTGGGCACGGAGTCCGATCTACAGTGTAGAGGGCGTGTGGAGTGTGGTGAAAGATTTTGAGCCATTTGTGCAGCAGCATGCCCTCAAGCGTATGTCGGCTACATTGATAGGGTTGTGGGAACAGTTTTGGTGGTGTAGCACCCCAAATAATTTATGACATTCGAGACCGCGTATATGCTACTGACATGGCCCCTAATGATGTTTTTAGTAATGTTGCGACGATGATTGGTTACCGAGGTAGGTTGAATCAGAAAACACTGACGACTGTGTCCCAATTCCCGATGAGGGAGGTGCATCCTATGTTCCATCCCGAGATCCCAGAGCGGCATAATGCACAGGATGTTGTTGTTCAACAATGGGTAGAGGCTCATTTTCAGGAACAATGGGTTTACACTCCGTGGAAAAGGAGTGAGGTGTTAGCCCTTAAGAGTCAGCTGCCGGACCCTAGGAAAAACCCAACTGCATATTACAAAGAATTAACGGAGGCCGTCTCATTGACAGTGATGACGCTGGCAGATATTGAGATGTTTTTCGGGTTGTTGGTACCAGTGGACATATGAAGGCAGGTGCATACGCAGGACCATGTTGTGGAGTTGGGTGGCACTTGGAATGAGATTAGGAAATGGGACCAGGAGCGAAAGCCTGGTGAAAAGCCTAAGGCTGAGATACTAGCTTTGCCGAGTCATATCCTTACTTACATGCATTCTCTCATCCCACCCAGACAAGTAGATTGGGACAAGTAAGCAGCATGTCGTCAGACAAAAGATGAAAGTGTGTCCGATTTTTTCACTCGGTTTGAAGGGGTGTTTCTGGATTTCAGCGGACAAGATTTGTCGGCAGAAGGAGGTGTCCGGTTGTTCGTTAACAGATTTGTTACGAATCTGCTTCCCGAGATCGCGACTCGGTTGCAGGCTTCTGAGAGCACCTGGACTACCTCCTCCCCTTCAGTGATATTGAGTATGGCTCAGTACTATGAGCATAGGGAAAATGAGGAGAAGGAAAAGGTGGAGAAGAAGAATAAGGAGTTGAAGACTAAGGTACTAATGCAGCAGGCAACAAGGGAGTCCGGCAGGGGACGTGGCACTGGCCTGGCCCAGCGGTCGCGTGGCACTGGCAGAAGCAGCGTACCTGTGGGGCCAAACCAGTGTGCGTATTGTAAAAAGGAGGGACACTGGTAGAGTGAGTGTCCGAAGTTGTTGCAGAAAGTCGTGGCCCCCAGAGGTCGGGGTTCTAGTGGACGGGGTCGTGTGAGAATGGTCGTGATGAGGTCCAGGCTGGTGCATCCTCGTGGGGTCGTTCTGATCAGAGCTATTTTGATGACCCCCGGGGAAGGCAGTACTATCACGACGATTATGATCTGGATGAGGTGACAGGGATGTCCTATAGCTAGGACAGCCAGGGACAGAGTGAGGGACCAGTTCAAATACCTGTAGATCAGCGTGGTCCTTATGTCACAGCGGATTTGCATGGCTCGGCTAAAAACAATTTGGTGGATACAGGTGCAATGAATAGCTCTGTTTCTCGTTCGCTGGTCCCCGGGGCAGCTCTGTCTGGCCATAACAATGTATCGGTAGGTTTTTCAGGTGTACCAGTTGTGAGCCCCATTTCCGAACCCCTTGCTTTGACTATTGGCCCTTTCACTGTGGACTTGCCATTATTATTAACAACGAATTGCAGAGAGAATTTAATGGGACTAGACTTGTTGAAGAAGTTGCATGCTACGATTTCATGTTCTCCAGATGGCGTTTATATGACAGTAGGACCTAACGTAGCTAGTACCAAACAGTGTCTTTCGAAGGATGCGCCGCTTCCTGCTGAATTTATGGACGTGCCACCCTCGTTGTGGGCAACGGGGGATACGGATGTAGGGTTGTTGCAGAAACCACCAGTCTCTATTACGGTTAAACACGACGCTGTGCTACCTCCTTTTCCTCAGTACAAAATACCACAGGCGGAGGAACGGGCTTTGTTGCAGATTATACAGGACCTGATCAAATCGGGGGTGGTTGAGGAGACGTTAGCGAATGTGTGTAATAGCCCTATTCTCCCCATCCTTAAAAAGGCACCCTTGGATTCCTCTGATGCTCATCCCGATGTCTACCGCTTTGTGATTGATTTGCGGGAAGTTAACAAAATAGTGGTCCCTCAGTTTCCGGTGGTCCCTGACATTACTGCTCTCTTAACAGATGATTCCTTCCACAGCCAAATTCTTTTCTGTGATTGACCTGAAAAATGCTTTCTTTAGCATTCCCATTCATCCAGATAGCAGGTACCTTTTCGGTTTCACCTTGGCAGGCAGGAGTTTTCAATTCTGTCGTGCTCCTCAGGGGTATACTGAAAGTCCTAGTATATATAGCAAGCCTTGAAAAGTCAGTTGGATTCACTCTCTCTTCCCTCAGGTAATGTATTATTGCAATATGTGGACGACCTTCTGGTGGCCTCCGATACTGAAACGGGTTGCAAGGATGCCACGGTCAAATTATTACTTCATTTGGCACAGCACGGACATAAAGTGTCCCTTTCAAAGTTCCAATATTGTCGACAGGAGGTCACCTATTTAGGTCACCTACTGTCGAAGGAGGGAAGGAGGCTAACACCTGAACGAGTTGATGCCATTGTTAAGATGCCCGTCCCTGTGACTCAGAGGGATGTGCGTGCTTTCATAGGCATCACCTCGTATTGTCGTAATTGGATACCTGGTTATTCTTTACTAACGAAGCCTTTGCTAAGCCTAACAACTAAAGATGTGCATGAACCCTTACCCTGGACGCATGAATGTCAGCAAGCTTTTGAGCAATTAAAAGTTGCGCTTTGCTCTGCACCTGTGCTTGGTACGCCTGATTATCAGAAGCCTTTTGTGCTGTACGTACACGAAACGGCTGGATGTGCACTTTCTGTGTTAACACAAGCCTTTGGAGGTAAGCAGAGGCCGTGTGCTTATTTCTCTGTCCTTCTTGACACTGTCGCCAGAGCCCTCCAGAGTTGTTTAAGAGCAGCCGCAGCCGTGGCTGTCTCTATTCGACAATCAGCAGGGCTTGTTCTCAATACTGATCTCACAGTAATGGTACCTCATGCTGTGGACACACTTCTGAACAAGACAAAGACGCAGCACCTTACCAGTGCTCGTCTGACTGGCTATGAATTGACCCTGTTTGCACCACACATCACCATAAAAAGATGTGCCACTCTGAACCCAGCCACGTTACTACCCCTCCCTTCGGAAAATGAGGACAGAGATGTCCATGATTGCTTATTTCGAACGGAAGAGGAGACGAAGGGACGGGTAGACCTGACTGACGTTCCCTTATCTGACCCGCAAGGGGAACTATATGTCGATGGCTCCTGTTTCAAATTGTCAGATGGCACCACTTCCGCAGCGTGTGCTATTACTACGCTGCGCACTGTAGTTGAGACATCACGTGTTCCCTACCAATCAGCACAAGCTGCAGAGCTAGTTGTTCTTTTGCGAGCATGCGAGTTAAGTGAGGGATTGGCTGTCAATATTTATACTGACAGCCAATATGCATTTGGAGTAGCCCATAATTTTGGGCGGCTCTGGGCGGAGAGGGGATTCCTGACTTCCCATGGTACGAAAATACAACACGGCCCCCTGATACACAGGCTTTTATCAGCTCTGACGCTTCCCAAAAGATTGGCAATAGTGAAGTGTAGTGCCCATAAGGCGATTACTGATGATGTGGGGAGGGGAAATGCGTTTGCAGATCAGACAGCTAAAGAGACATCCAGGTCTAAGATGAAGAGAATGTTTGTGGCGTGACCAGCTAGATGGGTGCCTGAAAATGGGATGTTTGAGGACACATTGGAAAATGTGAAGGAGATACAGAGTGAGGCAACAATTGAGGAGTTGGCAACGTGGCAGGAGAGTACAGGACGCTTAGATGAGGAGGGGTGCTGGACCGATAAGTCAGAAAAGCAAAGATGGATGTTACCAGATGCATATGTACTCCCTGTAATTACAATGGCACATGGCCCAGCTCACATTAGTGCGAAGGGGATATGTAAGCTACTGGATCCCGTATGGCGCAATGACAATATCCCTAAAGTAGCTGCCCACCTAGTGAAGCACTGCATGGCTTGTCTGACACATAATCCTGGGAAGGGTAACCCTACACCTTCTGGTAATTTTGCACCACCTTCCTTCCCTTTCGAGGTTCTCCAGATGGATTTCATCGAAATGCAACGAGTTAACAACTTGAAATATGTGCTGGTGATTGTTTGTGCATTCCATAAATGGATTGAGGCTTACCCCACTAAAGAGAACACAGCCATAGCAACGGCAAAAGCCCTTTTAAAGGAGTTTTTCCCGCGCTTCGGCTTGCCCCGTTTGATTTGGAGTGACAACGGAAGCCATTTCAATTCAAAGGTTATTCAGCTGGTGTGTGACAGTCTGCACATTAAGCAAAAATTTCATGCAGCAAACCACCCCCAGTCAGCAGGTCTGGTTGAGAAGTACAATGGTACTCTCATGTTGAAGCTGGCAAAGATCAAGGAGAGCACAGGATTGCAATGGCCAGACGTGCTACCCCTTGCCCTGTTGTCCACGAGGGTGACAGCTCATTCTAGAATAGGATTGTCCCCGTAGGAGGTTGTTTTCGGCCGCCCTGCAAATGTTTGGGTGCATCCCCCGGCCCCGTCGTTTCTCCGAAATTGAATATCCGTTACTTGTAGATTACTTATGTGAGTTGACTAAAAATGTGCGTTCTATTCATCAACAGATCCATGAAGCATTGCCGCCAACACCTGAGGGGCTTGGGCACAGCATTCAGCCCAGTGATTTTATGCTGGTCCGCAACTTTCAGAGGAAGGGGTGCTTAAAGCCAAGGTGGAAAGGGCCTCTGCAGGTCCTGCTCGCCACTTGGACGGCGGTGAAGGTGGACGGCCGGAAGCACTGGATTCACTCATCGCACTGCCGGTGAGTCCCACTGCCTCTCCCCTACGACCAGTGGGTCCTTGATGGCATAGGGGGCCACGAGACAGAGAAGGTGCCACGTTTTGTTCCATTTTCTGATGCCCGACTGACCTGGGCACATAAGGAGGAGGAGAATGACGCTGCTTTGAATGCGGCGGTCCCCCCAGAAATAAGAGTTGCCCAGGCTTCCCCTCTATCTGGCCCACAGGAGCTTGAGTCTCAGTCCCTTGCCCCCTCTGAATTTAAGATTCTTTTCCGTGATGAGACGGTGCCTGGAGTGGCTAGGTACAATTTGCGTCCCCGGCGGAGGGACAGTGCACCAAAGGAAAAGTCAGATTAGTAGGGATGGACTTCATGGATGAAGAATAGGGTATATGTACCTTGACTGCGGTACCAACTATAGATCAGGGAAAGGGAGATTGGTGCATTGTCTGAGACACTGGACAGGATAAGAAGGGGGGCGTCTTCCCAGTTGGGAGGGTGCCCTATCCTGAGCGAAGAGACAGAAAGGGTTGTGACCCTACAGCCCCACTGAGAAGTGCTCAATAGCACCATCGTTGATGAACAATGAGAGTCTATGGACACTGGACTGTGTGTTTTTATTTTTCCTTTTTTTTATAATACCTGGCTCCTTAGTACGGACCTTCCTTTGGTAGTTTGATATATAAAAATGTACCCCTTTGGCCGCATTGTTATGGAAGAAGAACAGCCTTTAGCAACGCCCTGTTTTGAGCAAAATAGCCCAACTTGGTCGAGCTGGTCTACCAAAACTAAGACAGTGTTCCTAATAATAGTTTTTGTCGCTTTAGTAGCAGTGTTTGGGATCATATGGTTCCTTGAAGAAAGACATCCTGTGCATTCCCTGATCGGTACTACTCCTGTTCCCCCTGAACATATATTCGTCACTTTGGCTCCTCATAAGGAGAGGCACCGACAGACATATGTTGACGATGTTTTTCTACAGATGCTCCATCAGGCTCACCATATCACCAATGTCACTAATTGCTGGGTTTGTGGCTTACTCCCTTCTGTGATGCATAAGAATGATCTGTTACTGTCACTGCCCTTTTCTTATTTGGCCAGTTGTGAGGCCTGGTTTCAGTTGTTCACCATGGTGTATATCCATTATCACGCTGATGCAATGAACATGACTGACCTCGACTATGAGGCTGTGCTAGGATATATAGTGACACACCAAGGATTTACCCTGGGCAGGGACGGGACTACTGGTACTCTACACCCAGATGCCTGTATGAATGTCTATGAGGCTAAAAAGAATGTAACATGGCTCCAGAATGAAATGGTTTTGGAAAGGTTCAGGTGGGAAAGAGTACTTGCAACTATACTTATGATTTGAACACCACTATTAGTCCACCACTGCTTCCGCCCCTTAATGTGTATTTCGTTTGTGGGTCCCAGGCTTATGTATGGCTTCCTAGGGGGTGGTCTGGTGTATGCTATGTGTCCTTCCTTTTGCCCCCCGTATAAATCGCACCATTCAATTATCACAGAGACCACAGGTTACAACGCAGGAGTTTGTATTTGTCCCGAGTTAGAAGGGTTATTGACACAAAGGATATATATCAGACAGACACTACCCTGCAGCAATTTACAGATGCCATGAAGGGTATTTTACTATTCTGGGGTCCCATGCACAATAGCCGTAGTATACGCTGACTCACAAGGGTTGTAGAAGGAGTTATCAACACAACAGCAGGAATACTGACCAACATCACAGTTGAGCTTCAGGCTACGAGACTTGTTGCCCTTCAAAACAGGATGGTGTTAGACATTATCCTTGCTGATCGGGGTGGGGCCTGTCGCGTCATCGGTAGTAGTTGCTGTGTGTACATACCGGACCACGCCCCAAATGTCTATGCAGCAATGCAAAAGTTACACAGACTAGCATCTGATATCCACCAAGAGAATGGCACTTGGTCCTTGTCCGGATGGTTTTGGGGTCTGATAGCGTCCTGGGGCTGGAAAATACTCGTATTCTTTGTAGCCATAGCAGGTGTTGTCTTCACTTGTTGCCTGTGTATTAATTGCCTTCCCGCCTGCTGTACTTATTGTATACAAAAGATGACACCCCAACACAGAGTCCAAGAACAAACTGCTAAGCCCTCCGCTATGATGGTACAAGCTGTTCACGATTTGATGTGTATTGATGAGGGCATTTTCGAATATTGATACTTGTATCTATCTGGCCTTGCTGATGATCAAATGAACGGTTCACTGTTGTCCATGTAGAGCCCTTTTGCTTCCCCCTCCTTTAGAATTGTAAAGACCCTTACCTGATAGCAATAATAAAAATGTAGCTATTAATGCTAAAAGGAGGGTCTGTTAGAATGGAATGTGTTATTGCCCCATCATTTATGCTTTATACTGTGTTATGTTAGCATTCATGTAGCTATTTTGTATTGACCACTACTGCATATGCATGTGACCAGTCCCCTCTAACATTGTGCAGGTTAAAGTTAGCATCTGTGACGCCATTTTCTGCCATATTGCACTGTGATCGAAACCAAGCCTCTCTGCCCCTCTCTGCTTGCCTCAGCAGAAAGCTGCTGTTCAGTTATTTCCCCTTATCGTATTCAAGGCTGAAACCCAGATGTACTAATGAATAGCTTATTCTTCTTTCGCATGCCTATCCCTGGTCGTAGCTATGCTCCCACACTAGAGAGAGCTGAGACCGAACAAGACGACCTTGGGTGTCTGATAACGCGTACCCATTCTGAAGGTGGTAGCTCATCCTTCTGTGCCTTCCTTTGTTCAACCTTTGCCCAAGCTGTATTTTTCCACCAGGGGCGGGACTTGAGAGGGGTTTGAAAGCTTATTCTGTGTTACCAAGTGTTCTGAAGTCAGTCCCTCGACAGCTATCCCATGAGGCTGGTCAGACTGGACTCCGCTGCAGTGTACTTACTAATAAATAAGTTAGTTTGTATTCTCCACTGTCGTCCCGACTCTTAATTTCTGGAAGGCCGAGAGGTGGTCGCGACTGACCCGGGTGGCCCGTTTCGGGTCACTTCCTTCAGTTTGTATTGCCCCGCATTGCAAGGACAGTCTGTGCTCTCTTAATTCAATTTTGTTAGTGACGATGTCTATCACCCTCCCCAGCATACTGTCAATAGTGACGGAGGGACACGTAGCAGTTATGGGACCTGTTCGTTTCCCTATAATTGGTTAGATAGAGGGGCAAAAGTTCTCAACTAAGGTTGCAGCTGACCCAGTCGAAACAGGGGGGGCCCAGCCCAGCATTGCCCAGCCCCAGACAGGTGCAGACCGGCCCGCTCTTGGCCCAGTCTCCGCGCGCATCCCACACAGCAGGACGCCTCTAGTTGATTTAAGGCGCTCCTGCACCTCAGATTGACGTGACCACCAGGCCGGGAAAGCTGGGAGCTGTGGTCTCCTCCTGCCCTCTCACAGGCGAACTGGCAGCGAACAGGCGAGGGTCCTGCACAGCCGGACGCCTCTTGTTGATTTAAGACGCTCCTGCACCTGAGATTGACGTCATCGCCGTGCCGGGCAAGGAAAGCTGGGAGTTGTTGTCTCCTCCTGTCCTCTCACAGATGAACTGGCGGCGAATAGGCGAGGGTCCCGCGCAGCAGGACATCTCTTGTTGATTTAAGGCGATCCTGCGCCTGAGATTGATGTCACCGTCGGGCCAGGCTGGGAAAGCTGGGAGCTGTGGTCTCCTCCTGCCCTCTCACGGGTAAACTGGCAGCGAATAGGCAAGGGTCCCATGCAGCGGGACGCCTCTTGTAAATTTAAGGCGCTCCTGCTCCTGAGACTGGCGTCGCCGCTGGGCCGGGCCAGGAAAGCTGGGAGTTGTGGTCTCCCCTTGCCCTTTCATGGGCAAACTGGCAGCGAACAGGCGAGGGTCCCACTCTTTTCATTGACCGCTCTCTCTACCTCTGCATGAGCCTCAGCTCTCTTTCAGTGCCTCACCTCACTTTATCTCTTTTTTCTTTGAATTTAATTTTTTTTCCCTTCACCCCTCCATCTACCTTTGTCTCTGCCTCAATGCTCACTTTTCCTGACCTGACTTTCTATACTTTTTATTTTGCTGCTATCACGTAGTGATCTTTCTCTACATTGCATCTAGTTATACTTTTATCACTACCTCACCTCATTAACTGTTTACTTCCACCTCTCTCTGCCTCTATCTTCAACTTAGCTCCTTTTCCTCCTTACCTCCTCTCTAGCTCAGCCCTTGATGTCCCTCACCCGCTCCCCCTCTCTCCACATTTCTTTCTTCATCTCTAATATGCTCTAAAAGTGCACCCATCTCTCTACGTCTCTTCTTCTCCGTCACTTGTTTCAACTCTTGATCCTTTTCCTGTCTGTAGCCCTTTCCCATGTCAGTTTCTGGTTGAAGTAGGAAGTCTCAGAGAAGGGCCAACCTAAAGAGAGAAGAGGGGGCAGGGCAGTGAAAGAGAAATAAGGTGATTATTAAGATAAGTCACCCAATGCATATATTTTAATCCTACACACTACTTAACATCCACTAAGTCACCCTTACTGTTTCTTTCCTACAGTGAAAGTAACATGTGGTTGGCCTTGAGTGCCATGTAAAATAGTGCTGCTGCAAGACAAAAACAATCTAGTTACAGAAGCAAAAAGAATTGGCTTTATCAATGCTTGACAAAAAGTCACAAAGAATCCCCCTTGGGTAAAAAACACCTATACAACACCACATTCACACGAGAAACCTTATATCACCAACACGTTAACAATAAACAAAGGATCCAAGAAATAAACAAATAAAGTTAGTTCTCAATGAATAGTACAAATTTATTAAATTCAGTATACAATAATTAAAAATTCATCTTAAAACTTCACAGTATTTTTCTAATGTTCATCATAAAACAATAATCAAAGAAGCTTTATCAAGTAAAAAAGGATTAGACACACATATCTTGAGGGCAGATCAATACATACAATTAAAAAAACAAGGCACAAAAAAACATATACGGGAGAACGAGCAGGAAAATTGTTTCCAAGTCACAGGTATAGCCACATAATCATACACAGATCAAATATCAACTCATGAGAGAAATCTCTCCTTTGTTTTGTACTCAGTAACAGTTGTCCACATCGATTTAAAATGGGCTTCCCTTATCTGTGCATCGACGCGTTTCGGTGGGCACTATGTTTAGGCCAACACCTTCTTCAGGATAATAAACCCATCTCTCTACGTCTCTTCTTCTCCGTCACTTGTTTCAACTCTTGATCCTTTTCCTGTCTGTAGCCCTTTCCCATTTCAGTTTCTGGTCGAAGTAGGAAGTCACTGTCTAGACAGAGAAGGGCCAACCTAAAGAGAGAAGAGGGGGCAGGGCAGTGAAAGAGAAATAAGGTGACTATTAAGATAAGTCACCCAATGCATATATTTTAATCCTACACACTACTTAACATCCACTAAGTCACCCTTACTGTTTCTTTCCTACAGTGAAAGTAACATGTGGTTGGCCTTGAGTGCCATGTAAAATAGTGCTGCTGCAAGACAAAAACAATCTAGTTATAGAAGCAAAAAGAATTGGCTTTATCAATGCTTGTTCAAGCTTTGTATTGGTGCTGTTTGGCTGGTGGACATGGGACGGCTTGAACTTTCAGATCCTTTTCTATAGGACTGTTTCTGAAAGTTTAACATAAAATTCAATATTGCTTGGCATCAACAGGGCTTAAATAAACTGAAAATCGCACCAGATCTGACAGAGCATCTTCATGACGTGACACTGGGGCACATGCATCAAAGCTTTTTGCGATCGCAAACGGTGCGATTCGCAAAAATCGGCTGTTTGCCATTGCAAAATTAGCTTTTGCGATGCATGAAACAACTTGCCACTCGCAATTTGAGAAATCGCTATTTTTATAGCGATTCCTAGATGCATAGGCTTTTGCGAGTCCTTAATTGCGATTCCTTAATAATCGCAATTAAGGACTTCGCAAAACCCTACCTTGATGCATGTGCCTGTAAGTCCCTGTCTTAGGTATGGAAGAGGACAGTTATCCGAGGACAAAAATATGAAGACCTTAGTGATGTAGTCAGCTGATATCTGTAAAAAGGCACAAGGCATTTTGTGCTTATTGAAAATTGTGAAAGGGAGCCTTGGAGGGCTGTCATTTTAGCACTTTACAAGAGAAACACCGACAACACATGGCTCAACAAGCAACAATCTTTTTATTCTCTCAAGTGTCTGTATTTTGGCAAAGACTTCGATGTCTTGGATCAGTGGAATACAATTCACTCTGTGACAGGAAAATGAGATAACCTTCCAAGTGATGTACCGCAGCAGGCGGACTGTGGAAAGACATGCATCCAGCACCTGCATAAAACCAATCCCAAGCATGAGTTGTGCTAACATTAGAGCTCATCAGAGGACTATAGCTCAGTTCTGATGTGACAAGGCATCCAGTGAAAGTGAAACCAAACAGCTAAAAGTTAGCCCTGGATATAGTAAGGCGTTGCAGCAAACAAATGATGGACGGAATGCTGACAATGCAAACATTCTCCCCCAGTCAAAAGATCTGGGTTAAATCCATCGTTCTTTTGCCCACTACACCACCCCAGTTTGGACCCAGCCATATGCAAATCAGTCTTGACCCTGTGCCCCATGGGAACAATCCAGACCGAACTGCCAGGCCAGGTCCTCCCTGGACCGAAAACAAGCATCCTGGGATCGGTTTCAGGGTATGTCACCCTTCTTCAGCCAGGCTAGCTTGAATCCAGTGGCACAGTGAGCAAGGGACCCACGTATGGGCATACCCATCCCACTTAGGGCGAAAAGTGTTACAGCAAACAAATGATGGACGGAATGCTGACAATGCAAACATTCTCCCCCAGTCAAAAGATCTGGGTTAAATCCATCGTTCTTTTGCCCACTACGCCACCCCAGTTTGGACCCAGCCATATGCAAATCAGTCTTGACCCTGTGCCACATGGGAACAGTCCAGATCGAACTGCCAGGCCAGGTCCTCCCTGGACCGAAAACAAGCATCCTGGGACCGGTTTCAGGGTATGTCACCCTTCTTCAGCCAGGCTAGCTTGAATCCAGTGGCACAGTGAGCAAGGGACCCACGTCTGGGCATACCCATCCCACTGAGGGCGAAAAGTGTTACAGCAAACAAATGATGGACGGAATGCTGACAATGCAAACATTCTCCCCCAGTCAAAAGATCTGGGTTAAATCCATCGTTCTTTTGCCCACTACGCCACCCCAGTTTGGACCCAACCATATGCAAATCAGTCTTGACCCTGTGCCCCATGGGAACAGTCCAGACCGAACTGCCAGGCCAGGTCCTCCCTGGACCAAAAACAAGCATCCTGGGACCGGTTTCAGGGTATGTCACCCTTCTTCAGCCAGGCTAGCTTGAATCCAGTGGCACAGTGAGCAAGGGACCCACGTCTGGGCATACCCATCCCACTTAGGGCGAAAAGTGTTACAGCAAACAAATAATGGACGGAATGCTGATAATGCAAACATTCCCCCCCAGTCAAAAGATCTGGGTTAAATCCATCGTTCTTTTGCCCACTACGCCACCCCAGTTTGGACCCAACCATATGCAAATCAGTCTTGACCCTGTGCCCCATGGGAACAGTCCAGACCGAACTGCCAAGCCAGGTCCTCCCTGGACTGAAAACAAGCATTTTGGGACCGGTTTCAGAGTATGTCACCCTTCTTCAGCCAGGCTAGCTTGAATCCAGTGGCACAGTGAGCAAGGGACCCACGTCTGGGCATACCCATCCCACTTAGGGCGAAAAGTGTTACAGCAAACAAATGATGGACGGAATGCTGACAATGCAAACATTCTCCCCCAGTCAAAAGATCTGTGTTAAATCCATCGTTCTTTTGCCCACTACGCCACCCCAGTTTGGACCCAGCCATATGCAAATCAGTCTTGACCCTGTGCCCCATGGGAACAGTCCAGACCGAACTGCCAGGCCAGGTCCTCCCTGGACCGAAAACAAGCATCCTGGGACCGGTTTCAGGTTATGCCACCCTTCTTCAGCCAGGCTAGCTTGAATCCAGTGGCACAGTGAGCAACGGACCCATGTCTGGGCATACCCATCCCACGTAGGGCGAAAAGTGTTACAGCAAACAAATGATGGACGGAATGCTGACAATGCAAACATTCTCCCCCAGTCAAAAGATCTGTGTTAAATCCATCGTTCTTTTGCCCACTACGCCACCCCAGTTTGGACCCAGCCATATGCAAATCAGTCTTGACCCTGTGCCCCATGGGAACAGTCCAGACCGAACTGCCAGGCCAGGTCCTCCCTGGACCGAAAAGAAGCATTCTGGGACCGGTTTCAGGGTATGTCACCCTTCTTCAGCCAGGCTAGCTTGAATCCACTGGCACAGTGAGCAAGGGACCCACGTCTGGGCATACCCATCCCACTTAGAGCGAAAAGTGTTACAGCAAACAAATGATGGAGGGAATGCTGACAATGCAAACATTCTCCCCAGTCAAAAGATCTGGGTTAAATCCATCGTTCTTTTGCCCACTACGCCACCCCAGTCTTGACCCTGTGCCCCATGGGAACAGTCCAGACCGAACTGCCAGGCCAGGTCCTCTCTGGACCGAAAACAAGCATCCTGGGACCGGTTTCAGGGTATGTCATCCTTCTTCAGCCAGGCTAGCTTGAATCCAGTGGCACAGTGAGCAAGGGACCCACGTCTGGGCATACCCATCCCACTTAGGGCGAAAAGTGTTACAGCTAACAAATGATGGACGGAATGCTGACAATGCAAACATTCTCCCCCATTCAAAAGATCTGGGTTAAATCCATCGTTCTTTTGCCCACTATGCCACCCCAGTTTGGACCCAGCCATATGCAAATCAGTCTTGACCCTGTGCCCCATGGGAACAGTCCAGACCGAACTGCCAGGCCCTCCCTGGACCAAAAACAAGCATCCTGGGACCAGTTTCAGGGTATGTCACCCTTCTTCAGCCACGCTAGCTTGAATCCAGTGGCACAGTGAGCAAGGGACCCACGTCTGGGCATACCCATTCCACTTAGGGCGAAAAGTGTTACAGCAAACAAATGATGGACGGAATGCTGACAATGCAGACATTCTCCCCCAGTCACAAAATCTGGGTTAAATCCATCGTTCTTTTGCCCACTACGCCACCCCAATTTGGACCCAGCCATATGCAAATCAGTCTTGACCCTGTGCCCCATGGGAACAGTCCAGACCGAACTGCTATGCCAGGTCCTCCATGGACCGAAAACAAGCATCCTGGGACCGGTTTCAGGGTATGTCACCCTTCTTCAGCCAGGCTAGCTTGAATCCAGTGGCACAGTGAGCAAGGGACCCATGTCTGGGCATACCCATCCCACTTAGGGCGAAAGGTGTTACAGCAAACAAATGATGGACGGAATGCTGACAATGCAAACATTCTCCCCCAGTCAAAAGATCTGGGTTAAATCCATCGTTCTTTTGCCCACTACGCCACCCCAGTTTGGACCCAGCCATATGCAAATCAGTCTTGACCCTGTGCCCCATGGGAACAGTCCAGACCGAATTGCCAGGCCAGGTCCTCCCTGGACCAAAAACAAGCATCCTGGGACCGGTTTCAGGGTATGTCACCCTTCTTCAGCCAGGCTAGCTTGAATCCAGTGGCACAGTTAGCAAGTGACCCACGTCTGGGCATACCCATCCCACTTAGGGCGAAAAGTGTTACAGCAAACAAATGATGGACGGAATGCTGACAATGCAAACATTCTCCCCCAGTCAAAAGATCTGTGTTAAATCCATCGTTCTTTTGCCCACTACGCCACCCCAGTTTGGACCCAGCCATATGCAAACCAGTCTTGACCCTGTGCCCCATGGGAACAGTCCAGACCGAACTGCCAGGCCAGGTCCTCCCTGGACCAAAAACAAGCATCCTGGGACCAGTTTCAGGGTATGTCACCCTTCTTCAGCCACGCTAGCTTGAATCCAGTGGCACAGTGAGCAAGGGACCCACGTCTGGGCATACCCATTCCACTTAGGGCGAAAAGTGTTACAGCAAACAAATGATGGACGGAATGCTGACAATGCAGACATTCTCCCCCAGTCACAAAATCTGGGTTAAATCCATCGTTCTTTTGCCCACTACGCCACCCCAATTTGGACCCAGCCATATGCAAATCAGTCTTGACCCTGTGCCCCATGGGAACAGTCCAGACCGAACTGCCAGGCCAGGTCCTCCCTGGACCAAAAACAAGCATCCTGGGACCAGTTTCAGGGTATGTCACCCTTCTTCAGCCAGGCTAGCTTGAATCCAGTGGCACAGTGAGCAAGTGACCCACGTCTGGGCATACCCATCACACTTAGGGCGAAAAGTGTTACAGCAAACAAATGATGGACGGAATGCTGACAATGCAAACATTCTCCCCCAGTCAAAAGATCTGTGTTAAATCCATCGTTCTTTTGCCCACTACGCCACTCCCAGTTTGGACCCAGCCATATGCAAATCAGTCTTGACCCTGTGCCCCATGGGAACAGTCCAGACCGAACTGCCAGGCCAGGTCCTCCCTGGACCGAAAAGAAGCATTCTGGGACCGGTTTCAGGGTATGTCACCCTTCTTCAGCCAGGCTAGCTTGAATCCACTGGCACAGTGAGCAAGGGACCCACGTCTGGGCATACCCATCCCACTTAGAGCGAAAAGTGTTACAGCAAACAAATGATGGATTGAATGCTGACAATGCAAACATTCTCCCCCAGTCAAAAGATCTGGGTTAAATCAATCGTTCTTTTGCCCACTACGCCACCCCAGTCTTGACCCTGTGCCCCATGGGAACAGTCCAGACCGAACTGCCAGGCCAGGTCCTCTCTGGACCGAAAACTAGCATCCTGGGACCGGTTTCAGGGTATGTCATCCTTCTTCAGCCAGGCTAGCTTGAATCCAGTGGCACAGTGAGCAAGGGACCCACGTCTGGGCATACCCATCCCACTTAGGGCGAAAAGTGTTACAGCAAACAAATGATGGATTGAATGCTGACAATGCAAACATTCTCCCCCATTCAAAAGATCTGGGTTAAATCCATCGTTCTTTTGCCCACTATGCCACCCCAGTTTGGACCCAGCCATATGCAAATCAGTCTTGACCCTGTGCCCCATGGGAACAGTCCAGACCGAACTGCTAGGCCAGGTCCTCCCTGGACCAAAAACAAGCATCCTGGGACCAGTTTCAGGGTATGTCACCCTTCTTCAGCCACGCTAGCTTGAATCCAGTGGCACAGTGAGCAAGGGACCCACGTCTGGGCATACCCATTCCACTTAGGGCGAAAAGTGTTACAGCAAACAAATGATGGACGGAATGCTGACAATGCAGACATTCTCCCCCAGTCACAAAATCTGGGTTAAATCCATCGTTCTTTTGCCCACTACGCCACCCCAATTTGGACCCAGCCATATGCAAATCAGTCTTGACCCTGTGCCCCATGGGAACAGTCCAGACCGAACTGCTATGCCAGGTCCTCCATGGACCGAAAACAAGCATCCTGGGACCGGTTTCAGGGTATGTCACCCTTCTTCAGCCAGGCTAGCTTGAATCCAGTGGCACAGTGAGCAAGGGACCCATGTCTGGGCATATCCATCCCACTTAGGGCGAAAAGTGTTACAGCAAACAAATGATGGACGGAATGCTGACAATGCAAACATTCTCCCCCAGTCAAAAGATCTGGGTTAAATCCATCGTTCTTTTGCCCACTACGCCACCCCAGTTTGGACCCAGCCATATGCAAATCAGTCTTGACCCTGTGCCCCATGGGAACAGTCCAGACCGAACTGCCAGGCCAGGTCCTCCCTGGACCAAAAACAAGCATCCTGGGACCGGTTTCAGGGTATGTCACCCTTCTTCAGCCAGGCTAGCTTGAATCCAGTGGCACAGTGAGCAAGTGACCCACGTCTGGGCATACCCATCCCACTTAGGGCGAAAAGTGTTACAGCAAACAAATGATGGACGGAATGCTGACAATGCAAACATTCTCCCCAGTCAAAAGATCTGTGTTAAATCCATCGTTCTTTTGCCCACTACGCCACCCCAGTTTGGACCCAGCCATATGCAAATCAGTCTTGACCCCTGTGCCCCATGGGAACAGTCCAGACCGAACTGCCAGGCCAGGTCCTCCCTGGACCGAAAAGAAGCATTCTGGGACCGGTTTCTGGGTATGTCACCCTTCTTCAGCCAGGCTAGCTTGAATCCACTGGCACAGTGAGCAAGGGACCCACGTCTGGGCATACCCATCCCACTTAGAGCGAAAAGTGTTACAGCAAACAAATGATGGAGGGAATGCTGACAATGCAAACATTCTCCCCCAGTCAAAAGATCTGGGTTAAATCCATCGTTCTTTTGCCCACTACGCCACCCCAGTCTTGACCCTGTGCCCCATGGGAACAGTCCAGACCGAACTGCCAGGCCAGGTCCTCTCTGGACCGAAAACAAGCATCCTGGGACCGGTTTCAGGGTATGTCATCCTTCTTCAGCCAGGCTAGCTTGAATCCAGTGGCACAGTGAGCAAGGGACCCACGTCTGGGCATACCCATCCCACTTAGGGTGAAAAGTGTTACAGCAAACAAATGATGGACGGAATGCTGACAATGCAAACATTCTCCCCCAGTCAAAAGATCTGGGTTAAATCCATCGTTCTTTTGCCCACTACGCCACCCCAGTTTGGACCCAGCCATATGCAAATCAGTCTTGACCCTGTGCCCCATGGGAACAGTCCAGACCGAACTGCCAGGCCAGGTCCTCCCTGGACCGAAAACAAGCATCCTGGGACCGGTTTCAGGATGCTTGTTTCCTGTTCAGGGAAGACATGGCTTGGCAGTTCGGGCTGGACTGTTCCCATGAGGCACAGGGTCAGACTGATTTGCATATGGCCATGTCTGAACTGGGGTGGCGGAGTGAGCTAAAGAATGATGATGGAATAAACCCAGATCAGTTGACTGGGGTGAGTGCTTGCAATGTTCAACACTCCGTCCATCATCCCCTTGGTTTTGCTATGTTCGCCCTAAGTTGGCAGGGTATGCCCAGACGTGGGTCCCTTGCTCACTTTGCCACTGGATTCAAGATAGCCTGGCTGATGACGGTTGTAAGCCAGAAACAGGCCCCAGGATGCTTATTTCGGTCCTGGGAAGACATGGCTTTCCAGTTCGGGCTGGACTGTTCCCATGAGGGACAGGGTCAGACTGATTTGCATATGGCCATGTCTGAACTGGGGTGGCGGAGTGAGCTAAAGAATGATGATGGATTAAACCCAGATCAGTTGTCTGGGGGTGAGTGCTTGCAATGTTCAACACTCTGTCCATCATCCCCTTTGGTTTTGCTATTTTCGCCCTAAGTTGGCAGGGTATGCCCAGACGTGGGTCCCTTGCTCACTTTGCCACTGGATTCAAGATAGCCTGGCTGATGACGGCTGTAAGCCAGAAACCGGTCCCAGGATGCTTGTTTCCGGTCCAGGAAGACATGGCTTGGCAGTTCGGGCTGGACTGTTCCCATGAGGCACAGGGTCAGACTGATTTGCATATGGCCATGTCTGAACTGGGGTGGCGGAGTGAACTAAAGAATGATGATGGATTAAACCCAGATTAGTTGACTGGGGGTGAGTGCTTGCAATGTTCAACACTCTGTCCATCATCCCCTTTGGTTTTGCTATGTTTGCCCTAAGTTGGCAGGGTATGCCCAGACGTGGGTCCCTTGCTCACTTTGCCACTTGATTCAAGATAGCCTGGCTGATGACGGCTGTAAGCCAGAAACCGGTCCCAGGATGCTTGTTTCCGGTCCAGGGAAGACATGGCTTGGCAGTTCGGGCTGGACTGTTCCCATGAGGCACAGGGTCAGACTGATTTGCATATGGCCATGTCTGAACTGGGGTGGCGGAGTGAGCTAAAGAATGATGATGGATTAAACCCAGATCAGTTGACTGGGGGTGAGTGCTTGCAATGTTCAACACTCCGTCCATCATCCCCTTTGGGTTTGGTTATACTAAGGCGTTGCACCAGTGCTAGCGCCACAGCAAGCGATACAAAGTTGCACATACTACCCACTATCTAGTTCAAATAGTGTGGACATTTACAAGTTTTCACTAGGCCTGGATGGAGTTCGCGGAGTTCTACGTAGCGGAAGTCCGTGATGTGACCAAACAACTCCGCCACGCTGTGTTGTGCAAGTGGTGGATTGCTTTAGGTCATGCCGTCCGCGCTGATTTTTAGTGCCTGGGTTTGTGCTGGAAAATCAGCTCAAATGGCACCATGCACAGTGCAAGAGGGCGCTGTTTCTTTCTGCCGCTCAAGCAGATTTTCAACTCGAGTGGCAGCTTCCTCAACGCGAACAAATGGATTCTCAACATGAGCGGTCGCAACCATCCGCAACCGCCCGCATTGAGAAATCTCTCTGGGAAGTGCTCTACGGAGTGCGGAAAACTCCGCGAACGGAGAGTAGTTCACCGCCTAGGCCTACTTTTCACTAAGTGCCAAGGTCAAATTCCATATTATTACCAAAGTACAGCAAAACTGCCATGGGAAACATTGTTTACTGTCTCACAGTGTGTATGTTACTATGATTTTACACTGGGAAAGAACTCTGCTGATAGTCACAAGGCAGCTGCAGTGTTATTTCACAAATGTAAACCAGTGCGTCCATGTGTCACTCTAAGCTATTAGCTGGGTTATTTCTGATTTCCTTCAACCTCAGACACTGCTAAACCTAGAAAACTTGTGAGCACCTTTTAGGTTTCACCTACCAGACAGCATAAGGTGTCTAGTTGTGAAAAACCTATTGTGGGCTTATCAAGAATTTACAGTGGGCTTAGCCCACCCATTGCTTACCATTGTTTGACTTTATTGTCACTCATTTGTTGGCTTCTTTTTTGTTGGCTTGCCCTCCTTCTCTTTTGTTTGTCCCTCCCCTGGAGCATAGCATCCCTATTTTGGCCTACCTTAGAGCTATCCCCACCAGTTATTACCACCCTGCACCCGCTGTTAGCGCCGGGACACCTCCGTTGGAGGTAGCCATGCGCTCTACAAGTTGTAATAATAATAATCCTTTTGAATGGCGTATATCATTAAACTGCTCACTGTTAGGGAACTACTTTTTTCATGTTGGTTAAGCACTCGTTGAGAGTGAATGTTCTTTCCAACTCTCTCCCTCGTGTGCTTCTCCTCCAGCAAACATCTAAATATCCACCGCAAGTGCCTGCTTTCTCCTTCTTGTGTGCTTCTTCCCTGCCAAATTCTCCCGCCCCTCCATGCCCTGTGCTGCTCTCCATTGTGTTTTTCTCCACCGGTCCCCACATGTTGCTCGCTCCCTCATTTAATGCTTTCCCATCCCTCCCCACTTGGTTTTAATTATATTTTAACCCATCCGACTCCCCCGCCCACCGCTCCTTGTTTCCCACCACCTACTCCTCAGTTGTTCTCCCTCCCTCATTTTTTTAATATCTTTTAATATTTTTGCAGGGCCAGGCAGCAAATTGCTGCCAGGCCCTACACCTTAAAATGTATGAGCCCTTGCAACACTTTTGCGCTGCCGGTGCGTCACTTTTTGTGATGCACCGGTGGCGTAAAAAATACGCCATGTTGCGCCCTATTTACAAAGTGATGCATCTAGGCAGATGCAGCACTTTGTAAACCCCTGCGCTACATTATACCTGCGTCAGGTATAATGTATGCAGGGTGGGCATTCCCCCGCATCCAAGCCTTGTAGAAGTGGGCCACTTCTAGGTAGCTACTGCGTCAATATCTTATGCCTACCTCACGGCATGCATAAGGGTGACGCAGGCCCTTTCACATGGGGCTTGCCCCATGTGAAAGGACACATTGCTGGAGTTGCGTCTGTTTTCAGACACACCACGCAAGGCAACAGTTTTGCGCCGACAGATACGGTAATACTGACGTATCTGTCATTCCTTGCAACATGGTGCGTCATACAGTAAATATGACGCATCCATCATGTCGCAAGGAGGGCGCACAGCAGCGATGTGTCACTTCTCATAAGTAAGGCCCACAGTTTCTTGCTCGGTATGTTTTTTTATTCTTATTCATCTCGGATTGGTCAATAAAAGAAAATGGCAACCGCATAATTTCGTTGGCACGTGCATGTGCGGTTCCGAGGCTGCCGCATGCATGTCGATGTGTGCCCACGCTTATGAAATAACTTTACTCCTTTTTTCTTGCTTTCTTTTTTTATTTTGCCCATTGCTGCACAGCGTTGGCAAAGCCAATAAGTCCAAAAGGCGAGACCTATTGGCTTTGCCAATGCTTGGTATTATATTCGTCTGCCGGTTTGAGAACATGAAATGAAGTTTGAGCAAATTAAAGTGAACGTCAATGAATGTGCACTTCCTAGACATAACATCCACAGAAAGGGAAGAAATACTGGCTTATTTATCTTGCACATTTTCGGAAAATATAACGAATCTGCAACAAATTGCCAACAAGATGACAGTTCTCACCCTGACATGCAAACCTAGCAAGTCAAACTGATTTTATTAGCTTAAAGATAGACGTGAGGCTTTTATTACCTGTTATTTTTCCCTTTAGTGTCAAGTGTTCCCTTGTAAAGGCGCCAAGTACAGCACATACTATATTACATTCATGAGCTTCCATAGAGTGTCATCCCAGCTAATCACCACTGACAGCCAAGCACACACAAGCACCAACACCTGAAGGCCTGGCAGCTTCTCGGTGGCACTTTACAAGTGATTGTCTCATTTAACGTGCCCTGTCACAGACAAATTCAATATTAAGATACATAATGGAAAATACAGGGGGCAGTCTGCACCCGGAGGGGGGAATCACCCTGACATGCAACCCTAGCAAGTACCTGCTATTCTGTGCTCTAGTTCATGCTGAAATAAGACTTATACATCATTTTTAAGATTACTATAGACATAATGTCAAAAACTAATATACCAGATTAAACCCCCAAGGGGGGAAACCAAGGTTTATTGCAGACAGGCCTCTAACAGCACGTTCGGGAATTATGCATTATTTCTGAGGTGCCATCTTACAGGAAGCCACTTAGCTTCAATCAGTGCCGAGAGCGGTCTTACCAGGAATAAACAGCGGCAGCCCCTCCGCTACGGCGGAGGAGCAGGGCCCCCCCCTGCCCGCAGAGGAAAACAAAAAATAAAATGATAATAAAACAGTTTCATTCTCATTTTACTTTTTGTCAGTAGCCGAGTCTTGGTGGCGGGGCCTTACTAGGAATGGTGGAGGAGTGGTGGACACTTCTGTCAGTGCACGTATCGTTTTGGCCAGCCGTCTTAGGGCGGCCAAACCGACATGCGCACTGACTGCGTTGCTGGGTGGAGAACATCAGCAGGCAGAGGCTACCAGCCCCCGATGGGGCGCAAGACCAACCCGATCCGCCCAAGCCCAACGCTGCTCTCATGGGTATTAACACCATGATAGCAGCGTCTGGATTGGCTGTAGGGGAATCTGGGAGCCTCAGCCTGCACCCAGAGGAGAAGGAGAGCGGCGAGCGGCAGGTAATTCTTTTTTTTTTGTTTGCTTTGTTACTGCCCCCCTCCCCCACGCTGGCTTCACTTTTCTCCGACACCAGCCGCTACTGGGAATAAATAGCATTGGAACAGTAGCTGTGACTTTAGTACACTGCCCACTGCATGCAGCAGTTTTATTAAGCAGGAGTCCTGGGGGGCGTGGCCTGCCGAGCTGCGAAATGGCCGCTAGCCAGGCGAGCTCCGCCGGCCGAGACAACATCCTGGGGAAAATCCGGACAACTGGCGAGCACTTACTGTGCTAAATATCCCACAACGAAGCCCAAGGTGTGCAGCGCCCATCGAGCCGACGCTCGTCGCTGGATGTGCTCCTGAGGCGAAGGTGTGGGTCCCGATCTACAGAAGTCTGGGACTGCTCTGCGGTGGCATGAGAGGGCGGCCGGCTGTGGTGAAAATTGAGGCCGCGGCGCTGCGACTACGATAGGCCCTGACTTCCCCGACAAAGCCTACGGATCACTTTGCGGCTCAAGTGGCGGGCGGATTGCTCTGCCGGCGCTACCGGACGGTTGGCGGTGCCTGCAAGGAGCTACGAACGCCTCGAAGCATGCTCCTGAACGGCCGCCCAGATGGTGAGGAGTCGGCGGGTGGAAGACAACCCCTCGAGGCCGGTGAGGTATAATAACGGTCGCCTTGTGGAGGCGCCACCATTCCTGGAGGAGGGGGCAATCTCGGGTGTGAGATTCCCGGAGCAAATGCCACCGCATCGACGGGGCCGGGGAAGGCCTTAACCTGCATTGCGCGCCACGGCTGCACGGCCCAGTGTGTAGCCTGTGTCCCCTGGTAGGCCTCACGCCGGCGCCAACAGAAATACACGCGTTTGAGGCACTGCTGATGGCACCTTAACCACACGTGTAGACCAGACCGCCCGGGAAGAGTAAACACAACAATCCCCACTGCCTCATATAGACTGTATCTACCTCCCCCTGGGAGATTGCTGCACCTGAGCACCAGGCATTATCCACGCAACGTGGACTCACCGCTGCCCACCTCCGACACTACAGTGCCATCACTGCTGAGACCGGAAAAGTGACACACTCAGGTGAGGGGGGATTTGCCTGTTGATTACTTGGCTGCCCCGATTAACCCCCCTAGCTGCGCGACTGAGGTGTAGGCCGAACCTAGTGATGCCCCTACTCGGCGGACGGGTAATTGGTGGGTTCACCTGCACTGGACATTATCCGCTTGACTTGAGATTGACTGTCAGGCCACACGTGTTGGTTCCACGACACCGGTCGAGGCATGGGTAAACAGGACGCTAAGCAGCCGAAGCTGACCTTCGACCAACGGCGGACCACGAGACTCACAGAGCACGACTCGGAGGCAGGAACGGAACGTCCTCCAGACCACCAAACGGAGGACCAGGGGGAGGATTTACGTACCCTAATGCTTGAAATGAGGTCCCGTCTCCGGAACATTGACACTAAACTGGATGCGCTGACCTCCCAATTGGACGCTGTTAAATAGCAGGTGGGGGCGCATGGGACTAGGCTGGATGTGCTGGAAAACCGGGCCTCGGATTTTCATGACTTCCAAGTGGAGACGAAGGAACAACTCCTCCAGATGGACAAAGTGCTTGGCATAATCCACGCCAAAAACGAAGATTTGGAGGCCCGGTCCCGCCGAAACAACCTCCGCATCACTGGAATACCGGAGACGACAGCAATTGCAAAGATGGAGACCTACGTAGCAGATATGCTCCACAAATTATTTGACCCACACCTTTCTCCAGTTTTTGCCGTGAAGAGAGCGTACCGCGCTCTGGGCCCCAAGCCGCCAGTCAACGCTACCCCCAGACCCATTTTGGCCAAGATCCTAAACTATCAAGATCGAGACACTGTCCTGCGCCTCGCCCGGGGTAAGGGGACGATTACATACGGCGGCAACAACATCTCCTTTTACCCAGACTTTACTCCGGCTGTACAGGCGGCGAGGCGGGAGTTCCTCCAGGCTAAACGTCTCCTCCTGCAGTCCCAGATTCCATACGCACTTCTCTATCCCGCCAAACTCAAGGTCAATTCTGATGGGTCAGCTCATTTCTTCACGGACGCCAAATCCGCCCTTAAATTTGCGAAACATGTCGGTGGGAAAGCATCCAGACAACGTCCCAAAGGAGCGGATGCAGAGGAGGACAATTTAAGTGACAACGATTGACAACAGCCATAGTCCCGAGATTCTCCTGGTTCGCGCTGTGATGACTCATGTTGGCATGGTTTGGTTTGTGCTTGATGGAACTGAGGTGGGGGGATTACCTATATGCATGCGATAACTGGTCTACAATCTGTGGTACTGACACACATGTTCATTGGCTCTTGGTGCAATACGTCTGCCTATGCAGTATACTGAGTCTAGCAGTGTCCCACTAAATTTTAAAAGACTTGTAATTCACGTGGTGGCTGCACACCCTCTATATGGACTTTAGTAGGTTTAGGTGTTTGGTTTATACTACTGCGAGACGATAAGTAAGACTCACCGAAATGTTCTCGGCCACCCTGAGTAATCGGGGGAGTATGCCGGCGGTAATACGCCCCCATGGGAGAGCTCCCACTAGTAGTGGGATGGGTATACTGCAACCTTATTGGGGGGTTGAAGTGGGTGGCGGGTTGGGGGGTGAGACTGTTCTATTGTTTGCCAGATCTATGCTTTTTAATTTACATGATGACTGCCATGTGAAACCGTATATGCCATTATGTTTCACTCCTTCCGATTCGCTGCACTATAAAGTCATAGACACCCTATGGCTTCTTTAAACTTTATTACCTGGAACATTCGAGGGTTAAATGATGGTAGGAAGGCCAGATTAGTACACTCCTATTTGATTAGACACCACATTGATGTTTGCATGCTGCAAGAGACACATCTCAGTATTCCCTCTTCACCTAGATTGAGACATAGTAGATGGGGATCGGTTTACTCATCTATTTATTCAAATTATTCTAGAGGAGTTGCTGTGCTGATCAGACGAGGTCTGGACTGGAAAGCTGGGGCGCTACAACTAGACCCAGAAGGCAGATACACAATAATACAGGGTATCATGGGTGGTAATCCAATGGTGTTGGTCGCGGTGTATGGCCCCAACGCTGACTCCCCTGAGTTTTTTCAACATGTATGGGCTAAGGTGAAAGCGACAAACTGTGACACAATCATTTGGGGAGGGGACTTCAATGCAATTCTTGATGACGTACTGGACAGGAAAGGGGTATCTAGAACACTACACCCATCGGCTAGCGCTACATTATAAGCCATATTATCAGACGGGGACTTAGTGGACATTTGGAGACGTACACACCCGACGGTTCAGGAAGGAACATGTATTTCAGAATATCATAAAGCGTGGTCACGTTTAGATTATTGGTTAGTTTCACGTGATGTGGCTACGTGGGCGAGGGAGACCCTACATCTTCCCAGGTCTTTATCAGATCATGCACCCTGTCTCCTGCGCTTGGAATTACCAAATTCCATTCCGCAGATGTACACCTGGAGGCTGCCACAGGACGCCCTCTTAGACGAAGCTTTTAAGGAGGAGATTAGGGGAGACATAAATGATTATTTTTCCCTGAATAAAGTTTCTGTGGACACCGCGGCTACATTGTGGGAAGCTTTTAAAACTGTGGTAAGAGGGAACTGTATAGCCCGCCAGGCGGGGGTGTTGAAGGCCATCCGAGGGACCCTTGACACACTTGAAAAACAGATTAAGGAATTGGAATCACAATTTTACTCCTCTGGTGAACCCAATACGCTGGCAACGCTGAAAGAAAAATTGCTCGAATTTGAGGAAGACGCACACAGGGAAGTTAAATTCCTAAGTAAACATGCCCAGGCTAGAAGATATGGGGAGGGAGACAGGCCTGGGAGAACACTAGCAGCAATGCTCCGCGCTCCACGGTCTACTGCTTTTATTACTGAGTTGAAAACTGCGAACCAGTCGGTCATTAGAGGTCAGAGAGCTATACTAGATGAGTTCTCTGGTTTTTACTCTAAGCTCTATACTACTACACAGAGCTCCAGCCCCGAAGGCCTGTTGCCATTCCTTGATTCCCTAGAGTTGCTCTGGCTGAGTCAAAGACACAGGGACTATCTAGATTTCCCCTTTACAGTGGAAGATGTGGCACAGGTCATAAAAAGTTTGCCGTTGAACAAAGCCCCTGGCTCGGACGGTCTAACCACTGCCTTTTATAAAACCTATGTTGAAGAACTAGCGCCCCATCTATTCGAGCTCTTTGTGGAAGTCTGTGAGTCTGGCGTCCTTCCACCATCAATGCGTGAGGCAATAATAATTTTTTATTTTTTTATTTGTTTATTTGTAAATTTTACAGAAGAGAAATAAAACAAAATGAATACAAATATAAAATCAAGATAATACACAAAGAGAAATCAGGTCACATATATGAAAACGCTGTACATCTTCAATCTGCAACAGTAGGAAGAGGTCCAAGGGCACAGGGCCAGAGATACTTCGTCAGTACTAAAGTGGCACTTCCCATGAAAGAAGGGAGAACTAGTTAAGCAAGCAGCTTTGTCCCATAAACATGTAGCGTGGAATGTGTACCATAGACCAGTAACTGAGCCTCAATCTGACAAGTGAACAAAAGAACAACACAATATTATTCATTCTGTGATTCCGCTTCATTATGTTTAGACTCCTGGTATTGAGCGAAGAGACCCCAAAAACTCAATGGGCGGGAGGTAGGTGGGAGCAGTTCACTGTAAATGTCTGACTGTGTGTTACAATACACCATATCCTTTTGCCATTCAGCTATTGTTGGTAGAGGCCCGTGCATCCACCTTACATCGCCTCTGCTCACCACGTTGTTGTGCTCTCCTGCGTGTTCCCCGGTCCACCGCTGATGCTTCAGTTTGAGTGGAGGGATAGATCGCAAGATCCGGAAGTGTTCCCCTCACACTTCCGGTGACAACGGAGGTCAGCAGTCTAGCAGCTGACCTACCGCACCATAAAACTCGCATGCCATCGCAGCGCGCAGTGGATTCAATTTCATCGGAAGGTAACAGCAGCACGCTCGCTATTGCCTTGCAAAGCGCCTGGTAAAGGGCTTTTAACCCATTTTTATTCGTCACTTGTGCTTTTAAAATCAAATTATAAAGAAACCTTACATCGCCTCTGCTCACCACGCTGTTGTGCTCTCCTGCGTGTTCCCCGGTCCACCGCTGATGCTTCAGTTTGAGTGGAGGGATAGATCGCAAGATCCGGAAGTGTTCCCCTCACACTTCCGGTGACAACGGAGGTCAGCAGTCTAGCAGCTGACCTACCGCACCATAAAACTCGCATGCCATCGCAGCACGCAGTGGATTCAATTTCATCGGAAGGTAACAGCAGCACGCTCGCTATTGCCTTGCAAAGCGCCTGGTAAAGGGCTTTTAACCCATTTTTATTCGTCACTTGTGCTTTTAAAATCAAATTATAAAGAAACCTTACATCGCCTCTGCTCACCACGCTGTTGTGCTCTCCTGCGTGTTCCCCGGTCCACCGCTGATGCTTCAGTTTGAGTGGAGGGATAGATCGCAAGATCCGGAAGTGTTCCCCTCACACTTCCGGTGACAACGGAGGTCAGCAGTCTAGCAGCTGACCTACCGCACCATAAAACTCGCATGCCATCGCAGCGCGCAGTGGATTCAATTTCATCGGAAGGTAACAGCAGCACGCTCGCTATTGCCTTGCAAAGCGCCTGGTAAAGGGCTTTTAACCCATTTTTATTCGTCACTTGTGCTTTTAAAATCAAATTATAAAGAAACCTTACATCGCCTCTGCTCACCACGCTGTTGTGCTCTCCTGCGTGTTCCCCGGTCCACCGCTGATGCTTCAGTTTGAGTGGAGGGATAGATCGCAAGATCCGGAAGTGTTCCCCTCACACTTCCGGTGACAACGGAGGTCAGCAGTCTAGCAGCTGACCTACCGCACCATAAAACTCGCATGCCATCGCAGCGCGCAGTGGATTCAATTTCATCGGAAGGTAACAGCAGCACGCTCGCTATTGCCTTGCAAAGCGCCTGGTAAAGGGCTTTTAACCCATTTTTATTCGTCACTTGTGCTTTTAAAATCAAATTATAAAGAAACCTTACATCGCCTCTGCTCACCACGCTGTTGTGCTCTCCTGCGTGTTCCCCGGTCCACCGCTGATGCTTCAGTTTGAGTGGAGGGATAGATCGCAAGATCCGGAAGTGTTCCCCTCACACTTCCGGTGACAACGGAGGTCAGCAGTCTAGCAGCTGACCTACCGCACCATAAAACTCACATGCCTTTCTTAACGCGCAGCGGACGCGCGCAGCGGGCGCGCCGCCCGGCGCGCCAAAGGCGCGCCTAAGGCAAGCCCGTCTGCGCCCGTCCGCGCCTGTATCGAGCCTAGTGCCATACTCCCTGGCCCTCCAATACCAATATCAGGCAAAAAGGTATTAACCTATACAAAATCCCAGCTGATGGATCTTAATCATACCACTAACATCCACCACTGTCCTCATTTCAGCTTGATTTCATTTCCCCACAATTCACCCACACGTTGCCCTAATTGTCTGTTTGAATTGGCCCCACCTACTTTACCTTCTTCCCTGAATTCACATCTCCATCCATCAGACCCGGTATTCATTCACTCTGCCCTCATCAATGCTCGTTCCCTTCCTAAGCATAAATATGAAATTTCCGAACTATTATCCAACCATCACCTAGACCTCCTATTTATAACGGAATCATGGGGTGATCCTTCATCTGGACCCGACTTCTGCATTGCCACTCCCAACGGTTATTACGCACTTAGACAGGATAGACCTATCAAAAAAGGAGGAGGTTTAGCGATCATTTACCAGGACAAATACTCAGTCAAAATAGAGACAATTGATTCACCTGCCTGTGAAGCGCTGACCTTCTCCATTATGCTTTCAAACACCCAATCGTTTAAAGGTACCCTCCTTTATCGCCCACCTGGCCCCCGTGCTGCTTTTTTAACAGCTCTGGGTAGCCTGATAGAACCAGTGGCAGGAGCTACCGATTACACCATACTGGGAGACTTCAATTTTTATTTGGAATCCCTCGATGATAAGGACTCAATCTCCCTTACGTCCGACTTACAGGCAGCTGGCCTACAACAGTTAGTGACTGGACCGACCCATCTAGCAGGTCACACACTTGATGGCCTTTTTACTAATAACTGCCACATCTCCCTCTCTACTGTTATTCCCCTGACCTGGACAGATCATTCTGCAGTCATGTTTACTATCCAGATTAGCAAACCTAACCTCCCGCACTCCATCCCCTGCTCTCCCAAACAATTTCGAGCGTGGAGAAATATTGACACTCATCTTCTAGAAACTAACCTCTCTTCCACTCAATATGAATTCACACCAGACCCCGATCTCGCCTCTAATAATTATTTACGTTGGCTACAGAATGCCTTCGCGACTCTGGCACCTTTGAAAAATGTTTCTACCAACCGAAGTGCTCCCTCCGCCCCTGGTTCTCAGAGACGCTTAGACTCGAGAAGCAACACTGTAGGAACTTAGAAAGACGTTGGCGTAGGTACTATGATAACAATGATAAGAACAACTATAAGGACGCGATAGCTAAATATAAACACCTCATCATCTCAGAGAAAAGCAAATTTTACCTGTCGCAAATAGAATCTGCCCAAGACTCCACCAAACAGCTATTTCAGGTGGTAACCAAACTATCTAGTCCACCTACTAGCTCATCTATAAATGCTTCTCAAACTCTTTGCAATTCCCTTGCCAATTTTTTTGAAGACAAGGTCAATGAAATGTATTCAAATTTTTCAATCCAGGCAAATTCGGATCATTTTAACTGCAAAATCCTCAGTAACGCTTCGGCCACTGTGTTCTCTGAATTCAGTCAGGTCTCAACAGAGCAGTTAACAGAGCTAATCCTCTCCATTAAATCTGGATCCCCCTTGACCCATGTCCCCCTTCCATCCTAAAACTTATCCCGGATTTGATAGCCCCCACTCTCACTAACATCTGCAATTCAATTTTCCGTACAGGCTCCCTCCCCTCAGTTTGGAAAAAGGCTATTATTAAACCCCTACTGAAGAAATCCAATCTTGATCCCGCAGAATCTAAAAATTATAGACCTATCGCATGCCTTCCATTTCCATCAAAAATTTTTGAAAAAATTATGAACATTCAATTGTCACATTTTATCGACCACAATAATCTTCTTGATGACACTCAATTCGGATTTAGGAAGAGCCATGGAACCGAGACGGCCCTTATTAAAGCTTCTGATGAAATCAGGATGATTATGGACCAGGGCGGCGCGGCAGTCCTGATACTACTGGATTTGTCAGCTGCTTTTGACACGGTCGATCACGCCATCTTGATCGACCGTGTCTCCACCATCGGTATTCATCATCTGGCTAAAGCTCTTTGACCTCCTTTCTCTCCAACCGCTCTCACTCAGTTAAACTTGGCGATTTCTATTCCCCTGCATTTACTCCTCCATGTGGTGTGCCCCAAGGATCCTCCCTAAGTCCGACCTTATTTAACATCTATGTGTCGGACTTGGCCAGGGTCATCAAAGCACACGGGATGAGATTAACATCTTACGCCGATGACACTCAATTAGTGCTGGCAGTACATAACGATGGAGAAACAGTTGCTGCCAGTTTCAGGAGGGAATGCTAGCCATCAGCTCCTGGATGGCAAGCAATTGCTTAAAGCTTAACTCCGACAAAACGGAAGTAATGATCTTTGGCAACCTAGCCCCAGGTTGGTCCCCCACCTGGTGGCCAAGGGATCTGGGACCCCTCCTGTACCTGTCACCAAGGTCAGGAACTTGGGTGTAATGTTTGACGACAAGTTGTCTTTCATCCATCAGGCAAACGCGGTCGTTTCCTCATCTTTCTACACCCTAAAAATGATAAGGAAACTTCTACCATTCCTCCCCCTAGTGCCGGTAAGACCCTTATGTGTGCATTAGTGATGTCAAAGGTTGACTATTGCAATGGACTTTTTTAAATGCCCAGGAGAAAGTCCTTAATAAACTTCAATTAGTTCAGAACTCAGCTGCCAGAATTCTGTCCGGCTCCTCCAAGTTTAAATCAATCTCTGGAGTTATTCGGCAGCTTCACTGGCTGCCCATCAGAAGTCGAACTAAATTTAAGGCATTGTGCATTGCTTATAAAGCAATTAACAAGATGGGACCTAAGTTTTTACAAAATGAACTTAATCCTTACAACCCACTTAGATCCCTGCGTTCCGCCTCAGCCCACTTATTGATTACCCCTCGCACAAAGAAAACATCCTGGGGAGATAGACGTTTCACAGTTGCCACGGCCAGACTGTGGAACACTCTCCCCCTCCACATTAAAACCAGTCCCACCCTCCTGATATTTAGGAAACAAGTGAAAACCTGGCTCTTCAACCAGTAGTCTTCCAACTCAGCTGCTTCCTTCGAGTCCGCAGCGCCGAGACACCCCCGGGTATTTGCGCGCTTTATAAATTGCACAAATAAATAAATAAATAGCAAGCCTGCGCTTAGCTAGTAATAAGCCCATGGCTATCAACTTACGCACGTTTTTACGCAGCGGTTTCGTGTAGCCTAATAACGCCAATAAGGGTTCAGGTGTGATGCGAATACCCACTATGTCAGTAAGAACCGAGAAGACCTGGCACCAATAGGCAGCAACAGGAGAACATTGCCACGCCAGGTGGTAAAAACCTGCACCCGGCATATCACAGCGCTCACAACAGTCTGATTCACGCAGCCCATATCTGTGTAGTCGCTCTGGTGTATAGTGAACTCTGTTTAAAAACTTGAAATGTGCCAGTCTATGTCTACCGTTGAATGAGATCTTACGCGTTACCTCGCAACAGTAAAACCATACGTCGTCCGTGAGTGGCGTTCCAAGGTCATTCTGCCATGCAAGTCGGGCTCTAGAGAGCGGGGTGATCTTGGTCTGCAAGGCCGAAGCGTATAGTTTAGAAACCAGCTTAATAGGGGAGCGGGAGTTGAGTAGTATAGTTAGTGGAGGGATTTCCATAGGCTCTGTCAGCTCATCTCCCAACACCGTGCGAAGAGCATGTTTGGTTCTGAAAAACTGAAACTGTGTCAACGCTGTGGGCTGATTTATATTCGCGACGACCTCCTCCCAAGTAACCAATCGGCCATTCTTAAAAAGTTCTCCCATCTCAAATAGACCCAGACTCTGCAGAGAGCGGAGCACGCCTTTGTCTGAGCTAAAAACATACCAGTGACACCATTCAATGCGCATTCACGGCGAATACAGTTGAGCTCCGGCAAACAACCCAAGGAGGGCGTGCCAGGCGTGCACCACAGAATTCACAGAGTCCAGGACCCCACAACGCCGGACTGGAGCTTTAGATATAAGCCAAGGCAACGGCTCAGGGGTCGCAGCTACCCCCTCAATCTGGAGATGTGGAAGGGATTGGGGACCGTGAACCCAGGCATGTGCATGCGACGCCTGTGCAACACGATAGTAAAGGTCAAAATCTGGAGCACCCAAACCACCAGCGAGATAAGGTAACATGAGAGTGTCCATGGATACCCGTGGCGCCTTACCCGCCCAGGCCAACCTCGTCATCAACACTCGCAGCTCCCTAAGCAGGTGACGAGGAACTACTATGGGGATGTTAACGAACAGAAAAAGAAAGCGAGGCAATACCACCATCTTCATCAGGGAGATTCTTCCAACCAGCGAGAGCGGGAGTCGAATCCAACGGTCAACATCCTCAGTCAACTTGGCAATTGCTCTACCATAATTTGCACGGATCATCAGCTCAGCTTCCGAATGAATTTGAATCCCCAGGTATCGGACCGGATTTATGGTCCACTGCAGAGGGTAATCCAACTGAACGGGCGTCGTGCACGGCGTCAACGGGAAGATTAAAGACTTCTCCCAGTTAATTTTCAACCCCGATAACCCCCCAAATCGCAGCACTTCGCGGATAACAGGGGAGAGGTGCACTTCAGGGTTCCTAATAAACAAGAGCGTGTCGTCAGTGTAGGCTGACACTACTAAATTATAGTTAGGAAAGCGGAGACCCCTGTGCCCATGGTATTCCCTCAGTGCTCTCAATAAAGGCTCGGCAGCTAGAGCATATAAGAGCGGGGATAGGGGGCACCCCTGCCTAGTGCCCCTTGAAATGAAAATGGGGTCAGACACCATATCCCCCACTTGGACACGAGCTATCGGCGAGTTGTACAGTATCTCCACCAGCTGCAGGAACACCTCACCCACCCCCACCCGACGCAGCACAGCATAGAGGAATGGCCACTCAATGGAATCAAACGCCTTCTCGGTATCTAAGAAAACGGCCACAGCCGGGACATCTGGACGGGTATGCTGAAGGACTCCAAACACCGTCCGGAGATTATGGGAGAGAGAGCGACCTGGGATGAAGCCTGCTTGCTCCGAGCCAATTAGCTGAGGCAGTAATGGGGAGAGACGGTTAGCAAGAATTTTGGCGAAAATCTTAGTGTCCACATTCAACAAGGATAGCGGACGGTAGGAAGAACACCTTTGAGGGTCTTTATCCGGCTTCAATAAAGTGACAATCAACGCTTCCCGCATGGTCTGCGGCATAATCCCATCAGCCCCGATCTCCTGGAACAATGTGGCTAAATGGGGAGTCAACAGATCACTAAAGGCCTTGTAGAAAGCCACCATTAGGCCGTCTGACCCGGAGCACTACCCTCCCTCATAGAGTTCAGTGCCAACCTTATCTCCTGGTGTTCAATGGGACGCATTAAGAACTCCCTATGCCAGTTTTGTAACCAAGGCAGTTCGATATATTCTAAATATTGTGATATCTCCTCCTCACTAGGGGAGACCTTCGAGCTATACAGCTCTTGATAGTAATCCCGAAACCGATTAGTGATATCTGCCGGATCCGACCAGGTCAAACCCCCGGCATCTGACAAAATTGGAATGCCTCTGGACTCTAATCTGCTCTTAGCCATAGCTGCGAGAACCGAACCCGGTCGATCCGCCTCTCCATATATTCTGGCCTTAGCATATTTGCCCATATGCCTCACCTCGCTGTCCGCCTCAGCATTAAACTCGGCGAACGTGGAGTTCAAAAGCTCAAGGAGTTGCGGAGAGGACTCCCGTGCCAGATCGATCTCTAAAGCGGCTATCCGGGCTTCCAATAAGGCCAGCCTATTACGAATAGAGCGGAGCACTCCAGCCTGTTTACTAATGGTTATGCCCCTAATATAGGCCTTAAATGATTCCCATACAGTCACAAAAGAGTCGACTGTACCTATGTTGATCGCAAAATACTCCGAGATAGCCCCATTCAGCTCTGCTTTAAAAATTGCGTCTAATAGCGAATAGGGAGGGAACCGCCACAAAAAAGGAAGGGGCCCACGCGGAGGGACAGATAAAGTCAACAGAATAGGTGAATGGTCAGAAAACGTCCGGGCTAATACTTCACAGTCCTGAACCTTGGGTAGCAATGATTGCGAGATGAACCAATAATCAATACGTGTGTGTATATCATGAGGAGCCGAATAGTGTGTAAACCCATCTCTGGCCTTAGAGCGTGTCCTCCATACATCCACCATTTGCAGTTGAACCAAGATATCCACAATCGCTCTGGCAGTAGCAGACGGAGGTCTAATAGGCCCCCGGGAACGATCCAATGTTGGATCCAAAACACAGTTGAAGTCCCCGCCCCATAATACAGATGAAGTGGGATGTGCCTTAATAGCCCGGAATAGGGACTGATAGAACTGGGGGTCATCGTAGTTCGGGCCATAGGAGTTCACTACAAGAACATCTAAAGAGGAGTTATAGCAGTGAGTAATGACATATCTACCAGAAGGGTCAGCACTACTACGGTCAATCTTGAGCTTCGAGGCAGGGTTGATCCAAGTTATAATGCCTCTAGAATGCGAGGTGAAGCAAGCAGCATGAAAGACCCCCAAAACACGGCTCCCCGTCAATAAGCTACAGCTTGGGCGGAGATGCGTCTCCTGCAATAAAGCTACGTCCACCTCCTTCCTCTTCAAATAAGCCAGAACTTTGCGCACCTTTCTGTGGTCATTCAGACCTCTAACATTCCATGTCAAAAATTTCAAACGTGCCTTATGGGCCATATTGTTGTGCAGTCAGTCTGTATGCCGGACAGTTACGTGCCTGCATTGTACCCACCCCTACAGGACCAAGCCCCTCCCTGATCATAAAAATACAACCAACAGCATGTGACCTGTAAAAAGAAAATATCAAAAACACACAAAACGAATCCCCACAATACCACCCTCCTCCCACGCCTTGCATACCCCAACTGTGCAGAGGCGATATACAACCCACCCTGTTCCAAAAGCACCTCCATCTTTACACATAGAAAAAAGGAAGAAAAAAAAAAAAAAAGAGAGAGAGAAAAAAGGAGCACCTAACGAGTTCCCAGACATTTCCAACATCAGCGGGTAATGCTGTGGGGCGGATGTTACCCAGCAATCCGAACTTTATACTACTACACCATACCACCGATAAGCATACATTAACTCTTCGCTAAAACAGGAGAAACTACTGTGGAAAGTCGAGGCCACCAACGCGGCGCTCCGGACCACCACTCTCAGGATACTGTGCGAAATAACATTACAACTCTTGTCAATACACTTCCATCATCGGGAAGGAAGCTCCCCCATCGATCAAGAATATCAAGGCAACAAAAACATATTAAAAGGCACTGCAAATATTAAGAGAAGAACAGTGGAAACCCAGTCCTCCATATTCAGTCGTTATCATCAATGTTCTGTGAGGCAACATCGCCATCAACGTCAGCGCCTTGAACTTTCTTGCGTTTGCCAGCCACCTCCCAGGACTTCAGAGCTTTCAGCAGGGACTACGGATCTGAGAAGATTTTAGGTTTGCCATCAAATAGAACTTTCAGCCGTTGCGGATATAGCATAGCATACTCGATGCTATAGTCTCGCAGCCTGCGCTTCAAAGGGGCAAACTGCTTCCGGGCGTCCTGCACCTTCATGGTAAAATCAGGAAAAATGGACAATGAGGAACCTTCGTATTGCAACGTGCCCAGCTCTCTTGCTCTGCGTAAGGCAGCGTCCCTGTCCCGATAATTGAGGAGCTTGGCGATGATAGGCCGCGGCGGAGCACCAGGCTACGGCCGCGGACCCAGCGAACGATGCGCCCTCTCAATCACGAACATGGCAGAGAAAGTTTCAGCCCCAAGTAGCGTTTTCAGTAGGTGTTCAATAAATAGTTCCATGGGGCCTGTGGATGTTGATTCGGGTAAGCCCGTGATGCGGAGATTGCACCGCCGCGATCTCGCTTCCAAATCCTCCGCCCTGTCCTGCAGCGCAACCAGTGCTTTCTCGACCTGCCGCTGGGTATTATTGGTATCTGTTTGGACCTCCTCAGTTTCGGTGATAGGACGCTCTGCCATATCTAAGCGTTCTGCATGCTTATCAACTCGTTCCGCCATTCTGTCCATCCGATAAGCCAGCGTATCGATTTTGGCATCTATAGCTGTCAGGCCGCGCTGCATGGATGCGATTATTTGCTTAATGTCACTCACAGGGTCGTCATTAGGATTGTCCGAGTCCGCCGTCGCCGCATCAGCCGTGTCTTCATGGCGCTTCGATTTGCGCTGTTCAAAAGTGAGCTTCGATTGGGTCTTATCCGGTTTGCCCATGGGCTGCCGCGATGGTATGCACAGACTACACAATTCCAGAGTGCCAAGGGCTACGCAGTCACACACACCAGGCCCAGATCACCACGGGTCAGGAAGTCAATGGGCACCAAGGAGTGAGTCCAGAGCTGGACTCAGGGCTGTCAAACCGCAAATGCCACCATGCAGAGCGTGTACTCCTCTGTAATAGGATTGCAGGGCCCAGTTCCACTCCCGGGGTTAACAGGCCTCCGCTCGTCCTCTGGAGCCTAGGGAGGAATAGGTATCGATGCAGCCCCAATATCACCAAGCTCCAGCACCGGGGCCCAATGCCACAGCAGCACCCCAGGGCTCCGATGTCCCCAACCTTTGTGGGAGTCGGCAGAGAACCGCGCTGCAGCCTTCCAGCAGGGGCGTAATACAGGCCCCGGGGGCACGTCTACCCAGCACTCGATCAGTTGCCCCCGAGAGCGCGCAGCTCACCTCCTATATCACTGAGCGCAGAGTCGCGTCCTCCGCTCTCCGCCAAGCCGCATCTCCCGCCGGCGCACGCCGATGGAGCACCGCACACCCTCCAGCCGCAGCCGCGGCCGGCTCCAACAGCGCTCCGCCGCGGCCGGCTCCAACAGCGCTCCGCCGCGCGCACGTCAGCCTCGTCACTAGGCCGCGCGCCGATGAGAGCGGTGATAGCCCGGATCGTCAGAGTAGAGGGCGCAGGAAGGATCGGGACGCCTCGTCCGAATCAGCAGGTAGAGGGGGTCATCCCAGCCGTCTGCGTGTGCCCCAGCAAAGCTGCGGAAGGTGCCAATAATGCTGGATTGTGTCGGTGGATGGCGGAGCTCGATCACCGAGCGGCCATTTTACAGCCAGGCAAGCTCCGCCCCCGTGAGGCAATAATCATTACCCTGTTAAAACCTGGGAAGCCAGGAGATGAACGAGACTCCTATAGGCCGCTATCTTTAATAAATGTAGACGTAAAGATCTTTGTGAAACTGATTGCTAATAGGCTACAGCCTCTGCTTCCACTGGTTGCTCGTCCGGATCAATCAGGATTTATCCCTGGTAGATCAACATCCCAAAATCTCAGGACTTTGTTTTCAGTAGTACATTATTTGCATCCTGAGGTACAAGCGGCCGTTGTATTTTTAGACGCCACAAAGGCATTCAATACTTTAGAGTGGCAATACCTTTTTGCTATCCTAGGTCGTATGGGCTTTAGTCCGTTATTTATAAATCTAATACGTCTACTCTACACATAACCGCTGGCATGCGTGAGGGTGAATGGTCTCCTCTCTGAACCCTTTAGCATCTCGCGAGGTACGAGGCAGGGATGCCCGCTGGCCCCTCTGCTTTTCGCGATTGCGATGGAGCCACTCGCAGCACGTATCCGGCAACATCATACCACTAAAGGGATTGGCTTCAGTGCCCGTAGTCTTTTAATTTCATTATATGCCGACGACGTTACTTTATATGTGTCTGATCCGGCGTCAAACCTGGATCCGTTACTGAGGGAATGTATTAAATTTGGTGGCCTTTCAGGTATCTCGATCAATTGGGCTAAATCTGTTATTTCCCTTTGACGAACAACACTGTCCAAAGCCCCTCTGAGTTCCCTCTTCAGTGGATGGTGGAACCCGTGAAGTATTTAGGCATATGGATTAGCAGAGATATACAGGTCCTGTGGAATATGAATTATGGTCGCGCCATAACCTGGCTGGAAGAAAAGGTCACTGCATGGGCTGGGCTCCCGCTCTCTTTAGCCGGGAGAATAGCATTGGTTAAGATGGTGGTATTACCGAAATTCCTTTATTTATTTGTTAACCTCCCCCTAGTCCTTACACAAGCCTTTTTTAAAACCCTGCGGTCCCTATTGATCTCCCTGGTATGGGCAGGTGGACAGGCAAGAATTTCATGGGATCTTTTAACACTTCCTTTGCGTCAGGGTGGACTGGGAGCTCCAGACATGCAATTGTATGCATGGGGTGCACAGGCTCAGGTTTTACACTACTGGGTACATCCTACTCCTTTTCAGCCTCACGTGGCTGTGGAGGCGGACATCGCAGCACCCCTTCCTCTGCAGGTCGCCCTGTTTAAAGAGTACAGACGCCCTAGGGAAGATCTAGATACCGTGGAGACCCTACGTTGGGCCTGGAACGAGTTACGGAAGAGAACCGGCGCTCCCATCCTATATGCCCCGGCAGTGCCCCTGGCACATAATCCAATGCTGTTCCCCACAGGAGACGGAATTGGAAAAGAATTGGCACACGTAATGAAACTACACACCTTCGCAGACCTCTATCCAGAGGGTTCGTTCCGACCTCCCCCGACGGCAGTGGAGGATAGGCAGGTGGCTTTTTCTGAATTATTTGCATATCATAAGCTCAAGGCAGCGTGTCGATCTTTACATAACACTTTTCCGGATGCCCCGCCCACTCTAAGCGCTTTAGAAAACGTACTTAAATCGGCTTCCCCTCGCCGACTCATCACCAGGATATATAACCACATGCAGACATCGGCTCCTCTGATGAAACCCCGGGCACTAATGGCGTGGAGCGAAGACCTCCAACCACCACTCACGGAAGACCAATGGTTGTATTGCTGCAGCCAACTAACGGCACTTTCCCCTAATTACAAACTTTGCCTAATCCATTTTAAATTCCTACACAGATTTTATAGGACACCTACCAGTATGCACCATATAGGTCTCAAAGACGACGACAGTTGCTGGAGATGCGATATTGCTCCTGCTGGCTTCTTGCATATTGCATGGGACTGCCCGAGATTGGAAATGTATTGGTCCAATGTGTTTAATATAATACATCAAATAACTGGGTTGGTTGGGGATCCCAATCCTATACAGGGGCTGTTGGGGTATGTTAAGGACACACCGGTTAAGTTTAGGAAGCTACACGCCTTACTACTCCTTTTTGTTAAAAGACGGGTTGCCATTCACTGGGGAGGTAGGAGGGTTCCATCTAAAGAAGATTGGATAAAAGATGTAACCTTTGGCCACTCACAATTGACCACTTTCTGGGAGCTGATGCCCTCCACATCTCGGCCCAAGGATATTTGGGAGCCATTTGTTACGTGGGCTCGCGAACATCAAGAGGTGACTGTAGACGCAGGGTCACAGGAGTAGCCTGGAGGGGGAACAAGTTGGGACGTGGGAAACCATTTGTGGGGTAGGCAAACATGCAGATGTACGTTGTTATATTGACTTCCCTACGGTCTTTACAATTATGGATGAGAAGTGCCCTGCAGCGAATTATTGCGTTGTACTTATGGTCCAACCCTTTATAATGGAAATACCTATTTTTTGTTACAGAGACTATGCGAAGAAGCGAATATATCTACAAGTATAATTATAATTCACATGATGGTATTATGTACTGATGACACTGTATTGAATAAGCAACTGACTGGCTGTTCTTTGTAATGTTTTTTCCTTTTAAAAGAATGCCAATAAATATAATTAAAAAATAAATTAAAAAAAGCAGGAGTCCTAAACGCCATATTTGCATGGTTTGTGTATGGTAATATCCTAATTGACTCAGCTATAGGATGGTAGATTTTGACCAGATACCATGAGATAGTAATACCCTGGTCTATTCCAAACGGTGCACAGTCAAAATATCGATTTTTAAATATCGACCTACATTAATATCGAGTTTTTAATATCGTAGGGACAGAATATCGACATCAAGAATATCGGTGACCAGAATATCGACCTGAAGGTAAGAAATATTGTTTTTGTTAATATCGAAGTTATTAATATCGATAGTAAAAATATCGATGTTAATAATATCGATGTTTATGTTAGTGTTATGTATTTTAGTATGTATTTTATATGTATGTGTTCCACATGTTTTGTTATGTTTTGTTATTTTTTTAAATATATGTATTAATTGTTTAGAAGTTAGTAATTTTATTTAAAGTAAATTTTGCGTTCTAGTACCGTAGCGGGTTGTGGGTTTATAGGAGAATAGGGTGGGAAGTAATTTAATTATAGTAAATTAATTCATAATTTTTAGTAATTATTCTTAATTAAATTTTGCATTTTAGTTCTGTAGCGGGTTGTGGGTTTATAGGGGAATAGGGTGGGAAGTAATTTAATTGTAATTAAGTAATTATTAATTTTTATTTATTGTTATACATATTTAATTTATTGTTAATTAATTATTAATTGGTAATTAATTTTTCTTAATTGATTAATTGATAATTATATTAATTGTATAAATTTTTTATTGGAGCGGGAGGTGGGTTTATAGGGGAATAGGGTGGGAAATAATTTAATTGTAATTAAGTAATTATTAATTTTTATTTTTTGGTATTGATATTTAATTTATTGTTAATTAATTATTAATTGGTAATACATTTTTATTAATTGATTAATTGATCATTATATTAATTGTATACATTTTTTATTGGAGCGGGTTGTGGGTTTATAGGGGAATAGGGTGGGAAGTAATTTAATTGTAATTAAGTTATTAATAATTTTTATTTTTTGGTATTGATAATTAATTTATTGTTTATTAATTATTAATAGGACATTAATTTTTATTAATTAATTAATTGATAAATATATTGTGTTAATTTAGTTTAGGGGTGGGTTGTGTGTTTATAGGGGAATAGGGTGGGAAGTAATTTATTATAATTAAGTAATTATTTATTAATAATTATTGGTATTGATAATTAATTGATTGTTAATTAATTATTAATTGTTAAATAATTTTTATTAATTGATTAATTGATAATTATATTAATTGTGTTAAATTTTATATGGAGTGGGTTTTGTGTTTATTGGGGAATAGGGTGGGAAGAAATTTAATGTTATTAAAGTAATTATTAATTTTCATTTATTGGTATTTATAATTAATTTATTGTTAATTTATTAATGAATCATTATTTAATTAAAACAATTATTTAATTGATAAGTATGTTATTTTTAACCCCTACGCTATCCAACATTTTCCCTACTGTTGCACTCTCTGGAGTGGGAATAGTAATTTTTACCCCTACGCTATCCAACACTTTCCCTAATGTTGCACTCTCTGGAGTTGGAATAGTAATTTTTACCCCTACGCTATCCAACACTTTCCCTACTGTTGCACTCTCTGGAGTGGGAATAGTAATTTTTACCCCTACGCTATCCAACACTTTCCCTACTGTTGCACTCTCTGGAGCGGGAATAGTAATTTTTACCTCTACGCTATCCAACACTTTCACTACTGTTGCACTCTCTGGAGTTGGAATAGTAATTTTTACCCTTACGCTATCCAACACTTTCCCTACTGTTGCACTCTCTGGAGTGGGAATAGTAATTTTTACCCCTACACTATCCAACACTTTCCCTACTGTTGCACTCACTGGAGTGAGAATAGTAATTTTTAACCTTACGCTATCCAACACTTTCCCTACTTTTGCACTCACTGGAGTGGGAATAGTAATTTTAATCCTTACGCTATCCAACACTTTCCCTACTGTTGCACTCACTGGAGTGGAATAGTAATTTTAATCCTTTCACTATCCAACACTTTCCCTACTGTTGCACTCTCTGGAGTGGGAATAGTAATTTTTAGCCCTACGCTATCCAACACTTTCCCTATCGTTGCACTCTCTGGAGTGGGAATAGCAATTTTGACCCCTACGCTATCCAACACTTTCCCTACTGTTGCACTCTCTGGAGTTGGAATAGTAATTTTTACCTCTACGCTATCCAATACTTTCCCTACTGTTGCACTCTTTGGAGTGGGAATAGTAATTTTTACCCCTACGCTATCCAACACTTTCCCTACTGTTGCACTCTTTGGAGTGGGAATAGTAATTTTTTTCCCTCCGCTATCCAATATTTTTCTGTATTGTTTTACTTAATGTTGTGTATAATTTATTTTACAAAAATTTAAAATATTTTAATTTTTTTAATTTGTTAAATATATTTTTACATTTTTTAATAATATTATTTTTGTATGTGTATGTCTGTATTTATAATTTATAAAATATTTTTAACAATTTATAAGTTATTAAAATAATTATTTATGAATATTATTAAGTAAGTATATATATTATATTTTAACTGTATATGTTTAATTTATTTTAACATTATATGTATCAGTTTTTATTTTTAAAAATTTTTAAATAATTTTAACTATGTTTGTTTTAATTATATGTATTATTTACTTTGGGGCACATTACGATACCCGGCGTAAAAAAATCCGCCAGGCATGGAAGCGGCAAAAATCCGCCCGCATACACCGCCTGAACACCGACCACGCCATTATGAGTACACAAACTGAAAACCGCCATCGGCGGAAAAATCATACAAAATACCGCCCGCCATCGTCCGAGTCGGAGTCAAACCGCCCGCCACGGACGGAAACACGCACGACAACACAAAACCGCCCGCCCACACGGCCGACACACCGCACGTGAAATTACGATCGCACCGCCATGAGCGCGGAAAAACAACAAATATACCGCCCGCCAGCGCAAACAACGCCGATGAGAATCGACACTGCAGAAGCCATGGCGCCCACGTACCTGCACAGAAACCATCCGCACACAAAACCAATAGCACACAACATGGCCAACAAGTCCACACAGCAAGGCACGCACAAATACACAAGCACAGTACACATCCCGAAAACACCCCCCGGACAAACAAAAAATACAAAGGCCAGAACCCCAGACACAACACACCTGAAAACAACAGACCATGAGGACACACCCACATAGGTGAGTACAAAAGCAGCACTCCCACAGACCACAACCCCTTGCTACATTGCAAACCAGAGAGGAGAGGAGAGGACACAGTGACACAGCAAGGACAGCAGCACACCACAGAAACGCACACATCACAACCACCACCACCACCACCAAACACCGGCACCACAAACCCCCTGCACATTACACAACACACACCGCACCAGCACCACAAACACCATGGCACCACAAAGGATGCCCAAGTTCACGCCCATGGAGCTGACGGTCATGGTCGACGAGATCATCAAGGTGTACCCACAAATCTATGGGAACATGGTCCAGCACACACCACTAGCCACCAGAAACAGAATGTGGACCCGGATCGTAGACCAGGTCAATGCAGTCGGGACCCTGCCCAGGAACAGAACCGAGATAAACAAACGTTGGAATGACGTAAAGAGCCTGGTCAAGAAGAAGGAGGGCAAAAACAGAGAGCTGGCTGCCGTCACTGGCGGAGGGAATCCCGCGCTCTTTAAGACCTTCAAAGCGTGGGAGGAGAAGGTGCGAGTCGTAATCCATCCGGAGATCCTCGCCGGATTAGCAGGGGGAGTGGAGGCTGGTAAGTACAAACTAATGTATACCAGCACACCGCTATGTACACACATGCGCAACCACCATGCCACAGCTCCCAGGGACAAACACCCCCATGTCCAGCACACAATACACAACACATCACACGCACATGCAACAGACACTACCACACACAGGCCAAACCGAACAACTGTAAGATGCGTGGGGACATGTGTACACTAAGCCAGCCACGTAACCACCAACAGGTCCCCAAATATGCCAGAAGCGCCACAACGAGCACCCACCACACCCATGTGTCCGCCACAGCTGCACTAACCGACAAGTAACAGGTAAGTGGCAGGAACACGAAGTGCAGTGGGTCGGACGGGGACAGCTGAAGTACAACACCCACCAGGCCCCCACTCCCACAGACCAGCAAGGTGGAGCACTCCCCACACCCATGTGTCCGCCACAGCTGCACTAACCGACAAGTAACAGGTAAGTGGCAGGAACACGAAGTGCAGTGGGTCGGAGGGGGGACAGCTGAAGTACAACACCCACCAGGCCCCCACTCCCACAGCACAGCAAGGAGGAGCATCCCCCACACCCCACACCCACGTGTCAGCCACCGCAGTGCACAACGACAGCCGAAAGGCAGACATCACGGTCCACAGCAATCGGTGTCAGTGGGTGTACAGCCACCCCCACGACCCACTACACCCCCCACCCCCACAGACCTGCAACATGGAGCACCCCCGCTAAGAGCCATGTGGCATCCAGTACAGTGCACGCACGAACAACTTGCAGGTGGGAAACTGGACAGGGCTGGATTACTGGAGGCATGAGGACCATAACACCACCAACACATGGGACATGTCACGTAGCACACGAACACGCAGCACCGCCCACCGTCACGAACAAGTGAACAATGTGCACACGGACATGAACAGCAGACTCACACCCCACATGACCCATCACAGACATAGCAACACCCAAGGAGCCACGTCTGCATGCACAAGCCACACTGAATATAGTCCCACACGGCAGCCACTGTGCAACTCATCACACACAACCGAAACACCATTGAAGTCCTGTCCATGTAGCCCCTACTGCCTGTCAACCACACACCCCACAACTACGCCTATGTAAGACAAACAACACTAGACGCAACAGAGCGGAACAACAGAAATGCACACGAACACCACTGAACCCATCAAACACACAGACACACCATGCACATACAACATACCATCCATCCCATCCGTCAGCCCCAGTCTCATGAAAGGCATGTCATCCGCACAGCTGCCACACATACAGCAGTCACGCTAAGACACATGCCCATGCCCAACCATGTGCCAGAAGTCAATTAAGCGCACGACACACTGTGAGCAACAACACACAACATGGGCCACACCCCCTCGAGCACTGCAGTGATGCACATGGCACAGGGCAGCACGCACACCAAGGAGATGGGACAACTGCAATACGTTGGCTGGCACACAACTATCACTCACTCATAACGATGCGTCCAATGCCATGTCCAGTAACCACAACAGACAGCAAATATGCAGGGCATGTCAGGCATGCACACACCTCAGACCATGCACTGTCATGCTGCCACAACACATGTCACGTTCGGCACCCATGGCTCACAGCATGTACCCCAAAAGCATATACCCTCCCAAATGCGAATCTGGGGCATGGCCCCCATGTTGCCATATGCGTTCCTAAGCGTTCCATTTGAACTCCAAAAGCAAAGTACAAACCAGACCCAGGATGGGCCAGGAGCCCGCATACACCAGAGTCACAATGAGTAGGGGCAAAGCAACACACCCATCGGCATGGCCAATCCGTCCCATGCCACATGTGCACAGCACACAGTCCCATTGCCTAGCACACACACCTACAGATGCCACAGCCACACACTCGCCTCCGGGAAACCCATGTACGAGATTGCACGAACTGCCAATGTCAGACGACTAATACATACTTCGCCAGGTGCAACACAATAACAAATCTCATTCTCTCCACAGGTGACGAACTGCTGGACGCTGGGGATGGAGACAGCAGCCAGCACAGCCAGCCTACAAGCCCCCAACGAGGACACACGGATCTGGAGGATCTGTCCACCTCTTCGGACACGGACCACCAAGCTGGCCCCATCTGGCGTGGCAGGGCCCAGCCGCTCCCCAGGACCCCTCCTACCCACCAACCCATCATCCAGGGATGCTGAACAGTCCCAGTCCCCTGCTGCCACTGTCGTTGCGGCCACACCCACGGTCATTGCGGCCACTACCACTGCCGCAACCGCCACCATCGCCGCACCGACCACCACCGCCTCCACCACCACCACGTCTTCGCTGGCACCAGCCCCAGCGCAGGTGGTGGCCCGGCCGACTGGATCCACCCTGGGAGCCACAGCGAGGACCGTGGTGAGCAATGTGGCTAGTGGGCAGGCCGGTGGCAGCAGGACTGGTAGGAGGAGCAGGGTCAGGGAAACGCCAGCCTCCCCTGGGAGCCATGCCCTGCCTCAAATGGCCAGAGTCCTTGGGGCCTATGAAGAGGCCCAAGGACAATGGGCCAGGTCTGCTACTGACACGCGGGAGGTGCTGGGGGTGCTGAGGTCCATGGACGCCCATATGGGCCAATTCGTGTCCCGTATGGACCAACTCGTGGACCTCATGGGCCAGCTGGTGGTGGCGGTGGGGTCACAGGCAAGGCCAGCAACACTACCTCCGCCACCACCTGCTAGGGCGCAGGCTCGGGCAGCAGTGTCCACTTCCCCTGCGTCCACAGCCAGTGAGCACACCTCACCCACCACCAGCAGGTCGCCACCACACACCCCCTCCCAAACGTGGAAGGGGCCGTCCGAAGAGGAAACAGATCTCCCGGGAGGACTTCGCACGCTCCAGTCGCAAGTGAGGCAGCCAGCCAGCCTTCCGCCAGCCTTCCTTGACCAGCCACTGCATTGACTTGCTCTACGATCCCACTCCACACAGCCATCTGGATGGCATGTGTGTGTTGGACTATGGACATAGAACCAGTGGGTACACCCTGATCATCACGCAGCCATGACCGACAGCTCATTGTCACTGCACGCACCACTTTTGTCATCACCTTACACACAATCACATGTCACAGTTTGTAATAAATGCACCTTTTTCACTAACTGCTGTTTGTGCCCTGTGTCTTTATTGTACGGAATACAACGGCCACCTTGGGCGGAAAGGCACCTGATGCGTGGCATGGAAATGGAATCCGGAGGGCCTGTAGGGACCTAGGGGTGGGAGACAGAACAGGAGCACATTCAATGAGTGTGTCACACACCCATCACACAGTACATGTCAACAACTACAAGCAATGTACACACATCGCACAGAGCAATAGGGCACAATGCCACAGTCACCAACAGTGGCATACTACCCTGGCCATGGAGCGTTGACACACTGCACGCAGTGAACATACGGCCACCCTGACACAGCACACACACACCTGCATAGATACAGACACATCATCCGTCGTACATGGACACTCACCGTCAAGTGAAGTAGCGGGCGATGAGCTGCTGGCGCACATTCCCAGCTTCCTCCTCTCCGCTGTCCACCTCACTCGAGCTGTCCTGGTCTGCGGGCTGGGGCCCTGGTTGATCTCCGTCATCCACAATGAGGGGGATCTGCTTCCGAATGGCCAGATTGTGCAGCATGCAGCACGCCACCACTATCTGGCACACCTTCTGTGGGGAGTACGCCAGTGCACCCTCGGTGCGGTCCAGGCACCTGAACCTGGACTTGAGGAGGCCAAAGGTACGCTCGACCACACGTCTGGTCCTCCCATGTGCCTCATTGTATCGATCGTCTGCTGGGGTGCGAGGATTCCTCAATGGACTGAGCAGCCATGCCCCATTCGGATACGCAGAGTCACCTGGGTGTGAGGGACACAGAGAACCGTTGCTATTCCAACTGGACAGGGGACAGCATCGCACAACCAGCACGCTACACCACTCCACATACTCACCGACAATACAGCCACGATCCTGTTGCAGATTGGCCATCAGTCGTGGCAAGATGCTGTTGCGCATTATGTGTGCGTCATGGGCCGAGCCTGGAAACTTTGCACACACGTGGGTGATCACCATGTCCGCAAGGCACACCACTTGCACATTCAGGGAGTGCGTGTGCTTCCTGTTGCGGTACAGGTGCTCAGTGGCCTGTGGTGGAACAAGGCCAACATGAGTGCAGTCAATGGCTCCCACGACGTGTGGGATTCTGCCAAGGGCATAGAATGCACCCTTCACTGCCGCCAATTCACGAGCCCTGGGGAAGCGGATGTACCTGTTCCGGTACAGCATCATGGCTGCCAGTACATCCCTCAGCACCTTGCTGAACATGGGCTGGGACATCCCTCCTCCAATGCCCACTGTGTGCTGGAATGACCCAGTGGCGAAGAAATGCATGGCGGCCATCACCTTAGCCGTGGGGGTGACAGCAGTCGGATACACCCTGCGGGGACGGAGATGGGGCTCTAACATGGCACACAGTCGATGCAGAGTTGGCCTGTCCAGCCGAAACTTCCTGATTACCTCTGTCTCGTCCATGTCCGCCAGCAATTGGTATGGGCGGTCAATGTTCGGTCTCCGCCTGGGTTAAATGGCAGAGGACACATGTCAAAGCAACACGGCACATAGCAATTTCGCATACACATCACTGACATGACTGAGCAAGCACATGAGCCACAGCCCAGCTGTCAAGCTGGGACGGCACGGCCACAATACACTTACACAGGTCTCCCAACAATGGCAATGGCAAGTGAGACATACCACTGCCATGTGCATGCACATGGGGATCTAGGCCCCAATGACTTGCGGGGCGTGCTGATGGGGACTGACTGCATATTCGTCAAGCGGCAACGCCACGGCAACATGAGTGTCTGCTGAGCATGGAACTGCTTCCGAGGCTGGATGAGTATGGCACACGGCGACGACGATGTGGGCACGGGCTGAGCGGCCAATACAAGTGGGACCTGTGGCACGAGGGGATATGAGACAGTAGTAGGTGTCAGCACTGCACCCTATGTACAGCACTGTACGGATCACAGCTCCCGAAACATTGACTGGTGTCCACATTGACAGCCCCATGCCAAGACGGCTGTGTGCTTGCAGTCACACGTCACAGGTGAGAGGTTACATTGCACGTGCCAGGTGGCAGTCGTACATAGTGGGAGCTGGCATGTGTGTGCATGTGTCTCCTGTTCAGGATCCACCAGATGGGCGCTGACTCTGTACTGACCATTGGACACAGCATGTTCCGTGGAAGGCTTGTGTGTGTGGGATGGTGGCACTGGATGTGCCTCCGTTGGGTGGGGGGCCATGCACAGGGCGGGTACGTCGATGATTGCGCATTGTTGGTCACGGTGGGTGCACCAGCTAAGATGTGTTGCCCTGTGTTCAATTCCTATGTCCGCATGATGATGGACTGTGGATGTGGGCAGACTACACATTGGTCGATGTGCTGTCCATATGCATGTGCCTTCACACCAGGCACAGCTGCCCCTGCACATGTGACCCCTGCTGGACTCGCTGCTGGGTCTGTGGAGCTGATGCACCTTCTGCGCGTGGGGCGGACAGCTCTCCTCACTTCCCTCATTGCGCATGTCATGTCTTTGCCGCAGGTGACATGGATCATGGAGGGCCCACATGTACGCGTGGGTAGGCTACACATGATTGTTCACTGGTCGCCACCCCCAGTCAGTGTTTCGAATGGGAAGGTTGTCGTGCTGGTGGTATGTTCGATGTGGCGGATGGGCGGGCCTAGGTGCGGGCTTACATTCCGGACATGGGGGGTAGTTGGATTGGCGACTAGTTGCAGTACACACGGGACACGTCTCTTCCTTTCCACATCTGGGTCATCCCTTGTACTAACTGACAGTGATACAGTCATCTTCGCCCCAGCCCTCATGTCCTCCCCTCGCCCCCCAATATGCATGCTCACCTGCGAGGCTAGCGCTTGCACAGGCAGCCCCAAGCTCGCACCAGAGAGGGCAAGGAGTGCATGTGTGGGTCCAGTTGCACGAGTGGGCTGTCTCAGGGTATGATGTGTGGCGGGACGCCGTCCACCTGCGTGGTGCCCCAAATGGAGACCCGGCCTGCATGGACTATGCATCACAGTCTTCGCCTTCCGGATCCGCCACCTGCGACACCCAGTGGCTGTGGCTGCCCTTGCGGCCATGCCGCGTCCGTCTGTGGCTGATGGCCCACACATTCACTCTTTGGCCTCTCTGGGGAGGGCTCAGGGGTGGTGGCGCACGCGCTTGCACTTAGTCGCAATGGCATGTGGCGTGGTTGGTATGATGGGCAATGGATGGGATGGTGCGAGCCACCTCCCGTGACGTCAGTGCTGCTCGTGCTGTGGTGCGTCCCCCCTACACTTCCATTTGACTTTTTGCCATGCTGGACGTTGAGGTTCTATTGCCTGCGTGATATGACCAGGAGGAGCGCGAGGAGACCTCTCACACACCATGCTCCACTGCCATCCCGTGCCCTGTATCGCCTGTGTGGATTGACTATGTTGGGGTTACACCTGGTCGACTGGGGCTGTGTGTGCCTTGTCAAGGGGCATGGCGGGCGCACAACAGGATCCAGCTTGTCCACAGAGGGTGGGCATGCGGTGCGCCTGGTACCGCTTTGTACGTGTGCCCGGCTGCTGTGCACACACGTGTTCACTCCCCCGACAGGTGTCCTCTCACAATGCCCAGGGAAGCGGTGGTGTACTGTTCATGAGCCCTCCCAACACGGCGTGCTCCAACTTGGCATGTGCGCATCTACCCGTCGCACCCACCCACCTGAGCACTGCGTCCATACGACTTCACACGACACATGTGTGTCTTCCACAGTAGTGCTACTCATTTGCGTTGACATCCAATACCAGTGGACTACATGGTCATGTCACGACTGCCGTGTACTTCACATACTCTCATCCTCTCTCATTCGTACTTGTGAAATGAGTCAGCGGAGACAGTTCTGGTTTCAAACATTATATTGAGTCTTCTGTCCTCTGTGATGCAGTATAGTGGACACTACTGGCAGCGGGATACATGTTGAGGATATACTGAGCATGATTACAAATGGGATAGGGTGTGGGGTTACATCTGCTTGGCCAAGGCTGTGCTAATGTACATTTACGTATGGCTGCGGAGCTGCGGACTTTGACACAGACGGTATACATGTAGCCTACCAGACCGCTCGGCATCATGGGCACAGTCCATCTCAGTTCCATGTGACAGGTTTGCTGCGGTTGTTCCTCATGCACGCGTGCATGTGAGATGACATCAGGGCATGTGCTTGCGTGCATGCAGCGGCGTGCCACTTGTTGTTGCACTGTGGTGGTTACTGGACATGTCACAGTCACTGGGGTCGTGTTGTTGTTGTATGCACTTGTCGTCCATGCAAAGGTCCTGGTATGGGTTTCCCGGGGCGGGGGTGGGAGGGGTGCAGCACCCACAGACTCCAGGCGACCTATTCATGTCCACTGAGCGGTGTGTGTGTCCATGTGCGCTGGATCCATGTCGTGTCCTGGTTGTTCGTGCAGTTCCGTCCATGTGGGTGCGATGCACAGAGCCCATGCCACTGCCTCCCACGATGCATGCGGTGTTCCTGGATGTGATGGGGAACAGTGTGCATGTCCCGGTCATATCCGATGTCATGGCGATGTCGTTGATGGTGTGGTTACAGTTGCCGGTCGTTTGGTATGGCTGTTGTGGTGGTGACTGGCCAGTCCGTGCGGAAGCTGAGCATGGGTGCGGGGTTGGACTTCATAGGTCACTCGGGGAACCTGCGTTGTGGTCCGACGTATTTACAGGTTGTCAGGTATGCGATGCCGTCCAGCAGGGCTTCCATGTCATTGGTGGTGTACATGTTTGCCAGCCAATGAAGCGGATGGTGGCTGTCAAGGTGTTGTTCGTAGGTTGTCCCTTGGAGGACCATGATGGGGCATGCTGGGTGACATTCGATGTAGCTGTTCTCGATGATCCGTCGTGTGGAGGCACAGTGGTTCCATTTCAGTGCGCGTGCGATGTTGGCCACATACGCCATGCCCCCATAGGCAGAGCAGGCCCTGTCGTGTGCGTCCAGAGGGAGGAGTAGTGGTAGCAGGTCCGCCTTCAGACATGCCGGGTTGGAGAGGCATATCTCGACGGGATGCTGGTAGGGACACCTCCGACAGTAGAAGACGGGCATGACGCAGCTGAACAATGTGATGCGGTAAGTCAGTCGGTAACTTACGTTCAGCAGGGACAGGAGATCGCATCCCAATGTATGTATCGTGCTGGTTTGGTACAGCTTGAGCTCTTCGGCGTAGTTGGGTAGGTGTGTTGCGGTTGCCATTTCGCAGCGGTGCGTAGAGGTGGCGTGCTCCGGCTGTGTGTGCAGTCTGCAATGTGCACGCTCCGGGGTTGCTGTGAGCTCTGTGTAGTCGTGGGGAGACAGGACTTGTGTTCTGTTGGCTTGTTTGGAGGACACGGGCCCTCTTCCCACATGCTTCTCAGACAGTTCAAGGTCAGTGCTGTGTGACTCCTTCCAATTAACTTGCATGTGGCCGACATGGGGGAGTGTTTTCTTCTTTCTTCCCCGTCCGTTGTGTGCTTCTGTGATATGCGCTATCTGCCGTGTGGTCGGTCTCCTCGGCATGCCTGTGTTGGTCTATTCTTGGACAATGGCTGTATTCACCGGCTTCTGTCGTAGGGCTGTGGTTTCGGTGTTGGAATGGAAGGTCATTCAGTGCTGTCTGCTCTCCCTTGTGTGGGCGGCAGGCTGCCTTTCCGCTCTGCGTTGGGCCTTGTGTGTGGATGTAATTCTTGGGCCACCTGTTGTCGGTCACCGGGCTCTTTGGTGTTCCGTTTCATGTGTCTTGTTCATATGTGCAGGGTGGTATGGGTTTTTCAGTGTGGTACTGGCGTTCCTCTTCCCGAAGGAGCCCTGCTTCTCCTAGTTGGTGTTGCCGCCGCTGTGTGCTTTGCCATGTTTGTTACACTGGGGTGTGTCCTGCTGTTGCGTGACTTCACTGACATGTGTGCGTCGGTTGTGTGGCGTTGGGTGTTGTCCGTGAATTGGGCGTTGGGGACATGTCTGTGGCCGGCCTGTCACGTGTCATGTGCGTTCGGGGTGGGGCTGGTGTGTGTGCTGCTTGGTTGTGTCCCTGTGTCTGTGTGCGACGCATGCATGGCGCTGCGGTTGGCCTCTGCGTTGTGCGCATGTGTGGCGGCGTCATCGGCGCTTTGGGGCCGTGACGGGGTGGTTGGTTCCTAGTCCCAGGTGGTGTGTACACATGTGTTCCGCGATGTTAGGATTTGGCCTGTGTGTCATATGTGGATGCAATGGTGGATGTGTAGTGTGCACGCGCTGGTGGGGGGTTGTCCGCTTTATCCGCCCTTGCACTGTGTGCGCTGTTTGCGTGCACTTGTTGTGTGTGTGCCTACCTGCGTCTCCGCGGTACGTTGCGTCCTTGGTGGTGCATCAGCAGAAGCATGGGAAGGGCCTGCAGTGCTGGATTCATGCCCGGGTGCCGCTTCTTCGTTGTCCGTGCTCTGCGTCCGTGTTTCCGCCTCTCTTTCACGTGCGGTGTCTCTTTGCCGTGGGAGCCGTTTGTTTGCGGCATCGTAATTTATGCGCCGGGCGGGACGTGTTTCGTCGGACGGTGTGTGTCAGTTGTGCTGCGCCGCTACGTGTGCGGGCGCACTTTGATGGCGGACGGTGTTGCTGGCTTGCCGGCGGTGTTTGGCCTGCTTTTCGCATCGTAATTGGGCGGGCGTGTGGACTGCTGCGTGCCGGCGGTAACTGGTGGTTTTTGCATCCGCCAGCACGGCGGTAGTGCTTCCGCCCGCCATCGTAATGGGCCCCTAAAATACATAACACTAATTAAAAAAACGATATTTTTAACAACTATATTTTTTCAAACGATATTAATGACTTTGATATTTTAAAAAACGATATTTCTTACCTTAAACTCAATATTCTTGACCACGATATTCTTGCTGTCGATATTTCTATGTCTCGATATTTCAAAGTCGATATTAGTGCACGTCGACATTTCCAACTCGATATTCTGACTCTATACCGCCTGGGCCGTGCTACGATAGTCCGCTCTCCTGGACATAGAGCCCCTCCCACTTACTCCTGCCTCAGCAGAAGCTGCTGCTTGACCTTTCCACAGCGGTGAACAAGCCACCACTGGTGCGGCCACACCCGCCGATGCCTGCTGTGCTGGGCAGGCTGCTGACATCGCGGCCTCCCGTCTGACCATGAGGTCAAGCCTCCCACCTCCCGGCCTCCTGAAGAAGCTGCCTCGGGCTTCCGACGACATTGCTTTAAACACAGTAAGGTGATATCTATATTAAATTAATTCTCACTGAAAGGGAAATAACACTTTTGACCAGAAAAAAGCTGCCAATATCTAACTGCCACCAGGTCACTGGCAACACTTAATGGTGGCAGGGAGCCTAATGTAACCCCCTATATACTGTTGGGCTATATTGGGCTACGCATGTAGCTCAATACAAAATGGCAGTTCTAGGAGTGCACCACTCTCTCAATCTGCCTGAGGGGCAGACCTCTCGGTGGTCGCCTGCACGCCAAACCCACCATGTGCAGTTTTGTCTGACATTCAGCTGACTCGGCGTCAACACTGTAAGCTTTTTAGCAACACTCTATGCCAACTTGGCTTTTGGAAAACGGCAAATGTTACCCGCCAGATTTAGCTTCTAGTAAGGGTCGACAGACAATTAATTCAATTACAATAAAAAAGAAGGTCAGTTGGAGAGATGAGTTACATTTCTAGGTGAAGATATCAGTTAATTTGGATGGGAATTGTATTCCCCTTCCATCTTGTAAGAAATTTAATTGTTTTTGAACATGGACTGATCCCACTAGGACCACTCTTATCTGGAGATACATACAGCTGTGTGCTGGTGCTAGGAATTACACAATTAATGTATCACTGCTAAGGACCACTTGTGTTGTTCAAACTAGGATATAGCAATGTCATCCTAGATCAATGGGACATACACATTGTTAGGTATGGCATAGATACAGCTTTAGCTGTCTCTTCCGCTGCATGTAACCCAAAAAGTTTATATATATATATATATATATATATATATATATATATATATATATATATATATATATATATATATATATATATATATATATATACACCCTTTCAGGCATAGAGTGACGCATAAATTATGCAAAAAAAAGCAGAGAACTCTGGGTAGTTCTCAAGTTTAGGTGGAAAGCAGCTCCTGTATAGAACACTCTCAACACCAGCGACACCCTAAATTTGCTCACCTCAAATGTCTGCTTTTCTATCGAAGTCTTTAAGCATAGGATTAGCTCAGTGCCATCCACGCCGAGATAGAAAGGGACTGAGGGGGAGATTTACTAAGCTTTTGCGCTGTGTTTAAAACAACGCAAAATCTTTTTTTTGGTGATTTACTTTCCAGCGCTAAATTTGTTTACGTTACTTTGCGCCATGGGGGCGTACCAAGGGTGGTGCATGGGCCTTCCCATGCAACCACCCAAGCTTTCCCACGCTAAACCCAATTTACTAACGGGGGGCTGCGCTGCGCAATTTTTTTGTAAATCTCCCCCAAAGTCTTTTGCCATTTCTACAGCAAAGTTTTTAAGCATAGGATTAGCACAGTGCTATCCATGCTGAGCCGTAAAATGACCAAAGCCTTTTACCACTCCAGGCACAGTATTACAGCTTTGGATTGGTAAAATACCATCCAAGCCAACCTGAAATGAATATAAGCAACGCCTGATACGTGTTTCGCTTTCATTAGAGTTCTTCAGAGAGTCATAGCTATGTCCAGACACAAAGGAGCACCCAGTAGGTCAATATATATATATATTTTATCTATGTAGTTATAGTTAGGACGGCATTTTGATACAAAAAGCGTTTTTTGACTTGCCTATATCTTTGGCGCCGTTTGACGAATCCTTATGACATTTTCCCAAAAAAGCATGCTGTGATTCTAGTTGTGAGTGGAAAGTTTTAGGGTGATCCGTCAAAGGGGCTGAGAAAAAGGGAGAGGTAAAAAAGTGTGTTTCCCATGTTAATTCGCATAGATTTTAGACACAACTACAGCCCGAACCGCTGGATGGAATTACACCAAATTTGACAGAAAGGTAACTCTTGGTCCAGAAAGCACGCTTTTTGTTGTTTGATGTAAATTCGTTCAGTAGTTTTTGAAATAATAAAGGAAATCCAAATTTGCATATCTGGGCAGAGCCTAAGCACAGATCTCATGGTGAGATCTGATTGGCTGTCAGCACTTCAACCAGGGAGTGTTGGCAGCCATCTTGGGACCAATATTCATGATAGCTCCCCATTGAAATGCATCGTGGTGAATAGCAGGTTTTGAGGGTCACAAAACAAAAAAGGTATAAAGGGTGATAACAGATTTTAGTTACAATATCAATCATTTGTTGATGGTACCATACTCATTTTTGGAATTGTGGTATGTTCTACGGTGATTTTACATTGAAAGCCTTCTGCTGGAATTTCATGAATCATGTTTGAGAGAAAACTCTTTTCTCATGATTTCCCATAGAGGTTATGGAAGGTGCTTCAGAAGCTAAAATGAGAGTATACGGTCTGTAAATTCACACTATCTTTCTCAGCCATATGGGAATTGAGTCTTACATTCTCAGTAAAATATGCACTTCCATCAGGAGCAGCCTGTGAGTTGATTCCCTTGTGTTCTACTTCAGCCTCCCAGGGTGTTCTAAAGAACAACTAGAGTGCTAGCAGTCTTACTTATGACAAAAGTATGGCACACCTGAAGCCATCTTGATTGAATCAAACTGGTAAAACTTCAAACATTTAATTTAGAAAGGAGCAACATGAGGGGGTTCATTTTGTCATAGAGATTATGGTTGGTGCTTTAGAAAGAAAAATTAGGCCATGTTTTAAGTGAGTTCTCAAATGTCTTCCTCTTCTATTTCATTAAAACATTCTGACATGCAGACTAAAACATGGACTTTCAACACCAGCAGCAGACTGCCAGTTAACTCCCTAGGGATCAGCAGCTTTACTACAGTGTTCTAATGAGGAACTAGAGTGCTAACATTCTGAATTGATGCCAAAAGTGTAGCACATCTGAACGCCATCTTGATGGAATTGAAGTGGAAAACTGAAAGCATTTTCTACTGAGGATACTGTAGTAAATGAGGAAATTAGGGAGCTTCATAACAAACAAGTCTTTTAAGATGGCCACTGGAGAATAAAGAGCCAAAATCTAGCACAAGTATAGCCCAATGGCAGAAGTGTGCAAAACACTTAGGGGCTGATTACGATGGTGGGCGGATCACCACCGCCGGCCCGGCGGTGGCGATCCGCCCGCCATCGTCATGCGATTTACCCCCCGCCACATTATGATGGCGGTGGATATCGTGGCGGACAGAAAGTCTGTCTGCCGCTTTACCACCGGTAGCAATCGTCACGATTGCCTGGCGGAGCGGTCAGCATGCTCACAATGGCGGCGGAGCCTGCTAGGCTCCGCCGGCACAATTATGATGCCTGCGGAAGCCAGCCCTTCCGTGGCGGTTGAACCGCCATTGAAAGGCTGGCGGAGAATGCCTTCAGGGGCCCGTTGCGGGCCCCCCTTGTGTTGGGGGGAGGTGTGGGTGCACTGGGGGGGGTACCCATGGTACCCCCCTACATTTCACTGCACCAAGTGGCAGGCACAGTGTAGTGCCTGCCACGTAGTGCAGTGAAATGCACAACATGCTATTTTTGACATCGCGGCGGTGCTGCTGTCAGCAGCCACCGCCGCAATGTTAAAGGTGCGGAATCCGACAGCTGCGGTGGCGGTCCCATCATAATTGGATATGCGGGACCGCCGCACGCATGGCGGTCGGACCCAATCACCGCTACGGTGGCGGGCGGACCAAGTCCGCCCGCCATCGTAATCAGCTCCTTAATTGTTTCGTTTTTTTGCATTTTTTTATAGTGCAGACTTGACCCGAAGGTATTTGAATGCTTTACATGAGCATCAGTTACATTACACAAGGACACATTCATTTTAGTTTTAGGAATGGGGAGATTAAGTGATTTGCCCAGAATCATAGAATGTCGAGCTGACGCGGAAACTTGAACCTGGTTCCACAGTTACAAAGTCTGTAGCTCTGGCCATAATGCCACATCCTCTGTGTAACATATAATCAAGTGATCAACTGGATAAAAAACCATAAAGATAGCAAATAATTTAAAAGTGCTTTGTCGCTATTTGAGCACTCAGAAAATATGTCCTCATTTTAGTTTTTTAGATCACTAACCATAATTTCTATGGGAATAAGACCCTCTCATTTTTATAATTTCTGAAGGAAATGCTTTAGGTATTACAGTTTTGATTACATCAAGATGACATCAGGCGTGCCACACTTTTGTAATGGATATAGAATGTTAGAAATCTAGTTGTTTATTAGAATACTGTGGGGAGGCAGAGGTCAGGGGCACAGACTCAGATAATTTAGGGCAGGGAGGAGGGTGCAGAGGCAACAAGTTGACTACGCTGGGCAGGCGGAAGGGGCAGTGTCAGCACAACGGACCATGGAGGCCAGAGGTAAAGGCGGTAGGGGCGACAAACCTACCATGCAGGGCAGGCAAGAGAGGCTGTGGCAAAATACCAGACCATTGAGGGCAGAAGGAAGAGGCAGTGGCAGTACAACCATACATGCCAACAGGTCTGATTCAGGCAGGAGACGTCGGATGTTTTTAAGCCCAAAAAGGACTTTATTTTATCTGTCTCCTGCCTAAAACCTCCTCATTTCAATGTAAGTCAATGGGAATACTATAACTCACACCCTCACCATACACTGCTAATTACCCCAGATATTACATCACTAATGACATATTCTATGACATCATTGATCATATCAATGTAACATTTGCAGCAAAATAATTGATGAAAAAACTGTGCATGTTGAGGGCGCAAGCTATAGTTACCTCAGGGGTTGAGTTATATTTGCTTGAAATAACTCTAACTATAACAGCTGAATTTCTATGATTTTGTGCGTCAAGTCTGAATCTAACTAGAACGTCCCTGTAACCGTTGGTATTTTAGGGAATATATATATATATATATGTGTGTGTGTGTGTAAATGTATATGTGTGTGTGTGTGTATATATATATATGTACACACGTGTGTGTGTGTGTGTGTGTGTGCAGTCGCCAGTAGGTAGTTATAGTTAGGACCTAGTTTCCATAGGAAAAGCATTTTTTGATTTGCCAATATCTTTGGCGCCGTTTGACGAATCTTCGCGAAATATTCAAAAGTAATGGGGCGCTCCGGTCAGCTTCTGTCTTGAAAGTTTTGGGGTGATTCGTCAAGCGGGGGCTGAGAAAAAAGGGGGGTCCCAAAACACGTTCTCCCCATGTTCATTTCCATAGGAAATTTTGTCGCGGCTATGGCCCGAACTGCTGAACGGAATTACACCAAATTTGGCAGAGAGGTAGCTGTTGTTCCAGAGTGCACTCTTTGCTTAAAATGGTGTAAATCCGTTCAGTAGTTGCTGAGAAATTCAAAAAATAAAAATGTATATATCTGAGCAACGAGGAGGATTCGCGAACCCACCCGAGCATGAGCTTCATTCTGATTGGCAGCCAAGACTCCAAACCAGAATGTGTTGGCAGCCATCTTGTGACTCGGTAACCGAGTCACAAGAAAACAGTTAAAAAAATTATAAAAAACAAGAAAAGGGGGCAGGATACAAACACCCTGACCCCCTAGGCCTGCTCAGGGGGTCCCACAAGGACCCCCATGGCATAAAAAAGCATTTTTTTTTAAAAAGTCAGCCAAATTTCCGCTGGGTGCGCGAATCCGGCCGAGAAAAAAAAAAAAAAAAATGAAGCCGCGGGCTTCTGCGCTTTCTTTTCTATAAGCCCCCGGGTGGGCCAGGTCCCAGGGGCAATGTGCAATAAATTAGCGGGGGCCCGCGGGGCCCCTGCAGCCCCGGGGACTGCCACGTCCCCGAGGCTTGTAAAAAAAATGTGTGGGGGGCTCCTGCTCCACCACGCTGCCTTGGGGACCGCCGCCTCCCCGGGGAATTCATCATTATGGGTGGGGGGCCTCGCGGGCCCCCCAAGCCCCAGGGACCCCCACCGCCACGGGGCTTAAATTAAAATAAAAAAGTGTGGGGGGGCCCCCACACTGCCCCGGAGACCACCACCTCCCCGGGGCACTAATTATTTAAATATGGGGGTCCGTTGCGAACCCCCAGACCCCGGGGACCACCACCTCCCTGGGGCTTTAAACAGTTGGGAGGGGGGACGCGTGGCCCCCCTCCTGGAGCCCTCCTTCGCCCTGGGGACCGCCACCCCCCAGGGCCGGCTCCTGCAATGTCCTGGGGTGCCTACCCCCGGGACATCGCCGTTTGCTATGGCAGGGCGGGAGTACGGCGTCCGCCCTGCCATAGCAAACACTGCTTTGCTTCATAGAAGCGAGAGCAGGAAACCTGCTCTCGCGTCCATGAAGCAAAGCAGAATAGCTTTGGGCAAGGGGAGCTGCATGTTAGCAGCTCCCTTGCCCAAAAGCAATGCCGACTCCCGCAGGAGGCGGGGAGCCGGCTGGGACCGTGGGGGCATTGGGGCTCCCCATCAAGGAGGCCAGGCCCCGGGGGATGTGGCCCCCAGGGCCAAAAGTGGCCCAGGGAAGGGGGGACACGCGGCCCCCCTCCCGAATAAAATAAATTAAAATAAAAAAAAGAGGCCACATGGCCCCCCTCCATTACAACTTAATACAAATGTATATGTGGCCATGCCGCGCGGCCCCCTTCCCGTTGTTTTTTTTTTTAATGTGGCAGGCCCTGGGGGATGGGGTCCCCAGGCACCCAAAAAATTGAAAGAAGGGGGGCCACACAGCCCCTTCTAACAATTTTTTTTTTTTTTTTAATGGCATCTGCCGGATGCCCTACCCCCTCCCTGCACCACTCTGCAAACGCACCCCCTGGCGCGTTCTAAGTTGGGGAATTAAGTCCCCTTGAATACTGAGGGTCCCTGGGGGCCAACTAGTCCACCAGGTACCTCCAGTAAGCGCCACACAGCTGCATTGCAGAGAGGTGGTCAGAGGCCATGCCCCTTTTTACACCACTCTGCAAACGCGCCTCTTGGCGCACTGCTGGTGGGGCGATGAGGTCCTCTTGTGTCCTGAGGTCATGTCACTGACCATGTCATAAATGATGTAATATGTGACGTCATCAGCAGTGCATTGCAGGGGCGTGAGTTATAGTTAGCTCAACTAACTGTAACAGCCGAATTTCACTGTTTTTTAAATGCTAATTTCTAACTATAACGTCCCTGAAACCTATGGTTTTTTCAGTGAATTACAAAGGTTTTTTAAATGCTAATTTCGAACTATAACGTCCCTGAAACGTGTGATTTTTTGCAGTGAATTTCTAAGGTTTTTTAAATGCTAATTTCTAACTATAACGTCCCTGAAACCTATGGTTTTTTAGGTGAATATATATATATATACATACACATTTGTGTGTGTGTGTAGAGAGACCTTGGCTCAGTCATTGTTCACTCATTGGTCTGTTCACTTGTCATTCACATTTTGTGTGCATCCACCAGAGGATACAGCATGCGGCACTGGTTAAGGTCACTACAGTCATTGAGTCTCTTGCTCAGTGAGTGATGGCTTTACATCTGATCACATGTACACATCCGCCTAAAAAGAAGTGCACTTCTGTGCCAGGATTGTAGGGCAGTCCCAAGTGTTAAGCAGCAGTTTTTACCATGTTGCTGCATCGCTCTGTCACAAAGTGAACTTAAAGCTGACCTTGCAGGCCCCCCCTCCCATGTATGAAGCTCTTTCAAACAATAACATATGGTCAAGTTCACTTGATATTAGGTGGTGCACATCCTGCGCACATATGTGGTAACTTTTGATTAGATACTAGATTTATTGGGAAATCAAGACTGGCTGGTGTCTGATTAGGAAGCCTAGAGTCTTGGCCTTTTTACTTTTCAACCTCCTCACCCACATCACTTACACACCCACATCACTCTCAGGGATGGTGTCAAGGCATTTTAATCTGATCACATAAAGTGTGCCCCACGGTGGTCCACCCTTAATGAGTTCTTGCTACTCTTTGAATCAGCAAGTGCAGATGATGGATGGAAAGAGCTTGGAGTCTGCAGCTTCAACTTCAGCCAGGGTAGGAGTGGAAGCCTTCAGACTGGGCCTTCTCCTCTTTCCCAGGTGCATAGACTGTGCTTCCAATTGTCTATTGAGTCACTTGTTGCCTATCGTTGCTCCTCAGTATGAACTCTAGGTTGTAGGTATTGAAGCAGATGGCGGGGAGCATTAGCCGTGTGCGATGGAAAGCCAGAGTCCCATATAGTGTTAATGATTCAGCCACCACCACTGAGATGTGAAGTTATGAATTAGATAGAAGAGCACCTCCATCCTCTCTCTCGCACTTGACTCATCAATTTGTAATTGCCTCCATAGAAACAGAGTCGCAGAGAAAATATGAAACTCAAAACATGTTTTAGGTCTGGTACACATAGCATTAGCTGCCTGGAAGACCTCATGTCATCAATTTTTCAGTAAGTGAAATCAGAAGAAATACAGAGCAGAGAGAGGGAAATTTGAACCAGCCCCTTTCAGCTACTGACTATTATGTTTTTTTCACGGTTTGCCAGTGCTTTAGTGGGCTATACGCAAGCTCTTGTGTTTTTTGTTGCTTGTGATATTGTTAAATTTGTGATTCCATTAGGTTTGGTGATGCATCAAAGTGTCCTTTGGTTACACTGCAGTTGCAACTGAATGTATACCTTGTAAATGAAAGCCTGTGTGTGTTCTTTGATGTATTTACTTTGCTGACACAACACATTTTAATTGCTCAGGTATGGCTTTTTTGTTCTGAAAGTGTGTGCTGATTGGATGCCTTAGTCGGTCACGAAGACACAATAGGAATAAACTGGTAATATTCATGGAATATTCAAATACAACTGGTGCAAATAGAAAGGACAGTAATCTCTTTGTACATTTACTAATAGCGAGTTGGACGTTTTGCATTAAGGAGTATGTGAAAGGATCCTCCGGTAGTACTGCTACACATACTTATAAATGGTTTTGTGAATTGTCTGCAGTCGAAGGTGTTATTTTTCCAGGCAGGGTGAGGGTGTGTCCTGAGATTGAAAGATAGCAGGTACGAGAAAAGAAATGCAGGGACAAAGTTTCAAGGAGGGATGTGATAGTGACAGCAACTAAGACAGGTTTGAAGAGGGAGTGTCAGAGAGCAAGTCTGAGTAGCTGGGATAAGTGACAGAGAGAAAGATGACGTAACCACAAGAGACCAGCAGCGAGAGAAAGAGTTACAGTACAAGAGCAACAGAAAGGAAAAAGAGCGAAATAACATATATTTGTAAAGCGCACTTTCACCCCAAAGGGGCATCCTGGTGCTGAATAACAGAGGTTTATTGTTACCCAACTCAATGGTACTCATTTTATCAACCTCAGAAAGGATAAGAGGCTGAGTGGACCTGCCGGGATTTGAACCTGTGACCATGAGGTAGAACACAGGACCCTGTAGTGGATGCATTAGTCCACTAAGCCACCAGACCCAAATGTGGACAAAGAAAATGAAAGAATGTCAAAAAAGTGATTGACTGAGAGTAGCATAACGCATTGCTATTTTGTTCATTAAATTGTGTATTAGCTGCTATTGGAGTAACGGCCTACATTCAGGCAGCGGAGCCCCATGTATCAAATTAAAATGGCCCCTCTTTACCTAGCCCTGATCACTGTCTATTCTCCAAGCGGGGTGGATCTTCACATACTTCTTGTGCTGGTGCTTAAAGCCATAGATTGCCCCTCTTTGCCATATCTTTCTTAGGTTAGAGCATGCCATGTCCCTACTTTCACTCTAAAAATATAAAAAAATGTAAATCCGTATTTGTAAAGCGCGAACTACTCACCCTTACGGGTCTCAAGGCGCTGGGGGCCGTCGTGGAAATTAAGTGAGCTATTGCCCAGAGTCACATGGTGCTGAGCTGGAGCTGCCGCCAGAGCCGGGGATCGAACCGTGAGCCCTGTGCTCCGAAGTCAGCTGCCCTGGCCGCTGCACCACACCTCTCCACAGCCTCTTGGTTCTGCTAACCTAAACATCCTATGCATTCACAATACATTGGCTCTTCTCAAATTGTTTTTTGGACTACTTGGACCCTTCTTGTGTCCATGCTCACCAACCTTGCCCTAGCTCCACCCTGGGGAATAAAACACACTTAGAATATTGGTATATGGAATGTCTTAGCTGATACAAGACCAGAATCCTAGGTCATGTCGCTTGATAACACAGGCACTGAAAAGAGAGATTATTTTGTAAAAACCCTAAGAGGATGGGGCCCTATGTTTTTCTTAGAGTCTGCCATCATTGAAGCAGAATGCCAGGGTTACAAAATACCAAGATGGTGTAGTCTTGATTCCACCTCAAGCCTCTTTCTTCCCCTACACTTCCCGACTCTTTATTTAATTCTGCTCTTTTTTCATCCTTACTTTCTCCCTTTGTCACTGTTTTCCTATCATTCTCCTCTCCTTTTCTCTCTTTTCTGCATTATCTATCTTACTCTGTGTCAAAGTCAGATGTTTAAAATAAGTACCACAAGGTGCAGATGTGCAATTGGGGAAACATTCCGGGGGAAGGCCTTTGAAGTCTTAAATGCAGAAACAAGTTACATTTCCAATGCAATGAATGGTTGGTGGTGCCAAATTAGATGAATAATTCAATAAGCAGACTCAAGAAAACGGATGCAACAGTACTATAGGCCACTTGAAGTCATACATAGACAAATATATATTCATTGGAAAAAAGCGTATATTGAATACTGTGTGTATGAAACAATTTAAACCCTTAATGGTTGCAAAGCCTGTTGTGTTCTTAAATAGCAATTCTTGCTATTTATTGAGTAACTGTAGTATCAGGTTCATGGGGTGGTAAGGAGGCGTCGATACTCAGTGACTGGCGATCAGACATGGGGGCATATTTTCAAGGGCTTATTGCCATCTGAACGTCACTTTTTGTGGCGTTCTGGTGGCGATCAGCCCTTCGCCTTATTTGCAAGGCATCATTAAGCCTCTTAACGTGGCTTAACGCCGCCTTGTAAATAAGGCTCCTTTTCATGCAGCACTTAGCGTGAAATGGGTGGGCAATGGGTGTTGCGATGGGCGTTCCGCAACAACACCCATTGCCTTTGACGCTGCCCCCTATTTACAAAGGTGGTGTAAATAGGAGGCAGCGCCAAAAATGAGACCAAGGAAAACCTGGTCCTGACCTGGCGAAACAAGGAGAAATTATTCATTTCCCCTGGTTTTTGCTGTTTCTCTGTATACTACATTATGCAGCACACATAGAAACAGCAAATCGCCATTAGTGATTGTTCATGTGCAGGAAGGTTTCCCTTCCTGCACATAAACAATCATTTAAAAATGACGAGTTGCAACTTCTATGTGTGCTTCTTATCATAGAAGTTACAAATCACCATTAGTGATTGTTTATGTGCAGGAAGGGTAACACCTTCCTGCACATGAACAATCATTCCCTGCAACACAGACACCCTTGCACTAGCCAGTAAAAAGTTGTAGATTGTGCAACTTCAAGATTGAGGTAGTTTTGCACATATTGGCACAGATTTACCAAACTGTCACACAAAGCAGTGCAGCACTCAAGGGTGTCTGCATGAGTCTAGCATGAGCCTAGCATTGGTTTCGTACTAGAAGGATACCCTTCCAGTTCAAAAATACTTTGCTTAGAAAAACTTGTACCATGTTGAATGTGTGCTGTACAGTGCAGTACACATGTAAGGTGGGAAAAGTAAGGACAAATAAAAGCATTTCGCCAACAAAGCGCTTCAACACCCACCAGGGGTAACAGGCGCTATATGAATGCAAACCTTTCTTTCCCTTCTATCCCTCCACTATCCTTCTCACTCCAAATAACTGACTAATATCCACCACTCAAATTACTTTCATATTTCACCATACTAATTCACCACTAATCCTTTATGGGTTTCCGGAGTAGCGTGCTACTCGCCCAAAAAAAAAAGCAATTCAACACCCCATCAGGGGTTAGAAGCGCTATATATATGCAAACCTTTTTTCCCTCTTCTATCCCTCCGCTATCCTTCTGAATCCAAATAACTGACTAACATATCCACCACTTAAAATTTACTTGCATGTTTCACTATACTAATTCAACACTAATCCTCTATGGGTCCCGGAGTAGCGTGCTACTCGCCGAAAAAGCGCTTCGACGCCTCGTCAGGGGTAGTAAGCGCTATACAAATGCAATTACAATACAATACAATACAATTTCTCCATTTTAACACCTACCTTCAAGTGGCGTTATTTTTCAGTGCAAAACCCTGTCTACTATTGTTAGGGTTGTGCATCAAAAACATTGGGTGGTTGCACAGGAATGCCCATGTACCACCCATGGTATGCCCCCTTCACGCAAAGGAACACAAAGCAGTGCTTTGCGCTGTTTTGCTTTTGTTTCAGGCAACTTTCCAGCGCAAACCAAGCTTTGTGCTAGAAAGCAAGTCCCAAAAATAAATTTTGCGCAGGTTTGCGTCATTTTTTTAGGCAAATCCAGCGCTTAATGTTGATAAATCTGGCCCATTATGTGTAGCCCCTCGCTTTCCAGTGAATGTAAGCGGTTTGGCGAGCGTTCGAACCATTAAGGTGTTAGCACTTGCCAAAAGGCACTGACCTATTGTCTCACAGATGATGACCCTCAATTAACAGATTTATTAAATTATAAGAGGCTTGAGAGAAATTGTTGGTGTCTGTTAAAAACAAACTTAATGAATATGATTTAGAGCTGAAATTGAATTATTGACTCATGATCATCTGTCAAGAATTTTTAATCTATTATGTTTTGTTATTAGTGTAGTTTTGGATTAGAATTAGGTTAAATTACTGTCGTGTTGTATTTTTAGACTGGCACATCACTGTTAATGCAATGTATTACATTTTTAATCCTCTTTGTTTTAAAGCTTGGAATGATTTTAATTGACAATACAAATACATTTTTCATTTGTTTTATTATTCATGTAATAAACGTCATGTTCACTTTTGTTAGTCAGACAGTGGTCTTTTATCTCCACCATGATACTTCTTTACACATGAATAGATGTGCAATCGTTTTTGGTTCAACAAGCACCTCAATAGTCCTTTCTCTATTTCTTCTAATTCAGTCAAGTAAATCTTTACTCGGTTTACAAATAAACGTAAAAGACACAATATCATACAAATACATAAAAATGGCACAAAAAAATTCTGAGACGAAAAACACACAATACAATAAGACCCATATCCTTTAAAATTTTAAACCATAGATCCATACGCTATCTCTCATTTGAGATGGCCAGTTGATAACGGTACTTAAACAAAAAGATAAATATTAGTGGCTCTGCTTAGACAGTGATGATCTTAACTTGATGGCTTCTGATAAAAAAAAACTTGCAACATTAAAACATACAATTTATTCTGGAGCATTTGTAAAAAGGTTAGTGCTGACCTGACCTCGGTAAAAATGTTCCCTCACAGGAGTGGTAAATATGCTTACGTTGCAAATCCACAAGGTGATCACAAAACATAAGAAAGTGCAGCGTGTCCTGATTAAAGAAAGAATCGCAACCACAGGATCCTAGATATTCAACTTGATTCCATCCCTTAGGGATAGCTAGCGTATAGTGTATCATGTTTAACCTGAATCTCATTAATAAAAATCTGTGATTCAGGTTGGACACTAGCACCATGTATGGTTCCTTGGACATGTCGTTTTCAATATGGCGTATCTTTGTACCATTGGTTTGTACACGTCTCGTCTTTCTCCTAGCCTGTTCCATCACCATGAATTGCTTTTTGACCCAAAACTAAATCAGATCCCACAATAGATTCAGGCGAATCAAATAACTCTGTCCAGCTCATATCTCTGAGAAAAGATTTAACATACTTTACCCAGGGGAGTCTACTTCCTCCCTCCAAATTCATAGAGTCTCTCAGGATCGCACGATTGAGCTCTGTCTCCTTATTCAGCCAGACCGAAAGCCATCTGTTGGACATGGTCCTTCTTAGGGGAATTTACCCCAAAACCTTTTGCTTTTTCGTCCTAGTCTTTTCCGACTCTCTCCGCACGACCTTAGGAATCTGGGCACCTTAACCCTGTACTGCAGAGGGAAGGTGTGTGCACCCGCCTCGCCTGCATTAGGCAGTGGGTGTGTGCGTGATAGATTTAGGTACCGTACCTCCGTGTGCCCTGAAACAGGTACACCACATAACTGGGGCGGGTACGGCACTGGATAGTAGTGGGACTTATCACTGAGTGTGCCACTCACCGGATAACCTGTCAGCCCTGTATCTGGCCTGCCATTGTAGGCCTGTCGGGCGCCTTTGCGCCCCTAGGTTGGCATCACTTACGCCTCAGCCAACCCTGAGAGAGACGTGCCATACCATAAGGGCATCCCCCCAGGGAAGCCCTGCCGGGCACGGGGTGGTTGGCTGAAGGCCAGGAGGGTACATATGGTTGTTCCCTGCCCAGGTAGTGAGGAACCCCCCCCACATCGGGCTTCCCCTGCCTTGGAGTTCGGCTCTTCTCTTGGGATACTCCTGGGGTGTTGGCAATTCTCAGGGCTCGAAGCACGTCCTCACTGTAAAGGCAGTGTGGAAGTGCATGCGCCTTCCTACATAGGCTAGGAAGAGGTGCTGACACGGTGTTCTAAAACATGAGCCGGTCTACCAACGCAGACCTGGGAGTGCACACTTGCACCTGTAGGGTGTTAACTATGCACCCAGCCTGCCATTACAGGCCTGGGTTTGTGCACTGGGCCTTATGCTGTTTTGAATATGTGTCCAGCCAGCCATTGCAGGCTTGAGAATGTGCCCTGGCACCTACGGCATTTTGGATAGGTGCTCGGCCTGCCGTCGCGGACTGGTGAGTGCATACCTGCATCCCCAGTGTTCTAACACCAGGGTCAGGCCTGCCGTTGCAGGCCTGTGTCCATGCACTTGCACTCATAGTGCTAGTGGCAAGGTGCCTGGTCCACCGTTGCAGACTATGTGTGCGCAATTGCACCCATAAGAGGGTCAACCCATGTCCGGCTGGGCCTAAGGTGCTAGGGCCTGGGTGAGCCCATGTGCCCGGCTTGTCATCGCAAACCGGTGTGTGCGCACTGGCATCTATCATGATTAAACTCATGAGCAGCCTGCGATTGTATGTGCGTACGTATACCTATAGTGCCCATGATTGCGTGTGCAGCCGGCCAGCGCAGGCCTGTGCATGCGCACTGACACCCATATTAGTAAACCCGTGTCCAGTCTGCTGCTGCAGACTCGGGTGGGTGCACTTGCAACCCTGGTCCTGGGGACTATGTGTCTAATCTGCCATTGCAGATCTGTGTGTGCACTAGAGTACATGTGCCCAGGTAGTGAGGAATACCTGTGTGTGTTTCACCACCAATGAAGCTTGCTCTTTCCATAGGTTAACATGGGGAAGTGGTTGACATTACTTCCGGCTCCAATACTGGATTGCAGTGGAGCAACCTCATGATGTTTTCTGTCAATGGATTCACTATGCCAAACCCTTTCCAATGGTAAAGGGGGTTTTGGCATAACTCGCTTAGAAATGCCACTTTTAGAATAAGGACTTTGCTATGCTCTAAGAGTCTTGTATGCCGTGGTGCCTGGCTCGGTGGACACCAGGGTTCAGGGGAGCACATCTGTGCATTCCCCATTGACAGTCATAAACCATGGGCATACCACTAGAACGACAGACCTCTGCCATTTGAGGGCCAGATGGAATAGATTGGAGAGAGAGGCTTTGACACTTAGCCTCTAGGGGCCAGAACATGACCCAACTAAAGATTAAGATCCGCATTTCACCGTAGCAGACAGGCCTACAATTTAGGGAAGGCATCTGCGGTTCAAAGGGAAACCCCTTACACCACCCCTAACTTCAAAGACACACAATAATATACCTACTGGTGCCATCCTTCCGCAAAGGGTGAGATACGCTTGTGGGGACGCGGAACCGGAGAACCCCGGGCTGCGTGGTGCACATTTCCAGAGGACTCTGGTGTGCACATGGAGGATTACTGCCCTTGAATGGGACTGTGTGCCCTTTCTGAACAGTAAGTGGCCTGGGCCGAAGACCTGCTGAAGTGTGGTGCCCTGAAATGAGCCCTCAAGGGCACTTCTACAGGCTTCCAGTTCTTCCTGAGAGCTCAGGGACATCAAAGATCTTCCATGAAGAACCTACACCATCTGCCGGCGACATCTGGAGAGCAGTGCCCTCTCAAGTGCCCACAACGGCTACTGAATCCCAACGGGTAGTGCGGTGTGAACGTGGAACTACAACTTGTGCCTGGTGACCAGATTGTCTAATGCAGTGCCTCAGAAATCTTGCCCGCATCTATGGCATGTGGTTCCTGTACCACAAGGACCCTGAAACTCAAGCGTCTAGTTGGGGGTGAGCAAATTCACTGGTTGCGGGACCCCGCGTGGCCCGTTTCATTGATTGTGTCGCATCTCTCTCATGCGTCATGCCGACTGCATGCTTATTGCATGCAGTGTCCAATTCACAGGGTGCGACCCTCGGAGGTGGGGGTGTACCCGTAGCAGTGCCTGATTCTACCTCATGTGGCTCTGCTGAACTTGCGCCTGTGTATGTGACTTGACTGATCTGGTGCAACCTGTATCATTGTACAGTGGACGTTGTGCCTCATTTCCAGGGAGGTACGAAATTTGCAGCTCTTCGCTGTGTGTGACTGGAATTGCCTGGTGCAACCCATCTCAACGTGCACCAGTCATTGTGCCTCATTTCCAGGGAGGTACATAATTTGTAACTCTTCGTGTGTGAGACCTGAAGTGTCTAGTGCGACCTATACCCCAAACCAACGTATACCGTACATTGTGTCTGGATTGCCTGAGCATGACCCTGATCAATGTGTACCGGTCGGGGCACCTCCTCCCATCAAGAGGCTCCCCTGTCTTACTCTCCATTCATTGGTTGTTGCACCGTGACCTTCATCGCGGCGGACCAACTGGCCTCTCCACACCTGGCCTCTCCTGAAGACATCTTGGCGCCAGATAGTAGCGAGAGAGATTGACTGGGTTGAAGGAACGCTTCTCAGACAGTTCGGAAGTAGGTCAAGAGACTGTGTGACTTTATTGTGTTTTGAGACCTGGGGGTGGACTTCCTGAGTGGCTGCTGAACTCCCCTTGTTTATGTCTACCTCTTAATTAAAACTTGCTTCATATCCCCACCTGCTTCCCGAGGACCCAGACTAATTGTGACTTCGGCCGCGTGCGACCTAGTATCCTGGAGGAGGGGCTGGTTATCTTCCATCCATGGGTATAGGTCAATCTGGGTGAACTAGAGGGTGTAGGGAGCCTGGGGCCACGGAGTCTACAGGGTGTTATCCATTGACCTGCTGGGTACCAGTAGCACAGCATTAGGGTGCTGAGTGCGTATGTGTGCGAGAGTATTCCGTACAGACTGGGCTGATACCTGTCGCACCGTGTAGTGTTTCAGAGTGAGTGTGTGAGTATGAGTGATAGTCTGCGGCCCCCCTGTGATTCACGACACTGGCCGGCAGTGCCACATCATACGTTGATTTCATGCCAAAGGTACAATACATGTGGCATTGTGTTTACCCATGTGGCTCTGGCCCGTGGTGCTGCTAAAGAGTGTTCTAGTTGCATGTATGTACATATTTTTGATACCGTTGTGACCCGGAGTGTACCCTATAACTGTGTGGGATTGTAGTATCAGGATTGCTAGGGTGGGCTTGGGGTGGACAAGGTCTTGCACCCCATAAGGTTGCTCTCTCTCTGTGGGGGGGTGGCGGGTTGACAGGAGTTTGATTAGAAATTGTCCACAATGTGCACACTATTGATATAACAATACGAGTGGGCCTAGTACTGCTAGTGATATTTACAAATGTGTTTTATGCTCAAAAGTACCTGATGTTTATATTATAATGATTGAATAAGTGTGTTGAATACAAAAGTTATTTACATACATCCTGTGTGAAGTCCCTTTTGTGGAGCTCAGTGTATTTATCACAAGTGACTGCTGTGCCTTTGCTTTACACATTGCCTCTGAGATAAACCTGACTGCTCAGTGCTAAGCTACCCAAGGGTAAGCACAGGTTATACAGCAAGTGTAATCACCCGCCCTTGACTGAAGCGGTAGGCTCTGACTGGCTGGGGACATCCCTTCAGCCAATCAGAAGTGCCAGTTCCAACACCATCTGAGTATGGGCCACAAAGCTATCAGATCTGTGATGTATCCACACCAAATTCCTCGTGCAAAACATAAGTGGGGGTGGATTGTGGTAACAATATCAAGCGACTCAGGAAATTTCTCTCCACCACTTGTGAAGCTGACACATCTCTGTGCCCCCAAACATCACTGCCGCAACTAGTGGTGGAGATGCATTTTGCTTGGCAGATTTTATTAAGCAAAACACACAAGATGATGGACGGAATGCTGCACATTGGCAAACATTCACCCCCAGTCACAGATCTGGGTTTAATCCATCGTTATTTTGCTTCACCACACCACCCCAGTTCAGACATGGCCATATGCAAATCAGTCTTGACCCTGTGCCTCATGGGAACAGTCCAGACCGAACTGCCAAGCCATGTCTTCCCTGGACCGGAATCAAGCATCCTAGGACCAGTTTCAGGCTATCAGCCTTCATCAGCCAGGATAGCTTGACTCCAGTGGCGTAGTGAGTACGGGACCCACGTCTGGGCATACCCTTCCCACTTAGGGCGAAATGCAAAACACACAAGATGATGGACGGAATGCTGCACATTGGCAAACATTCACCCCCAGTCACAGATCTGGGATTAATCCATCGTTATTTTGCTTCACCACGCCACCCCAGTTCAGACATGGCCATATGCAAATCAGTCTTGACCCTGTGCCTCATGGGAACAGTCCAGACCGAACTGCCAAGCCATGTCTTCCCTGGACCGGAATCAAGCATCCTAGGACCGGTTTCAGGCTATCAGCCTTCATCAGCCAGGATAGCTTGACTCCAGTGGCGTAGTGAGTACGGGACCCACGTCTGGGCATACCCTTCCCACTTAGGGCGAAATGCAAAACACACAAGATGATGGACGGAATGCTGCACATTGGCAAACATTCACCCCCAGTCACAGATCTGGGTTTAATCCATCGTTATTTTGCTTCACCACGCCACCCCAGTTCAGACATGGCCATATGCAAATCAGTCTTGACCCTGTGCCTCATGGGAACAGTCCAGACCGAACTGCCAAGCCATGTCTTCCCTGGACCGGAATCAAGCAACCTAGGACCGGTTTCAGGCTATCAGCCTTCATCAGCCAGGATAGCTTGACTCCAGTGGCGTAGTGAGCACGGGACCCACGTCTGGGCATACCCTTCCCACTTAGGGCGAAATGCAAAACACACAAGATGATGGACGGAATGCTGCACATTGTGGGAAGGGTATGCCCAGACGTGGGTCCCGTGCTCACTACGCCACTGGAGTCAAGCTATCCTGGCTGATGAAGGCTGATAGCCTGAAACCGGTCCTAGGATGCTTGATTCCGGTCCAGGGAAGACATGGCTTGGCAGTTCGGTCTGGACTGTTCCCATGAGGCACAGCGTCAAGACTGATTTGCATATGGCTATGTCTGAACTGGGGTGGCGTGGTGAAGCAAAATAACGATGGATTAAACCCAGATCTGTGACTGGGGGTGAATGTTTGCCAATGTGCAGCATTCCGTCTATCATCTTGTGTGTTTTGTAGATTTTATTAAGCGCCAGGACAGACTTTTTCCACAACCGGGTGGCAAAATCAAAAAGAGCTGAGATTGTCCTGTCTCCAGATTTCCTTTGGGAGCAAGGAGCGGGGGCCATGAGCCTTTTCTGTCAAACAGAACTCCTAGACAGGTAAAAAACGTCATCCTGGCAATTTAAGAGATTCCTATGCAGCAGCCTCGCCCCTCCACCTTTTGCCCCTCACGAACAGTGTCTGTCAGGCTGAACAAAGGTCAACCTGACAGACAATGTTCATTTCAGGTCAGGCAGCCAGGAGCCAGACATGAGCTGAACTTTGCTGGGCTGAGGAAGTCACAACTCCTGGGGGCGTGACCTCCTCATCTCAGCAAAGGTCCCTGAGGCCCACACCCCAGTGATGAGGAGTAGCGTCACTGATTGCCTCACACCGGGGCGCTTCAGTTTTAAGCAGTCTCACTGACCCCATCCCACTCTGTGATGACTCTGGGACTGCTGCCTTCCCTCATTGGCTGAGGGAAGGCAGCAGTCCCAAGCCTCCTGGATTCTCCGAGGCAGAGCTGGCTGCAGGTAAGAGTTTTTTTCTTTTAAATTATTGTTTGGTGCATGTGTGCGTGTATGTATGAATGTTTGGTAAAGAGTGTTGTGAATAGATGTGTTTGTGTGTGGGCGCATGTGAATGCATGGCTGTGAGTGTTATGTGTACCGCCCGCCACTGCTATGCAGTATTTTCAAATTTTAGTAGGCTTTGAGCTTGCTACTAGGGTATGAGATTTTTTTAAAATTAATGCTTGGGTCCAAACTGTTCAAAGAAGTCACAAATGAGTCAAGCAAATGTTGCAGTCCAAATTGCGGTTCTTGCTATGAGAACCGCATCACTGGCTCACAAAAAGGCGGGAATGAGTTCAGAACCCACTCGAGGAATGGCTAAACTTGCTGCGCATAATGTAGGTCCCATTTGTTTGATGTATATAAATAGCAATGGGGCAAGAATGTACCCATGCCTCACTCCTCACTTGACCTTAAAATCAGTGGTATAGCTACCATTAGGACAATTTCTTACTGCTGCTGTGAGATCCTTATGTAAATCATGCCCCTCATCTCTGGAATAATTTGCCTTCGCAATTACGCTTCTGTGAAAATCATTCCTTTTTCAGGAAGGCGCTTAAGACCCACCTATTTTAGGTTCACTTTCAGCCTGTCTGCATTGTCCTGGCCCCGTGCCGAGATATCCCTTCGGCGGTGATTCGAGCGCATAATAAATTAAAATAACATAACATAACATGCAGGAAAATTACGTCTTTGTCAGCCCATAATTAGAGCAAAATATCCCATAACCTGCTCTGTCAAATGCAGACGTTAAATCCATAAATGCCATGTGGAGGGAGCCACCCTTGGGCCACTATGTACTTTCTCGTAGGTATTTATAGATTCAGACATTGATCAACGGTACTACGCCCTGGCCTAAAACCAAACTGTAGGTCAGATAATATATTATTCTCTGCCGCCCAGGCCGTGAGCCGAGTGAGGACGACTCGGCCCGTAACCTTAACCACAGAGTCGATAAGGGATACGGGCATACAGCGTCATGAGTCATGCGTCATCCTTCTGTCCCTTCTTCAACACTGTAATAATTATAGACTTGGTCCATGATGAGGGAATACCAACTTCGTGTGCGGCAACCAAAGAGTGAGTTAATACCGGAGTCAAGGTCTGAGGATCTCATTTATATAAGTCAGCAGGTACTCCATTAGGACCAGGGTCTCTATTTGAAGACGTAATCAATTGGTTAATGCACTTCCTCCAGCTGAAACTCAATCTTTGACCTGTCCGGGGCTTTCCACTTGTTGCTACATGTGGGCCCTTTATCATGGGACCCATAAATCTCTTCAAAATATTTCACCAGCTATCCAGGGATATGTGAGATTCAACTCAACTTCTGTTGTTAGAGGCAAAGCTAGGGCGATTCACTACTCCCCAGGAAAGGGAGCTATTTCTAAGTACACTAGCCTCTGTTAGCTGATCCCAGGCATCTTTTTAGGTCGAGCCTTGTGAGGCATGCTGTATTAGAGTATGCACAGGAAGCCCCGCTCACTCTCCGCCCATATTTGTCATTGGCTTGTGTCATTGTCCTTCGTAAAGGCTGGCTTCTGATTTGTAAATAGGCTTGTTAGTCCCTCCTTGGTACCGCCTTGTCTGCATTTGTTACCGCCCATAACGACTGGACCTTTTACTTGGCTTGTTACACGGTCTGCATTATTATAAGTGGGTGATCACTATTTTGTTTATTGACACTGATGGGGACAATGGCGGGCGCTTTTCTTATAGAGCGCTATGCCGCTCTAACTTGCATGCTGAGCGCGGCGCCTGCTTTAGGGACACCACGCTCAGTTTTAATGGTTTTTTTTAAGTTTGATGTTGAGCACGGCGCCCACTTCAGGGACACCGCGCTCTGTTAATTTTTTAAACTTTAATACTGAGCAAGGCGCCCGCTTCAGGGACACTGCGCTTGGTCTCATTTTTTTTTTGTAACATTAATAATGAGCGCAGCGCCCGCTTCAGGGACACCGCGCTGTTTTCTTTTTTTTACTTTAATAGTGAGAGCGGCGCCCGCTGCACGGACACCGTGCTCTGCAATGCAATAGGTATTGCTTTTGCAAAACGTTGAACTATTGGTATTGTAAATGACAATGCCTTTTAATATTATCAAAGGCATTGCCATTTACAATGCCAATAGCTCAAAAACTCGCAATTGCGAGACCTATTGCATTGTAAATGCTTGTTTTAACTCGTTTTTACGCTCCATAATTGCCAGTTTATACCTCTTACGACATTGTATTATCTCTGTGTTGTATCTTGAGGGTATTCTTTATGGCCTTGATCAAATTGCCTCGAGCCTTTGAGCAATTATTATCAAACCATCTACTTTGAGTCTTGCGCATATTGGGGCTCGAACGAGTTAGCCATTGTGCAGCCAAATTGCAAGCCCTATTAAATGCAGCAAGTAGCTCTTCTGTTTGTAAAGTGACCAACAAATGTCCAGATTCCTTCCGCATGTTCATAACAAATTGGAAAGAAAGGTCTCAGGTAAAAGCATTTTCCAGCTAAGCCTACTTTCTTGGTCTGTAGACTTCACTGGCAAGCATTGGCATAGGTAGCCCCTTGGCCGCCCGTGGCAGTCCCTGTGTTTGCCGCCCCGCTGCGGCCGCATCAAAGAGCAGGAGTGTGGGGGGGGGGGTGCCGCCCCGAGACAGCAGGTAAGAGCGGGGGAGGCTGCCGCCAAAACTCGTGCCGCCCGGGGCAGACCGCCCCCCGCACCGTCTTTGCTACGCCACTGCTGGCAAGTTCACGTGTACAGCCTTTTGGGAGGTACTTGAACTTTGTTCCAGAGATAGGGACAGATTCAGTGGATTATGGTCACTCTAATGAATCTTTATGATCTTAAAATCCCTTACTGAATTTAATAGATAAGTTGAGATAAAAAAATAATTAGTCTATGGTGCTAGTAAATTCTCTGCCTGTAAAGTTGGAATTGTACTAACCGGCTCTGTCAAGCTGTCACCTACAGTGGTGAAGGCTAAATTGAAATCGGATAGTATGAAGTTAAGTGTCTCCCCTTGAATGGTGGTGCTCCATGTGGTGTAGGATGTTAGTAGCTATGTGCTCCTCTCTTTCCCTGATATGACAGGGCTGATACATGGGTGTATGTTAAAGTTTCCTAAGAGTATTATAGGCAAGGACAAGATTGGTTGTCCACGTGGCGATCCAAGAACGCCTTCAATGCATGCAGGCGCTCAGCGTTTCTTTTGGAGGAGTTAGAATTGTAATAAATTGAGTATTAAACAATGAGGCGCCTTGCGAAAAACTAGTTTAACCGCTAGCAGGTAAGGTGAGCCTGTGTCTACCTGAGCTGGTGTGCAATTTAAGTCTAATGAAACAAGGTTGAGGAGGCTCTTCTAATTAAATCTCTTTTTGTCTTGCAGGAGTCCATGTTTTCTCTGGCCTTGAAATGCCTTATCAGCCTATCCACTGTCATCCTTCTGGGCCTCATTGTCGCCTACCATGCCCGGGAGGTGCAGGTAAGTTCAGTTTGGAAATCCAATTATAGCTCGTTTTCATTACCCAACCAGAAGACAGGGAGCCCATGTTCTTTGGTTGCACCAACGCCCACTTTTAAGGTACTGTGTGGGGGTATTCGTATTTTGTATTATATTTGAATAGAGCAAACCTAGCTGGGGAGGTGCAGAACATAGGGGAGAGAGGCTCAATGGAGCATGTTATGTTATGTTGATTTGTATAGCGCACTAATCACCCGAGAGGGTATCCAGGTGCTTGGACAAGGTGTGTAGGTGTGTGATCCCAAGGTGCTTATATGAAGAGCCAGGTCTTCAGCTTCTTGCGGCTCTCAATAAGTGAGGAGGAGGCTATGATGTGTTGGGGAAGGTCATTCCATGTCTTGGGTATGATGTAGGAGAACGAGCGACCTCCAGTTTTGCTTTTGGGGATGCGGGCGTGCGTGCGAGTGAGAGTGAGGCAGCGCGTAGGTGTCTGGTGGATTGGTGAAAGTGGATACGGCTGTTCAGGTATTCTGGTCCTGTGTTATGTTAGGCTTTGGAACATTTCCATTGTGATAGGGGGACGGTGGATGCCAAGTGGATAAGTTGGTAATGTCCTGTGAAAAGATGTGTGTTCAGATTCTTTCTGAATCTCAGGAGGGTAGGAGCAGTTTTAATTAAAATGGGAATGTTTTTCCAGATCCTGTGCCCTAATCTGATATGGCATGTTTTATTATCTTTTTACCTGCTCATCTTCACTGCCAATTTGGCGATGTGTTGTCTTCTTGTATGGCATAGCTATTAATGGTGCAGCAGTGCTGTGGCACCAGGGTCAGGGTTTGAGGTGCCCGCTGCACCCCTACAGTACTTGCATTTCTTGTTTTCACAAGTTCCCATGGCACCCTTGTCCTGTAATTAGGCGTTGTTGGCCCAAAATAGTTTCTCTGCAGGTACGCTGGGTTTTTGTTTCAGATGGTCTTGTAGGTGATGCAGCTGTGTTGAAACAATTTGGCGTGCACACCATGGTGGTATTGCAGACAGGCATTTGGGAACTTTTGACTTGTATTTCAACATCTTCCTTGTGATGAGCCCATTAAACAACAGAAGCCTGTGAACATGTCCACTGGTGTTCATGGCTGCAGCACTCTGATTGGTAGAAGATGATGGAGCCTTTGACCTCTGGGTTCAGTAGCTGACTTCACTCTCCAGTAGTTTATTAGTGGACCATTAAAGTTCTCATTTACTTGTCTGGCGAGCAGTTTTTGTTGAACAATAAAACAAAATGCTGTTAGCACTGGCATCATCCAGGGAGTTTGTTGGATGCATCAGGAGAGATTCAAGGAAAAAAGGTAGAAGGTTGCCTTCTTCCAGTGCCACCTTAAAGTTGGCATGAGAACTCTGTGAGTTAAATGTTCCTCGCTGGCATCTACAATGGCCCGCAGGTTCCTAGTTCTAACCCCGGCAAGGCCAAGCGAACCTTTGTTCCTTGCGAGGTCTGTGGACCATAGAAAAACTTAATGAATTAATTACAGAGCATAGAAACGGCAAAACAGTGGTTTGAGGGGATATGTAGATAGTGAGTTATTTCTAAGGAAGTAGTGTTGGGGAGGGTGCAAGCTAGTACCATCCTTGCCAGGGATGGCCTGTGAGCACCTCCATCATTCTCCTTGCCCTAAGGTGCATAATAAATTCACAGGCACTGCCTAGAAGCAGACCTCTCAGGTTTCCCAGGTTCATGCGTGAGTAGTTCATCCACTCCAGGTTTTACTTGGCGCTCATGGAGTTGTAGGTCTTATTTTATATTGGAATATACAGGATCACACAGGGCCGGTCCTAGGACTTTTGAGGTCCTGTGGTGAACAAGGCCCCTCTAAATTACATACGACCTGACATTATAGGAAGTGACATCACTTGACCTTTTGACCACATTGATAACACTGACTTTACAAGAAGTAACTTCCCTGGACATCAGTGAGATGGATAAAACAGAAATACAGAGCCTAAATAAAACAAATACCTGTATGCTCTAGCTCTATTGACATGCACATTCATCGATTTCATCTCACTAGATAGAAAAGCTAAACCCAGGCCTTTTTTTTGCCAGACAGGCCAATAGTGTCAAGACAAAGTCGTAACATGCAAGGCCAGTTCTTAAAAGGGAGCTTGAGCTCGGGAAGGTTAATAATAGTTTCGTAATTTGGCTATTCTATGGCGATAAATTGCTCATTTGCGCCATTTCTAACTGCTGTAAACAATGGGTCTTATTACCCAATTGAAGGTACTCAGTTTATCGACCTATGAATGATGGAAAGCTGAGCCTGCCTTGCAGGAATCGAACTCATACCTTTCAGAACATGGCACTTTGTTTGGTACGGAAACAATTAGGTCGACAACTACAGGCGGTCGGTCCAACTGTAAGGGACTTATCATAGTCCTCCTATAAAGCCATATAAAACTATGAGTATGGCCTCATACCGGTTGGTTCGCCATTCCATTTTTGAGATACGGACTTATAATAGTCCTTCAGAAGCCACGTTCGATTTGAATTTCCGCCATCTCCGTCTTTTAAAGATGTGAACCCCAGTCTTAAAGACTTTATTGACTGTGCAGTTCGCGATTGGGATCAGAACGAAAAAGTGGCCCTTGATATAATTTTATTATATATGAATATACTACGAACTAAACATTCTAAATCCGTTACACGGAATCATTGGTGAGTTGCTATCTCTTCACAAAAAGACACTCTTTTTCAGAGCCTTGAGGAAGTCACGGATGTGACGAAACACGTGTTGGCTGTTTTCGTGTTCTGTAACAAGGACTGGACCACTATCTTACAATCATAGAGACTTTAATGTAACCATATCTCTGAGTGTCAAGTGTTTCAGTCCTGACAAATTTTGTAAAGGACGTTTCTAGTCCTTTTTTTTGATACATATGATTTAAATTATTGAATGTTTTGATAAGTAAAATCTCTTGTGTTTCCTGTGTTAAAGACAACCTTAGCCTCATTAGTCTTGACTAAATAGTGTCACCTAATTTATTCCTAAATATTATGAGTGCCGGGGTATACCCTGTTTCTGTAAATTAGCCTCACAGGTCACTTTTGGTTACCTGGGTCTAGTGGGGTTTTTCCTACCCTGAATGGCACCATTTTGACCTTTTTCGAATCATTTAACTCTAATTTGTACTTGGCAGCCTATTTATACTTGTTCTATCATTGATGTGCGATCCCTGTATCCACCACTACCGTCCTTTGTTCTGTATGGCACTTTGTTAGCAGGGAGCTATCCGTTTACTGGGCCATCCTGCTGCCAGTGGGCATGTGCCAGGCACAGCCTAACATTTGACTTGCTCAACGCCTCCACCCCAGTCTAAATGGGCATTTTTCGAGACATGTACTTAAAAAGAAACACTGCCTCTCCACCCAAATCTTCTTTCTTAATCCTACCTTTTCATTCTCTTATAATCTAATATTTCTTCTTTCTCCGCTACCCCTCACCACCGCCTAATGTTTTGTCCTTTTGCCACACCAGTCTCCCACAGATCTTCGTTTTACCCTCCTTTCTTGGGTTTTCCCCTCTTCCTATTTCAGCCACTCCTTTCCTCTGTCTCTTCTTTCTTCTTCTCTCCTTACCTCTCTAATTTTTTGTCTTACAGCCTCTCCCCTCTCTTTCATGTCTTTCTCCTTCCTGTCATCTGAACAAGATGAACCAGGAGCTATTGGTTAGGTCCAGCACACATGCTCCCTTCTGTAGTAATTAAAGGCACGGGTGTGCAGTTTCTGGGACAGGGAAAGGTTGTCAGGTCAGTGGAATAGCCTCCAATTGGATTAAGTGCCCTCACACGCCCCGAGAGGTGTCATGCTTTATCATCTGGGCGTGTTACACGTCGTGAAGTGATGCGAGCAAGTGCTTTGAGAGAGTGAAAAGAGGGTGCTGGAGAGGTAAGAGATGAGGTGTCAGATATGCAGATGGATAAGATGTGGAGAGAAAAGGGCATACATGTCTTTCATAGAGTGAACATAACGGGCATGATTGAGACCCTTGACGGCCACAATCCCTTCCACAGGCATCAGGAAAGTTTAATTCACAGTCTCATAAATTCAGGCTTGAAACATTTTCAATATTAACTATTTACAATAAAATAATTTCGTTTATTCTTGATCTTTAACAGCAAGCAACCATTGGCAAACTAATATTCCTGGCTGGTTTTAGGTATTTGTCAGTTGTTGTGTTATATATGTGGACGTAATAACAGAAAGCTCAGACAGGAACCAAAATATCAGTCGTGGCGCACTAAGGGAATCACAAAAATGTAGTTTGTTTCATGAACGTCAATTCAACAAAATGCCAGGGGTAGCGGAGGTGACATTGCATGCCATTTAACCTTTACTTTCACTCATGCATGCATGCTTTCACATATACACACATTTACTCTTACACACACTCGTTCTCACATAAGCACACTCTCACCCGCAAGCGTGCACACAACATACATTTAAAACCATTTTTTGCTTACCTCAGCTGTAAGGGATGGTCATATTCCAGCAAATTGTAATTCATTCTTTATTACACTAATTGTGAATGCTGAAAGATTCTACACTAATAGTGTAATGAAGAATTGACAAAAAACAAGGAAAGTGGAGCTGCCCTTGTGTGCCTGGCACTCATTTTGCCACCTCTGAGGCCAGGGGTTGCAGAGGCAGTGCAAGGGGCCTCTGAGGCCAGGGGTCGCAAGGGGCGAGCCAGGGGTCGCAGCTGTGACCCCTGCGGACCCCTAAATGACGTCCATGGTTTGCTTAGGTCACGCCCTTAGTTACACCAGTCACGCCCCTTTTAGAGACCTTCCTCCCACTTTTCCATCCCACTTAAAGCCTTTGCAGGCTGCCCGGGGTCCACGAAGGAGACCCGCTAAGAGGGCGGCCGCCTTAGTGCCACAAGATGGCACAGGAGGCAGCCTCCCAGTGTTTGGGACCCTCAGGGGTCCGGTGTGCCGTGTCACTTCCGGGGAGGGGGTGAGGTACATATACCTCTCCCCGCCCTCTGGGCGCCCTCTTTGCCCTCTACCCTGACGCCGTTTGCGTGCCTTCGGGTCGCCTCTCCCAGAGGCCTGGTCTGGTGTCGGGGGCGTGCTGGTGACATCCCCGGTTGCGGGATCGGCTTTGGTTAGCGGTGAGTCGATTCTCTACCTTCCCGGGGGTGCGGTCCCATGGGCACCGCATTCTCGAGTGGAGGGGCTCGCTGGCTTTCGGGGATGTGGAGCTGTGGCAAAGAGGTTGGGGGTACGGCCTTTTCGCTCCGGACATCACGCGGTCTGTAGGCCGGGGTGCGCAAAGCCCATGCCCTGCACCCCGTGATGTCTCCATGTCTACGGTCCTGGAGTGATCGGATCAGGTTTGGTAGCTCGGTTATAGGGCGCTTTGTCCCTTGGCGAGGCCTCGCATTGGGGGGATGGGGCGTGCCGAGCATTTAAGGACCCGCGTCGGTGTTACCATGATGGCGCATGGCCAAAGCGTTTCCAGGTCGTTCCCTTCCCGACCGGAGCAGCATGGGCCGAGGGCCCGGGTGTGGGCGGTCTGGGAGCGGGAGTGAGTCTGAACGGTGGGGTAGCGGGCAAAGAGTGGCGCATGTTGGGCGAGGCCGGGAGGGGCCTCGGGCAGGGCAGTCTAGCCCCCGTAGTTGGGGGACAGTAGGCAGAGGGGGCTAGGGTCCCTGGGATCCCCTTGTATCTGGCTGCTCACGCGAGTTGGCACGTCGCATCCGGGGCGGAATTGCGTTCATCGTTTTGGTTCGAGTTGATTTTCATGCGTGCTGGTCGCGGTTCCGCACCTTTTAGATCGGATGATTTGACCCCAATCGGGTATCCGGTGGAAGCGATTGAGCGGGATAGGAAGGTGACTCGCAGCCCCGTAGGATGCACAGGCTCATTGGTATTGAACACTATGCGGTCATGGGTTGGGCCCGTGCAGACACCGGCACTTAGGCTGAGGGCTGCATCGAAAAGGGACATGGCTAGTGGGGCCAGTGTCCCTTCGTCGGCACTACGGAAGACGTGTAAGATTGGACTTCCAATGCTGGTGTGGCCGGTCTGCGTGTGTTGATGCGAGAACTTTGGCGCAGTCTATTGTACCGCGGTTGGCGTGCCGACGGCCTCCCTCATGCTGTTGCTTTGGCTGTTGGGCTGGACTGCGACAGAGGAAGTATCAGTAATGTCCTTTAAGCTGTACAGCTGTCCTGCGGAGGAGCCTCAGTCCTGCTGGGAAGCGTGAGTCTGCTCTGCTGGTGACAGGAGTTCACTATGTACTTTCCGGTTAGCCCTGGCCACAGGCCCGCCTTTCTCTCCCTTCCTCACTGGTGAATTTCTGGCCCAGATTTCATCACTGATGCCTATTTCTGAGCTATATTGATGAGGTGGCATGCGGGATTGTTGGTTGCAGTCTTTTGAACCTCGGTTTGGCTTGCCTACTACTTCCCTCTGTGGGTTTGGCTGAGTTTTAGCAAGTTTTACTGTACAGCAGTCCTGCTGAGGAGCGCCAGTCCTGCCGGGAAGCGTGAGTCTGCTCTGCTGGTGATATGAGGAGTTCATACACAGCCTTAGGTTCACAGCAGCCGTGCCGTCGTATGGTTAGCGCCCTGCTTGCAAACTGTGCCCCATTAGAATAGCACGGCGAACTACCTCTCTGTGGCTGAGGGGATGTCCCTTGAGTAGATTTTGGTTTTAAAGGTTAATTACAAATGCGAATACTTTTCAGTGCATGGCATGAGATGGCAATGGTTCTCCGGGCAAATTTTATTCCAATATGAGAGGTATTCCTGGGACCTCTGTAGGCCCGATGGTTAGACACTGGCCTCCTGCGACAAGGGGTTTGAATTGTTTCAGGAAACCTACATCACAGGGTGTCCGCATAGCCTTGCGCGACAAGTGCAATTTACGATAGAGTCTGACCTGGCTGGTCAGTCCTGCGGTTGGGCTATTGTTGATACAGAAGGGAGGAATTATTTAATTTCATAGATGGAATTGACGATTATTGTTTCCATTCTGCTCCTTGCCATGATTCCTTTTGAGACTTTTATTCCATGGTATCAGTCTGGGGGCAGTCGCGGGCCAGGGGGCAGTTATTCGATTGTGTTGCTTCCAGAAGTGTTTATATTAACACACACTCTTATATGCGTGACATTGTCACAGCGGCACTCTCCAATGCAGTATAGTCAGGCGAGACAGCTTTGCCGGGCAGAGTCTGACACCAAGGACCGGTATATGTCTAAACTAGACTGCTTTAAACGCTCACAAGGGCCACATGTAGGCAGTTGTGTTGCCTGGGGAGAGGTGCAGGGAGGGAAGGGCCCTGCAGCGTCAGTCATGGGTACTTACGAGGGGGTGTTGGGTGCCTCCTTCCGGCACATGTTAGGTTGTGCAGCTGGGCAGGGCAACATTCTGTTGAGTAGATAGGGAGGCAGCGGTTGCCCAGAAGAGCTTAGGGGTGAAAAGGAGCGCACGGGGTGTTATGAGCTCCAGCTTTTTAATTGCCTCACAGTATTTTCTTCGCAAAGCACAACCAGTCAGGTTGTTATCGCATTTCACACTAGGGTGCACTTTCTTCCTGGTTATGACCAGCATGATGTAACTTATATGCTGGGCCTACCTTGTCTCAGCAGGTGTAAAGGCTAGGATGGACAGGTTCCTCAGCAGGGTGCAGCTAGTGAGCCGGAAGCCCGGGGCAGACAGGCCGGCAGATGTCTTGGAAAGTTCCATGGAGGGTTCTGTCATTGAAGGCCAGGGATAGGGGAACATCCATTTGCTTGGGGGCCAAAAACTCTCAGCGAACAATGTTGGATCCAAATCACTACAGCTTCAGCTGGTTTGGGGCCATTATCCCAGCAACCAAATTTCAGAGGAATGGCATATGCAGCGGATGCTGTTGGGCTCACATGAGTTAGGTGGCGGAGTGGTGTCGCCACGTCAACAGCATGAATAGGTTCCAGTTCATGACCAGGAGGAAGCAGATGTTGGGGTCAGCTGGGTACACCTACAAGGGGTTGTTGTCGTATATCTCTTGGGGGTTGTCTCTGGAGTGATGGTCCTCCTGACATATATGGCTGCTTGGCATCCATAGTCCTTTGCATTTGCCTATCGGGGTTCCCCAAGTACATCACTGCAGAGACAATTTTATTGTCCTGGTTCATTGCGTGGCTTATTAGGGTTTCCATGACAAGACATCTATTGGTTAAGGCCACCTGCCCCGAATGGCATCAGAAGCTGGTGGAGGCATGTATCTTAGTGTGGACAGTCACCAACGTGTATATGTCTTTTAGTCCACGGTAGAAGGACATGCACGCTCACGGTATACTAGCAGGAGCGAGAGGGGTGAAGTGCCACAAGGTGACACGACTAATAATGTTGAACCTGCAGATGTCACAGTTGATTAGGTGCATGCTAATTAGGCCAATTATCAAGGTGGTTTCTGGTGTCTCATCCTAGCTTCTACCACTAATTGTATTATGCAGGCCAGGAGGTATGTCAGAATTACCTGATAGATCTGTAGTAGGCGGTGCGGTATTTGGTACCAACAATTAAAAGGAAACACCACAGGGGGCTACTAGGTAGTCTGCACTTTCATACGGCACCAAATTTATTAACTTGTCATGTAAAGGGTCCCCCAGCAACCCACATGGGGGAAAGGTCTTATCTAGGAGGCAGGCGCAGCAGGGGCAATGCGGCACTTGGCGTTTTACGTGGCCAGCAGCAGTACGTCCAGTTGGTGCGGGTGTAGTGACTCAGGCAGGCCGCCAAATAGGGGTGGTGCTTGCCATTCGGGCAGAGGACAGGAGGGCAAAGTGCTTTCCGGGGCCCCCCATGGCTGCCATAGTATCAATGCACAAGGGGATGGAGGGTGACTACAATGGGCATCTATGGTTACAGCCCAGTAAAGGTCTGTTGTCTAATGTTAAGTTTTAAGAAGGCACGGCATAGTACAAGACCTGCAATATCCACACATCCCCCAGTTACCTTCAATACACCTGCCGCCCATTGCTCACTCTTTTATTACCCCCTTAGGTGCTACACTACCGGATGAGCATCACCCTTCCAGAGGGTTGGGGTCCCCTTTGAGGGGGGGCTCGACTTGGTGCGGGGATAAGGGTGAAACCTGGGTTACGTACCGAAATATTAGCGGGCAGGTGAGCTTTTCCTAGGCCACTTGGAGAGTGCACTTATTTACTGTGTTTTACTGATCTTGCATGAGATCGGCATGCGAATTTGGGGAGTTTAACCGGGCTACGAGGGTGGCATCTTGGGCGAGGGCAGATGCCCAGGCAACCCAGTTTGGAGTATGGGCAGCAGTGGCACCAAGTGCGGGGACAGCGCTAGGAGGAAGACAGAGGTGCTAGCATACAAGGACGAAAGGCTGCCGGGGCACGCTTCTTTGGTTGGTATTAGTAGGGCATCCGGATTTTTATGCTAGCAGGAGGGGATTTAGCAAGCCCCGCACTCAAGGAGACAGGTTTTGCACACATGACCATTAAACATAGGGCATAGGGTAAGTACGCAGGGGCAACCTTTGCTACGGCCATCCCATCAGATAGGGTGCCGCCCCTCAGATTTCTCCCTCCTGAGGACGACAAAATGAGTCCCTTCGAGTTGGGTAGCAATGTTAACCGGGTAATCATGGACAGGATGTCCCCCGGGCTGAAGGTGCGCAAACACGCCCTGGGTAGGTTTGGAATAGGTGTGGAAAGGTCGTGCCAACTCAGCAAAGTAGTGGCTCATTCGCCCAGTGGCTAGGTGACAGGTGCTCCAGTTAAGCATCCCCTGCCCGGTTAGCCAGTTGAGCTAGGCAGGGGGGTAAGTTGCCATCCGCTAGGGGCTGCTGCCTCAGAGTTGGGGAAACAACGTATTAAAGCACTAAAAGGCTACGATGGTTTAAGTAAAGTTGGCAGGTCCTCCCAACCAGGAGGGAAATGACCCAAGTTTCTATTCGGGGGAGTGTTAGCAATTCCGGGGATAATGAAGCAAACTAGGTAGCCTGGTGGGGGTGTAAGTTGTCACTGCATATAGGGCACAGTGCATTCACACTGGCAGAAGTTTTGTAAGTGCATGTCTTGCGTTAGGAGGGGACATCAGCCCGGAATACCAGCTCTTATATTCGCAGGCAGAAGGTGTGGGGCTAGCGTGCGATCGCCATGTTAGGAGGTGGCCAGTTAACGGGGATGCCCCAAAACATAAGCAGTGGGTATCAAAGGACGCTTCACTTATGGTTATCCGTCTGCCTGCCCCATAGCTGGCTCAGCCAGATGGGTAGGAGTGGGTGCCCTTAGAGGGGGCAAGGTCCTCAAGGTGTGGGGTACACTGGTTGGAGGACTCTGGATGATAAAGTGTATTAGAGCTCCTACATCTCCTCTCCTGCATTCCAGCATCATCCCAATCTGGGGGCTGGGTAATCCACACCAGGGTGGGTACACCGGGACGGCTACACAACATCCGTAAAAGTCCGCAGTCAGACTGGGGGGATTCGTTTCAAACTATCCTCACGTTCTCACCATCCACTTGTCGGCTTCCTGGTTTACATTAGCAGAAGTTCGGCACGGGCCACTCACGCCAGGGTGGGGACTGCAGCATGGTGACTCAGCATCTTTAGATCGCTTGCAGATGGTGATGGACCTGCAGGCAAGAGGAAAAGAAAGGGCAGGCAAGTTCTGCATATGATTTACTACAGGGCTCCACTAGCCAAGAGCACTGGCCCCGTGTACACACTGGATTCTCGTGGGGAGAGGGATCTGTTGCAAGAGATGAAGTACTCTATGTGTAAGTTAGGCAACAATCGGGGGCTTGGGAGTTACGCTTTTGCTTGTCTAGTCCACAGGGTGCTATGTAGAAGATGGGGTTTCACCTGCTAATAGGGGGCTTGGACTTGTTTGCTGGACCGGGAGAGGCCCGGGTATCAGCGGGATGTAGGTAAAGATGCCTACCCTTGTCCAGAGGATCAGTGGTCTGGGTATATGGCCTTTCGTGCATCTTGTGGGTGGCACAAGGGGCGGAATGCAGGAAACGGAGGCATGGGTTGTTTCCACCACTGAGTCAATTTTGTTGGGGGCCTATGCTTGCGATGGAACAGCTTGCGGAAGATAACTGCGGCACAGACTGGGGGTGTCTCCCTCCTAACAGTGGGCCACACACGTAGGAGGCACTGAGTTGACTTTTTTGGGTAGGAAGGCACTACTGGAAGAAATGAAGTCCTCCATGCTTGCCTAGTCCTAGGGGAGTACTTTTAAGAAGATGGGGTTTCACCTGCTAACAGTGGCCTTGTACTTGTTTGCTGGACCGGTGAGAAGCACAGGTATCAGCGGGATGGAGGTAAAGATGCCTACCCTTGTCCAGAGTGGGTATGGACGTGTTTGCTGGACCTGGGAGAGGCCCTCGAACCAGCAGAAGGCAGGTAAAGATGCTTAAGTACAAACCAGAGTGTATAGGAGGGTGTGCAATACTCAATATAGAGTGCGTAAGATAAGCAACTAATTGGGGGGCATGTGAGTTATTAGGGGTGAGGCATAACCCCTCGCTTAATGGGGCAAGGAACCCAGTCAGGGGAGGACAGGAATCCTCATGCAGGAGAGTTAAGGGCCTCACAGCCACAGACATTATCTGGATTGGATACCCAGGCATGCGCTGAACCTGCTTCAGTAGAAACTGGGGGGATTACTCCTCCTAATGTGATGGTCATACACCTCAGAGGGAATGACCTGGCAGCGCTGGGGAGAAGGGTACTGCTTCCAAAAATGACGGTCACCATTTGTAAATTGAGCAACCAGCTGGGGACCTGTGAAATATGGTGGTCTGAGATAACGCCCCGGCGGGTATGGCAGGGCGCACAATCTAAGGAAGCCATGGAGGTCTCTCGCAGGAAGGTTAACAGTGCCATGAGGAAATTCACTGAGCAAAGGGGTTTTGGCTTCATCCATCATGGGTTACTGCACTCTAAGGCCACAGGGTGTTTGGATGAAGATGGGGTCCACCTGTCCAGAGTGGGTATGGATCTGTTCCTACTTGATCTGGGGGAGGCATTGGAGACAGCAGGGTGTAAGTAATGGAGACTATCTTGGTGGGGAGCTCTGGGGTGACGGTGGCCACACCCAGAGCTGTGGCGGAGTTACAGGGCGATCCAGAGGCTGTAGGTACATACGGGTACCAGCTACAGAAGCACAACAAGGGTGCAAAGGCCAAATATCCACAGGGAGGTCCTCGCGTTGGACCCTGGAGGAGCGACGGCGCCCGTTAGTCCTACGGGCGGTTGTGGACCTGAGCAACCGGGGGTTGCCTGGCAGGCTCCGCCCCTTATGGGGCGTGAGCAGGGGTGTGGGCTGTTGGTCCACTGGTGGGAGAGGTCTTCCCTCCCCCAAAATATGGCAAACACCGTTGGGTAAGGCCACGGTGTAATTTGGCTCATCAGGTGGCAGGCGGCGAGGGGCTGCCTGCCTTGGGATCGCCCGTAAGATAACCCACCATGTTGGCATATTTGTAATGCTAATAAACCTGCAGCAGTTTTCTCCACAAAGAAGGTGTCTTGTCTGGTTATTTCTCTAGGAGATTGCTGTATGGGGGGATGGTGAGTGTTGCCAATATTGGCACTATGCAGGCTGCCCGGGGTCCACGAAGGAGACCCGCTAAGAGGGCGGCCGCCTTAGTGCCACAAGATGGCACAGGAGGCAGCCTCCCAGTGTTTGGGACCCTCAGGGGTCCGGTGTGCCGTGTCACTTCCGGGGAGGGGGGTGAGGTACATATACCTCTCCCCGCCCTCTGGGCGCCCTCTTTGCCCTCTACCCTGACGCCGTTTCCCTCCCTACCGCATACCCGGCGGTCAGGCAGTGTGTGTGGGGGGGGGTTTTGTCTAATGTATTCTTTTGTGTTGCAGGCGGAGTTACAGGGCGATCCAGAGGCTGTAGGTACATACGGGTACCAGCTACAGAAGCACAACAAGGGTGCAAAGGCCAAATATCCACAGGGAGGTCCTCGCGTTGGACCCTGGAGGAGCGACGGCGCCCGTTAGTCCTACGGGCGGTTATGGACCTGAGCAACCGGGGTTGCCTGGCAGGCTCCGCCCCTTATGGGGCGTGAGCAGGGTGTGGGCTGTTGGTCCACTGGTGGGAGAGGTCTTCCCTCCCCCAAAATATGGCAAACACCGTTGGGTAAGGCCACGGTGTAATTTGGCTCATCAGGTGGCAGGCGGCGAGGGGCTGCCTGCCTTGGGATCGCCCGTAAGATAACCCACCATGTTGGCATATTTGTAATGCTAATAAACCTGCAGCAGTTTTCTCCACAAAGAAGGTGTCTTGTCTGGTTATTTCTCTAGGAGATTGCTGTATGGGGGGATGGTGAGTGTTGCCGATATTGGCACTATGGCATGCCTCCCTGAAAGCCCCTTCTCCCATCCTCACAGCTAGCTTTTCATTGCGAGTCCAATAAATGAATGAACAGCTGTCTGCCCTGCCTTTCTATTTCCCGCCTTTCTTATTCCTGCCCGCTCTTGGCCTATCCCCCTCCCCTCCCGCCTCACAGTAAATGCATCGACCCATTAGGCCTTCCTCCAACAGAAAGATTCTCCGAGAAAGATTTATAATTTCGAAAAAAAAGGTTTATCCTCGAGGTTTTTTCCCCGCTGCTCTGACAGAGGGAATCCCTTGCAGAATTAAGCACGCGCTCGCTCCCCCTTCAGTGTCTTAAGAGTGTTAAACAAGCACTGACACACTTGATTGTCACTACAGAGCACGGGGCTTGTTAGACTACCTCAGAAGTGTCGAGTCTCCCTGGGGCTGCTACCTCACAGTCGACAGAAAAATGTCTGTTTGGCAAAGATTTGAAGCCCTCGAGGAAAAGGCATTAAGACAGTCGGTTGCTGACATTGGCATCTGGGATTCAAGGAAGTGCGTTGAAGTTCAGTTCTCAGGGCGGCCTAGGGTCGATTTTAGTGTTTTTTTAGTTCTTTTTTTTAAACAGGTTTATGTAAAAGCGAATTGGGCTCCAGGGGAGTCATCTGCCAGCTCGATGCGAAGGAAGAGCAAACCTACAGAAAGGGAGGGAGGAATGAGTAACGAGGAAGGGTGGGTGGACGTGAAAAGGGCAGGCTGGAGAAAAAACACGTTTTAAAGGTCAACAGATGACCCCATGTCATCAGGAACGCTGTGTCCGGGATTGGGCTGCCCTTAAGGATTCGTTTTCAGGTCTGTTTCTCAAATATATACAGTTTAAATGAAGCAAGACTACAACTCCCAGAATGCATTAGGTTGAGAAAAGAAAGCTCAGGACAGTGTGATGGTGTCATCACGTAACTTTACTGTCAACTCACGCTCATTGTGGTAGGTGACCGTGTCACCCACTTTTCATTCACAACCTCCAGCGAACAAGCAAAGTGCCTCCATAAGCTGAAAAGACAGGAATCCTCGTTGGCAAGGCTCTCAATATATATATATATATTTGCAGATTTATATAGCGCGATCTCGACCCGAAGGTATTGGAGCGCTTTACATGAGCACCAGTTACGTTACACAATGACATATTCATTTTTTATTTTTTTGGTAGGCACGGGGAGATTAATTGATTTGCCCAGACTCACAGGATGTGGAGTCGACCCCGAGGCACGAACCTTGGTTTCCCAGCTCCAAAGTCGGCAGTCTAGCCGTGAGGTTATGTGTGTGTAGCCCATCTAGTCCAGGTTTTGATTTTGCATTCTGGGACTTGTAGTCCTGTTTACCCCTTTATTAAATCAGGACTGACTACACTGCAAGTCCCAGAATGGAAAGTATAAATGTGACCTGAATGAGGCATTCATATATGAATCTGAGGCAGTTCACATCTCTGCTATAAAAATCGTCATCATGCTTCTAAAATGATTTAGTGCCACTGATTTTAGTGTCAAAGGTCAGATTCCACACTCATTGGTGGGTCACCAGGTTTATAGATAGAACCAAAGGGGATTAAGATCTACAGTCTGTGAAAATAGTGGAGCGGTGCACTACCAAAGAGTTTTCTTCAATAAATCCAAATGTTCATTTTGGATTTATTGAAGAAAACTCTTTGGTAGTGCACCGCTCCACTATTTTCACAGTTTTCTCTCTGCTTGGCAGCTGGCATCCAACAACGGCAGGTGCAGGAGCTGTATGTGCACACCCAATCATACTATCCATTACAATTTCTTAAACAAGAAAAGGAATAAAGCAGGGAGGTGCGGTTACTCAGATCCGCCGTTGCTCATTCATTCTCTAAGATCTACAGTCTGAATAACTAGAAATTGGCCACTCAGGATGAGCAAGCGTGTCAACGATTTATGTCAACTATTTGCACCAGTTCCTCCAAAAGTGATGTGGAAACCATGTAAATTGTATTTGCATTTATATAGCAAATTTCATTAGCGAGGGAACACAAAGTATTTACAGTCTCAAGGTAAAGATTAGTTCATAATAGAATCCCACAAATTCATTTTTTTCTTTTGCAATTAACATAAGAGGAGGGAGCCAAACAATTTCCAGTAATAGCGTCTTTATTAGTGTTTCATCTATATTTAGTACTTCACCCCATCACGTGATACATCACTATATGGCAACAGCGCAGACACACGCAACTGCACTACGCTGCCGGTCCCACTTGGGGAAAGTACTTGCTAATTGTCCTGATTTGACTGGGTACCCAGTACTAATTGAGGATTACCTCATGTCCATGTGATCCCTGATGAAGTCCTTTACAGGACAAAACGCATTGGCTGGGCTAAAGTACTAAATATTGATGCAACACTAATAAAGAGGTTATTACTGGAAATCGTTTGGCTCCCTTCTCTTATGTGGATTGAGAAGAAAAAAAGAAGAATTTGTAAGATTCTATTATGAACTAATCTTTACCTTGAGACTGAGATTGTAAATACTTTAAGTGTTACCTCTCTAATGGAGTTGAGCACTATCAATTGATTCTTCGAACACTAACTCCAGTAGAGTTGTTCTAGGGCCAACGCTGCTCTATTCTTTTGTGCTTGATTCTGCATTTATATATCGCTTACTACCCCTGATGAGGCGCAAAGTGCTTTTCAACGAGTAGCATACTACTCTGGAACGCAAAATGATTAGTTGTGAATTAGTATTGGGAAATATGAAATTGAGTTGAGCGGTGGACATGTGTGTCTGTTAGTTAGATTGAAAAGGAAAGTGGAGGGACAGAAGAGGGAAGGGTCTAGAAAGCGTTTATTTTTAAGATCAGAGCAGTAGGAGGAGGTTTGGGATGAGTAAAGGAGAGAAGGAGGTGGAAGAGTCTTTAGAAGTGGATTAGGTAGAACGATGAGGTATCAGATGAGTCTAGGAGGAATACATGAAGGAAGAGTTTAGAAAGGCTTGTTTCGGAGATATGAATAGTAAAAGAGGTTTGAGATGATGCAAGGAGGGGTAGAGGAGGGAAGAGTCTAGAAAGGGTTATTTTGGGGATCGTAGTAGTTTGGGATGAGTCGGAGAGTGGAGGTAGAGGATATATTGAAAGAAGTATAGGGCTAGATTGGGTAGTGCATTAGAAAAAGTAGTAGAATGAGGTTTGAGATGAGTCAGAGAGTGGACGTAGAGGATATATTGAGAGAGGTATAGGGTGAGATATAGGGTAGTGCAGTGGAGATGCTGAATTAGGAGTAAAGTAATAAATATACAGATACATAAGTACATGGAAGGTATATATGTATAAGGATAGTATATCCTGATTAAGTTGTATTTAATAAACTCAGACTTTCAAGTGTTACTGTACTTTAATCTAATTCATTTGTTTTTAAGATTTTTTAAAAATTCAATAATGAAGCAATTGTAGATAAATAGTTATGATAAAAATTTACTTATTTATGCAGTGACCTATATACATATTAAACATAGAATAATATAACCATAAGTCATATGTACATTTTTTAAGCAGACCTAACGAATATCTATATATTTAGAAAGATAATTACTATACACATTTATACAAAGGAATACACATATCTAGATACATACATATAATCCAAATAAATGCGTATATACACATGGATATGCTGTACATTTATGTTTGAGTCCAATTAAGATTTCCAAAAGATGCCAGTCCATCAGGGGCACTTTTATCCAGTCCAGCCCTTTCACTTAACAAGTAATGCATGTATTCTGGAAGTTGTAGTATTTGTTCAGTTCATCTGACCCAATTTGACTAACGTCCCTGAAAACTATTTGTAAAAGGCAAGCGCAACCCGAACCATATGCCACCTGGAAGCCTGAGCTTCAATTTGACATGTAAACATGTAGAGTGACCAGATTTCCCCATGTCACCGGACACCAAGTTTCTGATCGGTTTTTACCGGCCTGGCCAGTGTTTTTCCATGGAGGTCAGCAAAAAAAGTGTCAACCCTATGTGTGTACTACCTTCAGCCAGTTATGATTTTTTAGATCCCAGCACTTTGCATTCTGGAATTTCTTTTAGCTCATATTTGCAATGTGAAAATCTATACTACTAATCCCAGAATGCAACCTGCTGCTGGCTAAACAGTCAGGCCTGGCTAAAGATGTCACATTCGGACATGAGGTCGTTGGCCAGCAAATTCAGTACACATGGATCTTCTGTTTTGTCCATGCTGCAGTGACTGAGATGACACTACAGCATGGACAGAAATTAGATAAAAAATATTGCTACTTAGTTGCCACATGTCACATGTGACGTCTCCAGCTGTCCTGGCTAATTCAAACAGCATCCAAATCATTGCCAGATTTTCAAGGATAAACTACAAGTCACAGAACACAAAAACTTGATTCTGAGTGATCCATTCTATAGGAGGTAATGTATATTGTTTGAACTTCCTCACCACCACAGAATCTTACATTGGTCAAATATCATTAATTATGATTCTGGAGTGGAGACACACTACTCTTGCAAGGTACTCTGTTATCTGCACTCTTCGCGATTTGACCGGTACATTTGCAGTCAATGATGGCGGCCATGCTTGGGGAGAGCATGAAATTAAATTTCTGCAGTGACAGCACTTTTAATCCAAAGGGTAATTCAGGATCTTTCTGTTTAAGTCACATCACTTGGCTCCATCTGAGAGGCACTAGTACAGTCCCATAAACTTATAGCAGCCCTGTGGAGAAATGTTGTTCAGTATGATTAAAGTATTGCAGCCCGGCTGAAAATTGACAGTTCTTTGTCATTCACCATAGCAGCCCTTTGGAGAAGTGCTGTTCGGTGTCATTAAAGTATAGCAGCCCGGATTTAAAGTGACATCTGTCATTTACCCTAGCAGCCCTACTCAAAAGTGCTGACCTGGGTCATTAAAGTATAGCAGCCCAGCTTAAAAGTGATAGTTCTCTGTCATTCGCCATAGCAGCCCTGCTCAGAAGTGCTGTCCTGTGTCATTGAAGTATAGCAGTCATGCTTAAAAGTGACAGTTCTCATTCATTCAACATAGCAGCCATTTATAGAAATGCTGTCCAGTGTCATTAAAGTATAGCAACCCTGCTGAAAATTGACAGTTCTGTGTCATTCACTATATTTGCCCATCTCAGAAGTGCTGTCCAATGGCATTAAAATATAGCAGCCCAGCTAAGAATTGACAGTTTTTTGTCATTCACCATAGCAGCCCTTCGGAGAAATGCTGTCCAGTGTCATTAAAGTATAGCAGCCCGGCTTAAAAGTGATAATTCTCTGTCATTCAATATAGCAGCTCTGCTCAAAAGTGCTGTCCTGTGACATTACAGTATCGCCGCTCGGCTAAAAGTGACAGTTCTCAATCATTCACCATAGTAGTCCTGCAGAGAAGTGCTGTCCAGTGTCATTAAAGTACAGCCACCCGGCTGAAAAGTGATGGTTCTTTGTCATTCAACCCAGCAGCCTTGCGGAGAAGTATTGGTCCTGTGTCATTAAAGTATTTTAGCCCAGCTGTAAAAAATGATGCTCACTGTCATTGAATTATAGCTGTCCTGCGGAGAAGCGAGGTTCTTTCATCATAAATGTGTAGCAGCCTAAATGAGACGCGCTGGTCCTATGTCCTTAAAGTAAAACAGCCCAGCTGAAAACTGCTGGCCATGTGTCACATTACATATGGCAGGCCAACTGGGAGGTGCTGGTCCCGTGTCATTAAAGTATAGCAGCCTCGTAAAGAAGTCATGTGTTATCAAAGTAGAGCAGTACTGGTGAAAAGTAACGTTCTCTGCATTAAATCATAGCAGACCTAAGGAGAAGTGCCGTCCTTGAATCGTAAAAGTGTAGCAGCGTAAATGAGAAGTGCTGGTCTTGTGTCATCAAAGTATAGCAGCCGGTCTGAGAAGCGCTGGTCCTGTGTCATTAAAGTATAGCAGCCGGTCTGAGAAGCGCTGGTCCTGTGTCATTAAAGTATAGAACCCGGTCTGAGAAGCCCTAGTCCTGTGTCTTTAAAGTATAGCAGCCGGTCTCAGAAGCGCTGGTCCTGTGTCATTAAAGTATAGCAGCCGGTCTGAGAAGCGCTGGTCCTGTGTCATTAAAGTATAGCGGCCGGTCTGAGAAGCGCTGGTCCTGTGTCATTGAAGTATAGCAGCTGGTCTGAGAAGTGCTAATCCTGTGTCATTAAAGTATAGCAGCCAGTCTAAGAAGCGCTGGTCCAGAGTCATTAAAGTATAGCAACAGGCCTGAGAAGCGTTGGTCCTGTGTCATTAAAGTATAGCAGCCGGTCCGAGAAGCGCTGGTCCTGTGTCATTAAAGTATTGCAGCCTGTCTGAGAAGCGCTGGTCCTGTTTCATTAAAGTATAGCAGCTGGCCTGAGAAGTGCTGGTCCTGTGTCATTAAAGTATAGCAGCCGGTCTGAGAAGCCCTGGTCCTGTGTCATTAAAGTATAGCAGCAGGCTTGAGAAGGGCTGGTCCTGTCTCATGAAAGTATAACAGCTAGTCTGAGAAGTGCTGGTCCTGAGCCATTAAAGTATAGCAGCTGGTATGAGAAACGCTGGTCCTGTGTCATTAAAGTAGAGCAGCAGCCCGAAACGCTGGTCCTGTGTCATTAAAGTATAGCAGCCGGTCTGAGTAGCGCTGATCCTGTGTCGTTAAAGTATAAAAGCTGGTCTAAGAAGCACTGGTCCTGTGTCATTAATGTATAGCAGCTGGTATGAGAAGCTCTGGTCCTGTGTCATTAAAATACCACAGCTGGTCTGAGAAGAGCTGGTCCTGTGTCATTAAAGTACAGCAACCGTCCTGACAAGCGCCGATCCTGTGTCGTTAAAGTATAGAAGCCGGTCTGAGAAGCGCTGGTCCTGTGACATTAAAGTATAGCAACAGGGCTGAGAAGCGCTGGTCCTGTGTCATTAAAAAATAGCAAGAGGGGTGAGAAGCGCTGGTCCTGTGTTATTAAAGTATAGCAGCCGGTCTGAGAAGCGCTGATCCTGTGTCGTTAAAGTATAAAAGCTGGTCTAAGAAGCACTGGTCCTGTGTCATTAAAGTATAGCAGCTGGTATGAGAAGCTCTCGTCCTGTGTCATTAAAATATAGCAGCTGGTATGAGAAGCTCTGGTCCTGTGTCATTAAAGTATAGCAACCGTCCTGACAAGCGCCGATCCTGTCTCATTAAATTATAGAAGCCGGTCTGAGAAACAGTGGTCTTGTGACATTGAAGTATAGCAACAGGGCTGAGAAGTGCTGGTCCTGTGTCATTAAAGTATAGCAGCTGGTATGAGAACCGATGGTCCTGTGTCATTAAAGTATAGCAACAGGGCTGAGAAGCGCTGGTCCTGTGTCATTAAAGTATAGCAACCGGTCTGAGAAGCGCAGATCCTGTGTCATTAAAGTATAGCAGCCGGTCTGAGAAGCGCTGGTCCTGTGTCATTAAAGTAGAGCAACAGGCCTGAGAAGGGCTGGTCCTGTGTCATTAAAGTATAGCAGCCAGTCTAAGAAGCGCTAGTCCAGTATCATTAAAGTATAGCAGCAGGCCTGAGAAGCGTTGGTCCTGTGTCATTAAAGTATAGCAGCCGGTCCGAGAAGCGCTGGTCCTGTGTCATTAAAGTATTGCAGCCTGTCTGAGAAGCGCTGGTCCTGTTTCATTAAAGTATAGCAGCTGGCCTGAGAAGTGCTGGTCCTGTGTCATTAAAGTATAGCAGCCGGTCTGAGAAGCACTGGTCCTGTGTCATTAAAGTATAGCAGCAGGCTTGAGAAGTGCTGGTCCTGTCTCATGAAAGTATAGCAGCTAGTCTGAGAAGTGCTGGTCCTGGGACATTAAAGTATAGCAGCTGGTATGAGAAACGCTGGTCCTGTGTCACTAAAGTAGAGCAGCAGCCCGAAGCACTGGTCCTGTGTCATTAAAGTATAGCAGCCGGTCTGAGAAGCGCAGATCCTGTGTCATTAAAGTATAGCAGCAGGTCTGAGAAGCACTGGTCCTGTGTCATTAAAGTATAGCAGCCGGTCTGAGAAGCGCTGGTCCTGTGTCATTAAAGGAGAGCAACAGGCCTGAGAAGGGCTGGTCCTGTGTCATTAAAGTATAGCAACAGGCCTGAGAAGCGCTGGTCCTGTGTCATTATAGTATAGCAGCCGGCCTGAGAAGCGCTAGTTCTGTGTCATTAAAGTCTTACAGCCGGCCTGAAAAGCACTGGTCCTGTGTCATTAAAGTATAGCAGCTGGTCTGAGAAGCGCTGGTCCTGTGTCATTAAAGTATAGCAGCCGGTCTGAGAAGCACTGGTCCTGTGACATTATAGGGAAGCTGCAGGCCTGAGAGGGCTGGTCCTGTCTCATTAAAGTATAGCAGCTGGTCTGAGAAGCGCTGGTCCTGTGTCATTAAAGTATAGCAGCTGGTCTGATAAGTGCTGGTCCTGTGTCTTTAAAGTATAGCAGCTGGTATGAGAAGCGCTGAGCCTGTGTCATTAAAGTTTAGCAGCAGGTCTGAGAAGCGCTGGTCTTGTTTCATTGAAGTATAGCAGCTGGTATGAGAAGCGCTGGTCCTGTGTCATTAAAGTATAGCAACCGTTCAGAGAAGCGTTGATCCTGTGTCGTTAAAGTATAGAAGCCGGTCTGAGAAGCACTGATCTTGTGTCATTGAAGTATAGCAGCTGGTATGAGGAGCGCTGAGCCTGTGTCATTAAAGTATAGCAGCCGGTCTGAAATGCGCTGGTCCTCTGTCATTAAAGTATAGCAACAGACCTCAGAAGAGCTGGTCCTGTGTCATTGAAATATAGCAGCAGGTCTGAGAAGCGCTGGTCCTGTGTCATTAAAGTATAGCAGCAGCCTGAAGTGCTGGTCCTGTGTCATTAAAGTATAGCAGCCGGTCTGAGAAGCGCTGGTCCTGTGTCATTAAAGTATAGCAGCTGGTATGAGAAGCGCTGGTCCTGTATCATTAAAGTATAGCAGCTGGTCTGAGAAGCGCTGGTCCTGTGTCATTAAAGTATAGCAACAGGGCTGAGAAGCGCTGGTCCTGTGTCATTAAAGTATAGCAACCGGTCTGAGAAGCGCAGATCCTGTGTCATTAAAGTATAGCAGCCGGTCTGACAAGCGCTGGTCCTGTGTCATTAAAGTAGAGCAACAGGCCTGAGAAGGGCTTTCCTGTCTCATTAAAGTATAGCAGCCGGCCTGAGAAGCGCTAGTTCTGTGTCATTAAAGTCTAGCAGCCGGCATGAGAAGCGCTGGTCCTGTGTCATTAAAGTCTAGCAGCCTGCCTGAAAAGTACTGGTCCTGTGTCATTAAAGTATAGCAGCTGGTCTGAGAAGCCCTGGCCCTGTGTCATTAAAGTATAGCAGCTGGTCTGAGAAGAGCTGGTCCTGTGTCATTAAAGTATAGCAGCCAGTCCGAGAAGCGCTGGTCCTTTGTCATTAAAGTATAGCAGCCAGTCTGAGAAGTGCTGGTCCTGTGTCACTAAAGTATAGCAGCCGGTCCGAGAAGCGCTGGTCCTGTGTCATTAAAGTATAGCAGCCGGTCTGAGAAGCCCTGGTCCTGTGCCATTAAAGTATAGAAGCCGGTCTGAGAAGCGCTGAACTTGTGTCATTGAAGTATAGCAGCTGGTCTGAGAAGTGCTGAACCTGCACCATTAAAGTATAGCAGCCGGTCTGAGAAGCCCTGGTCCTGTGCCATTAAAGTATAGAAGCCAGTCTGAGAAGCGCTGGTCTTGTGTCATTGAAGTATAGCAGCTGGTCTGAGAAGTGCTAATCCTGTGTCATTAAAGTTTAGCAGCAGGTCTGAGAAGCGCTCGTCTTGTTTCATTGAAGTATAGCAGCTGGTATGAGAAGCGCTGGTCCTGTGTCATTAAAGTATAGCAACCGTCCTGAGAAGCGCTGATCCTGTGTCGTTAAAGTATAGAAGCCGGTCTGAGTAGCGCTGGTCTTGTGTCATTGAAGTATAGCAGCTGGTATGAGAAGCGCTGAGCCTGTGTCATTAAACTATAGCAGCTGGTCTGAGAAGCGCTGGTCCTGTGTCATTAAAGTTTAGCAGCAGGTCTGAGAAGGGCTGGGCTTGTTTCATTGAAGTATAGCAGCTGGTATGAGAAGCACTGGTCCTGTGTCATTAAAGTATAGCAGCCGGTCTGAGAAGCGCTGGTTCTGTGTCATTAAAGTATAGCAGCCGGTCTGAGAAGCACTGGTCCTGTGTCAATAAATTATAGCAGCTGGTCTGAGAAGCGCTGAACCTGCACCATTAAAGTATAGCAGCCGGTCTGAGAAGCCCTGGTCCTGTGCCATTAAAGTATAGAAGCCGGTCTGAGAAGCGCTGGTCTTGTGTCATTGAAGTATAGCAGCTGGTCTGAGAAGTGCTGATCCTGTGTCATTAAAGTTTAGCTGCAGGTTTGAGAAGCGCTCGTCTTGTTTCATTGAAGTATAGCAGCTGGTCTGAGAAGCGCTGGTCCTGTGTCATTAAAGTATAGCAACCGTCCTGAGAAGCGCTGATCCTGTGTCGTTAAAGTTTAGAAGCCGGTCTGAGATTCGCTGGTCTTGTGTCATTGAAGTATAGCAGCTGGTATGAGAAGCGCTGGTCCTGTGTCATTAAAGTATAGCAGCTGGTCTGAGAAGCGCTGGTCCTGTGTCATTAAAGTATAGCAGCCGGTCTGAGAAGCGCTGGTCCTGTGTCAGTAAAGTATTGCAGCCTGTCTGAGTAGCGCTGATCCTGTGTCATTAAAGTATAGAAGCCGGTCTGAGAAGCGCTGGTCCTGTGTCAAGTAAAGTATAGCAGCCAGTCTGAGAAGTGCTTGTCCTGTGTCATTAAAGTATAGCAGCCAGTATGAGAAACGCTGGTCCTGTGTCATTAAAGTAGAGCAGCCGGCCTGAGAAGCGCTGGTCCTGTGTCATTAAAGTCTAGCAGCTGGCCTGAGAAGCGCTGGTCCTGAATCATTAAAGTATAGAAGCCGGTCTGAGAAGCGCTGGTCCTGTGTCATTAAAGTATAGCAGCCAGCCTGAGAAGCGCTGGTCCTGAGTCATCAAAGTATAGCAGCCGGTCTGAGAAGCGCTGGTCCTGTGTCATTAAAGTATAGCAGCCGGTCCGAGAAGCGCTGGTCCTGTGTCATTAAAGTCTAACACCCGGCCTGAAAAGCACTGGTCCTGTGTCATTAAAGTATAGCAGCCGACCTGAGAAGCGCTGGTCCTGTGTCATTAAAGTATAGCAGCCAGTCTGAGAAGCGCTGGGCCTGTGTCATTAAATTATAGCAGCCAGCCTGAGAAGCCCTGGTCCTGTGTCATTAAAGTATAGCAGCCGGTCTAAGAAGCGCTGGTCCTGGAGTCATTAAAGTATAGCAGCCAGCCTGAGAAGCGCTGGTCCTGTGTCATTATAGTATAGCAGGCAGCCTGAGAAGCCCTGGTCCTGTGTCATTAAAGTATAGCAGCTGGTATGAGAAGCTCTGGTCCTGTGTCATTAAAGTATAGCAGCTGGCCTGAGAAGCGCTGGTCCTGTGTAATTAAAGTATAGCAACAGGCCTGAGAAGCGCTGGTCCTGTGTCTTTAAAGTATAGCAGCCGGTCTGAGAAGTGCTTGTCCTGTGTCATTAAAGTATAGCAGCCAGTATGAGAAACGCTGGTCCTGTGTCATTAAAGTAGAGCAGCCGGCCTGAGAAGCGCTGGTCCTGTGTCATTAAAGTCTAGCAGCTGGCCTGAGAAGCGCTGGTCCTGAATCATTAAAGTATAGAAGCCGGTCTGAGAAGCGCTGGTCCTGTGTCATTAAAGTATAGCAGCCAGCCTGAGAAGCGCTGGTCCTGTGTCATTAAAGTATAGCAGCCAGCCTGAGAAGCCCTGGTCCTGTGTCATTAAAGTATAGCAGCCAGCCTGAGAAGCCCTGGTCCTGTGTCATTAAAGTATAGCAGCCAGCCTGAGAAGCGCTGGTCCTCTGTCATTAAAGTATAGCAGCCGGTCTGAGATGTGTTGGTCCTGTGTCATTAAAGTATAGCAGCCGGTCTGAGAAGCGCTGGTCCTGAGTCATTAAAGTATAGCAGCCGGTCTGAGAAGCGCTGGTCCTGTGTCATTAAAGTATAGCAGCCGGTCCGAGAAGCGCTGGTCCTGTGTCATTAAAGTCTAACAGCCGGCCTGAAAAGCACTGGTCCTGTGTCATTAAAGTATAGCAGCCGACCTGAGAAGCGCTGGTCCTGTGTCATTAAAGTATAGCAGCCAGTCTGAGAAGCGCTGGGCCTGTGTCATTAAATTATAGCAGCCAGCCTGAGAAGCCCTGGTCCTGTGTCATTAAAGTATAGCAGCCGGTCTGAGAAGCGCTGGTCCTGTGTCATTAAAGTATAGCAGCCAGCCTGAGAAGTGCTGGTCCTGTGTCATTATAGTATAGCAGGCAGCCTGAGAAGCCCTGGTCCTGTGTCATTAAAGTATAGCAGCCAGTCTGAGATGTGCTGGTCCTCTCTCGTTAAAGTATAGCAGCCGGGTTGAGAAGCGCTGGTCCTGTGTCATTAAAGTATAGCAGCCAGCCTGAGAAGTCCTGGTCCTGTGTCATTAAAGTATAGCAGCCAGTCTGAGAAGCACTGGTCCTGTGTCATTAAAGTATAGCAGCTGGTCTGAGAAGCGCTGGTCCTGTGTCATTAAAGTATAGCAGCCAGCCTGAGAAGAGCTGGTCCTGTGTCATTAAAGTATAGCAGCTGGTATGAGAAGCTCTGGTCCTGTGTCATTAAAGTATAGCAGCTGGCCTGAGAAACGCTGGTCCTGTGTAATTAAAGTATAGCAACAGGCCTGAGAAGCGCTGGTCCTGTGTCTTTAAAGTATAGCAGCCGGTCTGAGAAGCGCTGGTCCTGTGTCATTAAAGTATAGCAGCCGGCCTGAGAAGAGCTGGTCCTGTGTCATTAAAGTATAGCAGCTGGCCTGAGAAGCGCTGATCCTGTGTCATTAAAGTATAGCAGCTGGCCTGAGAAGCGCTGGTCCTGTGTCATTAAAGTATAGCAGCAGCCTGAAGTGCTGGTCCTGTGTCATTAAAGTATAGCAGCCAGCCTGAGAAGCCCTGGTCCTGTGTCATTAAAGTATACCAGCCAGCCTGAGAAGCCCTGGTCCTGTGTCATTAAAGTATAGCAGCCAGCCTGAGAAGCCCTGGTCCTGTGTCATTAAAGTATAGCAGCCAGCCTGAGAAGCGCTGGTCCTGTGTCATTAAAATATAGCAGCTGGTCTGAGAAGAGCCGGTCCTGTGTCATTAAAGTATAGCAGCTGGTATGAGAAGCTCTGGTCCTGTGTCATTAAAGTATAGCAGCTGGCCTGAGAAGCGCTGGTCCTGTGTCATTAAAGTATAGCAGCTGGTCTGAGAAGCACTGGTCCTGTGTCATTAAAGTATAGCAGCCGGTCTGAGAAGCGCTGGTCCTGTGTCATTAAAGTATAGCAGCTGGTCTGAGAAGCGCTGGTCCTGTGTCATTAAAGTATAGCAGCCGGTCCGAGAAGCGCTGGTCCTGTGTCATTAAAGTATAGCAGCTGGTCTGAGAAGCACTGGTCCTGTGTCATTAAAGTATAGCAGCTGGTCTGAGAAGCACTGGTCCTGTGTCATTAAAGTATAGCAGCTGGTCTGAGAAGCGCTGGTCCTGTATCATTAAAGTATAGCAGCTGGTCTGAGAAGCGCTGGTCCTGTATCATTAAAGTATAGCAGCTGGTCTGAGAAGCGCTGGTCCTGTGTCATTAAAGTATAGCAGCCGGCCTGAGAAGCACTGGTCCTGTGTCATTAAAGTATAGCAGCTGGTCTGAGAAGCCCTGGCCCTGTGTCATTAAAGTATAGCAGCTGGTCTGAGAAGCGCTGGTCCTGTGTCATTAAAGTATAGCAGCCAGTCCGAGAAGCGCTGGTCCTTTGTCATTAAAGTATAGTAGCCAGTCTGAGAAGTGCTGGTCCTGTGTCACTAAAGTATAGCAGCCGGTCTGAGAAGCCCTGGTCCTGTGCCATTAAAGTATAGAAGCCGGTCTGAGAAGCGCTGAACTTGTGTCATTGAAGTATAGCAGCTGGTCTGAGAAGTGCTGAACCTGCACCATTAAAGTATAGCAGCCAGTCTGAGAAGCCCTGGTCCTGTGCCATTAAAGTATAGAAGCCGGTCTGAGAAGCGCTGGTCTTGTGTCATTGAAGTATAGCAGCTGGTCTGAGAAGTGCTGAACCTGCACCATTAAAGTATAGCAGCCAGTCTGAGAAGCCCTGGTCCTGTGCCATTAAAGTATAGAAGCCGGTCTGAGAAGCGCTGGTCTTGTGTCATTGAAGTATAGCAGCTGGTCTGAGAAGTACTGGTCCTGTGTCATTAAAGTATAGCAGCCGGTCTGAGAAGCGCTGGTCCTGTGTCATTAAAGTATAGCAGCCAGCCTGAGAAGCCCTGGTCCTGTGTCATTAAAGTATAGCAGCTGGTCTGGGAAGGGCCATTAACTTATAGCTGATCAATTAGAAGTGCTGTTCCTGAGGCAATAAAGTACAGTATTCCTGCTAGTGAGTGTGTTTGCTTGTCATTCACGTGTTGAAGCAATGCTAGATGTTTTGTACTGTATCATTAGAGTATTGCAGCCCGCTGGAGAAGTGCTGGTTTTGTGCCATTAAAGTATCTAGACCGAACGATAAGTGCAGGTCCTGTCTCATTAATTTTCTGTGTTGCTATCAAACTTAACTGACTACTGGTATACTAGTCCTCCCAGTTATTAAGAATTCAAGGATACAATACAAATATGAGGTGATTTAGTTTGCAGTAAACATCTAAAAGGAATGACTTAAGAAAGCGTATTTTGAAACAGCGAAACATGTGTCGGCTGGTTCTGGATTGATAGTGTAAAGACGTGATTAGAAGATCTAAGGCTAAAGGAAGCATCTACTCCCATCTACTCCCATCATGGACATTCTACTACCCCCTAACTATGACATCACCAGACTAGACAGAATGGATAGGCCAGGTGGTGGGATAGCCCACATACATCAGAACAATCTAACAGCGACCAACTCCAATGCCACCGCTTTATCCTCCTGTGAATACCTCTGCTTAAACATCGCTAGTAATAACAAACAAATATGTACTTTACACACATTCTACCACCCTCCTGGTGATAACCTCACATTCATAGAACACCTCATGGATATTCTAGCGTCAAATGACAGCCAACAAAATAAGCAAATATTCCTGGGGGACTTCAACCTGCACTGGGATGACCAGAACGACCCAGGGGTAAACAGCCTCAAAGCTTTCCTCTCAGACCTTAATCTTAACCAAATATGTAACAGCCCAACACACGACAAAGGCACAACCCTCGACCTAGTAATTTCTAAAGTGGACTCCATACAGCTCGACTCGATCCTCCCCTGCGATTGGTCTGACCATCACGTCATTACATTCCAAGTCATGGAATCGGTTAAACGGCTTCCAACACAACCCATGAGAACAAAGATCTGGAAGAGAAAACTGAAAAACGTCGGCTCCGACCTTCTAGCATCCTCTAATTCAAACTTACTATGTCCCCCGGAAGAAGACCTAGCCGATGTCCAAGGGCTGACCAATCATTACTTTCACTCCATGAACAACCTACTAGACAAAATAGCCCCTCTTCAACTGAAAAGAACTACCACAAAAGACTCAAAACCTTGGTATGACGGTAGGCTAAATAAAGACAGACGCTCACTTAGAATAATTGAACGACGTTGGAGATCCGCACTGTTAGACCTGGCACCATTGGCGTGGGTCTCCCTTCCATTTTTTGCTGTTGCCTCTTATGTTTTTGCTGGTTTTAGATGCTTTTGGACACTGTGCCACTGCTGTTCAGTGCCACAGTGCAAGTGCTCCCTATGGTAAATTGATGTATGGATTAGTGACTCCATGATTGGCTTGTTTGGCTTACTGTCAGACCCTAGTACAGTGCACTGCGTGTGCCCAGGGCTTGTAAATCAAATGCTGCTGGTGGGCTTGCAGCACTGGCTGTGCCACCCACCGGAGCAGCGTGTAAGTGTGTCTCAGGCCTGCCATTGCAGAGCCTGTGGGCAGTCTGGTACTGCCATGTTGACTGGGCAAGTGTACCCACTTGCCAGTCCCTAAACCTTCCCTTTATACATATTAGTCACCCCTAAGGTAGGCCCAAGGGCAGGGTGCATTGTAGGTAAAAGGAAGGACATGCCCTGGTGTGTGTGGCATGTCCTAATAGTGAATTACCGCCATTTTCGTTTTTCACTATTGCAAGGCTACCTGTTCCCCATAGGCCAGAATGGGCAGTTAGATTATTACATTTTATAATCCTAACTGACTCAGGGAACCAGGTAGAAATTCGAGTTTAGTACGCCTGAACTCAGAATGATAAAATACATCTTTTAGTGAAGTTGGTTTTAACATTCTGTGTTTGAAAATACCACTTTTAGAAAGTAGGTATTTTCTTGCCTAACTATCCAAGCCTGCCTCTGCTAGGTTGTGTATTCCTTGTCTGAAGATTGAGTGACAGGGGCTGGGGGTGGCTACAGGAGACAGGGTGAGTCAGCGCAGGGCTGAATAGAAAGATCTGCATCCAGAGTGGAGGGAGGAGTTGCACCTGGGTCTGAATAGGGCTGTGCCTGCCTTCCACAATGCTGGCTCCACCTCCTGCCGGGCGGCTGAGCACTCTGCCCCACATTCTGAAAGGAAAGAAGGAGTCAGAAAACAAAGTGCTCCAGGACTGACCAGAACTGGTTTTGGACTAGGCAGAGGCCTCTCTGCCTTCAGAGAACAAAGAGAAACTGTGTATAAAAAGGGGACCCAGACCCCTAGGAAATTAGATCACTTCTGGGAATCAAGACGAACCTTTGCTGAGGAGAAGAACCAGGAAGCTGAAGGAGGAGACTACCCCTGTGCTGTGTGTTTGGGGGTTGGCCTGCAGTGGTTGCTTCATTGCCAAAGAAAGGAGAAAAGGACTGACTGTGCTTTCCATCAACTTGAAGAAGAATCTCCATGGGCTTGAACTAGAGCTTGCCTCCTGCCTGAAGTCTCAGGGATAGAAGACTTCACCAACCAGCTCCCCCCTGAATTCCCTTGCTGGGAATTGAAGTGCCTGCTGCTGTGCTGGGCCTTCTGAGAGACTGCGTGTCGCTGGGAGCTGGAAGCGCGACGCAACAACGAGAAGCGTGTCGCCGCTGCAGCCGCTGTCATCGCATCGCTGAGGAAGCGAGACGCCGCTGCCGCTGTCATCATCGCATCGCCGAAGCGCGGCGCATCGCCGGAGAAGCGGGACGCTGCCACAGAGGACATCGTCACATCACCGGAGAAGCGCGTCGCAGGGCCTGTCGCGGCTCCAAAGATCATTGAGTCGCCGCACGGCCGTCGGGCGTGCACGCATCGCACCAACGTTGTCGCATCGCAGCCAAGACGCCATTTTTATCGCATCGCACCGGAGAAGAGTATCGCATCGAGGTGCCATCTTGTCGCATCGCAACGGAGAGCAGTAAGAAACCGACGCATCACCTCCCCACACAGTAAGGAAGCGAGCATCAACTCCCCTGAGCAGCAGTAAGGAACCGACGCATTCACTCCCCTGAGTGTAAGGAACCGACGCATCACCTTCCCTGCGACCCTTTTGTTTTCTTTGCGTTACGCATTCAAGGTACATTGAGAGTAAAGTGTCGCATCTACAACTTGAGAGAACTGAACTATTTTATAACATTCTAAAGTCTATTTTTGAGTACAGTATTGTGGATTTCTGTCGTTTGGTCTTGTGTTAAGTCTATATAAAAATACTATTTTTATAATACAACCTGTGTGGTGTCCATCTGTAGTGTTGTCACTGTATTACTGTATGTGTTCACAAATGCTTTACACACTGCCTCTGAGATAAGCCTGCCTGCTCGTGCCAAGCTACCAAGGGGGTGAGCAGGGGTTATTTTAGGAGTGTAGCCCCTCACCCTGACTAGACGCAAGGGTCCCTATTTGTCACAGGTACCTACCTATGCCAACTAGAGACCCCCAAATCTAACACGCACCCTCAGCTGACCACCTCAAGCTACTAAGAACCACCAGAAACTCCTACTTTAGAAAGATCAGAAAATCTAAAACCGACTTTTTCAGGATCCAACTAGACCAAGCCAAGAACCGTCCCAAAAAGCTATTCGATCTTATCAAAGCTCAAACCAAGAGCGCACCCATTCTCCCCAAGGCTATCCCTGACACTCTACCCAATTGTGATGAATTCGCCTCCTTCTTCACTTCAAAACAGAATCCATAAAAACAGACCTACTCAAGGACCTCTTATCCCTCTCGGACATGCAAAAGAACTCATCACTGCTCCCTGCAGGTGCCCAAGCTTACTACTCTACAAAATTCAACCTCAAAAACAACGCAACTTGGTCCTACTTCAACACTTACAGTGAAGACACCATACTAAAGACGCTAACCGCCCTGAAACCTTCCAACCACTTCACAGACCTGCTTCCTGCCAACTACTTAAAATACTTCATTCCTCTGTTACTATCTCTCTGGACCAAGATCATAAATACCTCCCTCCTTCAAGGATCCATTCCAGACATCCTGAAAACAGGTCAGGTATCCCCTATCCTAAAGAAACCAACAGCTGACCCTTCGAAGCTAAATAACTATCGTCCGATAGCTAACATACCTATGCTAGCCAAACTCTTGGAAAAATGTGTTAACATGCAGCTGAACAGACACATTGAACAATTCAACCTGCTTTACCAATTTCAATCAGGTTTTCCGAGCAGGTCACAGTACCGAATCAGTCATGACACACATAATTGACGACGCTCTAAAAATCCTGGACCAAAACGAAGCCTGTTTACTAATCTTACTCGACCTGTCATCAGCATTGGACACCGTCAAACATGGCAACTTGCTAGAGCTCCTGAAACACAGAATGGGATTGTCTGGAGCTGTATTTAACTGGTTCGCCTCTTTCCTCCAAAATAGATCTCAAAGATTCAAGGTCAATCAATCCCTGTCCAACCCCATGCCAGTCACATTAGGAGTTCCGCAAGGCTCCTCCTCTCACCCACTCTTTTCAACCTTTTCATGGAACCACTCACCGAACTTCTCAGTCTCTCCAAGATTCACTTCCATATGTATGCAGACGACACCCAAATCTACATCAAGATCCACTCACTTGAAGACATCAAATCGCTCAACACAACTCTACAAAAAACCCAAACATGGCTGGCCGAAAACCATTTGAAACTAAACTCCCTCAAAACGGAGTTCCTCTTAATCACTCCCCCTAACAAAGCATCCACTATCCTGGACTGGATGAAGCACTTAACAGCTCTCAAAGGACAACCTCTCGTTGTCGAATCAGCGAAATCGCTAGGTGTAACTCTGGACAGTAACCTAAAGATGCAAAAGCATATCAGCGCTTCCACAAAAGGAGCTAACTTCCACATGAAGACCCTGCGAAAACTGAAACCCTTCCTGCCAGCTCACGATTTCAAACAAGCAGTTCAAGCCCTAGTAATCCCAAGAGTGGAATATGGGGCTGTAACCTTATGCGGCCTCCCAAGGTCGTCAACAGCCCCGCTAAGAGCCGCTATCAACTCAGCGGCGAGCCTCATCACGGGCTCAAAGAGAACCTCTCACATCTCTCCAGACCTTAGAGCTCTCAACTGGCTACCGTTTGAAGCCAGAATTCATCTGAAAATCGCTTGTATGACGCACAAGGCCCTACACCACAATTCTCTGCACTACCTAGCTCAGAAACTGGTGCTCTCTGCGGGCAATAGAGCCTCCAGGAGTGCCAAGACTCTTCTACTGGAAACCACAACGATTTGCCAAGAAAAAACCTATAACCGATCCTTCTCTGGTATGGCTCCCAGGATCTGGAATGCTTTGTCCACTGAAACAAGACTGAACCCTTCCACTGCCTCCTTCAAAAAAGAAGTGAAAGCGATTCTCATGGCTAAATTCACGTGAATTTACTGACTTATTACTGTATTTTAATTACTAGTTCTGTTTTTTTGAGCTCCATATTTTAATCGCTAGTTTTTTACCTTTCTGAATATCGTATATCTGAATCACTTATAACTGTGTTTGCTATGTCTACTCTTGTTTCCTACATCTGACATGTAAAGCGCTCTGATACCCGCAAGGGTCTTGTTCGTGCTATATAAAGCCTTCAAAATAAATAAAATCATTTTTCTCTCACCATAAAAAGAGGATTTGAAAATGGTGATCTGGAGTGCAATATTTCTGTTTATTTGGAATAGTCTATATTACGTGTCTCTAATAAACGTAAATGGAAATCAGATTATAGTACATGGTGCGCGAGCACTAAGCACCCGGCTGTAGAGTCCTGATTACCCTAAACATTTTATATGCATCCTGGATTTTTCACGTGTCCTTTAAAGAAAAAATGAAGATCGCGCTGCCAGTACAATACCGGCAGCGCGACCTTGATTTTTTTTAAATTATGCCCCCCCCCTTCGACCCCTCTGGAAAAAATTCTGCCGACGCCCATGTATTCATCCTTTCAGAAGTTCACCTTTAAGAATACACTGACTTCAACCGGTATTCAAGAGGACTTTTTGTGCTGCCAGGGGCTGTCGTGCCAGCCAAATGTAAATGCAGCGGCCCGGGTAATTATGGGAAAGCTGGAGGCAACTACCATTGCATCCTTTTAATATGTCACAGTGATTAATCAGACAAGTGATGTGTTTGGAGTTTTTATGCCAGAAGAGACGTTTCTCAATTTCATCTAATTATCCTTGATTTATGTGAGGCAGTGGAGCGAGAAAAGGTGACAGTAACCAAGCCCAGGCCCAGTGTTATCCATATAAGCAGCATTATTTTCACACATCTGGCACTGGGCTCTCACTGACAGTGCCCCATCATGTTAAAGTCCCTGCGGATGTGTACATGATTGACAGTAACGCTGTTTAATCATGTGAGTCCGGAGCTTGATTGAAAGTGCTGTCATCGAATGACAGAGCAGCTTTTCATTGACCGCAGTGTTTCTATTGGGTGGCTTTTATTGTCTTTTATTGAGAGTTCTTCCGTCGAGTTGAGCGAGACCGCGCCAATTGGTTGGTTTTCACCAGTGCGCGTGTGACAGCACATCTATGTTATAATATCCTGTTTTTTTTTCTTCAGTTTTATATAGCGCGAAATCGACCTGTTGGTATTGGAGCGCTTTACATAAGCACTAGTTACATTACACAAGGGCTTAGGGCTTCGTACACTGTTTTATGGCTTCTTGGGGACCTCTGGTGTTCGAAGAGCCTAGAGGGGACTCTTTGGGAAGATCTGTCCTTTCAACTTTCGCCCAGAACCTGTATGTGCGTATCTTTACTCGGGTTGAATGAAATATTCCACCCTAATGGGTGAAATCCGCCTACATTGAAATTTCAGACATTGAACACATCCGCCGTTTTTGCACGACTGTTCCAACCTGGAAACATCATTGGAATTTTGAAGGTTTTTTTTACTAATTCAGGAAGGTTTTGTGAAGGTTTTAGGGTTTCATGTTGTTTCACAAAACGCCAGAAACACCTAAGCGTTCTTGAAATGTTGTGTTTCTTCACATTCGTTTGGTGACGTTGTATCCCCTATGTTTTGTGGAAGCGAAATTCCGCGAACTAAAGTTGTTTAGCTACTGCGTTTCAGGAAACACGAAAAGCATTAGCCTTAATTTCGGACTCGTAGTGATGCCAAACCGTGGGAGTGTTTTGTCCCTCTTAATCTTGTAAATGTTTAGCTGCTACCCTTTCCCTTGCCTTTTAAAGGAACTTGTGGTCTCAGTCTGTTTCTCTGTGTGCCCCAAATTCCCCTGCCTTAATCTCCATGGCCCTTCCAAAGGGCTTCTGGTTACATATCTAATTGGTCCACTTCAGTGTAATCCGTGTAAGTATTTATTTTGCAGTTTCATACAGTGCTAACAAGACCCAAAAAAGTATTGAAGTGCTTTACAAGAGAAGAGGTTACACTACTTAACAAGGAGGCTACCAGTAGCGGCTGCTACCAGATGGGGGTGCTGAGGCGGGGGAGAATAAAAAAAAATAAAAAAAACCACTTACCTTGGAACGGCAGGCCGCCGCCTCTCCTCCTCCTCTTCCCTCTTCATCTTCCTTCTTCCTGTGTACAGTCCAGGCAGCAGGAAGCACCCTGGCTCCCCAGAATCTGTAAGCCAATCACAACGCTGCAATGCTGCGTTCTGATTGGTCTGAGCGCCGTGGTTCGGTGCTCAGATGGGGACTGGGAGCCTGTGCATGTTGCCCACCAGGCTGTGCATTACAGCCTGGTGGGGAACATGCAAAGTGCGCATGACTGTATGGCCAGCCCAAGAGGGCCGGCCAAACAGTCATGAGCACTTAGGGAGTGCAAACCACTCCTCCCCCTGCTCTGGCCAACCCCGCCCACCCCACATTAAACAGAGCCACTGACTGCATTGGGAAAAATAAAATGATAATAATGATACATTATTATCATTTTATTTTTCCTTTTGAGCAGTGGGGCGACGCTCCTCCACCCTAGCGGAGGAGCCGCCACTGGAGGCTACAACACAACCTTTACATAGCTTCCAATAAAAAGAACACATTTCTACTGAAAGCAGTTTTCAGTGGTATTGCATAATAAAATGAATGCCTGCATCAAACTTGAGACTTATTTTTTTAGTATGACTCTCATTCAATTTCTTTATATTAAGACATGTAGGTAGCCTCACACTCAACATGACCTCCAGGTTGTGCCACCTTTCTTGAGGTTTCATGTCCTGATATGCAGAGTGGAGGCAGCGGTCCGGTTCTCATTGATTCTCAGTTGAAGAAGATGGCTGCCTCCTGCATGAATGATGAGTTATGTTATGCAGGTTCTTGCAACTGGATCTTGGGCAGATAGTGGTGTACGTGTGTCAGTGTCATCTGGTTCCTTGATGGCACAATGTAATGAACTATGTTGTAGGATCTTCTGCAGATTAGTTCAACGGGGACAGTTATCCCCTGGTGTCCCTCCTTGTCCTGTGGAGATGGTGGTTAGGGGGAGTAGTGTGGAAGCAGTGATGAGACCGGGAGCATGGACCATTCCAAGAATCCTAATATCAAGTAGGGACCACCTAGCAATCCCTATAGTGATTTTTCGGTCGAGCCTAGGCAGCACGCATGCACTGTCTTCGAGACATGCTGTATTCACTATATAGGCTTTGGCCACGCCCTCGCTGCCAATTGTTTAAAGTGTGTGTCATTCCGAAATGCTTTCTTCTCTATGATTTCTTGTGGTTATATGTACCACCTTCTCATGTGTTGCTCCTCCCATGGATTATTGGCCTGTTACATGTCCCCCTACTCTTTTGTTAGTTTCTGGTTTGTTATCACACTCTCTTTTTAGGTCGAGCCTAGCGGCAGCGCGCATGCACTGCTCGCTCTGTGAGACTGCTGTAGTAGAGTGTGGGAGAGAAGCTGCGCCCACTCTCCTCCCATATTTTTCATTGGCTTGTGTCATTGTCTTTTGTAAATGCTGATTTCGGATTCGTTAATAGGCTTGTTAGTCCCTCCTTAGTACGGCCTTGTCTTCATTTGTACCCTCCCATGGCGACTGGCCCTTTTACTTCGGTTGTTACACGGGACCTGTTATTTAGTCTGTAAGCACTATTTACTTTATTGAGTTTCTCTTACTGCAGGCCGGACATGCGCTGCTTCAGTTGAAACCGCTTTTGTTTTTTTAAGCAGCACGGGCGCCTGCTTTCAATCACTTTAACCCAGCATTATCTCGTGTCTCTTTCAAACCCCCCCGCCCAAGTAAAATGGATTTAGAAATGATTAGCGAATTAAGTCATGTGAATTCCAGGTAGCACATAATCCTGTGCTAATGGGCTGAAGCTGACAACAGCACATCTGTGTTACATATCATCTGTACTAAAGCCACCTGACGGGTTGTTTTCAAATGCCTGTTTTATTAACAACAACACCACCACCAATACCACCACCACCAATACCACCACCATTACCAATACCACCACCACCAATACCACCATTACCACCACCACCACCACCAATACCACCGCCAATACCACCGCCGCCAATATTACCACCACCACCACCACCAATACCACCACCAATACCACCACCACCAATACCACCACCAATACCACCACCACTACCAATACCACCACCACCAGTACCACCAATACCACTACCACCACTATCAATACCACCGCCTCCACCACCACCAATACCTTGACCACCACCACCAATACCACCACCACCACCAATACCACCACCACCACCAAAACCACTACCACCAATACCACCACCATCACCAATACCACTGCCAATGCCAATACCACCACCAATACCACCACCACAAATACCATCACCACCAATACCAATAACACCACCACCAATAACACCAATACCACCACCACCACTAATACCACCACCAATACCACCATCACCACCACCAATACCACCACCAATACCACCAATGCCACCAACATCAATACCACCACCTCAACCACCACCAATACCACCACCAATACCACCACCACCATCAATACCACCATCACCACCACCAATACCACCACCAATACCATCACCACCACCAGCAATACCACCAACACCACCACTAATACCACCAATACCACCACCAATACCACCACATTTAGAAATGATTAGCGAATTAAGTCATGTGAATTCCAGGTAGCATATGATCCTGTGCTAATGGGCTGAAGCTGACAACAGCACATCTGTGTTACATGTCATCTGTACTAAAGCCACCTGACGGGTTGTTTTCAAAAGCCTGTTTTATTAACAACAACACCACCACCAATACCACCACCATTACCAATACCACCACCACCAATACCACCATTACCACCACCGCCAATACCACTGCCGCCAATATTACCACCACCACCAATACCACCACCACCACCAATGCCACCACCATCAACACCACCAATACCACTACCACCACCACCACCAATACCACCACCAATACCACCACCACTACCAATACCACCACCACCAGTACCACCAATACCACTACCACCACCATCAATACCACCGCCTCCACCACCACCAATACCTTGACCAATACCACCACCACCAATACCACCACCACCACCAATACCACCACCACCACCAAAACCACTACCATTAATACCACCACCAATACCAACACCAATACCAACACCACCAATACCACCACCATCACCAATACCACCGCCAATGCCAATACCACCACCAATACCACCACCACCAATACCATCACCACCAATACCAATAACACCACCACCAATAACACCAATACCACCACCAATACCACCACCACCAATACCACCACCACCAATACCACCACCAATACCACCACCACCAATACCACCACCACCAATACCACCACCAATACCACCACCAATGCCACCAATACCACCACCAATATCACCACCACCAATATCACCACCACCAATACCACCACCAATACCACCACCACCACCACCAATACCACCACCACCACCAATTGCACCACCAATACCACCACCACCACCAATACCACCACTACCACCACCAATACCACTATCACCAGTACCACCACCAATACCCCCACCACCAACACCACCACCACCAATACCGTCACCAATACCACCACCAATACCACCACCACCACCACTACCACCACCAATACCACTACCATCAATACCACCACCAATACCACCACCACCAGTGCCACCACCACCACCAATACCACCATCAATACCACCACCACCAATACCACCACCAATACCACCACCAATACCACCAATACCACCAGCAATACCACCACCACCAGCAATACCACCAACACCACCACTAATACCACCAATACCACCACCAATACCACCACATTTAGAAATGATTAGCGAATTAAGTCATGTGAATTCCAGGTAGCACATAATCCTGTGCTAATGGGCTGAAGCTGACAACAGCACATCTGTGTTACATGTCATCTGTACTAAGCCACCTGATGGGTTGTTTTCAAAAGCCTGTTTTATTAACAACAACACCACCACCAATACCACCACCATCACCAATACCACCACCACCAATACCACCACCACCAATACCACCACCAATACCACCGCCGCCAATATTACCACCACCACCAATACCACCACCACCATCAACACCACCAATACCACTACCACCACCACCACCAATACCACCACCATCACCAATACCACCACCAGCAATACCACCACCACCAATACCACCGCCAATACCACCGCCGCCAATATTACCACCACCACCAATACCACCACCACCATCAACACCACCAATACCACTACCACCACCAATACCACCACCACCACCAATACCACTACCACCACCATCAATACCACCGGCTCCACCACCACCAATACCTTGACCAATACCACCACCACCAATACCACCACCAATACCACCACCACCACCAAAACCACTACCACCAACACCACCACCAATACCAACACCAACACCACCACCAATACCAACACCACCAAAACCACCACCACCAATTCCATCACCAATACCAATACCACTGCCAATGCCAATGCCAATACCACCACCACTAATACCATCACCACCAATACCAATATCACCACCACCAATAACACCAATAGCACCACCATCACTAATACCCCCACCACCAATACCACCACCACCAATACCACCACCACTACCACCACCAATACCACTACCACCAATACCACCACCACCAGTGCCACCATCAATACTACCACCAATACCATCACCACCACCATCAATACCACCACCTCCACCACCACCACCACCACCAATACCACTACCATCAACACCACCAATACCACTACCACCACCACCACCACTACCACCACCATCAATACCACCGCCTCCACCAACACCAATACCTTGACCAATACCACCACCACCAATACCACCACCACCAATACCACCACCACCACCACCAATACCACCACCACCACCAAAACCACTACCATCAATACCACCACCAATACCAACACCACCACCAATACCAACACCACCAATACCACCACCAATACCACCAACACCACCACCAATACCACCAACACCAATACCACCAACACCAATACCACCACCACCAATACCACCAATGCCACCAATACCACCACCAATACCACCACCAATGCCACCAATACCACCACCAATATCACCACCACCAATATCACCACCACCAATACCACCACCAATAACACCACCACCAATTGCACCACCAATACAACCACCACCACCAATACCATTATCACCAGTACCACCACCAATACCACCACCACCACCACCACCACCAATACCACCACCAATACCACCACCACCACCACTACCACCACCAATACCAGTACCATCAATACCACCACCAATACCACCACCAATACCACCACCACCAGTGCCACCACCACCACCAATACCACCACCACCACCACCATCAATACCACCACCACCAATACCACCACCAATACCACCAATACCACCAGCAATACCACCACCACCAGCAATACCACCATCACCACTAATACCACCAATACCACCACCAATACCACCACATTTAGAAATGATTAGCGAATTAAGTCATGTGAATTCCAAGTAGCACATAATCCTGTGCTAATGGGCTGAAGCTGACAACAGCACATCTGTGTTACATGTCATCTGTACTAAAGCCACCTGACGGGTTGTTTTCAAAAGCCTGTTTTATTAACAACAACACCACCACCAATACCACCACCATCACCACCACCACCAATACCACCGCCGCCAATATTACCACCACCACCAATACCACCACCACCATCAACACCACCAATACCACTACCACCACCACCACCAATACCACCACCACCACCACCACCAATACCACCACCACCACCAATACCACTACCACCACCATCAATACCACCGGCTCCACCACAACCAATACCTGGACCAATACCACCACCACCAATACCACCACCACCAATACCACCACCAATACCACCACCAAAACCACTACCACCAATACCAACGCCAACACCACCACCAATACCAACACCACCAAAACCACCACCACCAATACCATAACTAATACCAATACCACTGCCAATGCCAATACCACCACCAATACCACCACCCCTAATACCATCACCACCAATACCAATATCACCACCACCAATAACACCAATAGCACCACCATCACTAATACCCCCACCACCAATACCACCACCACCAATACCACCACCAATACCACCACCAATACCACCAACACCAATACCACCACCACCACCAATACCACCACCACCAATACCACCAATACCACCACCAATGCTGCCAATACCACCACCAATACACCACCAATACCACCACCAATATCACCACCACCAATACCACCACCACCACCAATACCACCACCAATACCACTACCACCACTACCACCACCACCAATACCACCACCACCACCACTACCACCACCAATACCACTACCACCAATACCACCACCACCACTACCACCACCAATACCACTACCACCAATACCACCACCACCACCAGTGCCACCACCAATACCACCACCACCACCAATACCACCACCATCAACACCACCAATACCACCACCAATACCACTACCACCACCACCACCAATACCACCACCAATACCACCACCACCAATACCACCACCACTACCAATACCACCACCACCAGTACCACCAATACCACCAATACCACTACCACCACCATCAATACCACCGCTTCCACCACCACCAATACCTTGACCAATACCACCACCACCAATACCACCACCACCAAAACCACCACCAAAACCACTACCACCAATACCACCACCACCACCAATACCAACACCACCAATACCACCACCATCACCAATACCACTGCCAATGCCAATACCACCACCAATACCACCACCACCAATACCACCACCACCACCAATGCCACCACCATCAACACCACCAATACCACCATCACCACTAATACAACCACCAATACCACCACCAATACCACCAACACCAATACCACCACCAATACCACCACCACCAATACCACCAATGCCACCAATACCACCACCAATACCACCACCAATGCCACCAATACCACCACCAATATCACCACCACCAATATCACCACCACCAATACCACCACCACCACCAATACCACCACCACCACCAATACCACCTCCACCACCAATTGCACCACCAATACCACCACCACCACCACCACTACCACCACCAATACCACTATCACCAGTACCACCACCAATACCACCACCAACACCACCACCACCAATACTGTCACCAATACCACCACCAATACCACCACCAATACCACCACCACCAATACCACCACCAATACCACCACCAATACCACCACCAATACCACCACCACCAATACCACCACCACCAGTGCCACCACCACCACCACCACCAATACCACCACCACCACCAATACCACCACCATCAATACCACCATCACCAATACCACCACCAATACCACCAATACCACCAGCAATACCACCACCACAAAGCAATACCACCAACACCACCACTAATACCACCAATACCACCACATTTAGAAATGATTAGCGAATTAAGTCATGTGAATTCCAGGTAGCACATAATCCTGTGCTAATGGGCTGAAGCTGACAACAGCACATCTGTGTTACATGTCATCTGTACTAAAGCCACCTGACGGGTTGTTTTCAAAAGCCTGTTTTATTAACAACAACACCACCACCAATACCACCACCATCACCAATACCACCACCACCAATACCACCACCACCAATACCACCGCCAATACCACCGCCGCCAATATTACCACCACCACCAATACCACCACCACCACCATCAACACCACCAATACCACTACCACCACCACCACCAATACCACCACCACCACCACCAATACCACTACCACCACCATCAATACCACCGGCTCCACCACCACCAATACCTTGACCAATACCACCACCACCAATACCACCACCACCACCAATACCACCACCAATACCACCACCACCAAAACCACTACCACCAACACCACCACCAATACCAACGCCAACACCACCACCAATACCAACACCACCAAAACCACCACCACCAATACCATCACCAATACCACTGCCAATGCCAATACCACCACCAATACCACCACCACTAATACCATCACCACCAAGACCAATATCACCACCACCAATAACACCAATAGCACCACCATCACTAATACCCCCACCAATACCACCACCAACACCAATACCACCACCACCACCAATACCACCACCACCAATACCACCAATACCACCACCAATACCACCACCAATGCCACCAATACCACCACCAATACACCACCAATACCACCACCAATATCACCACGACCAATACCACCACCACCACCAATACCACCACCAATACCACTACCACCACTACCACCACCAATACCACTACCACCAATACCACCACCACCAACAACACCACCACCAATACCACCACCAATACCACCACCACCAATACCACCACCAATACCACCACCACCACCACTACCACCACCAATACCACTACCACCAATACCACCACCACCACTACCACCACCAATACCACTACCACCAATACCACCACCAGTGCCACCACCAATACCACCACCACCACCAATACCACCACCATCAACACCACCAATACCACCACCAATACCACTAACACCACCACCACCAATACCACCACCAATACCACCACCACCAATACCACCACCACTACCAATACCACCACCACCAGTACCACCAATACCACCAATACCACTACCACCACCATCAATACCACCGCTTCCACCACCACCAATACCTTGACCAATACCACCACCACCAATACCACCACCACCAATACCACCACCAAAACCACTACCACCAATACCACCACCAATACCAACACCACCACCAATACCAACACCACCAATACCACCACCATCACCAATACCACTGCCAATGCCAATACCACCACCAATACCACCACCACCAATACCATCACCACCAATACCAATAACACCACCACCAATAACACCAATACCACCATCACCACTAATACAACCACCAATACCACCACCAATACCACCAACACCAATACCACCACCAATACCACCAATGCCACCAATACCACCACCAATACCACCACCAATGCCACCAATACCACCACCAATATCACCACCACCAATATCACCACCACCAATACCACCACCACCACCAATACCACCACCACCACCACCAATACCACCTCCACCACCAATTGCACCACCAATACCACCACCACCACCAATACCATCACCACCACCTCCACTACCACCACCAATACCACTATCACCAGTACCACCACCAATAACAACACCATCACCACCACCACCAATACCGTCACCAATACCACCACCAATACCACCACCACCACCAATACCACCAATACCACCACCAATACACCACCAATACCACCACCAATATCACCACGACCAATACCACCACCACCACCAATACCACCACCAATACCACTACCACCACTACCACCACCAATACCACTACCACCAATACCACCACCACCAACAACACCACCACCAATACCACCACCAATACCACCACCACCAATACCACCACCAATACCACCACCACCACCACTACCACCACCAATACCACAACCACCAATACCACCACCACCACTACCACCACCAATACCACTACCACCAATACCACCACCAGTGCCACCACCAATACCACCACCACCACCAATACCACCACCATCAACACCACCAATACCACCACCAATACCACTAACACCACCACCACCAATACCACCACCAATACCACCACCAATACCACCACCACCAATACCACCACCACTACCAATACCACCACCACCAGTACCACCAATACCACCAATACCACTACCACCACCATCAATACCACCGCTTCCACCACCACCAATACCTTGACCAATACCACCACCACCAATACCACCACCACCAATACCACCACCAAAACCACTACCACCAATACCACCACCAATACCAACACCACCACCAATACCAACACCACCAATACCACCACCATCACCAATACCACTGCCAATGCCAATACCACCACCAATACCACCACCACCAATACCATCACCACCAATACCAATAACACCACCACCAATAACACCAATACCACCATCACCACTAATACAACCACCAATACCACCACCAATACCACCAACACCAATACCACAACCAATACCACCACCACCAATACCACCAATGCCACCAATACCACCACCAATACCACCACCAATGCCACCAATACCACCACCAATATCACCACCACCAATATCACCACCACCAATACCACCACCACCACCAATACCACCACCACCACCACCAATACCACCTCCACCACCAATTGCACCACCAATACCACCACCACCACCAATACCATCACCACCACCTCCACTACCACCACCAATACCACTATCACCAGTACCACCACCAATACCACCACCAACACCACCACCACCAATACCGTCACCAATACCACCACCAATACCACCACCACCACCAATACCACCACCACCAATACCACCACCAATACCACCACCAATACCACCACCAATACCACCACCACCAATACCACCACCACCAGTGCCACCACCACCACCACCACCAATACCACCACCACCACCAATACCACCACCACCATCAATACCACCACCACCAATACCACCACCAATACCACCAATACCACCAGCAATACCACCACCACAAAGCAATACCACCAACACCACCACTAATACCACCAATACCACCACATTTAGAAATGATTAGCGAATTAAGTCATGTGAATTCCAGGTAGCACATAATCCTGTGCTAATGGGCTGAAGCTGACAACAGCACATCTGTGTTACATGTCATCTGTACTAAAGCCACCTGACGGGTTGTTTTCAAAAGCCTGTTTTATTAACAACAAAACCACCACCAATACCACCACCATCACCAATACCACCACCACCAATACCACCACCACCAATACCACCGCCAATACCACCGCCGCCAATATTACCACCACCACCAATACCACCACCATCAACACCACCAATACCACTACCACCACCACCACCAATACCACCACCACCACCACCAATACCACTACCACCACCATCAATACCACCGGCTCCACCACCACCAATACCTTGACCAATACCACCACCACCAATACCACCACCACCACCACCACCAATACCACCACCAATACCACCACCACCAAAACCACTACCACCAACACCACCACCAATACCAACGCCAACACCACCACCAATACCAACACCACCAAAACCACCACCACCAATACCATCACCAATACCAATACCACTGCCAATGCCAATACCACCACCAATACCACCACCACTAATACCATCACCACCAAGACCAATATCACCACCACCAATAACACCAATAGCACCACCATCACTAATACCCCCACCAACAATACCACCACCACCAATACCACCACCAATACCACCACCAATACCACCAACACCAATACCACCACCACCACCAATACCACCACCACCAATACCACCAATACCACCACCAATACCACCACCAATGCCACCAATACCACCACCAATACACCACCAATACCACCACCAATATCACCACGACCAATACCACCACCACCACCAATACCACCACCAATACCACTACCACCACTACCACCACCAATACCACTACCACCAATACCACCACCACCAACAACACCACCACCAATACCACCACCAATACCACCACCACCAATACCACCACCACCAATACCACCACCACTACCACCACCAATACCACTACCACCAATACCACCACCACCACTACCACCACCAATACCACTACCACCAATACCACCACCACCACCAGTGCCACCACCAATACCACCACCACCACCAATACCACCACCATCAACACCACCAATACCACCACCAATACCACTACCACCACCACCACCAATACCACCACCAATACCACCACCACCAATACCACCACCACTACCAAAACCACCACCACCAGAACCACCAATACCACCAATACCACTACCACCACCATCAAGACCACCGCTTCCACCACCACCAATACCTTGACCAATACCACCACCACCAATACCACCACCACCAATACCACCACCAAAACCACTACCACCAATACCACCACCAATACCAACACCAACACCAATACCAACACCACCAATACCACCACCATCACCAATACCACTGCCAATGCCAATACCACCACCAATACCACCACCACCAATACCATCACCACCAATACCAATAACACCACCACCAATAACACCAATACCACCATCACCACTAATACAACCACCAATACCACCACCAATACCACCAACACCAATACCACCACCAATACCACCACCACCAATACCACCAATGCCACCAATACCACCACCAATACCACCACCAATGCCACCAATACCACCACCAATATCACCACCACCAATATCACCACCACCAATACCACCACCACCACCAATACCACCACCACCACCACCAATACCACCTCCACCACCAATTGCACCACCAATACCACCACCACCACCAATACCACCACCACAACCTCCACTACCACCACCAATACCACTATCACCAGTACCACCACCAATACCACCACCAACACCACCACCACCAATACCGTCTCCAATACCACCACCAATACCACCACCAATACCACCACCACCAATACCACCACCAATACCACCACCAATACCACCACCAATACCACCACCACCAATACCACCACCACCAGTGCCACCACCACCACCACCACCAATACCACCACCACCAATACCACCACCACCATCAATACCACCACCAACAATACCACCACCAATACCACCAATACCACCAGCAATACCACCACCACAAAGCAATACCACCAACACCACCACTAATACCACCAATACCACCACATTTAGAAATGATTAGCGAATTAAGTCATGTGAATTCCAGGTAGCACATAATCCTGTGCTAATGGGCTGAAGCTGACAACAGCACATCTGTGTTACATGTCATCTGTACTAAAGCCACCTGACGGGTTGTTTTCAAAAGCCTGTTTTATTAACAACAACACCACCACCAATACCACCACCATCACCAATACCACCACCACCAATACCACCACCACCAATACCACCGCCAATACCACCGCCGCCAATACCACCACCATCAACACCACCAATACCACTACCACCACCACCACCAATACCACCACCACCACCACCAATACCACTACCACCACCATCAATACCACCGGCTCCACCACCACCAATACCTTGACCAATACCACCACCACCAATACCACCACCACCACCAATACCACCACCAATACCACCACCACCAAAACCACTACCACCAACACCACCACCAATACCAACGCCAACACCACCACCAATACCAACACCACCAAAACCACCACCACCACCAATACCATCACCAATACCACTGCCAATGCCAATACCACCACCAATACCACCACCACTAATACCATCACCACCAAGACCAATATCACCACCACCAATAACAACAATAGCACCACCATCACTAATACCCCCACCACCAATACCACCACCACCAATACCACCACCAATACCACCACCAATACCACCAACACCAATACCACCACCACCACCAATACCACCACCACCAATACCACCAATACCACCACCAATGCCACCAATACCACCACCAATACACCACCAATACCACCACCAATATCACCACCACCAATACCACCACCAATACCACCACCACTACCACCACCAATACCACTACCACCAATACCACCACCACCAACAACACCACCACCAACAACACCACCACCAATACCACCACCACCAATACCACCACCACCAATACCACCACCACCAATTCCACCACTACCACCACCAATACCACTACCACCAATACCACCACCACCAACAACACCACCACCAATACCACCACCAATACCACCACCACCAATACCACCACCACCAATACCACCACCACCAATACCAACACCACCACAACTACCACCACCAATACCACCAATACCACCACCACCACCACCACAACCACCACCAATACCACTACCACCAATACCACCACCACCAGTGCCACCACCAATACTACCACCAATACCATCACCACCACCATCAATACCACCACCAATACCACCACCAATACCACCAACACCACCACTGATACCACCACCACCAATACCACCACCACCAATACCACCACCAATACCACTACTGCCAGTGCCACCACCACCACCAATACCACCACCACCAATACCACCACCACCAATACCACCACCACCAATACCACCACCACCAATACAACCACCACCAATGCCACCAATACCACCACCACCAATACCACCACCAATACCACCAGCAATACCACCACCACAAAGCAATACCACCAACACCACCACTAATACCACCAATACCACCACCAATACCACCACATTTAGAAATGATTAGCGAATTAAGTAATGTGAATTCCAGGTAGCACATAATCCTGTGCTAATGGGCTGAAGCTGACAACAGCACATCTGTGTTACATGTCATCTGTACTAAAGCCACCTGACGGGTTGTTTTCAAAAGCCTGTTTTATTAACAACAACACCACCACCAATACCACCACCACCAATACCACCACCACCAATACCACCACCAATACCACCGCCACCAATATTACCACCACCACCAATACCACTACCACCACCACCACCAATACCACCACCACCAATACCACTACCACCACCATCAATACCACCGGCTCCACCACCACCAATACCTTGACCAATACCACCACCACCAATACCACCACCACCACCAATACCACCACCAATACCACCAATACCACCACCACCAAAACCACTACCACCAACACCACCACCAATACCAACGCCAACACCACCACCAATACCAACAAAACCACCAATACCATCACCAATACCAATACCACTGCCAATGCCAATACCACCACCAATACCACCACCACTAATACCATCACCACCAAGACCAATATCACCACCACCAATAACACCAATAGCACCACCATCACTAATACCCCCACCACCAATACAACCACCACCAATACCACCACCAATACCACCACCAATACCACCAACACCAATACCACCACCACCAATACCACCAATACCACCACCAATACCACCACCAATGCCACCAATACCACCACCAATACACCACCAATACCACCACCAATATCACCACCACCAATACCACCACCAATACCACCACCACTACCACCACCAATACCACTACCACCAATACCACCACCACCAACAACACCACCACCAACAACACCACCACCAGCAATACCACCACCACCAATACCACCACCACCACTACCACCACCAATACCACTACCACCAATAACACCACCACCAACAACACCACCACCAACAACACCACCACCAATACCACCACCACCAATACCACCACCACCAATACCACCACCACCACTACCACCACCACCAATACCACCACCACCACTACCACCACCACAAATTCCACCACTACCACCACCAATACCACTACCACCAATACCACCAATACCACCACCACCAACAACACCACCACCAATACCACCACCAATACCACCACCACCAATACCACCACCACCAATACCACCACCACCACCACTACCACCACCAATACCACCACCACCACTACCACCACCAATACCACTACCACCAATACCACCACCACCAGTGCCACCACCAATACTACCACCAATACCATCACCACCACCATCAATACCACCACCAATACCACCACCAATACCACCAACACCACCACTGATACCACCCCCACCAATACCACCACCACCAATACCACCACCAATACGACTACTGCCAGTGCCACCACCACCACCAATACCACCACCACCAATACCACCACCACCACCACCAATACCACCACCACCAATACCACCACCACCAATACAACCACCACCAATGCCACCAATACCACCACCACCAATACCAATACCCCCACCACCAATACCATCACCACCACCAATACCACCACCAATACCACCACCACCAGTACCAATACCACCACTACCAATACCACTACCAATACCACCACCAATATCACCAATACCACCACCACCACCAATACCACCACCAGTACCAATACCAATACCACCACCAATACCACCACCACCACTAATACCACCACCAATACCACCACCACCACCAATACCACCACCAGTACCAAAACCAATACCACCACCAATACCACCACCACCAATACCACCACCACCAATACCATTGCCAATACCACCACCACCAATACCACCACCACCAATACCAGTACCAGTACCACCACCACCAATACCACCACCACCAATACTGCCACCACCAATACCGCCACCACCAATACCACCACCACCAATACCAGTACCACCACCAATACCAGTACTACCACCACCAATACCACCACCAATACCACCACCTCCACCAATACCACCACCAATACCACCAATGCCACCACCAATACCAGCACCACCAGCACCAATACCACCATCAATACCACCACCATAAATACCAATACCACCACCTCAGCGCCTCTCGCTCACTAGTAATAGCAGGGGCACTGTACGAGGCCGGAGCTGCAGCCGAGACCATCCCTCCCTCCCTCCATGCCTGTCATAAAGCACAGCCCGCCCTGCACCAGGAGGTGAAGCCAGGGCCCTACTACAGCGCGAGTGTTTTTTATTAGGCCAAGTATAGCAATTACATTACGCAATGCCACATTGCACACTCAAATCATGGAGAGGGCAGGAAATAGCCCCCCCCGCTCTTCCGCCTGAGCCGCGACAGTGTAATCACAGAGCGAAAGGTGTTGGAGCGCTTTGTTAGTGTTTATAGCTCGGATCATATGTAACTCTCACTTCACACTTTGTGTCTGTGTAATTTACAACACTTACACATCTTCTTCACTGCACTATTTATCACTTCTTTGAAGATGTCACAGGCCGGTCTCTTCCTCTGATATTTACAATCTAACAAGCGGTCGAGAAGGCCCTTTATTGCAATGCAATAGGTCTCACATTTGCGAGAGTTTAAGCTATTAGTATTGTAAATGACAATGCCTTTTATTTATGTTTTAAAACCCAAAATATAACTAAAAGGCATTGTCATTTACCATGCCAATAGCCCAAACTCGCGTGAATACGAGACCTATTGCATTGCAAATGCTTGTTTTTCTTTGTTGACCCAATCCTGTACGCGTTCATAAAGGGCTTGCCCGCCGCCATTTTCCCTTGGGACTCTACTGCGGCGCTCACAGTTGCACGCCAATAAAAACGGCGCATTCTGTCAGAGTGGCATCGGAAGCTGCAGCCTAACGGTCTTGTGTAGAGCTGCTCCCTCCCATCTCCCTTGGTAGGTAAAAGACATTGCCATTTACAATACCAATAGCTCTAACTTTAAAAAATGTGAGACCTATTGCATTTTCAATGCTTGAACATGGACTGTTCTCAATTCTGCATACTGTGTCCCAGTATTTGCCAGACACAAAGACCCAGAGTCTCCTTGTTGCTTTGTTTCAGTAGCCCATTGTTTCTGACTCCTGTGTGGTTCGTGTCCTTAAGATGGCTTTTAATTTGTAAAAATAAATAAGTAAATAATTAAATAAATACAATGATAAATAACAAATGCCTGCAAGGACGCAAAGTGCCAGTGCCCTCCACCCCCAAACACTGGCACAAATTAAACATTGGCGCTTCTTGCCTGACTACTCCCTATAACAGATGTCACTTTTTCTAGAGTCACCCTGTAGTAGTCTATGTGTTTCTCAGTTCCACTTGTAGTGTTGGATTGTTTTCGTACATTTCTAAAGTCAGTGTTTCGTAGCGCTTGTGATTATGTCCTTTCTTAGTTTGTGTCTGACTTGCTGGTCGCAGTTCATTTTCTCCTTCAGGGTGAAAGCATTGACTCACCACTTGTGATTGTTTCTTATTGCCCATCCTCCCATGATCCTCTTATATCTGTCTCTGTCCCGGTGATCCTGTTCTCTGTTTTCGTTCTTGGATAGAACAAATATTGTTGAATTCAGATAGTAGTGAGTCAGGTAGTAGTGGTCATTTTGAGCATGTGGGTCAGTCTGCCAGCGGCCGGGTTAGTTGAGGCCACCTCCTCTGACGACCTGGTGGAAGACTGCCTGCCATACTTAGAGATCCCACAGCGACAGTGGCCCTGACTCGAAGGGAGTTTTCTCCCTGCTCGTCTCACCTGCCAAGTCTGCTATGCATTATATGGTGTACTCGTTCATTGAAAATACACATCAGAAGGACCACCCCAAGTAGGGCTGATGTCCTGATACTTGAAAGGCAATGGCCATGGTGTGGTGGGCTGCGAACCTTTGATTGGCCCCAACAGAGGCTTGTGCAAGGGTCAATCACCTGGTCTTGTGCTGCTGTTTTTGATTGGGTTCCTGGGTGTCTTTACCCTAATATGTGGTCTCTTTTTTGCGCCCTTCATGCATTGCATACTAGAGACGGCCGGTGTGTGCTGCTGACTGACATTTCATCATTGATTGACGACAGTTGCTAGATAGTAAGACCGTGGATTGACTGCTCTGTGTTTTTGCTCGACAGTAGAGAAACTGGCAAACAGTGGTGTCAATTAAAACTCCATGAAACAACCATCCACATCACTCTAAAATGGCGTATCTATTTCTACACACTACAAAAAAGAAGCAGCTATGAAGTTAACCAACTGTGTCTCAATTTTCCTTAGGCTCTGCCCCATTTCTTGGTCCGGCTCCAGTAGGGCAAGCCTTTTGCAGACCAATCATGGCAGCCTGTTGAAACCTTCACACCGTTGGGGGTTCTGCACCCACCCCCCCTTCCTTGTTCACCCAGATTATTGGAAACAGCATCTATATATTTTTTTTATGTAGAGCAAACTCGACTTAAGGTATTGGAGCACTTTATATGAGCACCGGTTACATTACACAAGATCAGATTCATTTTTAGGCACAGGGAGATTAGGTAATTTGCCCAAAATCACAGGATGTTGAAACAACATGGCACTTGAACCTGGTTATGTTATATTATGTGTATTTACAAAGCACACTATCACCTGTAGGGTATGCTGGCCCATTTCAAGAGTCTGCAGCTCTGGCCGTACCGCCACATCCCCTTCCCAAATATCTATGTTAAACTGAATTTAACAATACTTTGCTTTTTTCATACAGGACTGTAAATTGTAGCAGTCACTGTTACCCTGTAGAAGGTGCTCAACGTTGCCAGCCTTCTGGGACTAGAACTCTTGACCGGCTGTCCCATCATTTCGTTCAAGTCCTCAACATTTACCTCATTAAGCTATGCATCTGGCAATCTAGCAGACAGGTTCACAGCTGGGACAAGAGTGCTGCATGACAAAGCTCTTGTTATAAATATTACTAATGTGTTAAATATCCAACCACACATTTATCTAGCAGGATTTAAACACACTGTGGGAAGATAACATTTTGTCATCGTATAGAAAAAAAATCAGGACTCTCCAGCCAAAATTGGTTCCTACTCACCAAGATACTTCAAAAGATTGAGAGATTTGAATTATGCACAGACACATCCACAGTAACAGGCAAAGGTACCTACAGGGGTAACCTAACTTGAGTACACATCTCTAAATGTACAGAAGATAGCATTACCAGCAACTAGGCAGCCATGTGTGGTCCACCAAGGAACTCACTCCCTGGGGTTGAAAGGAGAAGCATTTTGTTTGTTCTTCAAACATGCATAGTGTCTCTGTGGTGGCACACACATGCACAGACACATCCACAGTAACAGGCAAAGGTACCTACAGGGGTAACCTAACTTGAGTACACATCTCTAAATGTACAGAAAATAGCATTACCAGCAACTAGGCAGCCATGTGTGGTCCACCAAGGAACTCACTCCCTGGGGTTGAAAGGAGAAGCATTTTGTTTGTTCTTCAAACATGCATAGTGTCTCTGTGGTGGCACCTGGGTTCTTCTGGTTGAGTGCCACCATGTAGAAAAATTGCAATCTGAGTTACTTATAAGGGAAAATCAAAAAGTGACCAAATGATGGAACAGCGCACTGGACCTTTGCCCATGCCCCCTTTCCACCACAGAGTTACTGCCTGTCCATAGAGATCTTTGCCTGTCATGGCACTGGTTATATTCACTGTGTTGATTGCTCTATTCAAGACAGAGAGAATATTCTCTTCCTTTTGTGATCTCTTGAAGAAGGCGGTGAGGGTTGGGTCATGGATGCCCTTCTTTGCCATTGGCCAGGGTCCCTGTTCTATCCCTTCGCTCTCTTTCCTCTTATCCCCAGAAAATTGGCTCAGATCTGGGACAAAGTGCTTCTAGCGATTCAGTCATTTCCCTACTGAAGGCAAATGCCCTATTCCCACATTTAAGGTGACCAGCTGCCATTGTTTCCCTTCGTTACGGTCACTCCTGTCCTCTCTCAAATTCTTCCTCTCCTGGCTTGGAAACTGAAAGGCTGCGGTTTCAGTGTCATTGATCGTCTAAACGCTTTGAGGTGGCAGTTAAGGGGAGAGACACGGACACACACACACACACCCACTCTTTTTCTGAGGCTTCTAGCAATTCTCTCAGGAGAGCTTTCAGCTAAGAATAGCTATTTCTGCTATTCGGCCAGAGTGAGCCGTTGTGCCTTTCAAGGAACAGTAGTGTGGTGTGGGGTGAGCAGTATGTTGCGTAACTTCAGTGGCTTTGACATATAAATAAGGCTTATTCCTCATTGTTGGAGCATCCCCATGCTTTTTCTGCACCACAACTGGATAACTGAGATTTCCTCCAAACTTTCATTCAAGTGTCTTTCTTTAACTTCACTTTTTTGGTCTCACCTGTGACAGCGCATGCCCTGTATGCACTCTTGCTTGTGAGAGGTATTGTATACAACACAGGGCTTGCAGCCCACCCATTTCATAGCCTTTGCTAGATTCATTGTCATTCTTGTTTGCTAACTTTTAATTGGCCGGCTTCACTTCTTCTTCTTTCGGCTGGAGCATGAACCAAGTACTTATTGCTTCAGCTTAATTGCTATCTTTCTGCTGATCGCCTTGTGACTGAGGTACTTCTTTTAGTTTTTCTTCTTCCCTGTTTTCCTTGTTGAACCTCTTGCCATTTATAGCTATGTTTTACTATGGCACGCACACTTCAAATAAGCCCTTTCTCTTTCGAAATGGATGTTTATTGTGACACCAGATGTTATCTGCTTTTATTGTACAACACAAACAAAGTCACTTGAGGGATTATTTATGTAATCACAGACCTCATGTTTATAAAAAGCCTAATTCGGAGTGTGGGTCAGCAAAATATTTTTGAGAGGTCATCTCACGCTCAACTTATTGAGGCATGCGTCAGCATTTGACGACCTTTCACACAGGGGTAGGAACAATGCCACCCCGGCGGACTCAACCTGAGGAAGCTAGTCTCCCCCTGGGACTACTTATAAATCTATGGTCAGGATTCATTATTAATCACCAGCTGACCGACACCTTTCCCACGTTTTTAAGCATACCAGAGGTACTCCCTAAATAAAGGAATCCCTTGAGTATACCTCTAGGTATATTTTAAAACCTTTTTTCTTATCCGCAATAATAAACAGGACCAAGTGCTTTGTCCTGGCCATAGATGTATAAGAACTCCCCGGGGGAGATTAGCTTCCTCAGGTTGAGTCCGCTGGGGTGGCATTGTTCCTACCCTGGTGTGAGAGGTCATCAAATGGTGAAGCATGCCTTGATAAATTGAGGGTGAGACAACCTCTCAAAAATCTTTTGACGACCCACACTCCGAATTAAGCTTTTAATAAACATGAGGTCTGTGATGACCTAAAAAATCCCTCAAGTGACTTTGTCCATGAGGTCTGTGATGACCTAAAAAATCCCTCAAGTGACTTTGTTTGTGTTGTACAGATTTTGGAGGAAACATTTGAGGTGGAACCTCCTTTATTCTCCCCCTAGGGATTTACCTGCGTTTATTGTGACAACAGATGTTACCTGCTCCCAAATGTATTTTCACTAAGACATGAACATGGGTGTAATTGTTTTCCTTATATGATAGGATTTTTTGCTAAATGTCATCTTTCTCTTTCTTTTTCATGCATGGGGAGATTAAAAGATTTACTCAGAATCACAGGGGTGTTGTGCAGAGACCCAACGAGTATTGGCAAAGCCAATAGGTCTCTCCTTTGAGACTATAGGCTCTGTCATTGCCTTTTGTTCATGCTGTCCAGCATGGGCATTGCCAACTTTGGTAATGATTTGTAGCCATGCTCTATAGTAGGGTGGCTGCTGTGCAACATGGGTAAAAATAATCATAGTAATAAAAGGACCAGGATGCATCAAGCGCTAATTCAGTACAGCATGGCTACAAAGATTTGTCAAAGCCAGTAGCTCTCATAGGCGAGACCTATTGGCTTTGCCAATGCTTGTTTCTAGAGGAAGTATGGTTCTTGATGTCTAGGACTCCATAGTTGATCGTATTTCTTGAAAAGCTGTCCTCAAGCAGGGTTGGAGGTATGTGTTAAAAATTTCATATTCTTTTCATAGGGACTAGATGAAACTTTCCTCTTACTTTCCTGGTCAAGTGTCGGCTGACGACTCCGAACTGCACACTGTGGATATTCCAAGGTTGGTGGTAGTGTACATTGAGAGAAATAATGGAGGTGGGCAGTCTTCTTGTTCCTCTCAGTTCTGCCAGATGGAGTTTGCGATATTTCATGGACCCATGACTTGGTGATTTCAGTATTTTATGGTTTGGCGAGGGTGGAGTGGCCACAAGGCATACAGAGGTGATCTGCCAAGTACATGTAAACAGAGGCCCTGGGCACTTCTTAGAGGATATTCCTCAGACGGTGCTTGGTTTGGTCCATCCATGGATTCCCAGGCCCTGGAGTTTGGTTCCAGGGTTCTGTTCACTGCATTGCTTGGCCAAGTATTACATTTGGATGCGAAGCCGGCATCTGGTGTGTTGTGCGTTTCTTTGCTGCAGGGTCCGTACTTCTGGGCTTGGGCAGAACCTGATAATCCAATAAGGAATTGGACGAGGATGGTTGATGAGGAGCTAATGCCTTGAATACTTACTGGTAATCGCATTGCTCTGATTCACCCTTCCTCAGAACCCGGCCACCCTGCCAGTGTTGACTTGTGGTTTTGTTAGTTGAGGTCGCCAGGGACATCTTAAGGATTTTGGGGTCCCCGGGCCAAACCTTATTCGGGGGCTCCCTGCACGGAGCAACTCTGAATTTATTATCCATTTTCAGCTCATTTAAGCCCTCAGCAGCTATGGTCTGATCATTGACAACCCTCTTCGTTGGCTCAAAAAATCTTTAAGGGGACCCCAGTCCTTCAGGGGGCCCCCATTCAGTGCAAAGCCTTTGAGTATTTATGAGATATTGGAGACTTGTGATCCTCTTTTCATATTGTACAGGGGGCCCCATCATTTTTGCGGTATGCCACTGTCTGGGACTGTCCTAGAAGCTTAATGATGGGACCCCTAGAAAGGTGGGGGCCCTGGGCCAGAGCCCACTTTGCCCATGCCTTAAAACGTCTCTGGCGGTCGCCACTTTGGCGGCACAGCGAGTTAATTGGTTTGAGTGGCGTTTTAAGGCTCCACCCTTAATGGGAGGAGCTAACTTAGGGAAGTCTTGTCAATTTTATTTTCTGGGCAGTAGGAAGCCTGTCTGAAGGTGGGTGTAGGGCATAGATTAATCGAACGAACAAGGATGGGAATAATGAGATTATTATAGAATAACCAACGTATTATTTAGACAGTTAATGTTGATGAATGTGACTATTGTACCCCAGAGTTTAACCACATAAACAGCCTCCCTGCCCCTAGCATTAGCCAAAGAATCCTTTAGAACATGTGTTGGCTCTCTAATTGTAAAACAATGCCACCATCTAGTAGCCAGCATCTACTAAAGGCGCTGTTCGGGGTGTGGGATCGGTCCCTTCTGGTCTCAGACCAGGGAGTAATTAAAAACTGATGTTGAGAGGGGTCCTTGCCGGGCCCTATGTTCATGGACTTAACTTTCCAGGCAAAATAGCTGATCGATTTCTGAACGCTGACTGTAAAAAGATTAAGATAATCATGTCACCAATGCAGCTCCTGTTGACATTTCACATGATCTTCTGATCTTCTTACTCTTGCTTGTCATAGGAGCATTTGCTTTTTGCAGGATGTTTCGTTTCTGTAGTGTTGTTCATGCACATTTTACTCTTGTGTAGTGGCGGGTACTGTGGCCCGAGCTGCCTCAAGGTGTCTGTGTGAGCTCAGGTTGTGGTTGGTGGTTATAATGGGCCAGGATGAGGGCTCTGGAGTTGAGGCTGAAGGCAGTGCGAGTTTCTCACAGTGCCTACCTGTGGGTCACAAAGGTGTGGGAGCTACATGCTCATGCAACACATGGTCTCCCTGCAGAGCCTACAGAACAGTGGCCATGTGTGCTAATTGTGGCTTTGTGCAAGTGTGTGAAGGAGGTATAAGGATGCCAAAATATTGTCAGGGCGGAAGTAAAAGAGGATGCAGTGCTTACAGGTGAGTGGATGTGTGGGGTGTGTGTGTCTGTGTGTGGGTGTGTGTTTTTTCAGGATGGTATAGTGAAGGCGATGCAAAGACGTGCATGCAGGAGAGAGTGAATAAGGATGCTGAAGAGGAAAGAGATGAAGTGTGAGATATTCAGATGGAGGGTTTCAGAAAGATCCCTGGAGAAATATGGGTCTGTCTCTCTGAGGAGTTGGAGAAGGACCGCTCGCTGTGAATGAGGCCCTCTGAAGACCCCTACCCCTTGCATAGGCCTTCATCATTTTTAATTCAGTCTCATTATTTCATACATGAAACATTTTCTATTCTAATTATTTACAACAAAATGACTGTTGTCATTCAGTTATCTGAGCTAGCTAACAAGCATTAGCAAAGGCAAAACGTGTGGCTTTTTTTTAGGTATATGTCCATTATTCTGTGACATGTCTGGAGGCCATGACAGGAAACTGATCCAGAGCCGCCAAAATACTAGTCGAGGTGCACTATGGGAGGCCTCTTGGAAAGGATCACTAGTTACGCGTCTTATGCCACGCCCACTTTTGAGACCCCCTTCCTCCACTTTTTCCACCCAAACTAATGCCCTGGGAGTTTTGCATTTGTTATATTAATAGTGCTTCTCTAGTGACAAATCCCAAAGGCCTCCAGGCGCTTTGAATTGGGTGGTACCTGTGGGCTGGTGTCTTAGGAGACATCCATAAGCTAAGAGGGTTTTCAGAGGTGGGAATGTCGGTGTGGCATGCAGGACTCATAATCAATCAATCAATCACAGAATTTGTAGAGCGCACTACTTACCCGCGAGGGTCTCAAGGCGCTGGGGAGAGGAAGGGGGGTGCTGCTACTGGTCGAACAGCCAGGTCTTGAGTAGCCTCCTGAAGGTCAGCAGGTCTTGGGTCTGTCGTAGGCTTAGTGGAAGGGTGTTCCAGGTCTTGGCGGTGAGGTGTGAGAAGGATCTGCCGCCGGTGGTTGTTCTTCGAATGCGAGGGATGGTGGCGAGGGAGAGGTCGGCGGAGCGGAGCTGGCGTTTGCGGACGTAGAAGAAGAGTCGTCTGTTGAGGTAGGCTGGGCCAGTTTTGTGGAGTGCCTTGTGTGCGTGGATGAGGAGTTTGAAGGTGATCCTCCTGTCGACGGGGAGCCAGTGCAGGTTCCTCAGGTGGGGGTGATGTGGCTGTGGCGTGGTACGTCGAGGATCAGGCGTGCGGAGGCGTTTTGTATGCGTTGCAGTCGCTTGATGAGCTTGGCCGGGGCTCCCGCGTAGAGGGCGTTCCCATAGTCAAGTCTGCTACTGACGAGGGCCTGGGTGACTGTTCTTCTTGTGTCTGTCGGGATCCACTTGTAGATCTTGCAAAGCATGCGGAGGGTGTTGAAGCAGGAGGAGGAGACTGCGTTGACTTGCTTGGCCATGGAGAGCGTTGAGTCGAGGATGACTCCCAGGTTGCGTGCGTGGTCGGTGGGTGTCGGGGCTGCTCCCAGCGTCGTTGGCCACCAGGAGTCGTCCCAGGCTGAGGGGTTGGAGCCGAGGATGAGGACCTCCGTCTTGTCCGTGTTCAGCTTTAGTCGGCTGATCTTCATCCAATCGGCGACGGCCTTCATTCCTTCATGGAGATTGGCTTTGGCGGCGAGGGGGTCCTTGGTGAGGGAGAGGATCAGTTGAGTGTCGTCGGCGTAGGAGATAATGTTGAGGTCGTGCTGTCTGGCGATGCGTGCGAGCGAGCGGGGCCATGTAGATGTTGAACAGTGTTGGGCTGAGGGAAGATCCCTGGGGTACGCCGCAGATGATCTCGGAGGCTTCGGATCGGAAAGGTGGGAGGCGGACTCTCTGGGTTCTGCCGTCGAGGAAGGAGGTGGTCCATTCCAGGGCCTTGTCTCGGATCCCTGCGTCGTGGAGGCGTGCGCGTAGAGTGTGGTGGCAGACAGTGTCGAAGGCGGCGGAGAGGTCCAGCAGGATGAGGGCTGCGGTCTCACCGTTGTCCAGCAGGGTCCTGATGTCGTCGGCGGCGGCGATGAGGGCAGTCTCAGTGCTGTGGTTGCTGCGGAACCCCGATTGGGATGGGTCCAGGATGCTGTTTTCTTCTAGGTATCGGGTTAGCTGTTTGTTGACGATCTTCTCGATGACCTTGGCTGGGAACGGAAGCAGGAGATGGGCCGGAAGTTCTTGAGGTCTCTTGGGTCCGCCTTGGGTTTTTTGAGTAGGGCGTTGATCACTGCGTGTTTCCAGCTCTCTGGGAAGGTCGCGGTCTCGAAGGAGAGATTGATAACGTTGCACAGGTGGGGTGCGATGGAGCTGCTGGCTTTGTTGAAGATGTGGTGCGGGAAAGGGTCTGACGGGGAGCCGGAGTGTATTGTGCCCATGGTCTTGATGGTGTCATCGATGTTCACGCTGGCCCAGGCTGGCAAGGGGTCATGGTCGATGGTGTGCGGCGGGTCTGGAGTATCTATCTTGGTGGGGGCTGTCTGGGTGTTGAAGCTGTCGTGGATGTCGGCGATCTTGCGGTGGAAGAAGGTGGCGAGGGAATCGCACAGGGCTTGCGACGCTGGGATGTCGTTGGTGTTGGAGCTGGGGTTGGAGAGTTCCTTCACGATGTTGAAGAGCTCCTTGCTGTTGTGTGCGTTGTTGTCGAGGCGCTCTTTGAAGGAGATTCTCTTGGTGGACCTGATGAGGTGGTGGTGGTTACGGATGGCGTCTTTATGGGCTGCGTGTCTGTCCGGTGTCTTATCACTGTGCCATTTCTTCTCAAGTTTCCGGCAGGTACGCTTGGAAGCTAGGAGTTCCGGGGTGAACCAGCTGGCTCTTTTGGTGGTGTCGCTGTAGGTGAGTTTTTCAGCGGGGCGAGGGTGTTGGCACAGTCGTCTATCCATCGTCTGAGGTTGCAGGCAGCGTCGTCGGTGTTGGATGGGTCGGAGGGAGGGCTGAGAGCGAGGTTTGCCCGTAGTTGGTCTTCGGTGACTTTGCTCCAGCAGCGGCGTGGGATCTGTTGGGTGCGGTGGTGTGTGGTGGGTTTCTGGAAGGTGAAGTGGATGCAGCGGTGGTCGGTCCAGAGGAGTTCCGTGGTGTGGGTGAAGGAGACGTGGGAGCTTGAGGAGAAGACGGGGTCGAGCGTGTGGCCGGCGGAATGTGTCGGTGTTGTGACGAGCTGTCTCAGTCCGAGGTTGGCGAGGTTGTCGATCAGGTTGGTGGAGTTGCTGTCGTTGTTGTTCTCCAGGTGAAAGTTCAGGTCTCCGAGGAGGATGTAGTCGGTAGAAGTCAGGGCGTGCGTGCTGATGAAGTCGGCGATGGAGTCGCTGAACTGGGGTCGGGGCCCAGGGGGTCTGTAGACAAGGGTGCCTCTGAGGGTGGTGTTGGGGTCTGTGTGGATCTGGAAGTGCATGTGTTCGGCGGTGCAGAGAACGTCGTCGGTGCTGGTTGAGACCCTGATGGAGTTCTTGTGGACGATGGCGATTCCTCCTCCTACTCCGTTGACGCGGTCTCTGCGGGTGATCTTATAGCCGTCTGGGATGGCTATGGCGATGTTGGGTGCGGAGGAGTCGTTCATCCAGGTCTCTGTCAGGAAGGCGACGTCTGGTGATGATGAGTCGAGCAGGTCCCAGAGCTCGACGGCGTGTTTGCGTGCGGAGCGGGTGTTCAGTAGGATGCATCGGAGGTGGTTGAGGTCCTTCTTGGCGGGCGCTTCGGTGGCTCTGAGGCTGGTGTAGCTGCAGTTCCGGCAGGTGAAGGGGCCATGTGTGCGTTTCGGGGCGGCCTTGAAGCAGTTGTGTCTCCGTCCTGGGTTGAGAGCGTGGAGTGTGGTGGCATCGTAACGGCGTCGGTCCTCGAGGCTGGAGCGGGGGGCGCGCGGCCCAGGGGTTCTGGCGCTGGGCGCGGTCCAGGCGCGGACGGGCGCAGACGGGCTTGCCTTAGGCGCGCCTTCTGCGCGCCGGCGGCGCGGCCGCGCAGTGGCCGCCATATATGGGGAGCTGGGAGGGAGGAGCAGCTGGGAGGCGGGAGGCAGGGGCAGCGAATGGGCAGTCAGGGGGGCGGGGCCGCAGGGGACGCAGCAGCGGCGGTGGGCTCCTGGTAGCTCAGTCCCTTTCATAATAGCTCCTTCTCTGCTGAGTTTCCAGAATGAATTTTGTTCATATTTACAGTATACGCGCCAAGGGTGACTGCACCCTTGGATTGGCATTCTATAAAATACCCTATAAAAAATCCCCTTTCACCCTTGTTCTGGTACATCCGTTCCCCTAAGGCATCCTGAACACGTTCATTTCACTATCTGCTCTCATCATGGCTGTTTGTAGAGCGCTTTATCCCACACTTGTCAATTCAAGGCGCTAAGGGGGGCAGGAGAGGATAGGGGAGAGGTCCCACTAAAGCAGAAATGTGGAGGTGATTTAAATGGGAAAAAGGATGAGTCCTGAGGCTGGAGTGTCTTTCCCAAACCATCAAAACCTAACGTGCGAAGCGAAAATGCTTTGTGCAGCCATCGTTAGGGGTCTGCTCAGTGGGTATGGTGGTGGAGAGCAGGAGAGGGGCACCGGGTGGGTGGAGAGAGCCGGGGAAAGCGAGAGAACGAAGAATGGGAGAGGGATTGAGGGGTGATGGTGAGAGAAACCAGGGCCTGCGTGTGAGGAGAGAGAGACCTCGGCAGCCAGCCCGGAGAGAGCATCCCGAAAGTCGGACTGTGCTTAATTTGTTTAAAAAAATAAGCGCCAGGGCTCTCGTCCGGCGACCACTGCAGATTACACCACACATCTACCGGCCATGCGGCCAAAGATTGTAACAACACAATTACTAATCAATCAAATCAATCAAGCATTTATAAAGCGCGCTACAAACCCGTAAGGGTTCCAAGGCGCTGGGGGAGGGGGGGGGCTGCAGCTAGTGGTCGAAGAGCCAGGTCTTGAGTAGTCTCCTGAAGGTCTGAGGGTCTTCCGTCTGCCGACGGTGGAGAGGGAGGGAGTTCCATGTCTTGGCGGCGCGGTAGGAGAAGGACCTGCCTCCGGAGGCGGTCCTGTGGATGCGTGGGACGGCAGCCAGGGAGAGGTCGGCGGAGCGGAGTCTCCTGTTGGGTGCGTAGAATGATAGTCGGTTGTTGAGGTATGCCGGGCCGGTGTTGTGGAGTGCCTTGTGTGCGTGGGTGAGGATCTTGAAGGCGATTCTTTTGTCGACGGGGAGCCAGTGTAGGTTTCTCAGGTGGGGGTGATGTGGTCTCGGCGGGGGATGTCGAGGATTAGGCGTGCAGAGGCGTTCTGGATTCTTTGGAGTCTGCTGAGGAGTTTGGCAGGGGCTCCGGCGTAGAGTGCGTTGCCGTAGTCGAGCCTGCTGCTGATGAGGGCGTGTGTGACGGTCTTTCGTGTGTCGGTAGGGATCCATCTGTAGATCTTGCGGAGCATGCGGAGGGTGTAGAAGCAGGTTGAGGAGACAGCGTTGATCTGGTTGGTCATGGAGAGTTTCGAGTCGAGGATGACTCCCAGGTTGCGTGCGTGGTTGGTAGGTGTAGGGGCGGCGCCCAGGGAGGTGGGCCACCAGGAGTCGTCCCAGGCTGAGGGGTTGGGTCCGAGGATGAGGATCTCTGTCTTGTCTGTGTTGAGTTTGAGCCGGCTTTCTTCCATCCAGTCGGCGACCGCCTTCATGCCGCGGTGGAGGTTGGCTTTGGCGGTGCGGGGTTTTGTTGGTGAGGGAGAGGATCAGCTGGGTGTCGTCGGCGTAGGAAATAATGTTGAGGTCGTGGAGTCTGGCGATGCGTGCGAGCGGGGACATGTAGACGTTGAAGAGCGTCGGGCTGAGGGATGATCCTTGTGGGACACCGCAGATCGTCTTGGTGACTCCGGAGCGAAACGGGGGGAGGCGCACTCTTTGGGTTCTGTCAGAGAGGAAGGAGGTGATCCAGTCCAGGGCCTTGTCGCGGATCCCTGCGTCGAAGAGGCGTGTGCGCAGTGTGTGATGGCAGACGGTGTCGAAGGCCGCGGAGAGGTCGAGGAGGAAGAGGGCCGCCGTCTCCCCGTTGTCGAGCAGGAGTCTGATGTCGCTCTGTGGCGGCGATGAGGGCGGTCTCGGTGCTGTGGTTCTTGCGGAAGCCTGACTGGGAGGGGTCGAGGATGTTGTTGTCTTCCAGGTAGCGTGTGAGCTGGGTGTTGACGATCTTTTCGATGACCTTAGCTGGAAACGGAAGAAGGGAGATGGGCCGGAAGTTCTTAAGGTCGCTCGGGTCCGCCTTTGGTTTCTTTAGTAGGGCGTTGATCTCGGCGTGTTTCCAGCTCTCAGGGAAGGTCGCGGTCTTGAAAGAGAGGTTGATGATGTTGCATAGGTGGGGTGCGATGGAGTTGTCGGCCTTGTTGATGATGTGGTGGGGGAGGGGTCTGACGGGGCGCCTGAGTGGATGGAGCTCATTGTTTTGCTGGTGTCTTCGGTGGTTATGCTGGTCCAGACGGTGAGGTGGTCGTGGTTGGAAGGTATCGGTGGGGCCGGGGTGGTGAGGTTGGCGGGGTCCGTCTGTGGATTGAAGCTGTCGTGAATGTCTGTAATCTTGCGGTGGAAGAAGGCAGCGAGGGCGTCGCACAGGGCTTGTGATGGGGGTATGTCGTTGGTGCAGGAGCTGGGGTTTGAGAGTTCCTTTATGACGTTGAAGAGCTCCTTGCTATTGTGTGCGTTGTTGTCTAGGCGGTTCTTGAAGGCGGCTTTCTTGGTGGTCCTGATGAGGTGGTGGTAATTGCGGATGGCGTCTTTGAGGGCAGCGTGGCTGTCGGGTGTTTTCTCCTTGTGCCAGGTGTTTTCCAGTCTCCGGCAGGTGCGTTTGGAGGCTAGGGAGCTCTGGGGTGAACCAGCTGGCTCTCTGACTGGTATCTCTGGAGGCGGGTTGTCTTGTTGGGGCTAAGGCGTTGGCGCAGTCTTCCATCCAGAGTCTGAGGGTGCGGGGCCCCTTCCTCGGGGTCGGTGGGGTTGGTCGGGGGTTGAGTGCGAGGTGTGTTTGCAGTAGTTCCTTGGCGATTTTGCTCCAGTGACGTCCCGGGATCTGTAGGGTGCGGTGGTGTGAGACGGGTTTCTGGAAGGTGAAGTGGACGCAGCGGTGGTCGGTCCAGGTGAGTTCGGAGGTGTGGCTGAAGACAACGTGGGGACTGGAGGAGAAGATAGCATCGAGCGTGTGTCCGGCGATGTGGGTAGGTGTCGTGACGATCTGCGTCAGTCCGAGGGAGGTGAGGTTGTCGATCAGGGTGGAGGAGTTGCTGTCGTTGTTGTTTTCCAGGTGGTAGTTCAAGTCGCCGAGGAGGATGTAGTCGGTGGAGGTCAATGCGTGTGCGCTGATGACGTCGGCGATGGAGTTGCAGAATTGGGGGCGGGGTCCTGGTGGTCGGTAGACGAGGGTGCCTCTCAGGGTGGTCTTGGGGTCCGTGTGGATCTGGAAGTGCATGTGTTCGGCGGTGCTGAGGGTGTCGGCGGTGTTTGTGGAGACCCTGATGGTGTCCTTGTGGATGATGGCGATTCCTCCGCCGACGCCATTGGTGCGGTCCCTGCGGTTGATCTTGTATCCGTCGGGGATGGCCACTGCGATGTCTGGGGCGGAGGTTTCGTTCATCCAGGTCTCGGTCAGGAAGGCGATGTCAGGCGATGTGGAGTCGAGCAGGTCCCAGAGCTCGACGGCGTGTTTGCGTGCGGAGCGGGTGTTGAGCAGGATGCATCGGAGCTGGCTGGGTTCCGTAGTGGCGAGTGTCTCGGCGACTACGATGCAGGAGAAGCTGCAGTTCCGGCAGGTGAAGGGGCCATGGAGTGCGCTTTGGGGCGGCCTTGTGGCAGCTGGAGGGTCGTCCGGGGTTGAGTGCGATGAGGGTGTTGGCGTCATACCGGACGCGGGCTGCCTGGATGCTGCGTGGTCCAGGGGTCGTGGCGCTGGGCGCGGTCCAGGCGCGGACGGGCGCAGACGGGCTTGCCTTAGGCGCGCCAGCGGCGCGCCCGCTGAGCGCGTCCGCTGCGCGGCCTCGCAGCAGCCGCCATAAATGCGGGAGTGTGGTGGGCGTCACAGCTGGGAGGCGGGGGAGCCGGAGGAGGCCGGCGAATCAGGAGCGGGGGTGGGGCCGCGGGGAGTCAGCGGCGGGAAAGAGAGCGGGGCGCGAGGGAGGGGCGGGGGAACAGAGGCGGAGAGCGAGGCAAGGGCGGCGAGAACGGGCACAGCGACCGGGGCTACAGCGGGAAGAGCAGGCAGAGGCGGGAGAGCCGCTGGAACTGGCAGGCGGCAGCAGGTGGGTCACAGAAGGTCTCAACAGGAGGCAATCGGCGGCGGCGAGCTGCAGCAGGAGGTGGAGCGACCAACCAACTGGTCACTCCTACAAGAGTAATTTTTCATCTATATTGAATTCATAATTGACAGTTGTTTTGGTTATCACAGATAGCGCCCCCTTGTGGCAGACTGCCACAAGCGCCCGTGTTGACAATTAAGTGCCGGAAACCACCGTTTCATATTAAGCAATGGTCGGAGAGCCCCCCCCCCTCACTCTCCACAATGATCCAATCAGACCACCTGCTCGACCCTAATCTATATATTAGGTTGAGCAGGTGGACTGATTGGCGCTATGCCAGCAGCTGCTGAGGGAGCTATACGCGCAGGGGACACTTGGCAGGACAAAGACATCCACCGAGTCATAGCCGCAGCTGTCAATAGTGCAGCAGGTGCAGTGACACAGGGATCTGCGCTCGAATGGCAGGGGAGGGCATTTCCCTTGCTTGCATTGGGCCCCTGGCCTTCTGATTGGCCAGTGCACCTGGTGCTGACAGCTTGGTCCTATCACATAACTAGACTAGTGTTGCCTGGTCTGCAATTTCTTTAGTCTGGCATTTACCTTAGGTTGCCTCATGTTTGAGGCCAACGTGCAAGGCCTGGAGGGCAGCACACGGGGGCATATGTATCCCTCATCCAGCAGGTGCAGTGGCACCAATGCCCTTGAGTTTTGGGGGTCACTTTAACTAAATTATGGTTGTCTTTTACTAACAAACATGGGGATGGGATGCATGCTCCCAACTTGCTATTTCCTCCAATGTCTCCATTTCCCCATGAGCCAACTTGGGTCTGACCCTGCCATAGCTCTCCTGGCCCCTTTCTGGTGCCCCACCCCCAGGAATAAAGAGACAGTACACCGAGTGTGCATCCTTTCACCCCTGTGTATGAACCATCCCTTGTGTGAAGGGTCCCTCCACGCATGCGTAAAGGGCCTAACCATCCCGTGTATTAAAAACTGGCCACCCTAGATGGCCTATCAAAACATTTTTAAAGATCGCAGTCGCCCCGCGTATATACAGCCAATCAACCCCTGTCCACAAAGGGTTTATCAATCCTGTATCCCAACTAGGTAGGGCCAATCTAGCCCACGCATAAAGGCCTATTGGCCAGCGCATAAGGGCCTCTCCAACCTGCATAGGAAAGGCTCACCCAGCTTTCTATCCTTTCATAAAGGCCCTTGCTAATGTATGTATGAAGGACCAGTCCACCATGTGCATAAACTGCCCGCCCACTGGGCATATAAAGGGCCTGGAAGAAGGGATCGCCACCCATATATACATCCCATTTGGAACGGGTTTAGCCTTCGACTTTACATTACCAGTTCACCTGTATGCACACAGATTGCCACCCCATGAATAAAAAGGCAGTCATCCACAAGCAGGAAGGGATTATCCACTCAGTATAGAAATGGTTTATAGACCCCATATAGAAATGAGTCCGCCTGAGTATAAAGACTCGGTTCATCGTGTGTCAAAGCGCTTTAAAAGATATGAACTCTGTAAAATTGATATGTATGTAATGTTGCTTACTCGAATAGAGCATGCTTTAGAGTGTAGAGGACAGGTTTTACTCCGTCTTGGTGACGTAATACAATATTCAGTATAAAATAAAAAAAATTAAAACTTACTGCCGCTCCGCTCCCGCTGATGCTGCCGGCCGCCTCGTTGCTCCCTTTGTCCGGCCCGTAAATGGATGGGCGTCGAAGCACAAGCTCACCACCCATTCCAGGTGCTGCTCTCTAGCATGAGAGCAGTACCAGGATTGGTCTGAGAGGCCTCGTTTGCCCCTCAGACAGTGCCTTGGAGCCTGTGGCTTTTCTCCTACCCGGCTGTGCAACACAGCTGGGTTGGAGAAACATAACTGCGCATGTCTGTTTGGCCGGCCTAAGACCCCCAGCCAAACTGACATGTGCCTCTATAAGTGCACACTACTCCTCCTCCCTGCCATGCCCAGCCCCGCCCTGCCCTAAAGTCATTGCCCGGCTCAAACAGCGATAAATAAAATGATAATAACATTGTGTTATTATCATTTTATTATTCATCTGCTGGCTCTGAGCAGTGGGGCGATGCTCCTCCTCCATTACGGAGGAGCCGCCCCTGGGTGGGGGTGGAGGGGGGCAAGAGACAGGAGGCGGAAGCAGGTGGGATCATTTGCAGCTCCCCTGTTGTGCAGACGTAGAATGGGTGCGTAGGACAGCCGGTCCAGGATCAGTGTTTCCAGCCAAGGGATTACAGGTCTATTATTTTCAGATCTGGTAATCCCAGGCCTGAAACCACCAGGCTCCTCAGACTGGCCTGCAGCGGTACCCTGGTCCACTCGTAATGAGCGCCCTGGTGGTTTAATGAACGTGTCAGGAGAATGCATGTATTACAAGAGCGCCATTTGCCTGCAGGACACGCATTATTGCATCTGTCGAAAAAAGCTTTTTTTCCAGAGTCAAATGCTGATTTATATTCCCAGACTGTGAGAACAGCCGCTCATATGTTATTCCTTCTATTTGCCTGGTGGTTATTTGCTGACAATGAGCTGTCATTCAAGCCGTCCATCTTATCCAATCCTAAGAGGTCACCGTTTGGGGTCAGTGTACGGTGAGCCTGAGAGGTCAGTCTATGGTACCGTGCTCATTTCAAGGGGGTGCGGGATCTGGGCCGCTGTTGTCCTCAGATGGTGTACTAATGGCATCACCACAGTTCAGCAGGAAGCCTCGATACCAAACAGCTGCTGGCTCGAGCCAAAAACCTATTTGCGTAGTAAGTCTAGCTTTATCCAACAGCCCTGGGCATTTCTCACGCAGATCCTCTTTACTCTGCTACGATTCGGTTGTCAGAGTGGCTTCTCGGATTGTATCCCTAGCATCCTTCTGCCATGCCATGGACACCTCTCACGCAGATCCTCTTTAATCTGCTAAGGTTCGGTTGTCAGAGCTGCTGCTCAGGTTGTATTCATAGCAGCCTTCTGCCATGCCATGGACACCTCTCCTACAGGTCCTCTTTGATCTGCTAAGGTTCGGTTGTCAGAGCTGCTGCTCGGTTTGTATTCCTAGCAGCCTTCTGCCATGCCCTGGACACCTCTCCTACAGGTTCTCTTTGTTCTGTCTGGTCCATTTGTCAGGCCTGCTCATTGAGTTGGATTCATAGCAGACCTCTATCAAGCCCTGGACACCACTAGAACATGTCCTTTTTGCTCTGCTACGGTTCAGTTGTCAGAGCTGCTGCTCGGTTTGTATTCCTAGCAGCCATCTTTCAAGCCCTGGCTGTTCACAGTTCTGCACTATGTTCTGCTGGGGTTCGGTCTTCTGCTGTGCCTCTGTATGACTGCTACCTGGCAGCACTTGGTTAAGGGTCACCTCTTAAATTGAAATAAATGAGACATAGACACAGGATTGTCGTAAATCAGTATTTGTGCACAGATGTATATGGACAATCAATCCCCAGAGTACAAACACTCAACAAAATAAATCATTAGCATGTGGCAGGAGTCTCAGCCTGGAGCTACGATGAACCCTTACACGTAACCGAGTCCCTCTGGCCCAAAAAGTGATCAGTATCTGAGTGTAATTGAGGCAGAGGTCCTTTCAGGTTTTGCATCATTGACATAGACGCCCAAGAGGAGATGGTAGTTGCCATGGCGGCAATAAGCGTCCTAGCAACCATATGATCCCCTGGGCATCAACAGTAGGTGTCTGTTTAATTGGTTTACTCTGTGGTGCCAACAAAAGGTGAGCTCATGAAGGTAAAGTTAGAATCCTCCATGCTAGGTTTGTCCGCCATCCTTGGTGTCAACAAAAAGTGTGCTCCTACCAGTAAAATTAGAATCCCAGCTGGATGGTTTGTTACAACTTGATCAAATTTCTTTTATCGACCCTGATGATATGTATATTGTCAAGGTATATAAATGTGGAGTTAAGAGCTGTAAATCTACATACCTGTACATATGTGCCTGGCGTTATATTCTGCACACAACATTATTGGAGGTCAAAAACACAATATATATTTTGGCATGCAACCTTCTAACCATCATTGCCTGTTGCATAGGGTTATATTCTCTCAAGCAATAAAAAATTGACAACGGTATAAATAGTGGGAAAGCTATCTTCTCCGCATGAGAAAGTTGATAGGTTCTACCAGGGAACAGAAATTATTAGTGAGTGGGTCTATCGTAGTGGAGTAAAGAGCTATGAACATATCACAGACATATAGCCCAAAGGTACATCCCTTGCCTCACCATATCGCGAGAATCATCTACAAATCATTATTATTTTTTTTCCAAGAGGTACCCGAAGGCTTAGTCCAGACCTTGTTCAAGCTGAACCTCAACCGTGAGGTTCAACATGGCTGAAAATAATCTAGAGTCGCTTATGTTCCTGCTCAGAGGAGACAGGGCCTAGAGGTTCAGGTAGAACTGTTCCTCTGGAGCACGCCAAGGCTGATTTGCAAATAGTTGGTCCCTGTTTAATGTGACAGAGTGAGCAATGAATGATTGAATGGAATGTGGCCAGAGCGAGTATCATGAATCAATCATCCTCCATCTCAATTATGTTTGAACCCAGCTATATATCACCTGACCTAAAAAGAGGACTTACCATGGATTTTCACACAATTTATTTTGTAGTTATTGGACTGTTCCAGCCAATGTACAAATAACACCATCATGGGAACAAGAAGGTTTCAATGACCTTCTGATTCTCAAAGAGGACCACCGTTATTCTGTAGCAACTTCTCCGTCAATTGAATTGTCGCCCTAAACTATTTCCTCCAGGTTTCCAATAACTACAGTTACATTTAAGAAATGTGTTAAGAGATGTAGTTTATTGCTAGGTCAATCTTTTTCTGTTGCATTACAGATAAAGGCAATTGTCCCAAAATACTTTTTTTCAATATAAACTATAAAATCTCGTTAATGTTGTCCCTCTGGCTGTTAATCAATTGTAATACACACAAAAGAAGGGGTGAGGGTACGGACTCACCTACTCCGAACCCCCTGTAAACACTTTATGCACCAGAAGGAGTAGGGAGTAATAAAATCTGTAACGTACTGGCATATACGATACGTTCTAATACTGCCCTCACTCACACAAATGTGTGACATGCTTCATCATTGGGCTGCTACAAAAACACCCCGGCGTAGCCACGCCTGGGGTGGAGCAATAGGGTGGGGGAAGACAATACAACACAGAGAAAGACACAAATAAATTCTGTAGTGACTGGGAAGGACGGTAGTGAAAGTGCAGTTAAGTGAATTAAAACTAGCTCGGAAGTATCGCTGTGCCTGAAACTTTAATTCCTGGATCTTCCGGCCAGAATAAAAAGTGTGAAGGATGATGGTGAATGGGAGATTCTATGTGCTCCTAACACCCCTCCTATACTGCGAAGTGGTCAACATGTTTCGGCCGTCAATAAGTGCCCCTCATACCGGGTCACGCCGGCCTTCTTCAGGACTCTACCTTTCCCAGTGAGTTCTCCCTCACCTCCAATTGAGATGAGAGAAAATTAAAAATTAGTTCCTTACGTATTCAGGGTTTTTTTCTCCCATGGATCGTGTAGTTACGAGTTTACCCTAAAGTCAAATTTGAACTGGCGGCGGGCAAGGAGAGACCCCCTATGGTCACACTTACATCAAGGGTGGTTCTCCGCAAATACTGCTCGTCTCCGTCCGCCGTGAAGAGTTAATTGTGACACCAATTGCTCAAGTTGTGATACCTAGCAGTTGTTCCGCTGGTAGTTTTTTGTATTGCCCCCTCGTGAAATCTTGCATGTAATTAAATTTTTCTGAGAAGTTAGTCCTTATTTACAGTGGCATAGGGCCAGGGTGTGTGGGGTTCTTCCAGGTATGCCCGGTGCAAAGATTTTTGCCAATGTTGGGAAAATTACTTTTTGGTGCACCTTTCCATGAAAAGAGTCTATGATTGCTGCAACCTGGTGCCTCCTGGCTGTAGCGCTAAAACCCGCTGTCTAGTTTTGACTTGACCCAGAACCAGCCCTGCTTCCAGAATGATGTGATGGTGTCAGCCCAGTATATGACTCCAGGCAGAATGTCAGCCATCTTTGTAACCCAGAGGGACAGAATAATAGTCCATCGGTCATGTCATCCAAGTTCCGCAAGCGGTCCATGATGCTACTTCAGCACCTTACGGAGAATTGCGAGGGCTGTGTGCCGCTCGTGGTCATGGAATGGTACAGTGGCGTAACAAAGGCCCCCGCAGTGCGGGGGATCCCCCAAGCTCCACCCCCTCCCCCCCCCAGCACAGTACCCTGGCCTGAGAGCTCCTGAGTTAATCCAGAGGGGGCCCATCCATGTACTTTGCAGGGGAGGGCCCTCAAGTTTTGTTACGCCACTGGATTGGTAGTCACTTGTGGTGTTTTGTGAAGAGTTTGCCTCTCCTTGAGTTATTGTCCATGTTCATCGACCACGGGAATTACTACGGCCTGAGTGACAGCAGCTTCACACATGGTTTAAATAGGTCCAAGTGATTTTTAATCGCCTCATTGACTCTGCACGAGACATCTTGCAGTTAAGTGTTAATTGTGGAGTAATTTAGACAAGGATTATGGCCAACTGGCTGCTAAAACTGAGTTTCTCCTTTGTTCTCCCACTAGATGATTCACTCTAATCTCCAGTCAGTGATCTTTTGCTTCCTCTGTATGCTGGTATCCTACCTCTAGCGCCTGGACTCCCATTTCAGGGTAGTCAAGCATCCTACAGATTGCCCCTTCATTCATTCTACTCCTAGAATTAAGACTTAGGGAGTGATTGATCCAACTCTCCCGCTTCAACGACTTTAGATTCCTGCGATTGCTAAGGATAGCACCCTCAGGGTGGACTATGGCTCTAAGAATAAAAGGTGTATTAGCACTCTTGCAGGTTCTTCTGCTTACCGCCTCCGGTTCTCACGAATGGTCAAACCCTTTTTAGGTCTCGCCTGAGCCAGCGCATGCGCTGCTCTGGCGAGAGTTTTAGTAAGCGGGTTTTGGAAGTGCAAACAGTGGCTTTTGCTGGCGACCAGCTTGCGTTCACGCGAGCGTGCACGCGCGATCAGGCGCCATATGGCTTCCTCGCCATCTGGACGCTCGCGTGAACGCAAGCTGGTCGCCAGCAAAAGCCACTGTTTGCACTTCCAAAACCCGCTTACTCACGATTACTTTCACTTTCACGGCCGCGCGGCCGTGTCAGTTTCGCGGCCAATGCTTGTTTGAGGCAGTGGCCTGACACACGACTGACTCTGCCCCATCCTTACTAGGCCTTCAGGCGTACTGATAAAACACATGACTGACTGTGTTTGTGTTACTGGCCTTGACAGATACAGTACTGTCTCTCTCGAACCTCGCACATTCAGAGGCAATTGCCTGGCATGAAACTGACTTTCCACATACCCTGGCTCCAAAGAAATCCTCAAATATTGTGCGGCCTGTCTCCATCTCCTCTGACGCATAACTTCTCTTTTTAGTTTTAAATTAAATTTTAATTGAACGTAAAAAAGGGTGAACTGTTTACCACACTCATGATTCAAGAAGTGGCTGAGTTCACAGTGCGGGTGTGAGTTTAATTAAAATGCGTTCTTTTCCTATTTCAGCACTTGAGCTGTGTCTGCTACATGAAAGGGTCACGGATGGCAAATGATCGCCCATAAACAAATCATTTTCAGGTTTTCAAAAGGACTAACTAGCATGATGCTGATGTCATCAGAAATGACCGCAGTATATGTTTTGCTTGCTCTCACTTTTCATACTACTCATTTATTGACATAGAAGGAAAAAAATAGAAGGATCATTCTTTCCTAACAGAAGTTTCTGTCTGTTCATCTAGGATGAAGTGTTCTGAACAGCAACTTCTTGTGGGGAGGACCTCCATTGCATTTCCCTGGTATCACTTGAAAACCTGTGTCACTAACCTTCCAGAGGCATTATCTGTGAGGAAATTGATGCATTCCCTGTTGGCCTGTCTGTCATGAAACCAAAAAAATGTATCTTTGTTTCTGCCTGCTCCATGTTAAGGCCTCAACTTCTGGTTCTCAGGATTGATACGTCTGCGGGTCACTGAGCTTGGCCCTTAAACCTTTGGCACTCAGGATGCATGCAGAAGATCCCATGAGGGCACACGTTTTCTGCCCTCTAGGTTTCATTGGTCCCTCTGGTTCCGTCTGCCCTCTCTATTGTGCTGCTCCCCTTTTCTGGATAGCCGGCAAGTATCTGACAAGTCAGGTGACATCTTGAGCCAGTTCTACATTTTAGCCACTTTGACTATTTAGACTGTAGATTCATGTTTACAATATAAATGCACAACTTCGAGGCTCCAGAATGCAAAGTACTTGTGGCTGAAATAAGGTATGACTGTAAGTGTTTGGTCATTTAGAAGCTATGACCTGCCAGCAGACTTTCCCCATAGTCTGTTATGTACTCAAGCTCTGCTTTTTCCTCCATCTGCATGGAGTTCCAAGGTCTATTTTCCCTTTCCCCTTGCCTTCCCCTTCTCTGCGATTTGGGCTCCGGGTTCTCTATGGCAATTCCAGCGTCGGACTGGCCTATAGGGCAATCTGGCATTGCCTGAAGGGCCTAGTCAGACAGGTCAGCGATTGGGCTGGTTTTTTTTTGCCTGTTTCATGATCTTGTGGGCCAGGTTATACTGATGGTTTCTCTGATATTACCACAAACATTGTCTGCAGCAAGCATAAATGGATAGCCTCCCATACCTTTCAAAAAACTTATACAGCTTGCCAGAGTTTAAAACTGCACTGATTTGAAAATGTGGGACTCTTTTTTTATCCAACGGTAACACTGAATGGGACGTTCTCAGAGCTGTCAGTTCCAGGAAGCGTTGCTCGGATGCAAGTTAACTTTTTTTCTTTTTTTCCAATGACCCTTTAAAAGGAGGCAGTGTGAGAAGCTTTAATCAATAGGTGGTAGAACTGCCTCAAAAATAGCAGCCTACCTAATTAATAGGTATGGGTGGCAAGTATGAGAGTTAAATCACTGTGGCAGGAAAACAATTTTACTGTGCAACCAGTTACTGTTACTGCACGCAATAGAGTCCGCTAAGATTTGTTTATTTATATTGTACTATATCACTTAAGTCGATCTGTATGTGGAGGTGGTGTCCAGGGAGAGCGGCAGGACCTAGTTTGGCTGGGTTGATGTCTCCTACCTTTGTTATGTTGTGAAAGCCAAGAAGCCATGTCTTTGTGGTTTTACTGGGTTTGTTTTTTTAAATTAATTTTGTGGCAGTGGATTTTGCAAAGTTCTAGTTAGGTCTCGCCTAGACAGTGCATGTACGTTCTCTTCAAGACTTTTTACGTCTCGTCTAGGCAGCACGCATGCGCTGCCCTAGGAGATGACCTTTAGAAATTGGTCTGCTCCTTTGCACACTTGTGCTTGTGCTGGCATCCTCCTTGCGGGAGCCGAGCAGCGGCGCGCGTGCTAATTGAAACCATATGGCTCTCACGCCGCTGCTGCTCGCTCCCGCAAGGCGGAGGCCAGCACAAGCACGAGTGCTTCAAACAGCTGCTGCTTGTTCTCGCGCAAGGCTGAAGTTAATTCAGGCTGCTGACTGGCACACGCGGGGAGCTGAGAAATACAGCCAGGTTTCACAAGACAAGTCAGTACACAAGATTTCACGGAGCTTAAACCAACTGAACACCGGAGGCAAACTTGTTTCTTTTCTTTGTGAGCCACTCTCACTGCAGGCACAACATGTTTTTATTAAAGGAGCATTGGCTTTAATGCGCTTTAAATTTTATTGTATCTAATAATCGGCCTCTTTCTGCTTCTCCCATGTGCCCCCTTCGAGATACTCCTCTCCATCTGCATTCTGCCAGCACCCTCCTACCCAATAGTCGTCCACCACCACCACCATGTCCACCACCACCATGTCCACCGCCACCACCACCACATCCACCACCACCACGTCCACCACCACCACCACCACCACGTCCACTACCACCACGTCCACCACCACCACCACGTCCACCACAACCACCGCCAACACCACCACCGCGTCCACCACCACCACGTCCACCACCACCACCACGTCCATGTCCACCACCACCACGTCCACCACCACCACGGCCACCACCACGGCCACCACCAGATCCACCACCACCACATCCACCGCCACCACGTCCACCACCACCACGTCCACCACCACCATGTCCACCACCACCACGCCCACCACCACGTCCACCACCACGTCCACCACCATGTCCACCACCACGTCCACCTCCACGTCCACCTCCACATCCACCACCACGTCCACCACCACCACCACGTCCACCACCACCACATCCACCACCACCACCACGTCCACCACCACCACGTCCACCACGTCCACCACGTCCACCACCACCACCACGTCCACCACCACCACCACATCCACCACCACCACGTCCACCACCACCACCTCCACCACCACCACCACCACCTCCACCACCACCACCTCCACCACCACCACCACCACATCCACCACCACCACCTCCACCACGTCCACCACCACCACGTCCACCACCACCACCACCACGTCCACCACCACCACGTTCACCACCACCATGTCCACCACCACCACGTCCACCACCACCACCACCACCACGTCCACTACCACCACCACGTCCACCACCACCACGTCCACCACCACCACATCCACCAACACCACGTCCACCACCACGTCCACCACCACATCCACCACCACGTCCACCACCACATCCACCACCACCATGTCCACCACCACCACGTCTACCACCATGTCCACCACCACCACCACGTCCACCACCACCACCATGTCCACCACCACCACCACGTCCACCACCACCACATCCACCACCACTATGTCCTCCACCACCACCACGTCCACCACCACCATGTCCACCACATTCTCCACCACCACCACATCCACCACCACGTCCACCACCACCACATCCACCACCACCACCACGTCCACCACCACCACGTCCACCACATCCACCAACACCACCACCACGTCCACCACCACCACCACCACACCACGTCCACCAGCACCACCACGTCCACCACCACCACGTCCACCACCACCACCACATCCACCACCAACACATCCACCACCACCACGTCCACCACCACCACCACGTCCACCACGTCCACCACCACCACCACGTCCACCACCACCACGTCCACCACCACCACGTCCATCACCACACCACGTCCACCACCACCACCACACCCACCACCACATCCACCACCACCATGTCCACCACCACCACCACGTCCACCACCACGTCCACCACCACGTCCACCACCACCACGTCCACCACCACCACCACCCGTGACAGGTAAAGTGTCACTGGAGGGCAGGGGTAATAGGAGTGTCAACCCCGGCTGTACATGGGACATTTAAGGATGCATTGGGTGCGAGAAGACGGGAATAGGGGCTAAAAGTATTACACCAGACCCAAGATACATTTTGAAGAGGCGCAATGTCACAGGGGCTCCTGTAAAAGCACTCACAGCATCTCTACCTCACAGTGGCATACCTGCACGAGCCACTCACTCAAAACAAGCATTGGCATAGCCAATAGGTCTCGCCTTTGGGACCTTATAAGTGTTTAGCCATGCAACACTTAATGTTGTTGCACCAAGGATACTGTGCTGGATAACTAAACACTTATAAGGTCCCAATGGCGAGACCTATTGGCTATGCCAATGCTTGTTGTTGTATCCAGCCAAGATAGATCAGGATGCAGTTGGAGAAAAAGTCGACAACTTCAGTGCTCCTATGTAGGGTTCTCGCAAGTCTCCGTGCACCACCTCAGATGACAAGAAGTGAAGCTGGAGGGATATCCAAGTCCTCCACAGGGACGCATATCACACCCTCTTGGAGACCATTTGTAAGGTCCTGTATAAGTTTCAAAGTCTTTTCCCTAATACTGATGGTTGTTCATATTAAAAGGAACAAATCTGGTTGAAACGTTTCCCTATGTGACTGTGAGATATTGAAATAGTCTGCCAAAAGCATTTAGCGAATCAGACAATTTGCTGGCTTTTGGTAAACAGCTGAACATGTTTTGTGTTCTACGTTCGACCTAGCTTATTTTCTGCATTGTTTCTTTAATGCTTCGCTGTATGTTCTGTGATTGGATCATTTATAAATGATTGGATTGGATTGAATTGGGTTTAAAAAACTTTTTAAAACTTACTTTTTAGAAAGTCTTTTGTGCACTAGAAGTTTGATCGTTCCACCCAGCTATCAGTACAGGTGCTGAAGAAGGGAACTCCCTGTACAGCAATGTGTGTTGTAGCACAAAATTGAATAGAATAGAAAAGAGATGCTACCTAGCAAACAAATGGCACTCTTGTACCTTATCGCAGTCTCCCATCATTTTACCATTACACCTTGTGATTTCAAATCGATGGGCAGGCTCACAATCCAGGATTACGAAAGTGTTAGAACTCCCTCTTTGTTGATTGAATCATCGGCAAAGTAAACTGTCACTGTTAACTCACCTTTGCTCCACTCTTAGTTTATTGAGGAATGGAAATGGTGATCACAGACACCACAGTATATGGTTTTCTGAGATGCTTTATTCCAACCAACAACAAGACCCAACAATTGAGGCCTTCTCCTCTCAGGATTCTCCTGGGGTCCAACTGACATGGTTAGATTGTTCTATCTAACAATGAAGGCTCTACTGTTGGACTACACCATGAACATAGGGAACTGTGGTTTTAGGTACAACCATTTGACAAGGGAAGTAAGGGAGTGGAGTATATAAGTTATTCCAACAGAAACTTCAAACCTGTGCCTGAGGCAGAGCAAATCAAAACTTTGTTAAAACCTAGTGTCACAATCATTACCAGCTAATGCCATGCAACTCTACTGTTCACTGATCATGCTACACCCAGGTTTAGCCACATCCCCTGTGTCTTTAGACTGTTCCGAGAAGTCTCTCTCTGGTATAATTGTACCAGACCTGCACTCCATCCCTAACAGGGATCAAAAAAAGTTATTGCTGAAAAGAAACTAAAAGAAGCTACTATCCATTGTTACTTGGTGGAGAGCTAGTATGGTTTGCCACAGGCGTGACGATGACAAAAGATAGGTGGCATGGTCCACAATTCTACTACATTGGATATCCGAACCAAGTTACAACAGACTAGCCTTGGAGGATGCTTAACAAGACACATTGTAATGAAGTTAAATGTAAGCCTACTTAAGTGTGAACAAAGTGATTGGCTGCTTGCAAATCTAGCTGTGTGTTTGCAATCTATCCTCACACAAGTACTTGGTTGTCCACTGGAGAGTTCACCAAAAGTTGCAATATTGGAAATAATGGTAGATCGGGGTAATACACTCGGAAAAAGAGGCATTGCTCACTAGTGGCTACGTGGTAACCGCATATCAGGAGAGAGGACTGTATCAAAGTAGGAGATGCCCAAACCAGCTTTAAAGGAATAGGGATCCCTGGTCGGAACAGTATGGACTGGAATTGACATAACTAGTAAATGATTACTTTTATCACAAGGTTGATGCAAGAGGGTGAGGCAAACAACATAATGTTGCGTGGGTGGACCTTTGATGATTGCTCTACACTTCATTTACATTGCTTGTAGTATTATGGATGAATTCACTAAAAAATCAATAGATAGTCTGTCTAAGAAAATCTGATCGTTTAACTATCGGCTTTCTACAGCGTTGAATAAGCATTTGGATTCTCTTCATCGGCTTTATAGAATAGGATTTTGCTCGGGTAGAGTTTCATGATAACAGTCTGATCTTCATTAGAAGGAACTCTAGGTTAGAGGTTCTATCATGGTAACCAGCCTATTCTTGGCTTTATCAGGAAATGCCATAGTTGTACCAAATGTAGTGCTTCCTACAGACAGTATGGCATTAGTCATACCATCACCCAAAGCCAATGATCACAAGAACTCCACAATACATGGCCACTTTTAATCCCAGTACCATATGGACAGTGTCAGCTCACACCTTATAGCGGCTGCACAATTGGACATATCACTGTTTCACACCATGTTTACACCACTCCTTCCATCACACTAAGAGTACACTAAATCCAACCCTACAGTAACCCTACACTCACAGTTTTTCTAGACAAAGTAATTTATGAACCCATTACTACTGCCAAAGACTTTCACTTAAAGCTCGCTGTTGCCACCGCCATATATTAAATTCAGTTTCCTGCTTACTTTTTATCCCACAGTCTTGTATGTATGTTTACCTATTGTTAGCAAAACTAGTTTGGGAAAAATAGGTGTATATTAATGGGGTAGGGGTTTAGTGGAAGATATAATATTGCAAGGTGGGTTTTAACATATTTGAATCAGTCAATTACATTAAAGTTGAGTACATTATATTTTGCATATTTGGGCATGGGGAGTTTAAGAGCCTGATTCTCAGAGAGCCTCCACAGTGGTGGCGGAGTCTCTGCACTTGTGGTGGAGGCCCCGCAATCGCGGTGGAGTCTCTGCACTTGTGGTGGGGCCCCACAGTCACGGTGGAGTCTCTGCACTTGTAGTAGAGGCCCCGCAGTTGCGGTGGAGTCTCGGCACTTGTGGTGGAGGCCCCACAGTCACGGTGGGGTCTCTACACTTGTGGTAGAGGCCCCGCAGTCGTGGTGGAGTCTCTGTACTCGTGCTGGAGGTCTCACAGTTGCGGTGGAGTCTCTGCACTCGTGGTGGAGGCCCCACAGTCGGGGCAGAGTCTCTGAGCTCGTGGTGGAGGCCCTGCAGTCGCAGCAGAGTCTCTGCACTTGTGGTGGAGGCCTGCAGTCGTGGTGAAGTCTCTGCACTCGTGGTTGAGGCCCCACAGTCGTGGCGCAGTCTCTGCACTCGTCCTGGAGGTCTCGCAGTTGCGGTGGAGTCTCTGCACTCGTGGTGGAGGCCCCACAGTCATGGCAGAGTCTCTCCACTCGTGGTGGAGGCCCCACAGTCACAGTGGAGTCTCTGCGCTCGTGGTGGAGGCCCCACAGTCACAGTGGAGTCTCTGCGCTCGTGGTGGAGGCCCCACAGTCACAGTGGAGTCTCTGCGCTCGTGGTGGAGGCCCCACAGTCACAGTGGACTGTCTGCGCTCGTGGTGGAGGCCTGCAGTCGTGGTGAAGTCTCTGCACTTGTGGTTGAGGCCCCACAGTCGTGGCAGAGTCTCTGCACTCGTGCTGGAGGTCTCGCAGTTGCGGTGGAGTCTCGGCACTCGTGGTGGAGGCCCCACAGTCGTGGCAGAGTCTCTGTACTCGTGGTGGAGGCCCCACAGTCACGGTGAAGTCTCTGCACTAATGCTGGAGGCCCCACAGTCGTGGCAGAGTCTCTGCACTCGTGGTGGAGGCCCCACAGTCACAGTGGAGTCTCTGCACTCGTGCTGGAGGTCTCACAGTTGCGGTGGAATCTCTGCACTCATGGTGGAGGCCCCACAGTCGTGGCAGAGTCTCTGTACTCGTAGTGGAGGCCCCAAAAAGTCTCTGCACTCGTGGTTGAGGCCCCACAGTCGTGGCAGAGTGTCTCCACTCGTGGTGGAGGCCCCACAGTCAGGCAGAGATCTGAGCTTGTGGTGGAGGCCCCACGGTCACAGTGGAGTCTCTGCACTCGTGGTGGAGGCCCCACCATCACAGTGGAGTCTCATCGCTCGTGGTGGAGGCCCCACAGTCACAGTGGAGTCTCTGCACTCGTGTTGGAGGCCCCGCAGTCGCGGTGGAGTCTTTGCACTCGTGGTGGAGGCCCCACAGTCACAGTGGAGTCTCTGCACTCGTGTTGGAGGCCCGCAGTTGCCGTGGAGTCTTTGCACTCGTGGCGGAGGCCCTGAAGTCGCACTGGAGTCTCTGCGCTTGTGGTGGAGGCCCCACAGTCGCAGTGGAGGCTCTGCACTTGTGGTGGAGGCCCCGCAGTCACGGTGAAGTCTCTGCACTCGTGGTGGAGGCCCCACAGTCACAGTGGAGTCTCTGCGCTCGTGGTGGAGGCCCCACAGTCACAGTGGAGTCTCTGCACTCGTGGTGGTGGCCCCGCAGTTGCGGTGGAGTCTTTGCACTCATGGTGGAGGCCCCGCAGTTGCGGTGGAGTCTTTGCACTCGTGGTGGAGGCCCCACAGTCACAGTGGAGTCTCTGCACTCGTGTTGGAGGCCCCGCAGTTGCCGTGGAGTCTTTCCACTCGTGGCGGAGGCCCTGAAGTCGCAGTGGAGTCTCTGCACTCGTGGTGAAGGCTCCACAGTCGCAGTGGAGGCTCTGCACTTGTGGTGGAGGCCCCGCAGTCGCGGTGAAGTCTCTGCACTCGTGGTGGAGGCCCACAGTCGTGGCGGAGTCTCTGCACTTGTGGTGGAGGCCCGCAGTCGCGCTGGAGTCTCTGCTTTCATGGCGGAATCTGTGTAATGAGAACTGCAATGCAGAGAGTCCACCACCCCTGCGGAGCCCCTGCTATGACTGCAGAGGCTTTTTGTCATTCAGGCCCCAAGTGATTTGTGCAAAATGACTCGACTTCAGTCAAGTGCCGAAGCCAGGATTAGAACCCAGATCCACCCGTTCCGAAGTCAGCAGGTCCGCTATTAGAACACTGTTGTTTTTCTGACCAAGTGACTCTAGATAGGGGTAGGCGAGATTTGTGACATGGCACTGTTTTGAAAGTATGAATCATTAGGGGTAGTTAGGAAGTGCAAGACCTTCTGCCTGCATCCCCTGACGGGAGACCCCCCGGTATGCTGAGTACAGAAGATCTATAAGGACTTGCGGCTTCCTGGAAGCATCAAGATTTCATGACTCAACTGGGGAGTGATGTTTACTGACTGTATCACTGCAGCTGGCCCCCTGCGGGCGATATGCCCAATGAAAGGGCTAATGCAGCTTGACAGCAGCTGGTCCCCAATTGAGTTGTCCTACAACATGACTATTGTAGCATGTCGTGTACCGATGAACCGACCCTCCACTAGTCTAAACCTCATCACTGCTACTGTGAAATAACAATTCCTTGTATCCTAGCACTGCACTGTGCTATCAGCCACTTGGGTCAGTGTTACATTCTACAAACCTAGACAAAAAGATGGAGTTTATCAGCAAAATGTCTGCTTAAGTGACTTGTATGTGTGTAGTGTTGATTTAGTGCAACCCTAGGGTGGCAGCGGAGTGCAATACAGGGCCAATGGGAACACAAAAAGTCAATTAATGAATGGAGGGAAAGCGAAGCTCTGAGAGTGGAGTTGAACAGTTATTTTGCCATGCTGTAACGGTCTTTAAATAGGTGTGTCTCTTTCCTAGATCGAAGCAGGGTTTGGACAGTTGTGATGGAGACACGAATGTTATTCTAGATCCTAGGTACATAAATGAAGAACGGCTGTTGCCTTTTATTTTTATTTTTTGCATTTCTTTGTCCGCTATCCCATGGTCGAGGTGGCTTTTTAAGCTGTTGCAGCTGGTTTTTGAGAAGGTGAGGCAAGTGGGCAGTCTAGTTTTGGCAGGGTGAGGTGATACAGTCATATTTGAGCGGTCGTGGCGCAGCAGTTAGAGCGGTTGACTCCAGAGCGCGGGGCTCGCGGTTCAGCTCAGAATCATGTGACTCTGGGCAATAGCTCACTTAATCTACCCAACGGCCCCAAACGCCTTGAAACCCTTGATGGCTGATATGTTCACGCTTTACAAATAGGAATTATTATTATATTTCTTTAGGTTCTTGAAGAGGCTGTGCTGTGGTGTATAGGATGCCCTTAAGGGGGCAAGTGTGGAGTTTGGCAAGCAGCATAGCAAAGCATTGCCGCCGTCCAATCGCAAGAATATGAGGGCTCGAACGGCAGTTCTGAAGTCACTTTCTGGGATGAATGGCTACACTTTCCTCAGTACAGTCAGCTGGTACTGGGCCATCGACAATGGAGTTCCTTGAAGAGAAGGTGCCTGGCATCCACACTGAGCGAAATGGAACTTAGATTGGGTTCTCTGCGGTTGAGCATAGGATTCTAGGCAGAAAGCAGAAATGACATTTTTCATTTGGATACACTAGGTATTGTTTGTATAGATCTCAACAGATCATGGATGGAAATTTAAATGTAATGGCGCTCTGATTTAAAGTCTCTTCTTCCTCATGTTAGTTTCAGTGCCTGCCACTCTTAGTCCATAGTGAGATGAGACAAGGAGTTTGCTGTCTTCACTGCTTTTACTTTTGTTTCTAACCATGTCCTTGATTTCCTCCCTTTAGCTTTTCGTGATAGACAATGGAGCTGACGACTGGAGGATAGCTATGACATATGAGCGCATCTTCTACATTAGCCTTGAACTGTTAATCTGTGCCATCCACCCCATTCCTGGCGAGTACAAGTTCTTTTGGAATGCTCGCCTGGCCTTCTCTTACACGCCTTCTCGGACAGAGGCAGACGTGGACATTATCCTGTGCATACCCATGTTCCTGAGGCTGTATCTCATTGCCAGGGTCATGCTGCTGCACAGCAAACTCTTTACAGATGCCTCGTCGCGGAGTATCGGAGCCCTCAACAAAATCAACTTTAACACGCGGTTTGTGATGAAAACGCTCATGACCATCTGCCCGGGGACAGTTCTTCTGGTCTTCAGCATCTCCCTGTGGATCATAGCAGCTTGGACGGTGCGGGTGTGCGAGAGGTGAGCTTTCTCAGATATGGACCAGAAAGATGTGTAGAGGAGTCTTTGAGAGGGATGCAAGGTATATAAAAGGTATAGAAGGATAGAAGGGTAGGTCAGGAGGTAGAGCGGTCCAGCGAGGGCAGAGGAGAAGTCTACAAATACAAGGATGAAAGGGGGAAGGTGATGGGTGCATGGAGGAATATGAAGGGGCGTGCAGGTTGAAGATTTGTGACAATTTAAGTGGCAGGTCAAATCGGCGTTAGCCTCGATGGGAGTGAGAAATGTCCAGGTACAGTGAAGACGACACAAGCTAAGGACAGCAGAAGGGTTGCCAGTCACATTGTGAAAGGAGGAAGATGTAACTAGGTGACAAAGATTCGAGTGAGGGACACTACGGTGACAGGGTTACAAGTGAGGGTTGACCGAGACAGGTGTCAAGGGTAAAGAGAGCAGTCTAGAGGATAATGGAAGTGACCAGGTACAAACAAGAGAGGAGTGGGGGTTCTGAGAGTAGGTGAAGTTGGTCATATGGGCACAGACAAAGAACCATCTTGTCAGTCCTGGGTGCATAGTTCACAAACCAGTACCATCTGGGAATTCTAATCTTGACTCTCTTCAGTTGACCCAGGTAGACCAAAGTACTGTCTTGCAATAGATTATGAATAATAATAATAATAATAATAATACTAAAGGGCAGTTAGAGCGCACAGCTACCTCGAATGAGGTGTCCCAGCGCTAACGCGGAGGGCAACAGAGAAGAGGAACCGGGCCGCTAATCCCTTTGCTTAAAGAGCCAGGTTTTCAGTGTCTTTCTAAACTCCTGCTCCAAGTTCAATAAGCGAAGGTGGAGAGGTAAATCATTCCACAGTTTGGTGGTTCTTACTAAGAACGATCTGCCCCCCCGCCTAGCTTTGGAAAAGCGAGGGACAGTGAGGTAGCGTTTATGGTTGGATCTTAAGGACCTCTCCTGGAAGTAAGGGTGCAGTCTCTTCTTCAGGTGTCTAGGGCCCCTGCCCTGGTAGGCTCGAAACGCAATTGTTAGGGCGAAGAAAAGATTAAGGGCCTGATTTAGATTTTGGTGGATTGGTTACTCTGTCACAATGGTGATGGATATCCGCCGAAATATAAATCCCATTATATCCTATGGGATTTATATTTCGGCTGACGGGATATCCGTCACCGTTGTGACCAAGTAACCTGTACGCCAGGATCTAAATCAGGCTCTAAGACTGGGAGTGGGCGAGTGAGGTACCTAGCAATCGTAGCAGTATTTAAGGTAACTAGTAAATAACAGACGAAGCAGATAGACTTATCTTGAAGCACAAACTAAAATAACACAGTTTGTTGGTATAAACAAATCTGTGCTAGCTGCTGATTACGTGGTGGATTCAACTCCAACTGCTGAGTAACATGGCTCATTCCATGGGTGGGCTCTCACCAGGACCAGCAAGGAAGGAAAGAAGGTGGTAAGCCTCATACAGAGGGCCTGTCAGACATGTGGTAGAGCACTGCTAAGTGTGTTTCTTTCGTAGATGCAGCTAGGATTCACCTTCGCGGTCTCTTTCTCTACCCCTCTTTCTAGTTCCAATTCGTTCTATATTTCCTTACATCTTGTCTCTGTGGTCACCCTCTTTACGCCCCTTATCTACTTCCTGCCTCCCCTTTGACCCTCTTACATTGATCTCTCTCTGGCTCTAAACCCCCCTTTTCTTCGGACATTTGGAGCTTGCTGTAGTTCCCACTTAACCACACACCCATCTCTCCATTACCCCGTACTTTATTGTCATCACGCCACCTCTCTCCCTCCTTACCCCTTTTCCCCTTGACTACCTTTCCTATTCTTTGCATGTCTTCATCCCCATCAGCCTGCACTCTTTTCGCCCTGTCAATCTGCAGCACCGCTCTCTTTACCTCGTTTGCCTTTCTCTCTCACTTTGTCTCTGCCCTCCTTCCATATTACTATGGATTTCTAATTATTTCCTGCTTATCTCATGTCTTGGCTTCCTCTTTGCTCCATCATGCTCCAGCCCCATGAACCAGACGCGCAGGCTTTTTCCCGGGCAGCCTGTTGCTTAGCAACGTGCTGTAATGGCGGCCGGGCTGAGCTTCTCGTCACTCCGCATGTGGGAGAAGAGATTCTGTTGCACAATTGCATCATGCCTTGTTGCTAGGCCGGGTGCGGGCTCCGGGTGTTTAACCCCAATACCCAACCGTCCCTGTACACACCCCTCAAGACCACAATACTCTCTTCTCTGCAACTCTATTCACACTCGCCTGCAGCCGCTCCTCAGAAGTCCTAAGCACATTGCTCAGCACACATCTACACAGCCTTCAAAGGCATTTACACATAACCTATAGATGGAATAATCCCAGTAACCCTGAACAGTGACGTAATAAAAGGGCACCATTGGAGTCTCCGCCTATGTAGTGTTTTCGGTGTTTAAAGAGCCACTTTCCAATTCACCTATAGATATACTTTATGAAAGGGTCTGCTAATTAAGCCCCTTGGACACACACACCTGAGAGATCTGCTAGGCTGCCCCAGACACCTACTGCCCCTACACGCATACTACTTTCACAGTGCTCCTTTAGACATAATACATTTAAGGAGTGTTGCACAGGCGCTATTGTGTCTACTATTGGTGTTTCCTCAGCCCTTTAGGCACTACTCCTTTTAAGAGTTCTCCTCGGTGTCCCTATAAACATACATAATTTGGGGTTACACACTTAGGACATGTAAAGTGGACTCTTCTATGCCCCAACACTCGCACTACATGCATGTGGTCACCTCATTGTGAGTAAATACACCCTTCGTTTAAGAGGGTGCCTGCCACCCAAATCACATGTAAGGAGTCCTCTCAGTGACCCATATACTTCCTACATGTGCTGGGTTGGCTCAGTAATCCACTGCAGCATGTATGATGACTCCTCAATGCATCACTACTAGGGGTGGTCAGAACTTATAGGGGGATATTCACAAGAACGTGCGCTAAACATCTCCAAAAAATTTTAACGCAACTTTACACATCGCGGCCTATCGCGGGAAAATAACCCTGTGTTAACGTGGAATTCACAACACGGCGGTACCATGCGATAGTCTGCCGAAAACGCGGCCAATGTCCGCGATACAACCACCTCGACGGAGATAAAAACACAAACCTCAACACCAAAAAACGTGCGATGAGCCCATTCGCGAGGAGGAAATCAGCGATAAGCAGCGCCAGGCCCGCGACACACACACAAGGCAGGCGGGAATAAGCACAACAAAAGCCTGAAAAAGAAAGACAAACCAAACAGAAACCAACAGCGAAGCACAATGGAGGCAACCAGAGCCAGTACACAACCCCACAAGCCCCATTGGCAACAAAACATTGTACATGGCAGGCCATCGTGGACAAGGTGAATGCAGCTTGAGAGCGGAGGAGGACAATGGAAGAAAACCAGAACAGCTGGAATGATGCGAAACGCACAAACAAGCAGAAACACGCCAACAACCACAAGGCAGCAATGAACACCGGAGGTGGGAGTCCAGCGCCACACAAGGAGCTGGATGACATGGAGGAAATGGTGTCACCACATAAGTCTGGCGTTGGTGGCAGGAGTCGGGGCCCGGAAACTGCTCAAAATCAACAGACACAACAGCAACAGGGAGAGGAACGACCAGGGATTGGGGGGACGGGAGGAGATGGGCACAATGGCACACATGCACAATTAAGCACAGCACAACTGCAGACAAACCATGCCCAAGAGTAACAACACCAACCAAGAGCACAAGTCACACAACCCGGCAATATCACACCACGGAACAAGCACAGAAGTGAAAACCACACTGCCTGAAAGGGAGAAGGGTGAGCCAAATCAGAGCTGAAGGGACATCTCACTCACAATGCAGCACACACACATAGGAAGCAGAGCACCCCAACATCGAATACAATGTGGTACGAACAGCAACATTTGCACAACCGAACACAGGACACAAGTGCACCCGCTTGTGGCCGGGAAATGGCCATACGCATCTGGCAAAGCACGAAACAGGGACATGATAATGCACAAGTACAAACCCACAGCCCTGATGGGGTAGCAATGCACGTATGGCAGGGATCCAGATAGGCCGTGACACACACATTGGCCTACAAATCAAGACTCAACACAGTTGGAGACAAGTGAAAGTGCAGAAACTTTATCAACAAGTGCGTGTCAGTACGGCCAAGAGAAGTGCCACGACATGCAGAACAATGCAGCAGCATGTCTGAATGAGGAACGTTGGAAAGCGCCCATGTCCACCCCGGGGGAATCCATCACCAACACAAGTCAGTGCCAACCCGCGTTGGTTGTCCACGCATGGATCAGGAGTCCAGGCCAATGCAGCCATGTCCACTGTCGTCTTGGGACATGTGACCAGATCCTCAACATGCAACCAGGCGTTGGGACACGTGCAATGGGTCACATCCAGTTGTGGTTGCAGGTACCGTGTCACTCGTCCATGAACGCGAGTGCAGCAGCGTAGGCCAACATTTCCAATGAGAGATCGTTGTCCTCCACATCTAACATGTCGGCCACGTAATCCATCAGCTGTCCCGGACAGATGTGCTGACTCCAACCCCTGGCCCCAATTTGCACCAAAGCCCAATCGGGGAGCGGCTCAATGTGGTCACTGCACACGACGACTCGTGCAATCTCCCAGGTCCAGTTGCCAGCATGCATGCCAAACATCCAGGCATGCCATAAACGGGCATCACAGTGACACTCCTGGTCGTGGGCCAACAGGGGGCGCACACACACGTCGATATCCAGGTCAGCTACCGTCACGTTGGAGAGGCACACATCCATGGTCCACTTGAATATGCAAGAGCGACAATGCAACACAGGCTGCACGCAGGTGACGTTCGCAAGGTGGAAGCCCAGCCGGTAACTGATCCGCAGCACTGCCAACGGCAGTGTCTCCAGTACATGCAGCAGACGTGCACGGTACAGGTCCACATGACTGGAGATGAGCATGTGTCCGGGATGGTCTGCCATTGCGTCAGTGGCTCTGCTTGAAGCAGCACTGGCTTGCCCTGCGCCAGTCCTGTGGATGAAATGGCACAGCTCGGAGCAATGAGCAGTGTCTGTGTGCAAAGGCTGCAGACCTGGGGTGGGGTGGGAGTACGTGTGAAGGCCATATCACGCACGCTAACTACGACCAAGGACTCCTGCGTGTGGGATGCGTACACGTTGGTCTCACGTTGGGCAGTGCGTAGTGTGGGAGTCGCAAGCAAATGCTATCGTATCTGTCAGGGGGTGCTGGCCACATGCAAGTTCCAGCTCGGAGCTGCAGATGTGCTACCGCCTGATAGTTTAGACAAAGGACCTTTCATCCCTACAGTAACTTCACCATCTGCATGCATACAGGAGATGTACAGAGGCCTGTCGTAGGTGTGGTGGGATGTCTGCAACCCAGGGAATCATGGATAATATGCCCAGCACGTGGCACATGAGAGGCCTCACTGTGTGTTACGTTGCCTCACAGCTGCTCCTCCCTCCCACGAGCCCCCACACTTGTGTGCGCTGCGCTGTTGTACCACGTGCACTCCTACGGCACACCATTGTAATGCCTGTCCGCGCATGTCCAGCGGCATGCCAACAACACCGTGAAGCTGGCCTTTGAGGGTGTGTGGCCACATGAGTGTAGGCCAATGGTCCGGACAGGGCGGACACAGGTGTACAGTCCATGGCTGGCTGTGATCGCGCTGCGATAGAGGCTAGGCAACTGACTTATGCATTCGCAGGACTGATACACATAACACTTGGCATGAATGTGCCAAGACCCCGAGCGGTCTTGCGCTCCTACATTTCCCCGTACGTGCGTGCCCGCCCCCCTGGTGCATGCAACATTGCAACATCGACTACTGTGGCCCTGGTGGCGACAATACCCCAACACAGAGACACACTTACCACACTTCCTGCTCAAGGCCAGACCGGGGCCACGTCCTGATCCCCCTGCCGAATCAGCACACCCCTGCGCTGACCTGACGTACGCCGGACCAGCACACGCCGCATGTGCATGCAGGGGGGGGCGGGCGAAGCTACATGTCCAAGGTCTCAGCCACTGCTGAGGTGACATGCTACCGGCTGCTGAAGACAGCACACTGTGATGTTGCAGGCCTCGGGCACATCATGCTGACATAATGACCACACGGACACACTTGCTTAGATGGTGGGAATGGCTACAGGCACGTGCGCCCGGCCACTTTTATTAGCAGGCTCACATGTCGAGTGACACCTGTGTTGGATGTGTGTGGGGGTGTGTGCACACCAGCCGTCATGGAGTGCCTGGTGCAGTAAAAAAACAACAACAGTGTACCTCGTTAAGGACACACCCATTCAACCATAAAGGCCCCATTACTTGTGCTGCACAGAGTTAGTGGCCCCCGATGCACAGCGTCCTGCACGGGCCTACCGCCACGGGCTGCTGACTTGCGGTGCACTGGGGCAGGGCCACGAGAGCAGAGAAGGTTTCCGTAGATGACAAAGGGGGTTGTCGCGGAGTGTCTCGGTGGACAGTGGAAGGTGTACCCCCAGGGCATGATGCAGAGGGCAGAACCACGCTGAAACAGTCACTATGGTGGAGGTGAATGGAACAGACACATGTCTGATACCAAGTCCGGTCCAGCCAGATGATGATGCAGACAACCCCCAGGCCATGGACTCAGACGCCACCAAAGTCCAACCAGAAAGTGCCCATGAGTCATTGCGCACAGAGTTAGTGGCACCAGTGCTGATAGGGGATGCCGCCTGCGATGAGGCGTGTCCAATGGTGTGGACTCCTCCACATCTTACCCAAGACACAGTTCCACATGTGTGAACTACTCGACCGCAGTGTAGGCCGGAGGCAGCGGTCAGCAGGGGCCATTCACCGAGTGTCGCCGGCATATGTTGGATGGTCCCACCGGCCTGCGTAGTTCAGGTTCAGTGGCACCACGGTACGCGAACTTGCGGTGAACAGGGTTGATGGCACCAGGTCAGTTGCTGCTAGTGTTCGGTCACCTCCGTGACTAGGATCCTGCTTTCATCCGGACTGAGCCGCATCTTCCTCTTACTCCTCTCCGTGCGTTCACTTGTATGGACTCTGCCATTCATGAATCATGACTAAGTGCTGGATGTGGGACCTACTGGAGTGCAGTGTAGGCCTGAGCCAGTAGCCTGCAGGGGCCCACAAACACGTGTCGCCGGCTTGCGTTGAACAGGGTTAGTGGCACCACGTGTCGCCGGCTTGCGTTGAACAGGGTTAGTGGCACCACGTGTCGCCGGCTTGCGTTGAACAGGGTTAGTGGCACCACGTGTCGCAGGCCTGCGATACAGAACTATGCTTCACTGATCGAAGGGAGTTCAGCGATGTGGCCGCTGCCACGGACTTGGGGTCACTGCCATTCAAGACTCAGGATACAGTTCCATATGTGGGACGTACTGGAGCGCAGTGTAGGCCTGAGCCCTCATCCACGTGTCGCCGGCTTGCGTTGAACAGGGTTAGTGGCACCACGTGTCACCGGCCTGCGTTGAACAGGGTTAGTGGTACCACGTGTCGCCGGCTTGCGTTGAACAGGGTTAGTGGCACCACGTGTCGCAGGCCTGCGATGCAGAACTATGCTTCACTGATCGAAGGGAGTTCAGCGATGTGGCCGCTGCCACGGACTTGGGGTCACTGCCATTCAAGACTCAGGACACAGTTCCATATGTGGGACCTACTGGGCTGAAGAGGACGCCAGTGGAGTATGTCAATGAGAAAGGAGTAATGTGGGCCAGCGTCGTGGGGGCCAGCGATGGTCTGCAGAGGCTGCAGAGGTCGCGGGACTGGGGCTTGGAGCTTGCACCGGCACGTGGTGGGCCCTCTTTGACACACGCCGGTGTAGGCAGGTGAGTGGAGCCTCGTTGGTGCGCTGGGGCAGGCATGACGGGTCTGGGGACCAGCAGCCCGGGGTGCAGCAGGCGCACAGGGACGCAGGCCCCGCCGCACTCGGCGCCAGACTCGTGGCGGGCTGAGAGGCGCCGCCCTGGCAGACGCGTTGTCCATTCCGAATGAGAACCACGCCCAGTGCGACGGGCTTTTGTTCACACCCCTACGCAGGCCTGGTGTACGCAGGTCCAACCCACTCCGCCCGCGCATGCAGGGGGGGACGTAACGTGCGACATTTCCGCGTTCTGCCCCACAGCCTGTGGGGACATGGTAGCGTCCACTGGCCACTACACTCCATGCACCAGCAGTTAATCTCCACATGGCCATTTCCGTGGTTTGCACACTGTGGTCTGTCCGGCACCTCCACGCCACACCTGGCATTGGGTAGGTTCACATTCCTTAGTCACTTGCCGCTCTCGCACATGCCTGCTCCATGCCTCTCCTAACATCATGCTATTGTGTGTCTGTGGTGCCATGCCGTGGCTGGGTTGTGGGCATGGCAAGGCCAAGTTCCCAATGGAGTCGTGTTGTCGTGTCTGGTCGGTTGGCATGTTGTGTGGCAAGTTGTGTGGCATGTTGAATGTAGTTGTGCTGCGTGCCCATTGCCAGTGTCGTGAGTTGCATGACTGTGGGCTGGAGGTGTGTGGTGTGTTCATTTTGGACTTACCAACGGGCACTGCATTTCCATGGGTGCCATCCTGGGAGCGCTGGGTGATGATGGACTGTCGGGAGATGTGAGAATCATGCACTCTGCCTGGGGAGTTGGCCACGACATTGTTGATGAGTCCCGGGCGGTCCACTATTGCCTGCACATTAATGGGATGCGTGTGCTTTCTGTTGTGGTAGTTGTGTGCAGTGTCGGCAGGGGGCACGAGGGGTACATGTGTGCAGTTGATTGGCCCGACACGTGAGGGAATCCAGCTATGGCGTAGGGGCCTCGCTTGGTCTCCAGCTGCTCCTGCGCAGTGTGGGTGAAGTGGAGGTGCTGGGGTACCAGGCTGATGATGGCATCCAGGACAGGTGGGATGACCTTGGATGGGGCTGGCTGTGTGACTCCTCCGACTCTGGCAGTTGTGGGTTGGATGGTACCAGAGGCCGACATGTGCAGCGCAGCAGGCAGCTTTGTCTGCGGGGGGATGTTGGTTGTCCGCTGGGTTGGTACCGTCAGCAGGTGGGGGATGTGGGTCAGGATACGGGGGATGGTTGTCCTTTTGGGCCTGTAGTGGGCAATGTCCTCCTCTGGCGTTGGGTCTGGGCGGCAGGTGCTTTTCAGGTGGGTCCGCTGTCTTTGTGTACGCTGCCTCTGTGGTGTTCCGGGGGGGGGGGACGGGTCCTGGGGGTGGTGGCGGGCCTGGGATGGGTGGCGGTGGGTGTTGTGGCCCTCATGGGTCTCGGAGCTGCATGATCATTGTCTCCATGGCATCTGTGGGTCTTCAGATGTGGCTCTTGGCTGGGCTCCCTTTCATGCTGCAGGTAGTCGCGTGGTTTTGACTCGCATCGCAGATCTGGCAGTTTGTTGTGAAAGTGGTGTTGTGGTTTTTTCGTGTGTTTTTGCACGGGAATGCCTACTCTGCATCTCATTAGGGTTAGTTGGTGGTGTCCACCGTGGGGGTAAATTTTGGGGCAGTTATCGCGGGAATACTGGCGATGTCTGCAGTTTGCACCCGCTTGTGAATGGGGTGTTTAATCTATCTCCACTTTTGATGCGTTAAGGTGGGGATAACTCGGAGATAAGTCCTTGTGAATATGCCCCATAGAATTTCACTCCACGGAGTTACATAAAAGCGAGATTCCGCGGTGGTCCGCCAATGGGCGAAAATAGGCACATCGTGCTGGTCACGCTGTGATTTAGCACCAGGAGCGCATTCCACGCTGAAAAATCAGCGTAAGCGGCAGCACACGGCATGCCAGGGGGCGCAGCTACTTGAGCTGATTGTGCTGCCGCTCGAGTAGATTTTCTACTCGCGTGGCAGCCTTCTGACCACGAACAGTCGCGACCGCCCATGTTAGAATAATCTCATCAGATGTCCTCCTAGAGACGGGAAATCACGCTAGGGGACACCAAATCTTGCTTGCTTGCGCTTGCCAACTTACCATTTTAGAGCCGCCTGCAAGAAAAAATTCTGCTACACGGAAGATGGTGGAATTTGGCCAGAACACCGTGTTACAAGAGTAATGTGAAGTTGCCAAAATTCCAACAATTCCACCAGCGGAACAGAATACTTCGGCCACACCTAACTACTACACATATTACATGTAAGAGTTAGCCTCAGTGCCTTAATAAACATGCAGGGCCCGACTGCAGAGAGTGCACTGTACGGAGATTCCGCCTCGAGTGCGAAGATTCTGCCACGAGTACAGAGACTACGTCATGAGTGCGGACGCTTCACACTCATAACTTTACAACACGTAAGTCCCTTTGTGAATCGGGCCCACTATGTGTAAGGGTTCTCCTCAGTGCCTTTCAAGACATACTACATGTAAGGGTTCTCCTCAGTGCCTCACTACACTTACTACATGTAAGGGTTCTCCTCAGTGCCTCACTACACATATTACAAGTAAATTGGTTTTCTCAGTACCTCACTACACATACTACATGTAAGGGTTCTCCTCAATGCCCGACCATGCCTATACATACTAGATGTAAATGGGTGTCTTAAGAGCATTACTACACAAACTACACGTAAAGAGTCTCCTCAGTGCCTCACTACACATACTACATGTAAGGGTTCTCCTCAGTGCCTCACTACACATATTACAAGTAAATTGGTTTTCTCAGTACCTCACTACACATACTACATGTAAGGGTTCTCCTCAATGCCTGACCATGCCTATACATACTAGATGTAAATGGGTGTCTTAAGAACATTACTACACAAACTACACGTAAAGGGTCTCCTCAGTGCAGTATCACACATACTGCATGTAACAGGTCTTCTCAGTGCCTCACTACACATACTACATGTAAATGGTCACTTTAGTGCTTCATTACACATACTGCATGTAACAGGCCTCATCAGTGCCTCCATAAAATACTCCATGTAAGGTGTCTCCTCAGTGCCTCCCAACAGATACTATACATAAGGGGTCACCTTAGTGCCTCACTACTAACACTGCATGTTTCAAGTCTCCTCAGTCCCTTACTAAGTTTACTACCTGCAAGGATCTCCTCAGAGCCATGCAATATGTAACAAGTCTACAAGTCTCATCAGTGCCTCAAGACACATAGTGCATATAAGGGGTGTCCTCAGTGCCTTACTATGACTACTACCTGTAATGGGCCACACTGCACCACTAGACACACTAGTAGTAAATGGGCCACCACAGAACCTCACTATAAGTACTACATGTAAGGGTTCTCCTCAATGTCCCACTATACATACTACAAGTAAATGGGTCTCCTCTTTACTTCACTTACACATACTATATGTAACGGGTCTCCTCAGTGCCTCACTACACACACTACATGTAAGGGATGTCTTTAGTGCCTCACTACTAACACTGTATGTACCAAGTCTCCTCAGTGCCCCACTACACACACTGTACGTAAGGGGTCTCCTCACTGCCTCACTACACATACCACATGCAACAAGTCTCCTCAGTGCCCCACTACACATACTACACATAAGTGGTCTCAGCGCCTCACCACACATTCTACATATAAGGGGTCTCCTCAGTGCCTCACTGCACATACTAAATGTAAGGGGCCCCCATAGTGCTGCACTACAAATAACACATCTGAGATGTATCATTACTGTTTCACTACACTTATTACATGTATGGGGGTCTCCACAGGGCCTCACTACAGATACACCATGTACGGTGTCTCTTCAGTGCATTACTACACATATTACATGTAAAGGGTACCCTTAGTGCTGTACTACAAATTCCGCATCTAATGGGTCTCATTAGTGTCTCACTCCACCTACTACATGTACGGGGTTCTCCACAGTGCCTCACTCCACATACTACATGTAAGGGATCGCCCTTAGTACTGCACTACAAATAACTAAGGGTGGGCGTAGTTCGCGGAGTTGCGCTACGCGACGCTACGCGAAGCGGTAAAACAACTCTGCCGTGCTGCGCGGAGCTACGCGAGCAGCATAGTGCGATAGGAAAATGCTGTTCGCGGTGATTGCACAGTGCCGGATGCTTGTCCACACTGTGCAATCATTGCAAACGGCATCATGCACAGTGCAAGCGGTCGTTTTCTGCCGCTTGAGTAGATTTTTACTCGAGCGGCAGCTTTCTCAACGCGAACGGCCAGTTTCTCATCGCGAGCGGTCGCAAGCATACGCGACCACTCGCAATGAGAAACCTGACCCCCCCGCGTTGAGAAATCTCGCCGGGAGGTTTATTTTCCACGCTCGCGCTCGCCAACTTGATGTTGCCGATCGCGAACAAGGAAAAATCTCGCCGGGATGTTGATTTTGCTCGCTCGCGGTCGCCAACTTGACGTTGAGGAACGTGAGCGAGCAAAAATGTCCGCTATGCTATGCGTAGCGGATTTTCTCTGCACTCCGCGAGATCCGCGTAACGCGGAGTGCAGCAAACTCCGCAAACTCCGCGAGCGGAGCGTAGTTCACCGCCCAGGGTTACAAATAACATGTCTAAGGGGTCTTGTTGGTGCCTCACTACACATATGGGAGTCTCCGCAGTACCTCATTCCACATACTACATGTAAGGGTCTCCTCAGTGCATCACTACACTTACTTCATGTAAGGGGTCCCCTTAGCACGCTACTACAAATAACTCATCTAAGGGGTCTCCTCAGTGCCTCACTACACTTACTACATGTAAGGGGTCCCCTTAGCACTCTACTACAAATAACTCATCTAAGGGGTCTCATTAGTGCCTCACTACACACACTACATGTATGGGGGTCTCCACGCTGCCTCATTACACATACTACATGCAAGAGGTCTCCTCAGTGCCTCACTACACATACTACATGTATCATGTATGGGAATCTCCACAATATCTCACTACACTTACTATATGTAATGGGTTCCCTGAGTGATGCACTACAAATAACGCATCTAAGGTGTCTCCATAGTGATTCACTACTCATACTACATGTACAGTATCTCCTCAGTGCCTCACTATACATATTACATGTAAGGGGTCCCCATTCTGCTGTAGAACAAATGCATCTAAGGGGTATCATTAGTGTCTCTCTACACCTACTACATGTACTGGGTTTCGACAGTGCCTCATTACACATACTACACGAAAGGCGTCTTCTCAGTGCCTCACTTCACATACTACATGTAAGGAGTCCCCTTAGTGCTGCACTACAAATAACGCATCTAAAGGGCCTCATTAGTGCCTCACTACACATACTACTTGTATGGGAGTCTCCACAGTGCCTCAATACACATACTACTTGTAGAGGGTTTCCTCAGTACCTCACTACACATACTACTTGTAAGGGTCTCATTAGTGCCTCACTGCACATACTACATGTAACGGAGTCTCCACAGTGCCCCACTACACATACTACTTGTAGAGGGTTTCCTCAGTGCCTCACTACACATACTAGTTGTAAGGGTCTCATTAGTGCCTCACTGCACATACTACATGTAATGGGGTCTCCACAGTGCCCCACTACACATACTACATGTAAGGGGTCCCCTTAGTGCTGCACTAAAATAACACATCTAAGGGGTCTCATTAGAGCCTTACTACACATACTGCATGTCTTCCCAGTTCCCCACTATACATACTACATGTATGGGGTCTCCACAGTGCCTCACTACACACACTACATGCAAGGGGTTCTCTTAGGGCTGCACTACAAATAACTCATCTAAGGGGTCTCATTAGTGTCTCTTTACACATACTACATGTAAGGGGTCTCCTCAGTGCCTCACTGCACATACTACATGTAAGGAGTCTCCACAGTGCCTCACTACACATACTACATGTAAAGGGGTCTCCTCAGTGCCTCACTACACATACTACATGCAAGGGGTCTCCTCAGTGCCTCACTACACATACTAGATGCAAGGGTTCTCCTCAGTGCCTCACTACACATACTACATGCAACGGGTCTCCTCAGTGCCTCACTACACATACTACATGCAAGGGGTCTCCTCAGTGTCTCACTACACATACTACATGTAAGGGGTCTCCTCAGTGTCTCACTACATATATTACATGTAAGGGGTCCTCCCTAGTGCTGCACTACAAATAACGGATCCAGGGGGGTCTCATAAGTGTCTCATGACACATACTACATGTAACAGGTCTCCTCAGTGCCTCACTGCACATCCTACATGTAAGGGGTCTCCTCAGTGCCTCACTACACATACTACATGTAAGGGGTCTCCTCAGTGCCTCACTACACATACTACATGCAAGGGGTCTCCTCAGTGCCTCACTAAACATACTACATGCAAGGGTTCTCCTCAGTGCCTCACTACACATACTACAAGCAAGGGGTCTCCTCAGTACCTCACTACACATACTACACGCAAGGGGTCTCCTCAGTGTCTCACTACACATATTACATGTAAGGGATCTCCTCAGTGTCTCACTACACATATTACATGTAAGGGGTCCCCCCTAGTGCTGCACTACAAATAACGCATCCAGGGGGGTCTCATTAGTGTCTCATGACACATACTACATGTAACAGGTCTCCTCAGTGCCTCACTGCACATCCTACATGTAAGGGGTCTCCTCAGTGCCTCACTACACATACTACATGTAAGGGGTCTCCTCAGTGCCTCACTACACATACTATATGTAAGGGGTCTCCTCAGTGCCTCACTACACATACTACATGCAAGGGGTCTCCTCAGTGTCTCACTACACATACTACATGCAAGGGGTCTCCTCAGTGTCTCACTGCACATACTACATGCAAGGGGTCTCCTCAGTGTCTCACTAGACATACTACATGTAAAGGTCCCCCCTAGTTCTGCACTACAAATAACGCATCCAAGGGATCTCATTAGTGCCTCAATACACATACTACTTGTAAGGGGTTTCCACAGTGCCCCATTCAGGGGGTCTCTGTAGGAAGGTAGGATCTGACTGCATGGGTACCCCCACTTTTTGCCTGGTGTTTTGCTGGTTTTTGACTAGTCTGACTGGGATCCTGCTAATCAGGACCCCAGTCTATCTGCTTTCTCCCTAAAATGTTATGCCTGTACTTTGGTACACTCCAGATTGGATACTGGGGTACCCTTATAAGTCCCTAGTATATGGTACCCATGTACCCAGGGCATAGGTACCCCAGAGGCCTCCCATGGGCTGAAGCATGTATTGTGCCACCCATGAGAGGCCATGCAAAATGGAACTCAAGGTCTGCTACAGCAGCCTGTGTAAGCTGGTGCTTGCACCACTTACTTTAGATATAGGTTCACTATATCTATAGGTCACTTCACTTAAAACGTATAAGTCACCACTATAGCAGGCCTTATCAATCCTGAAGGCAGGGTGCTGGGCTTTTAGTGAGAGGGTGCCCCTGCATGAGCAGAGCCTCTCTGCAGCCTTCGGAGACCATCTCCCGGGTTGTCTGTGACTCAGCCGGACATATAGGTAGAGGTGCATTATAACCTCACAGTAAATGCTATCTCGAAAACGGCTGCATAGAAACATATCGTGTTTGATATCAAACACCTTGGAATCATACCTCTACACCGGTAACCGGTGTGGGAGGTATGATTCCACCCTTCTGAAGCGAGCTTCGTGGGGTCACTGGTCTATCCGGTGCCAGCCTTCTCGACCCGGTCAGCACAAAATGGATGCTGCCAACCAGAGACACATTTCTGCCCTCCTGCTGCTGAGCCAAGCTCAAGCAGAGGAAGGCAGCACAATAGGCATCCTGTCACAGGGAGGTGTGACCACCTCCCAGACAGGATTTAGTGTATTGGGGCTGGGTGGGTGCACTCTGAGAGTGCCTGAAAGTCTGCACCTGGGGCACATTTGGTGTCCCTGTGCATAGTCCAGCTCAAACCAGTTCTGGGAGCCATTGGCTCCTGCTCTGGCGCGAAACTGGACAAAGGACATGGGTGTAACCACCCCTCTGTCCTGACCCTCCCCTAGGAGGGTCCCCCAAATCTGTCCAACCCTCTCCCGTGGGTAGATAAGGGCTTACCTGGCTGTAAGACTTTAGATTTTACGTGGACAAGATTCTACAAGAAGAAACCACTGACCTTCGACCGTCTGGACACTCTGGACTCCGCTGTACTTCGACTGGGCCCGACATCGTCCCCCTCTCCGTCCAAAGCTTTGTCTGTGCCCTTGCTCCATACAGGCTCCGTGCAGGACCTGTGGTGCACTAAGGACAACTGAAGAATCTCCCTTGGAGTGAAGGAGTCACTCCCCTGCCCTAGCAGGCACCTTAATGCAACTGACCGGTCTGCTGCTCCTGAGCTCCTGCGGACTCCGAAGATTTCAGCAACACAGGACATAGGTTTTCGAAGGTCCCTGAGGTTGATCTGCCCTCTCAGCAAGTTTGAAGCCAGTATCCCTCGTGGGGATTGCATAACCGGAACCCCTGTGCACTACGTCTATTTGCAGTTGCATATGCTTGTTGTTGATTCATGAGCTTGTGCATTGGATTCCGCGTAGTCCTGACCCTGAGCAGTATTTGCACCAAAGAACTCCGGCCTCCTCGCACTGAGTGCTCTGTGGGCTGGTGCTTTGCAATCTTGCCCGAGGTCGCCTCGCGACTCCTGGTCCTTCGGCCTGTGGGTCTCTCTGAGGGTCATCTTGATTTCTGTTGGGCTTTCCTGGTTGCTCCAGACGTGCCCTGACTCTCCATTGCTTGGTGAGTCCCCTGGACCTTGCTAGTCCACACCGTAACCTGCTTGACCTTCCTTTGTGGGTTGCTTTTGCCAAGGCTTGTTGGTGCTCCAGTCGGACACCGACCCCTCAGTACTCGACATCCTTTGTGGGACAGCTCACCTCCGGCTCCTGGTTGTCCTCGACATCTCCTGGTCCTCGTGGCTGCAGAGTCAAGCATCCCTTCTTTGCACTTGAAGCACCCGACATCGGTGGGCATTCGTTTACCGAGCCCCTGGTCACCCTGAAGTGACCCAGACTCTGTCCCCTCTGCTTTCAGGCTCCTCCCTTCCCGAATCCAGGCTTGGATTCCACCTGACCCTTTTTACCTTCCCGGCAGCAGTATTTCTTCACAGCCCTCCATTGAGAACGACGGCAGTTTCCGACGCCACTTCAGACCTATGCACCCGACTCCTCTGGGATAGGTAACTCGGGTACTACAGTATCCACGGGTGGGGTGGCTCTTCAAACTCTCAAGTTCCAAAGGGTTCGCTCGAAGTCCTCCTAGAAGGGTCCTTAAACTGTAAAAGTGTATCCGCGACTTCCCCATAGAATTGTATGGAGCCCGCGGTCGTGTTCACACACTGCACCCGTCCTCCGTGGGGTCCCTGTCTACTCACCTTGGGTGGTTCCTTGGGGTCTCAGCGATTCTACCTGCTCCAGACCTTGTCTTGATCTCAGTCGTGACTGTTATACCACTATTTTAGTATATGGTTTGGTCTCCCCCTGGAGCCCACTGTGTATTGTGCTACTTACAACTGTTCTATCGATCTCGTATTGTGTGCTTTGTGTTCTATCCTCGTGTAGAGGATAGTAGAGAGTGTTATATTAATAAATACATATTTTTTATATAACTACTGTGTGGTTCTCCTTTCATTTAGTCAATATAGAAGGTGATGTTCTGGTAAAACAAGCTACTTTACATTCCTTCAAGATTAAGCCTGAAGGCTGCTCTCCACAGCTACCACTAGGATAGCTTTCGAAAGGTTATCTTTGACCTCATACATCATAAGGGTCGTTTGGACTGGTGCAAGGTGCCCACTTTAATTAGTGAACAGCATATACCAGGCCAACTTCTCACATTGGTGGCAGCGGTGGGATTCAAGCCTGCATTGTTTTACCAGATAAATCTCTTTGTATTGATTAACTGAAAACCACTAAAGTATACAGGCACATATAATACTTAAAGATTATAATAAGTAAGTTCTACTGAACTTAGGGTTGGGTAAGTTAAGGGTCTAGCACACCCTTTCTCCAACCTAAGAGAGTTTAGATCCCACTATGTTAGGTAGGTGCATACACCACACCACACTAGTATGTCTTCTAAAGGAGAAGCCAGTGGCTCTCTGCCTTCTAGATACAATGGTCTTGCATTTCAGAAATTGAAAGCCATGTGTGTTTCTAGGAAGCTCAAGACAGGGAGAAACGCCAACACCCAACGTCTCATTGAGGTGTTACTCTTAGATGACCTTAGAACAGACGTCTTCAATCTGTGGGGCGCGACCCCCAGGGGGGCCGTGGAGTCATGGGAAGGGGGTCGTGCTCTTCATCTTGCAAAAAGACAGCCCAGTAGTTAAAATGCTTCGGCTGGAGTGTTAGTCAGGGACTCCTTTGTGCTGTGAAGCCAGGCAGACAGCTAAACACACCTTTCTACCAGTGTGCTGAGGGCCTGAAAGAAATGCAAATGTGCGCAACGAGTTAATCTGCAAATCCTTTGCATTTGTAGATTAACTAGTTAAGCACATTTTCATTTCTTTCAGGCCAACAGCACACTGGCAGAAAGGCTTGTTTAGCTGTCTGCCTGGCTTCACAGCACAGAAGGGTGCTGTTGCACTTAATTGATGGAATCACTTGCAGCTTTTTGAGTGGTAGTGTATAGAGTCAGCTGAGCTGTGAAGTGCTTGCTTTTAATTGTCATTGTATATACATAGCGCCAGGGCTTTAAGTGGGATGAAAAAACTGGGGGGTCTCTCAAAGGAGCGTGGCCAATGTAATTAAGGGATTGGCTTAAAAACACATAAGCTAAAAATCTGTGCTTAGCATAGTGTGCCGCCCGACTTGTATTTTGCTGTTTCTGTCATTGCATCAAGATATATGACACAACAAGTAACATCATACCTACAACAAGTCAGAACTATTGGCTTTGCCAATGGTTGTTAGTTGCATAAGATAAATAAGCAGCAACTGTGGCTTGTATATAATATTGAAAAAGCTTCCACTTAAAGCCCTGGTGACACCACGACAATGTTGCTGCTCCTGAGTTTCAAAAAGAGAAGGAAAATCCCAGAGAGAAAAGACTCTCTTTAAAGGATTTCCCTTCCACTACAACGCTCACCTGGCATGACCTCATGCCTTAACTTCTCCACTAGTGAGAAGTGAGCAGTGTTAGCACACGCACATGTGTGTGCCTGCTGTCACTGCAGTCCAAAAAAACCAAACTGACCGCCTGTGCCAGGGCACAAAACAGAGCCGGCTAGAGACCCGTTTCGAGGCCCCCTTTAAAAAACTGCCGGTGCTCAGCACCGGTGAGACCCGGCCCACTTAAAGCCCTGCATAGCACTTACTATCCCTGAGAAGGTGTTGAAGGGACGGCTATGTAAATAAAATTGCATTGCATAGGGTCTGGATATTACTAAAACTATGGGCGTCATTTGCAATGAAATGGTGTAGGGAAGCGCCGCAAGTATTTTTGCTGCGCTGCCCTACGCCAATTCGAAAGGGAAGGAATGGACCGTATTTATAAGATACAGTGCATTCCTGTCCTTTTTGCCGGCGCATAATTTGGTCCCTAGCACCAACGCAGGCACCCTTGCACCATGGTGCAAGGGTGTCTGCATTGTTAGCAGGATTGTTTTGTGCAGGAAGGCACACCTTCCTGCATAAAGACAATCTATGGAGGCTTTTTCCTCTTTCTATGTGTGCTGCACACAGAAAGAGGAAACAATTGAGGAGAAATAAAGACATTTCTCCTTGTTATGCACCACCTGGGGCGGCATACAGTTTTTGACGCATCCTTAGGTTTACAGATACTTGTGAATCTGGGAATGTGTCAAAACCTGTGGGTGTTGCTTGGGAAAACCCACCACAACGCCCATGGAAAAGCCTCCTTGACGCAGTGTAAGGCAACGCAGCGGCTTACGCTGTGTTGCCTTACACCATATCTAGGAAGCCATGAAAAGCCACGCAAAGTGACTTTGCGTGGCCTCGTAGATATGGGTCTGCACTCTGTGCAACCAGAGCACCATAAAAAGTGACGCAGCGCAAAGGGCTTGTCAATAAGCCTCTATATTTTGGAAGCACCATTTTATCGTAAAACATTTGGCGCATTTTGTAGTGGTCGATCTAATACTGTGTGTAATGCAAGTATAAAATGAAGACTTACATTTTCACAGTGCTTTCTGTCACAGGCTGTGGCATCATAGCACTAAAAATACACAAGTCACTATTCTCCACTGCACCAATCACGATTTAAATCTGTGGCTCTCTGGTTTCACACAGATCTTTGCAGTGCATTAACTAATAGAGGTTTCATAATGTACCATAGTGCATTCCCCACTGAGTAACAACTTTTATTTATTTATTATTCATTGAAGCTGCCCTTTATTTTATATGTAGCTACCTGACGGTACAGAATATTTTATTTTTAGCCACATTTTTGACCCAGTCCCCATGTTCAGACTCTCAGGGCCCTCCAGCCCCCAAAACATGACTGAAGTCAACAACAGCAGCTAACTAATATAACCAGGAGTTAAATGTTAAAAATAAAAACCTTTTAGAAAAGCAGTGTGAAGGAAGATTAAGGGACCACTTCCTACCCTGGAATTAAAGCATACTACTTGGACCTTACAGTTCATCATTAATGATTGTAAATGGTATGTTTTAATTATGATGAATGATGTTGAGCTACCTCCAGTTACATGCAGCTGTAAATGCCAAGCCGTCAGCATCCCATGAAATATAGTATGGTTTTCCTCAGATGCCGCGCAATTAAGTTGCTGCCCATGCATTATAGCTATTATTCCAATTCCACTGGGATTATGTGATTGTGTGGCCGCAGCAATTTTAGCATAATTATAGATTTGCTGCATTTGCCACATAATCCATCATCTGCCACATAATTTTAAGATTTTAACCCAAAAACTGTTTTTACTCAAAAGCTTCAAATGTTACTAAAAAGCAGCAACAGGTGTTGCCGCTCAGTAGAAGGCCCTTTGTAAAGCTGCACTGGTCACCTTTTTGTTGCTATTGCTATCTTTGGTTGTTAAACTGGTACTAATGAGGTGCAACCACAGATTGACTGGTTCACTGGAGAACATTTATGGTTGTCAATGATAAGGAGTACCATGTTCTAGAAATGTTTGTCACAAGGGGGTCCTTACGCCTAAAAGATTTTGACCGGGGGTCTCGGCATCAGAAAGTTTGAAGACCACTGCCTTAGAAAGACCCCTGGGTCAGATGAGGTAGAAAGAGTGGGTGGGGCAGGGAATGAAGACAGGTCAGGAGGTGACATCTTTTATGACCTAGACTCAAACCCTGGCCAGGAGGATCAAAATGATTCCCACCTGGACAACTTAGATCTTCAGCAAGAGGGTGGAGAAGGCCCCAGTGGCCCTCTCTTTACTCCTCCTGGAAGAGTGCAGAGTTTACCCAGGATATCTAGATCTCCCTCTGCAGAATCTGACCATTCAGGACATTCTATAGGGACCTCCATATCTCATAAGAGAGATAACTCTTATGAAAGACAGTGCCAATTTCTGGAGCTTGAGAAAGTCAAGCTTAGGCTCAGGCAAGAGCAATTGGCCCTAGATAAGGAATCCTTAGAACTCCAGAAGGCTAGAAAGAAATTGGGACTAGAGTCCCATGGTGGCAGCAACAGTGTCCCTAGAGTTAAGGAGTATACTTATGACCATAGGAACCTGAGCAAGATAGTCCCTCCCTACCATGGTGGGGATGACATCCACAAATGGATAACTGCTTTAGAGAGGGCCTGTAAAGTACATAAGGTCCCCCAAGAGCAGTGGGCAGCTATCTTGTGGCTCTCCTTTGCTGACAAAGGTAGAGATAAGCTCCTCACTGTTAAAGAAGCGGATGCTGACAACTATTCAGTCCTGAAGAGTGCTCTCATTGATGGGTTTGGCTTAACCTCTGAACAGTACAGGATTAAGTTCAGAGACACCCAGAAGACACAGACTCAGGACTGGGTAGAGTTTGTAGATTGTGCTACTAAGGCTCTGGAAGGTTGGATACTTGGCAGCAAAGTGCATGACTATCTAGGATTGTACAGTTTGATTATGAGGGAGCAGATCCTTAATAATTGTCAAAACCAGCTTTTGGTGGACTCAGATCTGACTTCTCCCCAAGAATTGGGAAAGGAGGCAGATAAATGGGTCAGAACCAGGGTGAAACCAAAGAACCAGGGTGGAGACCAGAAGAAAGATTCTTCCAAGACCCAAGAGAAAGGTGGGGATAAATCAAAAGATAAGTCCTCTGAAGGGCCCCAAAAATCCTCTTCTGGGGGTGGGTCCTAAACTCCTTCCTCCCCTGAAAAGAAACCTTATTGCTTTGACTGTAAGAAGCCAGGCCACAGGAAAAATGATGCCATTTTCCCCAAGGTCAGCAATAAGGAAAATATTCCTCCAAACACTACTTCTACACCTCCTGGTACTGCAGGTAGTAATCCCCCAGGTGGTGGTAGTGCACCCAAAAATTTAGTTGGGTTTTCTTGGGGAACTGAGGTGTACCCTGGCCTAGCCAGGTCCCCCACACAGGCCACTTTAGTCTGTGATGGTGGCATGGTGTTTGCCACTTTTACTGTCAGTCCCAATTCCTTGGGCAAGTACAGACAAGAGCCTCTGATCAATGGTCAGAAAGCTGTAGCCTATAGGGATACAGGGGCTAGTGTCACCATGGTGACAGGGACCCTGGTGCCCCCAGCTCAGCTTTTACCTGAGTTCAAGTACCAGGTGACCAACACTGATGGTGTAAGGACAGATCATCCCATGGCAATAGTCAATCTCATCTGGGGAGGGGTCACTGGTCCCAAGAGAGTGGCAGTGTCCCCAAACTTGCCTGTAGATTGCCTTTTGGGCAATGATTTAGAAACTTCAGCCTGGGCTGAAGTAGAACTGAAGGCCCATTTAGAAATGTTAGGCCTCCCTGAGAAAGTTGGTAGGACCCCTAGGGCCTCAGTCCAACCCCAGGAGAATTTTGGAGTAGTGGAGCCTGAAACAGTGGCCCACTCTGCTCCACCAGAGGGCATAGGGAAGGAAGAAAAGTTTTCCTCCCCCCAGACTATAGGTAAGGGTCAGCTTCCGCAGGGAACTTATCCTACCCCTTGTGAAGGAACTGTCCCAGAGGTGGGCAGGCCTGTCCTGGCAGAACCACTGAGGGCAGGGGACCCTTCCAAGGAGGTGCCCAGTCTACAGCAGGTATCCTGCCCCTCTCTACCCAGCCTCAGTCAGCCTAGGGCTGCAGAGGTCAGGGATGTCAGTGGACCCCTAGGGGCCCACTGTCCAGAGGAACCCCCTCATCATCAGATTAAGGACACCAGGTCTAGTAGCACTAGCCAGGTGAATATTCCTCAACATTCTGAGGGATCCCTCTTACCCTTAGGTAATGACATCCCCCAGATGGACTATGTGGGGCAAAGGAAAACCTGGGACAAAGCTGTCCCAAACCTTCTCTGGCCCTCCATTGTTCCAAACAGAGGGACTCAACCCCCAGCTGTAGGCAGCCAGAGGTTGACCCCTAGGGCCAGATATAACTCAGTCATGGAAAGAAAGGCCTCCATGGTGACCAGTGCTCTGAGGAAGCTGAGACCAACCCTATTAGGGCCTCACTACCCTACTCAGGCCCCCCACCAGCCTATTTCTTTACCAAAGCAAACTACAGGTAGTTATCCCAACTTTTGGAGAGCATCCAAAACCCTTCAGGGTAGGAACTCCTTAGTGGTCCATAAGACAGGGAGTATCCATGCTAGTGCAGGACCTTCCTTATATGGCCCCTTAGGAAATAAAGTCTCAACTGGGCAAGGTTAGCCTTATCTCCTTTTGTTTGGGGGGGGGGGGGGTTATGTGGGATCTGACTGCATTGTTACCCCCACTTTCTGCCTGGTGTTTTGCTGGTTTTTGACTAGTCTGACTGGGATCCTGCTAATCAGGACCCCAGTCTATCTGCTTTCTCCCTAAAATGTTATGTATGTACTTTGGTACACTCCAGATTGGATACTGGGGTACCCTTATAAGTCCCTAGTATATGGTACCCAGGGCATAGGTACCCCAGAGGCCTCCCATGGGCTCAAGCATGTATTATGCCACCCATGAGAGGCCATGCAAAATGGAACTCCAGGTCTGCTACAGCAGCCTGTGTAAGCTGGTGCTTGCACCACTTACTTTAGATATAGGTTCACTATATCTATAGGTCACTACACTTAAAACTTATAAGTCACCCCTATAGCAGGCCTTATCAATCCCGAAGGCAGGGTGCTGGGTTTTTAGTGAGAAGGTGCCCCTGCATGAGCAGAGCCTCTCTGCAGCCTTCGGAGACCATCTCCCGGGTTGTCTGTGACTCAGCCGGACATATAGGTAGAGGTGCATTATAACCTCGCGGTAAATGCTATTTCGAAAACGGCTGCATAGAAACATATCATGTTTGGTATCAAACATCTTGGAATCATACCTCCACACCGGTAACCGGTGTGGGAGGTATGATTCCACCCTTCTGAAGCGAGCTTCGTGGCGTCACTGGTCTATCCGGTGCCAGCCTTCTCGACCCGGTCAGCCCAAAATGAATGCTGCCGACCAGAGACACATTTCTGCCCTCCTGCTGCTGAGCCAAGCTCGAGCAGAGGAAGGCAGCACAATAGGCATCCTGTCACAGGGAGGTGTGACCACCTCCCAGACAGGATTTAGTGTATTGGGGCTGGGTGGGTGCACTCTGAGAGTGCCTGAAAGTCTGCACCTGGGGCACATTTGGTGTCCCTGTGCATAGTCCAGCTCATACCAGTTCTGGGAGCCATTGGCTCCTGCTCTGGCACGAAACTGGACAAAGGACATGGGTGTAACCACCCCTCTGTCCTGACCCTCCCCTAGGAGGGTCCCCCAAATCTGTCCAACCCTCTCCCGTGGGTACATAAGGGATTACCTGGCTGTAAGACTTTAGATTTTACATGGACAGGATTCTACAAGAAGAAACCACTAACCTTCGACCGTCTGGACACTCTGGACTCCGCTGGACTTCGACTGGGCCCGACTTCGTCCCCCTCTCCGTCCAAAGCTTTGTCTGTGCCCTTGCTCCATACAGGCTCCGTGCAAGACCTGTGGTGCACTAAGGACAACTGAAGAATCTCCCTTGGAGTGAAGGAGTCACTCCCCTGCCCTAGCAGGCACCTTAACGCAACTGACTGGTCTGCTGCTCCTGAGCTCCTGCGGACTCCGAAGATTTCAGCAACACAGGAGGTATGTTTTCGAAGGTCCCTGAGGTTGATCTGCCCTCTCAGCAAGTTTGAGGCCAGTATCCCTTGTGGGGACTGCATAACCCGGACCCCTGTGCACAGCGTCCATTTGCAGTTGCATATGCTTGTTGGCGATTCCTGAGCTTGTGCATTAAACTCCGCGTAGTCCTGACCCTGAGCAGTATTTGCACCAAAGAACTCCGGCCTCCTCACACTGAGTGCTCTGTGGGCTGGTACTTTGCAATCTTGCCCGAGGTCCCCTCGCGACTCCTGGTCCTTCGGCCTGTGGGTCTCTCTGAGCGTCATCTTGATTTCTGTTGGGCTTTCCTGCTTGCTCCAGACGTGCCCTGACTCTCCATTGCTTGGTGAGTCCCCTGGACCTTGATAGTCCACACCGTAACCTGCTTGACCTTCCTTCGTGGGTTGCTTTTGCCAAGGCATTTTGGTGCTCCAGCCGGACACCGACCCCTCAGAACTCGACATCCTTCGTGGGACAGCTCACCTCCTGCTCCTGGTCATCCTCAACGTCTCCTGGTCCTCGTGGCTGCAGAGTCAAGCATCCCTTCTTCGCACCTGAAGCACCCGACATCGGTGGGCATTCGTCTACCGAGCCCCTGGTCACCCTGAAGTGACCCAGACTCTGTCCCCTCTGCTTTCAGGTTCCTTCCTTCCCGAATCTAGGCTTGGATTCCACCGGACCCTTTTTACCTTCCCGGCAGCAGTACTTCTTCACAGCCCTCCATTGAGAATGACTGCAGTTTCCGACGCCACTTCAGACCTATGCACCCGGCTCCTCTGGGATAGGTAACTCGGGTACTACAGTATCCACGGGTGGGGTGGCTCTTCAAACTCTTAAGTTCCAAAGGGTTCGCTCGAAGTCCTCCTAGAAGGGTCCTTAAACTTTAAAAGTGTAACCGCAACTTCCCCATAGAATTGTATGGAGCCCGCAGTCGTGTTCACACACTACACCCGTCCTCCGTGGGGTCCCTGTCTACTCACCTTGGGTGGTTCCTTGGGGTCCCAGCGATTTTACGTGCTCCAGACCTTGTCTTGATCTCACTCGTGACTGTTATACCACTATTTTAGTATATGGTTTGGTCTCCCCCTGGAGCCCACTGTGTATTGTGCTACTTACAACTGTCCTATTGATCTCGTATTGTGTGCTTTGTGTTCTATCCTCGTGTAGAGGATAGTAGAGAGTGTTATATTAATAAATCCATATTTTTTATATAACTACTGTGTGGTTCTCCTTTCATTTAGTCAATATAGGAGGTGATGTTCTGGTAAAACAAGCTGCTTTACATTCCTTCAAGATTAAGCCTGAAGGCTGCTCTCCACATCTACCACTAGGATAGCTTTCTAAAGGTTATCTTTGACCTCATACATCATAAGGGTCGTTTGAACTGGTGCAAGGTGCCCACTTTAATTAGTGGACAGCATATACCAGGCCAACTTCTCACAGTCTCCTCAGCATCCAGAGCACACGTATACAAGTAGATGCTCTGATCACTGCAGTTGTACACATTGTACATATGATTCACCAAATCCATGTTTACAACCAAGAAGAAACATGTCTATCTGTTTGCACAACGCGCATATAAGGAATATAAAAACTATCCCTTGTAACCCAAGTTAGAAGTAGCTATTCCTAATTGTAAAGGCATGCTGGACAATGAAGCTTTTCAATAGTGTCCCTTCGTGAGGGCTTTATTGAGGACTGTGAGCCCTTCTCATGAGATTAAACTGAAGGTTCAATGCTACCACTGTGCTCTCTCAGGGTTTCATCATCCATTTCCTACTCTCAGCCCTTATCTCTCTGTTTTCTCTCCTCGGCTCATTTCCCTCAATTGCAGGCCACTTTGCTCTTCCAGGGGTGGAAGCTAAACTGTACACTGTATTGCAGTAAAGGCTTGTTTGTGTTTTGCTTTCCTCCTGAGTCGCTAAAGTCCGTCACCATGCAGTCCGGCCATGAGTGAGGCCTGGCCTAGAACAGTCCTCGCGCTCCTGGCTGGACTGCACTCTGTCAGGAATCTGGGCCAGGCCACCCTCCAATCAGCTCCGGTTTTTCCCTCACGAGCCATGAATCGCAATCACATTTCTGCGCTGCTATAGGCTACCAGATGACGTCATTTCTCCGAAGGCGCTGTGCTCCATATCTGGGCCCTGAATCAGCCTAACAACCTCTGGGAGTTGTAGTCCTCGATGAAGTCAGTTGATCGAATTGCACTAACACACCCGAAAAACAAATATTCGAAGAATAAAACTTTCGAAGAATTCGAATTCGAGCTAAAGGAAAGCCCAGAACTGGGACGCAGCTTCTGCGTTGCTATGGAGTCATCTGACAACGTCAGGCTACAGTTTTGTAGTTATTGGTGCTACAGCTATAGAATTTTTTTTTCAAAGTAAAGCTGTGCATCCCTGAGTCAGATCAAGCCATATGTTGACAACACGATTAATAAAATTAATTAAATTTAATAGCAGAAGATGCCTGTAGATTTGGGAGTTTGCAAGGAAGGCAATCGATTGCTGTTGTGCTCAATAATATAAATGTAAATGTAATGTAAATCCGTATTTGTAAAGCGCGAACTACTCACCCTTACGGGTCTCAAGGCGCTGGGGGCCGTCGTGGAAATTAAGTGAGCTATTGCCCAGAGTCACATGGTGCTGAGCTGAGCTGCCACCGCAGCCGGGGATCGAACCGTGAGCCCTGTGCTCCGAAGTCAGCTGCCCTGGCCGATGCACCACACCTCTCCACTCCCACCATAACACATCCACCAATATACTTAGGGTCACTAGTGCTGCATGCACCCACGCCACAAGGAATAAACCCCTAACCTCCACATGAACCATATTTCTAATCACACAGAGAATAGTCACCTCCCCATAAATCCTCTTTCTATCCATTCATCCATCCGTCCATCCATCCTTTTACCCTTCTGTTTATTCACATATTCAACTCTCACCACTTCGGCTTTCCCCCCGTTCATCCATCCTTTCACCCATTCATATATTCATTCATCTTTTCACTCTTTCTTCTATAGGGTAAATAACAACATATTTTGTCCCATCCGTGCATCAATATATCCATCTATCCATCCTTTGTCCCTTCCATCCTTCCATCCTCTCTCATCTGCCCACTCGTCATCCTTCCATTCATTCACCCTTTCACCTATCTATATATTCAGTCTACCATCCAGCCTTTCGACATTTCATTCCTTCTTTCACACTTCCTTCCACCCTATCGTTCACCTTTCCCTCCTTATTTCCTTTCACATTTCCTTCCTTCATTTCATCCTTCCGTTCTTCTATCTTTCTAGACACCGAAATTTGATCTCTTTTCCGTATTTTTTTCTTTCTTACCTTCTGTCATGATCACTTTTTCTGTTTCTCTCCCCTCCCTCTCTCTGTGAGTTTCCCTATTTTCATCATGTATCTTTCTGTTTCCTATGCTTTGGGTATCACCCCCCCCCCCCTTGTACCCTCCCCCCAACTGCACACCTCGGTTATGGTATTCCCCAACAGCATTACTTATTAACACTTCGGAGGCAGAGGGGGAGCCAGAGGCCCAAAAACAACCAATTAAGGTTTCAGTGGGACCCAGTCTGCCAACCCATCGGGCCCAAAAGCAGCCCCCACTTAAAATGCTAAAGCGGGGGCTTCACTACCACTGTCCCCTCTGCAGCCTACCACTCTGTGTCTCCGACTGCCACCAAGTGCAATATTTGTGCTCCATGAAACAGCAGCTGTTTCTCTCACAAAGCCTCACTAATGCCCAGAAATTGTATTCTCGGAAGTAAAAACACCCTGATCCTTTTGTAATCCGGGTCAAAATTGGAGAAAAACAGCCCACGTCTGGCCATGGACACTGGCAAATGGGATCTTAACTCTTTTGCAATCAGACAAGAACCTTTGCCGCTAAGGAACACAGCCTGGTACTCGACCAGACACATTTACTATCCTTCGGAAAACATCTAATATTGTCCAGAAGGAGAGGGTGGGTGCAGTTTTTGTGTGATCTCGAAGAAACCTTTGAGCTTGAAGGTCTGACTAAATTTGGGAGTCTCCAAGCTTGGCTTCTCAGGATCCTGTTTCTTTAGGAAAACTGAAGATCTTAAGATATGTCTTCGGAGCTGTTAAGGTGGATAACTTTGCATATGATGCATGTAGTCTTCTAGACAGAGCGATGTTCCCAGAGAAGCCAACCTAGGGAAAGCATGGACAGGTGTGATGATCCGACGAGCTGCCGTGTGAAGGACCACTTTGAGAGGAGCTAGACAAGCCGTAAGTGTTAGTGACGCGGACAGATGAACAGTATCCTCGGCTGCAGTTATTGACTATGTCTAAAAGGGTAAGCTACTGCAGTGAGAGGCTGGTCATAGGACTGTTGCTCTGTTCCCGCTTGGTCATACTAAGGATGTTGACAAGTGAAGTATCTGATTGGAAAGGAACATGGGGCAGAAGTTGGGGACGTTTTAATACCTGGATACTTTCTCATGTGTCGCTGTGGTTGAGACAAAAGTTTCAAGCCACATTTAGTTGTCAGACATTTACTTTCAGGTTATTACCAAAGAAGGCCACAGGAAGGGTACCCAGAGGGAAGATGGGCTGGCAAGGTAAGGAGATAGGGGCCTGATGGTGGAAAAGAAATACTCCCCACTGTTGAGTTCATCCAGGGACATCTTAGAGCTATTCAGTGGCAGATTGCAGTAAGGGATTCACAAGTTTCTGATTGGTGGTAAGAGAAGAAAGGCTGGATATAGACCACATTTTGACCTTGCATGGCCCTTGACTCTCGACCACGCCTTCTTTGCTTGACTAAATCACCTCCTACCTACTAGATGGTTCCTCATCCCGCTAAACCAAACTTCCCTGCAAGACGACTCCCTCTACCACTAAACCACCACCTATTCCTGCCACTGATCCACCCCTCCTGCTACCAGTCAACACTTTTGCTACCAGACAATTTATGAATGTATTATTTATTTGAGTTTTTCTTAATCACGAACGGGTCCATGGGCCATTAGATGCCTGTATATAGATATTTACAAAGACAGCCAGGAGCTATACATGTAAATACCAGGCTGTGGTCCTGGAAATTGAACAGGATTCAAATCCTGTCCCAATCCAGCATCCTACATCTCCCATTTTATTCACTGCTTTCTAATCCCTCCTCCCATAATGCCACAGCTTGATGTTGTGTCTCTTTTCACAGGTACCACGACCAGCAAGATGTCACCAGTAACTTCCTCAGTGCCATGTGGCTCATATCCATCACCTTCCTGTCCATCGGTTATGGCGATATGGTGCCAAATACGTACTGTGGCAAGGGCGTATGCCTCCTCACCGGCATCATGGTAAGAAGGAGCATGAACCAGGAAGAGTGTGTCTGGTCATTGGAAAGGAGAGAGGAGATGTTCACTTCCTGAGCCAGGGGCATAACACAGGAGCAAGGGCCTGCTCACAAGTCAAGGAAACAGGTTTCTTCCCCCTAGTGAAGGCGAGGTCTCCTTGCGGGACAGGGAAAGCAGGTATCCGTTCTCACAAGAGTGGGATCATGCCTCAAGGGGTCAGTGCTTGCTCACCAGGGGAACTCTCTACTTACCAGTGGGTGGGGTCTGAGCCCCAGAGAGGAGGAATGATATATCCTCATCATGGAAGTGGTAAGTTGCTCACTACATTGTTCATTGGACTCCGGCCTACTCACCAAAGGATAGGAGCGTGCCTGCTGCTCAGCGATGGAAACGGTGTGAGGTAGAGCAATGGGGGTGGAGGCTGTGCCTACTGAAGAGATATGAAGGTAGGTGTCCAAACACTGAAAAGGTAGGTGCCTATGGCTTGTCACTAAATGAGAGTGAAATATATTTTCTCCATTGAAGAGCGTAATGTAAATGCTCAATCGAAGGTCGTAAGAAGTAAGTTGATGGCTCACTTCCTAAGAAGAGGCGGAGGTGCATCAACTCACAGAAGGCGGGGTGTGTGTCTGCTCACCAGTGAGGGCAGCATGTGTCTGATCATTACCACAGTGAGTAACATTTGTCTGTCCGAGGGAGGAGGGAATGAGTTGGGCATTCTCATGGCATTTGACACCCTAGACAAGGCATGTCTGTTGCAGAGAATCCCCCACCTCTCTTCTCATGTCTACCTTTGCATACACTGCAAGCCTACATGTAAAGGGTGCCTGTCGGTGGCCAGAGCCAAGGGTGCCACAGGCGACCCATCTATTTATGGAAAGAGTCATCCTCGTTAGAGAGGCTGTGATATGTCTACTCAACGGGATGAAGGCTGAACATGCATGTGGTCACCATTGACTATGGCCTTGCTCCTGCTCACTCATACATATATGAAGAGGAGTGTGTCAAATAGGTGCGGTCTTGGGCTCGGACTAGGTGTAAGCTCATTGTTTCATTATAGGTCCATAGGACATCCATCATCGCCCAAGATCCTTATATAGTCTCTAGAAAAGGGTGTGATCAAGAGAGTGAATCATATGTTGAAGGAGACCATTCAGTTGGCATGTAATTTAGGGTTGAATGTTAAGGAAACTGTCTTTGGCAGAATTTGGAACATTCCTCATTCCACCACCTGGGAAACTCTGTTTTTGCGGTTGCTTGGACGAAATTGTTCAAACAGGGTCTCACCCAGATGAGTGCTTCAAAAAACGTGGCAGTTAAAGTGTGCCTGTGTTTGTCTGAAGTTGGCGAAAGATTTGAAGCTGTGCTGGAGAAGAGTAAAGCAAGGTACGAGGAATTGAATATATTCAAGACACAGGATTTTCGAGTTGTGGATGGGTTTAAAATCTAGAGACCTGGCAGTTACAGGAAGGGGTCCTCAAAGTTTTATCCTTCCATCAATATTGTGTGGGTTGCTTAGCATGAAGTCTTGGTGGAAAATTGTGAATGGTAGAGCAAGAGGAGAGTGGCAGTGTTGCAAAGAGTTGGTGCAGATGGAAGGCATGGCGGTGGTCTTGGTGAACAGCCTTTATGAGAATGTAAAAGGAGAACTGTGTTTTGATATTGATGAAGGTACAAGTAAGGGCCAAGAGAGGTGTGGTCTCCAGGTAACTAGTGGAGGTGATGGTGTGGAGGACTCAATGATCCTGACAGGGGAGTTGACCGAAATCAGAGTTAATGTCTGTTCTCAAAATGATGTTATTGCTGAACATTCTTTGGTGGAACACAGGTCCAAGGGGGTTTCTTACAGACTTTAGCATCTGCAGGATTTTATGTATTAGTATTTTTCTCTGTTGTGTTTATTGTAACTATGGAAGTTTGTTATATAGGTTCACTTATTTCTGTTCCTTTAAGTACTAGAATGTTTATATTTCACTTGTCATGGCTCCCGGTACGAGTCCCAAACTCCAATCTGTTCGCTGATTCGAGTTGGACTTCAGCTGTACCTGAGACGTCATGTCCCATTCTTGTTACTGGATTAAACTGATATATTTTGGCTTATTTGTCACCGCCTTTCCTTGATTCATTTGAGGAAACACCGCAGACTCATTTACATTTTGATAGCCTGCAAGCCAGCCATGTTGGTAGAGGCCCTTGCCTCGCCCCCTCATCACAGGACCACCCGCCATATCTTCAGATCCCTTGCTACCAGCGTGGTGGATGCACTTTCATCACTAAATCCTGAACAGGCTCCTCTCGACAATCTCTTTTGCTTTTAAGTAACAAATGCCCAAATTCAGGGTCCTTTCCTGAAAAGCAAAAGAAAAAATTCTATCAGATGAAGGTAGTTTTCACCCTGCACGTCAGGGATAGTGTTACATTTTTTAAGTCTCGCTACACATAGCATCAGCTGTTTGGCGGTGTCGGCTGTGTATACAATACTCCACAGAGCCAGTCCTTGCTCAAGATTTGATGTCTTTTGTGTCAATCTCAGTTGCTCCTTGCATTCCTCCCTTTCTCTGTTTGACTTCTCACAGGAGCTTTTTGGTTTCACCATTGATGGGGCTGTCATCCCTCTGGCTCAGAACGCAGCATTCCATGTAAGAAAACAGAGCCACGTTTAAACAACACCAGTTTGCTGCGTTTCAGTGCCACCTAGTGGCCACTAGAAAAACTGCAGCAGAAATGTGAAAGATACAATATTGATTTTGCCAGATTGAAGAGAATTATGAACAAGCACTGGCAATGCCAATTGGTCTCGTTTGCATTTAAAGATGAGACACATAGGCATTGCCACTGCTTGTTCTTCCTGTGACCCTGCATGGCATTCTCAGGAAAATAAATCAGTAGCAATGTCCTCAATACGATAGGGCTACCACCTGTGGCCTGGATGTCCTGCGGAAGACAGGGATTTCAAGCATTTCCAACCGCAGAGCCTGCTGAGTCTCCACCGTCAGAAACCCAGCTTTCCACCATCTCTTCACGGGTCAGGAGACCTGCAAGCAGAGCGGAGGAGGAGCCCTTTGGCTCCGCCAATCTCTGAATGACTCCTTGGTCTTTTGCTGTGCCGTTTTCCGCCTGCTCTGTGACTTAAGTGTTGGTATTTATTTTAAGCGCCTTGTACTAAACATACTTTATGATAAGGTCAGGTAGAATATGCTGTACTGACTAATAGCAAAGATTAAAAATCCCTCCCTTACCTTGATAAAATGAAGGGGAATTTATTTAGGTATATAATCTTATGTCTGTTGCAAAATCTTGGTAATGATATTCGGTAGTCGCGAACACCTGAGTGGCAGCTCCTGATTACTTTGCATGTACCGAAGGAGAGGGGAGACATTGATTTTAATTTGCTTTCTTCAACTACCTTGAATAAAAACAGTGAACGACTACTGCAGACATCTTGAGATTGTCCATGTGCATTCAATCCTCCCTACCTTGCCTGATATCTTTAATGTTTTCTCAGATATATAGCTGCCTCCCCACCAGGCAGGGATTTGTTTGAATTCCAAGGGACAGCAGAGTGGTCCCAAAACTGATCATTTGCCTTCAAGGAATGTTAGTGCCTCGCCATTTATAGATGTGGCTTGACAGAACAGCTGCATGCAAGACATATTGTTACCAATTCAGTAGGCTTCGGCTCTGCATTGGGGAGTAAATTTCTTTAACACCTCATGCTATTGGCTGTTTGATGTATCATTCCGCCTCCTTTGGAGTGCTTGCTTTACAATACATAGGGGACTATTTTACAGCTTAAAAGTATACCGGATCATCACATTTTAAATGTTTCATCTCATAGATTCATTGTATGCAGAAAGCAGCCATTTTTGTTTTGTTTCTGTATTGCGGCAGGCTTTTTTGTAATGCTTTACTCGGGTCTGAAAACAGAAACCAGGCTAATTAGCTTTACCAATGATTTTATTTTTAGCGTAGATGGGGTAAAGGTGGACTATGGCATTGGTATTACAAGAGTGGAGCTTCAGGCAAGAAGCTTTACGTTTGCTGCTCTCTCATAGGGTTATTCCATTGCTGTGCGTCATGCTGTAGTTTGCATTGCTGTAAGTATGGCGCACTGATCATGCTTTATGCAAATAAACACTTAACAAGCAATGAAATGCTTTGCTCTGGTGCTCTTTTGGTCTAAGCACAAACTGTACATGTAGTGTTTCAGACACTTGTGTAGCGCTGTATTGCCATTTGTATGTCCTTGAGGCGCTTCAGATTTGAGTGCCTTCAACCTTGAACTGAAGAATGCTTTCAGAGACTGGATATATTTTGTGGTTGTCTGTGTAGTGTCATCAGTAATGGGGGTGATTAATATGCAGCTTTTGCGCTTGCATGTCTTTAGTTGCAATAAACTTTCTCCGGACCCACAGGGAGCAGGAAAACTGCCTTAGTGAATGTAAAACTTAACAACCATTAGCAAAACCAATCGGTTTTGCTGGCAGCCTTTTGGCTTTGCCAGTACTTAGTCTGTTTTTACCATTGTTTTTTTATAAAACATTCTTGTGGTAGCTGCAGGGGCCCTTGTGGATAATGAAAAAAATTGGAAAAAGTTAAAATATTTTATCAGTCTCAAAATGAACACATTGCCATAATAGTTTATGCACAAAAGGTACTTCTGAAAGGTCAGAAAGCTGTCGCTCAAAATGAAGCTAGCCAATGACTGACATGGGATCTCCCATTGCCCCATGATGTATTGTATTGTATTAAAATTGCATTTATATAGCGCTTACTACCCCTGACGAGGCGTTGAAGTGCTTTTTCAGTGAGTAGCACGCTACTCCGGAACCCATAAAGAATTAGCGGTGAAATTAGTATAGTGAAACATGAAATTAATTTGAGCAGTGGATATGTTAGTCTGTTATTGGGATTGAGAAGGATAGAGGAGGGATAGAAAAGGGAAAAGGTTTGCATTTATATAGCACTTGCCACTCCCCGATGAGGCGTTGAAGCGCTTCTAGGCGAGCAGCACGCTACTCTGGAACCAAAAAGAAAAAAAGGATTAGTGGTGAATTAGTCTGGGGGAATATGAAATTAATTTGAGCGGTGGACAAGTTAGTCTGTTATTTGGATTGAAAAGGATAGTGGAGGGATGGAAGAGGGGTTTTCTTTTATATAGCACTTGATACCCCTGAAGAGGTGTTGAAGCACTTTTTGGTGGGTAGCACGCTACTCCGGAGCCCAAAACAGGATTAGTGGGGAATTTGTATAGGGAAATATGAAATTAATTTGAGAGGTGGGCATGTTAGTCTGTTATTTGAATTGAAAAGGCTAGTGGAGGGGTGGAAGAGGGAAGGGTTTGCATTTATATAGTGCTAGCTACCCCTGATGAGGTGTTGAAGCACTTTCTTTTGGGCAGGTAGCACGCTGCTACGGAATCCGGCTGAAGTAAACTAAGAATGATGCAATAACAGATCAATCGATTAAAGGGGCTGACTGAAAATCCCCATAAATATTTTATTTATATATATATATATATATATTTTTTTTTTTTCACACAAGGGACGCGGCACTCAGGAGTGAAGATACTTCAAATGAGTTTATTTGCACAACTCAACCAACGCGTTTCAGCCCTCTCACGGCTTTGCTCACGGTTAGTGAGTCCTTTCTTTATTGCACTATTTAAACCCAGCTGGCCTTAATGTGGCATTCTGGGACATGTAGTGCGTTACATTCAACAATACATTATTTACAGAAAGGAAACATAACTGTTATTGTTATTTTCAATGGAAGACAGTTAGTTCTTAACGGCATATTTATAAAATCTCATGATATAGTATTCTGCGACATTTTTCAAATTCTTATTATGTTTTAGTAAAATCTTTCCCGAGTTTAGTACTCAACATTTGTTTTTTAGATACATTTTATGCTAACCACATTTAGTTTAAATGCAGTGCGCGCAACGAAATTCGTTTCATTGATTTAAATGTTTACTTACCTGTATTGGTCCGTAATCCGTACTTTGCTACCCCCCACCCTGCCCCTCCCCCGCCCCACGTCACCGCCCGGCCGGCACTCCTACACGGACCGCGACTGGTGGTCCTGTAGATAGAACTAGTAAACAGACTGTTAGCATTACAGCTCTTAGATGGCATTAAGTAAGTCAATCGAAATACATGATATGTAAAATGGAGAAATATTAAAAAGATATTTAAAGATTCAAATGCCTGCATGACCCAAAGTATTGTAGAAACACTTTGAAATTCGGTATACAAATAGATCTAATCAGAGAAATAATTCGTGAATTGGCTCAAGTTTGACAATCATGCCAAAACCTCGCAGTGTAGATTGGTTTCAGAAAGTAACATATGTCTCATATTAATATTATTAGATAGCCCAATTGATCCTACATGAAGCAAACCTCTGTATTCAAATGCAAGTGCATGACCACAGTATGCGAAACTAGTGCTGCCGGCAATCCCTTCTAAAATAATAGGATCATAGTATATTGATAAGGCACAATAATAACAATAAAGTGCTAGTGCAAAATCTATACAATTGCCTAGTGACAAATTGTCTCTTATTGCTGTCAATGCCTAGTTGCAAAAAATTCACGCATAAAATCAAGGTATATGGGCATATTGATAAAATGGGAATGAGACGATGTTCTAAAACGAATACAATAAAGTGCTAGTGCACAATACCTAAAAACACTGAATGACAGGTTTGTATGGTAATACTGTCAGAGCTTAATTACACTGGAACAGTGTATACCATCGTTCAGTAAAATCAAAATTCTTAATAAATCACACCGGGCCTAAAATCTAAATACTCCATTATAAAAACTAGTCTGTAAAAGTGCTGTGCATTGTGCAAAATACGTGAATGAATGATAAAAAGTGCAGATGTAACAAAATTCATCTCTGTTGAAATATACAGAATATAGCAGCAGATACTGTTTGTCCAAGCCTGAACAATGCTAAAGTGCAAATGCCAATAGTGTCTAATATCCAAACAGATAAGATCATTAAATAAACAAACTGTGATTTAGAAATCAATTCATAAAATACAGAGTATATATACAGACGATGTATAGTGAGGACTTCCTTCTTAGAAATAAAATTATTATTTATTTAGAGGAAATTATGCATGTCCTCACTATTGTTGAGGCCATTCGGCATTTTGGTATCGAGCGCCAAGATAAAGTGTGTCTCTAGTTGGCGTAGGCTTTTTTCACGGTTCCCACCCCGTTCGGAAATGGGAATAGCCCCCAATACAGTGTATTCCAAATCCTTTAGTTTGTTATTATGGACCAACTTAAAATGTCTGGCCACTGGGTAGTTTGGGTCGGAATTAACAATGGCCCTCACATGTTGAAGAATGCGCTTGTGTACATGGAGCTTTGTACTGCCAATGTAATCTAAGCCACATGTACATCGTAGCTTGTAGACAGCAAATTCAGTGCGGCATGTTAGATATTCTTTAATAAGAATCTTTTATCGCTAAAAGCTGTTAGATATTCAGTGGCATTTGTAGCGAAAGTACATGCACGACATGAGTTACACTTAAAAATCCTTTTCTAAGTAACCATGTGCTTTTGGGAGTTATTTCAGGACTCAATTTTACAAGGGCATCCCTCATAGAGGGTGCCCTCCTGAATGTAATAGCTGGTAAAGTTGGTAATATGATTTGAGTGTTATATCTGTCAATACTATTGGCCATTGGGAGTAAATTATTTTACGAATTTTGCTCTCCTGTTGACTGTAGGTAGTAATCAGTCTAATATTTCTTTTATCATTCTCAATGTCATTAGTGAGGGAGACCGAAGTTGTCACACAGTCGTTTTTTGGAATCAACAATTCCTCCCTTGGCAGTGTATTTGCTTTATCCAGGGCCTGAACTAATAAAGGTTTTGTATAACCTCGATTTAAAATGCGAAGAAATGCCTCATGCTGACACTTATCACACTCAGTTTTTTCACTGCAAATACGGCGAATTCTCACAAATTCGCCATAGGGTATACTGCGTTTGGTGTGATGGGGATGCGAGCTCTCGGCATGCAGGATTGAATTTCCCGCAGTTACCTTGCGATGTAATTTGGTATGTAACCTGCCCTCACTGACATAAAGAGAAACGTCTAGGAATTCAACACTTGACTCATCAATATTCGCTGTAAATCTCAGGTTTTGTACATTGCAGTTGATAGATTTAACAAATTCAGTTGCTGTGTCTCTACTCACTTTCCAAACAAGACAAATGTCATCGATGTAACGCCAGTAAAACATAACATGATTTGTCCACTCCATCAGATGTTTGGTCTTGAGGACATGCTCCTCCCACCAGCCAACATAAAGACACGAATAGCTGGGGGAGAAGCATGCCCCTATAGCGACTCCTCTCAACTGTTGCTACACTTCCTGGTTGAATAAGAAGTAGTTATTACATAGGCAAAGTTCTATCATGGCTAGTAACATAAAGTTATGTTCTTTCATTCCAATGTCTCTTTCTGCCAAGTAGTATTTTGCCGCAGCCAGACCATCGACATGATTGATACTTGTGTATATGGATTCTATATCCATAACCACTAGCAGGAACTCTGGCTGCCAAACCACATCTTTAATCTTACCCAAAAAGTCAGAGGTGTCTTTTACAAAAGATGGTAAGGCGAAAACATGTGGCTGGAGAAAGTGGTCCACGTATTTTGAAATCTTTTCAAGTAGGCTATTTTGGGCTGAAATAATAGGCATACCTGGGATAGGAACCACTTTCTTGTGTACTTTCGGGATGAAATACAGGATGGGAATGACTGGATAATCGACTTTAAGAAAATTTAATTAATCTTTCGTTAAAAGGCCCTGTCTCTTCCATTGTGAGAGACACTTTACCACTTTCTCCTGGACCAGTCGAATCTCCTGTTTAGAAGATTTTCTGTAGCATGAAGCATCTGACAGATGACGATTGGCTTCTATCAGGTATTGATCTTTCTGCCATAGTACGACATTGCCGCCTTTGTCGGACTTATTGATGATGATGTCGTAGTTTTTCTTCCGTTTGTTCATCAGGGCATAGTATTGGCCATTTTTGAAATTTCTGCCATTTTGTCCTGTATTTACAGTGATATTTAGGCGTTTTAATTCGTCTACAACCCTTTCGCTGAAAATGTCCACCGCATCTCTAGGCATAAGTGGTAAAAAAGTTGAAGAGGGGCGGAAAGGGCTAATGACAGCTTGATTGATGTTAATGCCCATATTACTCATGGCATCCTGAGTTGATTCAAAATTAACATTGGTGTTATTGGCATCAGATAGATGTTGAAGTGTCTGTAGCAGGGGAACATCCTTTACCTGTAAATTACTTTCAGAGGTATTAGCAGCAGATGAGGCAATTGAGGGAGAATGTTTATTCAGTTGGAAATATTTCATCAATTTGATCTTCCTAATGAATTTGAAGATGTCAATCCTAGTCTGATTGTAGGCAAAAGTGTTAGCGGGGCAATATGTAAGTCCTAAAGTTAGGATCTGAATTTCAGCAGTAGTTAGTACTTCCTTGGTTAAATTGATCACTGTATTGTTCGGAATGTTCGTCATTATCTCCATTTCTTTGCCATGTTCCCTCTGTTGGTACTTTTTGCGGAATTTGATCCGCCTCTCCCTCCTGCATCGGTTACGTATTGTCCTTGCTGCCCTTGCTGTTGCTGAGGATTCCTCGGGCGCAAGGTTTGTCTCCGATCCTCTCTGATAAAATGTAGTTCTTCTGCTGGAGTCAGATTACTCACATTTCCTGTGACTACTCCCGATGTGCCCTGCCGACTTTCATCTGAATCGCTATTGGATGTGAGGGAGTTAACATCTGAGTCTGCATCAATAGTGGAATTGTTCGTAGAAGTGCCCACAGCTGGTTCTGATGACCTGCTAGTAAATGCTTGTCGTTTGTAGTTGTCAAACTTTCTGGAGAATGTAAAAATCCTTCCAGTTGTATAGTCATTAAGGTCACGTGCAAATTTAAATGCCTTACGAGTTTTAATGACATCTTCGTGTTTTTTTATACGAATGTTGATGTCTGCACGTCCTTTAGTTACTAAATCCTTTTCTCCAGTGGCGTCTAACAGTCCATTGATGCGCTCAATTTCAAGTAAAATTGTTTCCTACCAATCTCTGCGTATTTAATAAGTATATGAACCATATTCATGGAAGCTTGGAGGTTGTTATCCGCCCATTCCTTTAACATAGCGGGGTTAGGGTTTTCAAATGTGGGGGCAATAAGAACTCGAAGACCCCTAGGTACTCGATTGGCGTCTCTGTATTTTTCTAAAGATTTCTTCTCCCACCATTTTGTGAGCTCGTTTTTTTAAAAGTTTTTCCAAATTTCTTAATAATGATCTTACATCACTGGTTCCGGTGCCACTTGCCGATGATCTCTGTGCAGTGTGGACACACGGCAGATTTTGGCATTGAAGCGCTTCTAGGCGAGCAGCACGCTACTCTGGAACCAAAAAAGGATTAGTGGTGAATTAGTCTGGGGGAATATGAAATTAATTTGAGCGGTGGACATGTTAGTCTGTTATTTGGATTGAAAAGGATAGTGGAGGGATGGAAGAGGGGTTTTCATTTATATAGCACTTGCTACCCCTGAAGAGGTGTTGAAGCACTTTTTGGTGGGTAGCACGCTACTCCGGAGCCCAAAACAGGATTAGTGGGGAATTTGTATAGGGAAATATGAAATTAATTTGAGAGGTGGGCATGTTAGTCTGTTATTTGGATTGAAAAGGCTAGTGGAGGGGTGGAAGAGGGAAGGGTTTGCATTTATATAGTGCTTGCTACCCCTGATGAGGTGTTGAAGCACTTTCTTTTGGGAGGTAGCACGCTGCTACGGAATCCGGCTGAAGTAAACTAAGAATGATGCAATAACAGATCAATCGATTAAAGGGGCTGACTGAAAATCCCATATATATATATATATTCAAATTTAAAAGGTTCTGGTAACACCAAACCTAAAACAAGCATTGCCAATAGGTCTAGCTTTAAAGGAATTTTGTATGATAATGTGAAGCATTACAAGTAAATAGCATTGAAATGAATATACAATGAAAAACAATAACAATAACTATGGAAAATGTTGGTGTAATTTAAAAGGTCAGGTGACGGTGACACTGTCAAGCTGACCTAAAAGTCCATGTGGGTTAATGAATGCCCTTCTCTCATGTGTGCTACTGCCAGAGAAACACAAACACAAACACCATAAATGATCTAGTTATCAAAGACACTTTCTACAGCTTTACAATGTCATGTGTGTCCCCCTGAAAGTTTTATCATTGCTCTGTGAAGGGCAAGCACTTTTTTGGGTGGAATCACGCACCTTCTGCCCAATCAAAACATGTACCACTGACCCCTCTCTAGTGATGCTCACATAATTGTGTGGTGACAGCTGCGCTGTCAAGCCAGACCATAAAAAGCATACAATCCGAGACGAGCAGAGCTGGCCACTTTTTATCAGCTGGCCCACTGAAGTGAAATAATTGACTGAGGGCTGGAGGGTAAAGGAATCATCACTGCCAGTGTCAGACGATGAAAGGCTAAATCCAAGATAGGGGAGGAAGTGGCTGTCCTTTCAACATCTTCAAACAATAACAGACTATTAAAATGCTATAACTGTGGCACACAGCACTTACGTATTTCATTATGGGTCAATCCTGTGTGCTTGGAACTCACGATGCATTTTTAGTGACAAGTTGAAAATGTATAGTGCTGAGGTTTTGAGATCATGTGACATCATCATGGCATGGGCGCCACTCTCCATTTCAGGGCCCGTATTATACATTGTGGAAGAAATGTTAGTGATCCACCCCTGCACACATATGCTACTTTGTGTTTTTATGTGTGTTACTTGGATTTCACTTATTGTCAACAGCTGGTGCCATGCTGTTGAATATGAATACACCTATGAAAAGATGGACTGCTGTAGGAACTCTGCCGTGCAGCTCAGCGAGCTGAAATCATTGGCAAATGCAGTGATCTGAAAATCACAAGTTCGAATGTAGGCAAGGCAGGCTCAGCCTTCCATCCTTCTGAGGGCATTAATTGAAGTACCAAAAATAGGGTAATAGTAACACCTGTTGTGTCTGGATCGAATATGATGCAGCCCTGGTTCTACCCTTTGAATTTGTTTGCATATTTGTTATTCTTGAGCACTTGCTGTAGCACATTTCTAAGCGCTAGACGTTTGGACAGGTAATTAATCTGGGGCCATATTTATCAAAGGGTTGCGCCGCTTTGTCACCGCGCAACAGGGTGCAAGCGCGATGCAACTCTGAAGTGCAATTTATCAAGTCACGCGCTGCCGTCTTGTGTGGCCCTGAGTGGCTTGATAAATCCAGAGTTACGCAGCACAGCACAAATCGCTGCGTTGCATTACTCTGCCCCAGGGAGGCGTAAAATGGTTTGTGCGTGGGTGTTCCCACGCAACACCCATGGATTTTGACGCATTCCCAGATTTACTATTACTGGCAGACCTGGGAATGCATCAAAACTTGTGCGCCTCCCCAGGTGAGGCGTAACGAGGAGAAATATGTTTATTTCCCCCCCAGTTTTTTCCGCTTTCTATGTGCGCTGCATTCTGCAGCACGCTTAGAAAGAGGAAAATGCCTCAGGGGATTGTTTTATTCAAGAAGGTGCCCCTTCCTGCTCAAAAACAATCCTGCTTACAGCGCAGGCACCCTTGCACCATGGTGCACGAGTGCCTGCATTGGCGCCCGGCAGCACAGCGTGCACCAGCGCTAGGGTAAGGCAGGAATGCACCATATTATGTTAAATATGTCACATTCCTGCCCTGTCCCTGTCACGCAGCGCAGCATGGTGGCTTGCTGTGCTGCGCTGCGTCACATAATGATAAAGATGCCCCCTGAGTTGCTGGAAGTTAGAATGTCCCACCATGGTTGCACAATGTGGTAAAGTGTGAGAGACAGGTTTATAACTCTCATAACATGAGACAGAGCTCAGCATTTTTCTACTCACCAGTCGGTTGATGATATATCTTTGAGCACAGAAGTGCTGGGGCGGAGACAGTCACATAAGCTTTTCTAACATAAACGCTTTCACAGACTCCTTCCAACTGCATGAGCATGTTACAGGCAAACGATGAATGTTTAAACATTGAACATGCCCGGATGTACCCCAGCCCAACCAGCCTTTTCATATAGTCCAGCCATCCTCTTCCTTCAAGAGTGAGAATGAGTGCAGCACTTGTGTGCTCATTCATTACTTGTGTTTTTAATAAATTATGCGGCTTCTTTTAGGTCTTGCATGTAGCACATCGAGTTAAGCATTTGCACTGATCTGTGTGTGGTCTGGTGAGCTGGTCTGGTGGCCTGGTGGACTACCCCATCCACAGCAGAGCCAAATTGTGAAGTAATAGGTTTCAGTCCCAGGGGGGTTTCCTCATTAGGTCATTCTTCAGGGTAAATACAATGAGAACAATTAGGTAACAACTAAATACTATGTTTGGTTGTTAGGAGTGTTTTACAACAAGTTATGCGGTAACTTGAATGTGGCAGGTTTATATATCTGCAGAGCCAACTCAGCTTTTCATCCTTCCGAGTCTGACATAATGAGTGAAATTTAGTTCTGTAATTGTAAACCCATCTTTTGCTGAACTAAGAAACTGCAAAACTACTATATCCACAGTTAGATAAAAACATATTTTTCATATAAATATTCAAGCACCAAATCTCCACCTCTTTGGAGTACATTAAGGAAGCAGCATTTATCACATAACCAGGTGTGGTTATTTTAGATGCCTGCTTTTTCCTACATTAGTATACATTTATAATGTCTTTGCACAAATAGATTATGGTTTGCTTTCTTTACAGATGGCTGGCGTCACTGGACATCACTGCGTTTAACCAAAGCAACAGATTTTTTTGTTGTTGCAGTTTTATGTAGCACGAACTCGACCCCAAGGTATCATTCATTTTTTGTAGACACAGGGAGATTAAGAATCAGATGATGCTGAGTTGACACCGAGACTCGAACCTGGTTCCCCTGTTCTAAAGTCAGCAGCTCTGTCCGTTACGCCACACCCTCTCCCCTAATAAGAACCTAAGGGGAACCACAGGCTGCCCTTCCCCTCCTAATCATCCATGTTGTACACAGCAAAACATGTGGCTACCAGAGATCATATTTGAGTCTTCTTAAGATTACCAAAGACAGAGAGCTCCAGCCCTGGGCCTTTTTAACAACATAATGCATTCTGGGAGTTGTAGTCCTAGTTCACTTCAGTTGATCTAGTTCAACTAAAGCAACTAACATGCTCCTTGCTGTGCCGTGGGTTGGGCTCTGCCCTCGCCCTGCTGGTAGGACATTGAATAAACATGGATGGGCAGTCTGGCCCTGTGTTAGACAAGCTTGAGCTGCTGCTGCTGTCCTGAGCTGTGCATGTGAAGGAAGCCTGCGCTGCTACTGCCTGTGTTGCACAGGTTTGTCTATGTGAACTGTTCACTGCTGCTACCATCACTTTTGGTGCACATGTGTGTGAGTGTGGATATCTGAGGAAATCTTCCTGAGGCTGCATTGTTGAACATATGACGTATGTAGAGGGAGGCCGCACAGTTGCTCTCCATACAGTTGCTGTTCAGTGTCATCGAAGGTTTGTGTACCTGTTCTGTGTGCTTGCACTGTTGCTGGATTTCCATTTTCTGTGCACGGTAGCTCGTACTGCTGCTGCTGGCCGGACTATACCTGTTCTGTGTGAGAGAAGCTTGCACCCCAGCAGCACATGCTGTATCTGAGGTGTTTGTGTAAGGACGAGGCTGCTTCTCACGCTGGTTACAAGACGCGTTCCGGACACGGCACTGACTCATTTCACGAACATTACTTTTACACGAACGGATTTATTTCTTGTTCTTGCTCCAGTTACTGCTGATTGCCCTATATTTCTACCTTAATGCCCTGAAGAAGCCCATGTTTGGGTGAAACGCGTTGGCTGGTCTCATCAATTGCATATCAAGTATCTGAAAATAAAAGACCAGAAACGACTTTCTGTTGATAATCTTTTATTGATGTGCTCCTCATTGTACGAACTGTGTGTGTACATATATTGCCTCTCATTCAACTTGTTTTTATTCTCAGGGTGTACCTCTGCCGTGAGAGAGAGAAACTTGCACAGGAGCAGCACATACTGTAGGTCGTTTGTTTGTGTAAGGAGACATGCTGCTTCTCAGGGTGTACTTTGCTGCGCGTGAGCGAAGCTCGCAGACCAGCAGCACATGCTGTATGTGTTGTGTTTGAGTAAGGAAGATGCTGCTTCTCAGAGTGTCCCTTTACTTTGTGTGAGGGAAGCTTGCACCCCAGCAGCACATGCTGTATGCCGTTTGTTTGTGTAAGGAAGCATGCTGCTTCTCAGGCTGTATGTCTGTCATGTGAGAGAGAAGCTTGCACACGAGCAGCACATGCTGTATGTGTTGTGTTTGTGTAAGGAAGCATGCTGCTTCTCAGGGTGTACCTCTGCTGTGCGTGAGGGAAGCTTGCAGACCAGCAGCACATGCTGTATGTGTTGTGTTTGTGTAAGGAAGATGCTGCTTCTCAGGGTGTACCTCTGCTGTGCGTGAGGGAAGCTTGCACACCAGCAGCACATGCTGTATGTGCTGTGTTTGTGTAAGGAAGCATGCTGCTTCTCAGGGTGTACTTCTGCTGTGTGAAAGAAGCACGCTGTATGTGTTGTGTTTGTGTAAGGAAGCATGTTGCTTCTCAGAGTGTACCTCTGCCGTGTAAGAGAAGCTTGCAGACCAGTAGCACATGCTGTATGTGTTGTGTTTGTGTAAGGAAGCATGCTGCTTCTCAGGGTGTACCTCTGTCATGCGAGAGGAAAGCTTGCACATCAGCAGCACATGCTTTATGTGTTGTGTTTGTGTAGGAAAGATGCTGCTTCTTAGGGTGTACCTCAGTCGTGCGTGAGGGAAGCTTGCACACCAGCAGCACATGCAGTTTCTCTTGTTCTTGTGTAAGGAAGCATGCTGCTTCTCACGGTGTACCTACGCTGTGCGAGAGGAAAGCTTGCAGACCAGTAGCACATCCTGTATATGTTGTGTTTGTGTAAGGAAGTATGCTGCCTCACAGGATGTACCTCTGTCGTGTGAGAGGGAAGCTTGCCCCCAGCAGCACATGCTGTAGGTTGTTTGTTTGTGTAAGGAGACATGCTGCTTTTTAGGGTGTACCTCTGCTGTGCATGAGGGAAGCTTGCAGACCAGCAGCACATGCTGTATACGTTGTGTTTGAGTAGGAAAGATGCTGCTTCTCAGGGTGTACCTCTGCCGTGCGAGGGAAGGTTGCGAACCAGCAGCACATACTGTATGTGTTGTGTTTTTTTTCTTTTTTTCTCAGGGTGTACCATTGGTGTGCTTGAGGGAAGCTTGCAGACCAGCAGCACATGCAGTATCTCTTGTGTTTGTGTAAGGTAGCATGCTGCTTCTCAGGGTGTACCTCTGCTGTGCGAGAGCGAAGCTTGCACTCGAGCAGCACATGCTGTTTGTGTTGTGTTTGTGTAAGGAAGCATGCTGCTTCTCAGGGTGTACCTCTGTCGTGTTAGAGGGAAGCTTGCACACCAGCAGCATGCTGTATGTGTTGTGTTTGTGTAGGGAAGATGCTGCTTCTCGGGGTGTACCTCTGTACTGCGAGAGGGAAGCTTGCACACCAGCAGCATGCTGTATGTGTTGTGTTTGTGTAGGGAAGATGCTGCTTCTCAGGGTGTACCTTTGCTTTACGTGAGGGAAGCTTGCACACGAGCAGCACATGCTGTATGTGTTGTGTTTGTGTAAAGAAGATGCTGCTTCTCAGGGTGTATCTCTATCTTGTGAGAGAGACGCTAGCACCCAGCAGCACATGTTGTATCTGAGGTGTTTGTGTAGGGATAATGCTGCTTCTCAGGGTGTACCTCTGTCGTGCAAGAGGGAAGCTTGCATCAAGCAGCACATACTGTATGTGTTGTGTTTGTGTAGGAAGCATGCTGCTTCTCAGGGTGTACCTCTGCTGTGCGTGAGGGAAGCTTGCACACCAGCAGCACATGCTGTATGTGCTGTGTTTGTGTAAGGAAGCATGCTGCTTCTCAGGGTGGACTTCTGCCGTGTGAAAGAAGCACGCTGTATGTGTTGTGTTTGTGTAAGGAAGCATGTTGCTTCTCAGAGTGTACCTCTGCCGTGCGAGGGAAGCTTGCAGACCAGTAGCACATGCTGTATGTGTTGTGTTTGTGTAAGGAAGATGCTGCTTCTCAGGGTGTACCTCTGCTGAGCATGAAGGAAGCTTGCAGACCAGCAGCACATGCTGTATGTGTTGTGTTTGTGTAAGGAAGCATGCTGCTTCTCAGGGTGTACCTCTGTCGTGCGAGAGGAAAGCTTGAACATCAGCAGCACATGCTGTATGTGTTGTGTTTGTGTAGGAAAGATGCTGCTTCTCAGGGTGTACCTCTGTTGTGCGTGAGGGAAGCTTGCACACCAGCAGCACATGCAGTATCTCTTGTGTTTGTGTAAGGAAGCATGCTGCTTCTCACGGTGTACCTCCGCTGTGCGAGAGGGAAGCTTGCAGACCAGTAGCACATCCTGTATATGTTGTGTTTCTGTAAGGAAGATGCTGCTTCTCAGGGTGTACTTCTGTGTGCGAGGGAAGCTTTCAGACCAGCAGCGCATGTTGTATCTGAGGTTTTTGTGTAAGGAAGATGCTGCTTCTCAGGGTGTACCTCTGCCATGCGAGGGAAGGTTGCGGACCAGCAGCACATACTGTATGTGCTATGTTTGTCTTGGTTTTTTTTTCTCAGGATGTACCGTTGATGTGCATGAGGGAAGCTTGCAGACCAGCAGCACATGCAGTATCTCTTGTGTTTGTGTAAGGAAGCATGCTGCTTCTCAGGGTGTACCTCTGCTGTGCGAGAGCGAAGCTTGCACACGAGCAGCACATGCTGTATGTGTTGTGTTTGTGTAAGGAAGCATGCTACATCTCAGGGTGTACCTCTGTCGTGTGAGAGGGAAGCTTGCACACCAGCAGCATGCTGAATGTGTTGTGTTTGTGTAGGGAAGATGCTGCTTCTCAGGGTGTACCTTTGCTTTGCATGAGGGAAGCTTGCACACGAGCAGCACATGCTGTATGTGTTGTGTTTGTGTAAAGAAGATGCTGCTTCTCAGGGTGTATCTCTATCTTGTGAGAGAGAAGCTTGCACCCAGCAGCACATGTTGTATCTGAGGTGTTTGTATAGGGATAATGCTGCTTCTCAGGGTGTACCTCTGTCGGGCAAGAGGGAAGCTTGCACACGAGCAGCACATACTGTATGTGTTGTGTTTGTGTGAGGAAGCATGCTGCTTCTCAGGGTGTACCTTTGCCGTGAGAGAGAGAAGCTTGGACACCAGCAGCACATACTGTATGTGCTGTGTTTGTGTAAGGAAGCATGCTGCTTCTCAGGGTGTACCTCTGCTGTGCGTGAGGGAAGCTTGCAGACCAGCAGCACATGCTGTATGTGTTGTGTTTGTGTAAGGAAGATGCTGCTTCTCTGGGTGTACCTCTGCTGTGCGTGAGGGAAGCTTGCACACCAGCAGCACATGCTGTATGTGCTGTGTTTGTGTAAGGAAGCATGCTGCTTCTCAGGGTGTACTTCTGCAGTGTGAAAGAAGCACGCTGTGTGTGTTGTGTTTGTGTAAGGAAGCATGTTGCTTCTCACAGTGTACCTCTGCCGTGCGATGGAAGCTTGCAGACCAGTAGCACATGCTGTATGTGTTGTGTTTGTGTAAGGAAGATGCTGCTTCTCAGGGTGTACCTCTGTTCAGCGTGAGGGAAGCTTGCAGACAAGCAGCACATGCTGTATGTGTTGTGTTTGTGTAAGGTAGATGCTGCTTCTCAGGGTGTACCTCTGCTGTGTGTGAGGGAAGCTTGCAGATCAGCATCCCATGCTGTATGTGTTGTGTTTGTGTGAGGAAGGTGCTGCTTCTCAGGGTGTACCTCTGCTTTGCGTTAGGGAAGCTTACAGACCAGCAGCACATGATGTATGTGTTGTGTTTGTGTAAGGAAGCATGCTGCTTCTCAGGGTGTACTTCTGCTGTGTGAAAGAAGCACGCTGTATGTGTTGTGTTTGTGTAAGGAAGCATGTTGCTTCTCAGAGTGTACCTCTGCCGTGCAAGGGAAGCTTGCAGACCAGTAGCACATGCTGTATGTGTTTTGTTTGTGTAAGGAAGATGCTGCTTCTCAGGGTGTACCTCTGTTGAGCATGAAGGAAGCTTGCAGACCAGCAGCACATGCTGTATGTGTTGTGCTTGTGTAAGGAAGCTGCTGCTTCTCAGGGTGTACCTCTGTTTAGCGTGAGGGACGCTTACAGACCAGCAGCACATGCTGTATGTGTTGTGTTTGTGTAAGGAAGCATGCTGCTTCTCAGGGCGTACCTCTGTTGAGCATGAAGGAAGCTTGCAGACCAGCAGCACATGCTGTATGTGTTGTGTTTGTGTAAGGAAGATGCTGCTTCTCAAGGTGTACTTCTGTTGTGCGTGAGGGAAGCTTGCACACCAGCAGCACATGCAGTATCTCTTGTGTTTGTGTAAGGAAGCATGCTGCTTCTCACGGTGTACCTCCGCTGTGCGAGAGGGAAGCTTGCAGACCAGTAGCGCATCCTGTATATGTTGTGTTTCTGTAAGGAAGATGCTGCTTCTCAGGGTGTACCTCTGCTGTGCGAGGGAAGCTTGCAGACCAGCAGCGCATGTTGTATCTGAGGTGTTTGTGTAAGGAAGCATGCTGCTTCACAGGATGTACCTCTGTCGTGTGAGAGGGAAGCTTGCACCCCAGCAGCACATGCTGTAGGTCGTTTGTTTGTGTAAGGAGACATGCTGCTTCTCAGGGTGTACCTCTGCTGTGCATGAGGGAAGCTTGCAGACCAGCAGCACATACTGTATGTGTTGTGTTTGTGTAAGGAAGATGCTGCTTCTCAGGGTGTACCTCTGCCGTGCGAGGGAAGGTTGCGGACCAGCAGCACATACTGTATGTGTTATGTTTTTTTTCTTGTTTTTTTTTCTTCTCAGGGTGTACCGTTGATGTGCGTGAGGGAAGCTTGCAGACCAGCAGCACATGCAGTATCGCTTGTGTTTGTGTAAGGAAGCATGCTGCTTCTCAGGGTGTACCTCTGTTGTGCGAGAGCGAAGCTTGCACACAAGCAGCACATGCTGTATGTGTTGTGTTTGTGTAAGGAAGCATGCTGCTTCTCAGGTGTACCTCTGTCGTGTGAGAGGGAAGCTTGCACACCAGCAGCATGGTGTATGTGTTGTGTTTGTGTAAGGAAGGTGCTGCTTCCCAGGGTGTACCTCTGTCGTGTGAGAGGGAAGCTTGCACACCAGCAGCATGCTGTATGTGTTGTGTTTGTGTAGGAAAGATGCTGCTTCTCATGGTGTACCTTTGCTCTGCATGAGGGAAGCTTGCACACGAGCAGCACATGCTGTATGTGTTGTGTTTGTGTAAAGAAGATGCTGCTTCTCAAGGTGTATCTCTATCTTGTAAGAGAGAAGCTTGCACCCAGCAGCACATGTTGTATCTGAGGTGTTTGTGTAGGGATAATGCTGCTTCTCAGGGTGCACCTCTGTCGTGCAAGAGGGAAGCTTGCACACAAGCAGCACATACTGTATGTGTTGTGTTTGTGTAAGGAAGCATGCTGCTTCTCAGGGTGTACCTCTGCCGTGAGAGAGAGAAGCTTGCACACCAGCAGCACATACTGTATGTGCTGTGTTTGTGTAAGGAAGCATGCTGCTTCTCAGGGTGTACCTCTGCTGTGCGTGAGGGAAGCTTGCAGACCAGCAGCACATGCTGTATGTGTTGTGTTTGTGTAAGGAAGATGCTGCTTCTCTGGGTGTACCTCTGCTGTGCATGAGGGAAGCTTGCACACCAGAAGCACATGCCCGATGTGCTGTGTTTGTGTAAGGAAGCATGCTGCTTCTCAGGGTGTACTTCTGCCGTGTGAAAGAAGCACGCTGTATGTGTTGTGTTTGTGTAAGGAAGCATGTTGCTTCTCAGAGTGTACCTCTGCCATGCGAGGGAAGCTTGCAGACCAGTAGCACATGCTGTATGTGTTGTGTTTGTGTAAGGAAGATGCTGCTTCTCAGGGTGTACCTCTGTTGAGCGTGAGGGAAGCTTGCAGACAAGCAGCACATGCTGTATGTGTTGTGTTTGTGTACGGTAGATGCTGCTTCTCAGGGTGTACCTCTGCTGTGTGTGAGGGAAGCTTGCAGATCAGCATCCCATGCTGTATGTGTTGTGTTTGTGTGAGGAAGGTGCTGCTTCTCAGGGTGTACCTCTGCTTTGCGTTAGGGAAGCTTACAGGACAGCAGCACATGCTGTATGTGTTGTGTTTGTGTAAGGAAGCATGCTGCTTCTCAGGGTGTACCTCTGTCGTGCGAGAGGAAAGCTTGCACATCAGCAGCACATGCTGTATGTGTTGTGTTTGTGTAGGAAAGATGCTGCTTCTCAGGGTGTCCCTCTGTCGTGCGTGGGGGAAGCTTGCACACCAGCAGCACATGCAGTATCTCTTGTGTTTGTGTAAGGAAGAATGCTGCTTCTCACGGTGTACCTCCGCTGTGCTAGAGGGAAGCTTGCAGACCAGTAGCACAAGCAGTATCTCTTGTGTTTATGTAAGGAAGCATGCTGCTTCTCAGGGTGTACCTCTGCTGTGCGAGAGCGAAGCTTGCACACGAGCAGCACATGCTGTATGTGTTGTGTTTGTGTAAGGAAGGTGCTGCTTCTCAGGGTGTACCTCTGTCATGCGAGAGGGAAGCTTGCGCACCAGCAGCATGCTGTATGTGTTGTGTTTGTGTAGGGAATATACTGCTTCTCAGGGTGTACCTTTGCTTTGCGTGAGGGAAGCTTGCACACGAGCAGCACATGCTGTATGTGTTGTGTTTGTGTAAAGAAGATGCTGCTTCTCAGGGTGTATCTCTATCTTGTGAGAGAGAAGCTTGCACCCAGCAGCACATGTTGTATCTGAGGTGTTTGTGTAGGGATAATGCTGCTTCTCAGGGTGTACCTCTGTTGTGCAAGAGGGAAGCTTGCACACGAGCAGCACATACTGTATGTGTTGTGTTTGTGTAAGGAAGCATGCTGCTTCTCAGGGTGTACCTCTGCCGTGCGAGAGAGAAGCTTGCACACCAGCAGCACATACTGTATGTGTTGTGTTTGTGTAAGGAAGCATGCTGCTTCTCAGTGTGTACCTCTGTCGTGCGAGAGGGAAGCTTGCACATGAGCAGCACATACTGTATGTGTTGTGTTTGTGTAAGGAAGCATGCTGCTTCTCAGGGTGTACCTCTGTCGTGCGAGAGGGAAGCTTGAACCCCAGCAGCACATGCTGTAGGTCGTTTGTTTGTGTAAGGAGACATGCTGCTTCTCTGGGTGTACCTCTGCTGTGCGTGAGGGAAGCTTGCACACGAGCAGCACATGCTGTATGTGTTGTATTTCTGTAAGGAAGCACGCTGCTTCTCAGAGTGTACCTCTGCCATGCGAGGGTACCTTGCAGACCAGCAGCGCATGCTGTATGTGTTGTGTTTGTGTAAGGAAGATGCTGCTTCTCAGGGTGTACCTCTGTCGTGCGAGAGGGAAGCTTGAACCCCAGCAGCACATGCTGTAGGTCGTTTGTTTGTGTAAGGAGACATGCTGCTTCTCAGGGTGTACCTCTGCCGTGAGAGAGAGAAGCTTGCACACCAGCAGCACATACTGTATGTGTTGTGTTTGTGTAAGGGAGCATGCTGCTTCTCAGAGTGTACCTCTGCCATGCGAGGGTAGCTTGCAGACCAGCAGCACATGCTGTATGTGCTGTGTTTGTGTAAGGAAGGTGCTGCTTCTCAGGGTGTACCTCTGCCGCGCGTGAAGGAAGCTTGCACTGCTATTTTGCACCTATGCAGAGACGTTTTAATGCATGGGCAAAGTGGGCTCTGGCCCAGGGCCCCAGCCTTTCAGGGGGCCCCCTGACAGAGTCAGTTTCGTTCTCCAGAGTTTTGCCCTAATGACCTTGAATATTTCTCAAACAGATTGTTTTAAATACTGTTTTCCTTTAATTTATTTTTTATGCACCTGTGTGAGAGTCTAGTACAGCCATTTTGCAGAGAAATGTTGTGTTTATGTTTCATGCAATATACATAAAAAAGTTTCTTTTAGATCAAAACAAGGCCTAACATATAAGAAATGGGAGGGCGTCACAGAGATTATTTGCAGTAATATTGGTGAGCTGCTGCTGTGTTACAATATTGAAAACACACATAACTATCCCTGAATATTAGATGTAAACACATTTAGGGCCTTATTTATGAGAAGTGATGCATCGCTGTGTGAAAACAGGGATGCGTCACTTCTTAGTGCGCCCTCCTTGCGACATGATGGATGCATCATATTTACTGTATGACGCATCATGTCGCAAGGAGTTACAGATACGTCAGTATTTCTGACGTATCTGTAGGCACAAAAGTGATGGGGTGTGTCTGAAAATAGACGCAACTCCAGCAATGTGTCTTTTCACAGGGGGCAAGCCCCATGTGAAAGGGCCTGCATCAGTCTTACACCTGCTGTGAGGCAGGTGTAAGATATTGACGCAATGGCATCCTAGAAGTGGCGCACTGAGTTCTCATAGATTTCAATGCACCACTCCTACGAGGCTTTTTGCGGGGCAAAACCCACCCTGCATACATTATACCTGGCGCAGGTATAATGTGGTGCAGGGGTTTACAAAGTGACGCATCTGCCTAGATGCGTCACTTTGTAAATAGGGAGCAACATGGCACATTTTTTACGCTGCCGGTGCGTCACTAAACGTAACGCACCAGCGGCATAAAAGTGAAGGCCCTTAGAATTTGAACGAGTGTTCCTTTGCACTGTCAGGGACCTAATGAAATGAAATAGTGTAGCTACTCAGACTAGAGTGTCCTGGCGCATGACAGAGGGTGGAAAACGTGAGTAAAAGACCCATCAGTTATTAAAAAGCCAGGTTTTTAAGTTCTTCCTGAAAGAGAGTAGGTCTGTGGTTAGTCTCAGAGACTCAGGGAGGCTATTCCACAATTTTGCGCCTAGAAAGGGATATGCCTCGAGTGCGGGCACGGCATATTTTGGGCACGATGGCCAGGTTGGCATTGGAAGATCTTAGGGGTCTAGATGTTGTGTAGTGATTAACGTGCTTATTTAGGTAGCCGGTTCCTAAGCCGTGGAAAGCTTTAAAGAAGATGGTCATCGCTTTGAAGTCGATCCGTTCTTTTATGCGGAGCCAGTGTAGAGACTTAAGAATAGGGGTCATACTAGATCTGGGTTTAGATCTCAGGATGGCTCTGGCCGCCGCGTTTTGTACCACTTGTAGGCGCTGGATAAGGGATTTGGGAAGACCGAGGTACAAGCTGTTGACATAGTCAAGCTTTGATGTCACCAGAGCCTGCACCACGATCTTTCTGCTCTCAAGCGGTAACAGTGGCAGGAATTTTTTTAGCATCCGGAGTATGCCAAAGCAAGCGCCAGTTAGATTTTGGATTTGAAAGCGCATGGAGAGTGTCTTGTCTATGACAATTCCTACGTTTTTGACTTTCTCCTTTTCCGCAGGCGGGGGCGGCAGATCTTTTGGCCACCAAGAGCTCCAGTCAGGTGTTTCTGGATTACCAAAGAAAACAACTTCAGTTTTGTCAGGATTGCACTACAGCTGATTGATCTTAAGCCAGTTAAAAACCTTTGTGAGGCAAGACCTAATCATTGCCCCGTCAAAGTCGGTTCCTTTTTCACACGTAAAAATCAGCTGAGTGTCATCAGCATAGGAAACAATTTTGGCGCCCTCTTCCAGAAATGCAAGGGGGGATAGATATATATTAAAAAGGGTAGGACTGAGAATGGAGCCCTGAGGAACACCTACATTCATGGCCGGAACCGGGGATGAGAAAGGGGGGAGCCAGATGTCCTGAGATCTATTTGCCAAGAAGGATGACATCCATGTTCAGGCGGTCCCCCCCAGGCCGATGTTAGCAAGTCTCTCCAGGAGCCTCACATGTGGGACCGTATTGAAGGCCGCCAACAGATTGAGCAGTATCAGAACAGCCTTGCCTCCCTGGTCCAGCTTACCCTTGAGAAATTCAGTCACTTCCAGCAGAGCGGACTCCGTACTGTAGTTAGCCCTAAAACCGAATTGGGACTCATGAAGGAGCTTCCCATCTTCAATGTGTTTTTGGAGGGCCTTGTTTACATGCTTCTCTAATACACACAACTTGGGCAGTGGAACAACAAAGAGCACTTGTGGCACCAATCACAAAAGAAATTCTTGCCAATAAAATCAGAATATCGAACTCTCTTGTGTGCAAGTCTCTAAAAGTGCCCCCTGTCCAAAGGCACCCCCCTTTTTTCTCTCCCAGGGGCAATTGTACAAAAGAACTTGATCAGAGTTGCACCACTTCAAAAAGCACAAGTCCATACAAAAAGTTATAGTTCAATCATGCGTAACTTGAAACAATTTCTTCTTTATTATTTCTTTCTTTATAATGCAAAACAGCCAACGCGTTTTGTCCTGTAACGCAGGACTTCTTCAGGGCTGAAAATTAAAAACATATAAAAGCGACATTTACAATACAAAAACAATACAACACGTACAACATTGATATTTACAAATATATATAAAAGACTTTTTATACAAAGTAGAGACATCCAAGAGATCGACTATGTACATCAACCATGCATGTGTGAAGACACACGCATATCCAATTTTGATGTAAGATCATACCCTAACTTATGACAAATATTTATAAACAAAAATAAAATAAAGACAAAGATACAATTATACTGATTAACAATCAGAAAACACATACCAAGATCTTCATATTTTTTCGTTTAATATTTTTCAATATTTTTATAAAAATGTTTCCAATTTTCATAGAAGATGGAGAAGGTGAGCGACAGTTAAAGGGAAAGAACAGTGTGCTTTACAAGCGGTGATGTAACCCGCAAGAGTAAAAAACCAAGTGCGAACTCGTGCAGATCTTGGCAAAAACACTCCCTTGTCAAGACCATATGCGTAGGATTTAAGGTGCCATAAACCTCCTCGCCATATTGGATACGGCATAGGCAAACCATTTCCAATCTGGTTAGCCTACAGTTGTCAATATAGTATCCAATTTCCACGAAATCCCACATTTGAAATCCCCAATTGTATGAAAATTCAATAAACAATTAGGACATATACCCAAATGCCAAGAGGGTGATCTAAGAACCCAAGTGAGAGACCGCACGTCTTGGTATCAATATCCCCCTAGGGAGTATGGGGACCTACCATTCCTCAATATGAGTCCACCAGATGAAACAATCCAAATGGTATTAGGCTAATCAGCCAATCTCGTAACAGACAAAGACAGTAATCTACATAGGGGAAGACCACATCATGAAAATCATTTTAATGCACCATATGATATATAGATGGTAGACATAGTGTATAAACCAATGCTCAAAGAAGTTCTAGGGGGATATTGACACCAAGACGTGCGGTCTCTCACTTGGGTTCTTAGATCACCCTCTTGGCATTTGGGTATATGTCCTAATTGTTTATTGAATTTTCATACAATTGGGGATTCCAAATGTGGGATTTCGTGGAAATTGGATACTATATTGACAACTGTAGGCTAACCAGATTGGAAATGGTTTGCCTATGCCGTATCCCATATGGCGAGGAGGTTTATGGCACCTTAAATCCTACGCATATGGTCTTGACAAGGGAGTGTTTTTGCCAAGATCTGCACGGGTTCGCACTACTCTTGGACTCTTGCGGGTTACATCACCGCTTGTAAAGCACACTGTTCTTTCCCTTTGACTGTCGTTCACCTTCTCCATCTTCTATGAAAATTGCAAATTATTTATAAAAAATATTGAAAAATATTACAAGAAAAAATATGAAGATCTTGGTATGTGTTTTCTGATTGTTAATCAGTATAATTGTATCTTTGTCTTTCTTTTTCTTTATAAATATTTGTCATAAGTTAGGGTATGATCTTATATCAAAATTGGATATGCGTGTGTCTTCACACATGCATGGTTGATGTACATAGTCGATCTCTTGGATGTCTCTACTTTGTATAAAAAGTCTTTTATATATATTTGTATATATCAATGTTGTACGTGTTGTATTGTTTTTGTATTGTAAATGTCGCTTTTATATGTTTTTAATTTTCAGCCCTGAAGAAGTCCTGCGTTACCGGACGAAACGCGTTGGCTGTTTTGCATTATAAAGAAAGAAATAATAAAGAAGAAATTGTTTCAAGTTACGCATGATTGAACTATAACTTTTTGTATGGACTTGTGCTTTTTGAAGTGGTGCAACTCTGATCAAGTTCTTATGCTTCTCTAATACTTTGGAGAGGGCTGGAAGAAGGGAGATTGGCCGGTAGTTGGCAGGGTCCGTCGGTTTGGCGTTAGCCTTTTTCATCAGTGGAAGAATCTTAGCATTCTTCCATAATTTCGGCATGTTGTCTGAGGAGAGGGAAGCATTAAAGAGCTGGTTTACCGTGGGGTTTATGGTGGGAGCTAATAGGTTCAGGATATTCGCTGGACTTGGGTCAGTAGGAGAGCCAGACTTAATGCTTTGGAGAAGGGTCAGTGACTCTTCAAGCTGAAACTCAGGGAAAGCTAGTAAAGATGGAGGATCCAATAGGTGAAATTTGCTATTAGAACTAAGGTAGAAGGTCAGTTCTTCCTCTGAGATGTTAGTGAAGGCTTGTTGGATCACGGAGATCTTTTTGTGGAAGAATTGCACTATTTGCTTAGACCATTCTTCCGTGCATGGCCCTTCCTTTGTGCCGGCTTTCGGGGTGGTAAAGGATTTAACTATGCTAAAAATTTCCTTACTCTTATTTTGGGCATTTTCTATCTTGGTTTGAAAGAAGTTTTTCTTGGCTGCCTTCACGAGAATGTAATGAGCTTTTAAGTTGTCTTTATACACCTTCCTGTCCTCAGGTAGATAGGATTTACGCCATTTCCGTTCCATTTTTCTACAATTTCTTTTGCTAGATCTGAGGGAATCGTTAAACCATGGAGCTGGTGGGGCCGAACTCTTTGAGGAGCGGGAAACAACCGATACTGCTGCATCAATGTTGGTTCGGAGTCATGAATCTATTGAGAGGGCGTCCGAGTCGGGGCAGCCAGACAGCTCCGGTGAGGAACGACCGAGGGCGTCTGCTAACATCGGGATGGATATTTTATGGAACATCCTGTAATTCGGGACCCTCTGCCCTGCGTTAGCCCGAGGGGCTGTGGCAGAGTTGGGAATGACGAATTTTAATAGGAGGTGGTCAGACCAGATAATGGGAAGAGGTAGGCTTACTGATATGTCAAAGTTGTGAAAGATTTGGTCTAGGGTATGGCCCTTCTCATGGGTGGCCGAAGAAATAGATGGAAACATGTTGCAGGCCTGCAGCGTCTCCAACAAGGAAATTGTTTGAGGGTCTTTTCCATTGTCCATATGTATATTGAAATCTCCCAGAATAAGGCAGTTGTTGTATTTTAAGGCCATGGAGGTGGTGGCTGTATTAAGCGTAGTAATAAAATTTCCAATTGCACTGGGAGGTCTGTAAATCAGAAAACCAGCTATGCTATGATGGGGGGATAAGGTACAGCGGAAGCCTAAGGACTCTGTGCCCTCGATGTTTTCCATCGGGATGGGAGAGCAGTCTAGTTTTTGATTGTAAATTATGGCAACACCGCCCCCCTTCCCACTCGGTCGGTCCCTCCTAAGGATTTTATAACCCGTAGGGATGGCCAAGGTGATAGTAGGGTTGGAGGCTTCAGACAGCCAGGACTCAGTGAGAAATAAAAGATCAGGCTGTTCGTCTAAAAGTAGGCCATAAATGTGTGGTTCATGCTTTTGCATAGAGCGACAATTTAAAAGGGTGGCCTTTAAGTTCTCTGTTTTCTTATTGTTTTTACACCTATTGTTGTGTGGGAGGATCTTGGGTGTGAGTTTCCTGGACTGGAGGAGAGACAAGTTGCACTTATTGCATCGAAAGTCTACCTCCAAGCTCGGATCAGCCGCTGTACACTGACATAATGGTAGCCGCCTAAGGCTAAGCAGTTTTTCCCTATTGTAATATAGTAGAAGAAACTCCCCGGAGGGGAACTCGGCAGCATGGTGGCCGGCGCCGGACGCCTCCGGGCACAGACGGGCTTGCCTTTGGTGCGCCTTCGGGGCGCCAGCAGCGCGACCGCTGCGCGCGTCCGTTTGCATTGGGAATATATAGGCTAATGCCTATGATGCAAACTGGATCTCTAACGCAGCTGAGGAAGCGGAAACTGCGTGGGTGGAAGTGAGGAGCCCGATAGTAGCCCCAGCCCTCCGCACAATCGGCGTATCAGCCGTGGCTGACCAGGACTGGAGGAAAAGCGAGATGCGAATCAGAGCAGCTAAGGAGGTGTAGGCAAGCAGAATCAAGTAAAGTGCAAGTGCGCGTAGGTAGGAGAAATTGTTAAAAAGCACAGAGTAATTCAGCCACACATATACAATTTGAAAAGTATTAACCTAGTAGCAGGGCAGGAAACACTAAATCCTACCGCTGTCAGCTGCGCGTGTCCATTTACATTGGGAATATATAGGCTAATGCCTATGATGTAAACTGGATCGCTAACGCAGCTGAGTAAATGGAAACTGCGTGGGAAACAGGGGCTCAAATTGGATCATAAATTCAAAGCTGTTCTGAACAGGGGCCCCCAAAATATGTTTGGCCCAGGGCCCCCAAAATCCTTAAGATGTCCCTGCACCTATGCTGAATTTGAGAAAACTTTGAACTGCTACTACCCATGCTTTACTTCCTTGTTCTGTGTTCTGAGCTACTTAAGGCTCGAGCCAGGCTCGAGCCACATGTCTGGCGCTGGCTCAGCTCGAGGACCTCTTGGACATTCAAGCCTAAAACGAGCCGAGTTTTAATGTGGCTTCTGCCTGCCACCGCCACACTTCAAACATGCGCCAAGAATTAAAAACAAAGCATAAACCTTTGGTGTTTAAAGGAGAAAAAGAAGTAGCCATCTGGTGGGTGAATTGCATAATGTGAAACCGGAAATCCTGGGACCAATCGAGGCTTCCCCGCTTGACCAACATGCGTGATTCTAAGAAAATATGTAATTTACAGTGCCTGCTTTTTCTTCGTTCTCACATATAAGAGAATCTTCCAGTACTTGAGTTCAGGGTACGCGCTGTACAAAAATAATCAAATGTCTTAAGGCGAAACGCTCCTGCATGTAAAATCAATAACCTTTGTTTATTTGAAAGAGACTAGAATATGTTCACATGGTCTTTGTTGCATTTCCACAGCTCGGCTTGTGCATGGGCTCTCAGAGCTCAGCCAGACCATTTGCTCGGCTGTGGCTCAGCTCTCCCTGTGAGGTTGTGGTCTCGCCCACCTCTAGGATGGGAGCCTGGCCTGCAAACCACAATATACCTGTATAGCTGCTGTTTTCACTGGTGTGACAGTTTTAGCCTCCAGGGGCCAGATGTACGATTATAATGGCCGCGAAAAGCAGTCACAATTTCTGACCAGTCTTTTTGTGAGCTGTACTGAATCCTGTCGAACCGACTTATGTACTTATAGGTTAGTTCATAAAATTCACACCATGTCTGTGACTAGTCTTAAATATTTTTTTTCTTATATATATATATAAGAAAAGCAGTCCGTTTTCAATAAAGGAAACAGGGTTGTTTTTTGTTTTTTTTTAAAAGGGGTTTTTTAAGTTTCACTGTGAGTTGGCAGCGGTTCCCTTCAATCATTGTCTAACCCCTAAGGAACTTTAACAAAATTTCACATTTTGGAAGGAGCCCCTAGGGGACCTCTTCTCCTATGCAAACCAACTTTGGTGTAGGTAACTTTTCAATGATACCCTAAACAAATTAGTTTCCCAAACCATTGATACATTGCATACCGATTCGGTATTTGAAAAAGACACCAACAGCACGCTCGGTAAAAATTTACGACTCTTAAAATCTTATTGGCACATTCGAAAAACCCTTTTTGCGGTCTCAAGCATCCGATCCATAAAAAGTGTTTGTACTTCTGCCGCTAGGTTCTCAAGTAGCCACCAACAGTAGCGGCCCGTGGTGGGAGTGCTGCCGGGCGGAGACGTGGGGCGGGGGGTAGTAAAGTACGGAATACGGCCGAATAGAGGTAAGTAAACATATAAATAAATAAAACGAATTTCGTTGCGCGAGCTGCATCGCCCAATGCGATGCAGTGCGCGCAACAGAATTCCAGGGATGCAACAGGGATGTGCCGTGTTTAAAAAAATATGGTGCACCCCTTCGTTTCCCCTAGCGCTAAATAAGCTGCCTAGCGCCAGCGCAGGCACCCTGCCGCCATGTTGCAAGGGTGCCTGCGCTGCAGGGGCGATTGTTTCCTGCACATAAACAATCAATAATGTCAATTTGCTCTTTCTATGTGTGCTGCAGAATGCAGCACACATAGAAAGAGCAAAAAACGAGGAAAAAAAAATGTCTCCTCGTATCTCCATCCTAAGATCAGGTATTACCTGGCCTTAGTATTTGGCGCTGCCCCAGCCTTGTAAATCTGGGGTAGCGTCAAAAAGCAATGGGTGTTGTGGTGGAACGCCCACAGCAACACCCATTGCCCGCCCCTTGGCCGCAGCAGTCTGCGTCAGAAAGAGGCATATTTACAAGGTGGCGTTAAGCCACGTTAAGTGGGACAGCACCACCTTGTAAATATGGCGAATGGCGCAACGCCAATGGAGCAACCAAAAAAGTGACGCTCCACTGGCGTTAGGAGCTTGTAAATATGCCCCAGAGTGTCTTTAACAAGCCAACATTAGCAAATTAATATAACGGTTATGTCAAAATCCAGCTGTGGGGTGACCTTTCTGGGAGTTAAAGGTCATGGACAATGTCTTTAGGGGATGCGGCGGTACAGGCTTTGTTTTATGGGATTCCTTACAAGTCTCTGATCATTGTAGCTATAAAACAAAGACAAGTTAAAGAAAATGTTTAATAGCCCACACAGCTAACAAGCCAAGTATTACATCTATTTTTTGCAAAAAGCATTTAGACCCTTCAAATCCTCAAAACAAATCAAATCTAATGGTCCACATTGTGAAAACTCTCAAAGTAAGTGCCGCCTGGAAAATAAAACCTGTTTTAGCTAATGCATTCAAATCGCAGTGTTCAGCTGGGATTGGCATATCTATCGGGGTGCTCCCAGCACTTTGTGTCTAGTCGGGTGACAAATGTTTTCATCCTCATTTGAACCGAGGAAAAGTAATTTGGAAAAGGAAAGCTTGATGCTGCATGTCTCTTCTTTGGCTTAAACTGAGCTCTGATGACCCGCAGTGTGACATATGTTCGCCTTAGAGAGGTGATTAATGGGTATGCTGTACTCAGTGGCTTAGCCGGTGTGTCATGGGTCCTAGTGCAAGGAAGGAGATGGGCCCCCTGGCCGCTGTTTGGACTGTGAACTACAGCAATAATTAGGGTTCAGTGGGAACTCAGGCCTCTAGGCCTAGGTGCCACTGCACCTGCTGCACCAATGAAAGCTAAGCCCCTGGCTGCACTAGTATGACCTTAGAAAAGAGGCCGAGAATAGCATGGGCGTGATGAGTGCACTTCAATGAGAGGTGCCAAGCGAGGGGTTATATTGTTACCTGCAGGTAATCCATCCATCCGTCCCTCCATCGCTCTGTTTTCTAGTCACATATTTATTTCTGCAATAGTGAACAGAAATTTCTGCCATGGTCGTGCTGTACCGATGATTAACCGTAGTAACAGAGAGTGTGACAACAGGTGAAGACTTCTACTTTCATTGGGTTTGTCAGTTTCCTGCCAGGTCTTGACAAATGGTCCATACTTGGTCCTAGGCTTTATTTACTTTATCAGTATTTTTCCTCCCATGTTTCATTATATCTGCTGATTTTAAAATAACATTATCTATTTGTTCCTGGTGTGAGGCTGACATATATATTTGCCATACTTTCCATGAAAGCAAGATACATCACGCCCCAGGCTCCACGCTTTCACAGGCTTCACTCTTCCGCAGCAGCAACTAATTGCAAGCAACTTTGCTGTCTTCATCAATAGTGAGGCGATAAGTGTAACCAGACCACTAATGGAGCCATGTGCCATGAAGTACATATTTTTTAGTACTTAGAACCAGATGCTGCTTATCGCTCCTGGCTAAAACAGGAGAAGCATCCGGAGGGTCCCGCGTCACGTTTTGTCCCCAGGCCTCACACTAACGTCTGAGGTGCTTGCTTCTGAAATCGGTCACCTATCTGTTAGTGGTCCATTGGGACATGCTCAAAATTGCATTCTGTCACTGGATAATGCCTCAATCAATCAATCAATCATTTATAAAGCATGCAAATCACCCGTGAGGGTCTCAAGGTGCTGGAGTTGCAAGCTGCTGCGTGGTGATCTGTTCATTCAAACAACCAGGTCTTGAGTCCTTTCCTGAATTGCTGGAGTGATGAGGCGGTCCAGAGGTGCAGGGGAATGTTGTTCCAAGCTTTTGCCTGATATAGCATCTCTGGTGAGTAAGAAGCAACCTGGCCAGCCAGTAGGCGCACTGTGGGTGAGGCAGCCTTAGTTCCTTGACACATCCCCTGTAACCAGGGCTGGACTGGCCGTAGCGGGCACCGGGCCTTTCCCTAGGGGCCGCCAGGGTAGGGGCCGGTTTTGGGCCCCTGGGGGCCGTTTTTGTTACCGGGACCAGCAATATCGGCCCCCTGTAACAAAATCGGCCGAAACTGGCCCTTGCAAACAGCTCGGCCGCAACCCCCTGCCCCCAGGGGGGCCGGCAGAGCAGTTTGCCAGGGCCGATTTCGGTTCCCAGTCCAGCCCTGCCTGTAACCGTCTTTTGCTCACAGTTACACTATGTTTTTTACACTTGTCCCACTGGAAGTGCATGGAGACAGTAGTACTTATTCACAAACACCCAACGCAAGCCAACATTGGAATGGAACTTGACACTCCACTCTTTTATCCACCTCAAATGTAATTTTCCATGGTGAATGGCTGCAGATGAAAGGCCTGATCTAGAGTTGGGTGATAAGAGTACTCCTATTTTTGGAGCAAGTGCCAAATTTGGAGGAGATTCCAATAACAGAATTTCCTTCACCGACAGGCCCTTTCATGGAGGAAATTCTGCTTGTGGATTCTCAACTGGACTTGACACTTGCGTCAGATTTTGCAGTTTTTTCTACTGCACTTAACGCTAAATCATACACCAAGTATGCATTAAACCAACATCCATCTGTCCAGCCGTCTCTCTACCTGTAGCCATAGGTACTGCTAGCCAATCTTGTCAGGCCTACTTTTGTTCTCTCTGGCTGCATATGTGTAATTTTGGAATGCTGGAATATCTGTATCTGAGCTTTCTGTGTATATGTGTGTTTGTGTGTGTCTGAGTCAGTGTGCATGGGTACCTGTATGTCTATGAGTTGGAGTGCAGGGGTAACTGCATGCCTGATGGTTTATATACTTGAGTGCCTGTAGGTCTTTGGGCAAGGCTGCCATCATGTCTGGCTGTCTGAGTGTGTGTTGGTGTCCGTATAAGAGATGGGATATTTGTGCATTCATGTCTGGGTGTGTGTGCACGCGGGCGCATATGGATGTCTATATGTCTGAGAGTCTTTGCGTGTTTTCGTGCATGGGTATCTATAGGTCTGTGAGTTTGGGTACATGGGTAACTGCATGCTTGAAGGTTTGTGTGCAGAGGTTCCTGAAGGTCTGTGTGCATGGGTACCTCCATGTATTGGTGTCTGTAGTTGTGTGGGTCTGTGTCCACATGGGTGTTTATAGGTGTGTTTTATTGTGTGTGCATGGAAACCAGTTAGTGATTTTCTATTTGTGTGCATGAATGTGTGTGTTTATATATGTCTGTACTCTGTACACATTTGTGCAGAAGTCTTTGCGTGCTGACTGTCTGTATAAGTACTTGTATGTCTATGAGTTGGTATGCATAGGTAACGGCTATATCTAATAGTCTGTATACAAGAGTGTCAGTAGATCTGCGTGCATGGGTATCTTCGTGCCTGGTTGTCTCTGTGTTTGTGTCCGTCGGTGTATTGGTCAGCGTATGCATGGACATCTGTATGCTTGTATGTGTGTTTGTTTGTGTATATGACTATCGTTCCCTAAGTCCCTTTGTGTTTTAATGTGTGTATGGGCATCTGTATGTCTATGAGTTGGTGAGCATGGGTGACTACACATTTGAAAGTCTGAATGCACGAGTGCTTGAAGGTCTATGTCTGTGCGTGCCTCACCATGTGGTCAAGTGTGAAGTGGTGTCTTAGGTTTGTTGGTCTGTGTGTGCATGGATGTCCATAGTAGTGTTTCCCTGTGTGTGCACTGAAGTCTGTTGGTGATTTTCTCAGTGTGTGCACTGATGTCTGTATGGGTTTTTTTGTACGTGTGTGTGTGTGTGTATGTTCAATCAATCAATCAATCATGTCACTTATAAAGCGCACTACATACCCGCGAGGGTCTCAAGGCGCTGTTCGTGTTTTGTGTGCAGGTCTGAATGCCTCAGTCCCTGTATTTCTATGAGCTAATGAACTATTGTGCATACATGCCGGTAGGTTTGTGAACCTGAACACCTCTGTGTCTGGTGGCTTCTGTGTGTTGGTGTCTGAAGCTGTGCTGTCTGTGTATGGATCAAGGGTGGCTCCTCCATAATGGCGGAGGAGTTTCACCCCACTCATCAGAGCCAGTCAAAGAAAAAAAAATTATAAGGAAACAATATCATTTTATTTTTCTTTGACTGGATTTGACATGCGTGGAGGGCGGGGTGGAGCCAGGCCATGACAGGCAGGTAGTGGCATTTAGAAGTGCGCATGTATGTTTGGCCGGCCGCCCTAGGCCGGCCAAACATACAAGCGCACTTCTATTTCTCGAACCCTGCTGTGAACGCAGCTGTGTTCACAGCCAGGTTGGAGAAATGCATCAGGCTTACAGGCAGTGTCTGAGCAGCAGAGCAGGCCACTCAGACCAATCCAGACGCTGCTCTCCCAGCAGAGCAGCGTCTGGATTGGCTGAGCAGCCTCTGCCTTCCCAAAGACTGCTGGGAGAGCTCTGAGGCGGGAGGCAGCCGTCAGCGTCGGAGGCTGCGGGAGAAAAGGTACGTTTTTTAAAATTATTATTTTTCCTGCCACCCCCCAACCCCCGCCCGCCCGTCCTTCCCCCGCCCTCCCACCTTTGTGATGTGGCAGCCGCGACTGGTATGGATGTTGATTGTTGTCTGCGTTTATACGTACATGTGTGATGTATGTCAAAGTGTGATTTTGAAATCCCAAAACCAGGACATTCCACAAATATACAAGTAGGACTACAATTTTACATCAAGCAAGAGGCACAGATTATTTAAATAACGGTGCTCCCCAACATAAAAAAACAAAAATGAGGCACTAAAAGGTATTGCTATCTAATCTTTCACTGGAAAATATAACTTGCCTCCCTCTGTGTTCAGTCAACCCTCTCTGAAAGTCGGAGAGGGTTGACTGATGCACTGACATTTTCTGGGTCAGATTGTGAAAAACTGGGAATATCCTGTCGAATCCAAGCCACCTGGTCTCGCTACAATAGAAACGATCAATGCTTTGGCTTCTACCATCTTTGGTAGTGAGAGCAAAGGCCAGGGTATCGCTTAATCAGCACACTGCGAGACAGGCCTCACACTGTGATTTCTTAAGTTCAAATGACGTTATACCTACAACTGTACTACTCTATGCCACTCTTCTCCACTCCACTCCTCTCTATCTCTCTATGCCACTCTGCACCACTGTACTCTACACCACTCCACTGTACTCTGTGCAACACTAAGCTCCTTCATTCCAATCTACGAGACTCTACTCTGTCACTCTACTCTATGCCACTCTACTCTATGCCACTCCACTCTACACTATTCCACTCTGCACCACTCCACTCTACGCCACTCTACTTTAGTCCTCTTCACTCTACTCTACACCACTCCACACCACTCTGTGCCACTCTACGCCACTTCATCATATGCCCCTCTACACCACTTCACTCCACTCTACTCTTCACCACTTCACTCTACTCTATGCCACTACATTACACTCTACTCCACTCTACGCCACTCTACTCCATACCACTCTACTCTACACCATTCCACTCAACTCTATGCCTTTCTACTCTACGCCATTCTACTATATACCACTCCACTCTATGCCTCTCTATGCCACTCCACTCTATGCCACTCACTGTACGCCACTCTATGCCATTCCACTCTTGCCACTCTACTCTACACCACTTAGCATCACTCCAATCTACACTACACCACTCCACTCCAATGCCACTCTATGTCACTTTACACCACTCCACTTTATGCCACGCCACTCTATTCTATACCACTCTACGCCAGTCCAATCCGGGCCTATGCCACTCTGCTCTACACTACTCCATTCTATGCCACGCCACTCTACGCCACTCCTCGCAACGCCACTCTACACTAATCTATCCCACTCCACTATATGCCATCCTATTCCACACCACTCTACTCTACGCCGCCGCTACACTCCACACCGCTCTATACTGCTCTACTCTATGACACTGTGTGCTGCTCTACTCTGTGCCACTCCACACAATGCCACTCTACACTAGTCCACTCTACTCTACTCCATTCCACGCCACTCTACACCCCTCTACTCTTCGCCCCTGTATGCCACTCCACTCCATACTACTCTACTCTTCACCACTCTACTCTACGCCACTCCATGCAACTTTATGCCACTCTACTCTATTGCACTCCATTTCACTCTATGCCAATCTACACCACTCTACGCCACTCTACTCTATGCCACTCAACAAAATACTACTCTATGCCACTACACTCCATTTCACTCTACTCCACGTCGACCTGCACAACATAGATCTATGCCACTTCACTCCACAATGTCACTCTACTACACTCTATGTCACTACACTCTATGCCCTCCACTCTATGCCACTCTACTCTATGCCACTCCACTCTACGCCACTGTACGTGATGCCACTCACCTGTATGCCACTCTACTCCACGCCACTCCTCTCTGTGCTACTCCACACTATTCTATGCCACTCCATGCCTCTCTACCCCATGTCAGTCTATGTCGTTCCACTCTATGGCACTCAACTGCACACCACACCACTCTACTCTATGCCACTCTACCCCCACTCTGTGCCACCCCACTCAATGCCACTCTGCTCTATCTCACTCCACTTCAGTTTATACCTCTGTACTCTATGTTACTCTACTTTACGCCACTCTACGCCACTCTACTCTGTTCCACTCTATGCCACACAGTGCCACTCTGTGCCACTCCACTCAACTCTACACCTCTCCACTCCACTCTACGCCACTCCACTCTATGCCACTGTACTCCATGCCACTCTATTCCACGCCACTCTACTCCACGCCACTCTACTCCACGCCACCCCACTCAATTACACTCTACGACACTCCACTCTATTCCAATCTACTGTACTTCACGTTACACCACTCTATGTCATTCTACTCTATGCCACTCTACGCCTTTCTACTTTATGCCACTTCAAGCCACTCTACTCCACTCCAGTCTATGCCACTCCACTCTTCAGGGCCTGACTGGCCGTACTGGGTATCAGGCGTGTTCCCGGAAGCTGGAAGAATGGGGTCCTGTTTTGTTATTGGAGTCCAGTTTTGCAGCGGTGCTGCAATATCTGCCCCAGTAACAAAAGCAGCAAGCAAGAGTTTCCAACCTCCCGGTGCCAGGGTGTGCTTTCCCAGGGGCTGGTCCCAGAAAATTGCCAGGGTGGTTTTGGGTTCATAGTCGGGCCCCGCCACTCTTCACCATTTCATCCTACCTCACTCTGTCCTTCTGCACGCTACTCTACTCTACTCTACACCACTCTACTCTTTGCCACTCCATTCTACGCCACTCCACTGTATGTCACTGTGTACTACGCTACTCCATTCCACTCTGTTACTCTATGCCACTGTATGCCACTCTACTCTATTCCACTCTACAATATGCCACTCTACGCCAATCTACTTTACACAACTCCAGACTATGCCACTCTACTCTCTGCCACTATATTCTACTCTACACCACTCTACTCTATGTCACTCCACTCTATGCCATTCTATGCCACTCCACTCTACCGCACGCCACTCCAGCTTACACCATCCCACTCTACTCTGTGCCACTCTACACCACTTTACGTGACTCTACTCAATGCCACGTAACTAACTTTTAGCCATGCTGAACAGCAGCAACACTGCTGGACAACATGGCTAAAAGACATTATCAAAGTCAATACGTCTCACAAAGGTGAGACCTATTGGCTTTGCCAATGCTTGTTTACATTGGTGCCATGTCCTGACGCACCCATACAGGACAACTTATTGCAGCAGCACCTCTTCGCCTCCAGGTGAGTGAAAAGTAACACAGGCATTTCAGTCGAGGAAATGGAAATCTATTTAGGGGAGACCCATTAACAAATGACTATTATTGACTTTATTCCTCATTACTCTGTCCCCTTTCTACTGCCACATATCCTCCACCACCAATTTATGGGTTCCCAGAGAGTAAATATTTTACACTTCCATCTAGAAACCAAAGTAATGTATCTGGAGACCAAAACAGCAAACGTATGCCCTCCCTTGAATCTCACCCTAAAATGATTGGCAATTGCACGGGGACATCATATTTCTGCAGGGATGCGGACCAGCTCTTGCCCCTCTGTTTGTCAAGAAAAGCCATGAGAGGAGCATGTGTGCGTCCACAGTCTCCAGCCCGCCCCTGTACAAGATGGCGTCCTCAGGGGCTCTTCTTTCATTGGCTCGCGCTGCCACCCTGCACGCGCAAGAGCCTGCACAATTGCGCGCTCCTCCAGACGCCGCGCCTGTGAACTCAGTCTGGGAGTGACAGCCCATCTCCACCGGGGAAAATATACAGTTTAAATGACTCGCCGTCCTCCACTTGTTTCCTGACCTACATATCGCTGGTTCTGAAATTGGACTGGCATAACAACACACCATGCCAGTGTTTTCTCCCGGCGAGGGTAGTTGGAGGGCCGCGGTCGGGGGGAATCTAGGACACACAGGATCGAGGCCTCCCATCGAGCGGACAAATAAAGCAGCGAGGGGTCAATCGGGCGTCCCGCTGACAATCCCTGTGATCTGGAACAGATCGCAGCGTCTCGTTCATCAGCCTTAAACTTTTGCCACCGCGAAACAGTGATGAGGCCACCATAATATACAATAATTAAGAAAAATCGTTTTTTTTGGTACACAAAAATAGAAACTCTAGATGGGAATAATTTAGAGTCTAGCCAAGAGGAAGAACTGATTTATACACATTTCACACACACCAGGCACCCTGGGTAATTTTGGGAGTTAGTATAGACATTCGAAAGCAGGCTGATGGTGTAACTGTCTTTCATACCTGTATATGCTTAATAGTATGGTACCTAATAATATTAATAACTGTCCTTTATACCTTTATGTGCTTGATACCTCATATGTTGCCATTATGAAATACTCCTAAATGGGTTTTATTACCCGATTTAATGGTTCAATGATTAGTTAGCCACAGTGTATCGTCATGGGAAGGATGAAAGGCTGATTTGGCTCTGGTGGGAATCAAACTTGTGACATGCAGGTCACAAAAGATGTCGACAGTCAGTATTCAAATTGCTGGTCCCGGATGCTTCTGGTAGGTTGGTAGGACAATGGGGGTCATTTTGAGCTAAATGTCTGCCAGCCATTCACTGAAAACTCTCTGCTGGTCAGCAATTTTTTTTTTACTTTGCCCAAAGGAATCCTCGAAGCAAAACAAAAAAATTCATGTCTGCTGGACGCAATGAAATGATGGCAGGGCGACATTTCAGTTTTCTGAATGTCGTTCCACTGTGCCGGCAAGAGGACTTTTACCAAAACCATCCCCGCTGACACTGGCGTGATCTCTAAGTACGGCCGCAACTGGCTCCACTGAGGGTGGAGGCAGTATACTTAGCAGACCAGTCAGGCTGGTAAGCTGCTCCCCATACTCCAAGAGATTTGCCCAGAATCACACAAGTTTCAGTCATAAGCGAAAGCCAGGATTAGAACAATGGTGTCAAGTTTCAAAAGTCTGCATCTGCTAGCCGTGGCCAAGATTTTCAGGCATTGATGGCACCCTCTGCGGCAAATGTACCATCAGGCAAAGGGTTCCTTTAGTTCTCCACCATGAGTGGTGGGGACCTTGATTTACGGTCAAGGTGACACCAAACTATTTTTCTGTGCATAACTGTTAAGCATAAATCAACTAGTTGCAAGTTTGATTCTACCAGGCTTAACTCACAGGATGGGCCATTACTGCCCTGCGAAGAAGGGAGTAATCAATTGTCCATCTGGGGTTGGAAAACCATGCCCACCCTCACACATGAACGAAAGTCAAGGGAGTACTGCTGGATGCCAGGAAGATGTGGTGAATTGCATGCTCAGTACACTCTTGCGATCCCAGGTCGGATACTGTCCCTTGGTCTCAGGTGGTATGGTGTGCAGAGGGTCTGTCTCAGACACAGACGAGGAAGGCCCGGGTGCTTCTAGGTCTTATGTGTGATTCAATGCTACTTTGGTTTTGATCAGCAGGGCTGTAGGTTCACAGTGCTGGTGGGCTGGTTCATTCTCAAGCCAGACCTTCAGGAAGATGGCAGTCTTGGGTTGGGCAGGGTACTTATGCTCAGTGTAGGTGCCTGTCCAATCCCAGCAGACCAGCTCATCTTCCATCTGCATGGTACATTAATTGGTCCTTGGGTCGTTCAGGCTCGGTCACAGCCTCAGGGACATCTACAGCTACAAGATTACACCTGTGCAGGTAATCTGCCACACAAGTCTCTGGTAAAAGTCCAGAGTGTTACCGATTACTCGTTCCAGGGGTCAATATTTATGCAAAGCCTTGGGTGCTGGCGGAAAAGCAGTGGGCAACCAAGGGCCATCCCTTATTTGTGTTGGACGCCTGTAACCAAATAGAGTAATGGCCGCTTTCACAAACTTCATCCCAGGGTTTAATTTGAGCCGGTGGTGGTGGGGGGGGGGGCACCAGCACTTATTTTTGCGGGCCAACACTTATTTCCCGCATCAGATATTTAGCGAGTGCAAGAAAAGAAAAAACATACAGACTGGAAAAATTGAGAAAGAGTAGGACAACAAAACCATCACAAAGATGGAAAGCAGGAACCTTAAAGAATGAGGAAATGGGACAGGGAGTGTCTAGTAGTAGATCAAAAACTACTAGCCTTGGCATTCGGCATGCCAGCGTTTAAAAACACCGGCCACAGCTTCTGAGCAGAGCTTCGGCACCGGCACTCTTTCTTTAACAAATTAAGCACCCTAAGTTCTTCCACCATCTCCTAATATGGAAGGAGGACAGGGACACTGAAGCAAAGGATAGCAGATGTCCTGTGAGACGTGCTTTGCTCATTCCAGTCATGCCTTCTGCTTCTTGATGAACTGCTTAGTGGATGTTGCTGGGAATAATAGAGCAGGTTTGTGGATTCCTGAAGCAAACTGCTGACCAACGGCTCCCACAAATGGCTTCCGCTTCCGGGTGGCAGTTTAATTTTCTGTAGCGGCCTGCTCCCTGCCCCCAGTCCTCTTTCTTTTTCTTTCAAACCGCACACACTGACCATAAGTCCACCACCTTAGGGGATACAGTGGCCTATTTAACACTCCTCTGGTGCAAATTAGTAGACCAGCACAATGCCATTGTGTATAACCTGTTTGATAACTTTCCTGTGATTGGTCTAACAACTAAAACAGAGATCTGTTAAAAATATTCAAATCATGCAAAATCCACTTGCCACCTATTGTAGCGCTGGATTAAATGAATATCCCACCTCTGCTCTTAGCATGTTTGTGGCAAAAACTTTGTATCTTACTACAGTGCAAGTCTATGTTTTTTGTTAGCAGATACTTAGGGGCATTTTTACAAGGGGATTGCGCCACCGGAACGTCACTTTTTACGACGTTCCAATGGCGCAGTGCCCTGCACCATATTTACAAAGTGGCGTTAAGCACACTTTGTAAATATGGTGCCCTTTCACGCAGTTTTCTGCATGAAAGGGGTGTGCAGTGGGTGTTGCTGTGGGCGCTCCACTGCAACACCCATTGCTTTTTGACGCTGCCCTAGATTTACAAGAATCTGTAAATCTGAGGCAGCGCCAAAAACTAATGGCACACAAAAGCAGGCGTTAAATTGGCGCAACGAGGAGAAATACTTTTATTTCTCCTTGTTTTTGCTTTTACTATGTGAGCTGCTAAACGCCTTTAATGATTGTTTATGTGCAGGAAGGTGTCCCTTCCTGCACATAAACAATCATTACCCCAAGGTCCCTAGGTCCTCGTCCCATTCATAACTAATGGAGATCTTGTATCTCCCAGACAGAAAAAAGAACATAAGGACTGCTGGGTCCCCCTACCCCACCCCTCCCAGAATGCAGCACACATAGAAGTAGCAAATCGTCAATATTGATTATGTGGCGGAAGGGACACCTTCCTGCACATAAACAATCATTCCCTGCAACACAGGTACCCTTGCACTATGGCGCAAGGGTGTCTGTGTTGGCGCTAGGCAGCTATTTTTAGTGCCAGCGTAAGAGAAAACACAGAGGTGCGCCGTATTGTTGTAAATACGGCGCGTCCCTGCATTTTTTAAAGGACGTAGCGCGGTGCTGCACCATTTCCTTGTAGATATGCCCCATAGTATGTTTTTTATTTTTGTACTCTATATTTTTAAGTCTATCTTTTTGTAGCCTCTTTTCGCAGACTACATTGTCACATGTAACTAAGAGTGAAGGTTGGAATTCTTTCAATGGCTGAAACCTGTGATTTAAACCTTCCATTACAATTTATCCTGGATTTGGCTTATTTTTGAGTGTCAATTACTTTTTGTTGTAGCAGAACTAAGATTTCACCACTGATAATACATTTCCCCTCGATGCCTTTTTATTATCTTTGGCCCAAAAATATTTGTTATTTCTGCTGATGTGAGTGTGCAGCTATAAACAAAGTAGTTTCCATATGTTTATGCTTACATGCTTTACTCCAAGGCTATGCCATGCAATTTAGGATGGGCACTGGATCAAAACCACTTTGCAAGGTCGTTCATTAAAAAGTAAACATTCTCTGGCGCCAGGGAAGTTACTGGGCATTTCATGACTTAGCAGCAATGATTCCTGAGAGAGAAGAGGTTGTCCCTTACCAAATTGTAAAATACAAACTTATGGAGACAATGTGAGTGCTCGTTTATAGCAAATATTCTTCCCAGAATGCTTTGCTTCAGATCAGTGTTTTGTTCTTATCTTCCATGAACATCAAACTATATATTTTAGAAGCCCATGAGGAGGAGAAATGATCAGTACACTAGAAGGGTGATCGTGATTGCTATTCTTGACTGTCAATTCCCAGTTTCACCATAAGTTAAGTGTGGAAGCTGTGCCTCCTTGGCAATTGGAACATGGCACGTGACAATATTTCATTAATAGGGCAGGCTTGAGACTGCATATGTGGGCCAGTGAGATTAGTTGGCACTTAACAGGGCAACGAATTTCCCAAGGAATTCTAGGTATGTAGAAGTTACCTTGTAAAGAGAACACAAATTGACAAAGGCAATAGGAATGACTTGCATTTTCAGTTGTAATCTAGACTTAATGCCTTTGCCAAAGGCAGCAGGGGGGTGAATTAGTATTTCACTTACGCCCAGCAGAAGAAGCAAGGGAGCTGATAGGCGCACTAAATCTAGAAGGTCTAGGAGTTGAATGTGGTACCTAGTCAAAATCAAAACTTACTTTATTCGGCTGTATTCACAACCATAAAAGTGCACAAGCAATATACAAGCGAATTTATAATAAAAAGATATAAAAATGTGTACATGTATACACGTCCACAGCAAGATTATATTAAAAAGAGACGGAATATAAACATCCATGCATATCCTAGCTATCAATACCTCTTCCTGGTACACAGACAGCATGTAATACAATTTTACACAGCATAACATGGCTGTAGAGTACCTAATTGTTGTATGCGAGAGAAGACCACCTTATGGTAGCTAGTAGAAAAACTATGTAAAAAGGGTATAAGGAAACGGTTACTATGGGCTGTGTAAGGTCCACACAAAAAGAGTAAAGTGCAACGTGCTCTGAGTTGATCTCCCGTTGCACGGGCATGCAGGGAGGGACACAAACCATGATCGTGGAGTGGGGAATGTCACTAAAAAGTGGACTTGGTTAAAGCGTCGCCTTGTAAGGAGAAACCTATGTCATTATTTTGGAATAATTTGAAGGTGAACCTCCGGGACAGTATTTATATCAGTGCTACAGCATAATAACCCAGGATCCCTTACTAACAGTTCAGCCCTATGCTTGTTAAAACACTTTTTAACAAACAAACCTTTCACCAAACCAGGACCTTAGTGTCGGGAACCCACAGGGTCTAAATATAATTCTGGGACCCCTAACTTGAAGAAAGAGTCCTTAATATATGTCAACCATAGAATTTCTAGCTGCATTATCTAAGGCAAGTCAATCCAATAAAATCGCTTTGGTGAGGTGGACTTTTGTCTTCCTCCAAGTTCTCAACCATAATAACAGAGGTTGTAATTTAATGTAGTGTACAACGAAGCCCAGCCCCACCTCAGCATGACAACACACAGTAGATGAAGATTGCGGTACAGCCAGAAACCTACATATGAATCTGTTCTCAATCTTCTGTAAGGGGTGGCATTCGTATACCCCCAGACACCAGCGCTAAAAGTGCTGACTGACTTTAGGGGGCAGATCTACAAGAAACTAACGCAGTGCGGTGCCGCAAGTCATTTTGCTGTGCCGCGCTGCCTCAGTTTCGAACCACAGAGATGCGACATATTTACAACAATATGTCGCATCTCTGTGCTTCCCCCTGCGCTGGCGCACAAACTGCTGCCATGCGCCGGCGCAGGCACCCTTGCACCCTGGTGCAAGGATGCCTGCGTCGTGGGGAGATTGTTTTTGTGCAGGAAGGGGCACTTTCCTGCATAAAAACAATCACTTGAGGTGATTTCCTCTTCCAATGTGTGCTGTAGAATGCAGCACGCATTGAAAGAGGAAACAAACGAGGAGAAATGAAAACATTTCTCCTCGTTGCACCTCGCTACGCCACCCCTAGGGTGGCGTAGCATTCTGACGCATTTCCAGATTTACAATTTCTCGTAAATCTGGAAATGCATCAGTGGACATGGGTGTTGCATGGGATCACCCACAGCAACACCCATGTCACGCCCCTAACACGCAAAGTGTTGCGTGAACAGGGGCGATATTTACAAGCACAGGTTAAGTCACGCAGGGTGACTCTACCTGTTCTTGTTAATATCACTTAGCAGGCTGCTCCACCGGTGCGTCATGCAACGTGATGCACTGGCGGCGCAAGGGGCTTGTAAATCTGCCCCTAGGTATGTAGAAGTTTCTTTGAAAAAGAATAAAAAATGACAAAGGCAATAAGAATCACTTGAATTTTCAATTGTAATCCGGACTTAGAGGCATATTTACAAGCCCCTATCGCCACAGGAACATCACTTTTTTCGACGTTCCTGTGGCACTACGGGCTTCACCTTATATACAAGGCAGCGTTAAGCCACTTAACGTGGCTTAACGCTGCCTTGTAAATAAGGCACCCTTTCACGCTATACTTAGCATGAAAGGGGAGGGCAATGGGTGTTGAGGTGGGCGTTCCGCCGCAACACTTATTGATTTTGACGCTGCCCCATATTTACAAGGGTGGCGTAAATATGGGGCAGCACTAAAATTAAGACCACAAAAAATCTGGTCTTAACATGGCACAATGAGGAGAAATGCTTTATTTCTCCTCATTTTTTCTGTTTCTATGTGTGCTGCATTGTGCAGCAGACATAAACACAGCAAAACGCCATGCATGAATGTTTATGTGCAGGAAGGTGTCCCTTCCTACACATAAACAATCATTTTAAAAATGACGAGTTGCAACTTGTATGTGTGCCGCACAAAGCAGCGCACATACGGTGCAGCCCTGCGTTTCAAAAGTGGCGGAGTGCGGTGTTAAGCCAAAAAGGCTAATGCCACGCTCCGTCACTTTTCTTGTAAATATGCCCCTTAGTGCTTTGGCCAAAGGCAGCGGGGTTGAAGTAGTATTTCACGTATGCCCAGCAGAAGAAGCAAGGGTGTTGATTGGTGCACTAAACCATAGAAAGTCCAGAACTTGAATGTGGTACCTACGGATGCCAATAAATAATTCCTCTAATGGAAACAATTAGATGACTGGTCTTTTGCCATCCATAGCAAATTAATAGTTTTGATCTAAAGTGAACAATTGTGTCTTGCATTAGAAAATACCAAAAAAATGAAGATACATCTTTGAAATAAAGAAGTGAATGTGACTAAAAGGTGAATATTGTGTGTCCTATTTAGATATAAAATTATCCCTCGTGCATTCCATTGAAAGTGCCTCCCAGGATACAACCCAAGAGCCAATAGCATAACGGCGAGACTAAAATACTCCTCTGGACTGATCCAAGATGTGATTGACACTGTCTTAGGCCAATGGCTCAAGCGGGCTCAGCCAAGCGAGCCATCAGTTTGAAGGGAGGTGACCGAAAGCCCACTCTCTGTTTATTGAACACAGAAGGTTGACTTTGGAAGACCTAAACATGATATAATGAAATGGGCATTGGATTCTGGGCATGCGTATAAGGCATAGTTCTCTTACTGGTGATAATCAGGCGGCTATAGAGGCTGAGCTGCAGCGTCACATAGCATTGCTTTCTGTCATTCGAAAAGATTATAGCTCTTCTCACAGATATCCACTATCTGTATCTACAGAGTTAACAGCATTAAAAGCATTCCTGCTTGGAATTAGAACAAACAGCTCAATAAGATTGATGGGGTAATCCTCTCAGGCTGTGCAGGCTTCCAGTTTCTTTTGTTTTTTTCCTGGAAAGGGAAAAAGGACACAAACAAGCGCATCAATCTGCCTTTGCCTAGGAGGAGCAATCTCACGCGAAAGTACATGGCGGCATTTCCTGGACAGAGAGCTCCATCCAGGCCGCGATAAAGCTTTTTCGCCTTGTTTGGGCTCATCAGGAAGGTATCACCTTCACCGGGTGAATGTGATCTTATTCTTATGAAACACATATCTTTTGAACAATTCCTCCCTCGAATAGGTTTCGGTCATAAATGATAAAATGGCTTTTCAGCCTCGGGTGGCATTTAATGAGCATAACAAAGTGCTTGGTGAGCAGCTCGCCATGAGATGCAGAAGGCCAAGGAGCAGTCTTCAGGTCCCTAGACTTCAAGAAAGTCTCAAAGGAATTCTGGAGCTTTGTCAAATAATTGGGCACTCTTGCCGGCCTACCATCCTAGACGCGCTGGGTGGTAACTACAACGAATGAGATATGTCTCATGGCAAAAATACAGCATCCAGTGCATCGACTACCTGTGTGGCCCCCATTACAAGTTGCCAAGAACAGTATCACTAGGAGATGCCACTCATTGCTTAATTTGAGCCAGTGGTTTCTGGTGCTCGGCACCGGTGCTTAATTGTCAGCACCGTATCCTAAGGGGGAGTGATTCAATTAAGGACTGTGGAGGCTGGAATCCGAAAATTACGTCTCTATTGTAGGTTGCCTCCCAGACCATCGATTAGAATGATTTATTGCATAAGGATCTGTAACATTATCCTTAGTAGGTTTTTCTCATTAACCTCATTATACTTTCAAGGAATTTTTTCTCAGTGAAGATATCTTTCAAAAATCCCCGCTTCCAGGTGGTTGATTTACAGACCCGCGCAATTAATGAGCCTTGCTTACACTAGGACTTCTTTCATTTCTTTGTATTCAAATTTTTTTTTTCAATTTGTAAATTGGCAAACATTTATATATACAAACAAGTCGCTGTGTTAACATTTAGTTTAAACATACGAACATGTGACAAACTCACAAAAGAAGTGAGATAAATGAACCACAGTTTGTTATGACAAAATACATAAACTTAAATTACATATATGCTAGTGACTGACATCTTCTAGTGCAGAAATATAATTTATATAGCACATCTGTGACTTGTATCATTGTTACTTCATGATAGCACAAGGTGCAAACATTGCTTTGACAAACGTAGCTTTAAAAACAGTATTGTGTGTCCTTTTTATTGTGTATTGGGACCTAATAGCGTTATGTCCTCTAATGCTTTCAAGTATTGGAGTTATTTAGCGGTCCTGGTAAGGTCAGAGATATTGATCGATAGTTTTAAGTAGCGCCCTTCTTTGCACTTACTGTTCAGTGCCTTATGTGCACTTGTTAGTGGTTCAACTAGTCTCTTGACCTAAGGATGGTGTACGCCGACGCGTTTCGACCTTCATGGGTGGACCTCAGCGGTGTTTTAATGGAAGGTCTTCTTCAGGGCCAGATGTTCTTAGTGTGGACACTGTGAATATATCAATGGATATATAAATTATATCGTCTAGTCACATGCAGTTGTTTTGACTTAAAAGTTAAAGGAATTATATTGTGCCAAGATACTTTTTATTAGGACATACCGTGTGTTCTTATTAAAGATGACCTAGTTATTGGATTGGAGGCTAGCTCCTTCGTGGAGGGAATACTTCGGTGGTGTGCGAAGGAAGAGTGAGCACCTCTTCTCTTCTTACTTTTGTCCTGTATGAATAGAAGGAAAAGACATCAAGGAGAGGTCTAGTGTTTAGAAGTGTCCTAGCTTAATTAACTCCTTCTAGTCTTAAAGTGTTACGTGCAGGGTGTTCAATTAGCCGTCCGGTGTGTGCATGACGGGGCATCTACATTAATCTATGGGTGCCCGGTTTGTTATGCACGCACATTTTTTTGAATACAAAGAAATGAAAGAAGTCCTAGTGTAAGCAAGGCTCATTAATTGCGCGGGTCTGTAAATCAACCACCTGGAAGCGGGGATTTTTGAAAGATATCTTCACTGAGAAAAAATTCCTTGAAAGTATAATGAGGTTAATGAGAAAAACCTACTAAGGATAATGTTACAGATCCTTATGCAATAAATCATTCTAATCGAAGGTCTGGGAGGCAACCTACTATAGAGACGTAATTGTCAGCACCGGCGCTTGTGGCAGTCTGCCTCAAGGTGGCACTGTCTGGCTTATTTAGAGATGACCACAACAACAGTTAATTATTAATTCAATATACATCAAAAATAACTATTACCTGCCGCCCAAGCCATTCTTATAGCTTTGGGGGCCAGAAATAGCTCGAATTGTCACACTTGTAGGAGTGTGAATCCTTAGTAGTTGTGTTGTTACTATCATTGGCAGCATGGCAGGGGCAATGTGTGGTGCAAGCTGCAGTGGCCTCCTGACAAGAGCCCTTGCACATATTTTTTATACAAATTTAGCACTGGCACCACTCCAGACAAATACTAGTGATCCGGTGTTTCTGGACCTGAAATTACCAGGTCTAGAAACACAAGACACAGGCATCAATCTGCAGCCAGTAAAACCATTGGTGGAGAGGGGGAGGGGCTGTGTGCCTCCCCCTCCAACTACAGCTGACAGAAGCTTGAAACCCTTATGTCCGGCACTCTTGCACGTAGCCATTGCTCACAGAGATAGAGGCAGCTGCCATTGAGCGGCACATCACAGGCCCTTATCCTATTTGCAATGCATTGAACTGTTCCACCTATGAATGTCAACTATAGGTAGGTAGGGGGAGCAGCTACTAGGCTTGGCTTGCCTGTTGGCATCTCTGATCTCAGGAATCATCAAGGAACAAGTGGGAATCAAAATAAACTGAGCTCTAAGATCCATATTTACTTTCTTAGGTTATCAAGAAATATGTGGCTTTTGGGAAGCACAAGTTGGGCCAAGGAGTAAACATAGAGATATCATCAGACATCACAGGGTGCATGGTGTCAGTTCTGCTACCCCTGGCGTTTTAGTGGATTGCTGTCCATGGCTACGTCTTCAAGACTTGTACTATGCATAACTGAATCTCAGGATGTCCTTGACAGACTTGAGAGAGTAGTCAGCTAGAAAACCAACCCTAAAAGGAAATAGAATAAGGAGAATACTGACAGCTACCCATATCTCAGCTTTGCATAGGTTCATACAGCCGAGCATTGGGGAGTTTGCAGTATTCGTAACCCAGAACATCTGAGGTATGCATTTTCATTTCACTGATCGTTCTTGTCCTAAGAATCTGTAGGTAATGGCTCTTCCAGTGCAGTGACGGCTCCTCGGCTATGGCGGAGGAGCGTCGCCCCACTGCTTTTAAGCAGTGCAACAAAGGAAACATAAAATGATAATAACTTTAAGTTATTATCATTTTATGTTTCTGTTCTGCTTAATTTGCGGGTGGGAGGGCGGGGCTGCTCTGCTCTCAGAGCAGGGCAGGAGTAGTTTGCCCACTGCTAAGTGCGCAATGACTGTTTGGTCGGCCCTCTTGGGCGGCCCTAACCAGTCATGCGCACTTTCCCCGTTCTCCATGCAGGCTGCATTACAGCCTGCATGGAGAACATGCCCAGGCCCCCACTCCCTGGCTGAGCGTCGAACCAGGACTGCAGCATTGCAGCGTTGTGATTGGTAAGGGGAGCTTGGGTGCTGACCAATCACAACGCTGTATTGCAGCGTTGTGATTGGTCAGTGGAGCCTGGCTGTGTTTCCTGTGCTTTAGAAGTCCGACGAGGTGAGCAGAGAGCGGGACCGGCACGGCAAGTTAAGTTTTTATTTTAATATATATATATTTTTTTAACTTGCGCACCGTTTCCCCCCGCGCGCCTGCACCCACCTCCCACCCGCGAAACATGCCAGCCGCCACTGTTCCAGTGACAGAGATCTCTGAATAGACCTTACAATAATCAATTACCTGAAATCTGCAACTAAGCATTAAGCATTAACTGACAACAGGTTTCCACTTAGTGTGTAACTCACGGCTTGCAATATTTAAAGCTCCCTGCTGGTTTGTTGGGGATCTTTACCCCGAGAGGCCTCTCGCCACCTCAAGAGGAGCACTTTTAGAGAAAATGTAATTCCAGCCAGTCGCCCAAAGTGGGTGTTTGTTTTTTAAAATCAAAAAAGCAATGACAATGATGCACTGCAACTTTTCTTCCAGCGTGTGGGGGTCACTATTATAATTTCCTGTTCTCAACCGCCTGTTTTTCTCTTGGTTGTATGACGGAACCACGAATGCAATTATATCACATGCCTTAACAATGCTGTCTTTATTACGACTGCATATTTACCAAGCATGCCTTTACACGCATGCCTTTACAACAAATTTTGTTGTAAAAGAATGATTGGTAAAGGCACATGCGCGGTAAAGATTACACCCCAACCCCCTCACTGTGCCCTAAAACCCAGCCCCCAGCCCTGCAAACGACCCCAGCCCTAAAAACGACCCCAACCCCCTTCCCTGATCTCTAAAACCTGGCCCCAGCCCTAAAAACTATCCTGACCCCAGCCACCCTGGCCTGGGTGGGCCCTAAAACCAGCCCCAGTCCTAAAAACTATTCCGCCCCTCCTGCCCTGAGCCCTAAAATCCAGCCCCTAGCCCAACTTACCAAGCCGCATCCTGATCCTTCCTGTCTCGATACTTCCTGTTCCGCTTTCCATTCTCCCCGCCCATCCGCTCTGAATCTTGAGCGCTGACTGCCTTTACCACGCATATACATGGTAAAGACATATGTGTGGTAAAGGCAAGCGTGGTAACGGTTGCAGTGTAACGGAACGCGTGGTTCCGCCCGCGTTGTAAATGCTGGTTCCCGTTTTTTTCGGACTGAAAAAATTTGTTCAGAGGCCAGCCCTATCTAGGACGAGTATTTTGGCAATTTTGTGGCAAGAGGCCTTGAGTGGATAGTCGCCACGAAGTTTCCAACTGCCGAGCCAATTGAGCCTACAATGTCAGACCTCAGTGGGCCAAAACTAAAATGAGGTGGGAAACAACGACCGTGGCGACCATCAGACACAGAAACGACTCCCCCTTAAAGCTTGTTAACATCCCCTGCAGTGCTGGACACACCAGAGCTGGGCCCAGGCCAAGACCAGGCCTGTCTTAGCCCTTCTGAGCCAGGAAGAGTCAGGGCAGGGCTACCGCCAAAACATCCACCATTTCTTTGCTCGTAGATTTTGCCAGGATGGCCAGGAGGATTGCCGTAACCTCTCCTAATGAGCAGCCACCAGGGGGACTGAATTGCTAAAGGCCTTAATTTCTTTTTTACCCCCTGTTCCAAGAAATGATTGTGCTCACTTTGTTAGGAAGCTAATGTTCGGCAAACTGGTTCTTTAACCTGGGGCTCCCTGCAAGACTGGACTGGAAACCCAAACTAGCCCTGGCAATTTTGACTGACCAGCCCCCCTGCTGCTTTTGTTACTGGGGAACACTATAGCAAAACCAGCCCCCAATAACAAAAACGGTCCCCACCACTGCAAAATCGACCCCCGCCCTTCCAGCCTCCCGGAAAAAACGCCTGATGCCCGCTATGGCCAGTGTGGCCCTGGTTCCGTGAGGTAACTGTTATTTGTTGAAAAGAGGTAGTGGAAGCGGAATCTTGTGTAAAGACCAGGCGTGGCCCGTGCAGGTAATAGTGGTGGGGTGGGGAGTTGACAGACGACGACAAGGGAAACTTAAATACAAAAATTTAAAAAATACTTACCTTGCGCTCGCCGCATCGCCGAGTTGGTGATGCGGAGAGCATAAGGTAAGTGGTCTTCTTTTTTTTAATTTATGTTTCCCTCATCTGTCGACTCTGCCCCCACCCCACCGCTCTTACTTGCACGGGCCGCGCCTGGTAAAGACTCCACGTAAGTGGGAAGCAGACATTAGTAGTTGGATGGGTAAAGAACGAACACATGCAATTAATTGGTAACCAGCTGGAACTAGACGGGGACTGAAGAAGAATTGCACTCTAAAGCATTTTGCCCGTGGTGGGAGGGTTTGCTTTACAGCGTGCTTCAAATGCTCGCGCAGTAATGGGAAAAAGGAAAGCCCAGGGAAGCCCGCAAGGGGCTGTGAATAACAAAAAGCTGGTCCAGCATGCCGCAGAAAATTGCACTATTGATGAAATTGGCAACCTCATTGAGGAGGTGGAGTCTATTTCAAACAAGGGGAAAATAACCAGCCGCGGGTGCTGCAGGTACGAGCGGTGGGGCCGGCTGGGGGGGGGGGGCGGATTTCGAGAGACAACGTCAAGGGAAATGGCAAGTAGCAACAAATTAGCTATTTGCGCATGTGTGAGTGAACTTATCTGAATTCCGGGTGTGCAATTTGCACCGGTGATTATTGTACTAATTGCACAACGTTTTTTATTAAGGCCTCAGTTTGGATGTGATTGACGCTATTCACAAAGTCCAAACCCAGTTGGTCCATCATACAGAATCAATCCATCTACTGTTAAAATAAATTCTATTGCTTTTGGCCCTCTGTTTAGGTCTTCTTCAGGGCTGTTTATTGTTAGCTAGAAGTATTCTTATATCATCAAGTGGTCCAACAATATTTAAGGTGGCCCTGAGAAACCCGGAAATTGGTGTCCACATGCCTTCTGCATCCCAGTTCTGACCTGAAGGTATGAGTCCCTTGTGCCGCTCATTCCGCATCATCGGTCACTTCACCACTTGCACTGGATCGCAGAATTCTACACTGCGGCAGGTTGTGACCAAAAAAAGAGTAACGTTACAGGGGCACTGCCATAAAATAAAAGGAACGAGGGTGCACACCCATGTAAAAATGAAAAAAGGGGACACCGGGGCCCCGATATAGAAAAAACCCACAACAAAGTGAGGTGGGCCACAAAAGCAAGCATACATAACTACTTCCGGGTTGCAGCCATCACCCTCGAATTAAAACCCAAAAAGAAGTCTGGCAGCAGCACCTACAATAAAAGTAGGTTATTTGGTGCGGGATGATCATGCATGAGGGGATTCAACAGTGTAGCAGAAAGTGGGGCAAAAACATGTGTCGGTGTGTGTTTCCAGCTGGGGAATAACTTCGAATTAGTGAAGATTCAGACTGCAGGGAGTCATCAGGATGGTTTCACAAATTCTCTGTGGATATAAGCATGTTTACTTTTGTAAGACAAATCTCTCCAGGCTTCCCTGTCTTGAGCAAGATTCACCTCCTGCTAATAAAAGCGGGCACTTTGGGGGGCAGGTGACCGGAGGCAATGCGCCCGTGGGCTTTTTGGGCGGGGTGGTTTAGCCCAGAGGACTGTAGCCAGATTGGGCGTCAGTTAGTAGGCAGGGGCGGTCTCAGGCGGTATAGGTATTTAGGTTTGGGCTTCCAGCCACCATTTTGTGTAGCAACACTGTGGCTGGTTGCAATTAGTAGAGGCAGGGCAGTGAATGATTTTTCCACCCGCCCATCCCTCATTATGGTGTCATAAGGTTTCTGCACATACACAGAGCTATGCACAGGAAAATGGGACCCCGGAATACAGTGGTTTGCCACCATATACCGTAGCACCCAAAAACCCCAACCCAACTAGCTTAGCATCCCATTAGCACCCAAGTACTAATGTTTGGACAACCCAGAACACGGTATCTTTATCTCAGGACTCACAGAAGCAAGAACATTCTTTCGCCACTCACTCGTACTTGTCCACAAGGTGCGTAGTAAGAGACACTGGATAGGTTAAAATGTTTATTCCAACTTACGTGCTCTAATGTACAGTACACGTGTCAGCACTAATAGTATAATGCATATGACTAATATAAGCAGCATGGTTACAATTCCATAGAATACAAACGGGGAAAGCATTTCAGAGCTCAGTGGATAAACGTATAGATAACATTACCACCCTCCCCTTGCAGTAAGATAGTTTATTATAATAATAGAAGACCTCTGGGCTTTGACTAGCGAACCCTCATACCTCAGTCTCTAGATGCAGAATTACATCAGCAGGACATCATAGCTCTTCTCACTGAAAAAGATTTCTCCAAGTGTATTAATCGCTAGTAAACCACAGTATTAAAATCATACCAAATTCTTCATGGCAATTGCACCTAATGTTATGTCTGGGTGCGCGAGACTGGCCATATCAGGAAGAACCAAAACACATTGTTATGCGACCTTGTACATGTTTGTGCAGACTGAGCCCGAAAAGGTGAACAACAGAAAATGCAGACAGTGCAAAAGAACTTGGCACGAGCAAAGGGCGAGGGAGGCCCGGCTCAGTGTAACGTGCGCAAAGAAAAGCAGCATGGCAGCCAGGCCTAGGCCAACATAACAAGGCAGGTAACAATCCACAAGACACCCTCCCCTGGACAGTCCGGCGGCCAGGACAGAGGCCCATCAGAAGAGAAAATTGACGCCGGAGCACAGGGAGCGCCCAAACGGCGAAGGGCAGGTCAATCCATGAAAGTGAAAGTGCAGAAAAAAGCCATACCCTCCAAGAGTTCATCATTGGAATCGTCAAAAAACATAGATGCCATCCAATCCATGAGTTCAAAAGAGCAGGAATGCTCCTCAGCAAAGGGAGCATCCAGAAGCAATGCGGGACAGCTTGCGTGATAATTGAAACAGCTTCGTTGTAGGAGATCCTGGGCAGCCGCCCAGATATCCCATTGCGCCAAAATCCCCAGTGCAGCCGCACGCGCCATACAGCCAGCGACGGAACAGTCCTGCTCATGGGCCTCTAAGGGACCCATCAACTGAACAAAATCCGGAACAGACAATGACGAATTGGAGAGGCAATAATCCAGAGTCCAGGTGAAAGGACAGCGGACACAAGTCATCACAGGTTGCACGCAAGTGAAATACGCAAAGCGAAATGAAAGAGTATATGACACACTCAGTGTCGCCAATGGCAAGACACCAAAACCGGCCAAAAGGCGCTCACGGAGCAGCTGGAGGCGTTCTGGATCGAGCAGGTCCCATCGGGGAGCAGCCATTGCGCAGAAAGCAAATTAAGAGCAAGACACCAGCCGCTAAAGCGAGGATTAATGGGAAACCGGCAAAGACACTGGAAAAAATAGAATGTATGAAAGCCGGGATGACACCAAAAATAGTTTGGAAGGAGGACACCAAGCCCGACCCAACGACCTTAAAAAAGTGTACTAGGCCTTCAGTGTTAGATGCGTTAAAAATACGATGTATTAACTCCCCAAAATGTTGGGGGAGATTAGTGTTCAAAAGGGCCTGTATTTCACTGTGGGTACTCGCCACCTGGAGAACGAATGTCTCCCGGGCGGACGTGAGCATAACTTCCTCGTTTAATAATAGTGCCTTTATTCTGCTCAGTCTATTGAAATCTGCTTCCATGGTAGGGATGGAAGGCCAAATAGAGATATCAACCTTGCCATGAGGGGGAGGAAAAAGCACATTTTTGCAGCAGACAACCCTGTGTGAAACTGTTACAATGTAAGGAATGCCAGCCTGCAGGCCACAACAGTTTTCGTTATTTAAAAGTAAATAACTACCATTGGAAAGGAGAGTGAAAGTAGGTGAAATAACAGGAGCAGGAATACCTTTCAGCACACAAGCAAGATTAGGAGAGGAAACGCTACATGAGCCATGCAATTTAATGTGTTTACAAATAAGCGAATGACCTATAGTCGAGTCGCAGTACTCCCCCGTGAGAAAGACTTCCTTGCCGTCCCGAAGGCATTTATACATGAAAGGCAAGGACCAGAGTTCATGCAGGAAAGCACTGCCCAATGGCCGGTAACGGCCCACAGGATAATGTTTCATGCACGAGTCAAATTCAAACAAGGAAAATGGTAAAGCTATAACCCCATGGACTAGCCATACAGCAGAATCGAGTTCTGCAACAGAGAACGGCAAAGGTTCCACCTTTTCGATATGTAATAGAGTGTAAGTTGCATCCTTCATGGACATAAATTGCTGTTTGTCAGTTAAGTTAAAAGGTAGAAATAAGGCAGAGGTGTTCAAAAAATGCCAAGGCACTTTACCTAACTTGAGCGTTTGTAAAGTCCATGCAAACTGCATAACTGAGCGCAATTGATTCTGACCATGATATAACACAGAAACATCATCTTGTACAATATCAACAACAGAGGACACAATATTCTCTAAAGTGTAAATGCGAGAAGACAGGGTATTAATACTATTGTCAACAACAGCAAGCACCTTTTCCATATTTGCTTGATCTATTTCCCGAAGACGGGAAGCAGCTTCCATTTGTGATAGCTTCCAGAGTTCATTATATGTTTCATAAATGAATCTTTTAGGTCGGGGACCACGAGGTCCCAAAACAAAGTCGGACAGATCAATATTGCCTGTAAGGAGGGACAAATGTTGTTTAACAGAATCAAGGGACGAATGTTGCAGCCATTGTTTGCATAATTTACCAACAGAGTATGTAGTGACAGTACGGGCATCAGTAAACCTCGGATCAGGCCTATTCTGTGTGTAGCTAGCACCAGTATCATGAAAACGCATTTGACATGCATTAGATGATATAGGCCATACTAACCAGGGTGACTGAACCAGCTCAGAAACATTAAACGAATTATTTTGTAACATTGCCTGCAGGGACACGAGGGACATATTGAATCGTGAGCTTTCATTTGGAAAACTCGACAGGGATGGTATTGATGGCGTATTCAATTGTTTAGTGGTTGCTAAGCCCCAACATGTAGTCTGATAGATGGAAGCATTTATGAACATAATTTGGGTAGGGATGAGGCACGCACGATGCAACGCCTCGTTTCCCTGTACCTGCCATGGCTTGGAGCCCCAAATAGATTTTAGATCCACTGTATTATCCCAGTACTCATAACCACCCACAGCTAGGGCACTTAGAAAGGAACCTGAATAAAGCAATTTGGTGTGTGTTAACATAATTTTCTGAGTTGATGTGTTATTTAGTCTAAAATAATAGGATGCAGGGTTCGACCGATTAAAATCAGTAAAATAATTAAACTTATTTCGTAAAGTTTGAGAGCTACCTGGCAAGGGGTTTGGACAATGTTCCCATTGGGTGAAGTTAACAGAACTTCGCAGGGCACTGGGCTTATGAAGAAAATGATTACCCCAATGTTGGTAACAATACAAATCGGCATAATTAGCAGAATTCATATATAGATCTTCAGCATTAAAAGATGCATAATATTTTAAATCGGCAAACAATGCTTCAACGGCATGCACATCCCAATCATCAGAATGAATATTATTTTGTACTACATCACCCATTGAAACACGAAGGACATTAGGTACATTAATAATTTCCGTCGGACCATGGATTTGATAGTTCACTGCATCCCATACGATGCCATCAGCAACTGGGAAGGCTGAAATGTTCACAAATGTGTGGTCACGCTTCATGATGTGAGACGAGGAATGAGGAGCCAAAGTTCCAGAAACATAGTCTACAGCAGAGCGTTCAGGTAAATAGTGACCATTAATTAGTAGAAAAAACACTGTGACAAAGCCAATGGACATGAACAAAAATATCAAAAAAAGTACCAACCAGATGTATGTCCAGGGGGGAATCAAAAAATTGTCTCTAAACCAGGATATAAAAATACTGAACTTGGATGGAACTTTTGAAGATGTGGAATCCGAATCAAAGGAATAACGAGTCGGGCTTAGTGGCGTTGTTGGTTGATGTGCCACCGATTCAGATGCAGGATAAGTATACTCGTCCTCGTCGATGTTGGTGGAGAGTTGGGGATCAATTATAGTTTCAGGCAAATCGACCATCTCAATTACAGCATCAGCGACCGTTCGTGTAGATGGGCCACGAACATATGTCCGATAAATGGCAGGACAAGAGACCGCTGGTGTGACACTATTCAGGATCGGCCAGGCGCTGTAGCTTGACATTTTCAACTGAGATGTATCTGTTCTCTTTGCGACCAGGAAGCGGTGGTAAAATGACTGTACGTGTTCCCTTCAGGCCAAGAACTGGAACCGGTGCACGAAAAGAGGGGCCAAATTCTTTTTTGTTTTCAACCTTCTCTCGAACCAGTTCTCCAACTTTCGGAAGCCAGCCGGCTACCGGAATCTGCAACGCAGGATCTGTGGCTGAAGGCAAATGTGTAGTTGCAAGTTTGTCTCGGGCTTCTTGTAAGTCCTGTAACATAGCAGAATGGTTATCTACATCAAACTTGGCGGATTGCGCCGCGATGTCTGGACCCTCAAGGTCAGGTACAAACATTCTTATGCCAAAGAGCATTTCGTATGGGGTCCGCCCACCCAGAGGTCTTCTAGGGAGATTATTAAGTGCACGCTGAACGGTATACAAATGGGCCAGCCAGTTCCTGCCAGTACCTATAACCCTAGCTGTTAAGGATTGCTTTAAGTCACGGTTCATTCGTTCAACGATAGAGTTGCCCTCAGGCCTATACGGAGACGAAAATTTCACCCGCACCCCAAGCGAAGCCATTGCATCCTTGTAAGCCCTAGAGGCAAACGCTGGACCTTGGTCCGAATGGAAGGTGCCGCATGCGAAAATTCCCACAAAGACACGCAAATCCCTGATTACATTTCGGGCGTCAGCACTCCGTTGTGGCCAGACCCAGAGAAACCGTGTGCACGAGTCCACTGCCACTAAGATGTATTTATAAGCAGTGTCTGATGAGAATGGACCGCAGTGATCCAAGTAAACACACCCAAAGGGTCTGTTAGCAATGCAGAGCGGTGTTTGTGGTGGACGTGTTACCGTGGAAGGCTTAATCTGTTGACAAACGTCGCAAGAAAGCACAAAAGCACGGGTGTCTTTATATAACCCACGCCACCAATAACGCTGCTGCAAGATGGAAACCGTAGCTGACACACCTGCATGAGCAGAAGCCATGCCTTCGTGTGCAGCTGATATCAAGGCACTCCTGCGGTCCGTGTTGGGGATCAGCCGATCTCCAACGTCAGGTATAGTTACATAAGGAACCTGATCGGGACTTAATTTGTAAGAATACTTGGAAGGGAAACCTGTAGGGTAATTATCACCTTCCTTGGTTGCAGCAATAGCTGCTAAAATAACAGGGTCTATTTTAGACATGGACCTGGTAACCGCTGCTACTGAACACGTGACTACTGCTGAACGGGCAGCTTCATCTGCCAGATCGTTACCAATAGCGTGTGCGCCCACCCGCTGATGGCCTAAGGTGTGAACCACCTGTGTGAGGGGCAGACGTTGTTGCAATTCTGCCACTCGAACCCAAAGCATTTTATGCTTAATTGTGCTCCCTTTTGCGTCCTTGTAGTCGTTCTTCGACCAGAAAAACAGATTGTCATTGTAAGATTGTACACAGTAAAAAGAATCACATACAACAAGAGTGGTCTCATCCTGTGAAGCGAACTCAAGTGCAAGTAGCAATGCATGCAGCTCGGCCAATTGTGCGGTACTATCCCCAAGTGTGCGTGTGTGCACTACAGTGGATTTGAACTTGCCATCCACAAAGGATCCCGCAACAATAGCACATGCAGCAGAATAAGCGTGCTTGGACCCAGTGGCCGGTTGCGCCGAACCATCGGTGTAGATCACACATTTGTAATCCTCAAGCGGTAGTAAAAACAAAGGAGGAGGATGAACGAATTCATACTGCAAAAACTCCTGAGTCTGAAGAGAAGAATCAAAAACAAAAGTGACGTCCGAAGACGTCAAGGATGTAGCCCATTGTATCCAACGGGGATGCATTGCTTTTGAGTTCGGTACACTTGCCTTTGTTACTGCCTCTAGGGCAGGACAGGGTGTTACCACTAGAATCCGCTTTCCCTGTGCCAGTGCGCGTTCTTTTAGAATCGCCATTTGCACTGCAGTTAGAACTTTTTCGACAGATGTAAAGCGCAATTCAGCGGAAGTGTACAGATGTGACTTGTATGCGATGGGTACTGTATCACCTTCATTAAAGGTTAAGTATGTGAATCCCACCGCCCCCGGAATTATTCTAATCACCAGGTTTGTGTGGTTATCACGAGTCAAAAGATATTTAGACTCTAATAGGTCTGTCTGCAAAGACTGCAAAATTGAGGTATGCTCAGGCAGCCAGCAAGACCTTGAATAAGTAGGTTGTATCAAAGCATACAAAGGCTTGATACGCTGGGCATATTCGGGAATGTAAGTACGCCCGAAGTTCAGGAAACCCAGCAAAGACTGAAGCTTCTTCAGAGTATTTGGGGGCACAAATGTGCACATTTTTCCAAGAAATGGGGGCTAAGCCCTTACCTTCGTTATTGAGCTCATAGCCCAAGAACAGAACGGTAAATTCAGCAATGTGTGACTTAGCAAAGTTAAATTTGTAACCCTGCTCCGCAAATTCAAGAATAATGCGGTCCACACGGGACAGATGCTGATATAACTCATCGTCTGTCAGATAGATGTCATCAACGTACGAACATGCGTCTTGATCAATGTCATTTAACAAAGAAACAACACGGGCGGCGAATATACCCGGACTATTTTTATAGCCCATGGGTAATCGCCGGAACTGGAATAATTTACCACCGGATGTGAATGCGGTCCATTGACCACTCTCCGGGGCTAGGTTGTGCGTGTAGAAACCGTTTGAAAGGTCAAGTGTCGTTTTGTATTTTTTACGAACAAGACTGTCTACAAGCGCAGAACTGTGTGTGTTTTGCACCGCAAAGTTCCGACAATGAGTATTTAAATGCCGGTAATCCAAAACTAAGCGGTACGATCCATCGGGTTTAGAAACCACGAATAGGGGATTGTTCATAGGTGATACGCATGGTTCAATTACTCCCTGATATTCCAACTGTGTCAGAATTTCGGAGACGGGGCCTTTTGCCTGCCGTTTGATGGGATATTGGGGTTGTGGCTGCGGTAGTGACCGCAAAGGTATTGCATGGGGAGGTGATTCTTCATCCCATCCCACATGGTTGCGGTATAACGCTGGTGCCAGGTACACAGCCCACTCAGCTGCAAGTGCTTCAGCTTTGTCTTTTGGGACATGCCTTGAAAAGCTTGGAAGGATTACCTCCTCTCCTTTATGTGCAGCTAAAACGAATGGGGGTGGCCAATCCACCTCCGCTAACAAAATGTCATATGAAGAGGTTAGATTTTCCCAAAAAATCCCTTTTATTTCACGCGGTATGTCACCTTCAATTTGTATGACTATATTATATAGTCTGTCAGGGGGTGCCACTCTCGTGTCAGCTGTCTCTACAGTAACGAATGTTTCAGTTGCTGTCGCCTCCATATGAGGACGTAGCGCCTCCCGCACTATGGTAACTTCCGCGGCGCTGTCTAGGAGGGTCACTGCCCACGTCCAATTCTGGAGTCTCGTTCTCACGGTCTGAGGCATATTTCGCTGTGACAGCGGCAACTTTTTCTTCTGAAATTGCGGTCGAGGAAGATGAAAATCTTCTGCTTTCCCTCTGACTTGTTGTCGAGGTTGGTCTCGCTCCTGGGGAGCCTCTCGGCCCCTTCCTCTATCTTGCCGTCCTCCTCCACCAGCCTGTGACGACGTCTGGGCCTGTGAAGAACGAGGAGAACGCGTATCAGAGCTCTGAAACCTTTCTGGTGATTTAATCCTTGACCTATCACGTAAATCATAAGTACGTTCAGAAGAAACCGAAACTGGGGAAGCGCCTCTCGACCCCGGCTTCTTTTGTTGCTTACCCTGTTTTTTCTGTCTCCAACTCTTTTTAGTGAAGACTGGTTTATCATCTTTCTCAGATGCACTTTTTGTTTGTATAACTTGTGTTTGCGATTGAGTTTGCATTTTTACAAAAGGCTTGTTGCCTAGGCTATTTCTTCCAATTGTTTTATAAGCCCGGGCTATTATTTTCGGTAATTCGCGAGGCCTGTCCAACTCTGGGACCAAAGCCAAAGCATTCGCTACTTGAAAGTTCATAGCATCGCCCTTGACATTTCCAAGGATCAGCTCAGCTACTACATCAAACACTCCCACTAGTCTCATCCCTAATTCCACAGCCGCTTCAGGGCCATGTTCATCCTGTACTTTTTTAATTACAGAGGGTAGAACCGTCATGGAAGGAGTTCCAAAACATTTTGAATAAACTGCTGCGAATACCTTACCCCAGTTTTCACATGATGTCAAATCGGGGATTATGTCTTTTGGCAAACTTATCGTGAGGATGCGGTGTTTATCTACTGGGGATGTATGGGGAAACACTGCTTCTATCTGATCGAACTTTTCTGCAAGCCAGTAAGGATAGTCGTCCTTATTTTGTGGACGTTTGCCCATCACAGAATTTACCATGACAGGACTTATAGTCACTCCAGCTGCAATAGCTGGTTGGCCTGCGACTACAGGAGCAGCTCCATGGAGGCTACCTGTAACGTATGTCACCAAGGCTCGATGCACTCGCACCAATTCGGTATGCATAGTGCGCAGTTCCGCAAGCGGTAATGCCAGATAATTTGGATGCGGGGTATACCCGGCCAATACAGGCCAAGTGGCCCCCTGAATTGATAAGGGGCCTAAACGAACTGCGGTAGTTGGTTGTGGTAGGGCGCCATTGAACCAAACACGGTGCTGCCAAGCCGTGAGAGGCACTTCAAGAACAGTATAGGGTCGATAGGCAGCAGGAACAGCGGTGGGCTTATATTCATGAAACAGCTTATCACCTGCATCCACCGCTTCAAAAGTGATCCAAGTGTAAAACACTTCAAAGTGATAAGCCGCATCGGCTTGAACCACAAAGACCAACTCGACCCCAGTATCGGGCACTCCATACACAGCTAAGTGGTCTCGGAGTGCTCTCGACTATGTGCAGCTATCGCCACACCAGCCATGACTAAACAATTATATACGACAACCTAACAGGGAGCACAAAATGGGTTTTTTAACTAACCTTTTTTAATAATATCAAGCTTGAAAGAACCTATAAAACATTCAATATAGGAGGTATCACCGTCACATACGCCTCCGGAAGCGTACGCGAGGGGTTTGTGGACAAGCACAAGCACTACTCAAGCGTCTCGCAGATAAGCAGCCCCACGGTGGTCGCGCCATGTCATAAGGTTTCTGCACATACACAGAGCTATGCACAGGAAAATGGGACCCCGGAATACAGTGGTTTGCCACCATATACCGTAGCACCCAAAAACCCCAACCCAACTAGCTTAGCATCCCATTAGCACCCAAGTACTAATGTTTGGACAACCCAGAACACGGTATCTTTATCTCAGGACTCACAGAAGCAAGAACATTCTTTCGCCACTCACTCGTACTTGTCCACAAGGTGCGTAGTAAGAGACACTGGATAGGTTAAAATGTTTATTCCAACTTACGTGCTCTAATGTACAGTACACGTGTCAGCACTAATAGTATAATGCATATGACTAATATAAGCAGCATGGTTACAATTCCATAGAATACAAACGGGGAAAGCATTTCAGAGCTCAGTGGATAAACGTATAGATAACATTACCACCCTCCCCTTGCAGTAAGATAGTTTATTATAATAATAGAAGACCTCTGGGCTTTGACTAGCGAACCCTCATACCTCAGTCTCTAGATGCAGAATTACATCAGCAGGACATCATAGCTCTTCTCACTGAAAAAGATTTCTCCAAGTGTATTAATCGCTAGTAAACCACAGTATTAAAAGCATACCAAATTCTTCATGGCAATTGCACCTAATGTTATGTCTGGGTGCGCGAGACTGGCCATATCAGGAAGAACCAAAACACATTGTTATGCGACCTTGTACATGTTTGTGCAGACTGAGCCCGAAAAGGTGAACAACAGAAAATGCAGACAGTGCAAAAGAACTTGGCACGAGCAAAGGGCGAGGGAGGCCCGGCTCAGTGTAACGTGCGCAAAGAAAAGCAGCATGGCAGCCAGGCCTAGGCCAACATAACAAGGCAGGTAACAATCCACAAGACAATGGTTGAGGCAGCGGGGGTTGTGGTTTGGAGGACTGATTTTTCTTGAAGCAGGTACTCAAGAAGTTGGGGGATTGTTGTAAGGTTGTTGCTTTGGACAGGTGCACTGGTGTTTCTTTCAGGCAGGTTTTGCAGGTTGAATTGGTTTTATTGTAGTTGGGGTGGGTGATGCAGTTTGGAAAGGGTGGGGGAGTAAGTTGACAATTGCCGAAGGCAGGAAGTTTAAGGTTTATAAATATAGGAATTACGTTTGTTCAGAAGGGGAACTTAGATACAATGACTTGCAGTCTGCTGGGGAGAGGGTGGGGGAGCACTTAGGGGTGGGGGGAAGGTAGAAGAAGATGATGTTTAGTGAGGTTGTAGTTTTGTAAGGCAGATTTGCCTAGGGTTAAAGGTTCTGTGATATGCACCTGCTTCAATAAAGCGGCCTTTTCCACACTATATGAGGGCCAGCGGTCTGTGCTGTACCCTATAGCCCAATGTGTTTCAGGCCCTGGCGAATGGGCAGAACAAAGTGGTGGTGCAGGTGGCTTGTCATAGGCCACACAAGTCCCAGGAGCTGCTCTCCGGTTCACAAGCTTCGGAAAGTTGTGCGCGGATCTCAGAGGAAGACTGGAGCTGGCTACTAGTACATCAGTGGCGCTCTCACCATCTTACGACGTCAGCAGACGAGACCAGATGCACGCACAAAGAGGAGCTGCTTTTGAATTTAAGGAGTGATTCACCTCTCCTGAGACCATGCACTTCATCTGCAGGCATTCAGCTTTGTTTTGTTAATGGAGATTTGTATAGCGCTGTATTGCCATTAATATGGCCTCGCATGGCTCTCTGGTTTCTGGAACCTTCAATCCCAGGATGCAGTCACAGACCACAGGAGGCTTTCTGTTTGAGTAGGAGCGGTTAATATTTTCAGTAGTCTAAGGGGCAGATTTGCTAGTTTCTCACGTAGAGCAGGGCAGCAGCTGCAAATGCTGCGCTGCGTGAGAAGGAGAGAGCAGGAGAGTGCCATATGAAAAGAAATATGACCCTCTTCTCCCCTCTCCCTAGCACTGGCGCAGAAATATGCTGCTGTGTGCCACGGACGCATCTTTTCACTATAGTGCAAGGATGGCTCCGTGAGTCTAGCATGGGTTTTGTACTGAAAGGGAACCCTTCAAGTACAAAATACCATCCTTAGACAAAATGGAACCTTTTCTCACTTATGCTGTGTGCCACGGACGCATCTTTTCACCATAGTGCAAGGATGGCTCCGTGAGTCTAGCATGGGTTTTGTACTGAAAGGGAACCCTTCAAGTACAAAATACCATCCTTAGACAAAATGGAACCTTTTCTCACTTATGCTGTGTGCCACGGACGCATCTTTTCACCATAGTGCAAGGATGGCTCCGTGAGTCTAGCATGGGTTTTGTACTGAAAGGGAACCCTTCAAGTACAAAATACCATCCTTAGACAAAATGGAACCTTTTCTCACTTATGCTGTGTGCCACGGACGCATCTTTTCACCATAGTGCAAGGATGGCTCCGTGAGTCTAGCATGGGTTTTGTACTGAAAGGGAACCCTTCAAGTACAAAATACCATCCTTAGACAAAATGGAACCTTTTCTCACTTATGCTGTGTGCCACGGACGCATCTTTTCACCATAGTGCAAGGATGGCTCCGTGAGTCTAGCATGGGTTTTGTACTGAAAGGGAACCCTTCAAGTACAAAATACCATCCTTAGACAAAATGGAACCTTTTCTCACTTATGCTGTATGCTGTACAGTGCAGCACGGGAAACATCGTTTACACCGCATGCAACACAACACATGCCATTACAACGCGGTCATTACAACGACCGCGTTGTAACAACGCATGCCATTACAACGCAAATCGGAACAACAACTTGCTCTAGGGGTCAGAAGGTGTTGGATTTAAAATCCAACACCTTCTCTACTGTTGCACAGACTGGATTTGGAATAGTAAATTATACTATTCCAACATCCAGCGCCCCCCTACAGCAAGTCGTTGTTCCGATTTGTGTTGTAATGGCATGCGTTGTTACAACGTGGTTGTTGTAATGACCGCGTTGTAATGGCATGTGTTAATAAAGCATGTGATGTAACATGGCATATTCATGCAGCACACATACAAAGTCAGAAAAGAAAGGAGAAATGAAAGCTATTTTCCTTCATAGCGCCTATTTGAAATGGGTGTTGTTTTCTCACGCTAAACCCTGTTAGCTTTTTTAACTAAATAAGGTTTAGTGTCAGAAACCTTGGGTGGTTGCATGGAAGCACCCATGCACCACCCATGGTACGCCCCCTTGGTGCTAAGTAATGCAAAGCAGTGCTATGCGCTGCTTTGTGCTACTTTCAAGTGTTTTCCAGCACTAGTCAAGTTTAGGACTGGAAAGTAAATTAGTAAAAAAAAGATTTAGCATTGTTTTGTGTCACCTTTGTGATGCAAACATGGCGATAATCTCAGTAAATAGACCCCAAAGTGTGGTTAATATTTCGTGTGCATAGCTGACTCCCATGATGAGTGAGTCTCAATGTGTACAGGAAGCTGTACCTGGACAAAAGGTGGCACACTCACCTGTCATAGAGACACACCCAGGTTATGTTATGGGTCTTCGTACCGTACTTTGTACCAGAATTAGGGCACCCTAGTCACGGACACTGAAATTATGTGGCAATGCAAGGCCCTACTATGCAGGGCCAAAATGATGCAGCAGGGTTGGCTAAATTAAGTAGCAAGAAAAGGCAAGTTAGGCAGCATATTTTTTGTCGATATTATTTTCCAATGTTGTCATTTTAAAACTCATTAATACTGTCTCTGCAGAAGTTTTTACCTCACTGGTACCAGATGAACACCAATCACCACTTGAAAGAGAGCAGTTAACTTTTGCAATGGGTCAGTGAGGGGCTGTTTATTTCTGAGAGTTCGAAATACATGTTAGTGGGGGTTGCTTTGCTGCCCAAGTAAACTAGTATTCTTTTATGAACTGAGTATCAATTTGAACAACTCCTGTGTACTGAAAGGGTATCCGCGTGGGTAAACTGAGACTGCAGCAATTTGGGGCACGTTGGGTAATCTTTGACTCCTGGCAGGGAGCGGCATCCTCCTGATCTTGCAACGAATCCCAGAAAACCTGGTAAAGGCAGACATAGGGCTGGACCTTACCCACTGGTGATATTTGGGTTTTGACAACTCATGAGCCACTAGGAATGGCAGGGCAACTGGAGAGGCTTAAAATGGTGACCATACCTTAGATATATATGTGACTCGCAACCTGAGAGTCACTTTTTTTGATGCTCCGGTGGCATAATGCCATTTCCCATATTTACAAGGTGACACTAAGTGGTGACAATGCCTTAGATATTTAGTGCCTGTTTTAGAGTTTGGCCAACAGAGGCTACTCCGTCAGGATGGTGAAGGACATGACCTGTGCCATCCCAAGGACCTCCGCCCTCCAAATTTAGAGTTTTCCGCCAGCCCTGCGGACAAGTCTGTACATTGGCAATGTAGGAAATGTACCCGTTCTGCAGGGTCACCGCAGATTGTTTTACCTTTTTTTGGACCCTATATTTTTGCTGGCTGCAGACCTCTGTGCACTTTACCCGTGCTGACCAGTGGTAAAGTGGCTGTGCTGCCCCTTTCCACTTGGTGAAACGGTGTTAGGGTGGGCAAACTGAGACTGCAGAACGTTGAGGCACGTTGGGTAATCTTTGACCCCTAGCAGGGAGCGGCATCCTCGGGGTGTTGAAGATACCTGCTCTTGCAACAAATCCTAGAAATCTTGGCAAAGCCAGAAACAGGCTGGACCTTCACCATTGGTGATATTTGGGTGTTGGCAATTCATGGGCCACCAGATGGTTGCAACCAGATTACAAAAACCTGTATGCGTTAAAGAGGTGAGTTGTGAACGTATAATTTGGATGGTATAAGACATATGTTTTTTGCATGCCATACGTGGTGAGACATTTGCACATACTTACATATACATTTTTTTTACAACTTAAGGCACAGGGGGATACTGTGATTTATCCAAATACCAAGATTTTTGTTCAAGTTTCTTGGATCCCCAGGTTTTCTAGAGCGAATGAAATCATCTAAGTCATTGACCCTCAGGGGATGTGGTGATGCCTCCACCCTCGGTGGGTCCTTGATGCTGACTGGGCTGTGGGCGTGGCTTGATTCATTGACAAATAATTGGTCCTTTGTTCATGCTGGTAAAGACGCAGTCATTGATGCTCTCTGGGTTTATATTAACCACACAGTCTCTGGTGTCTGGAACCGGTGTCAATGCCTTGGCCATTAGCGATCCCAGGCTGTTGTTGTTCATGCATCAATCTGGGTCTTTGGCTCTGGATGGTGCTTGATTCATTGGCAACTCCTGAGTCTTTAATGCTGGTGAACCCTTGTTCGCCTGTCTGGGTACTTGTGGATGCCAGTGCAGTCCCTGTTGGCTGGTACCAGTGACAGTGCCTTGGACATGCAGCCCTTGGCGATGCCTGATTCACTGACGATACATCAATTTCTAGTAATGCCAGATTGGTGGTGGTGTTTTATTCAATGACTATACCTGGGTCTTCAGTAAAGTCTGGTGTAGGAGGTGGTGTCTCAGTCATTGGTGATATGTGGTTCTTTAGTAAACCCTGGGTTTTTCTTGGTATCTCAGTCAATGACTATACCTGGGTCTTCAGTAAAGCCTGGATAGGTGGTGGTATCTCAGTCACTGGTGAGAGGTGGGTGTTTGAAAAGCAAGGCTTGTGATGGTTTCTTGGTCACTGATCATACCTAGGTGTTTGGCAAAGGCAGGGGTGTTGGTGGTATCTTAATCCCCAACAATACCAAGGTCTTAGATGAGGTTGAAGACGTTAAAGGTTCATGAGTCATTTATTAGACGTTGGTCTGGGATGAGGCCGGTACGGTAGAGATGTTGGTGTCGTTGATGATTCCTTAAACTTTGGTGAGGTCTGGGATGTTGGCACAGGACTGGTTGTCCAAAACATGATGGTACTGGTCAGTTCATCTCTCAAGCTTCTGAGGAGAAGCGACTGGAGATTATGGCCTGAGGGTGGTCTTCAGTGTGCTGCAAGAGTGAACACAATTGGTTTGAGGTTTATAATTGTGTAACAAGGGCTTATCTGAGGAGTGGTTGAGCGCTGTGTGCACAAGCTGCCTTCTGTGTGGCCGTTCAATACTGAAATAGTGACGACAGTGAGGTGGACATGGGTATTCGCTACCATGTATGAGCTGATACATAACATAACATTTATGTTAGGTTATGTTATGTTATGTAATGGTATGGTATGGTATGGTATATTATGAGAAAAGGGGGAAGAAGGAGAAATAGAGAGCTAGAAAAACAATGACAGGGAGAAAGCAGGGATTAGAGAGAACCTGCTAGAGTGAGATAAAGAGACAGGGAGTGCTGGGTATTGCAAGAAAGAGGCATGAGGTGGAATCCAGTCGAAATAGCCTTACTATTCTCTAAACCCTGGCATTTAGCAGCAACAGAGACATACTTTGTGCCCCTGCACCCATGTCTCCTCTTAAAATGCCATTCTTTGCAAGTTAAGGATCCTGAAGTCAAGATTAGTGTCCTCCATGTCCCTCCTAGTTATATTAGCAATTTTGAGAAAGGAACACTGTGGTAGGGTATTTTATTAAGCTATTTGATAACTTTGTGCATTCCTGTATTTGCAGTTTTGTTTCCCCTCATTTTAAACGTGGACTACAAGAACCATAATGCATCACAACATGTATTACTTTCGGCCTTCACCTTGTTCTTTGTCTTTGTTCTCAGGCAGGTGATAAAGTTACTAGGATTGCACCAGTGACTATTTTCCTTAGGAAGAGAGAATGAGTACAACAGCTCAGGGGAGCAGATCAAACTTTTCTTATTCGCACAGAAAGAGCACTGCAGCAACGCTACTGGTAACTGGGGTAAAAGTAGTGTATTGTACTGTAGACTTACATAGCGCTTCCTGCCTCTGGTGAGACTTCGAAGTGGTTTGCAGGCAGGAAACACACTGCTCCATGTAGCCCGAAGTTAGTTTATTGTGCTAGTTGGAAGTTTTGCTGTTACAAATATTTTAATGCCACATTATTAGAGTTGGTATAATGCTTGTAACTGTAATTGTACATTGTATTTATATTGCACTTACTACCGCTGACGAGGCGTTGAAGCGCTTTGCGGTGAGCAGCAGGCAACTTCGGAACCAAACATTAGAGTTAAATAGTTAGTAGATTAGTAATAATTGCTTTCTTTTTTCCTTGTGGATTAGTTGTGGTAAGTTTGCTCTTTGGTTCTTGTGTATTTGTAATATTTTGAGTAGGGATAGAACGATGGGAATGGATTAGAAAAGGAGAGGTTGTAAGTGGTTAAAAGTTGTAAGTTGTTATTGGGAATTAATGATACAGATGCTTGACTTATGTATCGATTTGCATCCCTAATTGTGTCTCTGTGACTAAAATTAGTGGAGGGCATGCAGTCTTGAATGTGTTTATTCTGTTGTTTGGCTGTCCCATTACATTGTGTTATTAGATGGCAGTAGAGTTGTCAGTCATTGGCGGCTACAAGTATAAACATATGGTGGGGCGCTACAGTGCCAAAGTCACCATACACTGCTCCCCCAGTGCGTACCTCTCTCCCATTCGGCGTCCATGAGCAGGAAATGGAAGGACTTCCTTCCTGCTCAGTGGACAACAATACAACCAATCCTGGAGCCGCTCTCATGCTGAGAGCAGCTCCACAATTGGTGGGAGCAGGTTAACCCAGCGCTCACTTTGAGGCTTGGTGCCTGTGCCAGCAATCCTCCGGCTGTTTGCTGAGTGCGCACTGCACATGTTGGGCTGGCCGTAGCAATAGAGCCAGCCAACCCGACATGCGCACTGCAGGGGCAGCTGTAATCCTGCAATTGCAGGATTCAGCCCGAGCCCCGGCCCTCGCACTGCAACGGTTAAATAAAATGGCATTAACATGCCATGTTACTTTTTCGGTATATAGACAAAATATCGGGTTGAAAATTTCCCCATACCAAAATATCGAGTTTTAAATATTGTGATTTGGAAATATCGTGAGCAAGAATCTCGAAGTCAAGAATATCGATTTTAAGGTAAGAAATATCGATCTTTAAAATATCGAAGTCATTTTCATAATTTGCAAAAATATAGTTGTTTAAAATATCGTTTTTTAATTGTGTTTTAGTATATATTTTGAATTCATATGGTGTCATTTTTTTGTATAATTATTGTTTATGTTTTTCTATATCTGTGTTCAATTTTTAGTAGTTATTACATTTAATTTAATTTAATTTCGTGTTTTTTAGTTGCGTAGCGGGTTGTGGGTTTATAGGGGTATAGGGTGGGAAGTAGTTTAATTTTAATAAATTAATGAGTATTTTATATTTAATATTATGTTTTTAATTGATATTTAATTATGTTAATTGTGGTTGTAATTTTTTTTCTAAATATTTTATGTAGGGGTTGTGGGGTTTGTAGGGGTGATGGGTGGGAAGTAATTTAATTTTAATTTATTAATAATTAGTTGCTAATTAATATTAATTAATTGATAATTAATTATGTTAATTTAGTAATTTCGATTTTTTTAGGTGTGGGTTGTGGAAATATAGGGGTAAAGGGTGGGAAGTAATTTATTTTTTATTATTTAAGAATTAGTTTGTAATTAATATTAATTACTTAATTGATAATTAATTACGTTAATGTTGTAATTTATTGTTTTAGGTACAGGTTGTGGAAATATAGTGGTAAAGGGTGGGAAGTAATTTTTTTTAAATTAATTAATAATGAGGGCCTGATTACGATGACGGTGAAACCGCCACCGACAGCCTGTCAGTGGCGGTCTCACCGCCATCGTAAGCATGTTTTCCGCCCGCCACATTAGGATGGCGGGCGGAGGGGTGGCAGTTGGAGAGACCAACCGCCACGGATCCGACGGGCTCAAGGAGCCTGTCGGACCATCGGAGGGCACTCTGATCCCTACAATGGTGGCGGTGCCTGCCAGGCACCGCCGTAGGGATTATGATGCCCCTCCCTGCCAGCCGTTTCCTGGCGTGATACCCGCCATAAAAAGGCTGGCGGAAAGGGATATTGGGGGCCCGTAGCGGGCCCCCTTTCCCCAGCCCCCAGTGTTGGGTTTTGGGGTGCACCTATGGTGCCCCCCTACATATCCCTGCACCATGTGGCAGGTACCGCATGGTCCCTGCTACATAGTGCAGGCATATGCACAATGTGCGTTTTTTGGACTGCGGCATGTGCTGCACCCAGCAGCACACACCGCAATGCAAAAAATACACTTTGCAACCTCCTTAAAGGCGGCCCCATTGTAATTCGGGGTGGGGGACCGCCGACAGCTTGTCGGGCAGTCCCATCCCCGATACGCTGGCGGTCGGACGTAAGTCCGACCCCCATTGTAATCAGCCCCTAAGTTTTTAGTTACTATTAATTAATTAATTGATTAGTAATTATGTTAAATGTTTAATAAACTTTTTTTGGGTGTGGGGTTTATAAGGGTAAAGGGTGGGGAGGAAAATAGTTTTTATTAATTAATAATTAGTTGTTAAATACTATTAGATATTTAATTGAAAAAAACATTTTTTAATTGTGTAGTCATTTTTTTCAGTTCAATTTTAGGAGCGGGTTGTGGGTTTTGTAGAGGTATGGGGTGGGAAGAAAATTAATTTTAAGCAATTCATAATTAATTTATTAATTATTATTAATTATTGATTTAATTATTAACATTGCTTTTTGTGTAAATGATTTCATGACTGTGTTGTGTGTTTTGCTGGGGTATATTATGGAAGTACATTTAATATAATAAATTAATAATTAATATTTAATTAATGATAGTTTGAAGAATAAATATTTATATTAATAGTGAAATTAATTGTTTTTAAAGTTAAGTTTGAGGTGCAGGTTGTGCGTGTTTGGGTGTTATAGGGTGGGAAGTAACTAAATTAAATTTATGTAATAAATAATGTTTTTGTTAATAAATAATTTCTAAATTTACATTTTTATTTGTATGAAATTATTTTAATATTTTATTTGCAATGATATTTGTAGGTATTTCAGATGTATTTAACATTGTAATATGTTTTTATTGTTTTTAAATTTATAATATTGAATATCTTTTTATTTTATTTGTCAACATATTTATATTTACTTTAGTTTGTTTTTAATTTTTTTTTATTTTGTTGAAGATATTTTGCTTGTTTTTAATGTTGAACTGACTGTTGTGGGAACAGTAGATTTTACCCCAATGCAATCCAAAACTTTCCCTACTGTTGTATTGACTGGAGTGGGAATAGTACATTTTACCCCTCCGCAATCCAACACTTTCTCTACTGTTATACTGGCTGGAGTGGGAGTAGTAAATTTAACCCTCTCCGCAATCCAACACTTTCTCTACTGTTGTATTGACTGGAGTGGGAATAGTACATTTTACCCTTCCACTATCCAACACTTTCCCTACTGTTGCACTGACTGGAGTGGGAATAGTAAATATTACCCCTGCGCTATCCAACACTTTTCCTACTGATGCACTTATTAGAGTGGGAATAGTAAATTTTACCCCTCTGCACTTTAATAGTTTTCCTACTGTTATACTGGCTGCAATGGGTACAGTAAATATTACTATGTGCAACCTATCACTTTTACTACTGTTGCATTTATTGAAGGGAGATTTGTAAATTGTATTTTTATCCAATCTTAATATTCATGTGTTGCGCTAAGTGGGAGTGGTACATTTTTATATATTTACTTTAATAGTTTGCATAGTTTTGTTTAAATTGTAGCGGGAATAGTATGTGTATTACATTTTATAATTTATTTTGTATTGTTATAATTTATATTATTATGTTTTGTTCATTTAAAATTATATTTTTAATAATTAATATTTGCAATTTGAAAATAATTTGTACTAAATTTAAAGATTTTTAAATAGTTTCATGTTTTAATTTAATTAGAATGGTCTGTTTTTTTAATAGATTTTTTGTTATTAGTATATGTGTATATATATATATTTGTTATATTTTTATATCATTTTTAAATTATAAAAGAAATTAAAATTATCAGTTTAATAACTGGTTTTAAAGTAAATATATGTAAATATATATATTAATTATTATATGTGGGTGTTTAACTTTTTTTAATTAAGTTTATTTGTTATATTTGTTAAGATGTATATTAAATCTAATCAATTTTTTTAAAGATTAATGTTACTATTTAATATATATAATATTTATTATTTTATTTTATATATATCTGAAAAACTATATTTTGTACAACTATATTAATGACATCAATATTTTTGTACTTACCATTATAAATATAGAATGTCGATTTTTTTGGCATCGATATGTAGGACACGATATTTTGGTAAGGGGATATTTTTAGGTGTCCATATTCTATCAGTGAAACTACTTATTCGTCTGAGCCTGCTGCGCTCGCAACAGGCAGGGCGACGCTCCTACGCTCAAACGGAGGAGCCGCCCCTGAGAGTTGTTAGGGAATACAGGTATACATATTTGGGGTCATGCTTCTACAGGCTGGATCAGTGAGTCTGATGAGAGGACCTCAATAGTTTCAGGCAGAAGAAGACATGGATTCAGTTAGTGGGGGCCCATTTTTTGTGATGGCTCACATGTAGTGTAATGCCAAGGAGTACAAATGCAAGAAGATATTGTTTGTATTTTTAAATCACAGAGCTGTATACTTCAGATACAACTAGTTCAGCCAGTGTACAATCTTATAACTGCATCACATCATTTTTAGGCGCTCTCACTAGTTTTCTGTTACAATGTCTGCTGCTGGCCTTGCATCTGCACAAAATTGCATTTCACATCAGCAACTTAAAAGAGGAATAAAAGCACGTGTCAAATATAGCGCTTAGAACAGTATAAGGCCCAGTGAGTGGCGTGGTTTGTTGGGACGGGTATTAGGAGTGGGGTGATGAGAAGGCTCCATCTAACCAGGACACTAACATTCCATTCCTGGACTTTGTTTTTACATATAATTGTGTTTTTTAATAATATCTTCATTATATTTTCTTTATAACATGAATATAACAATCTTACTTAAACAACTTTGCGGCTGACATATCAGGTCTTTGTCAGAGTTGAAATATTCAACATTACATCACTTAGCAGGCGTGCAGATATTTTAAAGCCGCTGATTGCCACCAGCCCTTGACTTATGAACAGTATCCCAGACGCAGCTGGACAGGTACCTACCTGCCTGATCCTACAATGACCATTCCTTTTGGCAACGTTCCCTCAAGCATCAGTCCATTTGTTTACCTAAGCTTTTCCATGGCCTCCATATTTTTTTTAATTTTTGGGCCATCCTCACGGCTTGCATACCATCTCTTCCAGCCGCATACACCAATCCATTTTTGACTCCCGCAATTCCAACGTCGGAACAGATGTGCCTCCCTAAAATCTGATTATATCCTGTCTGGCTACCATCAAAGCAACATTACAAAAAAGAAGTACATATTTGCCCATGGTCTGCTCTTCCCAGATACCCAGTGTCACAAGTTCAGGGGTAATTTTACATATCATTGTTACCAGGTGTGTTGGTCCAATTAAAAAAAATCAAGATCACGACTCCCAGAATGCAAAGAAATGGAAAAGCAAAGTCCTGAAATGGAAAAGTTGCATCCAGGTGACATGGAGCCATCTGGTCACCCAAATGAGGAGGGGCATTTATTTATTTTTTTACGGAGTTTTATATAGAGCGTACTTGACCCGAAGGTATCGGGTATCAGAGCGCTTTACACAAGCACCAGTTGCGTTACATGAGGACACATTCATTTTTTTTTTGTTAGGTACGGGGAGATTAAGTGATTGGCCAGAATCACAGGATGTTGTGCGTCCTTGCCAAGACTCGACCCCGGTTCCCCAGATTTGAGATCAACCGCCCTAGCCGTTAGGCCAACTCCTCTCCCCATTGAGGTTGTTTTGCTCGGGACGCTATCTGAACAAAGGCCTGTTCTGAGATTTTCGAGTTATTGTTGGCTCTTACAATCAATCAATCAATCAGGGGTTTGTTAAAGCGCGACTACTCACCCGTAAGGGTCTCAAGGCGCTAGTGGTGGGGGGTGCAGGTTCCATCCATCAAGGAGGGGGTCTGTCGAAGAGCCAGGTTTTGAGGTTTCTTGCGAAGATGGGGAGCGATGTTGTCTGTCTGAGGTGGAGCGGAAGGGCGTTCCATGCTTTGGCCGCGAGGAAGGAGAAGGAGCGGCATCCCGATCTGGTCTTTCTGGTGCGGGGGACCACGGCGTAGGAGAGCTGGGCTGATCGTAGGGTCCTTTGGGGTGCGTGGAATTTGAGTCGGCTGTTCAGGTATGCTGGTCCGGTGCCGTGGAGGGCCTTGTGTGCGTGGGTGAGCATCTTGAAGGTGATTCTCGCCTCGACAGGGAGCCAGTGGAGTGTGCGCAGGTGCTGGGAGATGTGGCAGTGTTTTGGCAGGTTGAGGACCAGTCTTGCGGCGGCGTTCTGGATGTTCTGTAGCTTGCAAGTGAGGTTTTTGTTTATTCCGGCATAGAGTGCGTTGCCGTAGTCGAGTCTGCTGGTGACCAGGGCGTGAGTGACGGTCTTTCGGTGTTCGAGGGGATCCATTTGAAGGTCTTACGAAGGAGGCGGAGGGTGTGGAAGCAGGAAGACGAGACAGAGTTGATCTGGCGGTCCATTTTGAGCTCGGAGTCCAGGATGATTCCCAGGTTGCGTGCGTGGTCCGTGGGGGTTGGCGGGTTTCCGAGGGCGGGGGGCCACCAGGTGTCGCTCCAGGCATCGGGGTTTGGGCCCATGATGAGTACTTCTGTTTTGTTGGTGTTTAGTTGTAGGCAGCTGTTTTTCATCCATTTGGCGACGGCTTCCATGCCTTCTCGAAAGTTGCGTCTGGCGGTGTTGGGCTCGTTGGATAGGGAGAGGATGAGCTGGGTGTCGTCTGCGTATGACACGACGTTGAGTCCGTAGGTTCTGACGATGGGGGCGAGTGGAGCCATGTAGACGTTGAAGAGCGTCGGGCTGAGGGAGGAGCCCTGGGGGACTCCGCAGGTGGTAGGTGTGGGGTCCGAGAGGAAAGGGGGAGTCTGACCCGCTGCGTCCTGCCGGAGAGGAAGGAGCGGATCCAGTCGAGGGCCTTGTCCTGGATTCCTGCGTCGTAGAGTCTGCGTATTAGGGTGCGGTGGGAGACTGTGTCGAACGCCGCTGATAGGTCGAGGAGGATGAGGGCTACTGTTTCTCCTTTGTCCAGTAGGGTGCGGATGTCGTCTGTTGCGGCAAGGAGGGCGGTTTCCGTACTGTGGTTTTTTCTGAAGCCGGATTGGGAGGAGTCGAGGATGTTCTTCAATGAATGTGGCGAGTTGGCTGTTGATGGCTTTCTCGATGACTTTCGCTGGGAACGGGAGCAGGGAGATGGGTCTGTAGTTTTTGAGGTCGGTGGGGTCCGCTGAGGGTTTCTTTAGGGAGGGGGTTGACCTTGGCGTGTTTCCAGTCGTCGGGGAACCAGGCGGTCGCCAGGGAGCGGTTGATGGTGTGGCGGAGCATGGGTGCGATGGTGTCGGCGGCTCTGTTGAAGATGTGGTGGGGGCAGGGGTCCGTGGGGGCCCCTGAGTGGATTGACTTCATTGTCTTCAGTGTGTCTTCGGTGGTGAGGGCTGTCCAGTCGTCAATCGCTGGTTTCCGGGTGTCGGGGGTGGTTGGTGAGGGTTCAGTGTGTTGGTTGTCTTCGTCGAAGTTGTCGTAGATGCTCTTGATTTTGTGGTGGAAAAAGGTGCTGAGTTTGTCGCAGAGGTCTTGTGAGGGAGGGATGTCGGTAGACTCGCTAGTGAGTTGGGCGAACTCCTTGATGACGCTGAAGAGTTCCTTGCTGTTGTGCGCGTGGGTGGAGATTCTGTCTTCAATCGCTTTTTTCCTCGTTTCTCTGATGAGTTGATGGTGGGCGTTGGTGGCGGCTCTGAAGTTGTTGTGGGCTTCTGTGGATTTGGTGTTCCTCCAGGCCTTTTCGAGGCGGCGGCATGTGCTTCTGGACTCTCGAAGTTCGGTGGTAAACCATCTGGCTTTCTTGGCGCGGGTATTGTTGTTTTTCTTGAGGGGGGCTATGGTGTTGGTGCTGTCCGAGATCCATCTATGCAGGGTTCGGGCTGCGGTGTTGGGGTCGTCGTTTTCCGCGATGGTTGGAGTGGAGTTGTTGAGTGAGGAGGTGAGCTGGTCATCGGTGATTTTGGTCCAGTTTCTTCGTGGAAGCAGGTGCTGGTGTCTGTGGATGGTGGGTGTTCTGAAGGTGAAGTGGACGCAACGATGGTCGGTCCATGGGAGTTCGGTGGTGTGGCTGAAGGTGATGGAATTTCCTGTAGTGAAGAGGGGGTCGAGGGTGTGTCCTGCTGAGTGCGTGGGCTCGGTCACGATCTGGCGCAGTCCAATGTTGTGGAGGTTATCCAGGAGGGATGTGGTGTTGGGTCCAGTTGGTTGTCGAGGTGGAAGTTGAGGTCTCCCAGCAGGGTGTAGTTGGTGGATGCGATGGCCTGCGGGGAGATAATGTCCGTGATGGAGTTGGCGAAGGGTCCGTGGGGTCCAGGGGGTCGGTAGATGAGGGTTCCTCGGAGGGTGGCGGTGGGGTTGGCCAGTATCTTGAAGTGAAGGTGTTCCATCAGTTCTGTGGGCTCGTCAGGGAGTGTGCTCAGGCGGAGGCTGGATTTGTGGACGATGGCGATTCCTCCTCCTGGGCGGGTGGGGCGGTCCTTCCTGGAGATCTTGTATCTTTGGGGGATTGCGATGGCGATGTCCGGTCCCGAGGTGGTGTTGGTCCAGGTTTCGGTGAAGAACGCTACGTCCGGGGTCGTGCTGTCGAGGAGGTCCCAGATTTCTGTAGCGTGTTTGTGGAGGGATCGGGCGTTGAGGAGGATGCATTGCACGGTCTTCGGTTCGGTTGTGTTCTTGTGGGCAGGTTGTGCTGGATCCGTGTTCTTGGCGGTGCTGCAGGTGTGCCGGCAGCGGTGACAGCTGAAGGGTCCGTGGGAGTCGGCTGGTGATGCTAGCTTGCAGTTGTTGTTGCGGCCTGGGTTGAGTGCGTGGAGTGCTGCTGGGTCGTAGCGTTGGCGGGGCGGAGGTCCAGGGTTCCTGGCGCTGGTCGCGGTCGGGTCGCGGACGGGCGTAGACAGGCTTGCCTTTGACGCGCCTTCGGCACGCCAGCGGCGCGCCCGTGGCCGCCATTAAGTAGGGGTCGGCGAGGGCTGGACAGCTGGGAGGCGGGAGCGGGGAGGGGAGCTGGATTGGGCCGCTCGCGCTGGGGGGGAGGGGCCGCGGGGGCAGCAGCGGCGGGGAAAGGTAAAGGGAGGAAATAAGGGATAAAGAAAAAAGGGAAAATAGGCACAAATAAGGCACAAAAGAGCAGAGATGCAGAAAGGTGAAAGATAAAAGAGGGTAGAAAAACGAGTGAAAACTAGTGAAAGGGCAGAGCGAGAGGAAGGGAAAATGAGCAGAAATAAGGCACAAAAGAGCAGAGATGCAGAAAAGTGCAGAAAGGTGAAAGATAAAAGAGGGTAGAAAAACGAGTGAAAACAAGTGAAAGGGCAGAGCGAGAGGAAGGGAAAATGAGCAGAAATAAGGCACAAAAGAGCAGAGATGCAGAAAAGTGCAGAAAGGTGAAAGATAAAAAAGGGTAGAAAAACGAGTGAAAGAGCAGAGTTAGAGGAAGGAGACAGAGGTCCACTGGACCACCAGGGATGAGGCGCAGGGAAACCTGCGGGTGGAGGAGGGCCTCGATCACCAACACTCGAGAGTGCAGGGGCAGGGGCAGGCCTCACTTAATGGTGGAGCTGCGAGGGTGGGAGAGCAATTTCACTGACAATGAGTCAGTGGTCTTGCTCGCCTGTCCCCGCAGTGGCCGCCATTAAGTAGGGGTCGGGGAGGGCTGGACAGCTGGGAGGCGGGAGCGGGGAGGGGAGCTGGATTGGGCCGGTCGCGCTGGGGGGAGGGGCCGCGGGGGCAGCAGCGGCGGGGGAAAGGTAAAGGGAGGAAATAAGGGATAAAGAAAAAAGGGAAAATAGGCACAAATAAGGCACAAAAGAGCAGAGATGCAGAAAGGTGAAAGATAAAAGAGGGTAGAAAAACGAGTGAAAACTAGTGAAAGGGCAGAGCGAGAGGAAGGGAAAATGAGCAGAAATAAGGCACAAAAGAGCAGAGATGCAGAAAAGTGAAGAAAGGTGAAAGATAAAAGAGGGTAGAAAAACGAGTGAAAACAAGTGAAAGGGCAGAGCGAGAGGAAGGGAAAATGAGCAGAAATAAGGCACAAAAGAGCAGAGATGCAGAAAAGTGCAGAAACGTGAAAGATAAAAAAGGGAAGAAAAACGAGTGAAAGAGCAGAGTTAGAGGAAGGAGCCAGAGGTCCACTGGACCACCAGGCATGAGGCGCAGGGAAACCAGCGGGTGGAGGAGGGCCTCGATCACCAACACTCGAGAGTACAGGGGCAGGGGCAGGCGTCACTTAATGGTGGAGCTGCGAGGGTGGGAGAGCAATTTCACTGACAATGAGTCAGTGGTCTTGCTCGCCTGTCCCCGCAGTGGCCGCCATTATGTAGGGGTCGGGGTGGGCTGGACAGCTGGGAGGCGGGAGCGGGGAGGGGAGCTGGATTGGGCCGGTCGCGCTAGGGGGGAGGGGCCGCGGGGGCAGCAGCGGCGGGGAAAGGTAAAGGGAGGAAATAAGGGATAAAGAAAAAAGGGAAAATAGGCACAAATAAGGCACAAAAGAGCAGAGATGCAGAAAGGTGAAAGATAAAAGAGGGTAGAAAAACGAGTGAAAACTAGTGAAAGGGCAGAGCGAGAGGAAGGGAAAATGAGCAGAAATAAGGCACAAAAGAGCAGAGATGCAGAAAAGTGCAGACAGGTGAAAGATAAAAGGGGTAGAAAAACGAGTGAAAACAAGTGAAAGGGCAGAGCGAGAGGAAGGGAAAATGAGCAGAAATAAGGCACAAAAGAGCAGAGATGCAGAAAAGTGCAGAAAGGTGAAAGATAAAAAAGGGTAGAAAAACGAGTGAAAGAGCAGAGTTAGAGAAAGGAGACAGAGGTCCACTGGACCACCAGGGATGAGGCGCAGGGAAACCTGCGGGTGGAGGAGGGCCTCGATCAACAACACTCGAGAGTGCAGGGGCAGGCCTCACTTAATGGTGGAGCTGCGAGGGTGGGAGAGCAATTTCACTGACAATTTCACTGACAATGGCTGTCACTCTCCCAGTATGCACAGGAGAAGGAATCATGCATAGATTTCAAGCAGAGCCCTCTATGTACTATTACTTCTGCACAGGATGGTGAACTGTCTACACACCAAAACATTGGTTGTGTGAATAATAATGGGAAGTTGTATATAGTAATGCAAAATAACGCAAAATTACATGAAGTATAAAACAGGCATTTAGCACAAAATGCAACCTTGCGTCCATTTTGGATGAGAGGATATATTAAATGCTAAAAATCATAATCCAAAAACACAAATGCCTCAAACAACAACTGCTCGCATTCTGGTCATTCATACTGATCCTGTTCTCCTGCGTTTAACACATGCTGTCAATGGCGCATAATCACGCCTTGTGGCATAATTTCAGCAAATACGCATAAGAAGCGAAATGCGAAATTACGCTGCCATTATGGAAATTTATGCTCTCGCCTGTGCTTATGCTCTTGCCTGCGCTGAGGTAGGGTCCCCAATCCTTCTCAGTTCCAGGTTCTGGCACCTACCGGAACCATAGAGCCCACTTCCCGGCTCCAGGACAGTTCTGGGAGGCGAAGCACTCCACTGCGGCCTACACCAGGTGTCAGTGGAATATAGGCAATGCCACTGAAATTATGTGGCAGGGAAGCACCAATTGGTGCCGCAGGGTTAACTAAATTTTGCGCCAAGTAAAGCCAAATTATGCAGCATAATTAGGCATATTTTTCGGTAGTATTACTTCATTATTTTATCATTTTTACACATGGTAATACTGTCTGAGAGAGGATTCCACCTCATTAGTACCAGTTTAACATCCAAATATAGAAATAAGCAACTGAAAGATGACCAGTTAACCTTTGCAAAGAGCCTTCCCCTGCATGCAAACACAGCACGTTTTTAGAAACTCATAATCCGTCTGAGCTAGAAACAATGTTTTTGTTAAAATCTGCAGATTATGCAGAAGATGATGGATTATGTGGCAAATGCGGAAAATTGATAATTATGCGGAAAAAGCCTCAGCCACAGAATTGCATAATTCCAGTGACCCTGAATATTGGGCCCAGTCGCCAGAGGCAGTCCCTTTCTTTCCACAGCACAGGGAGGTTAATTCATCTTTTCCTGTGTGTGTACTCCCTCCCTCCTTGTCTGACAGATGCTTTTGTGTGTAACTCCTTTGGGGGTCAAGGCAGCCCGCTTGTTGCTGCCAGCCCAGGGCGTGGGAAGAGAAACAAGAAGTGGGAGCACTTCTCTGGGACCTGAGATTTTTTTTCGCGCGAAGTGACCGTTGCCAGGGACGGCTCTCAGAGCGGACACTATGGAGCAGAAAAAATGGCTGACCCTGTAAAAAGAATTCAGACACTGATAGTTAAAGCAAGAGTTAACAGTGAAAGACAAGCTAGGTGATTAGGTCCTGTCGGAGAGCTAGGTACATCCACCCCATTGGCAAAACGTAAAATGAAGGAACTCCCCTGCAGACTGTGAAGAGGGGCCCCCATTGGCCTAGGGCAAGATGGGGCCCCTCTTGAAGGGGGCCCCTGAAGGGTTTGGAGGTCTCTGCACGGGAGGGGCCTGTGTCATGCCTCTAGTGCATGCCACTCCCAGCTTTTAAGTAAGGTTACCAGATGATCCTATGTCATCCAACAAGCCACTTTCCACCTCTGGGTTCTCAGCTAACAGCCCAGTGTATTCTGGGAGGTGTAGGTCTTGTTAACTTCAACTGAAGCCACTGGACTCGATTTCTAGTTTTATACAGCGCACCCTGACCCAAAGGTGTTGTAGCGCTTTAAAGAGCAACCATTACGTTAAACAAGTTCACATTCATATTTTATTTTAGGCACAGGGGGTCTAGGGCCATTTGTACGACCTCTTCAACTCGCAATTTGCAATTTGCAAAATGAGATGTACTAATGTGTCTCAGACACATTTAGCGATTTCTAATGGGGTCGCAATTGACCTACCTCATCAGTATTCATGAGGTAGGTTGCAATTTGCGACCCATTGGAAATTGCTAAAAACACAGGAATAGTGGCCTGCTGGGGACAGCAGACCACCAAGTCTGTGTTTGCTTTTAAATAAAGCAAAGGATTTTTTTTTAATGCAGCCCGTTTTCCTTCAAGGAAAACGGGATGGTTTTCAATAAGAAAAATGAACCATTTCAGTTTAATTTTTTAAAAGTACATTGCCTACTCTTAAAAAACTTTTTTGCAACCCCTCGGGACCCCTTCCTATTTGCGACTGGCTTACCATCTACTTGAAGTAGGCAGTAAACTGAGAATGTTTTGCGACCGCATTCTGTTCACAAAACATTCATACATCCCCCTGCGACTCGCTATTAGGAAGGGATGCCCTTGACTTGTCTCTTCCTAATTCCAACTTGCAAACCCTATTTTGCGAGTCTCTAATAGGTTACCAACTCGCAAAATAGGGTTAGTACATGTCAAAAGGCTATTTAGTGTTCACTAACGGCCTGATTCTCCGTTTGCGACCGCTAAAACCTTTTGTACATGTGGCCCTAAGTGATTTGCCCAGAATCAAAGGATCTTGAGCAGACACTTGGGGGCCGATTACGATGGCGGGCGAACAAAGTCCGCCCGCCATCGCAGCTGCAAAAGGGACCGCCCGCCATAGGTGCGGCGGTCCCGCAATGCGAATTGCGATGCGCCCGCCACACTGGCGGGCGGATCCCGTATATTTTACATTGCGGCGGCGGTGCTGCAAGCAGCGCCCGCCGCACTGTAAAATAAACATGTCGTGCTTTTACATGCACAACGTGACAGGCACCGCGCGGTGCCTGCCACATTGTACATGCAAATGCAGGGGGATACCATAGGTACCCCCACCCCCCCAACTATATGGGGGCCCGCTACAGGCCACCAACAGCAGGAACCGCCATCCTTTCCATGGCGGCAATGAGCCATGGAAAGGCTGCTCTCACCCTGCATCGTAATATGGATGGCGGTGTCTTCCAGACACCGCCACCATATCCAACACGTTTTCCGCCGGTTGACGAGTCGACCGGCGGAAAAGCGGCGGACGGTCTTTCCGTCCGCCGCGGACCCCCCAGCCATCATGATATGGCGGGGGGTCTTTGCTGTCTGGATGGCGGGCGGATCGCCCCCGCCGGGCCGGCGGTGACCACCGCCGGCCCGGCGGGGGCAATCCGCCCGCCATCGTAATCGGCCCTTAAGACTCGAACCTGGTTCCCCAGTTTCAAAGTCAGCAGCTCTGGCCGTAATGCCGCATCCTCAAGAAAAAACAGGACAAGGAAAGGATGGACTAGAATAATGTTTCCACCGTGATGGCTCTGAGCCATGTGGGAAGGTTACATTTGAGGCTTTGCACCTTAATTATAGCTTTATAGCTCTATCTAATGTCAAAACTAAACATTGAACATACTCTCTATTAATCTGACACAATCTCAAACCAACAAACCTCAGACACGATTTATCGCTATTCCTGCTACATATGAAACAGCACCTAGATTGTCCAGGGTGTTCCCTGCTGAGTTTTTTTGTATCTCGCCTGAATATTTTCAGCTTTACTCTAGCTGGCTGTTGAAACACCAAAAGTGGCCCTATCTAATGATACTAATAATCTATCTCACCAGTTTGGTGAGACAGGCAGGTTGTTTGCAGTCTATCAAATTCACAGAACCCAACCTTACTTTCTATTGCGAGTATCTAGTAAGCATCAGATATGATTGGACGCCATTTTTACTCAAGGGGATGCATGTTTGAAATCATACACCAAAAGCGAGCTGGCGGTGGCAGTGCCCTTCTTTACCCTTTCAACCACTACCTGCATTCATAACCAAATAAGGAGTTGTTTTTTAGACGTCTGACTTTGGGCTAGAATACGCATACTGTTTTCTAGGTCATTTAGCCTGGAAAGAAAGACCATGAAATTACCCTCTTTTCTAAGTGGCTGAACCTTAAAATGAGACCTGTATCCCTTTCCAGCTGCCTCAAACTGAACGAATACCGGGCGCCTACTGCTAGTACTTTAAAGACTGGCATGCTGAAGACCTGCATGGACCTGAAGAGGGCTTGCTGATCTTTCAATGTACTCACTGTCCTTTCCCTACCTGATGGGGGCATACTGCGAAGTAGATCTGCCTTGGTCCCAACTTGAAGTGCCTTCCTGCCCTAAGTGCTTGTTTGGTGACAGGAGAAACTTCCAAAAGAAGCAATGGCAAGACAGTAGGTCTGGTTTTAACGTGCCAAAAAGACAGGCATTTACAAATGCTGTGAATGTGCCCTCCATATGCAAACGTTGTGTATTACATTAAGGCCAGCCCTAGTGGGTTTGGCAGTCCTGCGGTAAGGTAGCAAAAATGATTGCTTTCCCTATAGAATGCATCTGGGAAATAAATAATTGAATGAGACAAACAGTTTGATGGCTGAGTGTACTTTTCAGATGTAAAATAGTCCCCCATAAATTCCAAAGGAAGCACTTCCTAAAAGGCGGAATGATACACTAAATAGCCAATAGCATGAGGCGAGAGAGTAATACATCTCTGAGTCTAGCTAAAGCCCACTCTGTTTATTTTAAACACCTAAAATGATGAAGAAATCAGATTTGACCTTTTCCCCACCTACAAGCTATCCCAGAAGCAGTTGAGGAACGTCGTAGGACTGACCAGAATGAACACAATGACAACAAAGCACAACTGAGCTGTCATGAGTAGTGACCTTTCCTGATGGGCATGTTGAGGCTGCTGTATCCTGAGTTACAAACCTATCAAGCTTCCTGCTCCCTAACCAAAACCATGAAGAATGTGAGGCTCAAGACAGTCCTGGGGCTCCCTTAAATTCCAATCTTTGCCTTTGAATTTTAAGTTATGAGATTGTCGCATTGTCCAGTGTGCCCAGACAGACTGTAATGAGATCAAAAGAAGCTCATGAAACAGAAGAACCCAGACATGACCAATTTTATTTTTTAGATACTGTCCTCTTTTGTCTTACGAACAATAACCGCTAGCCAAGAGAGGCTCCAATCCAGTGGCGGACATTATAAAACTTTAACTTTAAATTAAAGACATGAAATAATTTTTATTTCACAACTTTGACTTCTTGCAAAAATGTTAACCACATCAACAAAACTGTTTCAGCAGTCTCTGGTTTCCATTACACCCTTAAAAGTAATGGTAGGGTTGCAACCTATCCCACTGATCCCAATGGTTATATCCAGGGCCACTGGATTTATGCGATTGTGTGGCTGTGGTGATTTTTGCATAATTATAGATTTGCCGCATTTGCCACATAATCCATCATATGCAGCATAATCTGCAAATTTTAACACATAAAAAATAGTTTCTAGCTCAAACGGTTCAAAAGTTACAAAAAATCCGGCAGCAAGTATTGCCGTTCTGTGGAAGGACCTTTACAAAGCTAGGCTGGTCACCTTTCTGTTGCTTATTGATATAGTTGAGTGTTAAATTTGTACTAATGTAATGCAACCGAGGCCCAGAAAGTGTTACCAAGTTTAAAAATGATGAAATAATGTAGTAATACTATTACAAAATGTGCTGCATTATGCCGCATAATTTATCTTTTCTTGCCGCATAATTTATTCAACCCTGCCACGTAATTTGGCCCTTACCTGCTGCATAATTCCAGTGGCCCTGGTTATATCTCACAATATTGAAGCCAATAATGGTGACCTGAATATATATTGTTTCCACAATATCGAATATCAACACATAGGTAAGAGCACCTAGGGAAGTATGGATATACGAACCCACACACACTAACCTTGATATGTTGGTAGTAGATATTCTGGAGCATAATTGCAGGCCAATAATAACACTTTTAAATTACGGTAGAACACACTGCCAGTGTTACATTTGCACATTATCTTGCATAATTTTGCACTACTTAAAATATCTGCCTCAAAGATCTGTGTGCACCGCACACTACATGACTGTGGCACGAGGACCCAGGATTTGATGTTCTGGCCTTTCCTTTACCGAAATAATGCATTATGGGAGTTTTAGTTGTTGCTCTCTTCAGCTAACTTACACAAACAAATGTGCCAGAGTGGAAATAATTAAAATGGCACCCTAAAACAGGAAACATCATGTCCCTCATGACCCATAGCCACCTGGTAGCCCTTAAGTCAAAGGTCACAGGAGGGAATCATAGGGGTGCCTTATTTGCCTCGTGAGACCCATAGACTAATGCCAGAGTTCTCAAGTAACCCATGTCCGCGCGCAATCAGTCTTCCCAGTCCAGGATTTTTCTTTGCATTCTTGGACCTCTAGTCCTAATTTTCTAATGGGATAAACAAGACAACAAATCCCAGAGTGCAAAGAAAAAACATGGACTGGATGAGCTGCTCACTCGCGGATTAAGAGCTTCCCCTTGATTTACCCTTGATGTGGGGGGAAAGAGCCCTTACGTACAGCTCCTAATTGATGTTTAAGCACTGTATGCAAATAGATAAGTTGCTAATATTTGTTGAGGCTGTGACATCATAGCCATGACAGCTCATGATATGTTGTAGCCTTCTTGTTGGAGTTAGTTTGTGGGTGGAGTACAGGCAATGCCACTGGAGTTATGTGATTTTGCGGTTGCAGCATTTGCTGCATAGTTATGGATTCGCCGCATTTGCCACATAAGTAATCATCTGCTGATTTTAGGGATACAAATTGTTTTCAGCGCAAATGGATCTAGAATGACTGAAATCAAGGCAACACATGTTTCTGGGCAGTGGAACGCCTTTTCCAAAGGTTGACTGCTGATCTTTCTGTTGCTTATTGCTATATTTGAGTGTTAGACTTGTACTAATAAGGTGAAACCTTTGGCCAGATAACGCTTTTTTTTTATGTTGAGCCTGGGCAGTGCATACGCTGCTCTGCAAGGCATGCTGTATTCAGGTATGGACTTGAAGCTCCACCCACTTCCTGCCCATCTTTTCAATTGGCTCGTGTTACTGTCCTTTCTAAATCTTTGCATTTGATTCATGAATAGGCCTAATAGTCCCTCCTTGGTACCGCCTTGTCTGCATTTGTAACCTCCCATAAGGACTGGACTTTTTTACTTGTGTTGTTACACGGTCTGCTTTATCTAGTCTGTGAGCCCTATTTTCTTTAATGATTTTCCTCTATTCCACCCACGACGTGCTCTCCTACAACGAAGCACGCCGCCCGCTTTTATATTTTAATTTGTAATGGCGGTCCGCTTTGACTATAGCGCTGCGCTTCTTTATTTATTTTATTTGCCATCACGGTCCGCTTTAAGTATAGCGGCCGCGCTCCTTTCTTTATTTACTTTCACAGCGCGGTTTGCTTTCACTATAGCGGCCACGCTCCTTTTTAGGTCTCGCCTAGCAGCGCGCATGCGCTGCTCTGCGAGACTTATTGTAAGGGGGCTTCAAAAAGCTGACCACACGCTCGTGCGTGTGTGGCCTATTGCTTGCGGTTACCCGCACAGGCACCATCTGTTTTGAATTATCGTGCCCAGACGCGTGCGCGATAATTCAAAACAGATGTTGTGGTGCGCGCGCGCGCGCGCACCACTCGCGTGCTTGTTGTCCCAATGTTGACGCCCACGGCCTAAGGCTTGCGTTTACGCGCACGGGCCACATCTGTTTTCAATTATCGTGCCCAGACGCGGGAGCGATAATTGAAAACAGATGGGCTGCTCGCTCTCCCAAGCGCGCGCGCACCACTCACGGGCTTTCCTCATCAGTTGCCGCCGTCGCCACCCCCGACCCCTTTGCTTGTTGAACGTGGTCTTTAGTGAAACCAATGCTGACTTTTGGCGGGCCTAGCGCTCAGGACACAATAATGCTGCTCCATTCCTGAAGCATAAGTAAGCACATGCACACTGGTTGTGAAGGCTTTCTGGTTTCGTACATCCGAGGGAACTGCTAAACCTTTCTTAATTGATAAATAAACTGTACCACCGTCCCACAGTCTATTAGAGAAAACTCCCTCAAATTAGTGCATGCAAGGTCGCCATCTTTAAATACACCTCGGTTAGTGAAACTGTTTGAAACAATACAATAACGTATATAAAGTGCACGTTTTAACTTGCGATTTAATTTTTTGTGCCCGCTAGCGGTTTTAATGGGGAAGAAGATGTGGGGTAAAGGCCGCAGCTGGCGACTTTGAAAGTGAGGAACGGGGTGCGAATTTCGGCGTCGGCTCACCATCCTGCGATTCTGCGCAAATAACTTACTTTACCCGTGCATACATTAAAAAATGAATGTGTCCTTGTGTGTTGTAACTGTTGTTCAATAAAGCGCTCCAATACCTTCGCCGTTCAGGTCAAGTTAGCACTATATAAACTGCAAAAAGAATGTTTAACAAAATGTTGTATTCAAAAACACAGGGGAACTCTGTGTTGCACTTTTAGGCCATCTTTTCAGAACAGTAGCACATTTTTGACGTTTGGAAACGTATTTTATTTTGAAATTGAGAGAATAATAAACGCGCTCCAATGACGATTTCATACATTTGTTTGGAAGGCCTTGCCTTGCCTCCTACATCTATCACTCTGTCGCCGCAAGGTGAACTGTCAAACTCAAAGTCCATCACAGTGTGACAGGCCGGCTTCAGTAGAGCGCAGAGCACACTACAATTCCCATGGTACAGCTTTGCACCCCAACTTCCTTGACACGCAGCGTACTAGCTTATTTCTGTTTCTCCCGCTCACTGCAGTTTACTTCCTGTCGGGTTTCAAGCAAAAATGGCGGCTGTGCTGCAGCAGGTTCTGGAGCGCGCTGAGCTCGCCAAGTTACCCAAAGGGGTGCAGGGCAAGCTCGAGAGGTTCCTCTCAGACCAGCAGACCGAGATCGAAGCATTGCGCGCGCGCCATGAGAAGAGTCGCGTGGACAGCGGTGAGAATGCGAGCGGAGGCGACCCTGTTGTGTCAATTCCATGTGATGTACTCTAGTTACATGTATGCTTCTTTATATGTATGACTGAGGAAAGTTCATCCGGCAAAATTTCTCTGCTAACTTTTGCCGAAGCGTGTTTTCTCAGATTTTATGTTATGGGCTGCTTTTTTTGTGTGTCCTCCTGTCAGGGGCAAACAGTTTCTTGATTTTATGTATTGCCATTACTAGATGATGCTTGTGGGTAGCACGCCACGTTTGCATCCCAGTGCTTTTCATTTACAGATTGTCAAGTGTGTTGTTCGCATTGGCGTATTTGTTTCACTTTAACTGCCAGGAAACCACCTCTTGTCCGTTTGACATGTAATGACCTATCAAGTAGCAAAGATACTGTTGAACTCTTTTGCTTTTGGGCAATGTAGCGCACATGTCATGTAGTGATAATGCAAAGTCTTCAGGACTAGATGACATAACTGTTGGGCTTGTATTTTCAGATTTCTGCCTATAGCTAGCTAGTGCTATTTGTGCAACATATGTACATCTGTTATCAAAGAGGCACGTTTTGAGAAACCTAGAGGCAAATGAATGACAAAACTCTACTCCGGTTTTGGGCTATAAGGTTCCTAATGGAAGCTACTTTTTATGGTGACGCTGAAGAAAGACGACCCTCCATCTAGTCTTCCTTTCCGGGGGATGGTTTTAGTTGAAGATTTCTCAAATTGTTGTTGACTAGACTAGGTAAAATATCACACTCTACCGTTGGCTTACTGTAGTTTTAAGAACACACATGCCTTTGTTTTATGTGCACACTAAAATAGATATTATGCCTGGCCCTGATTTTACTTTTTAACAGGCGTACAAGATCAGTATGACTTAAATGGGGTTTGAGCCCCAGTCTCTGATGACTGACGAATCTTTGTAGTGGGCTCAAATGTTTTAAAAGCAGCAACTCTTTGCAATGTTCTGCATTCTGTTAATAGAAGGAGGAAGGAAGGAAAAGAGTAGGGAATGGAGGGATGACTGGTGAAAAGGAAGAAAAAAACGTAGGAGCATAGATAAACAAGCATTGGCATAGCCAATAGGTCTCGCTTTGGGACCTTATAAGTGTTTAGCCATGCAACAGTTGATGTTGTTGCACCAAGGATATTGTGCTGCATAACTAAATACTTATAAGGTCCCAAAAGCGAGACCTATTGGCTATGCCAATGCTTGTTTTATTGAAGTTGCCAGCGCAGTCTGCGGCCGCGCTTCTTTCTTTCTTTGTTTTGCCACGGTTGTCCGCTTTAACTATAGCGGCCGCCATCTTTTGTTTTTATCGGAGTACTAGCCAATCGCGGCCACAGGCCTGGAGTAGGGCGGCGCGCCTTTTGCACATAAAGGCGTGCGGCTGCCATTGGCTAGTACTCCATACTCCCTTCTCTCCTGGATCTCCCATGCCGTGCCCAACACCATCTCACCCCTCGCACTTGCCCACCCCACCACTCCTCCGAGGTCGAGGTACAGAGTTTAAGCTACTGGCATTGTAAATGACAATGCCTTTTATTTATTTGTTCGTTTTCTAAACACATGAATAAAAGGCATTGCCATTTACAATGCCAATAACAAAGTCTCGCAAATGCGAGACCTATTGCATTGCAAATGCTTGTTTAACATAACCTTTGGCCAGATAATATTAACGTGTAAAAATTACAAATTAATGAGGGAATAATATCACAAGATGTGCAGCATTATGCTGCATAATTAAGCATTTTCTTGAGGCATAATTTAGTAAATCCTGCCGCATAATTTGATCCTCCCCCGCCGCACAATTCCAGGGGTGTGAATTCTCTATTCTGCAGCTCTGTGTGACAGGTACTGAATCTAGCTGCTACTCTCACTCTGCTCTTTACACGTCCTCAGGCAAAACCGTTCGGTTGCCTGGCAATGAGCTGCCGGGTAATTGTATCTTGTACCTTTGTAGAGGGTCAGCGGGACAAATGAGACCCCTGTGCTTTCTCACACCCCCCAGTCACTGGAGCGCTTGTTTCTAGCTGAGAACAAGATGCGCCCGCTGCTGTCTGCCAGCTCTGGGCCTGGGAAAAGAAGGCCCTGCCACCGCTGCCAGCCCTGGCACAGTTTCACTGGCCCATCTCGGGTCTTTAATGGAAAGAGAGAGAGAGAGAGGTGGCAGGAGATGCTGCTGCAAACCAGCAGATTTAGACTGGCTGCCTGATTGCAACTTGGCAGGGTGCTGCACAAATGTGTAGGGCAGGAAATCACTGCAGACAAATAGCTACAGAGGGGGAGCAGAGAGACGGGCAGCGATGGAGGGAAGAGATGTGGCCTAATGGCCAGAGCTTCTCACTTTGGAACTGGGGAACCAGGTTCCAGTCTCGGCGTCTGTTTGACATCCGGTGATTCTGGGCAAATCACTTAAGGCCTGATTACAAGTACAGGTGATATTTATCGCACCTGACGAGACCACAAAGTTTGTTATTTATCGAGTGCAATAAGTAGCACCTATTATGAGTTTTTGGGAAATAGCACATGGATTTTTGGTGTTTAGCGTGCCCAAATCCGCATGATATGGTAATTACTGTATGGTTTTCCCATGTTACCAGCCGAACTTTAACGAAGGTTGAGGTATTTAATCGGAAAAAATGTGACTGACTCATCATCAGGTCCTTAATCTACAGGGGCCTCTAGCTGGTGCTCGTGTAAAGTGCTCCAATACCCTTCGGCCGAGTTTGCGTTATATAAAACTGCAACAAAAAAGATTGAGCAAGGTAAGGAAAAAAGATTGTTAGATAACGAAAGAGGGCGAGACAATTTCAGAAAATTAGCTTTAAACGTAGAATAACGTGTTGAATTGATGCTTCGGTGTTTTTTAACACGTTTAAAGGTGTTGAGTGAGCACCGTCTTTCTGCGGGTGCTAACTTGCGATGTTACCCTACTTCCTGCTGCAGTTAGAATAGTTAATGCCACAGAAGGAAGTTTTGTTAAGCCAGGTTGTTCCTGTACTTGGACCCCTTGGGCAACTCTTCCGAATTGTCTGCCACCATAGGCCCCATTTTATGTCAGGCATTAGCCAATACCTTTTGAGTTTACTAAAATTATATGTATAATACATTTATTGTAGGGACCTTCAGCCAGCCCTCGTCATCCTGTGGTCTGTTTTTGTGTCACATTTTTCTTCCGCCCCATATAGCATGGGACATAGGGCCAGCCCACTTTAGCCATTGGTTAACTTCACTGTGAGTGAGGGCATTCTGCCCTCTTACAAGGACCACGAGTAGGTCCCTTCAATTCCAGATACTACTACGGCACTTTGTGTTTTCTTAAATCAAAACAGTATTTTTGTTTTTAGCCAATTTCTTTTTTTTTTTAGGGGGGATTGACAAAGACCAGGCAGCTTCCCCAACATTACATTTTTGCAAAAAATATGACAAAACAAGCATTGACAAAGCCAAGAGACTGGCAGCCAATGCCAGATCTATTAGCTTTGCTAATGCTTGTTTCTTGCATGAGAGATAGGTGTCACAGTGACACAAGTTTTGCTTGTCTGTGTTCCTTGGTGATGTGCATACTCATTTATTATTGGGCAGAGAAGGCTTCCAAGTGTGCATCTTAGACTTGCCAACTTATAAATACATTTCAATGTGTGAGGAGGGGGCGTGGCCTTGTAACGGCAAGGTCCTCATACCAAGAGTTACCTAAGAAGCACTCTGCTCTCACCGATCCCCTCACCTCCTCCCAAAAAAACAAAGGGTTGCTGAGGCGGTCACCGATGTCCTGGGGTGTTTTCATACCTCTTAATGGACATCTACTGCTCACATCCTCCAAAGACAAGCTGTAAAGCCACTTTGTGCAGTTTTCCCTGTAACTATGTGATTTCAGCTCCCCACCGGGTAACAATTTGAAGGGAGCTGAAATCGTGGGATACATGGTGGCACCCTATGAGTTGGCAGGTCTGACATTTGTCTCGTTCTAGTTAAATTTCAGTTTTATTCAGTCAAGAGTCACTCCCTGCCACCCAGACCTTTCTTATACATATTATTCTTACTCTAACTCCCAGTATTTTACTTCAAGGTGAAAGGTCATTAGCTACTATTTGGCTTCGCGTACCCGTCTGTTCATCTGCCCCGCAAGGATAGCTTTACCATTCAGTAGAAATATGGACTCTATATTAATCTCTTGGACAGTTTAAATCCCCCACATATCGCATATGATGTCAAGCTGGGAGGAAAGTAGGATCCTGCGGAGATCTCCCAGGTTCACAGCCAGGACCCTGGACACCACTTCCTGTCACAGGAACTGAACAGGAAGTGGGGGAGGAGCAGGACACTCCACACTAGAGTTGTGCCAGGACAGCAAAGGTCGAGACAAGCTCCTCCGGAAGTAAAAGGCGAACAGAGGGGTAGGATGCCCAAACCAGACCCAAGGCTAACACCCATAGAGAGAGCGATCACATAAATAAAACAACAGATGACATGTACAACTATGACAAGGTTGCTTAAATTTAAGTTTAAAAAAAATGTTTCTTTTGTTGACATTTGTGCTTCGGTTTAATGCACTGCACTATTTAAATATGCATAAATTAAGTTTATTTGCACATGGCTAATTCTGGGTCGATTTACTTGTAAGTGCTTTTGCAGTTAAGGATCATTCAGTACAGTGGCAGAAACTGGTTTGCCTAGGGTCACCCAGTGCAGCCTAGTGTGAAAGCTGGTATTGCAGCCCAGGTTTTCAGGTGAAACAGTGTACAATTCTGCCCCATGAATTACCCACCCCTTGCCAGATATCTACATGCGAGGGCACTGTTTTATCCTGGGACCCACCCCATCAGCCTGGGATGAATCCTGGTGGCCTGCCGCACTAGGAACCCCTCCCACCACTATGGACCATGCACGCAACCTCGGCATCATAGTGGACTCTTCGCTCTCAATGAACCGCCAAATCAACGCAGTATCCTCGTCCTGTTTCCACACGCTCCACCTGCTTCGAAAGACATTCATATGGCTCCACACAGACTCCAGAAAGACAGTCACCCACGCACTCATCACCAGCAGACCTAACTACGGCAATGCACTCTACACCGCCATCACCCAGAAACAGCTCAGGAAGCTACAGAACGTCCAAAGTGCTGCAGTCAGATGGATCCTCGCCATCCCCCGCCACAGCCACAAGACACATCACCTCCGACAAATCCACTGGCTCCCTATCAACAAGAGAATAACCTTCAAGCTCCTCACTCACGCCTACAAGGCCCTTCATGACACAGAACCAGAATCTCTGAACCACCGCCTCGCTTTCCACACACCCACCAGACAACTCCGCTCCACCCATCTCGCCCTGGCCTCTGTCCCAAAGATCCACAAGACCAGAACCGGAGGAAGATTGCTGTAAAGGAAGACACAATCCTCTGGTTGAAGGTAAGAGATCCCTTTTATTTCTGATGGAGACGCCAACATAAACGGACACTCTCCAGCTGGTCAGGGAACAAACTGACCGCTGAGGAATGATCCTATTTAAACATCAACAAGGAACCTCAAGGAACAGGTATTCTAGGTAGAATGAATATGGAAAACATCACAATGACTGTAAGTTTAGCCTAAATACAACACACCTTTCCCCTTTCTACCCCAACGACAAAACAACTATAACGGAGAAACAAGCCAAGGGAGGAAGGAAAAAGAAACAGATTAATAGCACGTGGACCATAAAAAATCACCGATGTCTTGCGATGGAGAAGCTTCAAGAAAATAGAAATCATCATCGCACATAGTCCTTAAGATATGCCAGTGCCCTGCGATCTCTGACACTTCTAACACTCCTAAGGGTTACCCCTCCGATACCTTGAGGGACAGTAGAACAGGCTTATGACAATATCTCTGAACTGCACCCCTCTCCTTGACCGACTTCATCACTGGTTAACATGCCTGATTCACGCATGTCGTGCGCCAACACATACCCATTACTTTGTGATGCCCCTTCTTCACGAGTCACACCGCCTCTCTGATACAGTGCCACGCGCCTAAAATTCCATCTCTCACCATTCTCCAACACCAAACCATGCCTAAAAACTTCTTTGACTTTGAAAGGCCCCAAAAACTTTGAAAGGCCTCTCCACGCTTACGCACACCTCCAGTTTCCTTGACAACGGCCATAGCGTACCTTACGTAGCAGGCGAGGTCACGCACTGTGGCCATTTTAGGTCACTGCAACCTGTTTTCGGAAGTCGTGGAAAGGAGCTTCTGACTTCCTGAGGAGCCGCTCATAGCGCAGAGAGCGCTCAACTCTACGGCCGTTCAATCACCAATGTGTATTAGGAGCAGGAACTGATCTTCATCTTGCAAAACTTGCAGGGTTACAGTGAGTGTGTACTTCCTCTAAATGCAGCTCATTACTTATGACTGAACTGTGAGTGAACATTTCGGCTGCCATGGCATTTCTTCTTCACGTACTTTAATGTCTTACAGCTGCCCCACGTGACTTTTACTTTGTTGGTTGAGTATTTTTACACACTTCATACTGTGTTTTTAGTGCTTCTTTCAATATTTGCTCTTTTGCATTTTTTTAAAAAAGTTCCTCCTTTTTACAAATTTATTATGGCAACATCATAAATTGCAGTGGACTACCCCCAAGTTTTTTTTTGTCACAAACTGGCCCTCCTCCAGTACCATGGGAGGATTGTATTTTAACTTTTGAAAACTATTTGGATGCTTTGGATGGACAAGAGTTTAGTCCCAAAAGGAAGAAAGCGTTGGTACTAAGCACTTTGGGCAAGGAATTACAACACATTTTTAGGTATCTACCCCAGGCCTTGCAAGCTAATGGACAACCTATGCCTGATGAATATAACAAAGCTGTTTGTAGGTTAGAAGAAAGGTATGCTAAGGAAGAAAATTTGGTCATGAATCGCTCTAAATTTTACACCCAACACCAAAGGAGTGAAGAGTCCATAGATGAATCTATAGCAAGGTTAAGATAGTTATCTATTAAATGCAAATTTGGAATTATGACTGACAAATTAATTAGGGATCAACTGATCATTCAATGCAACAAAAAAGATTTTTAAAAGACTGTGGGCAGCCAAGAACCCTTCGTTGAAAACTGCGATTGAACTGGCCATGGTTGTGGAACAATCTGAGAGTTGCATGAAGGAATTGGAAAAACGAAATCGAGGAAGTGATATAGCTGAAGTATCAGAGAGGGGTACCTGTGAGGAACAAGATAGTGGTGTGGGAGATGAAGTAACGAGTGCAGTGGCCGTGGTTAAAAATAAGAACAAAAGTAACAAGCGAGTGGTGCAAGTTAGACCACCTAATCCCAGGGTGTGCAACAGGTGTGGCAGTGGTGGGGACTCTGCGGATTCAAAGTTCTGTTTTGCTACGAACAAAGAATGTTTGAAGTGCAGGCGTGTAGGGCACTATGCCAGAACGTGCAAAAATAAAATATGTGGAATGGTTGCTGTGGTTTCCGATCAGGTGGGGACTAGGGGTGAACAGTTAGATAGAATCTTGAGTGTTGAGGATGCTGATAGTGCGACAGAAGAAAGTAGAAGACTCAACAGGCCTAAAGCCATGTTTCAACTAGATGGTAAAGATATTTCTCTCATGGTGGATACTGGTTCTAAATATACCATCATCCCAAGAAAATTGTATGAGAGCCAGTGGGAAGATAAGACCTTATTGCCAAAAGATATCTCTCCTGGAGGGTATCAAGGTTGCATTTTTAGGCTCATTGTGCACATTGTGCTTTGCACGTGTGGGTTCATATCCCATCCTCGTTGCCAAATTGCACATGTGGGTTCGTATCCCATCCTCATCGCCAAATTTCTGTTGTAAAGGAAGACATAATCCTCTGGTTGAAGGTAAGAGATCCCTTTTATTTCTGACGGAGATGCCAACATAAATGGACACTCTCCAGCTGGTCAGGGAACAAACTGACCGCTGAGGAATGATCCTATTTAAACATCAACAAGGAACCTCAAGGAACAAGCGTTCCAGGTAGAACAAATATGGAAAACATCACAATGACTTTAGCCTAAATACAACAAAGATCCTTTGCCTACCTCGCCGGAAAGACCTGGAGTACCCTACCCCTCCACCTCAGGAAATCTGCGTCATTGACCCAGTTCAGGAAAGACCTCAATACCTGGCTCTTCCACTGAACCTCCACAACCAGACAGATCAGCAGCCCCCTCTCGACCCCCCTCAGCACCTTGAGACCCTCACAGGTGAGTAGTCGCGCTTTACAAACCCCTGATTGATTGATTTATACTTGTCGTTCCAGAGTTACATTGGTACAATGTGTTCAATATGTTTTACAAAAATGCCTTAAGAAATGTACAAATCAGGAAACATATACTAGGCACCTACTAATGCATTTCTAGAAAAAAAGAGTGTGTTTAAATCACAAAAGTTTATCTTCTAAAATAGTGTACACTAAGGAGCAAGCTACATTGATTAAAATGCATCTGTTTATCTCAATGGTACAAACACAATCATAAAGAAACCAGAGCACTCTGTTTACATATTACTATATCTGGTCTTCCCTACCTTAACATATAAAAGTATTGTGGGAGACAGTGTTGGACTGGCGTTTCGGGCACTCTGCACTGCCAGAGTCACCAGCTTGAAAGGGTTCATCTGTGTTAGCTGAGGACTAAATTAAAACATAAATCCAGCTCTTTTTATCCAGAGGGCCATTCTACTATGGTTGCTGTGTAAATGCAGAAGGTGTTATAGTTATTTCTCTAGCTGCAGGATTTCTGGGAAGCTTGACGGATGTTGAACTACAACAGCTGTGTTCAATGTTGATTCATGAACACAAGAGCCCTGCCTAATTTTTAGGTCTCGCTTACAGACAGCTTTCATCTATCTGTTGTCGAAGACCTATTGTGTACTATACCAGTAATTACAGTATGCTTTGGGTTGCTTATCGCTGGTTGTTTTTCTTGGCAATCTCATTCAGTCAGTCAGTCAGTCAAAATTAACTTTATTCGGCTACTTAAAGCCATAAAAGTGCAAATCCTACTCAAGACCAAGATCATAATCTACGGCCCCCTTATGGAACAGCAGAGCAAGATGCACGCCATCATATTATGTGACAATTCATAGGAAGTTAAAACGCGTATCATAAGAGCAATGACAAAACATGAATAAGAAATCAATCACCATAGCATAGTTCAACTTTAGGGTACAGAATAAAATTTGCCCCACATACACTTGCTCATATTTACAATTAATAAAAATGTATTATATATTTTAAAAGAAAAAATTACATGACATGATTAAAAACAATGGTCGCAGACAGACTCAGGGGCAACCTATTCCTAAGTCTAATCGCCCCTGATAAAAAACTGGCTACCCCAAAACAGACCATAGGTGACGCTAGTGTTTGAAGGTAGACCAACGCCGGCCTAACCTGTACAAAATTGCAACTTCTAAGCAAAGGGAGGATAAACTTTTTGCGCAATGGATTGTAATATTCGCAGAAAAACATTATATGGAGGGTGTCTTGCTCCGAGAAGTTGTCACAGGGGCAAGGTTTTAGTGTGCCCTCCCTAAAGTAACCTTTGGGGAAGGCTAATAGCCAAGGAACCATATTCAATCTAAATCTTGTTAGAACAAACAGATGATACGGTTTATTGATATAAGATAGATATGGTTGCATATGTTGGGCCAGGCTCAATGTGACAAATCTTCTCACCATAGGTTTTTTCAATTCGTTCTCCTCCCTTAGTCCCTTTTGTCTATCCAGGAACTGCTGCTTAACGTCTCTAATGGCCAGTTTACCCAGAGCAATAGGACTCAAAAATAAGTCTGGGCAGCCAAGAATTTCCATTTGGTCCTTAATGTATTTCAGCCAAGGGATCTCTAACACCTTTTCAAGGGTAAGGCAGTCTCGTATGATCAGTTGATTTAGGTTAGGAGTCGGTTGGGCCCAAATTCTCAGCCAGCGTAATAAAGGCGCAACCGCAATCTGATCCGAGATAAAGCCCGCTCCCAGTTCCTCATGTATATTAAAAATTGGGGTTGATGCGGGGACCGAGAGCAGTTTACGCATAAAGGTGTTCTCGGCCCCCTGGATTACTTTCACGTCTGTATAACCCCAAATATCACTGCCGTAAGTAGCCATATGGATACACTTGGCGTTATAAATCTTCATGAGTGCAGGGAGAGGTTTTGATCCTACTCTTTTAGCAAAGTCTAGAGTAGCCCCCGATGCTCTGGCTAGCACATTTTTTTTATGGACACGCTGCGTGTGCCAAGTGTGTTGGTCGTCAAAAAGGACCCCTAAATAGGGGAAAGCGGGGACTTTTAATAACTCAACTCCCTTGCAATAGAATTTGGCCTTCGCTGCCCTCCTCGAGCCTATGGTCATAGCATGCGATTTTTTCAAGTTAGTTATTAAGTCCAAAGAGTCCATAAAATCTATAAAACAATTTAAAAGAAGTTGCAGCCCCCTTGCAGTTCTGGCCATTAAAACCGCGTCGTCGGCATGCAGGAGCGCGGGAATCATTTTAATACCGGCTCTGGGTATGTCTTTACAGCAAGAAACCAGAGAATCCCCACGTTTGTTAATAAAGAGGGTGAACAGCAAGGGGGCCAATATGCACCCCTGGCGGACCCCTCTCTTTACTGCCCAAGAGTCGGTAAGGCTGCCCTCTTCATTAAAACGTGCCGCCGCTATTGTGTTTTCATGAATGGCAGCCAGAAATGAAATCAGGTCACCATCTAGCCCTATGTCTCGAAGAATCAGCCACAGCTTTGACCTATTAACAAGGTCAAACGCCGAGGTTAAGTCCATAAAGGCCAGATGAAGATCCCCGCGCTTACAACTGTATACTTGCCTATCACCAAATGGAGGTTAAGGCATTGGTCCAAAGTACCCCTCCCTGCCTAAAACCATATTGGAGGTCGGAGACTATACTTGCTTGTTCAAGCCACTCTGTTAAACGCTCCAAAACAATTTTCCCCATGATTTTGGCCGCGGAGTCAAGAAGCGAAATAGGCCTGTAACAAGCCGGATCAACCCTCGACCCCTTTTTGAAGATTGGTACGATGACCGCTTTTGCCCATGATGGGGGAAAGCCAGACACGCAAGCTGCATTAAAAACATGAGTTAAAATCTTGGCCCAAAGCTTAGGATCTGCCTTGTAGAGATCCGCCGGTACTCCGTCAGGACCTGGAGCTTTCCCCCCCGAGAGTTGTAGTGATCGCTTTGTAAACTTCATCAGTTGTAAAGACAAGGGGGGAACCTACTAAGCCAAGCACGGGTATCTCAGTAGAAGCTCCTAAGGTCATATCACTATACACTTTCCCAAAATGTTGCACCCACGTCTCCGCGGGGACTAGAGAGTCTTTACTGGAGTTTGGTGTGTCGTCAAACAGAGGACTGTTTACAACAGACCAGAATCTAGAGCTATTAGCCAGCACTCTGGCTTGGCTAAGCTCCTCCCACGCCATCTCCCGCAATTGCCTTTTCCTGCTTTCTACTGCAAGTTTATAAGCCTTCCTTACGTCCTTGACCCGTAATGCCACCCTTGGCTTTTGCTTAAGCTACCGCATTAAATCTTTGTGGGTGTTCATGCAAGCTTCATCAAACCATTTTTTAAACTTTGGGCGCCTAGGTCTGCTGGCTATAGTTAAATCTGAAACAACCTGCTTCCCAATTAGGTCAAAAGCATTTAACACGGATCTTGGTTGAGAATCCTGGTCTGTGCAAATCCTAAACTCCTGGGCACATTTAATAAGCAAACTATCAATGAAACTTTCAGGGGTAATCCTTTCCCACTTCACTCTACGAGCTTGATCTTTAGAGGCAATATTAGTATTAGTAAGTTGGGTCATGGTCCTTCCCTTGTTGACAGCATTTAAATTAAGGTCCAATATCATAGGATTATGATCACTGACGCAATTTTTTAATACGCTTAGTCTACCAATTACCGTCAGCAACGGAGATGATACCAAGATGTTGTCAATTATGCTTTCGCGACCATGACCAACATAAATAGGTACGGGGACAATCCTGTCTGATTGTTCAAGTCAAATCAAATTATGAGCCGTTAAAAGACTTTCTAAAAAGATGCCAGACGAGGTATGTTCAAAATGATTTAGCCCCTGTGGGCCACATTCCTCCTCCAGCCTAGCTGAACAATTAATGGGGCAAAAATGAACATTAAAATCTCCCAGGACTAATATGTCATAGTATACTGCTGAACTATCTCCATAGCTTTCCAAAAGGCCATGAGAGCCATAAGGTGCTCTGTCTCTTGATTTCTTGTAAAAGAATTATAAAATTAACCACTAAAAGGGTTGGGAGATTCTTCCCTGTCAACTCTACCACTAACATGTGAGGAGAACAAGAATCAATCAGCCTTGCCTTATAAGAAAGCTTAAGGTTGATCAATAATAATAGCCCCCCCCTTGCTCTACCCATACTGGACGGTATAGCGAATTTACAAAAAGATATGAACCCATCCAGGTAAAAATGCTCGTTTGACTCTCAGGTTTCCTGTAGAGCTATAATGTGGTGAGTAGCAAGAAAACGTTCCCAAGAGACATCGCCCTTTTTTGTCCTTAAACCAGCAATATTCCATGTTAAGACTTTCATTGTATCATCATCAGTTATTATCGGCTTTAAGCCGGATTTTACTATATTAGCAGTAATGGCCTGAGATTGTTGAGTCAGGGAACAAGAGATGGTAAAAGTTGGCAAGGTGACCGTGGGGACAAGGTTTTCTTCAACCGTTGTTTCAGAAGAAATATCCATAATGGGAGATACTACATCGGGAAGAGGTAGTCAGTCTTGGGCATCCATACCAGAAAGGACCTGAAACCTATTAGATATAGAAATAGGGGAGACAACCGACAACGGGAATCTTACAAACGGCTTATAAACAAATCCCAATGGCAAGGCCCAGATACGGGTGGGATTATTAGAGCAAGAATCTTGGGCCCTTAGTATTGATTTAACAACCGATGGGTTACGGAAGTTAATTACCACACAATCCCCATCGATGTTCTTTGGAGATGGTCCCACCCACCCGACTCTGCGGACCATAATGATGTTATTGCTCACAGGTACCCTGAACCCTTTATATTTGGATAACCAGTCTACAGATTTGTTACGCAATTGGGTCCAAGATTCAGTTTGATCTGGCCTAAGAGGGGGCACACCAGCCAAAAACAATACATACGGGCATGCAGCCGAAGGTAGGTCTAGTATGTTTCCAGAGCCCTTCACAATCAAACGGTTCATCACATTTGGGCCACCCCTACCATTATTGCTGTCTCCAATACTGGTATTGGCCTGGGTAGTGGGTAAAAGACTCGAGGGTTGCCGCAGGCTGGGACAGTGTATTGTCAGATGAATTAAAAGAATTGGCCATCCCACCTGTCTCCAGTCCTCCCCGCCCCTGGTTGATTGTATTTCCCCCGGAGCCAGATGCCATAGGTAATAATCGAGATATAACCGGAGCCCTAACACCCATGCTAGCTTTACCTGCTAAATGGCCCGGTTCCCTGTTGCTACCCCCCACAATCCTGTTTGCTTCTGGCATTCCCAGAACCATCGGTGCTTCAGCTGTCCCCCGCACTGCACATTTACACCCACAAGCCTCCCGGTTAGATGACACATTGCTAAGTTTTTGGAGGTGCAGCAATTTTTCCTCAATTACCCCTAATTTAGATAATAGGGGGGCTAGAAGAACAGTTATTAAAGTCTCTAAGCGTTTCCAATGATCTGGGTCACTCCCAAAGTCCGCCCTGGTACGGAGGTCAATATTTGACAAATGGGACATGCCACCAGCAGATTCTAAGATCTGATGCTCATGAGGCCCAGACTCTTGGTGCGTAGGTTTAAGGTTATGCTTGTTCCTCTGCGCCACACTTGCCCTTGTGCGTTTCGCAGGCGGCTCACCATTGCCTCTCAGCAAAAGATTAACAGGGCGTGCCATACTTTCCCTTAACCCTCTTTTAGGTCTTTTAGGTCTGGTCACAGCCTCACCTTGGGCTGTGCAAGTTATGTTCGAAATGTGGGCTGGGGATAGAACCGAGGGTGCAGGGGGATCTACTATCTCCAAAGTTGGATTAACTGTCAAATCCTGGGTTTGGCTCATTACTGTATTTTGGGCAGGTTCCAGATTATTTAAGTAGCCCATATCCCGAACCCCCAATGCAGCAATCTCATTCACTTGCATCTTATTTGATAGCGTTCCTTCCTCTTCATGCGTTTGTCCCTCTCCTGGAGCAAAGTTTCTTTACCGCTCCTTTGAGAGGATTACTTGAATCCTTCCACATTGGCTGAATAACTTTTTTTTCATTTACTTTCCGCACTCTATGGAGTTTAAGTGTTTTCTTGTTCGCTTCCTCCTATGTTTCTCCCCATCAAATCCCTGCTCCAGCGTTCTCAATGTCTCTCAGCGTATCCATTGTCTGCCCCGCTCTTCCCCTTCTGCTCTTGTTTGCCTTTTGTAACATTTTTCAAGCTCTCCCATTGTCCTTCATGCCTCCTCAGCCCCCTATTCCTATTGCTCCTATGCTACACCCATCCCATTCTCTTATTTTTTATTTTTAAAGTTTTGTCTCTTTCGGAGGGCTCAGCTGCTGCACTTTGCTACAACGCGCTCCTTTTGTTTAAACGCGTATTCACATGACTCATATGAGAACATGCATGGTCACACCTGCGCATGTAAACATCATTTTTCTGCAACTGACTATTTTTTTGTTTTTGCTGATGCTGTTTTTCTTTGACAAACAAGCCTTTTTTCCTGATGCCTAACCGTATCGGGAAAAAGCACAGGCAAAGGCAAATTGTCAGGTTACACCAGTTGAAGGCTGTCGTGTAGTTCCTATAGTACCCATGCAGGACCTGCGCTTTTGGATAACATAAACTGTGGGCTTGGTGATAGACTGGCTCTGTGCACCCCCACCGCGTATGTTAGCCTGATTTGCATTAGCTAGCTCACAGTGCCACTAGAATCTCCTCTTATCGGGGAGAGATTAGTTTCTGGCAACCTTAGATCATGACGACCCAAATTCCTCAGAATCGTGGAAACAATGTACTACCTTTCGCTCAGTCACTCGTGCTTACTTATTCGGTTTGTCTCAGAGAGTTACACAGAATAAACAGAATGGGCGTTTCAATAAGTATTTATTGAACAGTTGTTATTCTAGTGTAAAATATATGTGCTGCGGCAACCAGTAGACAATAGCAGAGATATATTATCAGCAGTACGATAAAAGCAAAGGGATAGAACAGTTCTACCATATTGCAATAATCATGAATACATACATGAGTATAAAAGCATTATGCAAGTGCGCGTACTCCTACGATGCCTAACTAGATGTACCTGAGTGTACCTAGAATATGTGTAGGTCTAAAAGCCTAAGAGCCAAGAATCCTTCTAGGATTTAGTCGAACCCCCATACCTGAATGGAGAGAGTGTGGGACCCCGTCCTGGTCTCGAGTTGGACACCCCGCAAGGGCTGTGTTAGACCGCTGTCAGCTGGAGCGACTGCATGCAGGAGCCTCAGCGTCTCTGGTCAGTGTGTCAGCATGGAAGTCTCGGTTCCCTCTGTCTTACCGGGGTAAGATGTGGTGTATTTATACCCTGAAGACTCTAGTTGCTTCGTATGGTCTGTATTGGCCCTTGTTAGGCGTGAGGAAGACGTCAGGGGTGAACTTTGTACATATATATTATGCAGGTGGTGTATTCCTAGAGAGCCATGCATAATTGATGAGTACAGTGTGGGCCTGTGTTTGGAAAAAACCCTGCTGTATTCAAAACCACAGACTAGATAACGTTCAGCCCTCAGAGCTCGTTGTGTACTATCGAGGACCAATGTAGGTGAAAGATCATTCCTATATAAGGAATCATGACTATAATAGGACATGTACAGTTATGACCATAATAGGGCATATGCGGCTTTGACCATAATGGGGCAAGTACGAATATGACCGTATTAGGGCAAATACGAATACGTCCATTTTAGGGCATGTATGAACGGGTCTACATTAAGGCCTCTATACGGGACATAACAAGGCAAGACTACTATCTTTGGCAATGCTTGTTTGTATATATACTTAAGGCAGGTTTACAAAGTAATGTTCTAAAAGGGAATCATTTGCATATTCAGTGGTTATCCTAAAAATCTGTCATGTCTCCAGCCCCGTATGATCATCGTTACTTTTGGCTAGAAACCCAGGGGCATATTCTCAAGCCCCTATCGCCACCACAACGTCACTTTCAGTGACGTTGTTGTGGCGATAGGGGCTTAGCCCTATTCACAAGGCAGCGTTAAGCCACGTTAGTGGCTTAACGCGGCTTAACGCTGCCTTGTGAATAGGGCCCCCTTCACGCTGTTTTTAGCGTGAAAGGGGCATGCAGCGGGTGTTGTAGTGGGCGTTCCACCGCAACACCCATTGAGTTTGACGCTACCTCCTATTCTCAAGGGCAGCGTAAATAGGAGGTAGCACCAAACTTAAGACCAGAAAAATCTGGTCTTAAGGTGGCGAAACGAGGAGAAATGCTTTATTTCTCCTCGTTTTTGCTTTTTCCATGTGTGCTGCCATGTGCAGCACACATGGAAAAAGCTAAATGCCATGGTCTGTTCATGTACAGGAAGGTGTCCCTTCCTGTACATAAACAAACCTTTTTTTAAAATGCCGTTTTGTAACTTACATGTGTGCTGCATGGAGCAGCACACATGTAAGTTACAAACTGGCATTTTAGGTTTGTTTATGTGCAGGAAGGGACACCTTCCTGTACATATACAAACCTCCCTGCTTGCAGACACCCTTGCACTCTGGTGCAAGGGTGCCTGTGTTGGCGCTAAGTTGTGAAACTTAGCGCCATCGCAGGGTGAAACGTGAGGCTGCACCGTATCCTTGAGAATAGGGTGCAGCCTAGCGTTTCCGAAGTGGCGGAGAGAGGCGTTAAGCCCAGTGGTGGCTCCTCGAGGGAGTGCTGTGGGGCGGTGGGGCGGGGGAGGGGCAGGGTGGGGGCTAGTAAACTATGGCATATGGCCGAACAGAGTTAAGTAACTAAATAAATAAATAAAACGAATTACATTGCGCGCGCTGCATCGCAAATGGCGATGCAGCGCGCGCAATGTAATTAGTTTTATTTATTCATTTAGTTACTTAACTCTGTTCGGCCGTATGCCGAGGTTTACTACCCCCCACCCTGCCCCTCCCCGCCCCGCCGCCTCGCAGCACTCCCTCGAGGAGCCGCCACTGGTTAAGCCAAGAAGGCTAACGCCTCTCTCCGCCACTTTAATGAGAATATGGCCCCCAGAGTTTAATGATTGAGCTTGATGGGGACCTGACTCCCTAGATGTGAAAAAAAGTCTAGATCGCTGAAGAGATTATTGCCTAGATTAAGGACCACAACTCCTCACTCAGCCAGAATGGAGGAGAAAGCACTGAACTCAATTTACAGCACTGTTTTTAATTTACGTAGGCGGTTGCTAGTGGTGGGCATTGGAACACAGATTTGGGGAAGAGGACTCATTCTTCACCGTTAGACTTTGACCCATAGCAAGAGAGAGAAAGGCAAAAACACGGAGAAAGAGAGAGACAGGAAAAAAATGATAATAAGAGAAAGCAGGGATGAAGTTAGAGGGATGAGCTAAATAAACAGGAAGTGTATAGGGTTGTGGTAGAAAAAGGCATGAGTTAGAATCACAACTCACAATTAGGTTGCCTTGGTTTTCTGCAACACCTGCATTCTGCTGTGCTGGCTGCTAGTTATTAAAAACCAACGAGGCCCCCGCTTTTGTTTTTTTTTTGTTTTTTTGTTTTTTTTTACAAATAAAGGTATGTGTGAAGCCTTAAAATAAAATTAAGGGAGACTATTAACAGAAAGAATGACATACACTCATCCCTGGACAATTCAGGGATAGAGGCAAGAATAAAATATCTTGAACAATATCCTACCCTACAGTAATGGCGTGCAGAGATAGTACATTTCACTCCTTAGACTTCTTAGTCTTAAAATCTAACAAAAATGTGGAAAAATAATCACTGAAATATGGGTTATCATACCTGCTACTATCTTCCCCTTGTAAAAGCCTGCTTTTACCTGGTGTTATATATATATTTTTTTTTACAAACGTTTGCAGGGAAATCTTTTTCAAAACTTTTTCTTTTTGCAAAAATTCTCTACAGCAGGCAAAGATTTAAAAATTAGCAAACTTTCAATTTTTGCAAAGTCCAAATCTTATTAATGTTGTAAGCAAAATTTAAATCGATTGAACCTCCACCCTGATTTTCTTTGGGTCTAGAGGCCAGGGAGAGTATGACATAAGCAGAGCGTGTGCACTTGCAGAAGAAATGTGATATTTTTCTTGAATCAATTTTTTAAACTTCTTTGTCTCAAATTTCTGTTTCTATTTAAAGTGGTGCACATTTCCACATCTTACCCTCCAGTCCCTCACTATCCCACCCCCTTAACTTTCTCAAATAAAAATAAGTGCAGGGGTCCAAAGTTTTATTTTAGAGCCCGCAGACGGGCCTGTTGAATGTCCAACTTGCCTCAAAAAACAGGGCTGCAAATTGCTGATTCCACCTGATGCCTCTTCTTTGTAGTGCCCTTTATTTCCTGTCTCTTTATCTCACTCTTGGAGGTTCTTTTTACCATCCGTGCTTTCTCCCTTTCTGAAGGTTTTCCGCAGTGGTTAATTTGTAAAACAATAAGTGCCGGGGCTCTCGTCAGGAGGCATATTGCACCAACCCATTTCTCCTGTTAGCGCCTCCTAAAACACAACCAACCACTAACAGTGAAAGCGAGGTTGTGGCATAATGACCAGAGCTGCAGACTTCAGAGCTGGGGAACCAGGTTCGAGTCTCGGTATGGGCTCAACATCCTGTGATTCTGGGCAAATCACTTAATCTTCCCGTAAATGAATGTGTCCTTAACTGGTGCTCATGAAAAGTGCTGGTGTTGATGATTAAGTGTTGGTGCGGACCACCGGCTCAAATTAAGCACTGGTACTTTTCCGACTTTTCTCTACCTCCTTCTTTCACCCTTTTCATGCTCTGAGTCAAAGTCTAATGTTGAAAATTGTATCCTGGTCCCCAAAAATAAGTGCCGGTGCCCACCACCTGCAAGGGCCGGCACAAGTTAAGCACGGTGGGAGTGGAGAGTTTTAAATTAAGATGTGTTGTCCTAAACGTCGTCAGTGGCGAAAAGGTGCTTGCTGGTGCTGTATTTATATGATCCTGGCTTGCAGTTAACCTTTGGAGTGGCTGTTAATGAGTCAAATGTATGTTGGCCAAAGGAGAACGAGCAAAATGTATGTCAGGGAGGTTTGGAAACAAAACTGTGAGCCAGGAGCCTTGAGTGACTGCGATGTAAATGCAACACCAAGTGGGAATTAGAGATGGCAGGCACAGATTCATCTTTTATCTAAAAAATATTCATTGGAGCTGTGTCAGAGCGCTTAGGAAACACGCTGACATTTGCTGTACTCTCCCTATCACACACGGGGATGGCATTTCGCCCTATAATTGGAATAGAAAAACTGCTGTTCAGAGATCTGAAGGGGAGATCTGCAGGGAAGACTCTGGGAAGAGGGCGAGGATGTGTGAGGAGAGAGGTAATGTTTATTTCTGACTTCCTTTCCTATGGCTAGGTGGTTAGAAATAACAAGCATTTGCAATGCAATAGGTCTCGCATTTGCGTGAGTTTGAGCTATTGGCATTGTAAATCACAAAGCCTTTTATGTCTTTTGAAAACCTGCAAGCGGCACGTAAACACCCAGTTTGTACTTATAGTCCTTGCTTACGAGAAGCAGGGCTGGCAGTAACTATGCCTCTTTTGCTGCCGGCCTTGCTTCTTCTAAGCAAGGACTAGAAGTAGAAAGTGCATATTTACGCACTGCTTGCAGGTTTTTTAAAACACAAATAAAAAAGGCATTGTCATTTACAATGCCCATAGCTCAAACTCTCGCAAATGCAAGACCTATTGCATTGCAAATGTTTTTTTTTTGTTAGTGTACACACACATAGTACCCAACTGCCTCGAATAGTGCTGTGTATTTGTGTATATGCTGTAGGCCTAAATATAATCTGAGCACTTATCCCGCACATCTCTTTCTCCATCATTCTGCTTGGCGTTGCATCCTAAAACAAGCGCACCTCTCAGGTCACTCAGAAATGACATAGGATCTCACATAGGATCACAACAATTACAATACTCTGTCAGCCATGCCCCCCCCCCCCTCCGTGTTGCGTGCTACCTTTCCGAATGTGTGCTTTTGTGCCCCCACATAGACTTATGAAGCTCTATATAAATGCTACAACACAAAATTAATTGAATTACAGCTTACGCTGATTCAATCATAGCAGCCTCAACGTCCTGCCCAATTTCCATCCCACACTGTAGTGACTACTAATACACACTAAGCATGCCAGGCAAAAAAGGCAAATGTGTGTCTGGCAGAGTTGGACCATTCTTAGTAAGAGTAGAGGTGTGTGATGTAGGTTCCAAGGTGGTAGACGCGTAATGGGGGTTGTAGTAGCTGCGCAGGTGATGGCAAGTGGTCCACGAAGACAGATGAAGTGTATGAGAGGTGCAGATGATGGTAGGTCCATGGCGGCAGGGTGGGCTGTACAGGCTTGGGGTGCATAGCGCAGGGTGTACAGTGCTGCAGTACAGTTGGGTGGGGGAAATCTGCAGATTACCAACCCACCTTACGCCCACCTGGTACCATCACAGCCCCTCACCTTAGGTGACCACCTTACTCAAGCCATGTTCATCACAGACCCTGTGTGTCTGCTGCGGCCCTTTTACCTGAATGTCATTTCTACACGAAGTATTGTTGTTGAAAAATCTGTGGAATTAAAACCAGGCCTACAACGCCCAGAATGCATCAGGGAGTCATTAAAAAGCCCAGTCCGGGATAAAAAGCGTTAGTGAGTACATAGAGCGAGACCACCACCCCAACCAAAGCATGCAGCTCCTCGACCCCAGGAGCCCCCCTTAAAGGCACTGCATGTAATCATTTCCAGCTGCTGGTAACATTTCTACTCCCACGGGCCCCGCTGCCCCTGTTCCGTTAACCCCACTGCAAGACCCACCCCCGCCTCACAACACACAGGCCGCCCCCCTCCAAACCACAGACTGCAGGACTCTGCTTTCATCTCTGCTAATAGGAGGAGCTCGAGCCAGGGTGCCCAGGCACCGCCGTGCTTAGGGTTTTCTTTCTAGGCGCTGCAATCACTGGTTACTATTCGAGGTGTACAAAATCAGCACATCTCAGCCCACAGTATGAACACAGCTCCAGCGGCTGTAATGTATGGCAATGGTGGGGGCGTTGAGGTGGGGGGGGAGACTAGGACATGATGCGCGGTCTTGGGTTCTTTATGGGGCCCACTCGCGGTAATGGGGTGAGGGGTGCATGGGTAAATAGAAGCATCCATGGTGGACATTAGGGGTGGAAGTGATGCGTTGGGGAGGTTGGGGGGCCTAAGGGAGGCGGAGCGTGCATGCAGGCGGTGGGGAAGGGGGTGGATCCCTTGGTGGTGGGGGGTCTTAGTTCAGATAAAGGTTAATGATGATAATGGAGGCTACAGGCGGGGGGTCGGACACTTACCCTCACATGCTGGGTCTTCTCCATCCCACGCTAAGGCAGCTGCAGCCCCATCAAGGCCCGCTGATCCCACCGGCCTGTCGGATCCGACTCTTCGGGAAATCCGAGGCCCGATTGGGGTAATCCACTGGTTTCCCCGGGAGATCCAAGGGTGCGGGAGAGTCCAAGAGTATGGAAAGATCCAGCGGTCCGGGGCGCCTGGAGGGTCCACGGGGGTCCACACCCGGGGCCCGAACCGAGATCCTTGGGACAGAACCGAAGCGCCGGGCCCCGGTATCAGCACCAGAACCGGGGGCCGAATCGCTGAGCGAGCGAGAGCACAAAGGAGGCGAAAAAACACAAGTTTCCAATCCGAGAACGAGGAGTACGTGCAGGGGGGGGCAGGAGCATATTTAAGTGAAAGTGCGGCATGGGGCGCTTTATAAAAAATTCAAGTAAATACGGCGAGCCGCATATAAATAAAGCTGTGCACGCCATGAAACTGAAAGCGCAGGTTAAATTAAAAAAAGCATTTCACACAATAATTGAAACAAGCAGGAGGGAGGGGGAGGCAGCTATAGCACAGGGAGCGAGCGTTCTACAGTTGGCCATGAAGCAACTAATCGAGCAGCGAGGGATAGAAACTGGTGGTCGGGAGACAACACGGGACTGACTGGAAAAACATAGTGCGTACGGAGTTATAAAGGACACTGTGTAACGCCGCCAGTACACGATCGAGTCCGGATGGGCCGTCCCAAAAGGAGACAGGGCGGGAACAAACAAGCCTCATTTTAAATCGGAGCCCAGCGTTTAGCATAAAGGATGACGCCAGCCAATGAAAACAATGTGCGGGGCTTCTACTCCACTTCGGAAATCTGCTCGATTACAAAAAGCCTCGCAGAGCGAGCAGCGCATGCGCGCTGCAACGCAGGTCTGCGAGACCTAAAAATCACAGTTTGAGGACAAACGTAACTCTTGTCTTGGCGTCTCCTCTTTTCTGTGTTTCTTTTCTTTGTTTTGTTTCCTTTGCCCCTCTCCATCTTTTCTTCGATTCTCATTTTTTCTTTTGTTTTTCCTCTTTTCAGTTCTTCTTCGATTGTCTTGGCTTCTCTTCTTATGTTTGTTTGTCCTCTTACCATTTATATTCTTCTTTACTTCGCCCCCTTGGCCCTCTTCTTCCTGTAATTTCCTTTGCTTTCCTTTTTGTCATTATTTTACTTCTCCTCTTCCCTTATCTTTTGATTCGACTCTTCTTTTTCTCTTCTATTCTTATCTTTCCTTTGTTTCCCATGGTTGTATATGCCCACTTCTTCTCTTCTTTCGTTTACTCTGTTCTTTCTCCTCTCCCTCTTTCTTTAGCTCCTCCTGCTTCCTTTGCTGAACTTTATCAGTATTTGCTTTGATTTCCTTTTTAGCTGCTTCCTTACTTCTCATACCCTCTGTTCCTTTATTCATCATCCTTATGTTTTATTCTCACCTTCCTTATTCTGGCATTTCTACTCTACGTATTTGCGGATAATGCTGTTAGTGGGCTTTAGGTGCTAGATAAGTTGTTTTAAACTGCCTGTCATTGCTCTTTCTGATTTTAAATTGCACTGCGCCGCTAAAGCCTTCTGCTCATTCATTGCGCTCTTTATTAATTTAATGGTTGCACTCAAACTGTAACTGATTGTACTTGCACTGATGTTTTTAAAACTGAAACTTATGTTCTTACCCCGCTAACTCCTCTTGTCTATCGCCCGCGTTTCCTCCCCGTTCCACCACAGCTGTTGCTGATTGAGTGGAGGGAGCATCAACGCTAGATTTCTCCTCACTTCCGCCAGCACACCTAGCAGATGCCATCTTGAGAGGGAGACGATCTAGTCTCTCCATAGATGTACCTGCCTCACAGTACAAAAGTGGGGAATGGCGCCGACGCGCAGCGGACGCGCAGCGGACGCGTGCAGCCGGCGCGCCACCGGCGCGCCAAAGGCAAGCCCGTCTGCTCCCGTCCGCGTCCGGGCCTCGGCTAGAGCCAGTCATGCTGCCGGTTTCCATCCAGATATGGTACTATCGTCGACCCACTTAAGGCATCTAAATAATAACAGTAAGTGTGGCCACCATATGGAAGTAGACAAAATCAGAGGCCCTGTATCTTGCTGGGGATGCCGAGCGGAGTTACCTTTCATTGAAGTAAAACACACAATGGTAGGAAATAAAGCAGCTAACCATCAGGTTCTAATAATGGGGGGATTAATCAATGCACTTTCCTTAGCCAAACATGCACTTGATATCAGAGAGCTAATTGTAGAACAAGAATTAGATTTTTTATGCATAACAGAAACTTGGTTAAAGGAAGATTGTAACCCAGATATTGCAACTGCTCTGCCCCCCAACTATACGATCTGTAGGAAAGACAGAGAAGTTATTAGGGGAGGAGGGTTGGCCATTATCCACAGAGACTCACTACAATGGAAAAAGTTCGACCTACATACCGTTAAGGGAGCAGAAAGCCTCGGCTTCTGCTGCGCTATAAATGGCTCCCTTTCATTCTCTGGGGCATTGATATACCGCCCTCCTGGCCATAGTAGTGCCTTTCTTGACTCGTTAGGGGAAACACTCAGCCACGTCCTGCTCAGATACGCCAATTTCACCATGCTCGGTGATATTAATCTGCACCTAGAATGCGGTAACGACCCGGGGGTCACCACCTTTCTGGAAATAACTACTCCCCTTGGCTTAAATCAACTAGTTAGGCACACCGGGCAGGGCATACACTGGATGGAGTTTGTTCCAACTTCACCTCACTCCTTACAGATACGCCTACTCCTCAGGCCTGGTCAGATCATTACTTTATCCCCTTGACCATCTTAATGCCTAATACTGCACAGGCAGCTAAGAATACTCCTATGGCGGTGCCTAGGCGCAAATAGCATCTGTTAGCTGCCAACCCCAACTTGCCCAAAATTGCCCTAGAAAACAAGCCAGTTCTTACTGGTGATCCCGCAGAGGATTCTTACCGTTTCCACACATGGATGACGGCTATAAGTGAGGAATTAATCCCATCTAAACACGCTACTAGAAGGGGCAAAGCAAAATCGCATAATGACCCGGTGTTTACAAAAGATCTAGCGAAGCAGCACCTACACTGCAAACAACTAGAACGTAGATGGAGAAGGGGCTAAGAGTTAGCCGATTTGCATGTTTTTAAAATTCACAGGAAACAATATCATACTGCTATCAAATTAGCAAAAAAAAGACTATATTTCGAACAGAATTGCTATTGCCAAGCACAATCAAAAAGAGATATTTTCAATTGTAAAATCTTTTATTGACCCCAAAGCGTTACACTCAGAAATCCTCCCTTCTCAGACCCTCTGCAATGATATTGCGATATACTTTGAGGACAAGATTAAGAATATCCAAAAGGATTTTGGAACATTAAGTTCACAAGAACTCGTCAACCATCACGAATTGGACCATATGCACAATAGGCCCTCTTTGCATGCCTTTCAACCTGTCACTCTTCCGCTTACACAAGCAGCAATTTTAGCCTGTAAATCAGGCTCACCACTGGATGCGTGCCCCCCTGTGATATTACACCAAATCATGGATATAGTAAATCCAGTGATTAACCACATTGTGAACTCTTCTCTTGGCTCCGGCACGGTGCCTGACGAGTGGAAACTCGCCATAGTGAAGCCACTAAAGAAAAAACAAAATGTGGACTCATCCAACTTTTGCAATCTTCGGCCAATATCCCTGCTGCCAATTTTGGGTAAAATAACTGAAAAAATGGTCTATAAGGAGCTCTCAAACTTCTTTGAAACCTCTCAGACCTTCCACCCTCGCCAGTCAGGTTTCCGCCCCAAACACTCCACAGAATCTGCACTGCTAGAGATAACAGACATTCTGAAATTCATCACAGATAATGGCAGGAAGGCAGTGCTGATTCTGCTTGATTTGTCTGCCGCCTTTGATACCATCTCACACATCATACTTTTGGCCAGACTAAAATCTTGCGACATTTCTGACACTGCACTGGCCTGGATCAAGTCCTTCCTGACCAACCGGAGGCAAGCGGTCTCTCTCGGCCCCTTCCTGTCCTCAGAACGCACCATTACTGCAGGAGTCCCACAGGGCTCCTCATTCAGTCCACTTCTATTCAACATATACATGGCTCTGCTTATCTCCCTTATTTCATCATTTGGGATTGAGATAACATCTTATGCTGATGATACGCAGCTGATCCTGTCCCTTGATAAAAATTCTACGGACGCAGAAGAAAATTTTAAACTCTACTTTACGGAGGTCATCAAATGGATGAAAACAACCACCTCCGATGTAATACAGACAAGACAGAAATCCTGCTGATAGGAAAAGACAATCCCTTTCAACCTAGGGCCTGGTGGCCTGAGGATGTAGCAGCCCCCCATCCACTGTGGAAGTGGCTAAAAATCTGGGAGTGTTGTTCGACTCCTCTCTCTCTTTTAAACCCCATGCACTTAGGGTGGCTGGGACCTGCTTTGGTTTAATTAAAACCTTGAAAAAATTCTTTGATCTTATTCCTCTCTCAGCCAGGAAAACAGTTGCGGTGGCGCTGATACTTTCGCGCCTAGACTATTGTAAACAGCCTCCTGGCAGGTGCCAACAAATCAACCCTGAAGAGGCTACAGGTAGTGCAGCATGCAGCAGCCTGATTGGTCTTGAAACTTCCTCGTAGGGCTTCCGCCTCAGCAGCTCTGAAATCTCTTCACTGGCTTACGCTACACAAGAGAATTTTATTCAAACTCCTTGTTACCACCTTTAGAGCTACTCGCCGACTGGGGCCAGTATATCTTTCATCAAGATTTACACCATATACTACAATGAGGCTACTTAGATCTTCGTCAGCAAACCTACTCAAACCACCGGGTTTTAAACTTAAAACGCGGGGAGGGAAATCTGCAGCCGTGTTAGGTGCAAAGGCCTGGAATCTAATGCCAAATAAATTGAGATCTATAGAACCTGAAATGCAGTTTAGGAAGGCCCTAAAGACCTGGATCTTTGGAGCATCAGATGAATTCTGTCAAGCCCTCATCTAGGTCTCTATACTCCACTGCTAAGCTTGTCTCTATCCGTATAGCGCCAGGAGGCTCCTTCCGGAGTGACAGTTTGCGCTTTATAAATACCACATTTCATTTTCATTTCATTTCATTTCCCTTTGCCTCTCACATTTCTTTTATTTTCCTTCATCCTCTTTCTTTTTTCTCTCATTTGCCTTCTCCCTTTGTCCACTTCTTCCTCTCTTCCCTTGCATTTGCTCTTTCTCCTTTTCCTTTTTCCCTTCCCATATCTCCTTCTAGTTCCTTTCCTGCTCTTCCTGCATGTATGGGTTAATTCAATTCTTATTCTCGCCCATTCGTCTCCTCTCTCTTTGTTCCTAGTTGTTTAGTTGTTATGTTATGTTATGTTATTTGCATTTGTAGAGCGCACGGTTACCCTGGGGTGTCCTGGCGCTAGCACTGATTGCTGGGGGGAAAAGAATGTATGCTACTGCGCAAAGAGCCAGGTCTTTAGCCCTTTCCTAAAGGAGAGGAGATCCGGGGCACTCCTGAGATGGAAGGGAAGCTCGTTCCAAGCTCTGGAGGCACAGTTAATAAAACTCCTCCCTCCCCAATTGACTCTTTTAAATGGGGGGACTTGAACATATTTGGCTCCAGAGGAGTGTAGCGATCTTCCCGGGACATACCAGAGGAATTTACGCCTAAGGAAGTCGGGTCCGGCTCCATTGATGGCCTTAAACACTGTACAGAGTGCCTTAAAGCGAACTCTTTGTTTCACCGGGAGCCAGTGAAGTTGTGTTCTCCTCTCCTTCCTGCACCTTCTCCTATTTTCACTGCTTGCCTTCCTTACTTCTCCCCTTTTTTCTTCTTTCTCGTTGCTTTGTTTCTACATTTCCTTATTCCTTTGCTTCTCCACTTTCCTTTATTTCTTCTGTTTTATCCCTTGCTATAGATAGCTTTAGCTGTGTGCAAGACCTCATGTTATCAATATACTTTAACAAGTACATTGAGTAGAATAGAGCAAAAGGGAGTGAGAGAGAGTGGGCTTTAGGCCAACCTATTGGTTGTCGTGCTTTATCATGGCATGCCATTGCTTGTATGGGGGTGTCCAGCACTCCATGGCATTTCGAGGAAAGTTGGAATGCCCCAATTACCTTCTTCTACAATGAAGATGCAAACTGACGTGAAGCTTTAATGATGATGGTAACGTGATTATTTTTTAGAAAGTTTTGTACCACATACTGATTATGTAAATATTTTTTTTTTTAAGTACAGAGCACAGTAAAAATAAACAAGCATTGGAAAGCCAATAGGACTCTCCTATGATAGCTATTGGCTTCAGCATTGTTTTGGAGCCATGCTGAACCACAGCGCGGATGCTTTGCAGTGTGGCTAAAACACATTTTAAAAAGTGCTATGACACAGCCAGAGCTAATGCGCTTTTTTAAAAGAGCATTAGTGCTGGATGCATCATAGTCCTTATTTTATTATTGTTTTTAGCCATGCTGCACAGCAGCCACGCTGCTATACAGAATGCCTGCAGATCACTGCCAAAGTTGGCAATGCCCCTGCTATGCAGCAGGAACAAAAGGCAATGGCAGAGCCAATAGTCGCAAAGACGAAACCTATTGGCTTTGCCAATGCTTGTTAGGTCTCTGCACAACACCTCTGTGATTCTGAGCAAATCAGTTAATCTTCACATGCGTGAAAAAGACAAAAAATATATGTCATTTGCAAACAAAAATCCCAACACACAAAGAAAGCAATTGCATCCATTTCAGTGAAAATGCATTTGGAAGCAGATAACATCTGTTGTCACAATAAAAGCAGATAACATCTGCCACAATAAACATCCATTCCAAAGGAGAAAAGGGCTTCTTTGAAGTGTGTGTGGCATAGTAACAAAAAGCTACAAATGGTAAGAGGTTTAACAAGGGACAGGGAAGAAAATAAATTAAAAATAGTGCCTCAATCACAGCGCAATCAGCGGAAGGACAGCAATAAAGCTGATGCAATCAGTACTTGGTCCATGCTCCAGCTGAAAGAAGAGGAAGTGAAGCCAGCATGCACTGCCATTCAAAAGGCAGCAAATAAGAGTGACAATGAAACCAATTAATGTTATGCAATGGGTGGTCTGAAACGCCTAAAAATGACGCTCGGACCATGAGATCAATCTCACATGGGTTGGGGCAATTCATTTGAACTTTCCCAAAAACAAACTCCCAACAAATTCCCGCTTTAAGAGTTTGAGTTTGGTGTAAGCATCGTCCCCAACGATGGACACAGACCAAATATTTAAATGGCTTTGTATGAACCACCATGATGGCGGTTCCTACAAACCCATAGAGATCACCACAGGGCTGACAGTAAATTCTCAATTTAGTGGGTAGAATAAAGGCAGGGAGGGTGGTGGATGTAAAGTCCTCCACCACTCTAACTGCCTTTACTCTGCCGACCAAACTCTAAATCAGGACCTATTTCTTTTGTTTTAGTTAGAGAATTCTAGGAGGGTACGGTTCTTTCTTTCTTTCCATTAAAGTGAGGCAAGGAGGAGAACCCCTTGCGCTTCACTTAGAGGCCTCAGACCGTCGGATGTGTTGGGCCTGACATGCTGCTCTGCAATCTGGCCTGTGGCATAACAAAAACAATGGGGCCCCCCTACAGAATGTGATACATTTTGCTCGAGTCTCCTGTGTCTCGCAAATTTTCATAGGATTTAGGCTAATTGGGTGCCCCTGAAAGCTCTCAAGGGTTGGGGGCCAGCCTTTGCCACAGGGGCTGCAGTGGCCTGTGTTACACCCCTGAATCTTGGGGCTGAAGATTTCAATTTCTGTGGCCTGAAACATAGTTTACTGACTAATTTCAAATGCTGCAGGTTCGGTATCATCTAACATATAGATATGATGCCTGAAAAAGTCACTAGTAGGCTGAATGGAGAAACCCCCACTTCCTCTCAAGAACCCTTTGTGAAAGTAGGGTTTGCTCACTGAAACTCAGTGTGGGTCTTAGAACTCACCACATTAAAAGTTCAACAGCAGCGTTGCAACTTACCCTTAGTAAACAAAAGGTTTGTTAATACATTTGGTCCGCCTGAGCACATAGCTACCAAGATTCCCAGGTCCAGGTGCGATGTGCTGCTCCAGCACAGGTTTTTTTCTTTTAATTCTTTTTGAGTCTTTTTGAGACTATAATGGAATATACTGTTGCAGGGATTCTGCTCAGGAACAGAACTATGCTTGGGACCATAGAGCATCAGTACGTAGGGACTGAGTCACCATACCATATCAGCACCTATGGGCCCGAATCCTACTTGCTTATAGTGCCTCACATGCCCTCTTAACCTAACACAACACTCTCGACCCTCTCAGGGATCGCAGTAGCAGGTCATCCCCTTTCGTTCTCTCACTCATACATGCCCACAATAAATAAAAAGAGACACAAAGGAATCTTACAATATTTATTGAAAATATCATGCTCTAAAATGCAATAACTGTGCCACAATTAGAAAGCATATGGATGTCATTAGCATGATTAAAAGACTATATACAATAAAAAGCCCTGTCATACAAGCTGACAGATTTGTTAAAACCCACCCTTACTATAGAAGCAGACTGTTATATTATAGGTCGCTGGGACTAGTGACGAACCCCTTACTTTGTCAAACCATAGCTGCTCTAAATCTCAGCTGGCGCAGCCCTTTCGTTTCAGGACCTTTTCTCTGCCTGTAAGTCTCCGCTCCTTGTGTTTTCAAAACAACAAGTCCCAGGTTATATGAAAAAACTTGTGTGTTCCAAAACAGCAGCTGGGTTTCTCTATTATGTCTAGGTGCTAGTGTGCTACCACACAAAATAACAAGAGGCAGTGTTGTTTGACCTTGCATGGACTGTTCTGACTAAATCCCAGGAAGAGAACAAAATACAAAAACATGTGCTGCTATTTGTGAAAATACAATGTGGCACAAAAAAAGTGTGATATTTGGTAAGATGTGCAAAGCAAATGCGGCCTACAGCATGCAAAGTTATGCTAACATAGAAAAAATGACAATGGGCTATATAGGGAACACACAAAGGTACAAGACTACAAGCCCCACAATTCAAAGAATAAACCTGGACTGAAGCTGCACGTCACACAAGTGCCTGGGAAACTTGACAGAGCTGTGAACTTTGTTTTTACAAGGAGTCATTAGCCTTTAAAGTAAGTAATGTGTGAGTCCATCCTGGCCCGTTGGCTCCATTAGGCTTTCGTTGACCACCATCCTGGTGTGAGGTTGCCAAGTAGCAATGCAGACACAATAAAGGCTTATTTTCTCTGCAAGTTTTAGGAATGTGTGACTCTGAAAAGAAAGTATTTGGCAGCAGCAACTTGTCAATTGGCTTTCCAATATCAGTGGCGGCCGGTAATTCGAGTAATGCGGGCAGGCACACTTGCATAAACACACTCACACATCTGCATGCACATTCACTCACACTCCCATGCATTTACTAGCGTGCACACATAACCCCGCATTCTCAAACACACACACGCATTCACTGTACACACTCACAAATACACATACCTTCATACATACACACATGCTCACATCAAACATGAAACAAATAACATTTTGGCTGTAGCAGTGATCTCGGTCTCCGAGGTTCCTGGAGGATTGGGACTGCCACCTACTCTCATTGGCTAACCTTAGGTCAGCCAATGAGAGGAGGCTGCCGCCCCTACCTCGTCACACAATGGGATGGGGTCAATGAAACTTGCTAACCCCACCCCACCCCATTCCGTGATGAGGTATCAATGATAGACACTCAGTCCTGGGCACTTCAGGGCTTAAAACTGAAGCGCCCATGTCAGAGGCTATCGTGATGCTCCCCCTCTTCATGACGGGGTGGTCCTCAGTAGCCTGCATATAAGCAAATGGCCGGTCTGTAGTCTAGTATAGTTAGAAGTACAAACCACAATATTGTTAAACAACACCGCAGTGAATATGCAAATTAAAATGCTGAAGCCACTGTGAAATTGGTGCCATAGGAGACTTATTCACCTCCACTATTTTGTGTATTTGACATCTTCAGGAGGTCAGGAACAAAGGAGACAGCTAAGATTGCATTGTTCTAATATTCTATTTTAATAAGTTATATATTTAGATTTAGATTTTGATTTGTGAGTCCAACATGTCTCACAAAACGTCCCTGTACTATATCTTACGGCTTTTCCCGAGGTACAGGTAGTACTGTGAAACCCAGGGATAGAGTGATACAGAGTTTATGGTGGGGGAGAAATACTCAGAGAAGAGGAAACAAGCAGTATTGTTGATTTATTTTAGAATTTGAAAGTTTGAGAATTTTTCATAATTTTCTGGACCACGAAGAGTGCTAAACTGGTGATAGGGCGAACCTCTAACAAAAATCACTAATACAGTTAAAAGAGCTTGTTGGACAGATAGTGAATATTGTATTAAAGTTATATACACTGTTTTAAAGGTACCTTATCCATGACAATTACATTGAAAGTCTCACTGGTGTTGCTAGATACCTTTTTGGTTTACAAGTTTGCACGATGAGTATTTACAGGTTCAGTTGATGTAAGCAGCTAATTAGAAAATTCACTTACAATGGTAACAGGTTGGAAGCCTCGTTTTAGCTGATGCTCTGCATGGAAGTTGAAAGAGTGTTGCAGGGGTGTGTGTAAATGGAGTTGAAGACCATGTGAGGACCATGGCATGGAAATGAAGACTAAAGATGGTGGTGGAAGAGAACTTATGGGAGAAACTGATCATGTGTTTTACATGTGTGGCCATCCCAGTCATTTGATAAATGACAAAGAATGGCCATCAGCAAAAATGTTGTCCCATATCTGTGTGGTCAGAAGGTTTTTGTACTTGTATGTGTAAAAAACCTGTTTATAATAATGGGAATTGTGTTGGTGGTGGGAAGATGAAGAGAAGTCTGTGAGCATGATGCTGCACAAGAGTGGAAGGGCAAAGAGGAAGAGGGGTAGCAGCTGGCAACAGGCCCTATGGGCTCGATTACGATTTTGGTCGGAGTTGCCTCCAACCGACACCGTCACGGTCTCGGGATCGGGACCCTCACGGTGCCTGCCACACGGTGCAGAGATTTACAGGGAGCACCCTTGGCCCCCAACCAGAGGCCGCAAGAAGAAGGAGGCCTGCTAGGGGCCCCCAAAGTCGCTTTCTGACAGGCTTTCCATGTCGCAAAGCCTGGCATGGATAGCCTGTTGGAAACTGATATCGTAATCCAGACGGCTGAAACACTGTCATATGGGATTACGTTGCGGTCTCCGACTGGTTTACCAGTTCTAAGTAGCAACATCATTTATGGCTCAAAATGGAATTGGCACATAACCAGCTGAACAAATATCAAAGGTGGCAGAAGCTATAAAAAAAAAGTGCTAGAGTTCTACCTCTATACACATGGCAATTAATAAAGCTGGCGAACTTGTGTCTTCAAATACTATTGAAAAATGTGGCATCGCTGCTGTACATAAGTAAGGAGTGTTCAGAGAGCAAGATAAAATCGAGGTTTGTGGATTTGTGTTAAGCAAGGGTCATTGAGTCAATCAAATCTTCCGAATGGCTAGCAACTATGGTAGTTGTACCACATGCTTTGAGCATTGTGATAGCTATGTATAACTATGTGTGTAGATTTGAGGGATTTGAATAGAATTGAGTGCATATGCATAATTTTTTTACATTAGCAATATGTTAGTATTATTGAGTAGAGCTTAATAATTCTTTATTTAGACGTTTCTTTAGCATTTCATCAGAGTTAAATCCGCCCTCAATCATGTCACCTGTAGTCCATGGTACAGCTATGCACAACATATCGGTATAAAGAATGGCTTTGTGTTTGATGTAAACCTCTGTGGCATTACAGAGGAAATAAATAAGATCTTTGAAGATCTGATTGAGGAAGTAAAATATTTTCCAGAGAATATACTGGTATATGGAGCAGCACAGGAACAGTACGAAGCTAAAATCCACACAGTACAAAGAATGTTGAAGAATTGTACACTTACTTTGAAAAGTAATCAATGTCAAATAAAGGTCAACTGTGTGGAGTGTTTAGGTCAAAGGATTACTATGCATGGCATACATCCAAAAAATGAAGTTGGTACTATGCACATGCTCTGGTAACAGAATGTTGACTTCACCTTGACGGTTTAGTTTTTCTTGTGTGTCCTACTATCACTATAGAGGAGCACGTGCCCCAGTTTAATTTACGTTCCACATAGGTTGTGGGGCCCTACTGAATAAGTGGTTTAGTGTTGGGTAGTTTGCTAAGGTCTGAGTTTGCTGGCTGCATCGTGTGGCTTGAGTTATTCATTCTTACTCTGGCCAAGGTGGGCGGGTATTACCTCGCTCTCTGAGAAATCCTTTGCTGCATTTCGCTTGTTGATTGGGACTGGTTCTATCACGGTGTTTCTTCATTGACTGATTATGTCTCAAGGTTTTTTTGGGGTTTTTTTTTTTTAAATAGCGTGCTGTGTGCATCACTTTCGTGGGAATCAGTCCTTGGCGTTGATTGAAATATTTTTCGAACATTTACTCAGAACAATTAAACTATTTTAAGGTTCCATCTTTTAACTCCATTAATACATGTTTTCCTAAAACCCATCTGTAATTTAAAAAAAATCTGTTTTTCTATATACATTATTTTGACTGAAGAAATGTTTCCATTTTTTTTGACCGAATCATCTTTTTAAAGATTGCAGCCTCCTCTTAACTGTTTCATTTAATTTCATTATTGTATCACATGTGGGTTTTGTAAAAAAAACTATTGTTTTTCTTACATATGAGTTCATAGCCAACAAAGCTGATAGGGAAAAGGAGATTTCCCCAAATCGCTTTCTCTCCATTACCCTTCCTGTTGAGGGTAACTCCCTTAACACCATTAAGTCAAACAGACATAATTTCAAAAACCTATCAATTTTGAGCAGTCTGTTTTAGAATATTAACATTAGAAAATGCCCTTTGCTGTTTTGGGTTGCTTTTTTCCTGTTTGCTTTTTAAATGGTAATGAAATGTTATGACGAATTTCAAAAACCTAAATGTGCTTAATTGGAAGTTAAAAATCCAGCTACTGAAGCTGCATTGTCTAGACAAAAACAGATATTTTTGGGCAAAATGTCTTCTTGTGTGCTAATTAGTGTGATGTTAAAATTGGTCTAAGGTGTTATTTGGGAAAAGGATGTGTCACCTGCTACTATGTGTTAGCTCCGTTATGCTTTCTGTTTTTGTTAGCTGTTGAGCAATGGCAGCATTGTGTTGATTGAGTGTTATTTCGTGTTTTCCTTTACAGGGTGGTAACTGCACCATTTATAGTAAGACAGTCTTGAGTGATTATCGGTTGATGTATGCCACTGACTGCATCTAGCTGGCTGAGTTAGTCTTTGATGCTTTATTTGACCACAGAGTGCTGTCTGCATCTGATTGAGCCATCATTGGTCTATTTCTCTGGCTACAAATACCTGATTGTACCACCTAGGTTGAGGTATTATTTTGAAATAGGGTGCATGAGCTGGCTGCAGTCCATTGTATCAGGTATTTTCTGTTGTTTTTTTCCTTAAGAGAAGCGTCTTCTTTGCACCATTCCAGGGTGAGTTACTCTGTAGCTGCAGAGCACTGGTTTAGTAGTTCTTCTTGGGAAGCGCTGCGTTTTCCTCATCTCCTTGATTAGGTTATTTTTTTACTTTGACTTAAGAGTGCTGGGTCCACAGCCCTGGCCCAGTTATTTTTTGTCACATTTGTCTGTGACTGGAGAGCACTTGTCGTGCCACAGTGGTTGACAAATTCATTGCCTTTGTGTTGATTGTGGTGTTCTTGTATTCCCTGGGGACTGGGTGCTGATTTCACAGCGTTGGTTGTTGCATGGGTCTGTTCAGTTTGTGTGTCAGTAAATTGAGGGGACCAGCAAGATATACCCATGACCCTTGCAGTAAGCCATTGTCCATGCAAGGTATCCCCAATAAAGCAAGGCTCCACAACCTTGGTTGAATTATCTTGTGGTGACTGTCTTTGGGCTCAGGGTGATGATGACTGTATCATGTTGGTTGTATCACTACTTAGGGGCCGATTCCGATCTCGGCCGGTAGGGCTCCGAATCGGATTCGGCTTTACCGGATCCGATTCGGAGCCCTGTTTCCCGACCGAACCGTACGCGGGTCCGGCCGAGCGAGTACGATGCGAATCGCCGACCGACTCGTCCGGGCGTCCCGACCGCTCCGACCGACTCCGCTCCCGGCTCGAACCGCTCCGACCGACTCGCTCGGACTCGACTCGCACCGCGCAATGGAGACGTTTCCCGGCCGGGTAAGTACGATGCGCGCCGCGAGCAGTCCGACCGAGCCGCGCACTCCGGCTCGTAAGAGCTGTCGGAGCCGTACTTTGGGGGTCCGTGTCGGACCCCCTGTACGCGTAGCCCCGCGAGTCGCACACAGGGGGACCCATGGGTCCCCCCTACCTGTGCGTGTACGGCGCGAGTCGCTTCGCCGCGTACCCGCTGTAGGGGCGCCCTTGTCCGACCTCGCACCCATTGAGTCAATGGGAGCCCGCGTACGCGTTGTACGACCGGCTCCCATTGACATCAATGGGAGTCCGACCGACTCGAGTCCGATAACATACGGACGCATCGTACTCGTTCGGTCGGACTGCACGGGTCCGATTCGGTCGGAAATCTCTCCGGGTCCGGCTCGGTCGGAGAAATTTCCGGCCCGAATCGGAATCGACCCCTTAGTGTTGTTCTCTGGCTGCTGAAGATGGGCTAGACCACCTTATTTGAATTTCTCTCAAGGGATGCGGTGGACTCTCTGCTCTATTTTGGCTGCGTTATTCTTTGGTTTTCTTTTTCGAGGGTTGGCCGCATTCCATTGGTTTGGTTAATCCACCTTGTTATTCTCGGTCTGGAAGTTGCTGGTTGTCCTGCATTATTCAAGGTGTTGTCTTGTTGCTGTGGGACTGCACCTTGTTGACTAAATTATTTTTTCTTATTCTTTCATCCCAGGGCGCTGGTTGCACGGCTTTGGTAGTTGCAGTGGTCGCAAGAAAACTGGAACTCACGAAAGCTGAGAAACATGTTCACAACTTCATGATGGACACTCAGCTGACCAAGCGGGTAAGAGGTGCCCTGACATCATGATGTTTAGAACTCTAGGGCTCAACTTGTGCTGTCAGAGGCCTGTGTGTACTGAAAAGGAGCTACTGCCCCATTGAGAACTGAAATAGCTCTGCCCAAAGCGAACCCTGAAAATCACACGGTTATCGGGTTCCTTTTACATGCGTGTAGTAGGGAATATGGAATCCCAAATATTGACGGGGCAGAATATCGTTTCCACAATATCGAGGGGACAAAATATCAAAAGTTAAGTGCACAGAAGCATATATCATAGGGTGGCCAGGCGTCCCGGATTTGCCGGGGCAGTCCTGGGTTTTTACCAGCTGCCCTGGCAGATTTCGGAAAATTTAGCTCATGTCCCGATTTTTAGAGAACTGAAAACGGTGGGAGGAGACTTTTTATGTTTTCCAAAGCAGGGATAGTTACCAGCTGTTATAAGTAAGCAATTTAATTAACAGGCATGCTACTGGCTTTAAAAATGGCATTTTATTTATGTTCTTACTGGTGATTCTCTGGTGAGGAGCGCTGTCATTCTGAGCGCTCGGTTGAAGCAAAATTGTAGTCCTTCTTCTATTTTTGTGAAATGTCCCAGTTTTTAGCTTTAAAGTTCTGGTCACCCTAATATTTCACCAAGATACATATGCATAGATTTAGGTGCAGAAAGTGTATAGAAACTTACTAAACCTGCCTACTTAGCTTTCAGCATTTGTCCCTTAATATTGTGGTTACAATATTATGTCCCGTCGATATTTGGGGTTCGATATTCCCTCCTACACCGTTTTACACATACTCAGATTCTGATCAATACTGCCCCAATTTCTCACCCATGGGTATGGGACACCCAAAATATTTCTCTTCTGTCTGTTTTAAATACCATCAAATTACCACTTGTGGGCATAGGGCGGCCCAAATGTTCTCATTTGTGTGAGTTTTCCTTGAACTATGACATGAGTTATGAGAGGCCCATACTCTCACTAAAGAGCAGGGCATTTTTTATGAATGACCGTCATCCCTATAAGAGCACAGTACTATGTCATTTCCTGCTCCACTCTCTCTAGTCCTCACCCACAGCTGCCCTTTGCACCCCAAGATTGATTTGAGCTTTTGGCTTACAGAAGCATGGGCTAGTGTCTCTTATACAAAGGCAACTAATGCTTTGGTGTCAGCGATAGGCGATTAGGGGGTTGCACTAAATAGTAGCCTTATGTCAAAACCCATACCTCTGAGTTACCTAAACCCCTCTCTAATCCTAGGTATTGTGTTCCTCAGGGCCACTGTCTAAAGAATGCTTTCTAGCAGTCCTATATTTGGTGTGTATGGTTACATCTTGTCATGTTGTGTTATGTCATATTGTTTCATGTCATGTTGTTATGACTGAGTCCTCAATTCATTGTGTGTTAAGTGTATCCAAGGATCTCTTGAACAAGGTGCGATAGATCTGTGAACCACTGCAGTTATTTTGCATTGTGCTTTGAGGTTTATATGATGTGTTTTGTCATGATGTGTGTGTCTTGAAGATCACTCAATCACCAGTGATAGGGATCTGCTCTGTCAGTCTGATGGTCCTTTAAGAAACATGTGGACTGAGCTCCACCACTGTTAGTACTCCCACTCTGACTCACCTTAAATAAGACTGGGGCTTCTTGCCCCAAAAGTAGGATGCTTGTAGTCTTTGGAGCCCTTCCTTCTTTCCATACTGTGTGAAGTTCCTCGAAACCTTTCACATTTATGTGTGAGCTCCTTAGATACCACAGGGGTGTAAATCTTATGAATTTCAGTCCACGTATCTCTTCAATGCTTTACTGTGCCTCTCACTTAGAGGCCTTCTGAGGTCAGTGCCACTTGATAACTTCACCTCCTTTTGAATCTGACTGCAGTGAGGGAATGCTCCTTTATTCATTTCCTCTATCATTCCCTAGTTATAGTTTATTGGGCTCTATTTACCTCCTGACTTACTTTCCAGTCGTCTTTGAGAACGTGCACGATCCCTGAGTGAGACTTTCTATTATCCGTGAGAACTTCCGTGATCCCCGAGTGATCTCCCCCCACCTGCCCCTTACTTGGTCCACCAGAGAAGCCACTAGTGCCTGCCATTTGCTTTTCTCTCTATAGATTAAGAATGCAGCTGCCAACGTTCTACGAGAAACCTGGCTCATATACAAACACACCAAGCTGCTGAAAAAGATTGACCACGCCAAAGTGAGAAAACACCAGAGAAAGTTTCTTCAGGCTATCCACCAGTAAGTGAGGTTGTACACATTTCTGGGAGGCAAGTGAGCACTTTGGATCTCCACCAAGGGCATGTCTGGGAGGGGGGAAGCAATGGTTGTCAGCCAAGAGGAGACAGGAAAGGAAGAACAATTGATATCTGCCAAGACTAGCGGAGAGGTGAGAACTTGCAGTCGCTCTCTACCAACAGTTGTCGGAAAAAGAAGATGGTGTCCACCAAGGGTATGACAAGGGACTGATTCAGATGAAATTCTGATGCATTATGAGGTCTTAAAATTGACATACCTTAATAAAGGAGTTATGGTGCGTGGTAGAAAATGAGGCATTCAAGGGTTCATTAATTTGTCTGTCTTATCTGTCTCGAGATATTTGTAAAGCAACCCTCTTTGTAGTCTGTCCACTGTCAGTTGAGGGTCTTAGGGTGACTTGATTTTGGGGTGCCACAATGAAGCCCTGATAACTGTAGCCGTGCCTGGCTGGAGAATACATACCTAGGTGCTCATGTGATCCCATGTCCTCGATTATTAGAGATAAAAAAACTTGGGAGTCCAGTTCAGCTTTGAACAATAGCTTTCTACCATTGAGAGAGTGATCATGTGTCAGGGCGGACTCTACCATCCTGTTGTCTTATGTTAGAACATAAGACACTAGAAGGAAACCATTCTCTGTTCATAGGCTGTACTCTCGGCATAGTGAGTATTTAACCCATCTTTTCCACAGTGATTTCTGTTTCTTTGAGCTGAGCTCAACATTTCACCTCCTATGTGTCCAGATTTTAGACAGACCTTAATACATGGGATTAGGAAGTTTACAGTACAGAGGAAACCTTTAATCCCCTACAAGAAGTACATATAGTAAAGTTGCCTATAAAGTGTTGCTTAGCGGAGTGTCCTATGAAATAAAGGGGTTAGTGGGATGAGGCATGTTTCTGATCCTTCAGTGAAGCAAGTAGTTATAGAATTGGGAGCCCCGCCTCTAGACAGGAAATTATTCTTAATTTCTTTCATTCTCTAGACTTAGGGGCCGGGGGAAAGCAGGTTCCTGCCATTCCAGTGCGTTTGTCCTCAAAATGATGGAGGGTTCACAAGTTCATGTCCCTTCTGTGCTTGTTTCCACAGGCTGAGGAGTGTGAAGATGGAGCAGAGGAAACTCAGTGACCAGGCCAACACTCTGGTAGACCTCTCCAAGGTAAGCCTCAGCTTCCCGCTCCTTCTTCAGGAGTTTCTTCTCACTGAGGTGTCACAAGAGATAGTGGGATTCTCATGGCTACTATTGAGCTTTATTCACAAGATCTCTAGTGTGCATTCATGTGGTTCACCAAAGATTTCCAAATGCTTTGGTCACTTTGGGGTGCAGAGTGGGAGTCTCCGCTGGGAAGTCCTAAGGTGAAGACCGAAACGTATCCTTCACTGGTTTTTCTGCCCAACGGAGATTTACTGGTGAATATGATTATTTGCATCTTTAGAAAGGACCGCAAGTAACATTCCGATGCTCTGTTCCTGACGAATAGTCATGAGGCTGAAATACATTAAGCATCAATTCTTAAAAAATATTATTCAGAATGGAAATCTGAGAACATTCTACTGTTTGTGAAATCTCCAATTAATAATATGTTCTAAACTATAATAAAGGCACAAAAAAAGTAACCATGGATTTGATTTAATTGAATCATAAATTGAAATGCTCTGTAAGTAACCCCAGTAGGGTACACAAAGGGAGTGAAGGAAACAGCCCTGTATAGCAGGAGAACAGCAGTGGACATAATATAGATTTTGTGGTCCCTGAGGTAAGGGCATGGGACTGGTATAGAACATAGCAAACACAAGAGGATGATGGACGGAGCCCTGAAACTTTTCAGATACTCACCCCCAGTCACAGATCTGGGTTTAATCCATCATCATTCTTTAGCTCACTTCGCCACCCCAGTTCAGACCCAGCTATATGCAAATCAGTCTGACCCTGTGCCTCATGGGAACAGTCCAGACCGAACTGCCAAGCCAGGTCTTCCCTGGACCGAAAACAAGCATCCTAGACCCGGTTTCGGGGTAACCAGCCAGGATTCCACATCTGCTTCTCAAGAGTGGGAGAAAGCCCACAATGAGACCTCCAATCTTATTGGCTGGCAATCTAACAGTGAACAGTATGCTGGATTTGATTGGTCGAGTGCTGCTGGCTGAATGCCAAGAACTGTGAAGATATGGTTGAACTCCCCTTCAGGACTCAGAGAACCTCTCTCTGACAAGAAGTTTATGGACCTCCTGGTTCCTTCCTGCATGTGAAGCTCCTCGATGACTCCTCTTCCCCGGCTGAGACCAAGCCTCAAGCTTTGCCTAAGGCCCTGATGTTCTGCACATCCTTACCCTGCCACCCAATGTGTGTGATTTACCTCAGTGATGCAAAGTGTTCAGTGGAGTTGTTACAGAAGGCCCAGACGCCTCCAGAGAAGGAGGAGAACTGAATACAAGCCATCTACAAATTCAGGGGACCAACCGCACAACAGAAACACTGCCTAGTGAGAAATATCCTCTGCACCAACATCACCCCCGCACCACCTCTGCAGCATCGGTGGTGGTTAGACTGAATTGAAGGAGATGTATCATGTGCTGATAATATCTCTGTGCTGGGTTGACAGAGGTGACAAAGATGTGCTCTCTCCTCCACACCTCAATGCTAGATTGGCAGAGGTGAGGCTGTGTGTTCTCTGCTCCAGATCTCTGTGTTGGATTGGCAGAGGTGAGGGAGGTGTATTCTCTGCTCTTGATCTCTGTGTTGGAGTGGTAGAGGTGAGGGTGTTGTGCTCTCTGCTCCAGATCTCTGTGTTGGATAGGCAGAGGTGAGGGGGGTGTGTTCTCCGCTCCAGATCTCTCTGTTGGACTGACACAGGTGAGGGGATGTGCTCCCAGCTCCATATCTCGGTGTTGAGGGCGGTGTGCTCTCTGCTCCAGATCTCTGTGTTGGACTGACAGAGGTGAGGGCGGTGTGCTCTCTGATCCAGATCTCTGTGTTGGACTGACAGGGGTGAGGGCGGTGTGCTCTCTGCTCCAGATCTCTGTGTTGGATTGGCAGAGGTGAGGACGGTGTGCTCTCTGCTCCAGATCTCTGTGTTGGATTGACAGGGGTGAGGGCGGTGTGCTCTCTGCGCCAGATCTCTGTGTTGGATTGGCAGAGGTGAGGGCGGTGTGCTCTCTGCTCCAGATCTCTGTGTTGGACTGACAGGGGTGAGGGCGGTGTGCTCTCTGCTCCAGATCTCTGTGTTGGATTGACAGAGGTGAGGGCGGTGTGCTCTCTGCTCCAGATCTCTGTGTTGGACTGACAGGGGTGAGGGCGGTGTGCTCTCTGCTCCATATCTCTATGTTGGATTGACAGAGGTGAGGGCAGTGTGTTCTCTGCCCCAGATCTCTGTGTTGGACTGACAGGGGTGAGGGCGGTGTGCTCTCTGCTCCAGATCTCTGTGTTGGACTGACAGGGGTGAGGGCGGTGTGCTCTCTGCTCCAGATCTCTGTGTTGGACTGACAGGGGTGAGGGCAGTGTGTTCTCTGCTCCAGATCTCTGTGTTGGACTGACAGGGGTGAGGGCGGTGTGCTCTGAGCTCCATATCTCTGTTTTGGATTGCACAGGTGATGGGATGCTCTCTGAGCTCCACATCTCCTGGTTGGATATGCAGAGGTGAGTGTGGTGTGTTCTCTGCTCCAGATCTCTGTGATGGACTGACAGGGGTGAGGGCGGTGTGCTCTCTGCTCCATATCTTTGTGTTGGATTGACAGGGGTGAGGGCGGTGTGCTCCCAGCTCCATATCTCTGTGTTGGACTGACAGGGGTGAGGGCGGTGTGCTCTCTGCACCAGATCCCTGTGTTGGACTGACAGGGGTGAGGGCGGTGTGCGCTCTGCTCCAGATCCCTGTGTTGGACTGACAGGGGTGAGGGCGGTGTGCTCTCTGCTCCAGATCTCTGTGTTGGATTGACAGGGGTGAGGGCAGTGTGCTCTGTGCTCCAGATCTCTGTGTTGGACTGACAGGGGTGAGGGCGGTGTGCTCTCTGCTCCATATCTTTGTGTTGGATTGACAGGGGTGAGGGCGGTGTGCTCCCAGCTCCATATCTCTGTGTTGGACTGACAGGGGTGAGGGCGGTGTGCTCTCTGCACCAGATCCCTGTGTTGGACTGACAGGGGTGAGGGCGGTGTGCTCTCTGCTCCAGATCTCTGTGTTGGATTGACAGGGGTGAGGGCGGTGTGCTCTCTGCTCCAGATATCTGTGTTGGATTGGCAGAGGTGAGGGCGGTGTGCTCCCAGCTCCATATCTCTGTGTTGGATTGACAGGGGTGAGGGCGATGTGCTCCCAGCTCCAGATCTCTGTGTTGGTCTGACAGGGGTGAGGGCGATGTGGTCTGAGCTCCAGATCTCTGTGTTGGATTGACAGGGGTGAGGGCGGTGTGTTCTCTGCTCCAGATCTCTGTGTTTGTCTGACAGGGGTGAGGGCGGTGTGCTCTCTGCTCCAGATCTCTGTATTGGGCTGACAGGGGTGAGGGCGGTGTGCTCTCTGCGCCAGATCTCTGTGTTGGATTGACAGGGGTGAGGGCGGTGTGTTCTCTGCTCCAGATCTCTGTGTTTGTCTGACAGAGGTGAGGGCGGTGTGTTCTCTGCTCCAGATCTCTGTGTTGGACTGACAGGGGTGAGGGCGGTGTACTCTCTGCTCCAGATCTCTGTGTTGGACTGATATGGGTGAGGGGATGTGCTCCAAGCTCCAAATCTCTGTGTTGTATTGACAGAGGTGAGGGCGGTGTGTTCTCTGCTCCAGATCTCTGTGATGGATTGACAGGGGTGAGGGTGGTGTGCTCTCTGCTCCATATCTTTGTGTTGGATTGACAGGGGTGAGGGCGGTGTGCTCCCAGCTCCATATCTCTGTGTTGGACTGACAGGGGTGAGGGCGGTGTGCTCTCTGCACCAGATCCCTGTGTTGGACTGACAGGGGTGAGGGCGGTGTGCTCTCTGCTCCAGATCTCTGTGTTGGATTGACAGGGGTGAGGGCGGTGTGCTCTCTGCTCCAGATCTCTGTGTTGGATTGACAGGGGTGAGGGCGGTGTGCTCTCTGCTCCAGATCTCTGTGTTGGATTGACAGGGGTGAGGGCGGTGTGCTCTCTGCTCCAGATCTCTGTGTTGGATTGACAGAGGTGAGGGCGGTGTGCTCTCTGCTCCAGATCTCTGTGTTGGATTGGCAGAGGTGAGGGCGGTGTGCTCTCTGCTCCAGCTCTCTGTGTTGGTCTGACAGGGGTGAGGGCAGTGTGCTCTCTGCTCCAGATCTCTGTGTTGGACTGACAGAGGTGAGGGTGTTCTGCTCCCAGCTCCGGATCCACGTGCTTGATTGACAGGCTGGAGGGAGCGGCGCCATCTTGCACGGAGCCTCGGTGTTAGGCAGATGGTGTGATGGAGAGCTCTGTCGTGCATGGTGGGTGAGGGACACGCATACTCTGTCGCAGAACTCTGCACTAGAAGGACTGGGGACGAGGGAGATGTGTCCTCTGCAATATCTGTTTTAATGGCTCCAGAGGAGACGAGGCATTTCATTCACCTCCTCAGCCCAATGATTCTTTGCTGCGTAGACTAGGGAGGGCGGGAAGGCACTCATTCCACTCCTATCTGTTGGATTGAAAAGGTTCTGGTGTAAGGGTACCCCGGGCCGAAGCCCAGTCACATGGCGGCGCTGGTGGTAGGGGGCAGCTGAAGGTGCCACATGTCCCCATGAAGGAGAGACCTGGCAGCTGGGGCTCTGAGATATGTGCACTGAAAGGCTGGGGGCTCACCCCGGGGATGAGGAGTAATTCAGCCCCTCTTATCAGATCCCGCTGGAGGGCTGGCGTGATTGCTTTGGGCTTCTGTGGGGGCGACACACTGCAAGGTGAAGGCTGCTCTCTTGCCACTCATTCTCTCTCACCCCTGTTTCTCTTTCACCCTCTTGCTGCCTCGATGCCCCCTCTATACCTCCACGCCATCTTCTGTCTGTCTCCTCTCCTAGCTCTCCCTCTCTCTCACCACCTCGCTGTCACCCACTTTCTCTCTCTCTCTGCTCTGTCCAGGGACCAGTCACGCAGCTTCCACCTTGCTCTGCCTGGCCAGGGGGTGTTTCTAGTATCCTGTCACCAGGCAACGGGATTACTGATGCTGTGCAGTCGGGTACCATGACATCTTCCCTGCTCGACGGCTTCCACCTGCCTTATTTCCCTGACTTCATCACCCCCGCCCGCCTGCCACTTCTCTCTCGCCTTGCCCGCCTCCTCCTGTATATTTCCCCCTCTCCATCCCTCCTTCAGGGCCCCTGTGATCTCCCTGCACCTGCCTTTTACCCGGTTTATCCTTTTCTGTCTAGGTCGTTGCCCCTGGTTCAGGACTTCTACCATTCTCTCCTCAATTGCATTTCTCCAGTCTTCTTTGCCACTCTCTGTCCTGCCCCTCTCTCTTTCTCTCCATCTCCATATTATTTGCTATAACTCAGACTTTACCTGATATTTCCCCAACCCTGCACCTCCTTCCATCTTACCCCATTCACCATGTCCTGCTCAGTCTCACTCCCTTCATCCCTTTCTTTTTTTCCTTTTCTATCCTTTCTCTGCTTCATACCCCACCTCCTCCCACTTCTTCCCCTCTATTTCAGTCCACTGCAGTCATCTATTTATTGATGTATTCCCCACTCGTACCCTTCTTCTCACCTTCCCATACTCTCCGCTTCACTAGCCCCTTTACTTTTTTTTCTCTCCCTTACCACCTATCTCTGTCTGCATGTGAGGGCGCTCTCTATACTTTCTATCTCTTTTTCTCACATTTCTTACCATGTCTCCCTCTCACCCCAGGTCACTCCTTTCATCTTTTTTCTTTTGCCTCAGCACCTCCATCTATCTGCTCGCGCCCCATTTCACTCCTTCCCTATTCTTCCCCACAGAGATGCTTCTACCCCTCGCCCCTGTATGCTCTGTTTGTTGTCTCATGCCTCTCTGTTCACCATTTCGACATCAACCACCTCTTCATACCCGTCATTAACCAACCTTGCTTATTCTCTGTCCTCTCTCTCTGTTTTTTCTCTGTCTTCTTGCCGCCCTCTATCACAACTGTGCTTTCACTTCTAAAAAATATGCTTAAAAGATTTATAAAAGTGCAGCGACGAGGGCAGAGCGGTCCTTTCTGAGATGCATCAAAAAAAGAATTCCTAATGTTTAGGTCTAGCTACAGACAACTTATTTCAGGAGGACGTCATGCCGTCAATTCTGTCAACAAGCACAACAGGAAGTGGTCTGAAGAGCGGGCTTTGGGTCAGCCTCCTTCAGCCATTGGCTTCCATGATTTGCTCATTCTTTGCTACAGCTTGGATGGCCTATCTGTGGTGTCTCGAGCTTTGCTACATTGTTCTCTTTGAGTTCCCATTGGGAGTTGGTGATGGAACATCAAGTAGTGCTTTTGTTAGACTGCAGATGAGACACAACATGTAGCTTTTAACTGAGTACCAGTAGAATAGGTCTGACATATCATAGAAATTGTCTCTTTTTTGAACAATGAATGTGTGTGTGAGGAGGTGGATGAATCAGTGGGTGAGTGCAAGCATGAGTCAATGGACAGATACATTAACGCAGAGATGAGTGGCAGAGTGAGTGGATTCTGGGTAAATGAGTGCATTGACCAATAGATGAGTGACTTGATCGTTGGAAGCATCCATGCACTTTTAGTTATAATTAAGCCCTGTTGCCTTTGCCTATGCTTGTTGAAAATATCAACATAAAAGCTTCAGCTTTGCAGGTGCACATCTTGAACATATCACAAAGTGGGTTTTACTCCATCACTTTCTTACGTTGACTCTTCAGCTTGACGTTTTGGGAGACAGTCTTCGGCATCAGAGAGGAGTGTTAACCTTCCCTTGAATATATATGGCTAAAGGTAAACTGCCCTTCAGACAATTCAAGTCTTTCAGGCAGGCCAGTGCCTCACAGTGGCCAGTATTGGTGAGGCTAGTGTGGCTGGGGCAGTGACATGCACAGCACTTCACTCATTCATTTCAGTGCCAAAGTGCGATACTCTCGCCAGCTTATACGTGTACTATGCAAGATTCCTCTATGTTGATAAATCAAACTACGAAAGATAACAAAACTCCTACTAAAGGTGCAGAATGAGACCACAGTTTCCCTGCAGCACTAAGTTAAAGAGACCCTCATTCCCTTTTGTGCTCAGAGATTGACTGATTCCAAGTCATGCCCTTAGTTATGAGGTTTTCCTGAGTTACAAAGGCCTAGCTGGGCAGTACTCACTCTACTAGTATGAATGAGTTTCCCAGCAGAGGCCTTCATTCATCAAGCCATCTCTCCAAGGTTTGTCATCAAAGTTCTGGACTGTTGTGATATATGCGCCACAACCTGAATCAGACTCTGGTCTGCTATCGAAACGCCAAAACCGTTTGGATGCCATCAGACTACCGAAAGTACTGCGGGCTCATCATAAATGAGAGATAACAGTACATAATGTGCATCATCACTGTTGTTTCTAGAGGGGGACTAGGAAGGGGCCGAGCCCTAGCTACATTCGTACTCCCCACCATCAAGGTTGGATGTCACCAGTGCCAGAAGCCAACACTAAATAGCAAGTATTTGCAATGCAGTCGGTCTCGCATTACTGAAAGTTTGAGCTATTGACGTTGCAAATAACAATGTTTGTTAGATTTTTTATTTGTTAAGTAAGGGTGCAGTACCTTATGTGGCTAATAGACAGTGGCATAGCAAGGTGGGAGGGGCGGTCCGCCCCGGGCGACACAAGTTTTGCTGTCTCGGGGCGGCAATCCCCCCCAGGTCTTCAATGCGGTCTCCACGGGGCGGCAAACGCAGTGACTGCCACAGGTGGCCAAAGGACTAGCTACGCCATTGCTAATAGAGGTCCCTTTACAACTCCACAGGGACACCTAGTAACAGCCTGAAGTACTGCACCCTTTTTTTGCTTCATGGATTTTGTTTTATTCCTTATGCTACTGCTGGGACATTCTTTAACCAAAAAAAGAAAAACTAACAAACATTATCATTTGCAATGCCAATAGCTCAAACTTTCAGTAATGCAAGACCTATTGCATTGCAAATGCTTGTTAGACCTCTCACCAAACCAGGCACACTTGTTGATGGGCAATAAGACTAATAACCCAACATCAATACATGCGAAGCCATGGTAAAAAGCCACACAAGTTGAAATGGTGGAGCAGGGACCCAGGCATCTGGCTCTGCAGCAAACTGCAGAGAGTGATCATAGAACAAGAGCTTACAGCAGCCACACAAAGATAGGCCTGCCTTCTAGTTTTGTGCAGGCATCGTGACAAAGAAGTACTTGCCACCCCTTCCTATGCAGTGGCAACTTCCTGTGGTAAACACAGGAAACTTGCAATTGACAGATATGAGCATCTCATGCGCCATGAGCATATGAAAAGACCACGTCTCGGCAGCTGAAAAGACTGGTGGCGGTAGGGTACAGGCTTTTAATGTAACCAAGAGCAACACAAAACAGTAAGTGTTGCAGAGAGCTGGGATTCAGTCCATAACACTGGACGAACGGCTGGTATGATGGGGCAGAAGAGCAGTCTCTGCAAGCGGAGGATGAGCTTCTTGTGCAGTGGGGCTGGGGGGGGCTATGAAAGCGTATGGGAGCGCCTGCCCCACAAAAATACACAAGTGTGACTGGAGAACATTCGCATGCATGCTTGGTGCCCCACATGCATCAAACAAGCCATTAAGAAGGAATAATTTACAATTAACCTAAAACTATGACCGACTAACTTAAGTTGCTCTCCATGTCACAATACCGCACACGCAAAGCACAATGCATTTGTTGGATACTCACATGTTAGCATAATTGAGGATACCATGTGGTTTACAATTAAGACGGATCTCTAACAGACCCAAATGGCCCTGTACCCTGTGACAGGCAGCCAGATTTAAAAACAAACAAGATATGGAAAATGTTATCATAACTTGCAACGTTCTGCAAGGAAAACAAGCAGTGTTGTGAGGGTGCAGTACCACAGGCTGTCACTAGGTGTCCCTTGGGACCTCTTTTGGCCACATATGGTACTGCACCCTGCAGCATGGCTAGGCAAAGGATATGGTGCAGTGGTGAGAGCTGCTGACTAGTGAGCTGGTGATCTGTGTTCGAGTCTGCTGTCGGCTCAGCATCCTGTGATAATGGGCTGATTGTTTAATTTTCCCGAGCCCATGGCTAAGTGCGCTATCTAAATAAACGAGTTAAATGTAAAATAATATAAGAATTCAATGCAGTGATCTTGGGGGTGGGCAAGCAGTGTCGTGCAGGGGAGTGGAGCATGCCAGAGCAAACAATGAATACAATGCATTACGGTCGGTAAAGTAAACAAAATACAATGCATTACGGTCAGCAGCAGCGCTGGAAAGACGGCAGCAATGACGAGAGGGAGGGGGTGTGAGCGAGGAGGCAACAGATGGCCATAGATGGCCAACCAAAAAAAACAATTGGTGTTGTCCTCTGGGAGGGAACCAAGCACACAAAGGCGGGACAGATGGACAGTATTGACCAACCAGAGTAAAGGAATTTAGAAAGGCAGGCCAACTAACCGATAAGAAGTGCTGGGCGTGTTGAATGCCCATATCCTGAATACAGCATGTCTCGAAGAGACAGCACAAATGCTGCCTAGGCAAGACCTAAAAACAGACACTGCACCCTGTCAAACACAATATGAGCAACTACCTTTCACTGTATAGCAGCGATTATTTTGGCAATTTATGATCCTACATCAAGCAGGGGCTAAATCGCCCATTTAGTGGATTATAATGTCACTTTGCACCATTTTAATAGACTATATCAGAAGTCCGATTTGTTTTCCAAAATTCCCCTTCAGCTCTGTGCAGGGCAGATTAGCAAAAAAGAAATGCAGAGTGCATGTAAAGGGGTAAACATCCTACACAAGCACAAATAACTTCAAGCAGTCTGGCTGACAGCACAGAACAGCAGCACGAGTTCCCCCATTTTTTAAAGCATACAGAACCCAAATACTAATTACGACAAAAGAGCATTTACATGGTGTTTTAAATATTTGCAGATGCCACTTTACCATAGGCGTCAATTGGAAGAAAAGGAAGTTAGTTTTTTCTGACTATTAAGAGGCAGATTTGGATTTCAATTCCATATCTAAAATCTTACTGTTTTTGAGCGAATGTGATTTCATTAGTTCTGTAAAATTTGGTAAAACCCTGCCACATAGGTTGGAGCTTAATTTGGACAAAGTACTTTCTAGTTGATGTTTACGAATTTTCCTACAATGTTTTGTGCTAGCAATTCCATCTGAAATAGAGTAAATGTTACTTTGGAATGTCAAGTTACTCCTTCATCAGCATCTCAGATACAAATTAGCACAGGCTTCAGCACCACAACATCTATTTTTCACTTTTCTTTCTTCCGAGAATGCCCAATATATAAAAATATAAACGCAGGGGTCCTACGTATTTGTTATGAGCCCACCCCTAAAAAATTGTGGACTTGTCTAATACCGCTTTCTTTCCCCACCATTCACTTCCTGTCCATTTATCTTAATAATGTATACTGCTTGATTTGCAGGTGCCCGCTAATAAATGGTGCTGTCCCACATGTAAATTTGTCTTTAACACTAAATACAAAGACCTCTCAAAACACCGATTCATGCCCACAAGCTCTCAACCTGCGCACAGTTATGAACCATCAGATTTAGCACTTACCTGTGTGTTATTAAACGCTAGGTCTCTCCCTAAACATAAATACGAATTTGCCGATTTTATGATTCAGTATAACCCAGATTTTTCTGCCAGAAATCTGGACTGATAGTTCCTCGGATCTGGATTTAAAAATCGCCATTCCAGAAGGGTAGGAGCTCTTCCCCGCAGACAGAGATGGGCAACGGGGAGGTGGGACTGCAATTGCCTATCGTATAATATTAAAGCTACTTTTACAGCCATTCCTCAGTTAGAGGGAGAAGCCATCATGTTTCTTTTTAAATTTAATAATAAAGTGGCTTTTAATAGTGCCCACATTTATCGACCACCTGGTCCTAGGAACAGCTTCATTACATCCGTGCAGACCTTTTTGGAATCCTACATGGAGTTTCCCAGTTTCACATTGTTGGGTGGCATTAACTTTCAGTTGGAATCCAAGGAAAGCAGGGATACCATGAACTTGCTTGACTGTCTTGAGTGTTTCGACCTTAGCCAGATAGTCTCTGAGCCAACCCACACGGGTAGTCACACCCTCAATGGCATTTTTACTAATAACCCACGGGTCCCTTTCAACAGAGTTCTACTCCTGGCATGGATGGACCATAGTGTAGTGTTTTTTGAGTTAGCCATCCCAGGGGAGGTCCCTCGCGCACTTTTATTTTTATTTATTTATTTGAAACGTTTTATATAGCGCTGGCTAGACCCGGAGGTATCAGAGCGCTTTACATGAGGTAGGACATTGTTTCAGAACATTGTTACATAGTTACATCAGTTTCTGGAGCGTAGCATAACATAGAAAGGGAAACAGTATAACATAGTTACATGAGTTACTAAATCATAGCATAACATAGAAAAAACCGGCAAGGGGGAAAGTACTTCAGGGGACACAGAAAGGTCAGGCTGGAAAAGGGGAGGCAGACAATGAATCACGGAGGGAGGAGGCGGGGGAGGGAAAAGAAACACAACGAGGAGACGAGGAAAACAATGTCCGATGTCCGGCTGGGTAGGTGACAGCCGGGGGGTGAACCAGAGACAAACTCCTCTATAGCTGCATAGGACAGCTCCCCCGGGCATCGGACAAGGTTGCCCAATTTTGCCCAAATTTACAAAATTAACATCAGTTACAGGAGCCAAGTATAAACGTAGGAGAAAAATACAGTGATTACATAATAACAAGAGTTATTAGCTCATAGCATAGCCAAGACACATGTCAAATTGGAAATGGAAGGTAGAGGGGAAATGGTAAAAAGAAGTAAGGAATGCAGATCGTGTCAAGGCATACCGGCCAAGGGGAAAGTACTTCAGGGGGACAAAACAGACAAAGTGAAAGACAGAAACAAACCGGCTGGGGGGTCACAATCCAAAAACCTCCTGTGTGTCGATGAAAGTATAGGATGGTAGGGGTGTAGGCGACCTAAGGAGGGGGGAGGAGGCGGGGGAGGGAAGGAAACACATCGGAGAGACGAGGATAAAAAGGAGGAGAACTTTGTTACAGCGCGTTCTTGGTGAAAGATAAATAAACTTCATCTAGAGATGGCGTTACACTCTTACACTCCTTGCTTAGATATGGATATTTACTCAGCAGCCCTTAATTTTGCAAGCTGGATTGATTCTGCGGTCACCAAGCTTGCCCCAGACAAACACAGATTAAGTCACAGGCTGAGCTAAAAAAACTTAAGATGAAGTGTAGGGCACAGGAGCAAAGATGGTGGAAAGATTACTCCTTGGAAGAAAAGAACGTTTATAAAATAGCCATCGAAGAATATAGAGCACCTATTGTCTCAGCAAAATCACAATTTTTTTACTGAGAAAATCAGTTCAGCGAGGAATTTGACTTGCGAACTTTTCAAAACCGTCACCGCATTTCCAACTTCGATCAGAGTAAACAGTTTACTCCCGACCAAGATTTTTGCAATAAACTTGCACATTTATTCTATATTAAGGAAAAAGTTGTACACGAAGAGTTCTCTGCTAATCAGAATGCCCATAGTCTAGACGAATCGGCCTGCCCGGACTATAACGCTAAAAATACATGGGCTAGCCTAGAAAGGTTCTCCCAGTTGACACCTGAAAGATTGGATAGACTCATAGAATCTACCAAGTCTGGATCCTCATTGGACCCCTGCCCGGCACATCTACTACACATGGTCCCTAACACGATTGCATCTTATCTTGCTCCACTCCTAAACAACGCTCTTAGTTTAGGGTCTTTTCCAACAAACTGGGAAAAATCGTTAGTACGACCAATTTTGAAAAAACCCTCACAAGACCCTACAGAGATCAAAAACTACCAGCCCATCTCCTGCCTCCCGTTTACATCCAAGATCTTAGAAAAAGCTCTAAATGAAGACCTGGTAGCTTTCATAGAGGCAAATGACAAGTTGGATACATCACAACATGGTTTCCGGCCTCAGCATTGCACAAAGTCAGCGCTAATTGCAGCTACGGAGGAGATCCGTATGCAGGTAGATGGGGGAGGGAAGGCAATACTCATTCTGCTCGACCTCTCAGCTGTGTTTGACACTGTAGACCATCAAGTACTTATTCACCGATTAGCTGAGATGGGGATCACTGGTAGGGCACTGAGCATTATTAGTTCGTTTTTATCGAACAGAGAGCAAACTGTACTGTCGGGAGGACATTCATCCCACTCCTTTGCTATCCCCTGTGGGGTGCCTCAGGGATCATCCTTATCCCCAACCCTATTCAATGTTTATATCACCCCACTGGCGAAACTCATTCGCTCATATGGTTTCACGGCTATTTGTTACTCTGCTGACACACAAATAGTGGCATCATTATCGTCCAAGCCAGAGGACTTGGCAAAGAAATGTAATGATTGCATGGCTCACATCATCAGATGGATGCAGGAAAACTGTCACAAGTTAAAGAATGGAAAAACTGAGGTCTTACTATTTGGAAATGACCCCTCATTCTGGAACAACTCCTGGTGGCCAGGCGCCGCTGGACCGTGTCCACTTCCCGCTCGAAAAGTAAAAAATGTAGCAGTTGCACTAGATGATCAGTTGTCCTTTTCAGACCAGGTCAATCACATCACATCTTCCTGTTTTTATTCCTTGAGGATTCCAAAAAAGATCTTTCCTTTCATTCCTTTGGATCTACAAAAAACAGTAGTTGTTGCTTTGGTTCTATCGAAGATAGACTATTGTAATGCTCTCTACTTGGGAGCACAAAAGCGGATGCAGCTGAAGCTACAATCACTTCAAAATGCAGCAGCCCATTTAATACTAAAAATCCCCAAATTCAGCCCTGTATCAAAAAGCATTAAGGATTTGCACTGGCTGCCTGTCCAGGCTAGGGTAAAATTTAAGGCTAGGTGTATTGTTCACAAGGCCCTTCATGGCTCTGGCCCTGTTGACTTTCAGAAGCTCCTCAGGTGGTATGTTCCTCGGCGCCACCTTAGATCATCCACCACCTGTATGTTCATCAACCCCAGGGCCAAGACAGTAAAGTGTGGGGGGGCAGAAGCCCTTTCCACTTGGCCAGTAAGCTGTGGAACCCCATGCCACTTACCTTGAGGTCTCAAACTAATAGGCAGGTGTTCAGAAAATCTTTAAAAACATGGCTATTTGCATCGGAGGTCTAAGCTCTTTTTCTCCCTGTTCAATGTGTGATTAGCAATGGCAATCCTAGCGCTAAGACGCCTTGGCATTCACGCGCTTTACAAGAATTTTACTTACTTAATCTTGCAAGTTCTTTTTCATCCGTTTCCTTCCTTTGTCACTGTTTCCCTATTTTTCCCCTTCTCCTTTCTCCATTTTTGGTTCTCTCTCGCTCTTTTGCTTCAGATCAAGTTCTGCTGATGCAAAATAAGCCCCGGACCCCAAAAACAAGTCTAGGTGCTTTCCATCTGCAACCACCAGCTCAAATTAAGCACTGCAGGTACATGTTCAGTGTGCCAAACAGCGGCTAATCCCAGGAGCAGGATTCAGGAATCTGCTTAGAAGGGCCGGGCAGGTTTTTAATGACACCATCAAAGGGCATTTCCCCGGTGGGATGGAGCCCCTGGAGGCAGGTTTTCAAAGCCCAAGGCCGCTTCTGGTGCCTCTGTCACTTTGCCAGCTCCCCAAGGTTAATTGTGTTATGTGGAGGCTTCAAGAGAGAGGGGGAGGGGGAGGTAAAGAGAAAGCAATCAGAGAGATAGAAGACAAGGAGAGAGAGAGAGAATGGATGACGAGAGAGCGGTAGCACGAGGAGACAAGGGGAGAAGAGTGGAGCAAGGTTTGAGCATTTTTGCCAAGGCTGCTTTTGGTTCCCCAGGCTGGTCCCGGTAGCTAGTCAGACAAGAGTATACAGATAATTCCTCCTCCTCAGACAATGCAGTGTAGGACAGAGGTCTATGATACTGCACCAACTAATTCCTTAAGAGTGTAATTTCTTGATATAACTGTTGATTGAGTTATAAATTTGCCCAGGTTGAATTTATCAGATGTGGTGGTGTACACGACTGGAAGCTGCCCCTGAAGTGTGAAACCTTTGGCCTTACAGGCTGTCTTTCTTGGCATGTACTAATTAAGAGATACTACCAGTGTATCGAGTTTGAAATATTGTGCTACAATAATAATGCAGCCAGAATATATATATATATATATGTATATATATATATATATATAGAGAGAGAGAGAGAGAGAGAGAGAGAGAGAGAGAGAGAGAGAGAGAGAGAGAGAGAGAGAGAGAGAGAGAGAGAGAGAGAGAGAGAACAAAGATGTGGAGTTAGGAATAGTAAATCTATGCCTCCCAGAATGTACTTATCTTCATAAAATTTTGATAGTTGCTATATTGGGTAACAATAGTTTTTTAACACAATGTTTTTGTGTTGGATGTTCTGACATACAACCCCTAACTAAGAGAGAATATGGTGCTCGCATGTTTCACAAGCTGCCAGCTGATCTGGAGTGCCATGTGTGGTACCAACGATAGCAGATTCCATTGTTAAGAGTATGTGAAGAAGTTTAGTGTCGCTGGCTTGAGCATGTGCAGTAGAAAAGACTACAGTAGAGCATCATCAGAGCTTGGATACCGAGCTACTTCAGTACTTCCAGGTTAGCACTGTAAGAGGCAAACACATTTCATTATTTGATGGTGACAGCCAAACAATTGATCTGCAAATCCTCTGGCCATAGAGATTCAGTGTGGCTTCATGAAACATGCAAAAACAACAGTTGATGGACAGAATGCAGAACAATGTCATACATTCACCCCAGTACAGAGATCTGGGCCTAAATCCATCGTTTTTTTGCTCACCATGCCATTCCAGTTTGAACCCAGCCATATGCAAATCAGTCTTGACCCTGTGCCTCATGGGAACAGTCCAGCCCGAACTGCCAAGCCAGGTCCTCCCTGGACTGAAAACAAGCATCCTAGGACCGGTTTCGGAGTTTCACCCCTCTTCAGCCAGGATAGCTTGATTCCAGTGGCATGGAGAGCACGGGACCCACGTCTGGGCATACCCGTCCCACTCGGGTGACAAATGCAAAAACAACAGTTGATGGACAGAATGCAGAACAATGTCATACATTCACCCCAGTACAGAGATCTGGGCCTAAATCCATCGTTTTTTTGCTCACCATGCCATTCCAGTTTGAACCCAGCCATATGCAAATCAGTCTTGACCCTGTGCCTCATGGGAACAGTCCAGCCCGAACTGCCAAGCCAGGTCCTCCCTGGACTGAAAACAAGCATCCTAGGACCGGTTTCGGGGTTTCACCCCTCTTCAGCCAGGATAGCTTGATTCCAGTGGCATGGAGAGCACGGGACCCACGTCTGGGCATACCCGTCCCACTCGGGGTGACAAATGCAAAAACAACAGTTGGCAGTTCGGTCTGGACTGTTCCCATGAGTCACAGGGTCAAGACTGATTTGCATATGGCTATGTCTGAACTGGGGTGGCGTGGTGAAGCAAAATAACGATGGATTAAACCCAGATCTGTGACTGGGGGTGAATGTTTGCCAATGTGCAGCATTCCGTCCATCATCTTGTGTGTTTTGCTTCATGAAACATGTCATCACCAGCTCCTATCTTTGCATGAGTGCTGGCTGCAGGGCATGGCCGACGGGTTTCTTTGTGCCCGGTACCTCTGGGGTCTGGCTCTAGACGACACCTGCTGGAACACTGAGCATAGATATTAAGCACAAGACGTGGTCAAAGGCCAAAGCCTTTGATTGCTTCCAGACCCTGCTGGCAATGCACTCTAGGTAGGCTGGGGATGAGTACTGAGGGGGTGATCCACTCTTCCGTCCCACACCACGTCCACCACCAACCCTACATTGTAGTAATATGTGGGCCAATAGCAGAAGCGGCTGCTACTGGACCCGGGTAGTGGGGTGGGGGCAGGGAGTGGAGGCAACGAAAAAAGTTTTTTAAAAAACTTACCTGCCGCCTCACCTCCGTCCTCTTCTTCCTGACTCCGGTCCCGCAGCAGGAGCAGGAAGCATCAGGAAGCACCTGGCTCCCAGTCTCCCAATAGCCAATCACAACGCTGCAATGCAGCGTTGTGATTGGTCTGAGCGGCGTGGATCGGCGCTCAGCCAGGGAATGGGGGCCTGGGCATGTTCTTCAGACAGGCTGTAATGCAGCCTGCATGGAGAAGATGCGAAGTGCGCATGAATGTTTGGCCGGACCGAGAGGGACGGCCAAACAGTCAGGTGCACTTAGGAGTGGGCAAACCACTCCTCCCCTGCTCCTTTTGTCGTCGGAGCAGGCCTGCTCCAAACGCAAAGCTGCAGCAGAAGGAAACATAAAATGATAATAACGCAAGTTATTATCATTTTATGTTTCTTTTACTTCACTGCTGCGAAGCAGTGGGGCGACGCTCCTCTGCCTTAGCCTTAGCGGAGGAGCCGCCACTGGCCAATAGTGAAAATGGAGAAGGAAATGGGAGAAGAGAGAAACAAAGCACAAGATATCACCGTCCGACTTGTCACTCTGCTTGGCACTGACATTTGTAGGTGGAGAGGAGTATCTAAAGATCACGTGACATAGGTTCTGGAGCTACTGTGGTTCTATTCTCCTCTTCCTTAGGCCACACCTCTAGTACTTTAGCTTTCTCAGAACGGCATTCATAGTGATGTTCCAATTGAACCACTAGAGCGGCGACCCCAAAATACTCAGCGGGTGGATTTAAGACTTGTGTCAAGACTTTGCAATCCATGGTAGAATGAGAACACTCTTTTCTCTTCCAACCAAACAGCCTCAACCACCAAGCGATTAAATGTAATATAGCTTAATAAATCTTCATGACAGTGTTTCAAGGTTAATAACTCATCAAAGTATATCACTTTCTATCAAACAATTTCAGCATCTGCTCCCAAAAGGCAGAAAAATGATGTAGCAAAGAATCATTTATTGCTACTAATGGAATATTCCCTCCTAAATAAGACAAATCAAAGGAAACTTTAGTTTGGTCATTTGGGACACCAGTAGATTTACATAAAAAGTGTAATTGACTGGCTAAGGAAAAATGCAAACTTTTTCAGATCTCCAGAAAACCTTTCTTGGAGTGGCAAGGGTATAGTAGGAGCCATGATGGGGCAAGGATATGCAAAAACGATAAGGCCTGACTGACAGTTTGGCAGGCAGTACACTCAGTTACAAATGTGACGTAGGACCCTGCTCGCCATACTATAGTACAACTGGTGTATTTCAGTGTTTTTTGTTTTTTTAACGTTAGTGCTAGTCTCATTTCAAGGCCTAACTGTAATGTCACTAGAACATTTTTTTCCACTGATTGTATATATATATATCTAGATATGTGTATATATATATATATATATATATATATATATATATATATTATCTACTGGCGGTCGCCAGTAGATAGTTATAGTTAGGACCTTTATCCATAGGAAATCCGCAACATTCTATTCCCAATAAGTTTGGCGTCGTTTGACGAATCATCGCGAAATTTTCAAAACTAGTGGGGCGCTCCGGTCCGCTCCTGTCTTGAAAGTTTCGGGGTGATTCATCAAGCTGCGGCCGAGAAAAAAAGGGGGTCCCAAAACGCGTTTTCTCCGTTTTCTCCATGTTAATTCCCATAGGAAATTTTAGCCACGGCTACAGCCCGAACTGCTGAACGGAATTACACCAAATTTTGCAAAAAGGTAGCGCTTGGTTCAGAAAGCGACCTTTTTTTAAATGGTGTAAATCCGTTCACTAGTTGCGGAGAAATTCAAAAAATAAGAGTGAAAAATCAATTTCCCATAGGAAACTTTATGCAGAGGCTACAGTCAAAACTGCTGAACGGAATTACACCAAATTTGGCAAAAAGGTAGTGCTTGGTTCAGAAAGCACCCTTTTAAAAATGGTGTAAATCCGTTCAGCAGTTTTGGAGAAAATCAAAAATAAAAGTTTCGATATTTATGGCCGCGTTGGATCCGCGCACCCTCCCGATCACGAGCTGCATGCTAATTGGCTGTCAACACTCCAAACCAGGAAGTGTTGGCAGCCATCTTGTTCCTCGGTAGAACCGAGGAACAAGAAAGCAGAAAAACAACTGCGTAAAACGCAAAAAAGGGGCAGGGTAGAAACACCCTGACCCCCTTTTTTTTTTTTATATCGGCAGAAAACGCGCAGGGTGTGCGGATCCTGCCGATAAAAAAAAAAACGAAGCGCAGGCTCCCGCGCTTCTTTGTGATTTGGCCCCCGGGTGGGCCAAGTCCCGGGGGCATGCAGGGTTAATGAAAATGTATGTGGGGGGGCCTCTAAGGCCCCCCCAAGCCCCGGGGACCGCCACCCCCCAGGGCTTCTTTTTATTTATTTTTAAATAACCTGTGGGGGGGGCTCGAGCCCCCCCACATGCCCCGGGGACCGCCACCTCCCCGGGGCACTAAATAATAAAATGTGGGGGTCCGTTTAGGACCCCTGAGCCCCGGGGACCACCACCTCCCCGGGGCTGTGAACAGGATGGGAGGGGGGCCGCGCGGCCCCCCTCCTGGAGCCCTTGATGGCCCTGGGGACCGCCACCCCCCAGGGCCGGCTCCTGCAGTGTCCCGGGGTGCCTACCCCCGGGACACTGCTGTTTGCAATGACAGGGCGGGAGCCTCGCGGCTCCCGTCCTGTGATTGCAAACTTGCTTTGCTTCATTGAAGCGAGAGCAGGAAACCTGCTCTCGCTTCAATGAAGCAAAGCAGAATTGCTTTTCCATAAGGGAGCTGCATGTCAGCAGCTCCCCTTATGGAAAAGCAATGCCGGCTCCCGCAGGACGCGGGGAGCCGGCGGGACTCTGGGGGATTGGGGACCCCCACATTCCCCAACCAGAGGCCAGGCCCCGGGGATGGGGTCCCCGGGGCCATTAGTGGCCCGGGAGGGGGCCACATGGCCCCCCTCCCCTACAAATATATATATATTTTTTTTAAATGTAAAGGCCGGCCCCGGGGGATGGGGTCCCCGGGGCCATAAGTGGCCTAAGGAGGGGGGCCACGCAGCCCCCCTCCAATATTTTTAAATAGAAAAACAAAGCGGGCATGCCCCAGGGGATGGGGTCCCCGGGGCCAATAGAGGCCCAGGGAAGGGGGACCACGCGGCCCCCTTCCCGTTTTTTTTAATTTAAAAAAAAAATCCTCAGGTCCCGGGGGATGGGGTCCCCGGGGCCAAAAGTGGCTGAGGGAAGGGGGGCCACGCAGCCCCCCTCCCATACAAAAAAAAAAAAAAAGATCGGCATTGCGCTGGAGGCCCCGCCCCCTCCCTGCAGCAGTCTGCAAACGCGCCCCTGGCGCGTTTTAAGAAGGGAAGTAATTCCCCTTGAATACTGGGGGTCCCTGGGGGCCAAGTAGCCCACCAGGAACCTCCAGTATGCGCCAGGGGCTGTGTTGCAGAGAGGTGTACAGAGGCCACGCCCCTTTTACACCTCTCTGCAACGCAGCTCTGTGGCGCTTTTGGAGGTACCTGGTGGGCTAGTTGGACTCCAGGGACCCTCAGGATTCAAGGGAACTTAATCCCCCAACTTAAAACGCGCCACGGGCGCGTTTGCACAGTGGTGAAGGGAGGGGGCGGGGCTTCAGGTGACATGTGTGCAAACAGGCCCGTGGCATGTTTTAAGTTCAGGAATTAATTCCTCTTCAATCCTGAGGGTCCCTGGGGCCAACTAGCCCACCAGGTACCTCCAGTAAGCGCCACGGAGCTGCGTTGCAGAGTGTTGTAAAAAGGGGCATGGCCTCTGAACACCTCTCTGCAACGCAGCTCTCTGGCGCATACTGGAGGTACCTGGTGGGATAGTTGGCCCCTAGGGACCCTCGGGAATGAGGAGGAATTAATTCTCCAACTTAAAACGCGCCACATGGCGTGTTTGCAGACATGTCACCTCAGTCCACACCCCCTTCCTTCACCATTGTGCAAATATTCCTCTAAAATCAGCCGAACTACGAATTCCGATTTACTCACCTGTTATCAGGAGAGAACCCAGTGCTGCATCTTTTAGCCCAGCACTGACCCTGAAAAGTAATTCTAACCGTACTTACCAGTAACTTGAATTTCCTTCCATAGGCTAACATTGACTGGTTTCACTTGGAAATTCTTCTAAGTGTGGAGTTTTGGAACTTTATAATATTCCTCTAAAATCAGCCGAACTACGAATTCCGATTTACTCACCTGTTATCAGGAGAGAACCCAGTGCTGCATCTTTTAGCCCAGCACTGACCCTGAAAAGTAATTCTAACCGTACTTACCAGTAACTTGTATTTCCTTCCATAGGAATCCATTGTCTGGTTTTCAGCAGAAAAGTTTCAAAGTGTCGATTTTCACAAACTACAAATATTCCTTAAAAATCGCCTGTATGACTTAAACGCATTCTTTCAACTGTTTACAGGAGATGCACCAGTGGTGGATCCAGGATCCACCACTGAGTAAGAAAAAGGAACGATAACACTACTTACCTGCTAAGTGAATTTCCTCCCATAGGATAACATTGGTGATTCTATGTGAAAAAGTTTCTAAGTGTCAACTTTTAAAATACAATAATATTCCTTAAAAATCACTACTATAACCAAAACGCTTTTACTCAACTGTTTACAGGAGATGTCCCAGGACTGAATCTAGGATCCAGTCCTGTGGTTAGAAAAGTAATCCATAAAGTAACTAATTGCATTTAACTAGAAATTCACATTGAGCTCAATGTTGCATTGTGTTTGAAATTGTGTTGCCCATTGCAACAACTGTAACTACTGTACTTAAAAGTCTATTGCCTATTTGCAAAGTATTTAAACTAAAGTAATTCATTCTGAGAAAGTATATTTTGTAATGTAATGTATAATGTAATTATAATGTAATTTAAAAATAAAATATCTAAAACTAAATAGTTTAAAAAATGTAGTAAATCAGTATCAAAAAAATAAAGATAACAATTAATACATTTAAAAATTGTCATTTACAAAACCTTTGAAATTCACTGAAAAAAACCATAGGTTTCAGACATGTTATAGTTAGGAATTAGCATTTAAAAAACATTTAAAATTCACTGAAAAAACCATAGGTTTCAGGCACGTTATAGTTAGAAATTAGCATTTAAAAACCTTTGAAATTCACTGAAAAAACCATAGGTTTCAGGCACGTTATAGTTAGAAATTAGCATTTAAAAACCTTTGAAATTCACTGAAAAAACCATAGGTTTCAGACACGTTATAGTTAGAAATTTGCATTTAAAAAACCTTTGAAATTCACTGAAAAAACCATAGGTTTTAGGGACAGTTAGAGTTAGTTGGACATTGCACTCGTTCAAAACCCGTGAAATTCCCCTGTTATAGTTAGTTCAGCTAACTATAACTCGCGCCCCCGCAATGCACTGCTGATGACGTCACATATTACATCACTCATAAAATGGTCAGTGACATCACTGATGACATCAGTGATGACATCTCAAATGACATCACTGATGACATCACTGATGACATCATCCATGTCATAATTTCATGCATCTTCTCACACCCTAATATAACTTTTGATACACCCACTCTAAATTACAGACTGCCATTCTCAAAACCATAGACACTCCAACACCAATAACTACATACCCACTCACTGATTCTTAGGTCTACACACACATCCACTCACTCACCTGTACAGTCACTCATACTTACGGTCACTCAGTACAGGACTATCATATGCACTCATACACCTACATAGACACTCACACACCGCCACTCATCCATAGAGGTACTCACACACCTAGTCAGTCATGCAAATAATTAATCACACTGCCATTTACTCACCTATTCAGTTATACACACACCAGCTCACTTACTCATACAAATACTAGCACATTCTTACGCTCTTATACAATCACTAATACAAGTACACACTCATCCATACAGCCACTCTCACAATCACACACTCTCACTTATACCCATTTATATACTCCAACACACATATATACTGCCTTTCACATATGTAGTTACTCACACATGTACCACTGAGATATACATTCACTCACTAACACACCCATACACACACTCACCCACCCATACAGTCCATCACAGATGCACTCTTGAAACCATGCACCCAGTGAATCACCCACTGATACATCTATGTGCAGTCACACACACCCCATCCACACAAACACTCAGGCACCCATACAGATACTCAGACAACCAATCAATAACTCATATAGACACTCATGTAGCTATTTACAAACCAATGCAGCCACTTACACACCAACAGACAGACGGATAAAGACATTCACACAGTTTCGTCACTAACCCATGCATTTAGTAAGATACGTTTAATCACTCACTTATAGAGTCAGTCACGCACCTACTAAATCATCCATCCAGACACTTATACACCCACTCATTATTCAATACACCTTGGCATATATATTAAACATATTTAAACTTTATAGAAACACACAGTCACTGCATGATGTCATCAGTGATGTCATGAGTGATGTAATATGTGACGTCATCAGCAGTGCATTGCGGGGGCGCGAGTTATAGTTAGCTGAACTAACTATAACGGGGGAATTTCACGGGTTTTGTACGAGTGCAATGGCCAACTAACTCTAACTGTCCCTAAAACCTATGTTTTTTCAGTGAATTTCAAAGGTTTTTTAAATGCAAATTTCTAACTATAACGTGTCTGAAACCTATGGTTTTTTCAGTGAATTTCAAAGGTTTTTTAAATGCTAATTTCTAACTATAACGTGCCTGAAACCTATGGTTTTTTCAGTGATATATATATATACACACATACAACAGTGCTAACAGCTTAATAAAAAGTGCGATAGCCCCCCCCGCAGCCCCGGGGACCGCCACCTCCCCGGGGCTAATTTTAATGTATGCGGGGGGCATTGCAGCCCCCGCAGCCCAGGGACCGCCACCTCCCCGGGGCTTGAAAAACAAAATGCGTGGGGTGGTCCCAATCCCCCCACCCTGCCCCGGGGACCGCCACCTCCCCGGGGCTCTTTATCTCTTTTTAAAAGATTTGAGTGGGGGGGCTCGAGCCCCCCCACATGCCCCGGGGACCACCACCTCCACGGGGCTCTAAATATTTAAATTGGGGGTCCGGAGCGGACCCCCAAACCCCGGGGACCACCACCTCCCCGGGGTATAGAAAATGAAGGGAGGGGGGCCGTGCGGCCCCCCTCCTGGAGCCCTCCATGGCCCTGGGGACCGCCACCCCCCCAGGGCCGGCTCCTGCAATGTCCCGGGGTGCTCACCCCCGGGACATTGCTGTTTGCTATGGCAGGGCGGGAGCCGTGCGGCTCCCGCCCTGTCATAGCAAACTCTGCTTTGGCTTTTGGAAGCGAGAGCAGGGAAACCTGCTCTCGCTTCCAAAAGCCAAAGCAGAATTGCTTTTCCACAAGGGGAGCTGCATGTCAGCAGCTCCCCGTGTGAAAAAGCAATGCCGGCTCCCGCAGGACGCGGGGAGCCGGCAGGGACCGTGGGGGCATTGAAGCTCCCCCCACGGTCCCCAACGTAGCGGCCAGGCCCTGGGGGATGGGGTCCCTGGGGCCAGAAGTGGCCCGGGAGGGGGGCCACGTGGCCCCCCTCCCCTGTGGAATTTTTTTTTTTTTTTTAAAGTAAAGGCCGGCCCCGGGGGATGGGGTCCCCGGGGCCATAATTGGCCTGAGGAGGGGGGCCACGCGGCCCCCCTCCAAAGAAATACATTTTTTTTAAAAAGGAACAAACGACTGGCCATGCCCTGGGGGATAGGGTCCCCGGGGCGAAATTGGCCTCGGGAGGGGGGCCACGCGGCCCTCTTCCCGATTTTTTTGGAAAAAATAAAAATAGAAAGGGGTCAGGCCCTGGGGGATGGGTTCCCCAGGGCCCAAGAAATGTAAAAGAAGGGGGGCCACACAGCCCCCCTTGTAAAAAATAATATTTTTTTAAAAAGCCGGCATCTAGCCGGAGGCCACGCCCCCTTTTTCCACCACACTGCAAACGCGCCCCCTGGTGCGTTGTTAGTTGGGGAATTAATTCCCCTTGAATACTGAGGGTCCCTGGGGGCCAACTAGCCCACCATGTACTTCCAGTTTGCGCCACAGAGCTGCGTTGCAGAGAGGTGGTCCGAGGCCACGCCCCTTTTTACACCTCTCTGCAACGCAGCTCTGTGGTGCTTACTGGAGGTACCTGGTGGGCCTGTTGGCCCCCAGGGACCCTCAGGATTGAAGGGGACTTATTCCCCCAACTTACAATGAGCCAGGGGGCGCGTTTGCACAGTGGTGCAGCGAGGGGGCGGGGCCTGAAACAACAAGTGTGCAAACGCGCCCCCTGGCGCGTTGTAAGTTGGGGGATTAAGTCCCCTTCAATCCTGAGGGTCCCTGGGAGCCAACTAGCCCACCAGGTACCTCCAGTAAGCGCCACAGAGCTGCGTTGCAGAGTGGTGGTCCGAGGCCACGCCCCTTTTTACACCTCTCTGTGGCGCTTACTGGAGGTACCTGGTGGGCTAGTTGGCCCCAGGGACCCTCAGGATTGAAGGGGACTTAATCCCCCAACTTACAACGCGCCAGGGGGCGCGTTTGCACAGTCGTGCAGCGAGGGGGCGGGCATGAAACAACAAGTGTGCAAGCATTTAAAAAACCTTTGAAATTCACTGAAAAAACCATAGGTTTCAGGGACGTTATAGTTAGAAATTAGCATTTAAAAAACCATTGAAATTCACTGAAAAAACCATAGGTTTCACGCATGTTATAGTTAGAAATTAGCATTTAAAAAACCTTGGAAATTCACTGAAAAAACCGTAGGTTTAAGGGACGTTATAGTTAGTTGGACATTCCTCTCGTACAAAACCATAGAAATTCCCCGTTATAGTTAGTTCAGCTAACTATAACTCGCGCCCCCGCAATGCACTGCTGATGACATCACATATTACATCATTCGTGACATGGTCAGTGACATCACTGATGACATCACTGATGACATCTCAAATGACATCACTGATGACATCATCCACGTGAAAATCTGATGCACCTCCTCACACCCTAATATAACCTTTAATACACCCACTGTAAAATACAGACTACCATTTTCGAAACCATCGACACACCAATACCAGTTACTACATACGCACTCACTGATTCCTACGTCAACACACACATCCACTCATTCACCCATACAATCACTCATACATGCAGTCACTCATCAATACAACAATATCATATGCACTCATACACCTATACAGACACTCACACACCACCACTCATCCAGAGTTACTCACACACCTAGTCAGTCATGCAAAGAATCAATCACACTTCCATTTACTCACGTATACAGTTATACACACACCACATCACTTATTCATACAGAAACAAACACATACTTACTCTCTTATACAATCACTGATACAAGTACACACTCATCCATACAGCCACTCTCACAATCACTGACTCTCACGTATAGTCATTTATATACTCCAACTCTCACATACACTGCCTTTTACATATGTAGTTACTTGGACATGTACCACTGAGACATCCATTCTCTCACCAACACACCCATACACACACTCACCCACCCATACAGCTGTTTGCACATGCACTCTTGAACCCATACACCCAGTGAATCAACCACTCACACATCTATGCACAGAGTCACACACCTCCCACCCACCCACCCACACACACACTCAGGCACCCATACAAATACTCAGGCAACCAATCAATAACCCATATAGACACTCATGTAGCTACTGACCAACCCATGCAGCAGCTTACACAACAACAGACAGACTGATACAGACATTCACACAGTTTAGTCACTAACCCATGCATTCAGTAAGACACATTTAATCACTCTTATACAGTCAGTCACGCACCTACTAAATCCTCCATCCTGACACTTATACACCCACTCATTCTTCAATACACCTTGGCATATATATAAAACATATTTAAACTTTACAGAAACACACAGTCACTGGATGATGCCATCAGTGATGTCATCAGTGATGTCATTTGAGATGTCATCAGTGATGTCATCAGTGATGTCACTGACCATGTCATGAATGATGCAATATGTGACGTCATCAGCAGTGCATTGCGGGGGCGCAAGTTATAGTTAGCTGAACTAACTATAACGGGGGAATTTCTATGGTTTTGTACGAGAGAAATGTCCAACTAACTATAACGTCCCTGAAACCTACGGTTTTTTCTGTGAATTTCGAAGGCTTTTTAAATGCTAATTTCTAACTATAACGTGCCTGAAACCTATGGTTTTTTCAGTGAATATATATATATATATATATATCCATATATCCAAACGAAGAGGTTGCCCTCAGAAGAAGAGCCCACACACGTGGATAATGCGTTCCTTATTTATTTATTTGGAGGCTGGAGCGTAGTGTCAGGACTTCCAACAGCGTGATTACAAGCCACAAGCCGACGCGTTTCGGGCCACTCGCCCTTTGTCATAGGCAGAACTGAAGTATCCAAGGCAATTTTTGGCGCACCTGAATGAACTTCATGATCCTTATACCCGCCCCCAGTGGGCGTGGTCGCTTTGCACGGCCTTCTGGTATATGTGGTGCCGCCAGTGTTCCTCTACTCGTGAGTTGTCTTGTACTCCATTAATAAAGTTCAATAAAATCCCCAGTGGGTTGTTAGACAGTCCTTGACATACTACCGCTACCGTCTTGTAGCCTCCAAACAACCACCACTTCTCCCAAATGGTGACTGCCGGTTGGCGTCACCACGGGTCCGCTCAGGCGCAGTGGGGCTCCCCCACGGCTGGGCCAGCCATACACATCCAAACGAAGAGGTTGCCCTCAGAAGAAGAGCCCACACACGTGAATAATGCGTTCCTTATTTATTTATTTGGAGGCTGGAGCGTAGTGTCAGGACTTCCAACAGCGTGATTACAAGCCACAAGCCTACGCGTTTCGGGCTACTCACCCTTTGTCATAGGCAGAACTGGAGTGTCCAAGGCAATTTTTGGCGCACCTGAATGAACTTCATGATCCTTATACCCGCCTCCAGTTCTGCCTATGACAAAGGGCGAGTAGCCCAAAACGCGTCGGCTTCTGATCACGCTGTTGGAAGTCCTGACACTACGCTCCAGCCTCCGAATAAATAAATAAGGAACGCATTATCCACGTATGTGCAGAGTGCACACAGCGGGTGTAGAACTTCAATTTAATTCAGACAGCATGACGCGTTTCGTCTAGTATGCCTTTTCAAATGCTGATGACACAGGCGTTGAATAATCAACGTTTTTTTTAAATAGATAATGCCTCTCTGTCAATGGCGAATACTAAGTTGCATGCATGGAAAGACTTACACGAACTTTAGCACTTTGGTTTGGTTCGTAAGAGTGCCCTCATCACATAATTATTTCATGGTAAGTACCTCATGGCACTTTCTTTTTTCCAACACTGTGCAATGTCATTACCGTTAAATCACCAATGTCACATCTTAAAACCATTAACTTATCTGCAAATCCATCATCCAGCCGCTTCTTGCCCTTCAGATTTCATATACCTGAAAGCACAGCTTCAGTAAGCGGCGCTGATCCATACAGTGATGGTCTGGCTAGTTGTCAGCAATTCTCCATTTCCGCCGGGCTGCGGCAGTTCAGAAGCTTCCAAGAACATTGGATAACTCCTTTTGTGCCACCGCTGTTCTGCCAATTGCTTAAGGATGGGCGATCTCAGTGGCATAACTTAGGTCCCCGCACTCCCCGCGGTGTGGGGGGCCATCAGCACAGTTCCCTGGCATGAGAGCTCCTGATTGAGTCCGGAGGGGGCCCCTCCATGTACCTTGCAGGGGGGCCCCCACAAGTTTTGTTACACCACTAGGCACTCTCCATGCTATTGGCCACACAAAAACATCCAAACCAAGATCCCTCCCCACAAGAAACAGACCGGAGCGTATAGTGGGTTCATAAAATATATATAAATATAAACACACACATACATACACACAAACATATATTGGCCATGGCAGCAAAAATAAATTGGCCCAATAACATATGTTATTTAGAGCAACTGTACTAATAAACACAAATTCACCCATTTATTACTGCAGGCCAAACTTTGAATTCAAGTTTTCTTAGCACAGGTCAGCAAAATTAACATGAGAAAAACACACTCCTTCACAGATTGCATGTAATAATTTACACAGGGAAACAGCTATCCTAAGACCTAGTCACAATATCGCTTTACTGTGACCATACCTTACTGCACTAATTAAACCTCTTGCATCCAGTTTTTTAGGAAAAAGCCTTTTGTTTAGGAATACACTTAAACATGCCATGGCATAAATCATATGGGCAGATACACAGAATCAAATATGCTACTTTGTACCATTGATGAGGAAGGAAAGGGGCAAAGTGATTACTGAATACTTCCCTGAAATACAGATTGTCTCCAGTATTGTCTTGTGGCAGCAGTTCTCCAAAACAGAAAAGATATGAGTCCAGTCTTTAGGTCTTGGTGGCAGCAAGACTGTAGCACGATTGCCGAGCAATCTTGTACGTCTCCCCGTATGAGATACTGCACTTCATGTTGGTTGAACCCGCTAGTCGAATGCAATGCAATGTTGGTTAGCATGGACTTCCAAATTAGTTTACTCTTTATTTTCCTTTCCTGTGCTGCCTCTGTCACAATCAAGTAGTTTATACCAGGATTCTAACAAAATATATATATTCAGATGTGAGTCTAACTATTCCCACCAGCCCTGAGACGCAAACTCAAAGCGATTAAAAGGCTCAGTCAGAGGATCATGGGGAATTGAGGGAAATGTTGGAAAACAAAACAGAGCTAAGGGTAGTCTGGTCTTCCTCACCAGGTTGTGAAGTAAGATGAACTTTGATGAATAATAAGAGAAATAATATATGCATATAGGTGGCAAGAAATATACTCACAGGATGGTCTTATAGGATTCTTCAATAATTTTGATTTGATTGGCTGTAGACCAGAGTTCTGCAAAGTCGGTCCTGGAGGGCCGGATCCATACCAGATTTTTTGCATATCCCCATTTAGATAAATGTAGTTATCTTAAAAATCTGGCATGGATCCGGCCTTCCAGGACTGACTCTGGAGAACCCTGTTCTAGACGGTCAGAGGAACCTCGTCCAGAAGTCATTGGTGTTCTGCGAGGGTTAGCCACAAACCAGCATAGCAGAGAAATGTGGAATCTGAAATAGCAATTACACACTGAATCTGCAAGAGAACCAAGAGGGGGAAAACATAAAAGGTGTACAAGAAAGTACAACATAAACCAAATCCCACTCTGCCATGACTAGATCTTTCTTTGGTGCTTCATCCTCCTTAGGACATTTTCCAAGGGCTTGAGACGTCAGGAAAACTATCAATGTATTCCAGAAAAATGTAAGACTTTGTTATACAGCCCTGATCTCATCCTCTAACCTTCCCTTTATATCTCCTTATCTAGCACTTCATTATAGTTTTACTGCTTGTTTTGTTTCTCCTTTTTCCCCATATCGCATCTCAGCCACTATAGCCGCCCCCGCCCTACATATTTCCCCCTGTGTTCTGCCGTCTCCACCTGGCTGCATGGATTGATGTTCCAACTTTTGTTGTCCTTATTCCTGCACTGCTCCTTGTAAATATGTCAGAAACCTTGCGTCTATGTTTTTTTAAAAATTATATGTAAAATTATATGTAAAGCACACTGAGACTGCCAGGATTAAGAATAACAAATTATAAATAAATATTAATTTTGCCCCCATTGACCACTCTATACAAAATGGATATCTAAAGTATGCATTTGAGGCAAATAGTTAAAGTTTCTGCAAAATTTCTACAAAGGGGACCAAAGTTATTAGTGATAAAAAATAAATGATTTGCCTATGGACTACTGCCCAGATTTATCAACAAGTCATGCAGTGCAGGGCTGCAAGTAAAGTTGCTTCAAGGGGTTCCTTCCAGTACAAAAACTATGCCTCGAGTCTCTTCTCACTTTGTGCGCATGCTGCACAGTGCAGCACACTTTCAAAGTGGGAAAAACAAAGAGAAATTAAAAAATGTCTCCTTGTTTCACCTGCCTTGATGAAGCGTAAGATTTTGGCGCTAATCCCGTTCTACATTTCTTTGTCGATAGGGATTCGTGTCAAAACCTGTGGGCGGTTGCCTCAGTACGCGCATGCACCACCCATGGAACGCCTGCTTGATGCAAAGTAACGCAAAGCAGAGCATTGTGCATCTTTGTATTGCTTTGGTTTACTATCACGTGAGATCGTAAATCCCACCTGATTAGAAAGGAAACACAAACCAGATGCAATGCATTTGTAAATCTGGGCCAAAGCACTTCAACCATAACTACTGAGCTGCAATCATTTTGAAAGGAAAGAAGGAAGAGTCCCACATGTGTGGGTGCCGGAATAGCAGCAGTAGATATCGTTCTGATGATGTAGATTCGCAATGGCAGAGACTCCATTCCTCCACTAGATAAATGAGGTGGTCACTGTGCACAAAGCCTCTGTGCCATTGGATCGGTGCTGTAATTAACCATCCGGAGGGGTGCGACGCAGACTGTGTTCATGGTTCGTTTGAAACCTATCCGAGCTGCAATGATTAACGATAACTACAGACGTCGGCAGTTTCACGTACACCTACTGCCAGCCGTCCCTAGTCAATTGTCCGTGTTGTGAGAATTTCACTTTTGTATTAATCTCTCAGGGTGGCAGCTGTGTCCATGCAATTCATTTTGTACTCAAGAAAAGCTCTGGTTCCAGGGTCGGCCATTGGCTCCTCTTGCTCTGCCGGGTCTTGGGATCGCTAGATGACTGATCATCACGCGTCTACAGCACCTATTGGGCAGACAGGTGTTTCAGTGCATGAACAACATAGAGAAACATCACTAAGGAACACACACACACAGCCTTGTAATGGGTGTTCATCAAACCCAAGCAGTGCTTAATTTGTAAAATAATAAGTGCCAGGGCCCTGACCAGGAGGCTACGGCAGATTGCACCGCCCATCGCCCCTGTCATCGCTGCCAAAACAACTACTAACCATCTCTCTCGCCTGCAAGAGCGACAGTTCAAATTATTCCAGGTCCCCGAAGCTAAAGGCAGGTATTAGTAATTTTTAATGTATATTGCATTCATAAACAACCGTTGTTCTGCTCATCTCTATTGGATAAGCAGCGCCACCATATGGCAGACTGTCCTAAGTGCAGCATTGACAATTAAGTGCGGGTGCCGAGCACCAGAAACTAATTAAGTGCTTGTGCTCAGCACCGGAAACCACTGGCTCAAATTAAGCACTGATCTCAAGGCTTTTCCTTAGTAGCCCGCTGCCCGTGCTGCCGAACGCCGGGGTTGCTGAATACCAAGCCAGCTTCATCCTGATCCCTCCTCATGCCTGTTTCTTACACCACCCTACACCTTCCACACCAGACCACAAAGCATTTTTACTGACTCTATTACATATGCCTTGTTGTATGTAAGGAGTTCTTGGTGCAAACATCCTTTAACACAATGTAATGAAAGCAATTTGTGGAAAGGGTAATATGTAGTCAGAATGTTTGTGCATAGTTGTTGTGTTGCATTCTGTGGAATGGCGAGGTGTTCAATGTTATTTTTGCAATCTGTTTTGACTGTTTTCTTCTACTGGTCCCTGCTATGTTTTTTCTCCGTTATTTTGCTTACTGTTACATTACTGTGTTGTGTTCTATTGTGCTCTGTAATTACTTCAGCAATCTCAACAAATGCTTTTACATTCTCAGGCAAAGGTAGGACATTCCTTCAAATGGTAGGGTGACAAACAACTATTTACCAGTATCTAAGATGGTAAAATGCCACAAATTCTGCTGTTTAACTAACTAAGACACTGGTCAGCCCAAAACTGTGACAGAGACCATATCTTCAATTAGCATACTGTACTGATGAGTCCAACACCAACAGATGTGAGAGAGAACCTTCTGTTTTCTCCATCACCCAAAGGGACACATCGTGGTACACACCTTCCTTTTGCGAAATAATTCAGAGTCCTCCCTGTCATGGAATGAGGGGTGAACCTATAATTCACAACCTTCTTCAAAATTTCGGTATTCCAACACTTCTGATTAGATAAAGCCCTCTGAATTGTCTCCTTGTGCACCCTGTTGAATCTTTCTACCATCCCATTTGTCTCTGGGTGATATAGAGCAGACCTTTTATGACATATACCTCTATCACTCAAATACTTTTCCATCTCTTTAGAGGTAAACTGAACCCCATTGTCAGACAATAAGGTAGATGGAAAAACTTCTTTTTTGAAAATGTTGTCTAAAAATTTCATGACATCCTTGGTTTCTACTGAGTTGGTAACCATAACTTCTGGCCATCTAGAATACATATCCAGAAGTACTATCAAATACTTATCCACACTGGCATACCTGATTGGACCCACAATGTCAATAGCTACTTCCTCCCACGCCTCTTTGGGAAGTTTCCTTAGGGTCATGGGTTGAACTCTAGGTTTAAAATCTTGTTACTTTTACCACACTCAACACACTCTTTTACACTTCTTTTGACACTAATGTCCATTCCTGGCCACCAATACGTTAGTCTAAGAATTTCTATGGTCTTAGAAATGCCAGGATGACTAACAATCAGTTTCTTAAACTAAACGGAGGAATCAATTAAGTACCCCTCATCAACAAACCATTCTGCCATGCTAGCTCCTCCCTTACTTTAAAAAAAAACATTCAATGAGTCATCCACTTTGGAATACTTGCACCAATTACTTTTGATGCCACACATCACAGCTTGTAGCATTTCATCCTCTTCAAGCTCACAAATCCATTCATCCTCCTTAATTATACCCTCGTTGACAAAACAAACAGCATATTCATCAAAGGCATTCAATTCCTCTTCAACCACATCTTGCTCAGAGATATCTCTGTTGATCAAACGAGAACAACAATCAGCCAAGTTGTTCTTCGCTCCTGGAACATACAAAACTAGGAAATCAAACTCTTGAAGAGCTACAACCCATTTTCGTATCCTTGAAGATATATTATCTAGCCCCTTTTTCTCAAAAACCTCCCTCAATGGCTTGTGATCAGTTTTGACAAAAAAACTACTGCCCCACAAGAATCTGCGAAGTTTCCTTAAGGCCCAAAATATGGCCAAAGCTTCCTTCTCTATTACAGTATAATTAACTTCTGCCTCTCTCACGCTCCTTGACAAAAACAAAATAGTCCTTTCTTCTCCTTTGTGTTTTTTCATCATTATGGCTCCTAAACCTGTGGAACTGGCATCTGTCATAACGGTGATATATTGATCTGGCTCAAAACTTCCCAGTGAGGTCGCTTTGGTCAACAAACTCTTCACTAAGACAAACTCTCTTTCACACACCGAGTTCCAGGAAAATCCAACTCCCTTTTTTAACAACTGTCTCATGTTGTGCATCTTATCCGCAATATTGGGAATACATTTAGCATAGTATTCTGACATCCCTAAGAATTTGACTACTTTCTCCTTGCTGGTGGGAGTGGCCAAGTCATTAATTTTTTCAACCAATTCCTTCTTGGGTTCAATACCTGAGCCAGTAATCTTGTGCCCTAAATAATCAACCTCAGTGAGAATGAACTTACACTCCTTAGCTTTAAGAGGGAGCCCATTTTCTCTTAATTTGTTCAAAACCATCCTGACCCTGTTGTCATGTTCCTCAATGCTGCTTTCAAAAACTAACTTGTCCTCTCGATAATTCTTTATCCCTTTCTGATGTTTAAAGATGCATTCCATCATGCACGCGTGGGTTCGGATCCCATCCTCGTCGCCATTGTAATGATGAGTCCAACACCAACAGATGTGAGAGAGACTTCTTTATTTAGGATATTCCGTACACATCAGCCTGCTTCCCAACTCCAGCCTCTCACCAACTACTTGCTTTTTCAAACCAACACATTCCAGGCATGGAGCTTTGAGGGAGCAGATTCTAACATAGCAGAATGGTCTCAGACTGAGGGTTCTTTACACACCCCTTCCAATGACATAATGGGGTAAGGACAGGATATCACACATACCTAGTGTTCCCTTTATCTGATATCTCTTTGTCTCTTTCTGGCAAGTTCTTATTCACCCCCTGCCTCCTCTCCTTGTTTTCCTATCAAACTCTTCCTCTTTCTTGCTCCCTTTTCTGCTTTCTCTCCCTTGCTCTTGGTCAAAGTCATGGCAAAAAATAAGTCAGACTTCCCAAAAAGGAGACCACTGCCTGCCAGCACAGGCACAAATTAAGCACTGGGTGGAAATTAGCAATAGTAAGAGATTAAAACAAAGCACGGACGAATGAACACAAGAGGTGAGCAACACAATACAAAGGTCTACATGTGCTAACCCAGAGTAGATAGCCATAATAGTGTGAAGTGTCACATGGATTATTGCTTTCACTAGTTCAGTTCGGTATGCGCATACACCCACTCACACTGCTAATGACATCTGGCATACCTTTCCCCATTTACACAGATGCTTCTGAACTAAAACTGAGTCCACAGAGTTACTACAATGTGTAGTGAAAAGCCTTACAATATTTAAGGCCAGTAGTGACTGCTACCGAACGGGGTGGAGGGGCGGAGGGGAATAAAAAATGTAAAATCACTTACCTTGGTACAGCCGGCCGCCGCCTCTCCTCCATCCTCTTCTCTCCTCCTGCAGTAGGAAGCACAAAGGCTCCCAGAATCCCCTAGCCAATCACGATGCTGCATGACAGCAGCGTTGCGATTGGTCTGAGCGTCGTGGTTCTGCACTCAGAGAGGGACTGGAGGCTGTGCATGTTCTCCACCCAGGCTGTGCAATACAACCTGGTGGAGATCATGCTAAGTGCGCATGACTGTTTGGCCGGCTGAAGAAAGCCGGCCAAACTATCATGTGCACTGAGAAAGTGCCTACCACTCCTCCCTCAGTTCTGAACAGCCCAGCCCTGCCAACCAACTGAGCCAGTATGGTAAAATAAAATGATAATAACGTTGCATTATCATAATTCTATTTTTCCTTTTTGAACTGCTCAGTGAGCAGTGGGGTGACGCTCCTTTACACACTGCAGATGCATTAAAGAGGTTAGGTTCGGTTCTGAGCTGCATCAGAAATGCCATTCAAGATTATTCCTCAGGTAGTCGTTGCACTTCTGGAAATAGTGCAGGACCACTCACCAAATGTAAGCGTGCTAAAACACCACCATGTTCGATGGCATCTCCCCCGTGCGAGAGGGCGATGCAATCAGGCTGGTGAATGTTGTCAGGACTGCTCCAGTGCCTGGTAAATGAATGCATTACATTATAAACATGGGACAAAACAAATGGCAAGGCCTTGGTGACAAACAGCCACTCACGGTGCATATGGAAAGCCTGGTGGGGCCTGTGACTAGAGAAAGACACTGGGTGCAAAGAATTTCCAAGGGATGTTGGGGCCTCCAAAATCTCAAGGGCATTGGTTGAACCCAATAAAAAACGTAAGATTTCTAATTTGGCCCTGTGTAGCTGGCACACAGCTCAAATCACATATAAACGCCAAGTAGCAGTCAAAATGTGTAACTAACTTGTATGGAATTTGCCTATCACCTCATTTTGTACTTTGATGATTGTCTCCACTTGACCGATAGCTATTGATCAGGTAACCCCCTGCGCTGGCTCTAACTGAACAGCGGGGCATATTTACAAAGGGATATTTCTACCAGAATGTTACTTTTTTGCGACATTCTGGTGGCGATATGCTCTTCTCCATATTTACAAAGCGACATTAAGCCACTTTTTAACGCCACCTTGTAAATATGGTACCGTTTTACGCAGTTTTCTGCTTGACAGGGGCATGCACTGGGTGTTGCTGTGGGCGTTCCACCGCAACACCGATTGCTTTTGGCACTGCCCCAGATTTACAAGGATGTGTAAATCTGTGGCCACGCCAAAAACTAACACCATGCAAGAGAAGGAGTTAGAATTGCGCTATGGTGCAAGGGTGCCTGCATTGGTGGTAGGCAGCTTCATTTAGCGCTAGGGAAAATACAGGGATGCGCCGTATTCTTGTGAATACGGCGCAACCCTGCGTTTTAAAAATGTTGGAGAGCCGCGCTGCCAAATTTGGCGTAGCTTCGCGCTGCGACATTTTCTAGAGAAACAAATACTAGAGAAACAAATATTGGAGGTCATCAGATCTTGTAGAATCAGATGTAACAATCTAAATATATCACCATCATAGGTACTTGATGCAGAATAATCGTACCGGTTTACGGGCAAGGTTCGCCTATGCAAACTCTTTATACACAGCACCACCACCGTATGCAATCATTCAACTCGAACAAAGCCTTGCAGTTTGGAGAAACCTCAAAGCTACCAACCAAGGACAAGTTTGGAAAAATATCAGGAAATAGCTGAATGCTGAACTGACCTCTCCACGTAATACAACCTTGAGTCCCATAGATGCATAGCAATATATATGCAATTTTGCGGTGACTGTGTGCCTTTGTCTGTCCAATGATTGGTGAACATGTTTCTGTTTCACCCCTTTCAGATGCAGAGCGTTATCTATGACCTCATCACGGAGCTGAACGACCGCAGCGAGGACCTGGAGAAGCAGATCGGTAGCCTCGAGTCGAAACTGGAACAAATCACGTCGAGCTTCAGCACTCTCCCGCTACTCATTGTGGACTCACTGCGGACACAGCAGCAGCAGCTCTTGACCGCGCTGTTGGAGGCGCGAGGGGTCGGTGCCGTGGTGGGAACCCCCCCTACCCTGCTGACTGACAGCCCCATCGGGGTTAGCTCCACCTCTTTCCCGACCCCTTACACCAGCTCCAGCAGTTGCTAAGTCGTCAGTAAACAGTCCTCACCCCCTTTTTGGGACGAGGTGCCTTCCACAGTCTTATGAGTCCTCCTGGTTCTCTACCCAGGTCCAAAAGGGTCAGATAAAGTCAGTGTCACAAGGAGTCCAGACAAGACATCTTCTGATGTATCCCAGAAGAGAAGCCCAGAAGCTGCACACATGGCTCTCTCCTGACACCAGGAATCATAGCTGCAGGCGGCATAGCACAGAGGGGTCAGGGTGGAGAGTGGGCGGATGGGGGAATGCACACTCCCGTCAATTCTCAGGTCTTCCAGTGGAAGAAGCACAGGTGGATAACTGACACTCCTTTGAGCGATTCAGGATCTTTGGTCACATGGATCTAGGAACCTTCATCCTTCTCTCACTGAAACCAGGAAGGAAAAGGTAAAAGCTTAGGCACGAAGGGAGGAGGCTGAAAAAAAGGACTCTGGTCCCATGCACTTTTCCACATGATTCTGTATCTAGAGGTTGTCTCTAAGTAGATCTCTAGGGAATGACTGATTTCTAGCACGCAGGACTAATTTGTTGTGACTGCGACCTAGGTGACATCCATAGAACAACAATGACAACTTTGAGGGACATGCCAGCTAGCTATGCGAGTGACGATTGATTCTAACAACTAGCCTGAGGTCAAGCTGGCTGGCTAGAAAAGTAAATTAACACACCAAGGACTAGTCTTGCTTTTGTGCACTGATTATATTGCTGCCACTCACACTAGTCAAGGGACTGATGCCCCACACCATGATGGAACTGATGTCATACCTTACATCCAAGCAACGGTTGTGCCCTTCATACTTGAGTCTGATCATTTTTTCAGGCTGTTGATAACTTTTCCATATAATTACATGCTATATGCCATACCTTCTAGACACATGAATGCTCTACCACACAGTGACGTCTATGGCCTTTCATTTCCAGTTTTCCAGCCAATAAAAGCACTCCCACAATTTAGGGTGTTGGTTCATACCTTTCATCCAAGCAATTGCTATACCCTTCGAACAGCTTTCCGGCTGTTGATGGGTATTCTATTCAATTACAGTTTTATGTCATGCCTTAAATACACACTCCTGCCCATCAGTACAGTGGTGTTGATGACCTCCCATTCCAAAGTTTCCTTCATGACAATAAAGCTGATGACCTCCCATTCCAACGTTTCCTTCATGACAGTAAAGCTGATGACCTCCCATTCCAAAGTTTCCTTCATGACAATAAAGCTGATGACCTCCCATTCCAAAGTTTCCTTCATGACAGTAAAGCTGATGACCTCCCATTCCAAAGTTTCCTTCATGACAGTAAAGCTGATGGCCTCCATTCCAAGGTTTCCAGCCAGTAACACTATTCACAGAAATGATGGTTCTAGCACCATACATTTCATATAAACAACTGGTGCATCACTCAGACATGAGAATGGTGCCACGGCTTCAACCCTGCTGGTTACCATTTCATACAATTACGTCTTATGCCATGCGCCAGTTCCACGTAATGTTGCATCACCATATGCTTCCCAGCCAAGCTATTGCCCTCCTATATGACTAGGAGTATGAAGCAATATGTCTGCCATTCCATGCAGTAATACGTTTTGTGCCATGCTTTTTAACCGGATGCCTGCATTCCACACGTAACCATGGTCGATGTTCTGCCTTTTAACCTGAATGATCACCGCCATTCCACGAATTATTTGATGCCACAACATCCAGGCTTTCATTGCAGTGGCACATTATATGAAATTCAATCTGAGCTGCATGATCACTCTGCCACATAATATCAACTTCCATGCATGACTTCCAGACACATGACTCCCCACCAAGGAATAGCTTGGCGCCACGCCTACTGACTGAGTCTGCTTCCAAACAGATTACCAGGTATAATGCCATACCCACTAAATAAGTGCACTGCATCCCATTTCAATACCATCATGGTACCAATTTCAATGGATCTGGTTCTGGGATGCCAACATCAAAGGCATGATCAGCAGATACATTTTAGCCCTGATTTCAGCTGGTCCGGAAATATGGGAACCATTTATCGCACCCGATATGTTCAGACACTGCTGGGATATGATTTTACCAGATGCGATAAATATAACCCAGTCAAGTGTGCCATAACATGTGGATTTTGGCGCTAAAATTCACATGTCCCATCAGCGGCGTAGTGGTGGTTGCCAGCGCCCAGGGCAAGGCAAGTATCCTTCCACTTTTCTTTTACAATTTTGCACTCTAAGAATGGCCTTAAGAATTTTGCGCCCGGGGCAACCGCCCCTGTGCCGCCACCCACGCTACGCCACTGTGTCCCATCATTTACCAGGCATTTTCCCCCAGTAAATTCCAGCAGGTCCTTACATGCTGAATTTACTGAGGAAAAATGCTCGAAGTGCAATGCTTATCACACTAATCCTAATAAAGGATCCTACACAAGTATCAGTTAATCGAGCCGACTGTAATTGGGACCTAAGACCTATTCGTGTGCCATACACTGGACCTATCACGAGTAGCCAACGCACCTGATACTGCCATACTCACATCACCGCACAAAGGACTGGGAGGCCTCCCTCATGCCTTAGAAAAAACAGAGAATGTGTATGGCCTATTGACAGAAGAACAAATACCTAGGAGAGTTGGGTCACATGGGCATTGGAAAATCTATGTGGGATCCCAGAACAGCAGCTTTTGTTATTGTTCTTTGCTACTTTATGGGCTCAAATGCATTTGTTCCAGTGGTGGAGCTCCAAGTTGCGCAACAGGAAATTGTGGGCATGCCAGGGAGAGCCGAGTGGGCCTAGGTCAGAGATTAATAGAAGTAGGTGAAATCATTTCTTCTTGCTTCCCATTATAATCAATGTTGGCCACCAGCACAGGGCAAGCCCTTGGCATTGGATTCTGTTTTTAGTCTGTGAATGATTGATTATCTGTGGTGGTGAATGCTTCTGAATGACAAATACCACCAACACCACACCGCCCTCATTGGCTATTACATGCCGAGTGTCATGCATAGCTTTTACGATTGTGGTGTTGAGATGGTAGTTTGGTCTGAAACCTGACTCTATATCATCAGGACTACTTAAAGCCGCTGCAATACAGTGGATTTGAATGGTAGGCACCTTGCCCCATATTTATTCTTTTAATTACAGTTTTTATAGAGCGCAACACTCTTCCCAGAGGGATATCACAGCGCTAGAATCACTCCCTGACGTTTCTGAAGGCATTCATTGGTGAGGACCCCAAAAGCATTATTTCCATAAACATACTGAGCAATTAAAAGCCAGAGAGGTGTCAATGGCATTGGATTTATAAAAGGATGTTTCAGCATCAGTAGAACTTCCGATGGATTCTCAGGTCCTAGGACTGTTCTTCTCTAAATGAGTCACCAGTGACGATCCTGGATGCAGGAGGTGGTTATGGGGTTCACTGTTGTAAGATTGACCTGGAGTATGTGGAGTGGGCTTCCAGGTTTGAATTATGTAGTAAAATGTGTAGATTGAGGGTTCAGGCGATGTTTATGGTTGCGAAACTTGCCAGGGACAATGTTTATTAGTTTGGTAGAAAGTCAGGGCTATGTATATTTCCCATTTTGTTTTGGATGCTGAGTTTATAAGTACCACAAAGTGGGTGTTTATTGGTTGTTTTTGATGCCAGAAATGGTTTTCAATGTCTCACCTATTTTGGGGTGCTTGGGGCCTATGTTTCTACTTTGTCGGTTTTCCGGACTGATGTTTATTGGTTGTGTAAGATACCAGTAGTGACGGGCATTGTTGTCTGGGATATTGAGGGTGATTTACATTGGTCAATGAGTGTGATACTTTCAGCAATTATGATGTTTGTGGACTGCATATGTTGTGACTGGAAGTGCTCATTGGCTAGTATGTCTGAGAGAGTTAATCTAATAATGACCCCTAACATATATTTCACCCACTCGGCAGAGGTGCACAACCACAGGCATGTGTTGAGCTGTTGGATGTGATTGCTTTCATGTTTTTCAGCAGAGATGTAGAATTGTGCACTTGGAGTACACCAGCAAAGCACTTTGGTATTATCCAGCATTGCTGTACATTGGTAGAACTCTGCAATGGTTGCGATATGTGTGTGCCTTCTAGGAAAACCTGCATTGTACTTGCCGGTTGAGTTGCAATGTAAGACCTTGATTGAACTCTAGGCTTGAGGTGTATCATGACAGCTATGATTGGCTCAGGGTTTATGACCAATGGCAGCATCTAAGCATGAGGAGGAGGAGCCATGCCTCATGTGTGATGGGCACCTGCACAAAATTGCTCTCCAGATTAAATGTAATTGCCACCACCAACAGCCAACCATGACACTCAGCTTTAATTTGGGACCCGAGTGTCAGGGAAGGCACGCAATTCCTGACACTTGTTCAGTGCATCTGTAAAACCCACTTTCTACATCACTGATGCCAACTTCCATCACCTCTAATATTCAATCTGAGTATCAAAGACACGAGGTCTTATCACTCTGACACTGAAGGCCAAAATTGATCAAGATTTGACGCAACACAACACAGCAAAACAACTTGCTGTGCTGCATCAAATGGAGAGGGCAGGGATGCGCCATATTTACTCAAATATGGCGCATTCCTACTCTCTCTGTAGGCTGGTGCACTTGTGGTTGCCAAGCGCCAACCCAGGCACCCTTCCTCCATGGTGCAAGGGTGCCTGCATTACAGTTTAGGGGCACCTTCCTGCACAAAAACAATACTCAGAGTCATTTTCCTCTTTCTATGTGCCCTACAGAAAGCAGCACACTTAGAAAAGGAGAAAAACGAGGAGAAAGAGAGATTTTTCTCTTCATTGTACCTCTCCTCGGAAGGCATAGCATCTTGACACATACCCAGGTGTATTAGTGTTAGTAAATCTGTGAATGCGCCAAAGTACATGGGTGGATGCGCGAGAACACCCACTCTCCACCCATGTAACACCTTCCCGGAGCAGAGTAACGCAAAGCAGGGACGTGCACTGCCTTGCATTACTCCCGATTTACCAAGCCAGGTGGCTTTGCATGGCTTGGTAAGTCTCACCTAAGGGTTTGCGTTGCCCTTGTGTCACCTCGCGTGACATAAGGGCAACTCAAGCCTTTGATAAACCTGGTCCTTAGTTCTACACTATACTCTATTGGCTTTATATTCAAAAACGCATATCAGTGGCCACTTTATTTCATCACTGACATTCAACTCACCTGACATAAATGTGACAGGGGCGATAGGAACCCCAGCCTCCCTGTGTGTGTGACCAGTCGACAAATCTCAAGGTAACCCTGCGGATCAGCAGCTGTAAATATTCCCACTATAAACACATTAAGGCTGGGGTTCCAGGGATTCTGGAGCAGGCTCCATGTTTCTCCAGCTCCAAACCAGGAAACTGGAGAGAAAAAGCACAGGCGCCATTCGCAGTGAGAAGCAAAAGATGGAGAAAGCACAAGGAGGTAAATCAGAGACGTAAATGTTGGTTACATTGACTGAGATGGTTGGTACTCCAACGTTTGGTGAAAGGCAGTGACTTCACTTACCTCAGGACAGGCAGTCACGTGACATGCTAAAAGACCACAGCCGAATAACAAAACCCTAGGTTCTGAGATGCACATAGACGACCATAAGCACAGTGACCAGTCACCAGAAGGTACACACGAAGAGCAGGTTACAGATCAGGCTTGAAACCAGTACTCGAGTTGACAGGAAGGACTAAAGCCGTGGTTCCCGTGACCAAGGCAGTAAATAGAATCCCCCTGTCCATGTACTGGGCTTCGATTAATGAATTATTGTGTTCGTATTTAAGGGCTCTACCACGTTAACTGGTGTGAATGGTCGCAAGATGGCAATTGATATCACAACTATCGATCAAGGTGCAGATACCACCCTACTACTCGGTAACAGGTATGGATGCTCAAGTCCTGCACCAGGCTGGAATCTGTGGTCCTGTAATCTGTATAACTGAAATCATTCCCATTGGGACCAAGTTAGATATTGACATTCAGCACCCACTGACTTAATTGCCATTGACATCACACATCAAGCAGTTAAGACAGGATATTAAAGTGAGACACCTAGGGCTAGGAATTAAGTTCGAAGCCACACAATCAAGGATTTACATACAAGCTCAATGTCAGGGAGAAGGGTACATTAGCGACAACTAAGACATAGGTTCTCCGACCTTCGCGCATTCCAAGGGTCCTTAAGAAGTGCTAAACTCCTGAAAGGGAGAGACACGTTCGAAGTCTGGGTTTTTGAAGGAAGTACTTCATGCCCCCTCAGATGCCTGGACATTTACTTTCCCAGTAGGAATGACTCTAGACTCATTTCCTGACCCATCTTCCTCCTCATGTCAGCGACTTCCACAGCGAAAGAAAGTCGAAAAACAAGAAGATGGCAAATGAAAGACTCTGTCAAGATCACAAGAACTAAAACATTTATATAAAATAAGTCTTGGACACTATGAAATACCAATTTACATCTAGCCTCTGTACTGCTTGCTTTTTTAAGAATAGGGTAAATCCTAATAGTTTATTTTAACTATGAAATATATCATTATATTATAAAGGATATTGCTGTAACGTGGTTTTCTCTTGGTCGATTTTCTTGTCCAATGTTGGTGGTGGTACAGTGTCTACTTGTGGGCAGACTTTCTGTCTTGGTGATGCTACGGGTGCTCAGGCAATCTTGAGGGACGAGAGGGGAAACCAAGGGTGGACCTATTCATACTAGGGGAGCAAAGAGAGAGATCGGGGAATCTCAAAAGCACCATATGGGGAACTAATCATCATGCTGTACCAGAGAGAGCGAGAGAGGAAACACCTATCCACAAGGGGACAACTGACCAGGACCTGTAGCAAGTGGTAAGGAAGAATGACCAAAAATGGATGAACTGATCGGGCTGGTAAGTAGGGAAGAGGCAGAACACCCAACAAAAGGGGAACATACCATCCTGGGAAAGTAGAAATGAAAAATACCCACTATGATGTGATCTGTACTTTATGGGTCAACCCGCAGAAGAGACACGGACCTAAGGCGGGATTGACCCGCTTAGGCATCCTTGTACCAACACTACCCAACAACATAGGAAACTAGTGAGCCACTGTGAGCAAATCGGGAGACCACCCATCAAAGAGGATTGACCAACACAGGACTTCATTGATGGACAATTCATGCCAATGGAGGAACCCACCAACCCTTGTTAAAAGTGGAGGCAGTACCCTTCTTCAGGGAAACTGAGTAGTCTGTGGCAGCTGGCAGGCAGAGCGCTCAACTGCAGAGGAGCAACATTGGCCAGTGTAGGACTGCAGGAGGGAAAAGTACTCCCAGCAGGGAAACTTACTAGCTTATGACATCAGGAAATAAACGCACCAACAATGGGGAAACTGGACTTCCTTGAGCAGCAAGGATGTGAGTACCCATCAACAGGAGACACACCAGCCTTGATGACTAAGGGCCTGATTTAGATCTTGGTGGACAAGTTACTCCGTCACAACGGTGACGGATTTCCAGTCCGCCAAAATGTAAATCCCATAGGACATAATGGGATTTATATTTCAGCGGATATGATATCCGTCACCCTTGTGACGGAGTACCCTGTCCGCAGAGACCTAAATCAGGCCCTAAGGTGGGAGAATGTGATATAATGTTGCAATGTGTTGTACAGAGTGACATCCATTGTTTTTAACCACCTCTTGGTGCTATATGGGTTTATAAGGTTGGTGATGGCTTTATCCACATAAGAGGGTAAACCTATTGGTCGCATGACCCTCAGCCTTAACCCACGTCTGTGAATTATTGCCCCTATCTGTGCTGCTTGATTCTGAGAGTGTGTTCATGTTAGTTTTGTGTGAAAATATTGTGCCTATCGCTTAAGCTTTCTTTGGTGGTCGTCTGTTTTGCTCCTCACATTCCCTCTAGTCTGGCTGTCACTCTGACTGCTAACCCCTAGTTGGGGGTTACCCTACAGAAGTCTCTATGGAGAGAGGGACTAGTCTTGCAACTCTTTGCAAAGCGTTGCTAGTGTTTAGAGATGCATATTTCACAATAGTTTGTCACTGGGATGCTGTAAAATTTTGTTCTAGAATCTTGAGATTCCATAATCCTGCGCGGTGTGGGGGTGGGGTGTACGATGGGGTGAAGGCCTTAGCTTGGGAGATGTTTAGCACCCTGCCCTGTTGCTCTTTTGTTTAGTGTTCCCTTTGCCTTTCCTACTGTAAACCTGGTGATCTGAGAGTCCACTGGTGGTGCATCTTGTTTTTATTTTGGTGTCCCTCATTAGATGTTCATCAACAGAGCTACGCTGTGCTGACAGGGGTTACGTGAAGGTGGGTAATGCCCCCTTATCGAAGTCAGTGAGGAGGCTATCACTAGTGGTAGAGATTAAACCTCAGGGGGACAGGCCAATTTCCAGCTGAACCCCTGGTGGAAAGATTGTCTAAGGCTCTCCCTATAAAAGTCTGTCCAGTCCCCATAACTGGATTCCCCTGTCTATCCTCATGTGCAGGACATGTGCCAGGAGCACATGTGCATGGTGTGCGGTTGTGTATCTGTATGCATGAATCGAATTTGTCCATTTCGGACACTGTGCACAGCTGCAGTAGGTGATGGTCTCCCCGCAAGCTTCACCCATGGCGGCCATGACAGCCTGCACATACATGTGCTCAGGGTGTCACATGAGCAAATTAAGGACCCAGAAACTAGTCCTATCTGTGGATTTGGGAGGGTGCCATCCTTCACCTTTCTTCAGGGTAGGTTTTCCCTGATACATTGAAATTCACTCCTTCCCCTGTTCCTGTCATTGTTGGTTGGCACCTGGCAATGGTGATTTTCTGATTGGCTTTGTCTAGGACCAATAATACACTTGCATCTTGACCAGTTCAAAAGTGCTTGACCCAGACCTGACAGCACCTGGAGGCTGTGGAAACTCTGCACAAAGCCAGAAGATGAACTATGATTGGAAGCTCTAATTTCAATGAAAGTAGAAATTTGTTTGACCAAATCTTCCAGTCTGGGTTTCCAAATTTGGATAAATACTGGCCTGCTCAAGTGAATAACTCCTAGATTGCATGTAGTCGAGGAGGCCTTTCACCCTAGTGTTGGGCAGATGTATTGCCAGGAGACAGAACCCTGCCCCTTGGCGGGGCCAAGGATTGATTACGGAAACACCCTGCTCCTGTTCCCTCTAGAGATCTGCACAAGGCTTAGCTGACTAAAGATCTTTGTGGAATGTGCCTCTGGGGAGTCACAATATCCCATCAGCCTAGCTGGCCTGACAGGAAGACAAAGGCAATACTAAAAACAACCATCCCGTGCAATGTGGCGCTGCAGAGGCATTTAAAGGCATATTTACTCTTGAGTCTGCATTGTCCCTGACCATACCATAACTTTGGGTGCTATTATCAGCTGTCCCACTCCCAAGTGCAGCTAAAGATCTCGTGCCGTCACTCCTGGTGTAAGATTAGGTTCCGTTGCCCAAGGCTGGTTATCCTGCATGTGGTCCCCCTGAGCCACCCTCCCTGCCCTTATGGTTACAGAAATATTGTGGCTGGGGATGCGTTTGGTCCATACTTGTAAAGTTCCTTGTTGGAAATGGTATAGCCATCAACAGTACAATTGACCAGCTCAGGTTAGCAAACATCAATATAGATCCAAAAGACAACTGGCAAGGCCAGGGAAGACAAAAGGAAGAAACCCCACCAGCAAGGCAGATGGCCAGACTGCCTCATCTCAGAGGGGAAAAAAACTTGAAAACAGAGGAGAAAATCCAAACACAATTTGATCTCAAAGAGAGCCATTCACAAAGGTAAAAGGTGCATGTAAATAAATCTACATGTCTAAGTTCAATCTTACACTCTTGAGTAACTTTACTACTTTTGGCTATTTATCATTTATGAGTGTAAAGTTATTCAAAGGTGTAGACTTACTTGCCCCAAAAGTCTGAATTAGGTGGGTGGAGCTTAATTTATGAGTGTAAAGCTGCTTGCTTTAACTTTTCATATGCAGGCGAAGATCTCAGCCACCAGGGCGGACACCGCCCTAAGCTAAAGTATAGGTATAGTTTAAAGGCTTATCAAAGTTTACAAAATTTGTAAAAATTGGTAAAAGTGTTTTTAAGATAAAATAACTTAATTTAAAATATTTATTTTAAATATTGAAAAACATTAAAAATGGTACAGCATTATAAACAATGTATATTTAAATATTTTTTGTTTTTAATATATTATATTAAATAAAAAATTATTTTCATAAGATTTAAATAAATAAAAAGTTCCCACCTAGAGTAAAAATATTATATTTATTTATTATGCAGCAACAAATATTTAAACTATTGTATAGCTTACATTTAAATGAACTATTTTTTTTTAAATTAAAGTTACATTCATGTTTAAATTTAAAGAAATGTAATTAACATATTTTTATAATAAACTAATATTTAAGTTTTATTTATACACTATGGTTTAACAATAAATAAACATTAAATTACATTTACTTATATTTTTTAAAAGTTAAAATAAATTTGATTTAGCATTAGTTCCTATGGTCTTTCATTTAAATTCATGCCTCCTTTATTTTCTTCGGGAGGGTATTACAATGTCAGTGGTTGGCAATGTGTGGTGCTGGACTTACACTAAGTCTGACCTGGAGTGCATTTATGACGTTTTTGGGTCCTTTCTGGCTGTAGTAACTTAAGGAATGCCTCTTCCTAAATCCTCCTTAACCCTCGCTTAACCCCTTCCTTAAGCCTACATAAAGCCCTCCCATTTTGTAGTATTCCCGATTTCCCAGCCACACCCACTGCCCCTCCCACATTTACTACTAAAATGTAGATGTACATGTGTGGAGAGCTCCAAAGTTGGGCAGGGATCTCCATGCAGAAATGGTAGGAGAGGTGTAGACTTCTACACATAGGTTAGTGACTAGTATTTTGCAGTACATGAGTAGTACTATTGTAGTAGTACTAAACATACCACACGTACTGCAAAATGCACTTTGTAAATAGGCCCCATAGCATTTGAATTGATATGTATCTGCATACCTACCTAAATATACTTGAACGTTGATATTTTTGTCCTCACCATGGTGACACAGAACAGGGACAGCTGCTTATAATTTTAACACCACACTAGCAGTGAAAGCCTACTTCATGAAAGGTGAACAAATGCACGGACCATCAGCAGCTAAAAGTTTCAAGAATAGTGTCATTGGTCTCTTTATGGAAGTAGGCCCGATAGATATTCACTGCACCATGTGTTGATCTGGAAAAACCTTTCACATCCAGCTCTGATATCATGGCAATCTGAGACAGAAGGTTCTGATCCATTGGATCTTCACATGTTCCCTACATTTTTGTTAATTTTTTTCTTGATCTGATTTACATTGTTACTGACTTTTTTACATCCCACCTTTTATCCCAAGATTGTTGGCATGATGACAGTTCAAGATGTGCATTGCTTCCTGTCTCCAGGGGTTAGCCAAGTCCCCTTTAATGAGGCATGTAACCATCAAATAGCAGGTCAAATTGTAGCTACTCGATAAGTGCTAGGGTTCCATACTTTACACAGGATTGGATACAATTTACACTTTATACAGGATTGGATATGTAGTGTGCTTGGTTAGTATCTTTACTATGTTGTTACTTGTTAGAAGGTTATGTGTATGGAATTTCTGTATTCCTATATGGAACTTCCATCTCTGGTTGCTTAATGAGGGTCAGTTCTCACTGGTTCTTCACCTGAGCAGCCAGCAGTTGGTTGTGGGTCTTATTACTTGGACTAGGAAGTAAACTCCCTTTGTCTCCTACTTGCGGTCTCCAGTCATCTTTATTTAGCCAACCCCAATACTACATTCTGGTACCAGAAGTAGGGTAAAGGCAAAATAATTGGAGCGCTTCTTTCCTGAAAATTGCCGTTGACCCACTCATTGATTTTCACCTTCCTTGGAAGCTAAAGAAAGTGAGGAATGTATTCGTCTAGGACTTTCCCGTTTTGAGGTGTGTGGCACTTGCTTTATTGTTCGCACTGTGGCTTAGACAGACTGTTGTTGGACCTGCTTCCATTGGCCAGACCACGTCGGGGCATCTGTCAACTGTGAGGGCCTCACACTGCTTACCTGCAGTCCCCAAGCAGTGTTTGTTCGGCTGTGGGAACTCGAGCTTACTGCTCCCATGCAGCAGTGTTCTCGCTCTAGCCTTTCGAGTGCTGCTGCACCTTCTGCTTCTCGTCGGCCTGTTCTGACGAGGCCGTTCACTCGTGCTGGGCCGCATACTGATTGTCTGTGCACCTTGCTTCCTACGGCTGGGTTCCAAAGAGTTTTGGGATACCGCGTGATGACGTCACATGCAGGCAGCCATTTTGAATTCGTGTTTTTCCAATTCATTATTTCATGGCTCAAGTTTAAGACTGTTTCTGCATCTTCTGGCCATTTTTAATTGGTCTATCTCCAATTTATCTTTTCTTCTTCGTGGCTACTGCTCAAAAGTTTGTGCAACCACCTCTATTCCTACAAAGGCCTGGCAAATTCTACATTGGTTACCGGTTTCCAGGAGATCCACATTCAAGCTGCTTTGTATCATCCACAAAGCAATAGATGGAACAGGACCGCTTTTCATCAGGAATAAAATCACCAAATACATTCAATAAAGGAACCACATCTTTCTCTGTTCAAGCAGCCAAACTATGGAATTCTTTACCCCCAAACATAAGATCCACAGATAACTATCATTTCTTCAGAAGACTACTCAAGAGTTGGCTCTTTCCTACATAACCACCATACTCAAACACAAATGTACAGCATATCCCTGTGCATATAAACATTTAATTTGATTATATGTATGGATCTTGATATGTGTATTTCTTGATATAAATATGTATAATAATATGTACTTATGTATCTTTACAGTTATTACTTTATTCCTACTGTAGAAAAAAATAATAATAACTTTGACTCTCTCCAATGCACTACCCTATATTACACCCTATACCTCTCTCGATATATCCTCTACCTCCACTCTCTGACTCACCCCAAACCTCATTCTGCTACTATGATCTCCAAAATAACCTTTTCTAGAAGCTTCCCTCCTTGGATCACCCCAAACCTCAGTTTTATACTATGATCTCCCTAAACAACACTTCTAAATTCCTCCCTCACATGTTCCTCTTTTGGCTCATCTCAAAACTCATTTTACTACTATGATCTCCCTAATCCATTTCTAGATATTCTTCCCTCCTCCATCTCTCCTTATACTCATCCTAAACCTTATCTTATTACTATGATCACCCAATAAACACTTTCTAGACTCGTCGCTCTTCTATTCCCCACCCATTATCCTTTTCAATCCAACTAACAAGCTTGCATATCCACCACGCAAATTAACTCAATTGTCACTATACTAATCCACCACTAAGCTTTTTGGGGTTCTGGAGTAGCATGCTATTCGCCGAAAAGCGCTTTGACGCTTCGTCAGGGGTAGTAAGTGCTATATAAAAACAATTACAATACAATAAAATACAATATTCGAGAACTATTTGGTAGCTATTGATGGCCTCACATATGAACCTGTGAAAGCCAGACTCACAAGTTGAAGTAAGATTCTTAAAGATAGTTTATTGAATGGTACATCTTATCACCTCAACCAGCTCTCGATCAACCTCATCTTCTCTCAGGCAGCTTTCTCCAACCGCCCTCCTTGGAATACCATACAATCTTAGAATCCAACATTTGCCTAGCAACCTGTCAGGCACCCACACACACCGGGATTCTCTAAATACCACACACCTTCCCCTCTCAAAATATAACATGTTCAATTTAGAAAACCATAAAGAATTCACTTATGTACATTATATTATAAAACCCCTTAAATATGATTGCTTGACGATGGATCTTGCACTTCTTCTCAGACCCTCAACATTTTCTCCTCCTTTATTGCACTCCGAGCTCTTTTCCTCCTTTCCTTCCAACTCCACCATGTTGAATTTAGCAACTCGGTTTAAGTTCCATATCTTGATATGATAAACAGAAACTTTCTTATGGAGTATTCCCTTGTCACTTAGAAAGTCTTCCATTTCTCTCGACGTCAATTACACCCTGTTATAAGCCAACAACATAGAAGGACACCCCTCTTGATCAAACAAGCTTTCCAGAAATGTTATCACATTCCTTGTCTCTACTGAATTTATAATTGCCACCTCTGGCCAACGCAAGAACCAATCCACACAACTCAAGATATATTGATCAATGCTTCCCAACCTAATAGGAACAACAATGTTGAGAGAAATCTCCTCCCAAGGCGCAGAGGCAACTTCCTTACCACCATGGGTTGAGTTCTGTACTTCAGAATTATATCACTAGCCAGATACTCAACACAATCCCTCACTTTGCTTTCTACCATCATATCAATCCCAGGCCACCAATAGTCCGTTCTAATCCTCATTTATATCTTCCACATTCCCATGTGGCTCTTATGTCAAATAGAAAGGATCAAATTCCTTAACACAGTGGGGGGAATCAACTTGTTACCTCTAAAAAGCAGCTCACCATGAACAGGTAGTTCCTCTCTCACTTCCCAAAACCCTTTTGCCTGATGGTTACAATCTTCATTTTTTGACCATCCTGACAATATCCAGTGCCTCAACATCTGCAATTCCTGATCCTTTTTCACCTCATCAACCCATTCTTCCTCAAGAATAGAACCACGAATGACCTTAAAAACTTGAATTTCGTTCTCACACAACTCTATCTCCAAAATGTCAGTTTTCAACAGAAAGTTTCTCACTATACATGCAAGATACACAGTCCGCTAATAAAGTCTTAGCGCCAGACACGTACATTACCCCATAATCTAATTCTTGCAGTGCAATTACCCACTTGCAAATTCGCTAAGATCCTGCATAAATGCCTTTTGACATGAATATCTCTCTCAAAGGTTTATGATATGTTTTAATCATAAACTTACTTCCCCGTAGAAATTTCTACAGCATCTTCGCTGCCCAAAACACTCCCAGTGCTGCCTTCTCAATAACTGAGTAGTTCTCTTCTGCCCCTCTCAAGCTTCTAGAAACAAACAAAATTTTTTTTCCTCACCATTGACCACTTGAAGCAGAACAGCACCTAAACCTTTCGACCTGGCATCCGTCATCAGCACCCTTTCCTTTCCTGCTTGATAAGCTGGAAGCATCCTTTAATTTAGAATTTATCATCGCAAATTGCCTTTGGCAATCCTCGTTCCATTTGAACTCCACCCCTTTCTTCATCAATTCTCTCATGTTAATACTATTTTCTGCAAAATCAGCCATAAAATGTCTATAGTACTCTGCCATCGCAAGAAATTTCATCAATTCATCTTTGTTCTCGGGCACTGGCATACTACTAATGGTGGTTACAAGTTCCTCCCTAGGACTTATTCCTTTGAAGAATATCCTATGACCTAAATACTCGATATTATCCACATTAAACATACATTTACTTAATTTGAGAGTGAGATCAAAAGCATCCAGTCTGGCAAAAACAAAATGTAATCTTTCATCATGCTCTGCTGCCAAGATCCCAAATACTAACAAGTCATCTTGGGTATAACTTGACTCCAGCTACACATCCCAAGACATCCTCCATCACCCTCTGAAACACTGCGAAGCCGAGACTAACCCAAAAGGCATCTGTACATACTCAAACGTTCCAAACGGGGTAACAAAAGACGTCAAGTCTTGAGACAAGAGATGTAATCTTATCTGATGATAAGCGGATGTTAAGTCCAGAGAAGAAAAACACTTTGCAATCCCTATGGAGCTTAACATTTCTGTTATATTCGATAAAGGGTACCTATCCACTTTGAAACATCAATTAAGTTCTAGCAAATCCACACATAACCTCACCTCACCATTAGCCTTCCTAGCCATGACTACCGGGGACAACCACTTAGACCCCTTCCACCTTCTCAATGATTCCATCTTTCTCTAATCTTTCCAATTCTCACTTCATGTTCTCCCTCACTTTCAAAGGCACATTACGTACCTTGCAGACTCGGGGAATTAACCCTCGTTTGACTTTTATGAAATGCTGGTACTTCTTCAAACAACCCAGGCCATTCTTTAACACATTAGGATAAGAGCGTTCATATTTATGATTGCACTGCACCACTTTCACTCTCTCTCTCAATTACACAGCAGGGCATTCATTCGGATCCAAATAAACACCACTCTCTCTTTGGTGAATCCAACTTATGAAAGAATCATCTTTCATAGACACATGTATTTTCCTCACCGTGACTCAGTCCCCAAACTCAATCTCACCTTAGAAATACCGTAACAGTTTTATAGGTTCACCACCATAACCTTTAGGTTTTATGTATGCTTCAAACAATTTGACTTTACCTTTCAATTCCCGATCGTAGAATACTTTTGGTATTAATGTAATTTTAGTACCGTAGTCAAATAACATGCTCACCTTTTCAACTTCCATGCTCACCACATCAACGGGTCCTTACTTCACTTTGGCACCCACTAGCAATACAATCAGATTACAATCATCATCTGATTCATACTCCACCTCTCTCACTTTGCCCCTGTCTCCACCAGACCTGCAATTAGAAATAAAATTACCTTTTTGTCTACATTTCTTGCAAATGGCCTTCCAACTTCAACAATCCTTGCAATTAGCCTGGTGCCACAAGCTATTGCAACGGAAACAACAACGTTGTGTTTTCCTAACATCTTCTCAATTCTCCGTGGTATCTTTATAATTATCCTTATTTTCTTTAAGATTGTTTTTTTATATTATTTGACTCTCACAGTACGAATTTTACTACCATCACCCCTTTCATATGCACCCTTCTCATATGCATTGGCTTACTTCTTGATAGTATCAACATGTCCAATAGAATCCTCCAGCATTTTTGCTGTAAGCAGCAACTCGCTCAAAGTCAGATTATCCTTCTGCCATAAAGCCTCTCTCGCTTTTTCAATAACACACCCTAGCATAAACTGACCATGCAATCGCTCTTCACATGTAGCACCAAAATTTCATGAAGAGGCCAACTTGTGTAACGAAGTTATATACTCCTCCACTGATTCATCAGTCTTTTGCATTTGCTTGCCAAAATGTTACAGCTCCAACACGGTGCTCACCTTAGGCAAATAATGCAAGTCCAACTTCTTTGTAGTGATTTCAAATTCATTCAGGTCTGCTGAATCAAGTGCACTTAGTTCGGGAAGATGTTCATAAACGTTTTGCCTCTCTGAGTCCAAACAGTGCATCAAAAGGGAAGTTTTACATTCTGCGCTCAAAGATGTTTAATAAACATTTCCACTTATACCAACACAGGATTGGCTCCCCAGGTGAGGACGGAAAAATAGGAGGAGGACTCACGTTTTGCATTACTGCACAATGCAAATTACTAATCAGTACCTTGAAGTAATAACCAAAAATAAATGTAACTGTTCTCTTTCTTCCCCCACCCCCAAACAAAAATAGTGCACCGGTATATGAATAATGCATATTCACCTGTCCAGAATAATTATTAATTAACAAATCCTATGCAAACAGCCTATTTATACTTTTTTCCCCAAAAAAGACCACATACTATAAGTGTGATCTGTGCAGAGTAACTCAGTGCATGAACTGAGAAAGAGACTGGCCAAAGATTGCATTAGAAGTCTGGTTACAAACTGGGTGGTCTTCACTCAACATCAGTTACACAAAGAAATTAGGCTGTTATTACAGTAAACATGTGAAACTGAATTCCTCTGTGATCATCATTGCAGAGTATGACTATGAAAGCGATGTGTAAGACACTATAAGTGCTCGCCCAGGTGAGCGAATCACCGTAAAATTCTAAATTTTATCAAGCGCAGACGCAAATCTTGCGAAGTCAAAAGGTGTGCGAATCACCGAAGAGAATATATATGCATAAAGTGCCTGCATATTACTGAAATCTGTGGCTGTGCTACGAGCAGATGCAATTCATGCGAAGTCAAATGGTGTGCGAATCACCAAAAGTAATACACACGTGTCTGCACAATTCCTGAAATCATCCGCAGGGAGGATAACCACTGCATGAAGACAATAGGTGTGCGTATCACCAGAATACAGTAGTCTTCTCAGTGCATGCACACTTCAATACGTGGCTGCTCACTCGAAATTGTTGGGAATGCTCCTCCCAATACGGCCACCACAGGGCTTTATGAGCACGATGACGCTCATAAAGCCCTCCAGTAAGAAGCAGGTGAGCATTCTAGCGCTGTCCCATGCGCAAGCACCACTCGCTAGGTGGTCACGCGGGTCCACGAGCAAGGTAGTGCTGGTAGCAGCGCAAAGTACTTAAAATTGCTTAAAATTACACCGATGGCTTCAGAAACCTTCATTGGCCACTGGAACAATACTGTAGCGTTGGTTGTAGATGACCACAGTTAGTTACAGATACTACATGGAGCGTAGACCGCAGAACTCCAACAAGCAAAAATTTCAGCTGTTGAGGTGAGCGCAAAATTGTTTCTGCTCATCACCAGTGTAAAAGTCAGACTCACACGTCGAGGTAAGCCTCTTAAAGATGGTTTATTGAAAGTTACATCTTATCACCTCAACAAGCTCTCGATCAACCTAGTCTTCCATCAGGCAGCTTTCTCCAACCACCCTCCTTGGAATCCCACTACATTCCTAGAATCCCACATATGCCTAGCAACCTGCCAGGCACCCCCACACACCGGGATTCTCTAGATAACACAGAACCTGCAAGAAAATTGGGTTTGTTGTTCAATCATCTGGGTGTAGCTGGTCAAAATATTTTTGATAATCTTCCCCATGTACCATCTCCTGGAGGTGACGGTGTATGCAATATTTATGTAGAAGCCCAAGAAAGATTGAAGAAACAATTTTCTGAAGAAGCTAGTGTGCTCTTGGAAAGACACAGCGTCTTTAAGTGCAAACAAGCCAGCGATGAGTCAGTTGAAGAGTACATTGCAGCGTTGCATGTTCTGGCTTTATCTTGCGAGTTTGAGAATTCTGTTGGTATCTACATCAGAGACCAGTTTGTTTTTACCTGTTTCTCGAAAAAAATGCAAGAAGGGCTACTTACCAGTAGGAATCCACATCTTTCAGAAGTGTAGGATACTGCCAAAAGCATCGAAAGGTCTATGGTTTACACTCAAGCTTTGGCCAATCAGGAGGGGGGACATTTACCAGTGTCATACATATCTGATGAGAACGCAATTTCTGCTATCAGAAATGAACGAGATAGAAGGAAGCAAACTATTTGTAATCGGTGTGGCTCTAGAAACCACATAGGCAACAGCCCAGCATGTCCATCCATTGGCAAGAAATGTATGAAGCGTAAAAGAAATGGACACTTTCAAGCTGTATGTAGGGCTCAAACTACTGGAACCAATATCAGAGTACATAATGTAGATGTTCAGAGGTACTCTAGCAATGCTAGCACTGTTGACACTCAGGTTCAGGATTGCTCCAATAGATTTCCCAATGTTGCTCTCACTATAAACAATGATCAGAAAGATATCAAGGTGAGGGGTCCTATATGTCAAGCCATGATTGGTGTCAAATCTGTCAAAGTCATAGCAGATTCTGGGGCACTCATCACTGTTTTGGCTGATAGTACTTTTTTCTCTTTTTGGCCTACCACTTCAAACTTGAAGCCCCTGATATTAGTCCCAAAGCATTTGGAGACAGAGAAATCTATTTGCTTGGGCATTTCCATTGTTTATTACACATTTTAGGTAGAAGTGTTTGGACAAACGTATATGTTGCTATCAATAGTAGGGATTTAGTTGGGTGGATGGATTTAGCCAAATTAGACATCCATTTAAAACCAGGGCATAAAAATCCCATTTTACTTGGAGAAGAACCTATTCTATCGATTGAAGCTGATACTGATGTACTACCCAGTATGATTTCTAAATTTCCCAGTGTTTTTAGAGATGAAATAGAACTGTGGAGGGATTTGAACACAAAATAAGGTTAAAAAGTAATGCAATGCCAGTTGTTTACAAGCTAAGACCAGTAGCTATCAGTGTTCATGATGATTTAAAGAAACTATTAGAGAACTTGACTAACAAAGGAATAAGCATTCTCACTGATTCTTTTGAATGGGTCACTCCCATTGTTCTAGCTAGAAAAAGAACAGGAGACCCCTGTCTGTGTGCGGATTTGGGATTATTGAATGGTAACATACTAGTGGATTGTCATCCGTTGCCTTGCATACACGACATGTTGGCCAACATAGGGGAGGCCAAATACTTTTCAGCCATCGATTTACTCTCTGCCCTAAATACTGTTTCCAAAGAGCTCACCACATTTATAACAACCTCTGGAGCATACAAGTATTTAGGGCTACCTTTTGGTCTCCCTTCAGCTGCAAGTGTTTTCCAGAAGGCCATGGGCATTCTCTTCAGAGATATAAGCAACGTGCAAGCTTTCCAAGGCGATATTCTCATCTTTACCAACACCAAGGAAGAACATTTTGTAGTCTTGGAAAAAGTACTAAGTGCTTTGACTAATAGAGGGATTACGGTCCAACCAGAAAAATATAAGTTCTTGGTCCAACAAATTGATTATCTTGGACATACCATATCTGCTGATGGTATTAGAATCAAATTCTGCAATGTTGAAGCCATACTTTAGCACCCGCACCTACTGATACGGATGCCTTAATGTCATTCTTAGGCTTATGCAAGTATTATGCTTGCTTTGTTCCTGACTATGCCTCCACCGTTCAACCATTAAGAAATTTACTAAAAAAAGGTATTACATTTGCTTGGCTCACAGACACTGATGAGGTTTTTGCCAGCATCAAGAAACTGGTAGTCATTGCTCCTGCTCTAAGCCCTTTCATTTCTGGACAAAGATGTTTCATCACAGTTGATGACAACATGGAAGGCACTGAAGCTGTGTTTGGACATAAAGTGAAGGGTAGAGAAATCACCATAGCTTTTCCCTTCAAGAGCCTGCAAGAGGCAGAAAAAAACTATAGCAGTATGGAAGGGTGCCATTAGCCTGTGTCTGGGCTTTCCAGAAATTTAAAACCTACTTTTGAGGTAACTCATTTGAAATTTACACCCACCCCAAACCTACAGACTTTTTATTAAAAGGTAACAGGATGGGCAAAGCCTCTGCACACCTTGGATGGTTACTTTCTAAGTTGCAGGAGTAGTTTTTCACCATCAAGTATATTCAAGGCAGTAAAAACTTTCGGGCTGACTGTCTGCCACGTTTACCATTGCCTGCCTGTGATGACATTAAGGAAGATTATGAGTGTGTTGCTGCGGTTATTGATGCTGTGTCTGAACTTGATGGGGTTTTACTGAACAAACAGTGGCTGGAAACTACCTCTCAAGATGATGCTTTACTGAGTATTTTGGATTATTTTAAAAAGGGATGGTCACACGTTCGTAATCTTTCAGATTCATTGAAACCGTTTGCCCAAATCTCTGCTGAACTGTGTTATGAAAATGCTATATGTGACAGGAGTGGTTGTTTTATTCCTCCTAGGATGTTGAGGGAACAGTTAATCAAAAAAGCACATGAAGGCCACTTAGTTATCACAGCTAAGTGCAAAAAACTTAAAGAACACTATTGGTGGCCTCCCATTTTGAATCATGTTTTATCCTTTATTAATTTGTGTACTCAGTGCATAGTTTCTGATAAGCATTGGAAGACTGTGGAAAAACCTCCTCACTCTGTTCCATTGCCTGATCAACCATGGCATAAGATTGCTTTGGACTTTATGGGTCCGTTCAATTCACTAACTTCTTGCAACAGATTTTTGATAGCCATGGTCAAAAGTGGATTTATTATTCTTTTGTAGAATTGCCTTCCACACAATCTGTTCTGTTTTTTCTTCAGGATGTTTTTTCCTGTGAAGAAATTCCCAAAGAAATAGTAACGGACATTGGCACTCATTTTGTCTCCAATGAAATGAAAAACTTTCTTTCCAAACACGACATCGAACATCTTCAAGTAGCACTATATAGCCCCTCTGCCAACGGTTTGGTAGAGAGGTTGAATCGCTTTCTTAAGGAAGGTATTCAATCTGCTCTCTCCTCTGGCATTGATGTAAAGAAATTCTTGAAAGACAAGGTTACAGCTTATCACTCTACACTGCACTACAGGCGCCACCCCTTTTGAATTTTTAGCACTATTAAAATGGCCGTGGACAACAGGAGGAAAGTGACCTTGCTGCTTTTAGACCTATCTACAGCATTTGACACGGTCTCCCATCCTATCCTGATGGAACGCTTGCAGGACATCGGGATGGGTGGGACTGCTTTGGCCTGGTTACATTCCTTTCTATTGAAAAGATGTCAATCGTGTGGATGCCGCCATTTGGTCCAACTCCAAGTCCATTGAGTTTGGGGTCCCCCAGGGCTCTGCCTTGAGTCCGACATTGTTAATGTTCACCTGTCCCCTCTGGCAACCCTGGTGGAGTCCTTCGGATTGCAGATTATCCCTCACGCCGATGACACGCAGATCATCCTAACTTGGGACAAGAATATCCCTGCTGCCGAATGCAGATTTGACGCGTGTCTGTCAGCAGTGTTTCAGTGGATGTGCCAGAGCCATCTCCAGTACAATACAAGCAAGATAGAGGTACTGTTTTTGGTTCTCTCCCCCACCCCCTTTGTGGGGTGGTGAGGTTTGGCCTCGTTCTGCTCCTTCTCTTCCGACCTAAACTACGGTGGCCAAGAACCTTGGAGTGAAGTTCGATAGCAATCTGTCCTTTAAACCGCGAGTGGAGAGCACAGTTGGGACCTGCTTTGGCCTGCTTTACCTCCTGGGGAAGCTTTTGTCCCTTCTTACGGTTTCTTGTCAGAAGATGGTGCCCTTATAACATCTCGGCTGGACTACGCTAATGCCTTATACTGGGGCCTCCCGCTGTACCAACTTAAGAGACTGCAACTGGTGCAGAATGTAGCAGCCAGGCTCCTGCTCAATATTCCCAGGAATGTTTCTGTTCAGGTCCATCTCAAAGATTTACATTGGCTTTCCATCCGGGCGAGAGTGAAGTTCAAGGGACTGGTGCTAGCCCATAGAGCTTTCTATGGAATCGGCCCTAAATATCTATTATTATTATTATTATTAGCTAGCTTGTAAAGCGCCTGGTTACTCCAACGGAGTGTCCCCGCGCTAGAACATCAATGAAAACCCCGCAACGCTCCAGACCTAGCAGCCTTCCTGCGCATAAGACTGACAGAATAATAAAAAGCAGAAATATTACTTCCGTCCACCAGACGGAAGTCGGAAAAGCCAAGTTTTTAGGTTTTTCCGGAACAGAGACTCCGACTCGCAGGTCCTAAGATCCATAGGGAGGTCATTCCATGCCTTAGCAGCCAGGAAGCCAAAAGATCTCCCTCCAGCTCGAACCTTCCGCACCCTGGGCACAATCACCCTGGCAGAGCCAAGCGATCTCAGATCCCGTGCGGGCCGATAAGCTGTAAGAAGGGGGAGCAGGAAGCGCGGCCCCTTCTGACTAAGGATCCTGTGACCAAAGCATAAGGCCTCGAAAGTGACTCTGGCCTGAATTGGGAGCCAATGAAGTTTCTTCAAAGCTTCCCCCACCGAAACCCACCTAGGGATGTTCAAGATCAGCCGGGCTGCAGCATTTTGGACCTTCTGCAAGAGGTTCAAATTTCTAGCTGTCACCCCTAAATTCAGAATATTGCAGTAATCAAGGCGAGATGTAACAAGAGCCTGTACAATAGTTCTTTTAGCATCAAGGGGGAGAAGGTCCAGAATTTTACGTAGCATTTTAAGAATGCCAAAGCAGGCTCCGGCCACAGTGGTAATTTACTCAGAGAAGGACAGATTTTCATCAAACCATACTCCCAGATTCTTCACCTTTGTTTTCGGTGCCGGGGTAGGCCCAAGTTCCACAGGCCACCAATGCTGTGACCAGAGAGAGGGCTGTTTTCCAACAACCATCACCTCTGTCTTCCCTGCATTCAGCTGAAGGCAGCTGTATCTCATCCAGTCCGAAAGCTCCCAAGTCAAGTGACTTCCCCACTATCACCCCTCCAGAACCTTGCGCTCGGCTGATGCATTGCTGGTTGTTGCACCTCAGACAAGGTGGAAGAGATGGGGAGGTACCTCCTTCTCTGCACTACCTGCTGCGAGCTGCAAATATACAATAGAACACATGTTGCTCTTGATGAAGATTCAATCTTTTGTGAGTCTGACAGTCCCAAAAGTGATAGCATGTATACACAATGTTCTTTTAAATGTGATGTTTCCTGTGCTGATGTCTCCAAGGTACAGTATACTGAACATACTCAGAGGTTGCAATACAATGTGGTTTAGGAGATTTTTAATCCTAATACTTCTGTTTCAACTTCTTTACAGGAACTGGCATTAGCAAAAAGGGTTTCCAAGTTACCTGAAAAGTTTTTAGATTATGATTTAAGTTAATTTTGTTTATGGGGGGAAGATGATGTAGCATGCTTGGTTAGTATCTTTATGTTATAGTGTGATTTCTCCCCTTCTTTCTTTACATTGATATTCCCTTTTCTGTTCAGCCTGAATGACTGTAGAATGTAGAATGATGTCACGGAATGTTTGAGTGCTTGGTCTTGGTCAGAGTGTCAGTTGGAAGATTGCAGGCTGAGCAGCTGGGAGGCTGCTCATGGTGGGGCTACATTATACCAACTTACCTACTTACCTACTATTCTACATCTTGTGTAACCGGAACCAAATAAAGCATCATCTTTGGAACCTTTTACTTGGCTACCTGTGGACATTCTTACTTCAACATTTTGGCGACGATTTGGACTCAGAACCTACAAATTTTGTCTATCTTATACAAGGAACTTTGAAACTGGAATTAAGGAATCTACCAAAGAAACTGCAACATACGGTAATTCAAGCTTGAAGTATCTACGTGTACTCTACTTAAGGAAACTGTCAGTCCCCAGCCCCACCAGTGACCTTAATATCGGTCAGCCTTAACTTGGGCATGCCACATTCTACTTCACTAGCTTGGTGAGTTACGCTCTGCTTTTGTTTGACAGCTGTGTCATTCTTTTAAGCTTGTTGAACGTGCTTGGACTTGGACTGTGTTTCCTGTGGGTCAACCAGTGAAAGTCTCGCATTCCAGCTCATGTGGTTTGTGTGTCCCTGTCTCAAGGTCTCAGTGGAGCATCTTGTGTCAACAGTTTATGCAGACTGTCTTTCATTTTAAAATATTCATCACCGTCAAGTGCTTGTGTGGTGAGTCAAGTTTTGTCCATTATTTGGGACCACTGTTGAGACTTTGCTAATGCGGTCGCTTTTCAACCGTCGTGTGTCTATTTAAAATAGTAGCACGAGCTATCTACAGCGCTCACACACCCAGCGCGTGCAATCCCACCTTCTTGTGCGCAGCTCCGTGGGATCCTTTGTGACGATCGTTTCTCCCTCTGCCTGTCTGCTTGCCCTGGGACGTTTTGGTGCACAAGCGCACCGAGAGCCACCCTGCAAGCACGTCCATGGCGTGCCGCCATCTTTTGGTTGGCAGGAAGCACAACTTTTCACTATGTACTGCGCACATGAAGCGCAGGTACCACCGAAGGAGTTTATTCTTGGCCAACCATGTTTGGACATCGGATCTGTGCAGCGTATCCTCGTTTTATTTGCTTCTTTGGTTCGTGAGCCAAGCCCTCTGTTCTACAATACTCGTGCCAGGCATCACGATAATCCTGAGTTTCCTCATGAATAGTCAGTGGACAACAGCATCTACATACTTACATTGAATTCGTGGTGAAACGCACAACATTTACAAGGTTGGAATATTCTGGCAATGTACTGTTTCCTTCCGTTTCTTTTTTATTTTACTCATGTTTTTCAAGCATGAGCACGTTTTTCCTTTACTGCAGACCACGGTGACTACTTTATTTGTTTTCATTTTTTTTTTTTTGGGACAGTGTCATTCTCTTTGTGAGAGGTCGCTTAATGATAGTCAACACCTTATGACTTATGCTGTGCTTCATACTTATACTTGTTGCATCCATGTATTCACTTGAGGTACATATTACTATGTGAATCCTTGATCATTTTTTTTTTACTGAGTCATATAGTTATTTATTTACAACGCTGTGTATGTGCTCTTATTTGGTTTCTTTGCCTTATTTGGTTTCTTTGCCTGCGAAGCCCTAGCGTTTTGGGTTGACTACAGTGTTTTCCACGTACTCGTCCTTTACCAGTCTTTGCATGATTTGGTTTCGTTCTGTGGTTTTGCCTGTGGAATTTAGTTACAGGTTACAGGTGTCATTTTTGTTCTGTTTCATGGGTGAGTGCATCCCAGTACATTTTCTGCTGTTTTCATGGGTGAGTGTATCCCAGTACATTTTATTCTGTTTCTTGGGTGAGTGCATCCCAGTACACTTTATTCTGTTTTCATGGATGAGTGTATCCCAGTACATTTTATTCTGTTTCTTGGGGTGAGTGCATCCCAGTACACTTTATTCTGTTTTCGTGGGTGAGTGCGTCCCAGTACATTTTCTGCTGTTTTGGTGGATGACTGTAACCCAGTTACTGGCTGTGTTTCCTTTCTTGTGTGGGGGTGCTGTGTACTTTTGTATCACAGTGCTTGTTGCTTACTGGGTATACTTGAGACAGCTATTTGCCACGTACGTACTTTTCTATGTTCCGTGCTTTGGTTCTGTCATGTTTGCAGCGCTGGTTCGCTGTTTGCTTCACGGCTCTTCCTTGTTTACTTCTATTTTGTGTTGCCGGTGATGGGATCCACGGATTGTAGGGGTGCCTGAGACGTCAGGCGTATGAGTGTTGTACGTGGTTTGCTTACCATGCTTTCTCGTTCACCATTCGGTTTTGGGTGCTTGCTTCTTGGTTTATGAATTTGCTTTTGTGGTATGTATGTTGCTTTTAGTAGTATTTCAGGGCATACGTTCTACTTTGTGTGCAGTGTGCTTTACAGTGCAGCCTTACGTTTCTACTTGTGGTTTACTTCATGCTTTGCCTTAGACTGTTTGTCCCTTCAGGTGTGCGTATTTCATGGCTTTCGTTTTGTTTTCTGGGTTGTGCCTTTCTTTTGTGAGAAAAGGGGATGGTGTGCGTGCCATTGTATTACTGCAATTTCATGCTATTGTATTTTTGCATTTTCATGTCATTGTATTATTGCATTTTCATGCCATTGTACTATTGTATTTTCATGCTGTTGTGTTATTGCGTTTAGGATTGTACTTCTTGCTATCTTTTACTCTTTTTCATTTCCTTTCAATTGTTGAATTGACATCTTTGACTTTTCTCATTCTTTGGTCCTTTCTTCTGTACTTTTCTTTTGTTGATGTAAAGAAAGAGGATATGTTATAGCGTGATTTCTCCCCTTCTTTCTTTACATTGATATTCCCTTTTCTGTTCAGCCTGAATGACTGTAGAATGTAGAATGATGTCACGGAATGTTTGAGTGCTTGGTCTTGGTCAGAGTGTCAGTTGGAAGATTGCAGGCTGAGCAGCTGGGAGGCTGCTCCTGGTGGGGCTACATTATACCAACTTACCTACTTACCTACTATTCTACATCTTGTGTAACCGGAACCAAATAAAGCATCATCTTTGGAACCTTTTACTTGGCTACCTGGGGACATTCTTACTTCAACACTTTACTATGTTGTTACTTGTTAGAAGGTTATGTGAATGGAGGTTCTGTATTCCTATATCGAACCTCCATCTCTGTTGCTTCGTGAGGGTCAGTTCTCACTGGTTCTTTACCTGCGCAGCCAACATTGGCCGTGGGTCTCATTACTTGGACTTGGAAATAAACCCCCTTTGTTTCCTACTTGCAGTCTCCAGTCATCTTTATTTAGCCTACACTGATACTACAGGATATTGCATCCGAGGAGGTTTCCGACTGGACTACTGTTAAAAGTCCAGGACGAAACACCACAGCCAGACTTGCACCACAATGAAGGCGTGAAACTGTTTGGGGCATTGCATTTTTGGTAATTTTGATATCTATTCCAATGCATGTGTAATTAGCAGGCCAGGGAGAACGTTTTTGTTTATGACAGTGACATTCACAAATTTTATTTTATGTGGATATCATAAAGTATATGTAATTCTCTGCTGTGACAGGATACCAGTTCACACAGACAATGTCTTGAGCAACATATTTGCTCCTCAAACCATAGTGCCAATACCGGCAACACACCCAACCCGCAAACACAGCGATACCATAATAAAGAACACACAAGACACATTGGTTGTTGGAGAAAACATTGCTGCAGGTTTATTTTGCATAAGAAATATGCCAACATGGTGGGTCAACTTACGGGCGATCCAAGGGCAGGCAGCCCCTATGCTGCCTGCCCACCTGATGAGCCAAAATGCACCATGGCATAACCAATCGGTGCTAACCATTTGGGGGGATTACCCCTTACATCCTGTGGACCACCAGTCCACCCATTTACTCACGCCCCTTGAGGGGGCGGAGCGTATCCAGGCAAGCCCCCGGTTGCTCAGGTTTACAACCGCCCAAAGGACTAACGGGGCGCCGTCGTTCCTCCAGGATCCTGCCGTAAGGGCTTCCTGGGGCTATTTGGCATTTGCACCCTTCTTCTGGTCCTGAAGAGGGTTCCCCTATGTACCATTCAGCCTCTGCATCGCCCTGTAACTCCGCCTGCAACACAAAACAACAAGTTAACAGCCTTCCTGCCCTAGCCACCCTTCCAGCCGACACGCCAGGTAAGCGGTAGGGAGGGAGTCGGCGTGATCCTCGGCGCGAAAAGGATCGCCAGCTGGGCCGGGGAGGTAAATATACCTGCCCCCCCCGCCCACTGGCGCGCCGGAAATGACGCAGAAGCGCCGGACCCCCGGGGGGTCCAAACACTAGCCCTGTCGGGTTTGTGCCCTCATGTGGCACTAAGGTGGCCGCCCTCCTATGGGGGCCCCCTGCGTGGGCCTCGGGCAGCCTCAGTTTCCCGCCAGTATCTCGTGTGACTTGTGAATACCAGGGGCCATATTATAGAATGTGTTGTGCCTGGCGCATACAAATGTGTGCCGTGTCATCTGCGCTGCGCCCTTCTGATTGTTTGTTTATGCGCCATATTATGTTGCTGAGGCGCAAAACCCAGACGATTTCCTTCTTCACAGAAAAACTGCACTGGCGCAAATGAAGAGTAAGCACGCTGGCGATAATGAGGAATTGTGCACATGCGTGTAAATGTATTTTTGAAACTAAGCTGAGGCCTTGTTTTCACGCCTTTGTTTTCGAAGTTAAAGTGTTCCTCCCAGGAGATCGTTTTCTTTGAGATGTGAGTGGTTACATGTAAAATGATTTTGGTATTTACTTTTCCTGTTTTGAAAATGTCATGTTCATTTTAATTATTTTTTTATAACTGCAAAAAAGAATGCAATTAATTTCCTATTTTGTAAGATACAGTTTGACGATGCACACCACACACCAATCAAGAACACACCATCAGTTTCAGATTAAACTGATTATACCACAAAACATACACATGAAGTAACAGACAAGCCTTACACAACCTAGGGGCATATTATCAAGAACGGCATTAAAATTATCGCCGGTTTAGCGGCAGAAAACTGCCGCTAAAGCGGCGATAATGGGCTTGATAATATGCCCTCGAGAATTCCAATAGAAGCCCATGTTCACACCAGAACATGGACTTCTATTGGAATTCTCAAGGGCATATTATCAAGCCCATTATCGCCGCTTTAGCAGCAGTTTTCTGCCGCTAAACCGGCGATAATTTTTAACGCCGTTCTTGATAATATGCCCCTAAGAGAATATGCACATTAATATGCTCAACAGACTTTTGCCCAAAAAACACTTCGAATAACTTCCTGAAAACATTTCCAGCACCAATCCGTGTATCTTACAGAGCACGCACTTTAAAATGAAAAATTCACAATATAAACATAGACTATTCCGCTTACAACAAACACTCGCAAAGCATACAACCAAATGCTCGCCTCCCTCAAGGCCAGTACAAAAACAGAAGGAAATGCGGACTGCAAATGTGCAGGCTACTCCTCATTGTTGTTATGTTTTTGGCCGGGTTGTCCCACCCCGTCATATCTCGAGGGGCGTGATGTTGTAAGACCCCCGGGATCTGTAGCATGGTGGGAGTGGCCATGCACAGGAGGGGCCGGAAGCAGGAGTGGGAATAAAGAGGGTACCGGAACCCAGGTTGGGGTTTTCTGGCTACCTCACTACAAACTAACGTGCGTGTGTATTACTTTACTTGATCCTGTGCATGGGCCCATATTATTCCTGCAGTGTCTCCAAGCCTGAGACACAACAACAGGCGACGAGGGTAGTCGAGCCCTAGCTCCATTCACGCTCCTACCTGCAAGTGAAGACGGCGGGTTCCAGGCTGTGTCCCCGTCTCCTGCTCCACGCTGGTTCCTGCTGCGACAAGGTTGCGGCGTCCTCGTGTGGTAACATCGCCGCGTGGATTGTGGTGAGGCCCTCCACGCCTGTGCTCCCGTGTGCCTGCCTCCCTGCATGCCCCGCGATTGTCCGGTTGGAGGCCCAGCCCGCGCAGAGGCGCGCAACGGTGACGCGACCGGGTCTGGAAGCCCCGCCCCCTTTTCTCTACGCGTTGCTGTCAGGCCCGCGTTTTTCTCCTAGACCCTTTGAGGCAGCGTCTGGGCAGGAGTGCCCCTGCAGGCGATCGGTGGCAGCTCTTACTCCCCAGGTATTTTTCTCCAGGAGGGAGACAGCAGCAAGTCCAGATTTGCCCACAGAAAATAAGCGGGCACAGTACAGTTTAAATACATGCAGTCTGTTACCAGCTTGGACACATACTTCAGGGGGTGAAGAAAGGGATACCCCTGTCATTTGGGACCTGAGGCAACACACTCACCACAAGAACAAGAGGGTACTGTGCCATTGGTGTTCATATCCAGGACCACAGATACACACCTTCACGCCTGCCTAACTTACCTTGGGTCACCCAGCGTCAGTAGGGGCACACAAAATGGCTACTGTGCCGCCTGTTGAGCCCTTCCTGCTGGACGGTCCGCCATCTGCGCAGGTGGCCAAGTGGAAGGATTGGCTGGAGCGCCTCGAGACGTACTTCGCGGCAGTGCGTCTGAAGCCCGAACGACAACGCCCCATGCTGTTACACCTCGGTGGTGCTGCACTACACAAGCTGGGAAAGTCGGTCATTGAGGCTGGCCCATCACACACATATGCCACGTTAAAAGCGGCCCTAACAGCACACTTCGAGCCTCTCGCCAACCCGGACTACGAGAGGTTTCTGCTACGACAGGCGAGACAGCTTCCTGAAGAGTCCGTTGACAGTTTCTATGCCCGGCTCAGAGAACTAGCAAGCACATGCACTTTGCCAGACGTGAACGACGAAATACGGGTGCAATTCATTCAGGGATATGCGTCAGCAAAGCTGAGGGAACACATTCTTCAAGTCCCGGGGATGCCAATGGCCGACATGTTAACGATGGGGAGGTCCAAGGAACTGTCGAAGGTGCGAGCAGCACACATGGAGGCAGAGTTGCAACGCCAGGTAAAAACGGAGCCCGTGAACGCTGTAACACCCAGAAGCTCGGCAAAGAAGCTAGAACGCAGTAAAGCACAGTCCACTGCTAGAATCTGCTATGGGTGCGGAGGGTTCTTCCCGCATCAAGGCCAATGCCCTGCACAAGGAAAAAAAAATTCTATATGCAACAAACTCCATCATCTTGCGAAGATATGTCGTTCTGCATCACGGAGACGGCCGCGGAACAAACAGGTAAACATTGTGGACACCTCCCAAACCCTGGAAGATGAAGAGGACATGGATGATGACGATGTCGAGGGAGCCGTCCACGTGATCCACGCAATGCAACCAGACGGGTGTCCAAAGAGGCGGATCCCAAAATGCAGCGTGCTAGTCGCCGGGCACCCAGTTCAGGCGCTGATAGACACTGGGGCATCCATCAATATCATGGCGAACTCCATGTTGCAGACTCTTCCCACAACACCGGCTCTAAGGCACACGTCCACCAAGGTGTTTGCGTATGGATCTACTGCTCCTCTTCCATTGGCTGGAGTATTCACCACAGAAATCACTCACGATGCTCGTTCGATTCGAACCAAGGTCTATGTCACCCAGGAAGGGTCTGGAATGTTGCTGAGCTGCCGAACGGCAGAACATCTACAACTAGTGGCGTTTGCGTTCGCCATCCACCAAGAGAGTGTGGAGTCCTTAGTGACCGAATTCAAGACCCTCTTCGATGGGATCGGATGTCTCAAGGATCACATGGTCCATCTACATGTGGATCGCACCGTCCAACCAGTGGCCCTCAAGAATCAACGAGTGGCGTTTCATTTAAGGCCAAAGGTGGAGGAGGAGCTGAAGAAACTAGAGCAGGCCGACATTATCGAACGCGTCGAGGGGCCAACCCCCTGGGTATCGCCCATTGTCGTGGCACGAAAGCCCAAGCAACCAGGAGAGGTGAGAATCTGTGTGGACATGAGGCTGCCCAATCATGACATAAAGAGAGAACGTCATCTGACTCCCACTGTCGACGATATTGTGGTTGAAATGAGTGGATCTCAGTGGTTCTCCAAAATGGATTTACGAGCCGGATACCACCAACTTCTGCTGGACCCCGAATCAAGAGCCATAACTACGTTCTCAACGCATGTGGGGCTCTGAAGATATAAACGTCTCAGTTTTGGAGTTTCCAGTGCCGCTGAGGTTTTTCAGGACACTATTCGAGGGGTGCTAGCTGGCCTAAAGGGGGTTATCAACGTCAGTGATGACATCCTCGTGCATGCCCCCACCCTAGAAGAACACCTGGACTGCCTACGAAATGTATTCCAGCAGTTTCGAGACAGTGGTCTCACTCTCCACAGAGAGAAATGTGCATTCCTACAGAAGGAGATAGTGTTCTTCGGATATCGTTTCTCACAACAGGGGGTATCGCCTGACCCCGCAAAGGTCCATGATATCCAGATGGGACCAGCTCCCACCTCAGTAACCGGAGTGAGGAGCTTCCTAGGTATGGTGACATACTGCGGGCGTTTCATCCGGAACCTGACTGACCTCACAGCTCCCCTGCGGGAACTCACAAAAATCAACACCAGTTGGGAGTGGGGCCCCAGTCAAGAGAAAGCCTTCCAAGACACCAAGCGTGCCCTGTCGGCTGACACCACGTTGGTGTACTTATCCCAGCCAAGGAATCTGAACTGTCGGTGTATGCTAGCCCCATTGGCCTGGGGGCGGTGCTGTCACAGAAGCAAGGGGATGGTGAATGGGCACCGGTCGCCTATGCGAGTCGTGCCCTGACAGATACCGAGCAACGATATTCGCATATAGAGAAAGAAGCCATTGCTGTTCACTAGGGATGCAGGCATTTCCATTTATACCTCTATGGCCAGCCTTTCGTTGTCCACACAGACCATAAGCCCCTGATCCCGCTATTCATGGGGGCCTCCTCAAAACCCCCACCAAGGATTGAAAAGTGGATCCTCCAGTTACAGGAATACCACTTCCAAGTGGTGTATCGCCCAGGGGCGCAGAATCCCGCTGATTTTCTGTCAAGGCATGCCCGACCAGCCAAGCAGGAGGAGGCGTCGGCAGCGGACGAAGTGGAGGAGTACGTAAAACTGATAGTGGAGCGGTCCCGGCCCCGCCCCATCTCTCTGGAGGAGATTGTAGAAGCCACGAAGGAGGATCAGTGCCTGCAGATGGCGGTTTCTGCAGTGACGTCAGGAAAATGGCACCTGTTACTCGACAAGCTGCCCTGCCGAACTGAAGAGGCACGTGCTACACTGAGTGCTCTTCACCATGTTTGAGGTGATCTAGCTGTGTCCACTGAGGGCTGCCTCATGAGGGGATCTCGTCTCGTGATTCCCAAGACCCTGCAACAACGCATGGTCGATCTGGCACACATAGCACACCAAGGGATTGTAAAGACCAAGTCTCGTTTGCGGTGCTAAGTGTGGTTCCCCAATCTCGATGACCTCGTAGAGCAAGCTGTTCATGACTGTCCACTCTGTCAAGCAACTGGCCCTGCTGGGCCCCCGGCTCCGATCATCACCGAGGACATCCCACCGCACCCCTGGTACCGGGCGAGTGCCAACTTTGGGAGTCTCCCAGACGGGAGACACATGCTAGTGGTCATCGATGACTTCTCGAAGTATCCGGAGGTCGAAATCCTGGAATCCACCACAGCGAGCAACACCATACCGCGTCTGGAGAAGATAATGGCCACTCATGGCCTCTTGAAAGAGTTGCGTACAGACAATGGTCCTCCCTTCTCTGGACATGAATTTACAGAATACTTGCAGTCGCGGGGGTGCTGCATCAAAAAATCACACCGAGATGGCCTCAAGCGAATGGAGAAGCCGAGCGCTTTATGCGCACGTTAAATAAAGTTCTTCGAATTGCCATGGCTCGCGGTCAGAACATGGAGTGCGCCTTATACACTTTCATCCGAGAGTACCGACTCACTCCTCATTCCACGACTCAGGTCAGCCCCGGGTTACTTTGCATCAAAAGAGTGGTGGGGGATGTTTTTCCCCAAGTGGATTAACCGTCGAACATTCAACATCAAGTGTCGGAGAGATTAAAACAACGACGAGTTCAAAATGATCGCATGTCCAAAACACATGGAGCCAAAGAGAGACCCCTGGCGGTAGGGGAGTTGGTCCTGGTAAAGACTCGGAATCCACGAGGAAAGTTCACACTCCCATTCGAGCTGGACCCTTGGACTGTTCATGCCATAAAGGGGACAATGATCACTGCCCGGAAAGCAGGAGAGACTATCACGAGGAACATCTCCCATTTCAAAAGGTATCAATCTTCTGTGAGCTCGGACATTGGGACATTTTCCGAAGGAGAGAGTGTGGACGCCGAGTCTGGCGGTGTTTCTCTTCTGTCCGAACCACATGAGATGGGAGTATCTTACTCAGTCAGCGGGGACCTGGTGATCGCCCGAAGCCCAGAGACTGTCACAGGCTCACCGTCGGAGGCGGCTTGCCAGAGTGTCCCTAATGATCCTCAGCAACCCGAGTGTTCCCTGGAGGTGATGAGCCTGGCAGTGAGAGCCGTCGTGGGAATGGGAGGTACCTCCTCAGGCCCAGTCCGGCAGCATCATCCCGTCTGAGGGATTATGTATTGATCTGATGTAAAGTTTTGAGAAGAGATTCTCTCTTTTCTGTTTCTCTCTCTCTCTCTCTCTCTCTCTCTCTCCATCTATCTTTTTCTCTTTTTGCCGGTTTCTGCTATTTGCGATCCATTCAGATAATTGTTCATGACCTGCAGAAATGTTTTGCATCTTGTGTTTTGTTTTATTCTAAACAAAGGAGGAATGTTATGTTTTTGGTCGGGTTGTCCCACCCGGTCATATCTCGAGGGGCGTGATGTTGTAAGACCCCCGGGATCTGTAGCATGGTGGGAGTGGCCATGCAAAGGAGGGGCCGAAAGCAGGAGTGGGAATAAAGAGGGTACCAGAACCCAGGTTGGGGTTTTCTGGCTACCGCACAACAAACTAACGTGCGTGTGTATTACTTTACTCGATCCTGTGCATGGGCCCATATTATTCCTGCAGTGTCTCCAAGCCCGAGACACAACAATTGTAACACAAGCAGATGCAGTTACAACACTGCCAAAACCCAAAATATCATTCATGACTTACATATGGCAACTCGGTAAGGGAGAAAAAGGAGACAAATCCAAATTCTTTAAAAAAAATAATGTCAGCCACTCTCCTCAGACTGCCAATCTGAAAATGGCCGCCGCCACAGCAGCTTCACACATGCCTACCCACTCCCATCACGTGATCTACTTCACATGGAAAACGAAAGGAATGCAGTGAGCTTCCTTTTCAGAAAAGCTAATTAATATGCACTAATATACAACTCAATAAAGCCGATCTGCCACCACCGAGAAAAGAAATTGAGAAGAAAGGGAAAACAATTTCTAAATAAAAAAATATACATTACACAGGTTTCATAGAAAATGAAAAATAACATATATAAATAAAAAACATGCACCCCGCTTTGTAATTATTCATCTGCACATTTCCTCGAGATATAAAAAAAACCAATATGTCAACACAATTCTTTAACAGTTAAGGCGTGGTACGCTGCTCAAAAACTCTCGTCCCCCAACAGAGTTTGGGACAACAGATAATGGGAGTAAAGTTCACTCATCAAAAAGCTGCCCTGGGAATCAGAAGCCAAATACTGCCTATTTTTTTTAAAGCAACCTCATAGCTTCCAAAAAAGAGCTGACCTATATCTAAACTTCAAGGTACAATAGAAATGCAAAGGAAACAGAAAGGGCAAACCTCACAAGCATGAGAGAAAGCACAGAAATAGAGCACTCTATTTTTCCATGTCGATCTATGAGTTGCTAATTCAGTCGAGCTTTCCACTCAGCATTCTGGGACATGTAGTCCAGAATTTGTAAAATTCATTAACTTATCTATGGATATCACACTGCAAAACAAATATCAAAATTGAATGAGAAACCCACGCTTGGACATGGACAAATGGAGTACTCAGTGCAGACAGCTAGACAACAAATAAGGGAGAAACAGTAGCATGACCACAAATAATTGAGAGAATCGACAAAAGACAAGCATGATGGCAGAAACAGGATAACAGACAAAATCGATAAAAAAGGTAGCAAGAAAGCAATGTAACATCAAATAGCATCAAAGGTAGGTGGCATGGAACCGAAGTGTCTACTTAAAGTGCACATAAACATGCATCAGGGTGTCAAAATGAGGCAGTGAAGCAGGTGTAATTATTCTGAAACAAATATGGAATGATACATGACCGAGCCATAAAAAAGACAGACAATAAGAACCAGAAGAAAGGTCAAATGAAAAGAAAGACAGTTGTGTACTTAAAGAGATATACCCCATATATTTGTATGATACCCATACCCACTCGCTCTCTGTCCCGTCTCACACTGTATTCCACTCTGTCTGCACTGTCCTTGTATGTCTACTTATGGCTACTCTCTCTCTCTCTCTCTCTCTCTCTCTCTCTCTCTCCCCTACCCCCACCAACTCTATGCCCCAGTCCCTCTGTTCCTGTCTAACGCGGTCCCTCTGTCTGTCTCTGCATGTCCTTCTGACAGTGTCCCTCTCTCCCAGTCCCAGACCTTCTCTTTGTTATGTGTTCCTATCTCTGTGTCTCTATCGCCACGCTCTGTTTCTGACCTGCACAGCGAGACAGAGACACATTTTTTAAACTTTGGGGCATATTTACAAGCCCCTATCGCCACGGGAACGTCACTTTTTACAACGTTTCTGTGGCGATAGGGGCTTCGCCTTATTTACAAGGCAGCGTTAAGCCACTTAACGTGGCTTAACGCTGCCTTGTAAATAAGGCCCCCTTTCACGCTATGCTTAGCGTGAAAGGGGAGAGCAATGGGTGTTGTGGTGGGCGTTCCAGGTGGCAGCGCCAGAATTAAGACCAGGGAACACCTGGTCTTAACCTGGCGCACCGAGGAGAAATGTTTCATTTCTTTTTGTTTTTGCTGTTTTCATGTGTGCTGCGTTGTGCAGCACACATGAAAACAGCAAAAGGCCAATGATTGTTTATGTACAGGAAGGTCCCCCATCCTACACATAAACAATAATTTTTTTTAAATGCCGTTTTGCAACTTCTATGTGTGCTGCATTAAGCAGCACACATAGAAGTTACAAAACGGCATTTCAAGATTGTTTATGTGAAGGAAGGGGGACCTTCCTGCACATAAACAATCTTCTCCTACACACAGACACTCTTGCACTATGGTGCAAGGGTGCCTGCGTTGGCGCTAGGCTGCAAAGTGTAGCGCCAGCGCAGGAGGAAACACAGGGCTGCACCATATTCTTGTAAATATGGTGCAGCCTTGTGTTTCTGAAGTGGCGGAGTGAGGCGCAGCACCAAGTCCACACCACCAGCGGCGGAGAGGCGGCCGTGTGCAGGGTGGTCAGGAGGTGTCGGGAGGCCAATGCTTTTCTATGGAGGATGTCGGTAGCGAAAAAGGGCTGCAGGCTAGAGCCAGAAGACTGGACAAAGGGAACCAATGACTGGAGGATGAAGATGAAGAGTTGCTGTACCCCAGGACACTGTCGGTCGGGCACCTCAGGACTCAGGAGCTTGGGGTGCAGTGGTGTCCTTTCCTGTCGGGTTTTTCCCACCGCTTCCGGTCGGTCGCGGTTGGGGGGGTCCCTTCGGGATGAGGCTGCAGGAATCGAGGAGAAGGTCGGTGGAGGTCGTCTAATGCTGGAACACAGATCAGGTTCACCAGGGGGACCTCACTGGTTTGTTGGGCCACTCGGACACGGGCCGTGGACGTCAGGTGCTGAGTGGTGAGGACTCGGGGATCCAGCTGGATCTGGAGTCCTGGCTTGGGTTGGTGTGGGACAAATCTGGTGTCCACAGGAGATCAGAGTTCTTTAGGAAGGCAGGGCTGGTCCCCGGGGTTCTTAGAGGCTGCTGGCTGCAGGGCACGCCGGTTTCAGCTTGCAGGGGTTACAGAGCAGGAGACAGGCCAGTAGGGCTGGGGCCCAAGCAGTTGTCATCGTCTTCTTCTGCAGCACGGCTCTTCAGTCCTTTTTCTTCTTGTCACGTCGAATCTGAAGAGGCAAGGTTCAGGGGTGCCCCTAAATATTAGATTTAGGGGTGTTAGAGGGGTGTGCAAGATGGGACCAATGGGTCCCTTCCCTGGGGTGTCTACACCCCCCTAGTATGCCACCATCCGGTGGGAGGGGGGCATAGTCCTCTTCCTGATTGGAAGGGTTCCCCAACTCCAAGATGGCAGGGACTGAGAGGTGGCCTTCTCTTCGCCTCCCACACCTGAGGGGGTAGGGTTGGCAAAGGTGGGCACACCTCCTTTACTGGCTAGGTTTTACCGCTGGTTCTCACGCCCAAACTGGGGGTCAGAACCGGTGGAAGCCAGTTGATGATAGCAGCAAAAGGCTGGGGGCAGCTTACAAAGGCGGCAGGACCCTGCCCATCCTGGGGGAGGAGGCATGACACCTCTGTCCAAGATGTCCTTTATTTCCACACCCAGAGAGCAGAGGCTCTCTACCCAGGGGTCCAGAAACCTGTCTGGTGGTGGCAGATGGCTGGGAGCCAGTCAGGAATAACACCAGGGTTGGTCGTTTTTCAGGGGGCATTTCTAAGATGCCCTTTGAGCGCATTTGTCATTAAATCCTTCACTGGCATCAGTGTGGGTGTAATGTGCTGGGAAGTTTGACACTAAACTACCCAGACTTCAGTAAAGCCATCATGGAGTTGTGGAGTTTGTGTTGACAAACTCCCAGCCCATGCATTCAAAATGGCTTCACTGCACTTACAATGTCTGTGAATGGCACAGACACTGTAGGCGCATATTGCTCTTGCAGCTATGCCCTCACCGGGGTATGGTGCTCCCTGCCTTTAGGGCTATAAGGCCTGCTAGAGGGGTGACTTACCCATGCCACAGGCAGTGTTGGTGGGCATAGCACACAGGGATGTGCGCCATGTTGACTCTTCACCAGAACACGCAGCCTGCCATGTACCCCTCCTTGCATCTTCGGACACCTCCTTTACTGTACTGATCCCCCAAAACAAACCTTTCTAAACTCTTCCCTCTGACTCTTCCCCTCCAAAAACCCTTTTTACTCATCCAAAAGCCTCCTCCTACTGCTATGACCTAAAAAAGAAATCCTTCACTCTTCTATCCCTCCACTATCCTTTTCAATCAAAATAACAGACTAGCATGTTCACTTCTCTAATTCCATATTCCACTATACTAATTCACCACTAATCCTTTATGGGTTCCAGAGTAGCGTGCTACTCGCCAACAAAGCGTTTCAACACCTCATCAGGGTTACAAGTGCTATATAAATGAAAACCTTTTTTCCTTTTTTACCCCTCCCTAACCCTTCTCAATCCAAATAACTGACTAACATATCCACCACTCAAATTACTTCATATTTCACTATACTAATTTTCAACACTAATCCTTTATGGGTTCCGGAGTAGCCTGCTACTCGCCAGAAAAGCGCTTCAACACCCCATCAGGGGTAACAGGCGCTATATGAATGCAAACCTCTCTTTCCCTTTTATCCCTCCGCTATCCTTCTCAATCCAAATAACTGACTAATATCCACCACTCAAATTACTTTCATATTTCACCATACTAATTCACCACTAATCCTTTATGGGTTTCCGGAGTAGCGTGCTACTCGCCAAAAAAAAGCGATTCAACACCCCATCAGGGGTTAGAAGTGCTATATAAATACAAACCCTCTTTCCTCTTCTATCCTTCTGCTATCCTTCCGAATCCAAATAACTGACTAACATATCCACCACTTAAAATTTACTTACATGTTTCACTATACTAATTCAACACTAATCCTCTATGGGTCCCGGAGTAGCGTGCTACTCGCCGAAAAAGCGCTTCGACGCCTCGTCAGGGGTAGTAAGCGCTATACAAATGCAATTACAATACAATACAATACAGGGTGGGAGTGCTAGGGTGAAGGATCTCTGGGCGTGGCACAATACATTCTGCTGCCCTCAGAGGCCTTTTCCGGTTACAAGGCCCTTGGTCCCAAGGGTACTTTTTACATGGGACTTACATGTGGCCTAGAGTTGTGCCAATTGTGGGTACAAAGTACAGTTTTGGGAAAAAACACTGGTGCTGGGGCCTGGTTAGAAGGACCCCAGCACACACTCAGTCAAGTTGGCATCAGGTATCTGGCAAAAAGTTTGGTGATAACCATGCAAAAAGGGGCACTTCCTTACAATGGGCATTTCTTGTTTTACTTCAATGGTTAATGCTTTATCACTTCATCTTGGCAGATGAAAGCTCTTATCAGTTTGTGCTCAAAGGTCCAAGACGACCTTGAGCTGAGCTAAATCCAGGCATCTGGCTCGAGATTGGCTTGAATGCTCAGTGGTTTACCCATCTCTACTCTCTGTGAAAGACCCTTTATACGTGTCTCTGACCCTATCCAGCTCTCTCACTTTCCCTCCATTAATCCTGTTATGTCCTCCTTTAAATCACTGTGAACATTTTCAAAACAAAAATGTAACTATACAAACATGCAAAGTGTTGCTTAATGACATTTAGAGTGACAGTAGAACAGCCCTCCTTTATGAAAAGGTTGAAATAGAACTGCCCTGAGAACATATAGGGGGAGATTTACCAAATCTCCCCGCAACGCAGCGCACCCCCCCGTGAGGCTGTTCTACGCTGCGCGACAGGGAGGGAGCAGGAGAGTGCCATATTTTCAAAGATATGGCTCTCTCCTCCCCTTTCCCTTGCACCAGCGATGATTACAGCTGCCGTGCGCCGCCCACACTCCTTAGCGCCATAGCGCTAGGGTGTGTGTGTGTGTGAGTCCAGCATAGGTTTTGTACAGGAAGGATACCCTTCGCATTACTTTTACGTTATTTCCAGCGCTAAACAAGTTTACAGCTGGAAAGTAAAGTAGGAAAAATTTATATTGCGCCATTTTGCATCACTTTTGTGAAGCAAACACATCGCAAAGTCTTAGTAAATCTCCACCTTAGTGAGGTATTCATAGAAAAAAAGCAAGCACACATTTTAAGCAAAAAAACGCGCCACATGAAAGGTGGCACAAGCAATCTGGAACAGTGCCCATGTTCAGATCTGTGCGAAAACTATCTCTAATGTCAAACCGTTTCTGCGCCCATATGCACTGGACGCTCCAGCCAAAAATGTATTTGCACCGGCGCTAATACAATGTGCGCACAGTTGCAAACGCACATGAAAACAGAGCGCAAAGTCTGCACCAACATTACGGCGCATTAGAAGATGTGCCTCCATAATGCCAATGGGCGCGCACTCTGGCACGCAGACACAACTAGCGCCAGTGCAGCCATGTGTAATACGGGCCCAGGTATTCCCTCACGTTAAATCTACTCACAAGAGACCATTTACTAAGTTTTACAAAATGTCTGGAATTTTGGTACAAAATTCAAAATTTTGTGAAAAAATTACAGTTATGCACACCCTCAGCACATAGGGAGACAACTTGAAATATATATGTAGCATGTCCAGTTCCGAGACAGTCTCATAAAAAGGTAACTAGTCGCAATATCGAAACAAAAATATCGACTGGACAGAATATCGAGTTTTTTATATAGAATGGACAGAATATCGAATTGCCAAAATATAGTGGTGCAGAATATCGAAATTAAGGTAAGAAATATCGATTTTAATAATATCGAAGTTAGTAATATCGACAGTCATAATATAGTTGTTAAAAATATCGAATTTTTTTTATAGTGTTTTAAGTGTTAGTATATGTGTTAAAAGTATGTATTATTTTTGTAATGTATGTTTGAATTTTTTTTAAGTAAAGAATATTATGTTATTTAAATTTTGCGTAATTTAATTCCGTAGCGGGTTGTGGGTTTATAGGGGAATAGGGTGGGAAGTAATTTAATTGTAATTAAGTAAATATTTATTTTCATTTATTGGTATTGATAATTAATTTATTGTTAATTAATTATTAATTGGTAATTAATTTTTATTAATTGGTAATTAATTTTTATTAATTGATTAATTGATAATTATATTAATTGTATTCATGTATTATTCGGAGCAGGTTGTGGGTTTATAGGGGAATAGGGTGGGAAGTAATTTAATTGTAAATATGTAATAATTTATTTTTATTTATTTGTATTGATAAATAATTTATTGTTAATTAATTATTAATTGGTAATTAATTTTTATTAATTGGTAATTAATTTTTATTAATTGATTAATTGATAATTATATTAATTGTATTAATTTATTATTCGGAGCGGGTTGTGTTTTTATAGGGGAATAGGGTGGGAAGTAATTTAATTGTAATTACGTAATTATTGAAATTATTTTTGTGTATTGCTAATTAATTTACTGCTAATTAATTATTAATTGGTAAAAAAAAAATTATTACTTATTAATTTTTGGTATTGGAAATTAATTTGTTGTTAATTAATTATTGATAGGTAATTAATTGTTAATAATTATTATTTATTGGTATTTATAATTAATTAATTATTAAATAATTTGTAATTGGTAATTAATTTTTATTAATTTTTTATTGGTATTGATAATTAATTTATATATATTTAATTATTAAATCATTACTTTCCCTACTGTTGCACTCATTGGAGGGGAATAGTAATTTTTACCCCTACGCTATCCAACACTTTCCCTACTGTTGCACTCTCTGGAGTGGGAATAGTAATTTTTACTCCTACGCTATCCAACACTTTCCCTACTGTTGCACTCTCTGGAGTGGGAATAGTAATTTTTACCCCTACGCTATCCAACACTTTCCCTACTGTTGCACTCACTGGAGTGGGAATAGTAATTTTTACTCCTACGCTATCCAACACTTTCCCTACTGTTGCACTCTCTGGAGTGGGAATAGTAATTGTTACCCTCCCGCTATCCAACGCTTTCCCTACTGTTGCACTCACTGGAGTACGAATAGTAATTTTTACCCTCCCGCTATCCAACACTTTCCCTACTGTTGCACTCACTGGAGTGGGAATAGTAATTTTTACCCTCCCGCTATCCAACGCTTTCCCTACTGTTGCACTCACTGGAGTGGGAATAGTAAATTTTACCCTCCCGCTATCCAACACTAAAAATATTGAATATTTTTTAATATTATTAAGTTAACATATATATGTATTAAAAAATAAAAATGCAGGTTTTTTTATTTATTTACATTAATTATTTATTAATTTTAAAGTAATTTAAGTATTTTTGAGTATGTTTTACTTAATTATATTCATTATTTAATTATTTAACATTACTTTTAAGACATTTAAAAAATTCGATATTTTAACAAACTATGGTGTCCATTACGATACCGGGCGGTAAAAAATCCGCCATCTACCATAGCGGTAGAAATCCGCCCGCCCACACCGTCTGAATACCAACCGAGCAATTATGATGGCGCGAGCCGCAAACCGCCCGCGGCGGAAAATACACAAAAAATACCTCCCGCCCATGTCCGAATCCAAGTCCATCCGCCCGCCACGGACGGAAATACGCACGACAACCCAAAACCGCCCGCCCTGACGAACGAGATACCGGCCGTGAAATTAGGAACGCACCGACATGAGCGCGGTAAATCCACAAATACACCGCCCGCCAGCGCAAACAACAGTGACGGAAATGGACACGGCGGAAGCTCAGGCGGCCACGTCCCTGCACAGAAATCATCCGCGGACAAAAACAAACACACACAACATGGCCAACAAGTCCACACAGCAACCCACGCCCAAATACCCAAACACAGTACACATCCCGAAAACACATCCCCTCTGGACAAACAAATAAACTACAAATCCCAGAACACCAGCCACAACACACCTGAAAACAACAGACCATCATGACACACCCACATAGGTAAGTACAAAAGCAGCTCCTTCACAGACCACAATCCCTTGCAACACTACAAACTGAGGACGAAAGCACAGAACACAGCGAGACAGAAAGGACAGCAGCACACCACAGACACGCACCCATCACACCCATCACCACCACCACCAAACACCTGACCCACAAACCCCCTGCACATCACACACCACACACCGCACCAGCACCACAAACACCAAAACACACACCATGGCATCACACAGAATGCCCAAGTTCACTTCCACTGAGCTGACGGTCATGGTCGACGAGATCGTCAAGGTGCACCCACAAATCTATGGCAACCAGGTCCAACAGACACCACTATCCACCAGAAACCGGTTGTGGAGCAGGATCGTAGACCAGGTCAATGCAGTCGGGAACGTGCCACGCAACAGAGGCGAAATCAACAAAAGGTGGAACGACCTGAAAAGCGTGGTCAAGAAGAAGGAGGCCAAAAATCAGCAGCTGGCTGCCAGGACTGGCGGAGGTAATCCCGCGCTATTCAAGACCTTCAAGGCGTGGGAGGAGAAGGTGCGAGTCATAATACATCCGGAGATCCTCACCGGATTACCAGGGGGAGTCGAGGCTGGTAAGTACAAACAAACGTATACCAGCACACCGCTATGTACTCACATGCACTACCACTATGCCATAGCTCCGAGGGACAAACACCCCCATGTCCAGTACACAATACACAAGACATCACTCACTCATGCAACAGACACTCACACACACAGCCCAAACCTACCAACTGACATAACCATGGGGGCATGTGTACAGTCAGCCAGCACCGCAACTCCCACCAGGTCCCCTCGTACTCCAGAAGCGCCAGAAGGAGCACTCCCCACACCCATGTGTCAGCCATAGCTGCACTAACCGACAAGTAACAGGTAAGGAGCCGCAACACAAAGGCAGTGGGTCGGAGGGGGACAGCTGAAGTACAACAGCCACCAGGCCCCCAGTCCCACAGCGCAGCAAGGTGGAGCACCCCCACACCCATGCGTCAGCCACTGCAGTGCACACCTGCATCCGACAGGTAGACATCTCACCCCACATGCAGGGGTTCCTGTGGGTGTCAGGCCATCACCACAACTCACAACACCGCCCCCACTCCCACAGACCAGCAACATGGAGCACCCCTCCCGCCCATAACCATGTGGCATCCATTGCATTGCGCACTCAAAAACAACCTGTAGGTGGGAGACAGTACAGGGCGGGGTGTCTGTAGGCATGAGGACAGTATTACGACTGACACATGTGACATGTCACGTAGCAGAGGAACACACAGCACTGCTCCCTGTCACAATCATGTGACCAATGTGCACACGGACATGTATCACAGAATCATACCCCACATGACCCATCACAGATACAGCAACACCTAAGGAGCCACGTCTGCATGCACAAGTCCCACTGGAGTACAGACCCACACGGCAGGCACTGTGCCACCCATCACACACATCAGCAACACCATCCAAGTCTTGTCCATGTAGTCCTCACTGCCTGTCACCCACACATCTTACAACAACGCCCATGTAAGACAAACCTTACTAGAAGTAACAGCGTGGAACCACAATATTGCACACAAACACCACTGGACCCATGAAACACACAGGCACACAATGCACATTCAACATATCTTCCATCTCATCTGTCAGCCCCAGTGTCATGGAAGGTATGTCATCCGAACAGCTGGCCCTCATACAGCAGTCATGCAGAGATACCTGCCCATGACAAATCATGTGCCTGCAGTGACTGAAGCACACGTCACACTGTGAGTAACAACACACATAATATAGTCAACACCCCAAGAGCACTGCATTGATGCACATGTCCGAGGGCAGCACGCACACCAAGGGTTTTGCCCATCTGCAATACGTCGTGTGGCACACAACAAGCACGAACTCACAACAATGCCACCAATGTAATGTCCACAAATGATGACAGTCAGCAGATATGCCGGGTATGTTAGACAGACACACACCTTCGTCTATGCACTGTCATGTTGCCAGAACACATGTCACGTTCTGCACCCATGACTCACAGTATGTACCCCAAAACCATATTTCAACCCAAAAGCGTTGAGGGGGCTGTACCCCTTTAGCCATCTGCGTTTCTAAGCGTTCCATTTGAACCCCTAAACCATAGTTCAACCCACCATCGTCGATGGGTCTGGAGCCCGCATACACCCGAGCCACAAAATGTAGGAGCATAGCAACACACACCCATCGGCATTGCTAATCCGTCCCATGCCACATGTCCACATCACACAGTACCATTGCCTAGCCCACGCATACACACATCGTACATCCACACACACGCCCCTGGGAAACCTGTGCACGACAGTGCACGAACTGTGAATGTCAGACAACCAATACATACTTTGCTAGGTGCAACACAATGACCTATCACATTCTCCCCACAGGTGCCGAACAGCTGGATGCTGGAGAGGGAGACAGCAGCCAGCACAGCCAGCCCGCAAGCCCCCGACCCGGACTCACGGATGTAGAAGACCTGGACACCTCTTCGGACGAGGGCCACCCACCAGGCCCGTCTGGAGTGGCAGGGCCCAACCGCTCCCCAGGGCCCCTCCTACCCACCAACACATCACCCAGGGCTGCTGACCAGTCACAGACCCCTGCTGCCACGGTCGTTGCGGCCACCACCACCGCCGCAACAACCACCACCACCACCACCACGCCATCCCTGGCCACAGCACCTGCGCAAGGGGTGGCACGCCCGTCGTGCTCGACCCTGGGAGCCAGACAGAGGACCGTGCTGACCAATGTGGCGAGTGGGCCGGTCGGTGGCAGCAGTACCGGTGGGAGGAGCAGGGTCAGGCCAACGCCATCTGAGCCTGGGAGCCAAGCCCTGCCGCAAATCTCAAGAGTCCTTGGGGCCTATGAAGAGGCCCAAGGACAATGGGCCAGGTCGGCTGCCGACACGCGGGAGGTCCTTGGGGTGTTGAGGTCCATGGACGCCCATATGGGCCAATTCGTGACCCGTATGGACCGACTTGTGGACCTCATGGGCCAGCTGGTGGTGGGGGAGGGCCCAAGCAAGGCCAGCCACACCACCGCCGCCACCACGTGCTGTGGCGCAGGCTCGTGCAACATCTAGTTCCCCTGCGTCCACAGCGAGTGAGCAGTCCTCAGCCACCACCAGCAGCCCACCAACACAACCCCCCCCTACCAAACGTGGAAGGGGCCGCCCGAAGAGGAAACAGGTGTCCAGAGAGGACTTCGCACGCACCAAACGCCAGTGATTCAGCCAGCCACCCTGACCACCTACTGCACTGACTTGGACTACGATCCTACCCCACACTGCCATGTGAATGGCATGTGTCTGTTGGACTGTGGACATAGAACTACATGGGTACACCTTGACCATCACGCAGCCATGGCCGTCAAATCATTGTCACAGCATGCACCACTTTTGTCATCACCTTGCACACAATCACATGTCACCGCTGTAAATAAATACACCTTGATCACAATCTGCATTATGTGTCCTGGGTTTATTCAACGATGTGCAATCGCCACCATGAGCAGAAATGCATCTGCTGTGTGGTATGTCGATGGGACAGGAGAGGCTGTAGGGACCTAGTGGTGAAAAACAGAACAAGAGTACAGTCAATGAGTGTGTCACACACTCATCACACAGTACTTGTCACAAACTACAAGCAATGTACACACATCTCACACAGCAACAGGGCACAATGCAACAGCCACTGTCAGTGGCATACTAACCTGGACATGGACCATTGACACACAGCACTCAGTGAACAAAAGGCCTCCGTGACAGAGCACACATACACCTGCACAACTACAGCTACATCAGCCGTCGTACATGGACACTCCCCGTCAAGTGAAGTAGCGGGCGATGAGCTGCTGATGCACATTCACAGCTTCCTCCTCCCCACTGTCCTCTTCACTCGACCCGTCCTGGTCTGCAGGCTGGGGCCCTGGTTGATCTCCGTCATTCACAATTAGGGGGATCTGCTTGCGAATAGCCAGATTGTGCAGCATGCAGCAAGCCACTACTATCTGGCACACCTTCTGTGGGGAGTACGCCAGGGCGCCCCCTGTGCGGTCCAGGCATCTGAACCTGGACTTGAGGAGGCCAAAGGTCCGCTCAACCACACGTCTGGTCCTCCCATGTGCCTCATTGTAGCGGACATCAGCTGGGGTACGAGGATGTCGTAATGGGCTGAGCAGCCAGGGCCCATTCGGGTAAGCAGAGTCGCCTGGGTGTGAGGGACACAGAGAATCGTTGCAATTCCAACTGGACACAATACAGCATCGCACAGCCAGCACGCTACACTACTCCACATACTCACCAACAATCCAAGCACGGTCCCGTTGCAGATTGGTCATCAGACGTGGTAGGATGCTGTTGCGCATGATGTGCGCGTCATGTGCCGATCCTGGAAACTTCGCACACACGTGTGAAATGACCATGTCCGCAAGGCACACCACTTGCACATTCAGGGAGTGGGTGTGCTTCCTATTGCGGTAGAGGTGCTCAGTGGCCTGTGGTGCAACAAGGCCAACATGGGTGCAATCTATTGCACCAACAACATGGGGGATCCGTCCAAGGGCATAGAAATCACCCTTCACTGCCGCCAATTCACGAGCCCTGGGGAATCGTATGTACCTGTTCCTGTACAGCATCATAGCTGACAGTACATCCCTCAGCACCATGCAGAACATGGGCTGGGACATCCCACCTCCACTGCCCACTGTGTGTTGGAATGACCCACTGGCGAAGAAATGCAGTGCAGCCATCACCTTAGCCGTGGTGGTAAATGCAGTAGGATACACCCTGCGAGGACGGAGGTGGGGTTCCAACAAGGCACATAGGCGATGCAGGGTGGGTCGGTCCAGACGGTACTTCCGGATCACCTCTACATCCTCCATGGCCGACAGCAATTGGTAGGGGCGATGTATGTTTGGCCTCCTCCTAGGAAAGATGGAAGTGGACACATGTCAAGGCAACACGCCACAGGGCATTTTCACATACACAAATCAGAACTGACTGACCAAGCAATTGAATCACAGAACAGCTGACAAGTAGGGACAGCACAGCCACAATACACATACACAGGTCCCCTACCAATAGCAATGGGCAGTGACACACACCATTGCCATGAGCATGCACATGGGGAGTTAGGCCTTAACAACTTGTAAGGCATGCTGATGGAAACAGACTGCATATTCGGAAAGCTGCAACACCACGGCAACATGACTAGCTGCTGTGCATCACACTGCTTCCGAGGCTGGGTGTGTAGGGCACACACCAACAACGCTATGGACACAGGCTGAGCGGCCAAAACAAGTGGGACCTGTGGCACGAGGGGATATGAGACAGTCAGTGATGTCCCTACTGCACCCTATGTACAGCACTGTACGGATCACACCTCCAGAAACATTGACAGGTGTACACATTGACAGCTCCATGCCAACACGGCTGTGTGATTGCAAATACACATCACAAGTGACACGTAACGTCGCACGTGCCAAGTGGCAGATGTACATAGTGTAAGATGGCATGTGTGTGCATATGCATATCCCATGCTCCCATGCCAATGTGTACATGATGATATGCCAACAGACATGTGGAGGCTGGCCACTGGCCGTCCCTGCCTATGCACACAGCATGTTGTGGCCCCGTCCATTGTGGACCTGCACCCACACACAAATCATGGCCACACCTGCAGATGCATTGCGCACATTAAACTGTGTGGTGCACATGGCATCAGCGGACTGTACCCGCCATGGGCCAGGCCCTTACGGCCAACTCCAATGACCCTCGCGGTTGCACCCTGCGTGTTCCACCATGGAGGTAAGCGTCCCGGGCCAGCTGGGAGCAGGCCATCGTCTGCAATAGTAGCTGGCAGACATGGTACACAAATTGCAGCAGCTTGGACCCACTGAAACTGCCCCAGGGGGCTATGTGAGTGTGTGAGTGAGACCGGCATTACCACAGCTACCTGGGACTGCAGCCTGGCACCCCTCAACAACACCTGCTGCTGCCACCTCTCCACCTACACGTGGATGACGCTGAGGATATGTCCAGGTCCACTCACCAGCGAGGAGCTGGAGATCCTGGATTCCGAGCTCCACGCACACTGCACATGGCTATTCCTTGCGAAAGTTGTGTGTGAGAGACAACTGCAGTGTGTGTGGGAGTGCATGTGGGGGTCACACATGTCGTTGATCCGCAGCACTATGAGTCAGAGCCTGTGGTGTTCAAACATGCACTGCTCACCATGCTGACTGCAGGTGGCAGTGGTATGTGAGCTCTCGGGCGCTTTGACATGTCTGTCCCTCCCGAGTGGTGGTACATGGCAACTTCATGTCAGACATCCAGTGACACAAACAATTGGCAATGCAGGTCTCAGTGCACTTGTTGCTCGTGTGCATGTCAGGCTGGGGCCATGCTGCCCTTCTCAGTCCCAGCAGGCCTGGCCTGCACATTGACTGCACAATGCCAGTAGGTGACAACACAGAATGACTAGTGGGTTACATGTGTCACCTGTTCAGCACTCTCCGGATGAGCGCAAACTCAGCCCTGTACATTGGTCACACCATGCCTCGTGGAAGGGATGTGTGTGTGAGATAGTGCCACTGAATGTGACCACCGTTGCGGGGTGGGCCATGCGCAGGGCGAGTACGTTGGTTGTTGCGCAGTGTTGGTCACAGTGGGTACACCAACACAGATGTGTTGCCTTGTGAACATTTGCTAGGTCCGCCTGACAATGGACAGTAGATGTGGGCAGACTACACATTGGTCGATGTGCTGTCTATATGCATGTGCCTTCACACCAGGCACAGCTGCCCCTGCACATGTGACCCCTGCTGCCCTCAGTGCTGGGTCTGTTGAGCTGATGCGCCATCTGTGCGTGGGGCAGACAGCTCTCCTCACTTCCGTCATTACCCATGACATCACTTTGCCGCAGGTGACATGGATCATGGAGGGTCCACATGTACACGTGGGTGGACTACACAAGACTGTCCAATGGTTATCACCCCCAGTCAGTGCTTCGAATGGGAAGGATGTGGTGCTGGTTCTCATTTCAATGTGTAGAGTGGGCGGGGCTAGGTGCGGGGCTACATGCAAGACATGGGAAGTTCATCGGCTTATCTACTAGTTGCAATACACACGAGACACGTCTTTTCATGACCACATCAGGGTCATTCCTTGAATGACTAGAAGTCAAACAGTCATATTTTACCCTGTCCTCATGGCCTCCCCTCGCTCACCAATATATGCGTTAGCACCTGGGAAGCCAGCGCATGCACAAGCAGCTCCAAACTCGCCCCAGAGAGGCCAAGGAGTGTATGTGTAGGTCCAGTTGAACAAGTGGTCTGTCTCGCGGCATTATGAGTGGCGGGACGCCGTCCACCTGCGTGGTGCCCCGACTCGACACCCGGGCAACATTGACAATGCATGCAAGGCTCCACAGTCCGGATACACCACCTGCAACACACAGAGGCTGTAGCTGCCCTAGCGGCCCAGGCCGCGTCCAACTGGAGCTCATGGACCCACACATTCGGGGGCGAGCTTGGAGCTGCTTCTGCACGCGCTGGCTTCTCTGTTGCAATGGCATGTAACGTGTGTGGGGATATAGGCAATGAGTGAGATGGTGCGTGCCACCTTCCGTGACGTCACTCCTGCTCGTGATGTGTGCGTCCCCCCACTACTTCCATTAGACTTGTGCCATACTACTAATTGAGGATGTGTTGCCTGCGTGATGTGTCCAGGAGGAGCGCGCCATGACATCTCACCCACCATGCTCCACTGCCATCCCGTGCCCTGGATTGCCTGTGCAGGTGGACAATGTTGGGGATACATCTGGTAGACAGGGGATGTGAGTGCCTTGGCAAGGGCCTGGCGGACGCACAGCAGTATCCAGCATGTCCACGGAGGGTGGGCTGACGTCTACACCTGATGCAGCATTGATCGTGTGCCCGCCTGTTGTGCACACACGAGTTCACATTCATCCCCAGACAGGTGGTCTTTACAAATTCCCAGGAGAGCAGCAATGTACTGTTCCGGAATCCTCCCAACACAGCGTCTTTCAACATTGCATGTGCGCACCTACCCGTCACACCCACCCACCTGAGCCATGCGTAACTCCCGCTTCACATGACACATGTGTGTCTTCCACAGTTGTGCTACTCATTTGCGTTGACATCCAATGACAGTGGACTACATGGTCATCTCACGACTGCCGTGTACTTCACACACTCTCATCCTCTCTCATTTGTACTCGTGGAATGAATAAGCAGAGACACATATTTACTTCAAGCCATGTATTAGGACTTATGTCCTCTGTGATGCAGTATAGTGGACACTACTGGCAGCGAAATGCATGTGGAGGATATACTCAATATGATTACACATAGCATAGGATGTAGGGGTACATGTCATCAGTTGTTGACTGTGGGATGTGTGCTTCAGAGTTACAACTGCTTAGCCGTTGCTGTACTAATGTACATTTGCTAATTACTGTGGAGCTGCTAACTTTGACACAGACAGTATACATTTCGCCTACCAGACCGCTTGACATCATGGGCACAGTACATCTCAGTTCCATGTTACAGGTTTGCTGCTATGGTTACTCATACACACGTGCGTGGAGGTGACTTCAGGGCATGGGCTTACGTGCATGCAACGGCGTCCCACTTGTTGTTGCAATGTGGTGGCTACTGGACATGACACAGTCACTGGGGTCATGTTGTTGGGGGATGCACTTGTTGTCCATGCAAAAGTCCTGGCACGGAAGTTCAGAGGGAGGTGAGGTGACAGCTCTCACATACTACAGCCGAACGATTACTGTCCACTGACCGGTGCATATGTTCATGGGCGCAGGATACATATTATGGCATAGATGTACGTGCAGTTATGTCCATGTGGTTGCCATACACGAATCCCATGCCTCTGCCTCCCCCTGTTCATGCAGGGGCGGAGGGGGAGGAGTCGACGGACGATGGGATAGGTAAAATAAAATAAAATAAATTATAAAACCACATACATTGCGCTCGCCGAGTCGGGCGAGTGCAAGGTAAGTGGGTTACATTTTTTTAAATTCCCGTCGTCTGCCGACAGCCCCTCCCCCCCCGCCCCGCCCCACCGCTCTTACCTGTGCGGGCCGTGCCTCGTTTCTTCTCTCATGCACAGGCCTCAGGCTGGTCTCTCGTAGTCTGTCCCTGGTTGATGTTCCTCAGAGGGATGTTGTCTTGTGTCAGGCCCTGAGTCCTTGACCCGGGCTGAAGGTGGATCACCTACTTCCTACCCCTGCATCATTTGATCCGCAGATGCTCCATTTTGTATCGAATGCTACCCTCCCCCTCCTCATCGCCTCCTCTGAAACTGACCCCTCTCCATCCCTGGAGCCTTGAGTTCTTGTGAAAGCCGAAACCCATTTTTCTCAGCACCAATCCTGAGGAAAAATACTGCTGTGTTGGCACAGATCAGGCAACCTCAGAATCTGAGAATGCATGCACGTCTCACATCATTTGCAGCTAAAGAGTTAATTTCCCCTCATATTCATATTAATGTGAATTATTAATGTAGTGCACACTACAAACTCAGTTTCAGAGATCACTAATAACCCAGTATTACCTAAATGAATAGCACTCGTTTTACTGATCTCGAAAGGACTATCGACCAACAGCGAAATTAAATTACTTTCATCAAATGTCACTGAGACAAGAATAAAACCGCAGTTAAATCTGCAATGTAGCTTTACAATCAACAATGCTTTGTTCAAGATCCTACATATGTCATACCTCTGAGACTGGTTAAATTGTAAACACTATGAATGTTTTTATATCCTTGAATAGCTAATAAAATATTTTGAAATGAATAAATCTACAATGTAGCATGTGCTCAAAATAAAATGTTCTCTCTCAGCATAAAAACAATATGTGATATTATCATACTTGTTGACACTCATTCAATCAAATCAAGGTCGAAAGGGTCAAAGCCTGATTCATCCCTTAAAGGATTCAAACCTGTGACCGGAAGTTGCACGTCATCTCCACTGTAGGGCTTCACTCCATTAAGGCATTTCTAGAACACATTTTATAGTACTCTTACAATTGCCGTTTTAAGTATGTACTGATAAGGGGAAAAATGTTGGCTTTGTGTGATTTTCGGAATTTTTGTACGGGCTGCGACATTAAAATTCTTGCCATTCAAGTCAATGGAGGGAGGGCCGGACTGGGAACAGCAACCAGCCCTGGCAGATTGCGGCCGCCCGTGGCCCCCGCAGGGGGCCACCTAAAAGGGCGGCCCTTTAGTGCCATTTGGGCACAAACGCCACCCCTCCTAGTCTAGTGGTTGGACTCAGGGTAGGAGTCCTTCGCCTCGGTGCACTAGGCGCGTCACTTCCGTCGCACAGAGGTCGGGGAGGGTACTTATACCTCCCCCGCCTCTCCGGCGTCCTCTTTGCGCCAGACACACCGTCTGGACACGTTGTCCAGGCTCGCCGGGGTCATCGTCGTGCCGTCGGGATTGTCTAGGTGAGTCGGGGTTGGTGTGTTCCGCCCCTGCCTCTCTCGGTGTGTCTCCGGTGGTTGTGGGGAGAGGATGTGGTCCGTTGGACTGCCGACCTTGGTGCTGGAAACCAGGTTTCGAGCCTCAGGGGTCGCGTTCGCACCCTGTGATCCTGGGCAAAACACTTGACCTCCCTGTGCCTGAACGTGTAATGTAGATGTGGTGCTCATGTGGAGCGCTCCAATGCCTTCGTGTGAGGCTGTGGCTTGTGGGCCGTGGTGGCGTGATGCGGGAGATCCCGGTAGTGACCCCGATGGTGTCGGTGTGCCCGGGAGCTAGTCTGGTGGTTTGCGTGGCTTGTCGTGGGGGTGGACTGGCCTGGCGTCTCGTGGCGGCCGGAGCGCACCGAGGGGGGGGCAGTGTACTTTCGGGCCTTTGGGTCCCGCATCGGCCTGTAGCATTTGCTCCGATCGGTGCCTCGCTGTAGTGGGCATTTTGGCGAGGCAGTGGCCGATTGGTCTGGGCGGGTGTCCGGGAGACGGGGGCTGGATGGGGACTCTATATTTCATGACTGTCGCCAGGCGGGCTGGGTGCACTGCCGTGGATGCTCGGCCACCGCCACGTTGAGGGGTTGTTGGCCTGATTGCAGGATGTGCCCCAGTGTGAAGAGGGAGAGCGACGTTTGCATCTCTAAACGCTCTGCCCCGCCGTCGGTGTGAGATCGCGGGTTGCAGCGCCGAGGGCACTGTGGTCGTCCCGGTCTTGCTCCTCGTCCGATCACGGCAGCAGCAGAGGAGTTGGAACAAATCAGCATAGTGAGGTGTGCAGGCTGGGCATGCCTGGGTTTCTCTGAGTGCGCCTGCTGTGGGGGCCCGCCAACCGGTTCGGGGTCCGTGGGGGAAATGACTACCCCTTGGGTTCGGTGGTGGTCAGCCCGGGCGCACGCTTTGCTCGTCTTGTTAGGGGTGTTAAAGTTTTGCCATGCATGCACCTCCCCTGCTGTGGGCTCTTGGTGCGCCGTTGGGGCTTCAGCGGTGCTCCGAGTCCGCTGCAGCCTGGGGGCTTCTCCCACCCGGGTACAAACTGCAGCACCAGGGGTCCGACCTCCCTACTCACCTCGTGCAGCTTGCGAATTGTTTCCGGCCCTCCTGGTGTCGGGAGGGGCCGCGAAAGTGCGGGCGATCCTACACTGTTTTAAATTGGAGATGAGAGTAACTGCAATTCTCAGCACTTATACAATCGGCTAAATAATGTGCGCACGCACAGCGTTTCTCTGGGTGCAATAAAGTACCACTCTTCTCTGCCTATGAGGCAACTTGAAGGAGACTCGTAGTTCGGTCAGTCTCATCACGTCAGAACTGAAGCTTGCAATATTATATACACGCCATAGTTGTTGCCTAACAACCATTGATAAAGCCAATGGTCCTGACGTGTTGTAGGTGTAATATTATTGGATTGTATACCTGGATGCAATGACAGAAGCAGCAAAGTGTTGGGCGGCACACGATGCTAAGCACAGATTTTAGCATACGTAATTTTAAGCAGTTTATCAGGATTATAGTTATTGTATTGTCTGCGACTACATGCAATCCGAGATCGGAAGCGGAAACGAATTTTCAGCATTTCTCAGTTTAAAATTCATTACGCATATTGGGAGTATAGGGTGTGGTAGCCACCGTTTTGTGCTTTTCACGGGCCTCCCATTTTGTTGTTTACGACCGTTGGCTGCTGTTTTTGTGAGGTTGCAATGGGCGGGGTGGCCGGTCCGATCCACGCCTTGGTTTTACTGATATGCAAGCAACACGCGTTTCATGTGGCAGCGGGCTGCAGCCGAATTGTGTTTATCAACCTCATTAGGAGAACGTAAATGTTCGGACACGAGGTTACAGTAGCTGAGTATGTATATGTGTGTATCCTGCTTCCCGGGTTATTGTGGCCTGCGCTTAAAGTTAAAGTATTTATGGATGTTTTTGTACACGTGTCCCTACTGGTAGTCAAAGCAATTTAGTTGTTTTGTTCAATGTATAAAGGGATAATGCCTGTTCTCGAATGTCTCGTAGGCTGATGACTATTTGGCTTGAATTTGTGTTTTATTTCACGCAGGAGGTAGCGCAAGTGGTTACAGGGTGGCGCTAAGAGAGTGGTAGTAATCATTTTAATAATTATCACAAGTGGTTTGCAGGGGCATTAGTGGACCCACGAGGAAGGCCTTGACAACGTAGCTGCGTGCACTCCCATTGCTAACAATTCTTCATAATTTACAGAGTTGACTTTGACTCACTGACAGGGGTAGTCACCTATCCTCAGAGGGGTGCTTTAGCACCAGGTGGCACTGTCCCATGGTTGTTTTACGTTCGGTCAAAGGTGTGTCAACCGCTGAGCATGCTGGAGCCTACCGTGATCATAGTGGGGCAAACCGCAGCAGGAAAACTACGGAGTCAGGCGGGATCTGATGGGCCCCAAAGTGCAGCGGCACTATTTAGAGGGATTACGGCAGAGGTAGTGTGGACTTGTGCAATAGCCGAAGAAGTAACTAAGGACACCCAATTTCCCCGGTGTCCTCGACAATTTGTTTAATTGTCTGGGTACTTGCGTGGCTCAGGGTGGTGCAGAACAGGCAACGTCACATGATGTATGTCGGTGGGGCGTGTGCTGTTAGGAACACGCTTAGGCGGCCGGATCATTGGTCGCAGCGCCTTTATTTGGATGTACTGGGAGCATTTTGTTTACGAACATGTGCTCACTTGCCAACTGCTATTGACGTGCCATTTGTATGTTTTCCCCCATGCGGATGTAATTTAACTGTGGCACTTGCGTTTCCCAGGTACGGGATATCGCAGAACATGTAGCGTCACAGGATATGTTCGGTGGTTCACGGACACGCTCTGGCTGCCGGATTATATTGCTAGGTGGAACAGCCCCAGTTCCTGTATAAGGGCGATAAAGCGTTCTGTTCATAGCCAGTTTGTTGTCACAGGACTATATCACTATGTTTGGGCAAAAGATTGAATTTTAATAGCACACAGGTTAGGTGTTTGATGTCACCACGGACCGGCAGCTGTAAACTCTGGAGTATCGCTCCAGGTCCACCGGTGTTCGTTCTGCATGAAATGATAGTGGATGAGCGACGGCCAGTCTTTTCAGCCTACATTATTCACAGGGTGCACTCAAGGTTCATGTAGGGGCCGTTGTTAAGGTGGGGTCCTTACAGTGGTGCCTTGGTGAGCGACCTGCGCAGCGGATTGGTTGGTTGTGGTGCCTTTCCTTGGAGTTGGGATGCTCGGTACAAACCTCGGCTTGTCCCGTTGGCGCCTGGGGGGGCGTGCGCTGTGAGCAATTAATTTCGTTTTATTGCATTGCGTGTAGACTTCGCTGCTTGGCCATCGAGGTCCTTGTGCCACCAAGGGTTATGGAACATGTGTACAACCGCGCAAGGCATCTCCAAGCCTGGAAATTACTGATATCGATATGTCTTCCTCATCTTCATTGTTTGATTTTGCTCGCAAGAAAGTGTCAGTCATAGTCCTTTAAATGTCACTCATAGTTGCACTGAAATGAGGGAAATATCACACATAGCAATCTGAAACCTTGGCAGCCATGGATGGGGGCGGCTAGCTCTTGGGTGGCTATGCAACTGAGCTATAATTGTGGCCTTTTATCTGATGCAGGTAGAAGCATTGACTAAGCCAATAGATGGGCTTGTTGTAGGTGTAGTGTTCCTTTTGTAGTAAATATAGGGACGCAATTACATCGGCTAAAATACCAGGCAGGGCAAGGCACGGCCTTCTCCAGCACGCGTGGGTGGCTCCGACGCTTTAAAAACACGACATCCTGGAGGTTTGAGGTCAGGAGTGCATATACTTGTAATCAACAGCACATGCTGTAGTACTACCAGCTGCTCTGGGGCCAAATTATTTGGGGCACCTGTTTGGAACAGCCTTAATTGACAAAGCTCAGTTCTTTCATGCCCACTGTGAGGAAGGTTACTGACAGTGCACTTAAGTGGCACCAATGCCTTAGATCTCTATTGCGTCCACGAGTCCTAGTAGTGCTCCCACTAAGCCGGACGCTATTGTGAATTTGGAAACATGGCGACTAGCATTGGCACGATCGCCGAACGTCACGTGCGCCTTACAAGTCCAGGTTCAGCAACATAGGTACTAGTGGAGAGATCCCAGCATATGGGATTTGGTTAACCACAAAGGGGAGAACTGGTTGACATTTTGCCTATGTTATTGAAATGGACGACATCTACATAGCAACAGGTGGATAGGGCAGGGGTGCATGTGGCACATTTGTTAATGGTGCAGGGTAATTATTGTTTTACCCTAGGAAACTGGGATCTCATTCCCAGGTTTTGTCGTTTTGGCCGTCGATTACCAGCCCAATGGTGGGAAAGTACAATTTTACATTTACTCGGTGCTGTGTTATGCTAAGTACAGTTCCTACCAGCAACTAAGGGGTTGTGCTAACGGAGTTGTAGGACGGTGGCCCGATTGACCTAGTGAGTTATGTAATCCCTGTGATGTCATGATGAGGTTTGGTAGCACAGGGTAATAGGGGCAGATGGTACTAAGTCTCTCTTGGATGGACGATACGAAGGGTAATTAAAATAACCTGGTATGGAGTCTCTGCTATAGTCTGCCACTGTGGGAGTACGGTTGGCACATTAAATTTACACTGCCTCTGGGATAAGCCAAAGTCTCTGCCTAGCCACTTAGGGGGTGGGCAGGTGTCAGCCTAAGTGTGTACTCCTTTCTGAATAGGGAGGTGGGTTTGGCCAGGCTTAGGTGCATACCCTAGCCAACCAGAAACTCAATTTTCAACATTGGTAGAGAATGCCTGGGAGTTGTGTGCAGTCCATTCGCAACCGCCCCACAGGGCGAATGTTTAGACCACAAGGTTTGTGGAGGGTTCTTGTGTGGGAGCCTGGCGAAGAGCTAAGGTCAGGCTAGGATGTCTCGTGCTTTCGCCGCAATGTGCGTCCCAGTCACGAGCGAATTGTATCAGGGTGAGCTGGCTGTGGGTCAGGAAGCGCCAAGGCATCAGTAGCACTGAGCGGCTTACAGCCAGAGGCGGTATCAGAAGCACGGGTCATTTGTTAGATTAGAGCCCTACTCGGGGATACCACCTTAAGTGCTTAGAGGTCTGTTGGCACCGCCTCTCAATGGAAGCCATTGTCTGGCGGGCCGCTCTGAGCAGAGCGTTTGCAGGAGTAAGTAACAGTTTCCGCTACCAGTTCAAATGTGCATCTTTCACTGAGTTACTCAGATAACTAGGACAGGAAGTAAGGTGGGCTGGATAACTCTTGCTTCCACCTGCATTGGCACATCTTGGCAGGAGTGACTGCCAAAGGGATGGCACTTAAGCCAGATAATGTTAGCACCCATCCAACACCAAGCCGATTGTTTAAGGCCACCCTTGGGCCGCGTTTACACAGCCCAGTATTAGGCCCTTGTGGGTCAGTGCCATGAATTACTAAATTGGACTGAACAGGAGGCGTGACCGTGGGTTACACTAGCAGAAGTTTGGCGAAGAGTTAAACTTCACCCATGCTCATGGTGTAGTTTTAAGTAGTTGGAGTTGTCACTCTCATTTGACCTGGGGTTCGATGCTACACGAGGGCATCAGCCGCGCTGCGGCCAGAGCACGAGCATTGTGCTTCCCAGGGGGCAGCAAGTGTAGGCAAGACTCTTTCCAAATCTGGCACCAGAACACAAGGTAGTCAGGGCCAACTTGTCTGTTGGGTGACTTGGGTAGGCAACTGTGTAGTTGTCACTCCCCGAAGGGGTGAGTTGTCTCCAATAGTGGCACAATACGTATGTGTGTCCCTGGCTTTACAGCTGTGTCGAGCCTGTCTCAGTTAGAGGTACGCCCAGGTGGAAATTGTGTACTTAAGGTTTGCATGACCAATGCGGTGTGTTGTATCTCCTAGCGGACCCACTGAAGGTATACTGCAGCTAAACAGGGGACTGGGAAGCATGGTTTCCGTCACTTTGACAGGTTCAAAGCACCCAGGGTCAGAGATGGACAGTAGGTACTGTGCATCTGTGATCCGACGGCAGTTAGGCAAGCGGGAGGCGCTGCGTAAGTTGTAATTGCACGAAAGGGTGAGGTGTCTCCAGCAGTGGGCGCAAGCCATAGATTGTTTCAAACCAGCTTTGATACCATTAAGGTGTTCACCAGGGTAGCAAGCAAAGGGGTTTATGCATCCATCTGGGCAACGGGGCGAAATAAGTACACCCCAGAACCAAGGGCAGAGGATATGATCCTGCAGTTAGGCGCAAATGCCCGCCCGGTTAGTATAGATGCCTCGCTGGGTGGTGACGCTGTCAGCCAATAGGGTGCTGCCGTCCCAAGAAATGGGGAAACAAGGGGCCAAGCACAAAGGCTACTATGTAAAGAACATTTGCCATGTCCAGTGATCAACAAAAAGTAAATTTAACTGAGCAGGTAATTTCCACTGCTGGGGTTGCCCAGGGGTGGGCAGTGGGAACGCCCTTGCCCCCCTATTCGGCAATAGTCGAGGATGAGGGGAAAGTAGGACTTGGTCAATCCTTAATGTTAGGCACCATATCGCAAACAGTGCGCACTGTATGAAATCGGACAGATTCTCTTAGCTGGTATGCCTAGGGGGTTTCACCAGAGGGAGTTGAGCTGGCGTAATTCCCATAAGGGATGCATGGCAAGGGCAGGAAGGCACCCTTGATTATTGGCACTTACTTCTAGTTATGACCATTCCCATGCGTCTTGATTTAGAAAGCAAAGGGACGGTGCAAATGTGAGGCATAATTCTCCTCGCCCGAACAGCCAAAGTAGGCAGGTGGGGTTGGGAGCGGTCACCTAACTAGTGGGCTGCTGTCCCATCGATGGGGGACACAGGTGTTCAAGCACACACGATGCGAGAAGGACGGCAACTTGGGGAGATCAGCAAACAGATGGGGCAAGGTGAGCCTTGGTGCCTGAATCCGTCCTGCCCAGAGATGGCACAGGGCTAGGTCATGTGAGGCAGTGGAACTTTCCCGCAGGAGGGTGAATAGTTTGTGGCATAGGTTCACAGGCCAGAAGGTCCTTTGGTTTCACCAGACACTAGCTGATCCAGGATAACGTCAAGGGCTACTGTGATATAGATGGGGTTCATCTATCACCAGTATGGAGGGATCTCATCCCTTAGATTTGCAGGAGGCCTGGTATTGAGCGGTCGCATGTGTGAAATGCGCTGTTTCGGTGAGATCAGCAACTACAGGGGTCAATGTGAGCTCTGGTGGTCGGAGATGATTCACCGCTAAGGTGGCACGGAGCTAAGTCAGAGGAGGCCCGTTGACCATCCCCGTAAGAGGGAACTGTTCATGGTGTAAGTTCACAGACCAGAGGGGTCTGGGTTTCATCAGACACGAGCTCATCCAGGCAAACGTTAAAGGTTACTTTGAGGAGGACGGGGTCCACTTGTCCCCGGTGGGGATGGACTTGTTTCTCCTGGATGTAAAGGAATGTTTGGAAAGGGCAGGTTGCAGGTAATAGGAGGTGCAGTGGTGGGGGGGCCCTGGCTGCGACGGTGGCCGCCTCCAGGGCTGTGGCGGAGTTACAGGGCGATCTGGAAGCAGTATGGTACAGTAAGGGTACCTCTGCGGCAGACGGGTACAGTAAGGGTACCTCTGCGCGGCACAATAGGGGTGCCAGAGCCAAAGACCAGGATCCTCATGGCAGGGTCCTGGAGAACCGCGACGGCGCCCGTTAGGCCTTCGGGCGGTTGGGGGCCTGACCAACCGGGGGTTTGCCCTGATACGCTCCGCCCTGAAAGGGGCGTGAGTAGGATGGTAACAAGGGACACGTGATCCAGTGGTGGATCAACAAAGGTGTAGCGCTGATCGGGCATACATCCCACAGTGCTGGCTCATCAGGCGGGCAGGGGCAGCATAGGTTGGACGGCTGCCTGCCCATGGATCGCCCGTAAGATAACCCACCATATTGCATACTTTTGTATGGAATAAACCTGCAGCAATATTTTCCCATAACAAAAGTTGTCTTGTGTATTTATTTATTAATGCATGCTCAGACTGTGGGTGGGGATGTTGCCAATAATGGCACTATGCGGCTGCCCGCGCCCCCCGCAGGGGGCCACCTAAAAGGGCGGCCCTTTAGTGCCATTTGGGCACAAACGCCACCCCTCCTAGTCTAGTGGTTGGACTCAGGGTAGGAGTCCTTCGCCTCAGTGCACTAGGCGCGTCACTTCCGTCGCACAGAGGTCGGGGGAGGGTACTTATACCTCCCCCCACCTCTCCGGCGTCCTCTTTGCGCCAGACACGCCGTCTCCCACCCTACCGCTTTCCCGGCGTGGGGTTGGCAGGCAAAGTACATAGAACGTTGTAATGTTTTCTTTTTCGTTGCAGGCGGAGTTACAGGGCGATCTGGAAGCAGTATGGTACAGTAAGGGTACCTCTGCGGCAGACGGGTACAGTAAGGGTACCTCTGCGCGGCACAATAGGGGTGCCAGAGCCAAAGACCAGGATCCTCATGGCAGGGTCCTGGAGAACCGCGACGGCGCCCCGTTAGTCCTTCGGGCGGTTGGGGGCCTGACCAACCGGGGGTTTGCCCTGATACGCTCCGCCCTGAAAGGGGCGTGAGTAGGATGGTAACAAGGGACACGTGATCCAGTGGTGGATCAACAAAGGTGTAGCGCTGATCGGGCATACATCCCACAGTGCTGGCTTATCAGGCGGGCAGGGGCAGCATAGGTTGGACGGCTGCCTGCCCACGGATCGCCAGTAAGATAACCCACCATATTGCATACTTTTGTATGGAATAAACCTGCAGCAATATTTTCCCATAACAAAAGTTGTCTTGTGTATTTATTTATTAATGCATGCTCAGACTGTGGGTGGGGATGTTGCCAATAATGGCACTATGCTGCTCGACCGGCCCTGGGAGGGGGCGGGTGCTAGTAAAAAGCACCACTCCCGATTTTGTTAATGGGGGCCGATATTGCAGCACTGCTGCAAAAACCCCCAGTGACAAAACCGGCCCCCACGGCCAAAAAACCGGCCCCCACCCCTCCGGCCCACCAGGGAAACGTGCAGTGCCCGCTCCGGCCAGTCCAGTCCTGATTGGAGGTCCTGTTTTCATTCTCAGGTCTGTGAATATCTGTGAAATACAGGAGATTCAGGGGTCCCTTTACTTTCTCATTTAATTGTATCATAGATGCCAACGTTTTAGAAGAGGAAAGTGGGAGATTTAAAAAAATTCATTGTAAGAATATTTTTCTGCCATTGACTTCTATTGAGGCCTGAATCAGGTCTATTGTCATGTACAGGGCTTGCAAGTGTGCTGCTGAGGATCGGATACCAGAAATGCAAATATACGGGTTTTTTTCATTACCTATCAGGAGCATGGGTAAAGCGCTATGGCAGGCAGAGAGAGTGTGACAAAAATGTTGTACACTGGCCTGCAGGAGCAGGTTACTGGCAGTACATACCCTGAGTCACACCAAACCAGTCCCTGTCGGAAGAAGCCCACCGAGAAAGTAGTCTCATGCCTGAATCGGGAGGGTTGGTGTGTATGTTGTATGCACGAAGTTTGTGATGTCAAAGAATTGTAGGGAGACTATCTGAATTCATTCATTCCTTTCTCTCTCTCTCTCCTCATTCCTGTCTCTCTTTCTCTCTCATTCTTTTTTCTCTCTCGCTCTATACCTCCCCCTCCCCCTCTCTTAAATAGGTCGCATTACCCAAAACAGGATTTATGTGTCTTGTTTCCGAAAAAAAACCTGGTAAAAGTATTAAAAAATCCTACTGCATTAAAAAAAAAAAAACACACCAAAAAGGCAAGATGATGGCGTGCAAAGCAGGGGCCCAAAAGTCAGCAATCTGATCGCACCATGCAGCTGCATGGCCAAAGCTAAAGTTAAAAATCATGTTAATTTTTTAAAAAAAAGGAATGGAGTGGAAGAAAGCAATAAAATAGATGCATTCCTGTGGAGTGTTGTATAAAAAATTTTAAAAAGTAGTAAGCACATGGCAGCAGCAGAAGTTTAGAATTTTGACCAATCAGAAAAGTTAAAGCATATGTGCTCCAGGGGAAAGGGGGTATTCACAAGAACAGGGAGGAAAGCTATTGAATAAAGAGCAAGGAAAAGAGATAGACATGGAAGTTATCCAATCATAAACAAGGGGCTGACTCAAAGCTTGTTAAATGTATCGTATCGTAGACAATAGGTCTAAAGCGGTCTGAAGGTCCAAACTTAAAAATCAGGTCTTAAAACAGTTACCTTCTCAGCCCTCAAATTCTGCCTGAGACAGATAAAAAAAACAATGAGGCATTGGCAAAGCCAATGGGACTTGCCTTTGGAACCTATTGGCTGTTCCAATGGTTTTTAGCTAAGCTGCCCAGCATCCCTGAATCAAAAGATTTTTTTTTAAAAACCCTTTACATGGTCAGCTGCATCTTTTTGTAGGCATGCACACCACGCATGCATGCACCTACAAAATGACACCGTTGTTTTTTTTTTTTCATTTTAGTTACCAGCCCGAGTTGTATCGGCTACAAAAAAAACGTGAATTAAAAAAAAAAATTGTGTGTGGGGCAGAAGCAACATGTATGGTAGAAGCAGTGTGACAGAAGCAACATGGAACTGGGGAGGAAGCAACACGGGGACAGAGGCAACACGTGGGTCAATCAATCAATCAATCAAGGGTTTATAAAGCGCGCTACTCACCCGTGAGGGTCTCAAGGCGCTGGGGGGGTGCAGCTCCGGATCAGTCGAAGAGCCAGATCTTGAGACTCTTCCTGAAGGTGTGCAGAGTGGGGGAGCTTCTGATGTTGCCTGGGAGCTCATTCCAGGGCTTTGCTGCGACGTGGGAGAAGGCTCTTCCGCCTTCTCTGGTTCTGCGGATGCGTGGGGTCTCTGCCAGGTCGGCGGAGCGGAGGTTCCTTTTGGGTACGCGGAAGGAGACTCTTTTGTTGACGTATTTGGGTCCGATGTTGTGGAGGGATTTGTAGGCGTGGGTGAGTAGCTTGAAGGTTACTCTCTTCTCGAAGGGGAGCCAGTGGAGGTCTTGTAGGTGCTGGGTCATGTGCTCGTGTCGTGGGGTTCCGAGGACGAGTCTGGCTGCGGTGTTCTGGATGGTTTGGAGCTTGTGTAGCAGGGTTTTGTTGATTCCGGCGTAGAGGGCATTACCGTAGTCCAGTCTGCTGGTTATGAGTGCATGGGTGACGGTCTTTCTGCATTCGGGGGGGGATCCACTTGAAGGTCTTGCGGAGGGAGTTGAAGCAGGTGGAGGAGACGGTGTTGATCTGGCGGGTCATGGTGAGGGAGGAGTCTAGAATGATGCCGAGGTTTTGGGCGTGGTTTGATGGAGTGGGCGGGTTTCCGAGAGCGGAAGGCCACCAGGTGTTGTCCCAGGCGGTGGAGGAGGGTCCAAGGACGAGGACCTCTGTCTTCTCTGAGTTGAGCTTAAGGCAACTGTTGATCATCCAGGCTGCGACGTCTTTCATTCCTTCCTGGAAGCTGAGTCTGGTGTCTTCGGGGTTCTTTGTGAGGGAGAGGATGAGCTGGATGTCGTCGGCGTAGGATACTATGCTGAGCCCATGCTGTCTAACGATGGCCGCAAGGGGGCCATGTAGATGTTGAAGAGCGTGGGGCTGAGCGAGGATCCTTGGGGTACTCCGCAGTTGATCTCTGTGGGTTTGGAGAGGAAGGGTGGGAGTCTGATCCTTTGGGTTCTGCCGGTGAGAAAGGAGCAGATCGAGTCAATGGCGGTTCCCCTTATGCCGGCGCCGTGGAGTCTGGAGGCGAGAGTGAGGTGGGAGACGGTATTGAAGGCTGCGTAGAGGTCTAGTAGGATGAGGGCCGCAGTGTGGCCCTGGTCAAGTAGCATGCGGATGTCATCGGTGGCGACGAGGAGGGCGGTCTCGGTGCTGTGGCTGCTGCGGAATCCGGACTGGGAGGAGTCGAGGATGGTGTTCTCTTCGATGAAGGTGGTCAGCTAGGCGTTGACGAATCTCGCGGTGACTTTGGCTGCGAAGGGAAGGAGAGAGATGGGCCGGTAGTTTTTCAGGTCCATCGGGTCAGCCGAGGGTTTCTTGAGGAGGGGCTTGACCTCTGCCCGCTTCCAGTCGTCGGGGAAAATGCCAGATTCGAAGGAGGGTACTGGTAGGGTTTAGAAGCAATATGGGCTGTGGGGGGAGAAAGATACATGGACAGTGAGGGTGTGGAGAGGCAACACATAGGGCGTGTTTGGGGGGAAGCAACACCCAGGGTGTGTGTAGGGGGAAAGCAGATGACAGAGAGAGAGAGCAAAGAGGAGCGCTGTGGGGAGCAAAAGGGTGAAAGCAGCGAAATGAAGTGGACGGGAAAGAAGCACACGAGAAGAAATTAGCAGGCGTTGGGAAGTACACGAGGGCAAGCACAACATGAAGGGGGCAGGGAGAAGCACACATATGACAGGAAGCAGCACTGAGTGCAAAAGGAGGGTATTAAAGAAGGGAGACAGCTGCAAAACACATGCACTCCCATGGAGCGCTCAACCCAATAGGAAAAACTAATCCTGGAAAAGTAAGCAGAGGAAGCAATGCAGCCACTCAATCAAATTGAGATGGTAAAGAGACTATACTCCATGGGAAGGATAAATGCTGACATTCTGGGACACGAAAAAGAAGCAGACAAATGTGAGTAACAGGGAAGCCAACCAATGGTAAGTAATGGGTGGACTCCAGAACTGGTATTTCCTTGGTACACTCACAATATGTCTTGCAACGGACAGCGTATGCATTGTCCAGAGGTCCAGATCTAAAAACAAACGTTTTGGAATGCAGACGCATCTGGCTTGCCTATAATACATAAAGTAGACACAAGGTGACACCATTATTCAGTGCATTTGATATTGAGAAGCAGAAAGTGATTGTAGCCACTTCACTTAAGACCTAATGTTTTCAATAATAGCAACAGATGTACACATCCGCAATAGGTCACCGGTAGCATAGAACGTTTTTGCGATGCCAGCAGACAGCTACAGCTCTTTTTAGCTAAGTGCTAAAAACTGAGGGATTGGATAGTGAACATGAAAAAGTTAATTGCTCACCTTCTCAAAATCACTTCACAAGCTTTCTAAATGTTATTGTAGGTAGCTAAGTGTCTTGCCATTACTGTATATTGACAAGCCACTGAACTGCAAAAGGATGATGGTGAAGTTCTGAGTAGAGGTACCACCCTGTCAGTGCATTACTTTCAACAACATAATCTTGGTGGCTGGGCACCGTGTCCGGATTGCGATGAAATTCAGTGTTGGAAGAAAAATAACGTGTTTCTAGAATTCACAATTTGTGTAATACATTATATCCTTAGCTGTTACTTCTCTGTCCTCAGGACCATCAATTACCTAATGTGATTGGCCTCTCTCATTAGATTCTAAATCCATCTCTCTTGGCTCACTCTGGATACGTTGAGGTCATTGACAAGTCTACCGGTGTGTGCAGATTCAGCAACAAACCTGCTTTCCTTCTTCCAACTTTCCATGAGGTTTAGGTTGGGCTTCTTGGCAGAATGAGACAAGGTTCAGGAAGCTAAGGTGCATGGCGGCCATCTTGACTCCTCCACCCATGCATCAGGAATCCTCACTGGGACAACAAAAGAGGTTTGAATGCTTGAGCCAACACTTCTTAACTGGACCTTCCTGTGGGCCACATTCTGTTTATTCATTTTTTTGCTCCATAGTACCTTTACAGAATGAAACCAACTATAACATACATTTTCAGGCTTTAAGTGGGATGAAAAAACTGGGGGGTCTGTCAAACAGGCGTGGCCAATGTGATTAAGGGCGTGGCTTAAAAACACCTAAGCTAAAATCCTGTGCTTAGCATATTTGCCACCCCACTAATAATTTGCTACTTCTGTCATTGCATCCCGATATATAATACAACAAGTAACATTACACCAACAAGTCAGGACTATTGGCTTTGTCAATGGTTGTTAGTTGCATATGATAAATAAGCACCAACTACGGTTGGTTGTATGTAACATTGAAAATGCTTCAGTTTTGACGTGATGAGACTATGAAAGAATTATAACGAGTCTCTTTGAAGTTACCTCAAAGGCAGTGAAGGGTGGCACTGCTGCAGAGTTAAGATTTTTTTTTTCACCCTGAGGTTGAGGGCAAAAATGGAGAACCCGATAGAGACCCGTCTCAGCACCTGCTTTTTAGAACTGCTGGTGCTGAGCACCGGCAGAACCCGGCCCACTTAAAGTTCTGATTAATGTTACGTTTTTATATGGCACTTATACCTATTGTTTGGCCTCGACGCTAGCCCTGCTGGAAGTCTGAAGTCCTGAGGTGTGTAGTCGAGTGGTAGTGGCAACTGATTTTGTGGTTGGGGTGTGAGGAAGAGGCGGAAATTAACTTTGTTTTAGGGGATGGATAATTGACAAGGGATTCCTTGGATGTAGCAGTTGACTGCAGTGGTGGTGGTGTGTGTTCGTTCTAATGGTGGTTGGTTTGCAGACCTGGTGGAAATCTTGGCCCTATGTCGAAAGGTTATGTTTAGTTAACAATAGTCCAGCGAGGTGTCTTTTCATTACAAATCATAAAGGCTCTAAGATAGTGGTTCTCAAACTTTTTAGAACTACGGTTCGCTTTTTAGAACAACAAACTTTCGTAACCCACCTAGCTTTACAGGACATGAGGGGTGATTTTTTATGTAAATAATACATCCTGTGGTAGCAAACTGTCATTTACAGACCGCACATTTTTCATTGAAATGGCCATTAACTTTGCACAGAGATACAGTTTTACTGATAACACTATATTACACACAAATTACAGTATGTGGAAATGAGGTTTGTTTAAATATTTACCATTTGTTCACCATCAATTAAAGTGTTTTTTATTTTGATCATATTAAAATCTCTGTTTCCAGCACACTTCAGAATTACAAAAAAATGTACTTCATTGTTGCTTTCCTAACTTCTGAATGCATCCAGTTCATTTGCAGGTATTTACATTTTGTTGTGTGTTCCCAAAAAAACTACATTGTCATAAAATTCACTGTAAAAACTCCTCTCACTTCGCAATTACAGAAGGAAAAGTTAAAACCAATCCCATGTTAAAGGAGTTCGCAGCAACTTGCCAGAAGACATAGCTGGCATTTAATCTCTGTCCTTTAAGCACTGCAAATATAACAAGCTAAACACAGAATTTAAAGTCATGTTTATTGATTGCTCGTACTTTCCCGACCCACCAAACATCAGCTCGCCTCCCACAGTTTGGGAAACACTGCTCTAAGACATAGTACTAACCCTGACAAATCAAACACATAGAACTGACATCTATTACATCTACTGTTTGTGAGCTAAGTTCCAAGATTTATGAAAAGAATCCTCTTTTTTAAAAGACATGACTACATGATTTGTAATGGCTGATGAAATGGCACATATTGGAACCTTTATTCCGTTCATACAGTGCTTAATTTGAGCTGGTGTTTCAGGTGGGATCGACCAGAACTATTGTTTGGGGAATGGAACTTAGTTTTCCCCCAACAAACATTGACCCAGAGGAAGAGAGAGAAAAATCCAAAAGAGGGAAAGAAGGATGATGAATACCAGTGAAGAGCCACAGTGTCAAAGGGAGAAAGCAGAGATGAAAAAGAACCCGCAAGAGTTAGGTAAAGAGGCAGGGAGGGTCCGGTGGTGGAATTAAAAGGCATGAGGTGGAATCAAGAATATGCAGCTTTGGTATTTGGCCCTACAGACTACAGACTTCTTGGCAAAACTTTGGACTCTGGCAGTTATTCTTTTACAAATTAAGCACTGCCTTTATATATACAATTTAGCCAGGTTCAGCTCTGGTTTCTTGGGTTGCCCTATTTCCTGTTCCCTGCATCAAAAGGAGCTCACAAGTCAAAACCGCTAAGCCACGCACCCTCACCACTGGAACGCACGCCACCTCAGACATGTTTCGCCTGTTTTGGTTTTCTTCAAGGAACTTCGGCTGGAGTCAAAATTTAAAGAAGCGCATCTCATACTGAAAAAAGGTAAGTGCTTTGAAAAATGTTGTATTTCGGCAGTAGTGTGAGTGTCTAGGTTATCCCTGCTCCTGCTTTTCAGGAATGCCACTGCTGTTTTTGTTTATGCCTGTGGGTGATACTGTTGCTTTTTTGCTTACACTGCCTTTTATATTTGTGGTGGCTGTCTTCCAACTGTTTTGCTGAGCCCCACCTTGAGAAACACAAAATGTGACCTGCACAAAGTGTTCAACTAGGCTCGTCACTAATTTGCAGATTCTAGAATATCTCCTTTCATTCAAGCAAAATCCAAATTTTAAACCTTGCGTCAGATAAAGTGCTCCTTTGCACCAGCGTTTATCACACAAAGTATATACAAATATGCGTGTGCACCCATGGGCACACTCACACACAATTGTCATTGTTCTCTTTTACATACCACTTGTTACCACGGTCGTGCAGATTACTTGCAACATTACTGTGCTTTCTGCACAGTGCTGCCTGTAACCTGCGGGTCACAGGTTGAAATCCTAGTAAGATAGCTCAGTGAGCTCCTGCAGTTGTTGCAGGGATTCATGTGTAACCTGCAGGTCACAGGTTTTGATCTTGGAAAATAGTTCAGCAGCTTCCATGCTGGCTGCAAACTTCTGTCTGCACTCTGCTTCCTGTATGTTTGAATCTCTGCAGAGCTAAAACAAGCTTTCATTGTTCAAACACTGGTAAAACGATTTCTATTGAATTGTGTAGTAATATCATTGAGTGTCAATAAGCAATTCAGTTTGTAATGTTGGCTGGGGAAAGGGACATAAGCTTATAATTAGACTTAAACGCCTGCAAACACACTACATTACGTCACACTGAATAGACATAGTAACTTTCTTGTCTGTAATCTTCACTTTTTTTTTTAATCATTTGCTTTTTTGGTAAACACTTTTAAATCCCTGCACATCTCTCTGCTTTCTTGTGAAATGCCACTCATGGTGACCTGCTGAGTCCGGCGGCAAGGTGTAGTGTTGATGTCTGACACCTGAGCCATGAAAGCCATTCACGGGAGAGCAATTACAGAGCAGGCTGGGTGCCTGTTTCCTTCCATTGATCTGAGGCCTGTTTTCATGCCCCAAGCAGAGCCTTTAATATAGCAGCTTAGGGAGCTGAGGATCACACAGCGTGTCTTTGTGTTCCCACACATGCGGTCAACCTCACGGGGCACGTGCCCACCGTTTGAAGGCCACACATGTATAGCATCGATTTAATTGATTTATGTGTTGTAAAGGGTGCAGATATGTGGAATATAGCCTGTAGGTTTGTGTATGACACAATAAGATACATAAATATGTAGCAGGCAGATTCTACCGCTGTTTTACCAAGTTTTGCAATACTGACACCTTTTCCCACCCTTTAATTACACTTTGTAATCTTGAGAGGTTCTACTGCTGTTTTACCCAGTTTTATAATCTTGACAGGTTCTACCGCTGTTTATTTATTTATTGTTGCTTGTTTTATTTTCCTGAGAGCCTCTATGGCTTATTTACCCACTTTCTGTGATCTTGCCAGGTTGTAACACTGTTTAAAAAGGCTTTGCAATCCTGACAGGTTCTATCACAGATATACCAAGTTTTGTAGTCGTTATAGGTTCTACCACTGTTTAAACAGGTTTTGTAATCCTGACAGGTTCTATTGCTATTTTACAGAGTTTTGTGATCTTGACAGTTTCTACCACTAACAGGTTTTGCAATTTTGGCAGGTTCTACTGCTGTTTTACCAAGTTTGCAATCTTAGCAGGGTCTACCACTAACAGGTTTTATAATTCTGACAGGTTCTTTCGCCATTTTACCAAGTTTTGTAATCTTAACAGGTTCTACCACTAACATGTTTTGTAATCCTGACAGGTTCTTTCACCATATTACCAATTTTTGTAATCTTCACAGAATCTACCTCTAACAGGTTCTACTGTAACATCTTTTGTAATCTTGACAGGTTCTATCACTGTCTGTTTTATCAAGTTTTGTAATCTTGACAAGTTCTACTGCTATTTTACCAAGTTTTGTAATCTTGACAGGTTCTACTGCTATTTTACCGAGTTTTGTGATCTTGACAGGTTCTACTGCAACATGTTTTGAAATCTTGACAGGTTCTATCACTGTTTTATCAAGTTTTGTAATCTTGATAGGTTGTACACTAACATGTTTTGTAATCGTGACAGGTTCTACTGCTATTTTACCGAGTTTTGTGATCTTGACAGGTTCTACTGTAACATGTTTTTAACCTTGACAGGTTCTATCACTGTTTTATCAAGTTTTGTAATCTTGACAGGTTCTATCACTGTTTTATCAAGTTTCATAATCTTGACAGGTTCTACTGCTATTTTACAGAGTTTTGTGATCTTGACAGGTTCTACTGTAACATGTTTTTTAACCTTGACTGGTTCTATCACTGTTTTATCAAGTTTTGTAATCTTGACAGGTTCTACTGCTATTTTACCAAGTTTTGTGAACTTGACAGGTTCTACTGCTATTTTACCGAGTTTTGTGGTCTTCGCAGGTTCTACTGTAACATGTTCTGTAATCTTGACAGGTTCTATCACTGTTTTATCAAGTTTTGTATTTTGACAGGTTCTACTGCTATTTTACCAAGTTTTGTAATCTTGACAGGTTATACAGCTATTTTACTGAGTTTTGTAATCTTGACAGGTTCTATCACTGTATTATCAAGTTTTGAAATCTTAACAGTTTGTACACTAAAATGTTTTGTAATCTTGACAGGTTCTACTGCTATTGTATTGATGTGACTTTGGAGCGTGGCTAGGTCAGACCTTGCGCAATACCATTATATAATCAAAATACCAGTAGTATCTAAGAAATGCTCAAGGGAACAGATAGGAAACGGCCACCTACGTATCCAGAAAATCCTCTGTGACCAAAGATACACAAAGAACAAATATGAAACAAGTTCCCGTTCCCGAGCAAGAAACAAAATTACGTCATCAGGAAATAAATCCAAGAAAAATCAGTCCAAAATAAATATTCTTCTTTATTCTTTATTTTTTCATCCTGTTCATGACCGTAGTTGTTTTACACATGGCTCATGACAGCAGATTGGCGATGTTGGTATAGCCAAGATGTAGCCAACACGTGTTTCGTCTTGGGTATATCGCCCAATGACTTCCTCAGGGCAAACGTGAATTCAGAAACAGTTCCGCCAAAAATCCAGGCAAAACCTGTAATTAGTCCCATACAATATGGGTCTTAGTAAAGCTTATATCCAGAAGAGACAGTCAAACGTATAAGCAAATATCTCGAGGTTACTTGTGTTCCAGTAAACGCGTTTGTCTATATATATATCGTATTAAGGAGAGTGCTCCCATCGTGACCAGGTACCGGATAAGAATGAGTATTGAGTTTTGTGATCTTGACAGGTTCTACTCTAACGTGTTTTGTAATCTTGAAAGGTTCTATCACTGTTTTACCAAGTTTTGCAATTATCACAGGTTCTACAACTGTTTAAACAGGGTTTGTAAGCCTGACAGGTTCTATCACTGTTTTACCAAGTTTTGCAATTATCACAGGTTCTACAACTGTTTAAACAGATTTTGTAAGCCTGACAGGTTCTATAGCTGTTTTTCCAAATTTTGTATTCTTAACAGGTTCTACACTAACATGCTTTGTAATCTTCACCGGTGAGAATGCTGCTTTGCCACATTTTACAATCTTGACTAATTCTATCATTTTCTTTATGTTTTTTAATCTTGGCAGAGTCTACTGTTGTTTTGTTAAATTTTGTAATCTTGACTTGTTTGCTTGAAACATGCCACAGTTTACATTGTTCGTAAACAGGAGTTGATTCTTTAGTGAGGTAGATCTGTTTGACACACTTTCGCTAGTGATTCACGCCTGCACACCGCCGGTCTATATTCGTAGCTGCCGCGATCACACCTCTGCCTTGAAGTATCAGGTGGTTTCCCCTCCACAGTTCAGTGAAAGCAAAAGCTTGAGATTAATTATCGGAAAAAATGAACTAAAAATACACTTTTGGCCATTTGAGTGGGATATGTCATACAAATCCATATAGCAAAACCATATGTCTCTGTGTCAAGCAAATCTAGGTCTCAGATACACGCATAAATCTACCCATTACAGGGACATAGATTAAATCTACTGTCATCTAGCTTCCTTTTTGTCTTCTATCCCTCTGGATAGTGTCCACTGTGGGGAAAGGTTTTCTAATGGGTGAAAGGCGGCTTATGCTTTGTAGTTATTTTGCTTCTGTATATTCGGCATAATTATTGAATTTACCACATTCACCATATAATTCATGATCCACTGCATAATCTACAGATTAATTTTTTTTAATTTCAAGCTCAAAAGGTTCAAAGGTTCCCAAGATACTGAATATGTAACTTAATGCAGCTCCTGACTCATCGCAAAAAGCCACTGGTTGCCGTTCACCTCTTGATAGCAGTAGTCAAGCTGTAAGGATTGGAGAAATGATCCCAGATGGGGTTGACATCCCTAAAGCAATCTAGCTCTTGATGGTTTGGTGAAGGGAGTGTGTGTCTTGTGCACAACAAGGAACAAAAAACAAGACCCTTAATTTTTAAATAGATTCTGAACATGTTTTACGGATCGCTTTGCCCTGAAAATGTTTTGTTTCACTGTAGGTGCCCTTTATTGCTGTAATACAGCATTTTTGAAACAGCTTTATTTGAAAAACCAGTCCAAATTTAGAAAGCCCCGAACATCTTCAACTCTTTCACGGTGTGATGCTTTGAATCCCAAAGTTTGCTCTTTAAAGTGCTTCTGGGGAGGCACTTACATAACTGGCTCAATTCATAAAGATTTAGGGCCTGTTTTAGAACTCGTCCGCTGAAATATAAATTCCATTATATCCTATGGAATTTATATTTCGGCGGACGGGATATCTGTTGCCATTGTGAAGGAGTAACCCAACCGCCGAGTTCTAAATCAGACCCTTAGTAAGTTTATGTGTGACTCAAGCGTGTACTCCTGTCCATCTGGAGTACGCCAGGATGATTTGTGGCTTACTCATGGATTTCAGGAGTAAGTCAGAAGTACTACAAACGTACACCACAAGAAATTCTTTGTGATTGGGCTCAGTGTATATGCTATATATTTACTGTTCTGCTATGTTGCTTCATTGTGGCAAGGAGTATTTTCAGAAGCCCCATTAGGCGACACAGAATAACCCTGTAACTGTTCCAGTGACAGGTTTTAAAACATCGGCAACACGTACAGAATATCAAAGGCACTTCTTTTAGTACAAGAAGCATGTCTCTGTGTGCAGCACTGCATATGTTTTGCCCAAAATATTTTATCCCTAATTTTAAAAAGGAAGAGTATCACTACATGATGCTCCTGTCCTTTCATGTAGGATACAATCAGCAATTGTTGGTGAATAATATTTTGAAAAGTATCTGCTGAATTTGTAAAATGTTCTTTCTTAGGAAGCACCTGTATTTTTAAAATCATTTGATCAATTAATTCTTTTAACACCTATGCTTATTTAAATGTGAAAACAACAACATAGCAATGTCAAATAATATATGTAATGCATAATTTGGTTTTAATCTCATAGTATGAACAAAATGTGTCTTTTATTTGCACAAAGTTCTGTCTATCAGGGGGATTATTTGATCCTCCATTGCCGTATAATTCCAGTGGTCGTGCGAGTCTACCTTTTGGGTGCTGTAAGAACATCAGACCCTACGTTTTTTCTGTCTGCTTACCTACACTTGTCTTTGAAAGGCCATACTTTCTAAATAGATAGTCACCATTTTCAGCGTAGATCTAGATTTGACTTACTTTCCTCATAATTCATCATAGGCTGTTTAAGTTTCAGCTTTCATGAAAAAAGTAACTAGCTGAAACAGATAAAAGTTGCTAAAACCACTGCACTGGGAGAGAATCAGAAAATAAGACTCTTTGCAGGCCCTCCACTTTGCAAACTACCTGTCAATTGCTGTATTTGTGTCTTAAAGATGTGATCATTTTTCCCAGGTAGCGTTAGTGTACCAAAAGAATGGTTGCGAGAAATGTCTTTCATCGGCAGCACCAAAACAACTTACATACTTAGGGCCTGATTACGATGTAGGGAAGGTGAAAAAGGAACCGCCCGACCTCAGGTCGGCGGTTCCGACCACATTGGGCAGTCGCAAACATCCATTTCACAATGGAAGCTTGTGCGGCGGGCAGAAAAGGATGCAGCACAAGCTTCTATTGAAAAGTTGATGTTTTGAAACATCCCTGCACCATGACAGGCACCTCATGGTGCCTGCCACACGGTGCAGGGAAGTTTAGGGGGGCACCATTGGTGCCCCCAAGGCCCAAATGCAGAGAGCCAGTGGGGAAGGGGGACCTGCTAGGGGTCCCCAATGTCGCTTTCCGACAGCATTTCCATGTCGGAAAGGCCGACATGGAATGGCAGTCAGAAACCGACATCATAAACCTGACGGCAGAGCTGCCTTCATTAAGGGATTATGCAGACTTTCTGGCGGTCGGAACAACGTCGGAATCCCCCCACAGGTTCAACTCCAACTGCCGTCATTCTAATACGGCGGTCAGACTTTAAACTTACCATGTCGGGTGGAAAACCTTCGACCGCTGGTCAGAGGCTTTCCGCCCGACATTGTAAATAGACCCTTAGTGTAAACCAAACAGGTTGAAAAGAATAATTCCTGTCTTGTCATGAAAATGTTTTAATTCACTGTTTATGCAAATGTATGTCTACATCATACACTGATGCTAAAGCAGCAGTTATTGCAAAAGGAGTGGTGGAGTTTAGAAGATTTCCAAGCATTTTGCAAGTCTGTTTAAAGTTGAGGTTAATGCAGTTGCATAAAGTGCATTATATAATACACTCAAGTCACATGAATCATAAAGTGGCTCATAGTGAATTATTCACATAACATATAAAATATGGCATGGCTGGTATTTAATGGAAAGAGTGGTTTTGGAGGGCTTACATTGGAAACATAGAATGAACCCAAGTTTTAGGAATGAAAGAGATGAACCTTTTAGTACAGGAAATGTACATATTTGGGATTGTTTTCTGTGGAGTTACAGAAACAAGTTTACTTTTGGACACAGGAAGACAATGATATTAAAATAGCGTTATTGTGCTTTTCTGTAAAGTAAAATCATTAATTAACATTGGCTCAATGTACCTCTTTCTTTCTTAAGAAACCTTTGCATTTTACATACTTCTTTTATTCTTTTTTTTGTAGCAGAATGAGTTAAAAGAACACAATAGTGCCGCATCATCTGAGGAATAATTTGCCTCTTATTTATTTATTTATGCGTTTTTATATAGCGCGGACTTTACCCGAGGGTGTCAGAGCGCTTCACAATAGGAACAGTAACATTCCATGAGGAGAAGGTTACAAGTGAGCATAATGCAAAAGCAAGCGATACATTACATGAGGAAAAAGTGACAATTGTGCAAATAACAAAAACAAAAAAAAATACAAAAAGAGGTATACGTTACAAGAGGAAAAAGTGACAGGCCTCTGATCTTGTGTTGCGTAATGTGTCTTTCCTTGCCGCATATTTTGCCTTCTATCTGCCCCATAAATTGCTCAACCCCGGCGCATATTTATGACCTTCTTTACCGCATCATTTCAATGGCAGTGCATATGGGTTACCGTGGTTTTACCAGACTTTCACCGTTGCTGTTCCAGTTGGGATCTAGGCATAGATATAGCTTGGGGCTTACAGATTTCTGTATGAATATTGAACTGCCAAGGAAATAACTCCAGTTGAATGAAGTTGCATTTTGGAAGTGGTTATCAGAATTTAGTGGTGAATATTGGCTTAGGCTAGTACTTTTTATTCGATAATCATGGTAGGAAATTTCTAGGACAAAATACCAAATGGTCCCAATATCGTGACCAAAATATCGAGGGATAAATTTTCAAACAGGTAACTGCACAGCGAGAGGTAAGGATTTACTATTCTTAACTCCATATCTATGTACCTTGAAGGTACAGATTTCACCAAGTTACGTATATGTGCAGTCAGGTATAGAAAATGTATACAAACTTACCTTTCGATATTTTGTCCCTCAATTTTCTGGTCACGATGTTGTGACCATTCAATATTTTGTACTCGATATTTCCGACCTAAACCTATCCAACCAATATTGTTTCCCTTCTTTTTTCTGCTATGTTGTAGCAGCAGGATTTGTAATTCACTGTTTAAAGTTTCCACCCAGATTTGCCTCCCTACCTGACTATTCAGATGGTTACTTAGGAGTCGATACGGAGGAGAGCAATTGTGATTTGCACCAACGTGAATGTTTGCGCACGTCTTTCATGAAAGACCTGTGCAACTATTCACGTTTCTCATTCATGTATGAAAGGAGGTCTAAGTGGGTATAATATTAATAATACCCTAAATCAACCCATCTCTTATTCAGTATGGGTTGTGCCTTATTTTATCATGTCTTTTAGGTTATTCGTTAAGTGTAAACCTTGCCCAAGAGTGTACATAGCAACAGGGGCGTAGCTTCAGGGGAGTGTTTGGGGTGTTACACCCCTCTAATAAATGTATTTCCAGATGAATAGTAGGGTGCAGGTGCTTTCAGTCGGGTATGGTGAGGTGTCTGTCGGATTTCTCCTGGGATATTTGCATCCATACACTGACACAAACCCACACACACTCTCTCTCATCTCTATTTTGAAAGCCCTAAAAAATGTTTATTTTACAGAATATTGCGTTTCTCTAATTTAGTACTTCTATTAATCCGTATTCCTCTTCCTTTACACTGCCTCTTATGCCCCACTCATGCTTGTAATATGATGTATTTTAAAACATTATAGGCCAGTGTGATGCGTGGGAAATCTGAAGTCAAACCCCCATCCCATCTTACTGACTACGCTCCGCCCCTGCATAGCAAGGCGGATCCAGAGAAATGGGATAAACCATTACACTTATAGGGTTGTATAAAACCCATGATTATGCACATATTGGCATAGGAATTGTTTTTAGGTGCTTCCTGCATGGGACAACATTGGTTGTAAAGGCAAAGGATTCCAGAATTTAGGAGTGTGGCAGGAAAAAGCTTATTTGTGAGTGCTTTCCATTCTGGATTTCCAGATGGCTGATGTTAAGACTGCAGGTTAGTCTTTAACCACCTGAGAATTCAAGATTCTTAGTAAGATAGGAATTTTTGCTAATGAATGTTTTATACAGTTTATTATATGATATGTTATATAGTATGTTTTGACATGATGCCTGCTCCTTTACAAGTGAAGAGAAAATGAGGTCATTTGGTAAAAATGTTTATGTTCATTGATGAGGTCAACAGTGGCATGGAGGATAGTCTTCAGGGAGTGACAAATGTAGATTCTAATGTAATAATCAAAAATGTGTTTCTGCGATTAACAGGGAGGAGCATGAGAGTTTTAAGAGTGCTGCAGGGCATGCATGCTGTCACGTGCCAGGCAGGCTTGCATGAGGGACAAGAACTACAAGAGTGGCTCCTTTGGGAAAGTGCATCTTCCTGCTTTTCAGCCGACATACCTCAAATCCTACAATGTAAATCTTGATGACTGGCCCTTTAAAGAATGCACGTACAATTTCGAACTTGGGGGTGATTAGGATGGCGGGCGGACTTCAGTCCGCCCGCCACCCTAGCGGTAACGGGACCGCCCGCCTGCCATGCAGCGGTCCCGCCAGTCCAATAATGATGCGACCGCCACCGCGGCGGTCGCATCAGGCATTTTAACATTGAGGGCGGGTGCTGCTGGCTGCAGCACCCGCCGCAATGGTAAAATGCCATGTTGTGCATTGCCATACACAACGTGGCAGGCACCGCGCGGTGCCTGCCACCTTGTGCATGGCAATGTAGGGGGGCACCATAGTTACCACCCAAGTGCAGCCCGTCACCCTCCCACCCCCCCGGGGGCCCGCAACGGGCCCCCAAAGCAAATTCCCGCCAGCCTTTCCATGGCGGCATCGCCGCCATGGAAAGGCCTCAAATGCCACACATCCTAATATGGCTGGCGGTGCCTGCTAGGCACCGCCAACATATTTGGGCCCAAGTCCGCCCGGCCAGCAATTGTAACGATTGCCGACCGGTGGAAAAGTGGCGGACGCACTTTGCGTCCGCCGCGATACCCCCGCCATTATAATATGGCGGGGGTATTACTCGTTACGATGGTGTAACGGTCGCCACCGCCGACTCGGCGGTGGCGTTAGTTACGCCATCGTAATGACCCCCTTAGTAGTTACAGAAAGAGATCATTGCTGTCACAAGCAAGTAATTGATGTTACTAAACTTTTATGTGTACTATACTACCTTACAGGGGCTGTCAGCCTGCCCTTTTAGCCTGTGGTCTGTTATTATGATATTAACATTTTTCATCTGCCCACCACAGTATACATCATGGAACAATTGGTTAGCCCACTTCAGGTATTGGCTATCTTCACTGTGAGTGACAGCATTATAACTTTTTACAAGGAGTACATCCATACACAAAGTAGTTCCTGTAAGAGGCAGGAATTACTATTGCAATGCATGCTTTTTGAGATTAAAAGAAATGTTGGTTTCGCAAAAATGTTTTTTTCAGATTGATATGAATTTAGCCTTCAGCATACATTAATTGAATAAACAGAAAAAAAAGATTTTTCAACTAGAATATATGTTAGTTCTAAGAAAAAATGAAACGACAAGATTTAAGTGTATATGGACATTGTTTGATGCAAGCCCTGAAAAATCTGTAAAACGTAAATAGATTTTGACTAATTTCACTCCGATAAATTGCACGGGGTCTAACTTGGTAAATATGAAATATCCAAGTATTAATGAATAGGAATAATCAATATATATATTTTACCCTTGGGTATTTAGATGGAATAACTACAATATGTTAATACATTATATACGGTGTTGTGTTTCTTATGTGACTTTTTCCATACCTGACAATAATCAATACATTTTAAAAGAGGTATTCGTCCAATTTCCCTATACATAACAGGCCATTGTTTTACTAGGTTATCAAAATTACAGACAAAAACAGCCAATGAAAAACAATTTTGTAAAAACATCAAAAATGAACAAAAGAGAAAATAAAAATAAATTAATTATTAAAAACGAAATATAATAGGATGGAAATGTACTGACGGGCAATGGGGCAAAGTGAAACATAATTAATTAATCATCTTGGAACAGTATGCACTCTTGGATGTTGTCCACTCTCCCTTTCAAGCCAGCCAACTACCTAGTACAAACAGTCATTTTTATTTTAAAAAATGTCGCTAAAGCCTTTTAACCCTCTTAGTCTCATACAAACATTCCCAGAAGGTAAGACTGGAAGTCGCCTTCTTGTTTGCAGCAGGTCCTTCTGTTTCCTGCCTCACTGGTGAATTCCCTTTGAGACTTATAGCACTAAACATTTAGGTAATCTTAGGAGGGGTTTGCTTTGGCAGGTTTATATCTTGCTTCCTTTTTTTGTATTTAAACAAAAAAAGAATATTTCTAAATTTAAGCAATAGGATGTTGTTGCTTACAATACAACTATCCTTGTTCCAGCTCATTATACCCTTCATGGCTGGTCGCTCTATTTAGTAACTTGGAGCAACTGGTCCTCTGACTCTCCTCATCCCTTAAGAGTGGAGAAGATAATCTTGGGTCTGTTTTAACATACCCACAGTGAATGCTCGGCAGTGAGGACTTCATGTCACTGCATGAATTTAACACTGGATTCCCTCCGTTCAGATTTTAGAATTTAATTACACTGTATGAGTTGTGAGCATGACATCAACGCCACCTATCAAAGAGACTGAGCCGAAATTTTTAAGTCTGGATTATGGCAGCACATCTTTCAAACAGACCTATTGTTTACAATATTCCCGGACAGAATTTAGAAACACTCCATTCAACCATTGGCTTTCTTCAAACAGCATCTTTCAGCTATTGGCTTGAGACTTTGTCAATTACATCTTGGTTGCCTCATGTGAACTATTCATCTTTCACCTAATTTTATTGCCTGTTGGGTGTATACTTCTGGATTCACTCAAGTCCTTGCCTTGAACTGCATGAGGAACTATTTTACAACTATAGCCCTCTCTGTCTGCTTCTACTGGTTGTATCCTATGTGTTTCACTCTAATATGCCACCACTTTATGTGTTAACACATCAAACTGAGATCAGTTGGCTTTGCCTGTATTCTTTGCCATGTGACAGCTATCCTTTAATTTTCCAGTCCCTGGTGCATTCCGATGTGGATAAAGAAAAGCCAGACTTAGAAGGTTCTGTCAAAGTTATGTTATGCCATTATGTACTATTTAGTTTCAATCACTTTTTGACGATTATTAGATATCTGATAGGGTTTATGTTTGAATAAGGTGAGGTCCTCTAACATATGTGGTGTTTTACGAATTAACTATGTTAGCCTTCAAGTGTCTGCGTGATTAGCCTTCTTCGAGTAGTAATGTTAGAAGCTGTTCTGCCAGGGAGTGATGTAATCTAGAAGAGAGACCCCATGGGACAGGATCCCATCATATGGCAACATAATTTCACCCAAGAGCTATATCTAATCAAAGAAACGTATAATCCCAACAAGAAGGCTAGATTTACGTCACAAGGGGCAGAATCTCACCAGACGAGGAAATGAATCCCACCCAAGGGTGCGCACTCATAAATGGGGGTCAGAGAAGCCTTTCCTTAAGTGGCAACATTATACCTTAATCCCCATCAGTGCCTTAGAGGGAGCCTTCCTCGTGGCAAGCTCCACAGTTAAAAATGCCCACTATGCCCAAGCTCTCATCATAAACCATTTTCACTACTAGCTGCCCCTTCACTGAGACTGGTTCAGTGGTTGCACCATGCCTGAAATAACCAATCTCGTTCCTCTTATTTAAAACATCCTAAGGATGCCTGGTAGAGGTGGCGGATTGCCACTGATTTACAGAGACAGATTAATGGCACTCCTTTGAGTATCTGCTACCCAAGTAGTCAGTGAAACAAGCACATCTTTTATGGGTGCTGTGATACATCATCCTCCAAGGAAATGCCACACCACTGTCATGTCTTTTAGGATATTCCCATCATGTATACCCCGTTTTACATACATTGTCCCATCCACTCGCCAATAACGATTCTAACCAGGTGACCTTTTACCTAATAGCTTGCTCCTGTCTCTTCGACACCAGGCTCTTAGTCTTCTATCAGAATCCCTGTACCTGACGTACATAAACATGTCCCCAGGCACGGCAGATTTATTCTGTATAAGGGTCACCACTTTTTTTCATCCTTGGCCAACAGCCAGCTGTGCATGATCGCACTTGTTTAGAAAAGCATCAGTGATTGTTTTCAAAACATTTATGATTGTTTTCATACCATCCATGGTTGTTTTAAAAACATATCGATTCTAGAAAAAACCCTGGAGTGACCACTTTAGTATAAAAGACCCTCACTCCTCCCTACAAATTAGAGGAGAATTCCTTCCAGGCTGACACGGGGGTCCTGCATGCCGAATCTCGGGCAAGCAGCGATCTGACATCCCTTGCGGGTTGTCATCCTCGATGCAGAGACGGGGTCCTTCGTTCTGAACCATCAGGTGAGGGGCTGGTTTTTCCTTGAGGGTTTCTTGGCTACAGATACACATAGCTATACACATATACACCTACACATCTAGGTTAGGCTAGGTACATTTTAGCAAATTACTTAGGGTGCGCATTTTAGGAATATGCAAGTGCTACTGTTTTTATCTGAACTGTTTCTGTTCATCTTATTAGCACTATGGTAGAAATGTATCTACTATTTACTATATTGGTACTAGCAATCTCTTTCGTATGCTTCTGTCTCCTTATTGCCGCAGCACATATGTTTTACACAAGGCTGTCGCTGGACCAATAAATTCTTATTAAACGTCCTAATCCCCAAACTGTGTATTTTCTGAGTGAAAGCAAGCAAGAGTGTCTGGGCGAAACGTACTGTACTGTTTTCCACGATCCCTGAGGAATTAGGCTTGCCATGTTCAGTGGTTTCCAGAAACTACCTACACCACTGTAGAATACAGGGGGGGTGGTAGTGGCACTGTAGAGCTAGCTCGTCTAACGGCTGACATATCCTGTGGGGGTGTCCTGAAGCGGTTGGGACACCAAGCCCTCAGTTTAGGTCATCCAAAACGCGCAGGAACTGGGGGACTCCTAGGAACTACACGACACCACCTTTCCATATGATCTACTGAATCCCACTCAATATATATTCTCCTTCTCAAATAATGCCTGTACAGTTGGCAACATTAATTTCTAGGCAAACTCTCAGTCAGGTTTTAGACCCCATAAAAGCATATAATCAGGGTTATTGGTTTTCAGCTAAAACTGATTATAACCAATAAACCCCACTGAATCAAAAATGTGCTTTTAACTGGAAAGTGGAAGACAGTGAATTTTGTTGCGCTTATAATGTTTTGGCATGCTGTGCTATCGAACCATTATATGTGCAGCCCTTATCACTAAGCACTTTCCTATGATGGATGCTTACGGTGTGCCACATTTACAATCCTTGGTGAGCCCCCAGACCAATTTTCAACTCCCTCTCCATACCACGTTCAGAGAATGGCTCACCTCAACTGGTTTCCACTTATTCACAGTGCTTTCTGTCATAGGCTGTGACCCCGTAGCACAAAAAAAAAACAAGCCACTATTCTCCATTGCACCAAACAAGATTTAATTCTGTAGCTGTCTGGTTACAGACACAGACCTCTGTAGTGCATTAACTAAAAGAGGTTTTATGATGTACTGTAGTGCATTTCCAGGTGAGTAACAACTTTTAAAATTTATTTTTCATTTAAGCTGCACGTTATTTTATTTGAAGTTACTGGACAGTGAAAGACCAAAAAAACCTTACAGAATATATATATTTTTTGCCATACCTTGGACCCCGCCCCCACAGCATGCAGCATTACAGTTCCCATACTTTTTTAATGCACTTCAACCGCTGTTATTACTTCCCTTATACCACTGGGCCGGACGTCTCATTCCCAGTCTCACGCAGTGGCAGCTGGTAGGAAACGGGGGTGATAGCAGGGACGGGGGAGGTTTGAAAAATAAATATTTTTTAAACTTACCTTTTCCGCTGTCTTTCCTCTTCTTCTCCGCTTCTCTTCAGCCCGGAAGAAGCAGGAAGCAAACAGGCTCCCCTAAGTCAATCACAACGCTGCAATGCAGTGTTGTGATTGGTTTGAGCGCCGTGGTTCGGAGCTCCGATGGGGACAGGGAGCCTGTGCATGTTCTCTACCCAGGCTGTGCATTGCAGCCTAGTGGGGAACATGCAAAGCGCGCATGACTGTTTGGCCGGCACAAAGCGGCCGACCAAGCAGTCATGTGCACTTAGTGTGCACAAACCACTCCTCCTCTCTGAGCCACCAGCACCGCCCCATCCTAACTCAGCCACGCAGCAACCAAAAATAAAATGATAATAACTTTGTTATCATTTTGTTTTTCCCTTTTTCACTGCTCTAAGAGCTGTGAGGCGGTTCTCCTCCACCTTAGTGGAGGAGCCCCCCTGGTCTCACGCTGAGCCGGACCATTAATGTATGCAGATTGAACAGGTGCAGGAGGCCTGAGCAGAAGTGGCCTCACTTATACTCCGATGTCGTTCTGGGGTGGCAGGGTCTATTTTCGATCCCAATCCAACCCTGCTATTCGACCATTCCACTACGAGAATTTGGAGGAAGGACCTTTCATTTGTAAGGATCAACTTCATGGAATCCTCCCAACGCATCTACGAAGTGAAACTGACTTTTTCAGATTCAGAAGGTTTCTGAAAACCTACCTGCTCTCCGGTGCTAGTCAACCCCTCTGCTCCCATAATTCAAGCCTGCTATTTAGGCGCCCGAAACATGCCTCTGGACACGTTTCGGCCTCTATTAATTCTTTTCTAGGACTTCACCAGCTTTCCCATTATCAGCATACAGGTCAATTACTCCATTTTCCAACCATGTAGGTCTGTTGACTGTAGATGTCGCTGACTTAAAGTGCCCTGGCTGACTTAAAGTGCCCTGGCTCTATTGCTTGGTGATGTGTTGTGTTCCACAAAAAGCCAGTATGAAAATAAATATACCTACAGAGGCAGACATAGGAGTGCTGACTCCCACCAACGGTGATGCCCACCATTGTATGTATGAGTGTCATACGCCCACCACAGAATCCTTTCCCCGGGATGCATGAGTCCAGATGGACAGAACCGGAAACCCCTGTTGCTCTTGACGCCCAACTAAAGTCTGAAAGGATTCTGCACTCGAAATAAATGCACGTTATAAATCGGCTTGTGCTCTGCTATGTAGTTAATAAACAGCATCATTACTGGAGATAGGCGTGTATTTTGGTGTCCTTGCAAAGACTGCCACCTCGTGGCAGTGAGCTAGTAATGTGTCTTAATAAATGGAAGAAGAAGAAAAAATGTTTTCAGGATAACCGCGTGTTACTTTCATCAGCTCATTCAGAGCCCCTATCAAAGGGCTCCAGGCCCGTCTAATGTTAGGAAAGTATGAATTTTCGTTGGGAAAAACTCGCTCGTTTGTTTTATTACTTCATAGTAACATTTACATTTTATTTGAATCCCTTCCCAATCCCTACCACTCAGCCTCCCCATCCTGACTCTCCTTTGCCCCTTCCCTAATATCCTGGCTCTCCTTTACCTCATCCCTATCTCTCACCTCTCCCTCCCCTCTCTCTTATTTCTCACCCTGCTCACCCTCCCCCTTCCCCCCGAATCTCCCCTCTCCTCCGTCCACTACCCTCCCCCCTCTCCTCCGAAAATCTCTCGCCATCTACTTTACCCCCTACCCCCAATTTTGGTTTTTACCCACCTATTCGTATCTATTTTTTCCTCATCCTTAGCCCAATCCACAATATTTTCTCCCACCTTTCACTTTCTCGGAACCTTACCTTGCTTCTTGTTACTGCTCACAATAGCCCTCCATGGGAGCCTTCGCATATATATTGCTCCCTGGCCATTCGGTCTTAACTAACTCTTTTTAATATTACCTCTCCGAATGCTCTGCTATAGCCTGTGCCTCCAATTACTGTTTAAATTAGCCCCCCATGTATATTGCTCTTTGCCCTTCTTGTTTTATTTTATTTGTTTTATATGAATGCTCTACTATTGATTAACTAACTGTGCCTTGTCTTATAATCCTTTGTACACTTGTAAAGCGCTCTGATACCCCCAGGTCGAGACAGCGCTATATAAAAACCTTTCAAATAAAACCTTTCAAATAAATTTGAACTTTTTAATTGGAATCTGTCGTACTCTGAATATGAATATCGCATGAATATCTACAAGGTCTCTCTTGGCCATATCATCTCCAACTCTTGACAGCATAAGTGGCTTTCTTGTGCACAGAAAACGGATAAAAAACAAACAAGAGCTCAAAGCTCGAAAGTTCAAGAACATCCAAGAAAACAGGACAGAGCCAAGCAATTCCTGTACCTGTCTGATGGACATGGCCCTTCTTAGGGGATTTCCCTGAAACGTTTTGCTTTTTTCCCTCCTGGTTTTTGCTGATTCTCTTTTGGTGGCCTTAGGGCTCCGGCCATTTTCCCACTGTAAATGCAGTGTGAAAGCGCACGCGCCCTTCCTACACATGCTAGGAAGTGGTGCTTACTTGATTGGTTTAGGTGTTGTACCTGTGACTGCCTTGTAAAAAGGTACACCACATATTCAGGGCAGGTACTGCACTGGCTAGTAGTGGGATGCAGCACTGATTGTGCCACCCACCAGAATAGCCTTTCAAACATGTATCAAGCCTGTCATAGCAGGCCTGTGGGTGCGCGGTTGCGCTTATGTGCTGGTTGGCATTTCTAACTCATTAGCTAACCCTAGAGCACCCCTAGGGTAAGCCCTGCGGGGCAGAGCAAGTGGTAGGCGAAAGGCAGGGCAGGTACACCTGGGTGTTGCATGCTCAGGTAGTGAAGAACCCCATGTGGGTTTTCCTTACCTTGTTATGCCGCAGATTACACAACGGCCCGCAGTGTCTTCTTCCACACGACGTGGGTTGCACAGCAGCCCACGGCATCCTCCGCCACACCGCCACCGGTTGTGCGGCAGCCCACTGCGTCTCTCTCCTCACCGCTGCGGGCCATGATTCAGCCCGCAGCACCTCACATCCCTGTTTGGGTGCATCGCGGTCTCCTGTTACGGGCCACTTTTGATGTTAGAACATTGTGGGTACGTCCTGCGACGCTCTCACTGTCTTTTTTCCTTCAGGCACGCCGCAGAGTGTTACGGCGGCCTGAAATGTCCAGGAGACGTCCCAGTTCCAGTTCCAGGACCGCGACCTCTTGTAGGATTTATAATTAAGCTGTGCAGTTCTTACCTTTGGTCTGGGGAACACAGGTAGTGATATCCAGATAGCCATACTTCTGCTTAGTGGCCATCTTCTTGCCTTTCTTCTTCCCATGATTCCACAGTCTTCTCCCAGAAGGCTTTGGGAGGGGTTTTGTTGCACCATACTAAGATGGCGACCTTTCCTATCTTTTTTACTACTTTTTTCCTATCCAAGATGGTGACTGCTTACTTCCTATTTTATCACTTCCTATCTATAGGTATATAAGGGGCTGAATCTTTCATTACATGCTGGTGTGTCCTCACTCCTGTTGGTGCACTCTACTCTTGTCTGGTGTATCTTCGCTTGCTGTTCCTGTTTGGAATCCTTGGAGCCTTCAGCTCTTGCCTGGAGTTTCCTATCTTCAGGTCTATTTTCCTTGTTGGTGTCTTCTGGCCTTTTTCTTGGCCTTCTCCTTTCACCTCCTTTCTATTCCTATTTCTATTCTCCACCTGCAGTAAGAGGTTTTTTCCCTTCCGGGTTTTTCCTCTTTGGTACTCCTTCTGGAAGGCACAGTCTGCTCTGGCATTTCTTTTTTCGGCAGCAACGTGGCTACCGGAAAGGGTGGCCTTTACCTCGGACAGACCAGAACCAAAGTCGGGAACCATCCCAGCGCACCAAAGTTGGTAAGAGAAGTTCCGACCGTGACATACTTAGGAGGCTGGCTCTTTCCACTGGACAACACTGGGGTGGCTGATTCTCTTTTAGTATATCGGGTTCTGGCCACTTTCCCACTGCAAATGCAGTGTGAAAGAGCGTGCACCCTTCCTACACATGTTAGGAAGTGGTGCTTACCTGATGTTTTCAAACATGTCTCAAGCCTGCCACTGCAGGCCTTTGTGCATGCACTTGCACCTATGATGTTTTTAAACATGTCTCAAGCCTGCCATTGCAGGCCTGCGTGCGCGCACTTGCACCAATGATGTTTTTAAACATGTCTCAAGCCTGCCATTGCAGGCCTGTGTGTGTGCATGTGCACTTATGCTCAGGTTGGCCTTTCTAAACCTGTGTCCACTCCTGAGGGGACCTTAGACTACCACTAGAGCACCCCTAGGGTAAGTCTTGAGGGGTGAAGCAAGTGGTAGCTGAAAGGCAAGGCAGGTACACATGTGAAGAATACCCATGTGTGTTTTCCCTACCTATGAGGTTTGCTCTTCCCATAGGTTAACATAGGGGAATGGTTGAAATGACTTCAAGCTGCAATAGTGTCTGACAGTCGAGCAGACTCATAATGTTTTCTATCATAGGATTCACAATGACAAACACTCTCCAGTGGTAAAAGTGGATTTGTCATTAACAGCTTAGAAATGCCACTACTAGAAGTGAGCATTTCTCTGCCCTAAAACTCTTTGTGTGCCTTTCAGTTTGACTCCAGTCCACACTGCAGGCTGGGGGAGCACATCTGTGCATTCCCAGTGACAGCTATACATTTTGGGTTTGCATTTGGAATGACAGACCTTTATCATTTGAGGGCCTGGCTGGATAGATTGGAGCGAGAGGTTTTGACACTTGGCCTCTGGGGACCCAGATCATGGCCCCACTAAAGATTAAGATCTGCATTCCGTGGCCTCATGGCAGACAGGACTGAAATTTAATGAGACATGTGTGGTTCAAAGGGAGCCCTCTGAACCACCCCCTACTTCAAAGGCAAACTACTGTATAACTACTGGCGACATACTTCAACAGGGCAGCAATACACTTGTGGAGGCATTGGACCGGACATCCTGGAACTGCATGGTACACACTGCCAGAGGAATCTGTTGTGCAAAAGGAGGATTACTGCCATTGGAAGGGACCGTGCACCCTTCCTGAATAGTGGCTGCCTGGGCTAACAACCTGCTGCTGTGTGGCACCCTGAAGTATGCTCTCCAAGGGCTTGTTGGTTTGCCCCCTGTTCTCTTGTGGAGGTCTCAGGGACATCAAAGACCTACCCCAAGGGACCCACACCATCTATGTGTGAAACTTGGAGAGCGGTGCCCTCTTAAGTGCCCACATCGTCTGCTGGACCCCAACTGGTAGTGCTGCGTGAGCGTGAAACTAAGTTTTGTGCCTGGAGACCTGATTGCCTTGTGCGGAGCCCCAAAAGTGTTGCCCGCATCTAAGGAGTGTGGCCCCTGCATCATGGGGGCCCCAACAAGCATAAGCGTCTTGTTGGTGGTGAGCGGATTCCCCGGTTGTGGGACCCAGCGTGGCCCGCTTTGTCAATCGTGCTGCATCTCTCTCGTGCGACACGCCGACTGCATGTTCATTCCGTGCGGTGTCCGATTCACAGGTTGTGACCCTCGGAGGCAGGGCGTGCCCGTAGTAGTGCCTCATTCTACCTTGTGCAGCACTGCTAAACTTGCACCTGTGTGTGTGAGACCGGAATTGTCTGGTGTGGCCTGTATCAACATGTACCAGACATTGTGCCTCATTTCCAGGGAGGTACGGAATTTGCAACTCTTCATTGTGTGTGATCGGTAGTGTCTAGTGCGACCTGTATCAATGTGCACCAGACGTGGTGCCTCATTTCCAGGGAGGTATGGAATCTGCAACTCCTCATTGCGTGTGACCTGTATTGTCTGGTGCGATCCGTATCAATGCGCACCTGACGCTGTGCTTCACTTCCAATGAGGTACGGAATTTGCAACTCTTCGTTGTGTGTAACCGGAACTGTCTGTTGCAACTCGGATCAGTGTGCACCAGACGTTGTGCCTCATTTGCAGGGAGGTGCGGAGGAGAGGATTCGTGTTGCGTTGGGCCTGGCTTGCCTGGGTGCTACTTTGATCGACATGTGTCTGACGGGGTGCCTCCTTCTTCCAAGAGGCTTCCTCGCTTTACCCCCATTCATCGATTGTTCCTTTTGTACCCTCAGTGCGGCAGATCAACTGCCCTCTCCTCACCCAGCCCCAACGACTTTGTGTTGCCAGGTAGTATAGCCTGGATCAGGCCTGGGTGGTGAGAGTAATTGACTGGGCTGAGGAACGCTTTCAAGAGCGATCGGAAGCGGGCCATGAGACTACGTGACCCCCCTGCCCCGTGCTTTGCAGAACTGGGCTGGTGCCGGAAGGCCGATGGTAGAAACCTTTGATTGAATGACTATCGCCCTCATCCTGCTTCTGCTCCACATACCGTGGGTTAAGTTCCCGAGAGGTGGCCAAACTTCCAGTTGTCGATTGCTGCCTAATTAGCCCTGCTACCTACCCCCACCTTCTTCCCTGGGACCCTAAGTGTGACTCCGGCTGCAATTGGCCTAATATCAGTGGGATAACTAGGCGGTGTTATTTTACACGGTGATTCCTTGCCTAAAAGATACTACATTTGACATTGGTTTTTACCTGTGTGGCCTTGGCAAACGGTGCTGTTTAAAAGTGTTGTAATTATCTGTGTGTACATATTTCTGATATTGCTGTGATCTAGGGTGCACCCTATAACTGTGTGGTATTGAATTGTAATAACTGCCAGGTTGGGCCTAGTTCTGACGTTTCGCACCGCATAAGGGTGCTGGGGGGTAAAGTAGGATCTTTTCCAAGTGTGCATACTACTGATGTCATTTTGACACAGCTGGGACTAGTGCTGCTAGTAATATTTCCAAATGTGATTTATGCCCAGAAATACATGATGTTCATGTTGTGTTAATTCATGTGTGTGTTGAATACAAACTTTAGTTACATACACCACGTGTGAAGTGTCTTTTGTGACGCTTAGTGTATTTATTGTGTGAGAATGCTATGCCAATGCTTTACACATTGCCTCTGCGTTAAGCCTGACTGCTCAGTGCCAAGCTACCCAAGGGTGAGTGCAGGTTATAGAGTGAGTGTAATCACCCACCGCTACGGGAGTGGTAGGTTCTGCCTGGCTAGGGCCATGCCTCAGCCAATCATAAAGTGCCAGTTCCAACATTGTCCAAATCTGAGAGTCACTTATACCACCAAAGGAAGTCTCAGAACTTCTTTTAAACAATCCTTGCAAAGCCATTAGGTCTTGCTATGACACCGGTGCGCATATGTATTGGCAGGGGCATAGGTTCTCAGTAAGATTGGGGGGTGAACTTTAGATTTCCCAATATTGACGCTAGCATATATTGTTAAAATACATTATATGAGAAGCAGGGAAAGAGGGGGGTTTAAGGGCCAGTGCGTATTGTTAGGAGTACTTGAAACAATATTTTTTAAACTAAGCAACATTTTTTAAGACCTTCAAAACAGAGACGAAACGAGTGTGTGTGTGTGTGTGTGTGCACCTGTCTGTGTTCTTGACTGTGTGTATTCAAAAATCCAAGGTGGAATCCGACATACACCTCACCATAGCCGAGTGAAAGCACTTATACTCAACTATTTACTACAGAATACATGTTTAGGGGTATAACCCCCATACACCCCCTCGAAGCTATGCCCCTCTCTATTGGCTATGCCAATTCTTGTTTTTCCTGAGATTACTTTTATGCATAAAAAAGGGACGGTGGGAGCAGGAATTTACTATAGAAAGAAGGTAGGAAATAGCTCATCATGTACTACATTGAAAGGCATGATGTCAGCACCAAAGGATACAACTTATCCAATCAAAAGACAGTGAGATCGAAATGCTCGATGTATGGGACAAACCCAAGAGTAGGGAGAAAAGCAATCAAATCAGTAGCAGGGAACTGAGACAGACAAAGTACCATCAATCATGAGTGAGGGGGGCACACAAAGCCAGGGGTACTGGAATTATGTGATTCTGCAGCTCTGGCGTTTTTCACATAATTATGGATTTGCAGCATTTTGCCACATAATCCAACATCTGCTGCATTACAAAGTTTGCAGCAACACATGTTACTGTGCAGTAAAAGGCCCCACAAAAAGATTGACTGGTCACCTTTCTCTTGCTTATTACTGTATTTCGATGTTAAACTGGTACTAATGAGTTGAAATGTTTGCCCAGACAGTTATAACAACTGTAAAAATGACAAAAATACGAAGTAATACTATCACAAAATGTCCCTCACTATGCCACATAATTCGTTTTTTTCTTGCCACATAATCAAGTCCGCCCCTGCCACCAAATTTGGCCCACCCCTGCTGCATAATTACAGTGGCCCTGCACATAGGCCACCCTGAGTCTGTATTGAATACTCAAGGTCTGTTTTGAACAGATAGCAAGACTGAAAGAGACAACAACACACCTTCCACCCATAAAGCAACACAAGAAACAAAGATGCACTTAAGAAAACCCATTTGACCTGCAAAAGCAAGGACATTACTAGAGTAATGAAGGATAAGAATGCACACAAAATATGAAGAAACAAGGAGGCACACAAATAATGCATCGCCCACAAAATTACTACAGTTTTCCAGGTTGGCTTCTTGATACTGCTCAAGATCTTCTGCGACTTTTTCTCGTTATTAGAAGAATTCCTGTTGCTTGTGACCCAGTGCAAGATGTTTGAGGCATTTCCTTAGAGCCAGTCATTCCTCCCTCTCGCCTCACCCATTCTGCCAGTCTGGACATGCTCCACACAACTGCTCACCTTTATCGACAACTGCCGGATTGTTGTTTACTGCAGTGAATTTGAAAACACCCATGAACCTAGACTTGCCCATCTTCACCACGCCCAGTTTCTTCACCAGAACTTCTTTTCCCATCTTCCACTGTCTCACTCCTCGTGGCACAATTCTCTTCATCATATCTCTTCTGATATCACTGCTGGTAAAACTTCCTTTTACCAGAGCACCCTTCCTTCTCTGGGTCCTTTCGCCTTGAGCCACAGTTCTACCAGGTAGGGTAAAATTATGACCCAAGCAGTCTATCCTTCAACAAACACACAAAAGGTGATTTCAAAGTCACACTGTTAGGTGTGGCCACAATGTGCCATGCAGCACTTCCTTAAGAGGTTCTCTCAGCTTCTCAGCCCTCTGCACACCGCATGACAGGACTATTCATAAACTCCACCAATACATTAGACTGGGATGAGTACAAAGCGGTCTTCTGGTGGACAATAGACAAGCTTTTCAGGAACTCTTGAATCCCATGGAACAGGAACTGGACACTATCATCTGTGTTGAGGAACTTTGCTATTCTATCACACAGTAACTCTTCTTTCAGAAACTTTAACATTAATTTGGTGCTAACTGAGCTCACATACCTGGCACATAACCAGGGACAGACTGGCTACCGGGTTTTTCGTTCTAAATAAACAATGCAAAACAAATGGTGTTAAAGTAAGTTTTAAGCACGCTTTAAAACCATCTGTTTTTGCATTATTTATTTACAAGAGGTGCAAATAAGAAGGCGGTTGGCAGGTCCCCTAGCAACAAAACCAGCACCCACAACGAAACCCATGGTATCCAGTCCGGCCCCGCAGACAACCGTGTTAACGTATAACACACTAACAACAAGACACAACATAAGAAACTCCAAAGGGCTTATGATGTCCACGCCCAATGGACACCAGTGGTCTTCTGGAATCTCCATTGCAGGTATAGGATGGAACCTGACCAAGCAGTATTTATCATTGCCAGCATCTGGAGATCAATGAGATTCCTCCATAAATGCACCTCATGTGCAGTATTAACTATTTCCTCTTTCATCGCACATTCCTATTTTCCTTCCACAATCTTTATCCGCCACAACGACAGGGTCCAGCCACTTAGACACTTCTTTTCCTGCACAAAGTATTTCTGCCAAAACTGTGCACACTGTTGGGTAAATGGCCAATATTGCTTTATCTAAAAAAATCTCCCCCTGGCCTCCTTGCTGAATACAACCATCCTAAAATTACCTCTCACGCTCTGAATTCCAGGTAACTCCTCATCACTTTCTTCTGTAGTGGTGGTCAATTCATGTACCGCTCGTTCACTCTCACCAGCACTCTCAAGTGTCTCCTTCACCCAAGCCATCGTGTGTTGTATCCTTTCCACAATTCCTACTGCATCTTTGAGATACAGATTTGTTGCTAACAGCTTTTCTTGCCCAAAGGAATGTTTAGTGCACCTTACTAATTGGTCTCGTATTAATGAACACACAAGCTCACCAAATTCACAAGAGCAGACCATGCCACACAGTTCTCCACCCTTTCAGTTTCACTTTGCATCCTTGCAAAACATCTGTGAATTTCTAATACCATCTTAATGTGTAAACAAATTCTCATGTCCCTTGGCTCTCCCCCCACTGGCTCTAACTTCCCAATGCACTCTTAAATCACAAAGCCCAGATTTTAGTGATTTCGCGATTTGTGATTTTCCGTGGTGCACAAAGACTGCGAATTCCATGAAGGAGCCAAACAGTGATGCTTTTTTTTCCTGTTGTTCATTTTTTCAGTGATGCAAGGCTATTGACTGTGGGCACCAAATACTTCATGACGTGCCATGTCTGCCTCGAAGGAGGATCAGTCTGGTTATCTACGGGAGCAGGTCAGTGCATCTCAGTGTCATGGATACAGCGATGTCCATCCTTTTTAGGTCTGACCCAGAGACAGCTTTAGCTGTCTTGCCATCCTCATGGTTTCAGGAAAAATGAACTAAAATATACATACATATCTACATACTTAGGTGGGGCTTTTGATCAGCTCTCTTCATCCATTGGTCTGCACGAGTGTCATTTATACTTTACTTCCACCAATCACAGCTTACAACATGGGGCAGAGGATCAGCCCCCTTCACCCATTGGTTGTCTTGCTCTATGAGTGACTTCATTTTGCCTGATTACATGTGCACAGCTACTTGAAAAGGAGCACACCTCATTGCCAAGACGATGTGTGTGTACTGGTGTGCCACTCTTTTATTTTTAGTACTTTATTAGGTGTTTGCCTTTTTTTAACCTCAGAAGGCCACGGGTCATGCTTGACAGGATTTGAAACTGCAAAAAAACACACACACACACACACACACACACACACACACTCTCTCTCTCTCTCTAAAGGAAGAAACTTAGTAGTGGTACATTAATGATACATTTTATACATCTTAACTGTTTTATTGTATTAACGTCTGTTTTAACTTGTGAAACTTTTATGGCTCTTTGCCGAAATAAAGTCATTATACACTTGTAGTGGTACCTGTAGTTTTAGAAATGGCTTAGCATGTACAACACATTGAAAAGATTGAATGGACCTGCGAAGACAGTTCACCTTTCTAATTACGGTTACAGTCCCCGCCAAAAACACATACGATGCAGTAGCAGTGAAGGGAGTCTCCATCAACTGAAAACAGCGGTACCTGGAGCTGTGAATGAGGCAGTCTCAGGTTTGTCTCTTTTGTGCTCTGCTTTACTAGATAAACCTTGCTGGACCTCAGTGTGGCAAGGGCAGCTTCACGGCCCTGAGAATACTGAAGTTTTATTCTACCCTTTCTAGGTGACCTTTGGCCAGATCTTAACATTGAACTCTTTCCAGCCTAGCATCAGCACCAATGCCAGTTACCATTCAGAGCTGGAAAGGCTGCTAGTAGGAGACCTGCTTCCCTTCCTTTGAACTTCTTTCCAAAGTGCTAACTTCAAAGTCTTAGCCTAAGAAGAGCATCTCTGGTTTGAGCCACGCAGAAGCACTACTCAGACTGAAGAAGGAAGCCCCTTATCCCTGCGAATCTATTTTAAAAGGTGATTCTCTATATTTGCCTTTTGTTGAAGAGGATAGTACATTAACTCGTATAAAAGAGATATTTTTTGTGTCTATGTTCAACTTAGAAGTGTAAATGGCTTTCTGAATCTAGTTTTTAGGTCTCGCCTGAGCCAGCGCGCATGCGCTGCAAGGCGAGGCTTCTAGTAAGGGCTTTTCAACTCGCACCACAGGCTCGTGCGTGTGCTTTTTTTTTCATCACACCTATTGGCCTTTGCGTGCGTCTTTCTAAGAAAGACAGCATGCAATTGGCCAAAGGCGGGTGCATGGCCCGCCTTCTCTCTGCCCTGGCCAAGGCAGCTCGGGAGCGAGCAGCAGCGTCATCTGTTTCCAATTATCTTAATTGGAAACAGATGGCGGTCGCGCTGGCCCTGGTGCAAATTCCTTTTAGAGCGCGCGCGTGCACCACTCCCGGGCTTATTTTTGGAATTGGTAGCATCCCGTCGGATTTTCAGGTGAGTGGTTTGGTTTGCACTGCCTTGGTTTTACCCGGGACATGTATTGGGGGTTCGTGTACTCTCGGCCATTATTCTGCAGTTCCACTCCGGGGATGGAATAGCTCTGCTCTACTCCAAGGCCTGCCTCTCTGCTCCTCACTATCAGTTTTCTGTGGGAACACAGCGCTGTGCGGATCCATCCTTGCGAATGAGCACTGGCTTTGCATTTTATGCTTTTTGGTTGTCTTGAGCTTAGGAGGTGATTCGAGCCAGCAGCCCCAGCCCAGCAAACTCTGCATGGTATTCCCAGACGCATATGTGCTGTACTCACCCCTCCCACACACATTCAATGACGGACCTCGCTATCTCGGTGGGCTAATGTGCCCAATGCTGTGCTGCTAATGGCCCCTCTCTTGGTGAGAGGGTCTATGGCCTGTAAAATGGCTCCCGGCAAACATGCAGCCTGCAAGTGATTGAGCGAGTCTGAGGCTGATGAGCCTTTCATCCTCCTAGTGATGATACAAAAAGTGCAATTGACTTGTGGTGATCCCCGCATCTCGAGTTGCCCGCGTCACGAGCAGCGCTACATATTTAGGCGGGCGGGGGCTTAAAATCATTTAGATGCATTCCAGACATAAATGTAGTTAAAAGCAGTGGAACTCCAGCCGTGGCTTCGAGCCCTGCAAATGACTCTATAGCTGTTTATCATGTTAGACGGACTGAGATCGTCACATATGGGCACCAGGTTCGATACCCGCCATTGGTTCGTTTGACCATCTCGGGTTTCGGGGCCAATTCATCAAGCTCCCTCTGTCGTTCATTTTGTCACAAAGCTACAGCATATGTTTTACAATGTGATGTGTGTTGCCACCGGTGCGTGCAACCACCCTGAGATTAAGGGCTCATGAATTAAGCTAACCATGTCTTTTAATTTTTTTTAATATGTCACAGCTGATGTTTTTCCCATGCGTGGCACGTTATCGTGTATGTTGGTTATACAATAGGCAAAGCACTTTCTGCCGTAATATCATAGTGAAAGATGTCATTAATGTAAATTGAAGTTTATTTAGCACTGCACTTTTGTAGTGCCTTTAAAGCTGAGCTTGACAAGGCGCTCTAAGTTTCTTTCAGTTAATATGTTGCATGGTTAACCCTTTCAGTAGTAAAAGTTGGGCCTTTTCCTTTTCTTTACCGGTCTTGAGCCCCGTCACAGAGGGTCAGGGAGTCGCAAATCGTCTGTAACTATGTGCTTTGTGCACCGAGTCTTGTAAATCACCCGGGCAGCTGCCTGGAGTATGTTTTTTCGGTGTCTCCACTCAATGCACTAAGCGTAATCGGGGGAGCACTGCTGTTTTTTTGCTTCCTTCCCTTTCCAGCTCCTTTTAGTAACTGCCTTCTTTCTCCCACAAGGCTACACTAAGCAACCTTTTAGCAATTCTTTTTCCATTAAAAGTTAAAAAAGGAGAAAAGGCAAAGCCATATCAGAAAGGAGTGATGTAACACAAAAGGTACTTTTGGGTTGAATTTAAAACAAAAGCCCACGCGACTATGTGTGTATTAATGAGAATGTATGCTCTATTTGCTTACGTATTTAATATACGAAACATCGCCAAAAATGGCAAAAACTGCCCTCTCTGAAGTGCAGCCGACGACATTTGCATATTCACTTGTTACATATAGGCACACGTTTGTAATCCTTAAAAACACAGGTCTATAGGGATTATTAATGGTATTTTGTATTCTTTAGAGAGTCGCAGACACAAATAGTGACCGTGTGTTACTTTAGAGCAAAGTCTTTCTCTGTGTCACAGAGAAACTAAAATAGCGTCCTGCCTGCTAAATGCGAGGGAACGCACCGATTTAATATGAATGCTTGCTGCCCATGGTAACACTGTCTGGACAAAGTGTTCTCATTATTAGCACTAGTTTAAACCCCAAATACACCAATATGCAACTTAGAGCTGAAGAGTCTATATTTTACTCCTATTCAATGTGTCAATCGTTTTTCACAGGGGAGGCCACCAGGCACACTGGAAGGTGTGTTTAGGTCTTGGCTACTAGACCGTGGCTACAAGGTATTGACAACCCAAGAGCCAACAGCCTGTATATGCTCTGTGGTTTTTTTAAGTGCTGCATTTCCTCGTTCCTCTTTCGTCCACCTCCCCAGCTTATAAATGACCTGTGCACGCATGCCCAGCAGCGCACCTGCTGATGCTAAACAATATCGGCACAAAACAATGGCAAAACTAGTGGGTCTGCATTCACATCCAAAAGGCGAGACCTATTGGCTATGCCAATGCTTGTTAATGCTTGAGATCACAATGGGCCACTGTCACATAATTATTTTTAAACTCTAATTCACTCTGAAGATGTTTAGTTGTCCTGCCATCCCAGAGCTTTATTTTGTCACATAACAAAACATCCTGTCTGTTTCTTAAGATGCTGCCTGGAGAACTTTAACACAACATTTTGCAGTCTAAAATAGCCTTAAAGAGGGGCGTGGCCAAGAAGGCGGGGGCGTAGCAGCTCGATCCTGGAGCTCTGCCGGACGAGGCCCTCATATGCAATAAATCCAGCTCCCCGGTGCTGCCGCCACAATACGGGCTGGCGGGGCACCTACTGGGGGTGCGATCGCTGTTGCAGGAGGCCTTGGAGAGGATCGCCTCAGCGCCTGCAACAACAGCGCAAGATGGCGGCTTGCGATCTGGCCAGCGGGGTAAGGCGGCGGCCAGAACGGCTGTGAGGCCCAACCAGGAGCAGCCTTGGCAGACCCCCTGACACGGTGAGGGACCGCGGGTGGAGCACGAAACCCCCAGTGCCGCGGATGGAAGAAAGCGGCGGTGGGCAGCAGCCACTGGGGCTTGCAGTGTCTCCCGCACCCAGATGCGAGGCCCGGACTGCTGGGCTGAGCAGAGTCCACTCCGGGGCCTCTGGAGAGGCGAGGCTGACTTGGAGTGTGGTGGGGGTAGGGAGCCCCAGTGAAATATCGGTAGCTTTAGCTGCGATTTGATGGAGAGGCCATCCCAGATGCCTGGCCCGCACCGGAGCAGTGAGGTCAGTTCTCCGCAGCAGTGAGGGCACGGTCGAAGCGCAGGGCCCCTAGGGCCGCGGGGTGAGGCAGGCGAAGGACGACGGCACTCGTTGGGAACGGCTGGGCCTTCCATGCCTGTCTGCAAGACCTGAACTGGTGGGCCCGGACTGGTGAGCAGCAGCGGGCCAGCCCAGGAGAAAGAAAGCTTGATCTGGTGTGTGGTGGTCCTGGCTGCGGCGGTGAGTTACTGAAGCCATTCCAGAGGCCTGAACTGCATGGGAACAGTGCTCGCCCCCCCTGAGTTGGTGGAGTGTGATCTAGAGTGTGGGTCAATTCAAAGGCCCTGAGCGCATGGATGTGAGGGTCCTCACGGAGGCTTGAAGTATGCATTATTAGCGTTTCCCCCCAGGACTGGCTGACTCTGAGGGCCTCCAGCGTCAGTTGCCTTTGGTTCAGTTGCGGGCAGGGAGTGTCTAAGAAAGGTGCTGCCAACAGCTCCCGGTATCTTAGGATCGCCCAGGATGGCTTCCATAAAGGATCTCCTAAGCAAATCTAGCACCAAGAAAAATGAAGTGTGCTCTGACTCTCCACCAGGACCTTCTGCCAGTGATGTGACCCCAGCTGTGGATGCAGCCAGCACGGAGGAACGAGTCACTCACCATTTTCTGGAGCAGTTGTTTGGTACCTTGCGGGATGACTTTGCGACCCTGAAGCAGGAAGTAGCCATGGACATTAGAACTCTCAAAACTGATCTATCTGAGCTGGGGGATAGGGTAGATGACCTGGAAAGAGCGGGGGACAGTTGAGAGGAGGAACTCCACGACCACGCGCGTGAGCTGCTGGAGCCGATGGACAGGAACAAGAAGCTGTGCTACCGTCTCGAGGATCTGGAAAAAAGGTCCAGGCGCTCAAACATCCGTATAAAGGAGGTTCCACTTCAGGCGGATGTGAGGAGACTGTAGGACTTAGTGGTGCGACTCTTCAAGCAGGTGGCACCAGTGTTACGAGATAAAGATATCCCTCTAGATTGCACTCACAGGGCTGGACGCCCAGCCACAGGGCTGGGACGGTCACAGGACATTCTCACCTGTCTCCACTCCTACAGCCAAAAGGAGATGATCATGGCGGTGACATGAGACATGTCTGTTATATCCTTTGAGGGGATGCAGGTTGGAATCTACCAGGACCTCTCTCCACTTACCCTCCAAAGACGAAGGGCCTTGCGGCCGGCCACAACCTATCTGAGGCAGAAGGGTGTTCGCTATAAGTGGGGCCACCCCTTTCAACTGACCTTCATATGGCACCCAGAAACACGTGGTCCGCACGCTGGAGGAGGCGCCGTCTGTGCTGGTCTCCGGCATGGCCTCCAACGGCGAGTCCGATGGCACACAGAAGAGACCGGAGGCGCGAACAGGGAGCAGATCGTGACATCGTCGACGGACAGGGAAGGAACTCCTGACGAAGCCATTGGATTCTGAAAGCCATAAAGAAAGGTAGGCGCTCCTGCATTAGCTCCAGCAGCATGAGGAGTGTCAGAGGCTTTGGTAACATAGAAGGCCCATGCTGGGGCTTGTTTGGCGACTTTTGCACCACTTCACCGGGAGAGGAGCCTGGGAGTCTCCGTCTGCGGTGGCTTTGCCTCGTGCCTGAGACATGGAGAGTGCTGGAAGCTAGGCTGATGGACTCACCTTATTTTGTGACACTTTTTCCTAGCTATGGGATCCTTGTTGTAATATTGATTTATTTGTTCTTATTCTAACTTTCTTGGTTTCCTCTTCTCTCCCCATCCCGCCTACCGGGAGGGGTCTTGCTGCACACTTAGGGGGTAAGGTACGGTGTTGTCATTTTGGCCCCCATTGCTTGCTATAGAAGAGGCAGCAGTACGCTCTAGGGGAGTGTTCTCCCCACTCCAGATCGCTCTCCTTTTTTGCTGCCTTTCACCTCGGTAGGGTGGGGGTGTTCATTGGGGGGGCTTGAATTTGGTTGCCTTCCTCCTAGTTGGTGTCTGCGGGGGGCCCCAATACTTCCTTAATCCGCACCCTCAGGGGACTGTACCCATAACCCGGTTCTGGTGGGCTTCTTATTCTTTATTTGCTCTTTCAGCCGCACTCCCCAGCTTTCTACTCTGGGGGAATTCGGCGATATGCCCACATGCTAGCTACCCATACTGTAGACATGCATGACCACCTTGTTAAGATATTTAGCCTCAATGTTCGAGGCCTTAATGCCCCGGCGAAGCGGATGGCGTTGCTTACATTTCTCAGGGAAGCCAATTGTGATGGATGCCTACTGCAAGAAACACATCTGATACGCACAGACTGGAACCGCCTTAGGTCAAGGTGGTTCGATCGTCAATATTTTTCCTCCATGTCAGGGAAACGGGCGGGGTGGACATTCTGCACACATTTTCAGGGGAAGGTTTTTTCAACTCAATCTGAAGTCCCGGGCTGGCTGCTAGCTCTACGAGGGGAGGTTGGGAATCGCACCTATACTATGGCTAAAATATACGCACCCAACGACTCACAGGAGGCCTTCCTTAGAAATGCTCTGGGCAAGGTCTTGGCTTCCCTGAATGAGCATTTAGCAATAGGGGGGGACTGTAACATAGTGAATAACTCCAAGGTGGATAGATTGGCATCGAGGGCAGGGAGGACTGGGGCGTTCTCGGACTCCATGCAAAACTGGTTGATGAAAGTGGGGTTGGTGGATATATGGCGCCTGCGTAATCCCTCTCCTAGGGAGTACACCTTTTTCTCTGCAGTACACCAGTCCTACTCCCATTTACACCTTTTTCTGACTTCCTCTCACATGTCCTGGGCCACTGTCATGGCCTAGATAGGAGTGGCGGTGTTGTCGGACCACTACCCTCTCACTCTTTCATCGAGACTACTGCTGGGCCCGGACCCTCAAAGGGAGTGGCGGTTGAACCACAGACTACTCACATATGACCCTAATGGTGTGTAGATTTGGAAATCCATTCAGAATTTCCTGGACGCGAATGACGAAGGCTCTACGCCAGTCGCACTACTGTAGGATACACTAAAGGCAGTCCTTCGGGATAGTTCATTGCTATTGACGCTAAACTAAGTAAAGAAAGGAAGGCCAAGCGGGAGCAACTAGAGGGCACAGTTAAATAACTAGAGGGGGTTGACCAACGCACGAGTTCTACTCAGGTCAGGGGTTAGCTTACAGCGGCCCGGAAACAACTGAAGGCACTGAACGTTGACAGGGCGGAATTTTCTCTCCTGCACACCAGACAGGAGTACTATGAAGGAGGAAATAAGGCAGGTAGATTGCTAGCACACAGACTACGAGCAAAAGTGGGCCAATGCTGGGTTGTGGAGGTTGAGGGTCCGGGGAGGGGGAACGTGGTCTGATGACCTTATAGCAGGTGAATTTGAACATTTCTACTCCGCACTTTACACTGTGGGGACGTCAACTTGGATGAAATGGTGGCCATGAGTTATGTCACAGGGGCCCCGGTGACTGAGCTCCCAGACTCAGAAGCGGTCAAAGTGGACGTTGATATTAGTCCCGAGGAGGTACTCCGAGCTATTCAAAAACTCCCTATTGGCAAAGCCCCTGGAGAAGATGGCATCACCTCTGAATTTTATCAAATGTTTGCGCTTATTCTCGCCCCCCTGCTTGCCCATCTCTACAACTCATTCAGCAATACCGGGTGCCTTATGCCATCCATGCAGATGACCACTATTGTAGTTCTCCCGAAGCCGGGCAAGGATCCGAGGAGATGTGCCTCATATCAGCCTATCTCTTTACTAAACGCTGATTTAAAAAAATGCCTCATTGACCCGGATCTGTCAGGGTTCATCCCTGAGAGGGGTTGTAGTGATGGAACCAAGTGACTTTGCCACCTCTTTGACAAATCACAACGCTCCCAGGTGCCTGCCCTGCTCTTGCGGGTGGACACTGAAAAAGCCTTTGACAGGGTACATTGGCCATACCTGCAGGCGGTAATTGCTAGATTTGGGCTAGGGGGGAGTTTTCAATTTATTTATTTATTTATTTATTTATATAGCGCCTGAATCACCCCCGCAGGGGTATCTCTGCGCTTGCGGACATATGAGAAAGTGCAGATACTATATGAGACGTCTAAAACAGGAATGCTTTCAGGGATTTTCTGAAGTGAAGATGATCCGTGCACTGCCTCAATGTAATAGGGAGCGAATTCCAGATTTGGGGGGCAAGGTAAGAAAAGGCCTTCCCCCCAGTCCTAACATTGTTAATACGGGGAACTTTGAGAAGGGATCTGGAGCTGGATCGAAGGTCTCTAAGGGGAATATATTGGCTAAGCTTCTCCGCAAGATATGTTGGACCATTGCCATACACTGCCTTATGGACGATGCAGCAAACCTTGAATTTTATACGTTTGCGCACCGGAAGCCAGTGAAGCTGCCGTAGCAGCGGACTCGAAGATGATCTATAGGGAGCATTCAGTACCAGTCGCGCTGCTGTGTTTTGTACTACCTGCAGGCGATCTAACAAGGCCTCATTGGCCGAAATCAATAGAGCATTGCAGTAGTCAAAACGACTCAAGACTAACGTCTGAATGAGAGTCTTCCGTGTATGGTCTGGGAGGAACGGAAATAGTCGTCTCAGCAGACTCAATACATGAAAGCATGAGCTTACCTCACCTGCTCCTTCATATTCAGACTCTGCTCAATGCGCACCCCTAGATTTTTTACTGATGCCTTCGAGGCGGGGTGGCACCCAGCTCACCTGGCCACCACTCTGGTGTCCACAACAATGCGGCCTCTCCGAAGAGCATAATCTCTGTTTTCCCGGCATTTAATTGGAGAAAGTTGTTACACATCCACTGAGATATTGCTAGCATGCCGGTGGAGAAGTTGGTCTGAGCTGTTGTGGAAGATTTATCAAAGGAGAAGGTAAGCTGAGTGTCGTCCGCGTAAGATATTGGTACGAACCCATATGTCCTCATAAGATTGACCAAGGGAGCAACATAGATATTGAATAAGGTCGGGCTTAGACAAGATCCCTGCGGAACTCCCTTGGTCACCTTCTTGGACTTAGACCTGTAGGGTCCCAGGTTGACTCAATGGTGGGTCAGCTGTAATGACGTTCTCCCAGAGGCCAAGGTCCGTGTGAATGGAACCTCGTCACGCCACTTTAGGATTTCCCGGGGAACTCGACAAGGGTGTCCCCTTTATTATTTGGAGCCCTTTGCAGAGCATATTCGTCAGCATGGTGATATTTCTGGGATTCAAATGGGCGACAGGGAGCATAAAATATCGCTTTACGCAGACGATGTGCTATTAATTCTGATGCAGCCATTCACATCCCTTCCCCCTCTTTTAAAGGAAATGGCAGACTTCGGCAAAGTGTCCGGGTTTAAAGCCAACCTGCAGAAAACGCAGGCCCTTAGCTTGACGATCCCAAGGAAAGTTCGGGCACGCCTGACGGGCATGTTTCCCTTGGATTGGGCTTAAGATAAGGTAACATATCTGGGCCTCCAGATCTTCTCCACACCTGAGCGTACGGCACAAGAAAACTATGCCACCCTCCTTGCTATGACGAGATCGGAGCTCTCGACCTGGAAAGATTACACATTGCCTTGGTTGGGTAGATTGGCGGCGGTTAAAATAACCCAACTGCCCCAGATTTTATATGTCATGCAAACGATGCTGCTACAACCCCCTCCCTCTGTGTTATCCAAGCTACAATATCTAATAGGTGACTTCGTATGGGGTGGAAAGAAAGCTTGCATGGCCTGTAACCAGGCATATCTTAAACAAAAGGATGTGGGGTTGGGTGTTCCCCACCTAGAGAGGTATTATCAGGCAGCCCAACTACGCTACATGATAGAATGGTACAGAACGGCATCCGAAAAGCACTGGTGTTTTATTGATCGCTCGCCAGGATACATGTGTGGAAGGTGCCTTGGCTCCCTAAGAAACACCAACCTGTTGGAGTATATATCTCACCTATAACCAGGGCAAACAGTGGGGGTTTGGGACAGGGTGCAAGAAGTGAGACGCCTCTCCACACAAACATCTCCTCTGACCCCTTTTTTAGGCCACCGGGAATTTCCTCCAGCAGTGAAAGGGGACGGCTATGTTAAGTGGCAAGAAGCTAACTATAAGAGACTAGGGGACCTTTTCGATGAAGAGGGAGTGATGGATTTCACACAGCTTGGTTCCGGGTATGGATTGCCCCCTACGCCTACTGACAATACATTTCCCTGAGACACTGGGTCACACAGCCCCACATACGCCCCCATGCTATCCCCCCTGACGGACTTCGAAAAATGGTTTGTTACCCGTCACTCCGACAAACACCTGCTTTCAGACATACTCACTTTTCTCACTGCACCTTTACACCACTCTAAATCACCAGTGCAGCGCAGGTGGGAGTCTGAATGTGAGCGTGAATTCTCCATTAAGGAATGGACATTATACACAGAGCAGGGGCTTCCTCGGGCAGCACTGTCGGTAAAGAAATGGTTCTCAAAATTGCCCATTATTGGTATTACACTCCGGTGAGGGTTGCTCGGTGGAGGGTAGGCGGGGACCCACAATGCTGGAGACAATGTGGGCAGGAAGGCACCCTAACACATTTGCTGTGGTGCTGCCCAAAAATCTAGCGGTTTTGGTCAGCCATCCTATCGGACATCGACAGCATCTATGAGACGGAGCTGCCTAGATTCCCAAGATTCCCAAGTTACATTCTGCTGGGTTTACCTAACGCCCTGACTGACCCCCTAAGGTCTTGTCCTGGAAGAGCTATACCTTTGGCAGCCAAGCAGATTCTTTTATCCCGGTGGGGCACGAACGCAGTTCCGTCTCATTTGGATTGGTTGCATAAATTGTGGGAGCTTGTGTGTATGGCAAAGTTGACGGCGGGCGTCACGAGTACACTGCCGCGTTTTGATAGAACATGGGGCTCAACCATCAGATTCCGCGCAAACCAATTTGTCGAATTGACATATCCAGAATATCTATGTGTGCTTCGCCTCACTCAGTAATTTTCCTAATCATGTTATACAGGGCACTGACGCAGGAGTAACACACGTGTGGCGACCTTTATCTTTGGCTTTTGAGCGCTCGCTTTTTCTTTTTCTGTCTTATAATTTGTCCCTCTCCTATTATCCTCATCCTCCTTTATAAAGCAGTTATTATTCTCCACCACCCAATGGATGTAGGTGGTTGCTGTTGTTCTCTGTTTTGAAAATCTATAAAAAGATTTAAACCATAAAATAGCCTTAGAGCCCGCCATTGCGGTCTCTACCAGCCATTAAAGGCCCGCTCCAGCGTTAAAGGCTTGAGTAAGGCGAGGGCCTTTAACAAGGGAGGGGCCGTTATGGTCGGTAGAGCCCGCTATGGATGGCACCAAGGCTATTAGAACATTCCGCCCCTAAAGGGCATAATATTCTAATTTGTAAAACAAAGGCCTCACAAAGCCCAAGGGGGTTGAAATCCTCTCGGGCTCTCTGAGGCCTTTGTTAAGCATTGGAATGTTGCTGCTACTGGCTTCTACCAGCCATTAGAAGCCCGTAGAACTCCATTGTTTTCAGTGGAGCTCCCAATATTCTAATGTTCTAATAATGGACTAAGGACAGTGATACAGTGACAGACATCTGGGAATGTGGACTTTAACCCGTTCCGTGCGCGCGTCGGCCAACGGCCGTCGCGAGCACTACCTCGCTAGTGCTGCGCACGTCCGTTGGCTGACGCGGCCCCGCCCACTGAATAGAACTCCCGCACCGCGGCGGAATTTGCGCCGCGGTTAAGGAGTTAATGGGAATGTAAACAAGCCGCGGCCCGTGCAGGTACGAGCGGTGGGGCCGGGTTGGGGGATCGACAGACAACCATGAGGGAAAATTAAATAAATAATACATTTTCCCTCATCGTTGTGTGTCGAAATCCCCCCCCCCCCCTCACCAGCCGGCCCTACCGCTCTTACCTGCGCGGGCCACGACTGATGGAAACAGATTTTATTATAAGAGGGCACCCCATTAAAACACTGTAAAAGTGGGAATTTAACTGTCACAGTCATTGCTCTTAAGAGTGATGCACACAAACCACAATGTAGAATTTCCATTGATAACTATGGAAATATATACACATGGGTCACACCCTGTTTCTAAGAGTTATGAGCACAGTGTTGAATCTCATTTCTTTTAATTTTATTTCTTTACAATTGCAAGGATGCAGCTGCCATGTTTAGGCAGCAGCGAACATTTTATTCCTTTATTTTGTGTTCCATATGCTTGCCAAGATAAACCAAAAGCCATTGCAACGGACATCTCATTGCTTGCCAAGGCCAGAGCTATTGGCATTGCCAAATGCTTGTTGATATTGGGCTGCCTGCTTGCCTACGTCAAACAGTCTGGGTTCTCGCTGCAGGTGTGTGTGCAGGCCTGACAGGCTAGAGCTGGGTTGCCCCTTCTCCTCCTCACTGCTAAATTAGCAGTTGGCAGAGCACAAGGACTCAGGACAATCTCTTCTCACCTGTACAGAACATCTCCATGGCGCGCTGGGATATCATGCACACATTAAATAAATATGTACATTTTATTTCACTGACTTGGAAGCAGTGCTCAAAGTGCTTAAACGAAAGCGCGGGACTGTGAACCTGAGCACAATGGGTGCCGGGTCAGACACTTAGCTAAAAAGAACACATTATTTGGTAACTATTCCTTTCGCCTACAAGCAACTGTATATAACACGTGCTGCAAGCACCGGAAATGACAAGTAGATGCACATGACACTTATCTTTGGGAAATCCATTGATCTGCTTGGACAGCTCAGCTGGGTAACGCGATTATGTCAGACTTCTGTTTGCTTAGCCGGAGGCACTGACGTGACGAAACTTGAGGGGGGGAGGGCCTGCAAGGTACTTGGAGGGGCCCTCTCCGGACTCAATCGGGAGTTCGCCGGCCAGAGTACTGTGCTGAGGCGGCCCCCTAGAGCTTGTCCCGTCCCTGCTCCCCAGCACCGCGGGGGCCTATGTTACGCCACTGGCCGTAGGGTCACTGATTGGAATCCTGGGTGGTGCGCTGGGGAACAGTATAGAGTATTTATAGTGCTATGAGGGCCCAGCCCGAGACAGAAAGCACTGCGGATATTAAGGGTTTAAACTGTGTTATTGTTTAAAAACTGAATTGCATGCAGTATAAGAGGCTGCATGCTCTGTAAGCTAGGCTGCCACAAAATGTATAACCCCTCCCAGGGGCGAGCCTTCCTCCCCCCGTGCCCACATACTGCGTCCCTTTCTTCTTTAATTATTCCAGTGACAACGTGATTTGGTGCCTTGAAAGGTCGCAGTTTATTCATACATAACATGGTTGTACATTACGCAGTTTTATTTGGTCATTCATAAACATCCATGCTATTGTATACCTTTATTGTCCTTGTACATTACTTGTCATTGTTTGCTCCCAGACAGTACAGTTTTGCGAGGTGCCCCTTCTGCCGGGCATCTCTTTTGTGGTTCCAGGCTTCCCCTTGCTACCGATTTCGTCCGTCAGGACCTGCCCGGGCTGCAAGTGCCGTTCCGCTTGCCCCGGACCCTTTGTTGGCCACTCGCCTGCTCCTCAGGGCCCCTGCCGTGCGGCATCCCAAGGACCCTGTGTGAGCATCTCATCTACTCTGCCTGTGGCTGTGTGCTGTCATTTAGCTCCCTCAGTGCCCCTGCCGTGAGGCATCCCAAGGGCCCTGTGGGAGCATCTCATCTACTCTGCCTGTCGCTGTGTGCCGTCATTAGCTCCCTCAGTGCCCCTGCCGTGAGGCATCCCAAGGACACTGTGTGAGCCTTCCATCTACCTCTAGTAATTTTCTCTTTTGTGTATCTTTCCTGGGTTTTTTCCGCCACGCTACCTACGGTTTGACGATCGGAGGGAGCTCCCCCCTGTTCTCCTCTCCCTTCCTTCCTCAAGAGAAACTCATCTGCTCTAAAACCCCTACAATGTTGAGTAAGAACATGTCCATCCCCACCCCGGTCAGGTGTACCCCGTCGTCCAAATGATAACCCGGGGATCTTAAGTTAATGAAACCGTGCCTCACGAAACCCCAGCCGTTGGCCTTGCATATCTTTGCCATGGTGATATTTAACTTACGTCTGGATTTTTCCACTGCCCCCAGGTCCACGGCCCCACTGCACGCCTTGCACACTATGATCTCTGAAAAAATCACCTCGGCCGGGCGGACTAGTCTTGCTAGAGCTGTGAGGCCTGCGCCCATCTTTTCCAAAAGGCCCTTCCTCCCAACCGTTGCCAGGTCATTCCCTCTCAGGTGGACCACCACCGCATCTGGCATGCCACCTTGCCCCAGCGCCTCCCGCACTGCAGGGAGCAGTTGGTCCCATTTCAACCCTGGTTGTCCGAGCCAGACCACTTCCGTGTTACAAAGCCATATTCCGCAAAATTCGCGTCTCGCTGTTGCTCCCACGTTATGTATGAGTGACCCACGATCCAGACCTTCCTGTGCCACTCTGACGGACCTAGACGGTGGGGGGGGGTGGCAAAACCAGACTCAGTAAACTGTGGGGCGTATGTAATGCTTAAACCAGCCGGATGCCAAGTGCCCTATCACTTTGATTTGGTCTGCTCCCAATCCTAGGTCTGCTGCAGTGGTGGCCACCCCAGTGCGGAACGAGTGGGACCCGAATGCCCTTGCAGGGAGCCCAATCTTTTCTAGTGTTTTCCTCATCACCGCTATGAATTGGAACCGGCTCAGGTATGACTCATTCTCATGTGTCAGCAACGGCCCCAGCTCGTGCCCCCCTTGTCACATGTAATCCCGAATTAGGCATACTGGACAGCATGTCTTGTCCCTGATGCAGTCGATCCTGGTCCACTTCCTTCTGCCTGCCTGGTCCGTTTTCGACCAACGCAGGTGGATGTTCATATATCCTGCCCCCAATTCCATGTCTACCCGGCATATGCAGGCCGCTCCTGGGTGATCTACTGCGGGGGCCACTATCTCCCTGACCCTGTACTCCCCAAAGAATGCCAGCGCGAATGCTGCCCTAAATAGCCTAACCTCCAGTTCACTGGTGCATACCTCATCTAGTGCACATATTATCTTCCTTAGTACTGCAAAATCAATGGGCCGCCGTCTATCCCCTTTTGTTTGCTGCAACCTGCCCCAGCCTTTCAACACCATTCTGCACAGAAAGGCCCTCGTGGGATCCCTCCCCGCTGCCATCTTTGTGTAGTATGCTACAGCGCTCAAGTGTGCTTGAGCCCACGATCTCGCCTTTCCCTTTTGAATGCCCATTCTAGGAAACCTAAGACCTCTTCTTGCCCTGCCAGCCATCCCCCCGCGACGCCTGTTATGTCGGCAAATGTAGCCCAGCACTTACGGTAGCGGTTCTCCGTTTTGGGGGCCAGTGCGTTGTCCAGCATTTTTCTCAAACCGGGTCCACCCATGCCCATGCTTCTTCCGGCACCGGGGGTCATCACTTGGTCTGCGTCTGGGGCGTGCTCCTTGAATCTGCCCCACTGAAAACGAGAAATGGCATCCGCAATTGAGTTGTCTACCCCCGGGATATGCCACGCCCTGAGCGCAATGTTTGCTTTTAGCTGGCAGTCGACTAGTCTCCGCAGTAGGCTGACCACTGCCGGGCATTTAGCTGTGCCTGTGTTGATTGCCTGCACTATCGCGTGGTTGTCTGACCATAGAATTATTTGTTTGTTGACCAGCCTGTGGCCCCATATTGTGAATGCTACCAAGATAGGGAATAACTCCAGTAGGGAGATGTTGCCTGTGATTCCTTTTTGATGCCAGCTCTCTGGCCATGCCCCTGCTGTCCACGCTGTCCCCAGAATGGCCCCGAAGCCGTAGCCTCCTGCCGAGTCCGTGTAAAGTTCCAGTTGGTTAGCGTGTACCCATGGCTCTCGCCACATGAGGATGCCGTTGAATTTGGTCAGGAAGGCATCCCATACCCCAAGTCCTCTTTCACTCCCTGTGTCAGGCGAACCCTGTGGTGTTTTTGTGTCATGCCCCTAGTTAACCAGGCCAGGCATCTGGCGAAAGGGCGCCCTGCAGGGACTACTCTTGTGGCGAAGTTCAACTTTGCCAGCAGCTGCTGTACCTCACCTAGTGTTGCAATCTTTTTTTGCCTTAGTCTCCCAATGATCAGGCGTAGCTCCTCCACCTTATCAGGTGGCAGTTTGCAGGTCCTGGCTACAGAGACCAGCTCTATCCCGAGGAAGGATATCTTTGTGGTTGGGCCCTCCATTTTGTCCTGATCCAGTGGGACCCCCAATTCCTGCGCCAAGTCCATGAAAAGGCGGAGGAGGTTTGCACATTCCCCTGTGCCCGCCCTACCGATGAAGAGGAAGTCGTCCAAGTAGTGGACCCTCCCCCCTGCCGGGGAACAGGCTCCTAGCTCCCATTCCAAGAACCCACTAAAGGCCTCAAAGTATGCACAGGATATGGAACAGCCCATTAGCAGGCATTTGTCGTATTAGTATTTGCCGTGTAGCTGTAACCCCAGCAGGTGGTAGCTATTTGGGTGTACTGGCAGGAGGCGGAATGATGATTCTATGTCTGTCTTGGCCAATAGTGCCCCCTTTCCTGCTTGTCTGATCAGTTCTACTGCATCATCCACCGAAGAGTATGCTACTGAGAAACTCCCTTGCTCCAGCCAGTCGTTGATGGAGTTGGGGGATGTCAGATGGTGTATTACCCTGAACTTGCCTGCTTCCTTTTTGGGCACCACACCCAACGGGGAAACCATCAAATTTGTAAGAGGGGGGGACAGGAATGGGCCATCTACTCTACCCAGCTAGACTTCTTTGTCCACCTTCTGCCTTGCCGCCCCCGGGTTGTCTCGTATTGACTTCAGGTTGGGGCTTTCCCACGCCACCAAAGGTCTTTTGTAGGGGATGGGGAAGCCCATCGTGAAACATTCAGCTAATGTTTGTCTGTCAGATGTTTTGGGATAATGACCTAGTAATGAAAGCAGTCTGCTTGTTTTTATGGGAGTGGGTAGTAAATGTCCCCCGACTGCACCCCCTATGCCCCCTTCTGTTGCAACCTGTCCATTACTTCTTTGCGTTGCCCTTGTCCTTGCCGGCCCCCGCCCCCTGGGCCTGCCTGCAGGGTATGGCTGGATGGTTCCCCCCGTAGGTCCCACAGCTGTGCTTAAACGTGCAGGCGGTCCCTCATTTACACTCATCCTTGTCGAATTTCCAACAGGATTTTCCTGTCTTGTTACCGTATTGGTTTTTTCCCTTGACATATTGTTCCTGACCTTCGTATTTCCCTTTGGCCCCATGGGGACGAAAATTGGGCTCCAGTGTGCTGATCCCTTCTCTGGCTGCTACCATGTGTGTCGTGAACCCCTCCATGTCTTGGCAGTCCCATTCTATCACCGGCCATGTCTGCATTTTCTCCCTGAAACCCTCGTCATACTTCAACCATGCGTCACCCTGGTATTTTAGCTGTGCATCATGCACCTTCTGCTCGTAAGAAATTAGTGCTGCTGCGCTTTGGGGGAACTTCTCTATCAACACGCATGCCAGGGTCCTGAACGCTCTCAACCAATTTTCAAATGACCATTCTACCCTGGGTTTGCGTCTGTCCCTCCTGTCCTCATCTTTTTTGTCCTGCGTCGTCAGGTCCAAGCCTGCCTGGCGCACCTCTAGCAACAAAAAATATCTATAAATTATTTTCTCCAAATCCTCTGCTTCACTGTCAGCGGGATGAGGTTCGCCAGGCCTAGGAGTTTCGTGGTGGTGGGGGGGGTCTCCTGGGGAGGGGCGTATGTATTCGCTGGCCGGTTTCCCCCTTGGGTCTGGGCCCTCCCCTGCTCCGTGTTTTCCCGCGTTGTTGCCCTCTGGAGCTGCCCCCCCTGAGTGGTCTCCCTAGTCCCTGTCTCTCTATTCCGTTTCTCCCGTTGGGGGTTCTCCTGCACCCCGCCCGTTGCCCCTTTTGGGTCTCCTGTTTTCCTGGACCTTTGCTCCAGCCCCTGGCTTTCCCCACTGCACTCGGTATTCCATTGCCCCCCCCCCCCCAAATGGGGATCCCGGCCATTGCCACCAGGGCACCCATGCTGCTGGGTGAGCCGGTCTCAGACCCCAAGCCCCGCCCTGCAAATCCTGTTGGTCCTCTCCCTGGCTGCTAACCAGGGGGGCTGAAGAGGCCATGGCCCCTGCATTGCTAGATTGTTTACCACTAGCTGTGTCCCAAAGTTCACTATCTGCCCTGGCCTCCCTTTCGCTGGACCAGCGCGCTGCTTCCCATTACGCCCTCCCCTTTCGCTTTCTGCATGGCATTACCATTGTCACTGTCCGCCGAGAAGTTCAGCCCACTGCGTGACTCCCAAGGGGCCGCCGTGCTGGCCACAGACCTCTCATCGCTGCTGCTCCCTTCCGTGTCTGATCTGGACAGCACCTCCAGGGATGATGCCGCTCTTTCTCTGACCCGGGCTCTGCTCCTGGCCCCGGTGCTCTTTGCCTTTTCCCCAGCTGCTCCCCCTGCTCCTGCTTTGTTTGGCTTCTTGTGGGCCGCCGTTTGGGCTGCATGCCCCTTGCCTCCTGGTCGCTTGGGGGTGCTGTGGGACTTGAGGCCTGCCTTAGTTTTCTTCCCTTTGATGTGCTGGTCCATCCATGACTTCCCTTTCAGGGCCACCAACGCCCTGGCTTTATCCATCATTGTTTGTAGGTCTGCATCCAGCTCAGGCCCTGAATCAACTCGTGGCCTTTTTCGCCCTTTCTCAGAACGAAGCTGACAGGAACGAAGGTAGACGTGTGCCCTTGAATTTTAGGATCGCTGTGGCGGCCAATTCTTTCCCCACTTATTAATATATCTTCAACAGGCTGGTGAAGATAATTACATTAGAAGAGGATAATTACCTTACATAACTGAAGACCACAACCCTCCGGTGTGGGCTTTGGCGTCCATCTAACCCGACTACTCAACATAATTGGTCCCACTTGGATGCCCAACTTTTTGTCAATAGGATAACTTGTGGCTGTCATTTCTTGTCCTTTTTGTCCTGATGAAGACCCGCCCCTGACGCCTAATCAGCTGCGCAAACATCTAGGGTCGAAACGTCGACGTTACAGTCACCCATAGTCCATCCAGTTCCCTACCTTGAATATAAAAGCAATATTATTGTCGGGGATACATGTATTAAGAAACGGACATGACAAATTAGCACTTTTTTCTTTGTCTATCTATGTACATTTTTGTGTGTTAATTTTGTATAGTACTTTTCACGTATCACCACAAGTCACTTATTCCACACTATAGTCACTTGTTTATTGTCGTATGTTTATGTATTGTAGACAGCCTTCATTATTGTGTATAATCAAAAAATTGAGTAAATAACTTTAACTTTACTAAATTTGTCGGTTCTTTGGTGTGTCCCTTAAATTATGATTCACATCTGAAAAATTGGAAGTTCAGACTGCATTGTATACATTGAGCAAAGCAATTGTCTTTCCCGACAGAACCATTTTTGTTTATAGATTGTAGTGTACTTCAGGCAGGTTTACTATCAGTTGCTACATGAGAGTGGGGACACCCAGGTACAGGGCTCAACTTTGGATGAATGAGCAGACACGAGTGGGATGCTACAGGGCAGATGAAACCCCATAAATTGGGACAGGGGTGAATGGCTGAGCAGGGCACCCGCAGGGGTGAGGGTGCAGTGGCCCCTCAGGGAGCAGCAGCAAGTGTACATTCTGGAACCAGATTACTCTGCAGGGGACGCCGCTACACAGGGTGGATTAGTGGATCCGGGGGGGGGGGGGGAGGGAGCGGACCCATGCTAGGGGGTCCCGCCTGCAGTGGCAGCAGCCAAATTGATTTGGAGTGAGGGAGAGGAGGATGACCAGGAGGACGTTGCAGGGGACATATTCGGGCCCTGGGCATGTCGCCATGCAGTGGGTGACGAGGTTAGGCCCCCCCCCTTATAGGTTTACAGAAGATCAGGTCTCGGGGGTACATGCCATGGGTCGGGCAGAGGCAAGACGGAGGGTCTCGGCTACAACCCACAGTCACGTGTGGGTTCTAGTGCACAGGCCAGGCCTCAGGTAGTGCCAGCAGAAGGGCGCAGGGTCTGGGGCAATGTTCAGGGCTTGGGTGAGTTAAAGGGTTTACAGTCTTGGGGTTGTACCAGCATACTGGGCCTGTCTTATCTCCCACAGGTTGTCGCTGCACCAGTGGTAGCGGGCTCGGGAGAACTCAGTACAGCTCATTGGCCCAGAGCAGAAGAGAAGGCGAGGCCCCGTGTGGCTAGCTGGAGTGCGGCGGAGGATGACAAGATCATCGCCCCAAGAAGGTCTGGTGTAGCTTCGGCGGTGCAGTGGGTCGGAGGGTGGAGTGCAACCCAGGCGGTCATGTTCACAGAAGGAGTCGTTCAGCATCAGTGGACAGGCTGGGAGGGCAGGGTACAGCCCCCCATTATAAATGGGTTCAAAATGTGGTGGTGCACCATGATGTAAGCAAGCTAGATTACGAGGGTGAGAGCTTAGAGGAAGGTGAAGTGCATGAAGAGGATCAGGTACAGCGGGTAGAGTGGGATGGGCAGCAGCATTCAGGGTTGGGAGAGCTACTAATCAATCTGCCCATGGTATTTTGCAGGGTGCAGGTTCCCGGCACACTCAAGGCGGAAGTGGTGGAACCATGCAGAGAGACGACGTTGCGAGACAGCGGGTCCAAGAGCAGGCACCGGCTTTAATACCAGGTAAGCAATGTGGAGCGGGGCAAACGCTGCTGTGATGGTATCAACAGGTGTAGAGGCTAAGGAGCCGCCAGTCAGTGGGGAGTCCCGCTTGAGCAAAGGTCTTTACATTAAGGCCATGGGTGTGAGTACAGACGACCACATTATGAGTGCAAGTGGTTCAGTGGAGGGGACAACAATCACGGAGTGCAAGGCAGCACAGGGTCAACAGAGCCAGGTAAGGAACAGCCAGGGTCTTCTGTGAAAGGAACAGACAAATCAGTGGGAGCAAAAAAGGACACAAAGCAGGATAGCAAGGTAGAAGAAGGAGGGGAGTCAGAAAGCTGGAGAGTAAAGAGTTAAAAATAAAGAAACTGCCTTACATGGGGACGTCGAAGTCCTTGGCACCTCATTTCGGCCACTAAAGAGAAGATATGGAAGGGAGAATATGTAGAAATGATGGAGCTACTACACAGGGAGATAAGATCAAAAGCAGAGTCAAACGAAGAAGAATTTGAGCTGTCCAAGCGTCCGAAGGTGCAGGTCCACACTGAGAATTAGACAGCAGCATTCCTTATATATGCTAGCGTATACTGCGAAAAGGACCCAGAGAGGTCGGTCGCACTTTTCAAATACATGGATGTCATTAAAAAAGCACAAATAAATGATGGTGGCTACGCATGGGCCCAGTGTAATGAGTTCAGGGCCCGTATGGCATTTGACCCAGAGGCTCAATGGGGAGAAATTGATATGGACCTTTGGCAGCATGCAATGGGGCCTGCAAAGTTTGGCCAAACGATTTTCACGGATAGTGGGCTACCGATTGTGCATTGGCCATTCAGGGTGCCTCTCCCGGGGAGGGGTGGGTGGAGCAGGCAGAAGCCAGGCTAGCCAATTGGGAGTTTGCTGGGATTTCAATAAGGGGAGCTGCACAAGTACATTTTGTAAATTCCAGCATGAATACTCCAAGTGCGCAGGTAGGCATGCATTGGTTAACTGCTTTGGGGTGGGGGCTCAAGCCAGCTATTCAACTGGGCAAGGACAACAGTAGGGATACAGCGGGGCACAGCAGGGACAGGCAGGGAGTTACAGATCAGGGAGGGGTAGACAGGGAAGGGCTTGAATGCCCATTAAATTGGACAGATTGAGATTATGGCTTTCCCATTATGAGAGACTGAATGATGCTAGGATTTTGTTGCAAAAGGTTTACTTGGGGTTTCAGACTAGGGCAGTGGTGGCTGGTGACATTTGAAAGTGGTGGGGCGTAAAACAATTATTGTATTGCACTGCGGCGAGCGAGCGTAGCAAGCGAGCCTGAACCACCTACATGGGGTTCGGGGGGGTTCTCCCCCTGAGAAAATTTTGAAAAAAGGTGGGCAAATGGTGCATTTTCAAGCAAATTTGAGGAAGCAGGAAGGTTAATAAAGCAATTGTGAATCTGTTCTAACAAAGACAATGACTGGCTAAACTGTCAGTCTAATCAGATGCATATCAGACGCCAACCTACCACGTGCTCTGTCCACCTGTGCCACTGTGTGCTATTCTTTCACAAGTGTAATGTGCCCCAGTTACTAATTGACAGGAGAGGATCCTGGCGCTTCCCTCCGACACAAAAGAGTAAGCATAATGGCTAAATTGTTTGTTTTTGTTGGGGTAGCCCCAGATGCATGTCTCATGCCTCCCACCAACAAGGCTGTCCGTCGGCTGATAGCAATATTGCATGCTGCGAAGCAGGCTTTAAACTCCGCTTCACAAAATGTTTCACACTAGCTCTTATAAAGTACAGGGAGTAGGGAGCACACCATAATCACTCTTACTGCAGCAGGACTAAAACCTTAAAAATTTGCAACTCTTCATCGACTCACGTTTACCGGTGCGATTTGCTTCAAGGCTGATATGCACTCATATACACAATAACGAATACATACTCACAACTCACAGGTCAGCACTGCAGATCACTCACAATCCCCCAAACATAATTACTTAACACGAGCCTGCCAGATGGAGTTTCTTTCTGGTGCTGCTCTGCCTTAGTCCTATTCCTACACAGTTGAAGGCAGACTTCTACTCCCACCCCTTCAGCTTTGGGCGTTGGATCCCCTCACCTTACACTAGACTTCTAGGGGGCGCCTTGAATACACTTGCAGTCCCACAAGGAGCTGGCAATCCCCTGCTGCCCCCAACTTCCAAGCACACACGATGCCAACAACGAATTATTTTTTATAAAGCGCCTCTGTGCACTTGTCAATCCTATGCATGCAACGTCACCTAGAAATGGAAACGTGATAGACGCAAAATCAATCCCATCACCCAGTCCTACTGGCAAAAATACAAATCACACATTCTCCAAAAGAGCCACATCACTGATATTCCTTTAAACCAATAGAAAGGATCATGTGACACATCCATTAACAAATCCATTCGTCTAGATTAAAAAATCTGGCAAGATTAATGAGAAAGCACAGGATTGTGCGGAGAGGCACCTAAAGGCAGCCAAGAGAGCTCACAGGCCACAGAAATACCAGTAAGGAGCTATGTGAATGGTGCTAACATAACTTGTGCTTTTGTGACTCGGCAGAGATTGTAAACGTCATCATCATTGCAGCATGGCCATGCCCAGCTTCCTGACGTAAGGTGCCGGATGATCGCCTAATAAAAGGGTCGATCCCTCTGTGGCAAGTGTCATATTTGCTGGCGAACACTTGCGAGACCTCCCACTGGAGACGCTTGTCCGGATTCTGATTTTTCGTCAGACAGAAGCAGCTTCCTGTAACGAGTAGGAGGAGAAGGGGGAGGAGCGGTCAGCAGTCAGCGGCGGTGGCGGTGGCGGCCAGCGGTCTGTGCGTAGCAGTGCGGTGTTGTGTGTGGAGCTGCGGACCGGACAGAGGTATTGGGGGACAGTGGAGAGGAGTCAAGCCCGGTCGAGCGGGTGAAGTGGCGTTGGCTTACTCACCTGCGCTCCCGCGGCTCCCCCGGCTCCCGCGGCTCCCACGGCTCCCATTTTCGGCATCGGCATTAAGCACCGAGCCGAGCCAGAGCCGAGCATTGAGCACTGAGCCTGCCCTATCAAAAACGCACGGAGAGCGGACTGGAACCCCTCCCTTTCTCTCCTCTGTTTTCATTTTTTCCACTTTTTTTTTTTTTTGGGACATTTTTCCAATTGTAAGGGGGCAGCAACTGACGCGGAACCTACTGCGTCCACTGCGGATTAAGCGAAGTAAGCGTCGAGACAATACCCAGATAACCCTGACTAAGGGCACTTGCACGCCTCCACTGCCTTCTGCCCCCTCTGCCCTTATTGCCCGTCATCACCGCCGGGAGGGCAGATGAGAGGCAGGTAATGCGCATGGAGGAAAAGTACTACGCACTAAACATCTAAGTACGAAGTTTGCCTGCAGGGCCTCAAGCAGTGCTAGCGAGAGTGCGAGAGCGCGGCCCCCGCTATCGGCGGGCCGCAGAGTGTTGAGCCCGGGAGTGCCTACTAAAGCGGCTCAACTAGGTTGGGTGCAGGCTTTGGCGCCCCAGTGTGCCCTGCTCCCGCACCTCCCGCACCTCCTGCACCAACGGTTCCCCAGGCCTTTAAAGCTCTGCAATCCAGGTCCGTAAGCTGGAAAATGCGCTCAGGAAAAACCAGAGGAGCGCCCCTATCTAAGGAAAAGCACAAGGCCAAGGAGGAACTAATGGCACCTACTATAGCCCCTTCCAGCGAGCGCCTTTTAGGACCAGGAGCATCTAGCAGCGAAAATCTGGAATCGCCATGTGATTCGGCGGCCTTTTCAGCTTCAATAGCCCATGAAGATGGAAATCACGCCCTGGTAGGCGGCGAGCCAACAGCAACTTCGACAAATCTCACAGTATCGACCCCGGAAGCTAAGTGTAAAGGCAGCATCACAACCTCTACTAGGCCTCACTTAGCTCGGAATAGCAGCAAACGGGCTCTGATCACTGATTTTCTAAAAGTTGCTATTAAATCTACTGCGGAAACCCGATACCCTTATCACTCCGGGACTCCGAAAATAAACATTTCAACTCATTCCACCACAGTTCCTGCAAGCGAGGTTCCCACAAGCCCTCCACGTGATAGTTCCTCGATAAGATGCGAGACCATTAGGAGTGGATCTAGGAGTGGTCCTCAGGCCAAAGGCTGGGCAGCTACATTCAAAGCAAATAGTGTAGTCCCAAGTCTTCAAATTCTATCATTAACAGCCCTCCACCCCGCGGACCCGCATCAAAAGTTAAAGCCAAAGCCCCTAGTCATCGAGGCACAATTTCACCATCATCATTTTCAGCCTCTTTCAGCTCCTTTGAGCTCACAGCCATTACTTTCACCTTCGTCGAGCCCCCAAGACTCTAAAAAACCTAAGGATGGCACCCTTATTGACCAATCAGTTATAAACATTATGAACCCATTGAGCGATTTGATCACGTTATCACGAGGTCTACACCTTGAGGCGCAAAATAGCAGAGAGAACTTTGAACACTCTTCGCACCTGTGTGAAGCAACAGACCACCAAGTCCAGAACTCCAGCCATATTGAATTTCTGGAGGAGTTGTTCTTTCAGTTTGAATCACCAAGAACCACTCCTGCGTTGTCTTCCCTTGAAATTAAGGACCCTAAGAAAAGGGATAAATCCAGCAGGCCCCCGGAATGCCAGAGTAACTCTCTTCCTGCCTTTCCTAGTAACAGGGATTACCACGCTCAGGCTCCCTCCGGCGAATCTAGTTGTTCCCCAACATCTCTTGTTTGGCCACTACTGCTCAATACTTTGGATACTATCGGCAAAGCCATGACCCTCCACGCTGACAAGCTAGATACACAAGTAGATCTTTTAAACATCTTAGCTAATCATGTTCAGGGGTCGAACAGAAACTACACAGATTTAATGAGATGATCACGAAGGTGCAGCAGGATCAGGACACCACATACCAATCGTGCCACTGCCATTGCACTCAAATCATTGACAAGCTTGCTACTGTCCCAACATTACTGTCAGATCTCCTGGGCACCACCAGGAAGCCCTACTAAACATCTCTCCTCAGGCCAGGAAAACCCATGAGGCCCCACGGGATAAGAAAACGGCAGGCTCTAGCCCCACGGAGAGTCAAACCACTGTTAGTTTGGGCATCCCTCCAACACCAATAATAGCCAAAACATCGGCACTCGCGGCCGCATCCTCCCACGACAATTCCATCACTTCGGCCTCCCAATCTTTTAACAATAGCGATCATTCACCAGGAAGGCCGCCAAAAGAAAACAAGCTACTGACTAAGCGGGAGAAAAACGCCTTAGAAAAGCGAGAAAAGGCAAACAACCAAGACAGTCAATTAACGTAATTTCCACTAAATCTGAACAGGGAAGGAAACAAAGTGAAAACGACGAGGCCTCAAATGTCCCGGAAGCAATAAGCAGTAAGGAACCCTTGATTATGCCACTCGATTCCCCGACTACACTCAGTAGCCCAAACGACATCAAAAGGGAACAACCGCTGTCAGACAAACTATACAGTTTATTTAAACCCCCAACTAGGAAAGAGAAACAACATCCTAACATCTCGGCCACACAATTAATAAAACTTGTATCCCCATCTAGGACTGAAATGAAAGAAGTAAGCGCAGTGTGCCCTATAGAGGTTTACACGATCAAGGAAAATGTCAGGAAAGTTTGTTGTAACTTAGTGATAACCGACAAGCCGAGTCCGGGATGCAATGATATCACCAACACAAGGGTCAACGAAACTCATACCCAAAACAATACCAACGTTTCCTTGCACCCGCCCTTGTCACACTCCGAGCCGAAAGGGGGCGCTAAAACAACCATAATGGGCGCCGAACGCGTGCGGCAGCATGACTATTTCCTATACAAAAAAAAAATGGAATTTATTCCATACTATGTTTCAAGGGGCAATCACGACATCCTTAATAGAAGTGTTCTATTAAAACTATTCAAAGCCCTTCCCCCCTTGAGTCACATCAATACAAGGGACATTGATAGCATAGAGTTCAAACAAAACCCACATTCCACGGAATTCCAAGAAATAACCACGGCCACGTTCACAGACCCCCTCTTTACCGAGCAAATCTGGCAGCAGAGGGATCCCCTTGAAAAGTGGGGTATCAAGTTAAAAAAGATCGACCATCCATGCTATCCTAGTCCATTAAACCTGCCCAAACATTCAGCAGGCCTGTTAAAAGGTGCCAAAGGCCCGGACAATTGTAGCCCTCTATCAGGCATAGCCTTAAAGGCCAGGACATTCCAAATCACCTTCGCTCATCCTGAAGCTAGCCAGTCATTAGGACCTTTGCATCCAAACATGGCTGGAACATCTCAAGCCAGGGCATGAAAAAATCCACAGGTAGCCATTGATCCACCTAAAGGCTTTAAAATTTGCTCCTGGAACGTGTTTGGACTCGGTACGAAATTAGAAGATCCTGACTTTATGGAGTTCATCACACAGTATAATATACTCCTATTTCAGGAAACATGGCTTACAAACTCTACACCTCTAGTCGGCTACAAGGAATTCCTGAAACCTGCCAAGAAGGGGACTAACCAAGGGAGAGCAAAAGGGGGTCTCTCCAATTTCATTTCAACTGATATTTCTGGTCTTGCTTCCGCTATAGACCTTGATTCCTTCTGGTTGCAATGTGTCAAACTTGAAGCCCCGCCCTCAACCAGCCTGCTGATCGTGAACACTTACATCCACCCCGCGCTCAAACAAAAACGAGTAAGCATTGAGCATTTACTAGCCTCACTTGCCACATTAAAACTCGCCTATCCTGACGCCAATATCATCCTGCCCGGGGACTTCAATATGAATTTATTGCAAGAGTCAAAAGGCATTAGGGGACACGCTCGGACCTCAAATCGACGTGACACCCTAGGTAAGAAATGTGCAGCTCGTCTGCACGATCTCTCAATGCGCATGCTCAATGGCCAAAGCCCGACAGACTGCCCAGCAGCATATACAAGGGTCACTCAAAAGTCAGCCTCAACCATCGATTACACTTTTACGGATCATAATCTTGCTCCTTACATTACGAATTTCCAAATTTTGGATAGAGCAGAGAGCGACCACCAACCGCAATCCTTTACGCTCTTAAGAAAAATCGCAAATCCAATCCTTGTTAATGCAACGCTACAACAGCTTAACTGCCATAACCTTAAACGTCTCACATGGAAAAAGGATAACATATGCGACCTTATGGGCACATGCATTAGCATTTTGGAGAAATCCAAAACAGAACCATCAAGCATCTTGGCCTGGGAGTTGTTTATTAGAGAACTAAACCAAAAATGCTCCAATCCAGCAATTGACAGTAAAGCAGGAAAACCTTTAGGGGCAATATGGTTTACTAAAAGCCTCAGAACTCAAAAACAACATTTGAATAAACATTTACGCCAATTAAGATCCCGGGGATCACCCTTTCCCCAAGACCTCCTGCTTTTAATTTCAAAAGCCAGAAAAGACCTAAAAAGAGACATAAAGGCGGCTAAGAAAGCGTTTCACGAAAACATCTGGGCGAAACTCCATTACTCTTGCAATCAAAGAGACTCCAAGCTCTTTTGGGGAATCATTAACCAGCTCACCCACGGTAGGAATCGGCACCACAACTCGGACGTAATGGAGGAGACATGGAGAGCTCATATTGAATCACTATACAACGAAACTTCGTCTCCAGGTATCGCTGACTGTGGCTTTCCAACAAGGAACGGAGCCGCTGCTAGACATCCGGTAAAACATGATTCCATCTCTGATTCACCAGACTCCTCACCGCGGATCCTTAATGAGCAAGTCCTAAAAATAATAAAAAACTTAAGATCCGAGGGTGCCCCTGGGCCCAATGGCCTTCCAAATGCCTTGTTTCGGCAAAATCCACAACTGTGGGCGAACCATCTGACTCCTCTTTTCTCGGACGTTTTAGTCTTCAACACGATCCCCGATTCCTGGAGGGAAGTATTCTAAGTCCAATATACAAGTCGGGTCCTCGCTCTGACCCCTCAAATTATAGACTGATTGCGTTAATCGACGTGGAGGCGAAAATATACGCATCGAACCTGTTGGCGGATTTAGAGGATTGGGTGGCACGAATAAAACTTATCCCTTACACGCAAACCGGATTCAGGGCCGGGATGGGCACTCTTACGAACATTTCTGCTGTAACCCTCCTAGCCAACCAAGCTCTCGTAAAATCAAGGCCACTGTATGCATGCTTCATCGATCTCAAAGCGGCCTTTGATAAAGTTTCGAGAGTCACGCTATGGGCAAAAATGTATAATTGGGGGTTCCAGCCAAGTTGTTGGAGGCTATAATCAACCTATATTCTCAGACGTGGGTGCAGATCAGGAAAGGAGACGGGCTCAGCATAACTGACAAGATCACAACTCTTAATGGGTTAAAACAAGGGTGTGTGCTGGCGCCATGCCTTTTCAACATTTACATCGCTGACCTGGATGAGCACCTTCGGTCGATTCAAGCTGATCCTCCAAATCTTGGCAACACCCCTATACCCAGCCTTCAATACGCTGATGATATTGTTCTCCTAGCGCAAACACCGGTTGGCTTGCAAAGATTAATCACCGAACTAGGAATATATACCACCTCGGTTCAACTAATCATTAATCACCAAAAAACGAAGGTGATGCGCTTTGTCAAACATCTTAAAGCAGTGAAAAACCGTAAATTTACTTGGACCTTAGGCAAGCGACTTCTGACCGAGGTGGACTCGTATAAATACCTAGGCTTCCAAATTGACCGCAATCTCAACTTCAAGACACACCTGGACCAAGGTCGCATAAAATCTAAACAGCTGCTGTTCGCCTTTAAAATTCTTAAAAGAAGCTCACAGGCTGCTCTACCGGCCATCTACTAAAGGTTATTGCAGCAAAATTCCTTCCCTCCATCTCATACGGCACAGAAATCTTAAATGGCAAAGATGCCACAGGGCTGAACATAGCACAGTCAATCTTTTTAAGAAATTGTTTGCAATTCCCCGTTACATCTCGCAAGCTCAAATTCGGCTAGAATATGGCCTAAAAATCAGATCCCAGACAGACAAGGCGCACTAGCCAAGTACTATTGGAGGATGAGGAACGCAGAGGACAACACACTTGCTCACTATTGTTGGGTAGAGATTGAAAATCAAGCCAGGCTTAATAACTCAATCTTCAAAGCTCTGAAGGCTTCGCTCTCGGGTTTACAGCTAGAGGAGGCCTGGCTTACTGTTCCTACCTACATTGGTTTTAAATCCGCGGTTAACAAAGCGATAAAACAGCACTCATTGTTACTAGACAAAACAGCTCTAGCAAAAAATCCCACGCCTGGACCGTGATACAGTCATACCAAAGGCTGCAACCCCAACCTTATTTGCTTGATCATTTCCCTCACCAGAGAAAGCACTTTCTTACGTTACTACGGCTTGGGTCATATCCATCTAAGGACCTAACCTCGAAATGGAAACACTTATGGCAATCAAAGGAATGCCGCCTATGCGGGGTAGGGGATGAGTCCCTACAGCATTTAATATGCATCTGCCCTGCCCTAGCAGAAACACGTAAAACGGTCCTTCGGGAGGTGCTTAGGAAGGAACAAGTGAGAACTTGTAGAGCAGCAGTGATTCAATGCCTCGGAGGCTCATCAATCCCACTGTCCTGCAGTGCCATAAACTTTTTGAAAAATGCGGCAAAAGAACTGGACAAAATAGAAGCTTCTAATCAACTTAAATAATTTCAGATCATTCAGCCCCGAAACCCCTCTATTGCACTGCTTGCACGTTTTAAAAAAACTTTTTTAACCATTGTTTTTTGCATTTTGAAAAATGTTTCATGTCTTTTCTTGATTTTTTTTAAATTTAAAAATTGTGTACTCTTTATGCATGTTTTATCTATGGTGGTTATTCCACCCTTTTATGATTTTTTAACGAAATCAAATAAAAGTATATTTGACACTGACACTTGCTCCTTGAATGACTAGCAAAAACTACGATGTTACTGCAACCTGTAGCACGTTATAGATAATGGTAGCTTTTGCTGGGCGCCCTCAGTGTGTGCATACAGGGCATGTAAAGTTGTGCCTACAACACGCACAGCGGCACTATTGCTATGACCAAGGTCATTGAAGAGCTATGTGACTCATCTCGATAGGTTGTTAAACACATGAGATACCAAATATCGAAAGTACACTAACAAAATGCAGCCACACCTCAGACTCGAGCAACGCACTAATCCTCTTAAGTGCTTTATTTCAAGCCCATCGTTGAATGAAGAAAAACGGACTATGCTGGAACCTGGAGAAAACTAAAATCATCCGAATTATGAGCAGGAGGTATGCGAATGCACCTCGTGCTCGTGGGCAACACTGGGAGTGGTTCATCCAATGAGAAGAGGTGCGTGGGGGGTTATTAACTGATTTTCTTTGACTGCATTTTAGGATCTTTGAAACTGTGGAGCAGGGATAGGAAGTAAGAGGCGAACAGTTCGTATGCGACCCACTTTTAACTCGTGGAAACTTTTGTTCATGAGGGGCCAGCCATCGTGCTAACAATCCAGGCAATTATTAGGTTATTTGACATGCAGTTAATTGTGGTACTTTGTGCAATGTATGGTTCGCCATTTCAAGCCAATTTGCATGCATTGACGGTAGACCGAGTCAATAATACTAGTTAAAGCCCGTAGCTCTCCTCACACAGCTTTACCCTTCCCCCACACCTAGACAGTGGGCACGGGCCAATAACGAGCGTTATTGGAGGAATAACCAGTCTCCTGAAGTAGAATATACAACTACTGGTTCTGATAATAATATACAGCGCTTCACCCCCACACGGTTACCGTTTTTAAGCGATGTACCTACAGTCGCGGCTCGTGCTCCAATACTCGCAGGGGAGGAGGGGGGGTGTTAGGGGTCGCGCGCGGCGGGGGAGATTAAAATAAAGCACCACCATTATTAAGAAAACTAAACTTACCGGATCCGCGCCGCCTCTGCTGCAAGTCCTCCTGGGCCGGGATCCGGTTGGCGCCTTGGCAAGTACCGCCTGCTCTCAGCCAATCCAGACGCTGCTCCAGCAGCAGCGCCAGGATTGGCTTGAGCAGTAGTGCGCATGTTCTGTTTAGGGCTTAAAAATTTTTGCGACCAGCCCGAACATGCGCACTAGGCTGCTCATTAGAAGAGCGGCATGGAACAACCCTCGCTCTTCTAATGAGCAGCCTAGTGTGCGCATGTTCAGGGCTGGTCGCAAAATGTTTAAGCCCAAAACAGAACATGCGCACTCTTGCTGTGCGTTCCGCCGACCACCTGTGATAGTGTGGAATCTGTGGATGTCAATCAGACACTCTGTGACTTGCAGCTGAACTCTAGTGCTGCCCCGCCCCCTTCTAAGCCGACTGCCTCTGGCGGCCTGGGAATCGGTCCGGATACAGGCCAGCCGCCAGGATTGCATTGTGTGAGAGTTTGTGACGGCAACGCTCGGTGGGGCAACGCCCAAGCGCCCCAATGGACGCACCGCGCCTGGACTAGGGTACGAGGGCCCATGAGTGAAACGCTGGGCAGATAACTTTAAATCAGCTAGTGAACACAAGCAGGTAGTGACGGATAAGCTGCTCAAAGAAATCCAAGCAGGTAGGATGGCAGGGCCTTTAGAGGAATGGTCAACGGATGACTTGGTTGTGTTCCACATCGGGGTGGTGCCCAAGAAAGAACCAGGCCAGTTTAGGCTGATTCAGCACCTCTCATGGCCAGAGCGCAGTCTGTGAATGACTTCAAAACTGAAGAACAGGTTTCGGTCACTTACTCATCTGTCGATGTGGCGTTATCTTTGGTGGAGAAAGTAGGACATGGGGCGCTTAAGGCAAAGAGCGACATTAAGTCCGCCCTCTGTTTGCTGCTGGTAGACCTTGTCAACTTTCAGCTGCTAGGGATTTAGTTTGAGGGCAAATAGTATGTAGTCAAAGCACTACCCATGGGCTGCTCCATATCATGCGCATTGTTTGAGAGCTTCAGCACCTTTCTGCTACAGCTGTTCATAAGTTGCACGGGACACGAGCACATGACACATTACTTAGATGACTTCTTTTCCGTGGGGTACCCCAGTTCCAAGGATTGTCAATGTTTGCTGTCAAGTTTCCAGGAGCTCATGAGGGACCTCAGGGTGCCCTTGGCACCAGAAAAGACAGTAGGTCCCTCTACAGATATCTCATTTCTCTGAATCAAAATTGATTCAAGGGTAATGGAGGCCAGATTGCCAGAGGATAAGAAAAGAACCATGCAGCGGCTACTGGATGCGATGTTGTCAGAAACAAAAGTCACAGTGAAAGAGGTGCAAGTCCTGTTGGGACATTTGAATTTTGCATGCAGGGTGGTGAGAGCAGGCAGGACTTTCTGTAGGAGGTTGGGGTTGGCCCTTTCAGGTCTGCTATTGCCTCACCATCATGTGAAGTTGTCAGCTGGGGTTGAAGATGACTTGAGGATATGGCGAGTTTTTCCCCACTCTTTTAACAGGATTCCCTTAGCAACTTTGACAGAGGTGTATTGGGACGCACAGATTTTTTTCAGCTGCTTCAGGAAGTTTTGGATTTGCCCTGTATTGACAGGGTCACTGGTATGCTGAAGAATGGCCGCAATCATGGAAACAGGGCAGCCACAGCATTGCATTTTTGGAATTTTTTCCCTTACTGGTAGCAGTGACTTTGTGGGGAGAGCAGTTAGCATGCAAGAAGGTTCTTTTTGAATAGATAACATTTCAGAGGTACAGGTAGTCAACAGACAGTCGGCAAGGGATGCACAACTTTTGAAATTGTTGAGGGTCTTTGTGTGGAAATGCTTACAACTTAACGTTTTATTCAGAGCCAGACATATGCCAAGTGTTGACAACAACATTGCTGAGGCTTTGTCTCATTCACAGAGGGAGAGATTCCATGGACTGGCCATGAAGGTGGACAGAGTCAGGACCAGGAGGCCTCAAGACCTATGGACAATAGGAGAAAAAGGATGATTCAATTGGTAGAGGATTTGCTAGTAGTATCTATGAGAACAGCATATTCTCAGGCTTGGGCTGAGTTCCAAGCAAAGGGGGTCGTAAAGCAGGACAGATTCATGGGCTGGGGTGGAAGACGTTGTGCAATACATCATGACATTGATTGAAAAAGGCCAGTCCAGGGTGACAATTTCGGGGAAGTAAGCGGGCATCGCATTTATGGGTAAGCTGTGGTGGGCTATGTCCCTTCCGTAGGCGAGCTCGGCAAGAGAATTCTGGAAGGGCGGTCCATTGAGAGTGGTCAGTTGGGTTCTAGGAGGAGGCCTTTGACCTTGGGCATCTTATGTGAAGTGCTTAAGGTACTGCAGAGAATTTGCAGCATGGACAGTGAGACAGTGTGGTTTTCCACACTTGTGATGTGGATGATTTCTGGCGCGTTTCGGGTGTCTGAGCTTTTGGGGGGTAAGGGGAGCTGGGGGATACTCTGGGAGGAGGTCAGTGGGTGCAAGGAAGGGCTAAGGGTTTGGCTTTACAAGTCCAAAACTGATCAAAGTGGTCTGGGCAAGAGTGTTCTGCCACATGTGTACCCTGGTGCCAAGTTTTGCACAGTCCGATGGGGGTTGGCTCTTAAACCTCGGTCTGTTCAGGGTGGGGGGAGAGGGTATTTCTATGCTTAGATGATAAGCCAGTGTCCGCATTTCAGCTGTTGGCGATGTTCTTCAAGGCTCTGGCGCTCATTGACCTTGATGCAAAGGGTTTTGGTACACATTCTTTTCAGATCAGTACCGCTACAGAGACTGGTAGTCAGGGCTGGAGTCAGGAAATGATAATTGATTTGAAAAGATGGTCATCAAACTGTTTTCAGTGTTATGTTGGCGGGGGGAGTTGTTGAGATAGGTTCAGGTTGTCAACTTTTGATTCTGTTTTTCAGGTTCTGTTTCCAGTCCCTAGGCAGTCAGGTTGATACCTGGATTGTGGGACACTCCTTCGAAAAGTTGGCGGAGCGGCAGGCCAAGGCCACTATACACAGGTGAAATTTGGGATTTAATGTTGGCATGTACACTATCTCTTGGCACAGGAAAGGGGCCAAAAGATAGAGAGAATTAATATCATGTTTGAATAGGCTGTTTGTCAGGGGTAGGTTCACAGACATATTGCTGCTACATTTTGGCTCGAACTATTTGGTGATACAGAAAGGTTAAGCCTTGAAATGAAGGAGGACTTAAAGGAGATCAACAGATCTTGGGTAGGTTGCCATGTCCTTTGGGCAGAGTTCGTACCTAGGTGAGTCTAGTGAGGGGCACATCATCCAGCAGCGACAGACAAAGCCAGTAGAAGCTGGTGTTGGCCGAAGTATTAAACATCCATTAGACCTAAGAAGTCAGGCGGGGGCAGAAAAAGGCACGTTGTGCTTTCCTTTTTCTGGGAGGCAGCTGGCTGAGAAGTTGCCATAGTTTACCGTAGTTTATTGATGTTGACAGCGGAAATTCCGGGGGAAAGGTAACAGTAGATAAGTTCACGTATGTGTGAGCCAGGAAGTTAAAGGTTCTGTAGGAAGTTTAGTTGATTAAAGGGTAATAGTTGTAGTAAAGGGTTTGGGGAGTTTAAAGGTCACAATTGTAGTTCAGCAGCTTTGGAGCGGGTACACTGTTACTGTATTAAGTTGTTGTGGGGGGGTTTACGGGAGGGGGTAGCTCAACATAGGTGAGTAAATTTGTATGGTGAGGCTTTAGGTTTGGTAAGGCAAAGGCCTAGGTTGTTTTTTTATGTGCACCTGTTTCAGTAAAGCAGCCTTTGTCACACATGCCTGGTGTCAGTGGTCTGTGCTGCTCCCCCTCTTCCCTAATGGGGATTTGGGGGCCAGTGGACCAAAGGGAGGTCTGCCCCCGGGTAATTTGGGAAGGTGGAGCAGTCTGACAACTGCTCGGGGTTTGTGCGGCTTTTGAGCTACTTTTGTAGCCCAAAGGGTTTATAACTCTGCATTTTGAGGTGCCAGCCATTTTGTCTTGGTGACACGGTGGCTGGTACCTCGTCAGATAGCGATTTTGCCCACCCACCCATCCCTTGAGTCAGAGTTCTGGGACGGGGGCTGTTCCGGGGCTCTAGGACAATAGGGTTCGAACAGGTGTACATCGGGTTTGTTATGTTTTTAGGGTTGTCGCTTTAAAGCAGGTGCATAGGCGGTTGGCGAGAAGTTGCCATAATTTACTGAAGTTTATTGTTGTTGACAGCAACAATTCAGGCTTAAAGGGAATGGGTAGATAAGTTCACTCCTGGATTAGCCAGGAAGGTAAAGGTTCTGTAGGAAGTTTAGTTGATTAGATGGTAATATTTGTAGTAAAGGTGTTGGGGAGTTTGAAGGTCAGAGTTGCAGTTAAGCAGCTCTGGAGTGGGTACACTATTACTGTATTAACATCTTGTGGGGGAAAGGGAGATTTTAGGGGAGGGGGTAGCTTAACATAGGTGAGCAAATTTGTATAGTGAGGCTTTAGGTTTTGTAAGGCAAAAGCCAAGGTTGTTTTGTTATGTGCACCTGTTTCAATAAAGCAGCCTTTTACACACATCCTGGTGTCAGTGTTCTGTGCTGCTCCCACTCTTCCCCAAAGGTGGCAACCCTATCCTCCAGCAACCCGTTGAACAAGATGTCTGGCTAGTCTCGCATTTTGACATTACTGACATGCAGACGATGCCATGCTGGGCAGGTAATATTGACGTTGCCACATGGGGCAGGTAATGTTGTAGCAAAGCACAGATTTGAATGCATTGATCTCCTTGTACTCTGACGTGTGTGGTGGTATGGACGTCATCTCTCTCTACAGGCACTGTCACAATCCCTGACATTGATGCAGCACTCAAAGGCTCTTCACACGGGTTTCTGAACAGTTCCCTCACTCACACTTGTCAATTTTTCTCACCATCTGACCCAAAGATTTCCGATGAAACCTTCCAAAAGAATTACTTAGTTACATTTACAAAGAGGTGTGTTCCGACTTTTGCAAACTCATTGATTCCACGATAATCATGAAGCTTCACAAGGGATTGGTGGCAATGGTATAATGCAAAATGATTGGGGTCCCCTGCAGAATGTGATGAGTGGCCCGAGCCTCCTGTATCTCACAGATATTTATTTGCTCAGGCTGAATGGTGAACCCCTGTAAAGGGTTGGGGGCCATTTGACCTGTTTGGGGTCCCCTGTGCCTCAGGTGCTGCCGCATCCTGTGTTAAGCTCCTGATGGGCACCAGCTCCTGCCACCCTACCCTCTGGACCTCCACGATTTCTCAAAAGATAAGATGCACATTCACCTCTTGGGGCATCTTGGCACTGAAAAACAGACTCTAATTGTTGCCCAACTCAAGGGTATTCATTTCATCAACTTCAGAAGGATCAAAGTCTGAATGGCGCACAAAGCAAGCGAATACAGATCCCTGGAGTGACAAATCCACTGAGCCACAGACCCAGACTTATGTTACATTGTCTATTATATGACATATATTTTTCTATCTGCTTGAAATCTCTATGGCAAAAAATCATAAGCTCAATCCAGCATATTTTTAGGAAACAGAGGTCTCCAAACCTTGGGTACAGAGGGGCCTTAATTGATATCCAGAGGGATGGGCACCAGGCTCTATCCAAGAGGAGCATTTATTAGGCCCCAGGGGAACAGAGACAATCACCATGCTGAAAACAGTTCTGAGTTTTTAGTGAAAGAAAAGAAAGTGGCAGTGAGCCACTGGTGGTACCATTTGTCCAGGTTTGAGGAGGGATCCTATGATGAAGCATGCCACCTTCGGGTGGGTGAGGGTTCTTGTCATAAATACTAAGAAGAAATTGCATACACACGTTTTCTTCCTTTACTTTTTAACAGGACGTACCTTTTTGTGATTTCCACTGTATAACTGGCCATCAGTTAGTGTCTTTTTACACTTATGTCCTGGTTGGGAGTATATGTCAAAGTGGGGTGCGGGAGCTCCGAATGACCCACAAAGTTGCTCCCTATATTTCAGGTAAAGAATCCCACTGTGAATACCTTTACACTTTTAGAGAGACCTGGCAGCCAACAGACGATTGGCAATCACATATTTACATGCATTTTAAAAAGGGATATCAGTACATACACTTGTTAAATATGTTCTGAGCTGTGAATGTTCTAGAATAATTGTGAGAAAATATGTTTGCCATTCTAGGTGGCCCCAATAATTATTGAAGACCAATGCTTTTGATATTCCTTAAAGTTTTATTTGTAACAGAAGATTTGGTGAAAAATCACTATCCTTTTATCCTCACCTAGGGCAGCTTATATACCTTTTCAAAGCTCTGTACACGGCTAACATACCACCAGTGAAGACATGTCCAGTTCCATCACTTGGTCTGTGAATTGGCAACACCATCTGAAATGTGAGAGGACCAACTGACCATGATCCGTTAACTGGTCCGCCGCATTGTCTGAATGTTTGTTTGTATAATTTCTTTCTAGAGTAAATGTACGCCATAGCTCTATGGCGCTAACAAAAAGAACACAAAATGAAATAAAAGCATCAGAAATAGACACAAAAGATCAAGGCAGGGCCAGGGAGAAAGGCACCATTAAGATGGAAAGAGGGCAGTTTTCAACTACCTATGGAAGGTTAGATACTCTACGGTACATCTCAGAGACTCAGGGAGGGCACTCCACAACTTAGCTGCTGCAACAGAGAAGGCCCTGTCCCCCCACTGATGGTTTGAATTTCCTGGACAAGAACAAAATAAAGTGGCTTCTGGATCTCAACTGGCACAGAGAGACCTTCAATCTCAGTTTCTTTCTCCAGAACTGAGGTGCATTACCATGCATGAAGCGACATATAATGGTGAGGGCTTTGATTTGGACTCGTTGCTCCACCAGCAATGCATGAAGGTTGTCCAGAACCGGGGAAATATGCTGTTGCTTAGAGGTGTCCGACGTGAGACGGGCAGCTTTCTTCTGAACTTTTTGCAGGTGAGCTTTACACTTCCTAGAAGCCCCCAGAAGGCAAATATTCCCATAATCCAGGTAAGAATGTACCAGAGCCTGGTTAACAGGTTTAAGATGTTCTTGGGCCAGGAACAATAGAATGATTTTTAATAATCTTAATGGTCAGAAGCAGGTGCTGGCGGCTCTGGATGGATGCAGGCTTGTCGTCAAGATTGAATCAATTATTACACCTATGTTTTTTGACCTTGCCAACCGGGGTTGGGGATGATTTCCAAATAGGTGCCCATAATTGGAGAAGTGAGAATTATTTCCAAGCATGACCACAAAGGAAAGGGTTGCAGACTTTCTCCAAAAGATAAGTGTGGTGCTGCTGCACAGTGGGCAATGCCACAGTGCGTCAGCGAAACTAGGCATGTGGGTAATGACAATGTTTCCTCAGCATGCATGCCGCTGTATACCTGATGATCACATCTGGTGGCTGAAGTTCCACCATCATAATTTGGATTGGCAGAATTTCTACTGGAGTTTTAACTACAAAGGGGATCCTTCCAAAGCAGAGACATCAACTTTGGTCAGGAAACCCCCAAGGTCATTGTTGAAAACTGAAAACATGATGGATTTGTGATTTCCAATGTGGTGGAATAGCCAGACAGGAATTCAAGCAGTAAGCAAACACTCCTAACTCATCATGTTAGCTGCAGGGAGACATCTTGTGTCCCATCCATAAATGTTCTGCTGTGAGTAGGTGATACTTACCTTTGTATTACTCCTAACTTACACTTGTGTTCCAAGAGCTAGTTAGGAGTACTCATGCTTTCATCCTGGAATGCAGGAGGAAATCAGGAGCTTTACAAGAATAGGCCACACTAATTTCTTTGTGAGTTGGTCTCCCAGTCTTTCATGGACAATGTTTCCTCACTCTTCTGATTATAAATTAATACTAGGTCTTGGTGTAGAGTTGCTGAAGATACATAGTTGGCATTTCTCTGGGAAATAGCAGTCTCTCTACATGTTTGTGCTGAATTGAAGGGTGAAATCTTGTGGCTACATCAGAGTGGTGTGTTTTTAAACGTTTCCTGCTACATCCATCTTTTAAAATGCACATTACAACATAGTTTGCCCAGCTATTTAAAATTTGATTATTGTTGTGGGTTGTCAGATATGAAATGCATCTTAAAAAACCCTTTTAAGTAGGTAAGTCTGAACCATATTTCCGGTAGTACCGGAAATAAGTGTAAAGGACAGATCGGGAGGCCATCTTAATCCATGCTGAAATATAGAACATTGCTCTGTCTAATGGCAAATGGGGCCCCAAAAGGGAGAGGGCTGCAATTGCAAAGACTCTTCTGCAAGAGATCACATGTAAAAAGGATGCCATCTTAAGATCAAAATATTTCAAGTAGAGGGTAGAATTGGGAAATTTGGAGGAAAGGTATGAAAGGGCAGTACAGTAGAGGTGTCTTATGGCACCATGTTATATAAAAGAATGTCTATTAGGATTGCTGTTAACATAAATCACTTCCACCCTAGATTCAAATGGCCATTGCGCCAACAGGACCAAGACAAAGAGGGAGAGGTGGTGCCTAAAAAGAATGCAAAAAAGATCAAAAAGAAGATGACTTGTTCAAAGAGGGGAAATGCATTCTCCAAGGATGTCCCTCATCCTAAACCCATCATCATCACCCTAAACCCTTTCAAACTAAGATATGTGAAGCATCCTGAAAAAGATGGAGAAACCTAAATGTGAACTGTTTTCTACAGGATTCTAGTGAGAGGAGAGGGAGACAGGCCAGAAAGGCTGTAAATGGGAGGGAACCAAATACAAGAGTAGGGAAAGTCGAGGTTTGCTGGAGCAGTCATCAGAGTCTCGGGAAAACTATATCCTGGAAATGAAATATATTACCCAGAGCCAGAGAAGGGGAGATGAAGTAGAGAACATCTGGACATGGAGAGCATTCCACATCAGAGATGCTGCATGAGAAAAGAAGTGTCTTCCTTGTCTAACTCAGTCAGTCAGTAAAACAAGCTTTATTCGATTTAAAATAAATCATAAAAGCACAAGATACAAAAATTCATCATAAAAACATATTTAAAATACCTATAAAAAGAGAAGCGATAGGATTCATCACAATAAATATTACAATAGCAGCACCACAATTTGTTCAATACAATTTTAAATTTCTATTGTAAATTGAATCAAGCAATGTTAAAAAAATGTAACCTGGCATGTTACCACCCTCTAGGGCTTACAGAATTACGTCATAGCCAGGCTTCCCTTAATGGGGCTGTGAATAGTGTTATCTAGGGGCTTTTCCATGCTTCGTCCATCCACTTCTTAGGGGTATCCTACTGCCTAGTAGTTTTTAGTATTTTGCACCTTCTACCCCACATAGGTCTGTCCGGGATGCGACTGTGATAATCCAGATAGCTTAGCCACAGGTACCCACATGATCTCTAAATGTTTGATCCGTACTGTTGCTATAGCGCTGGGTGGAGGTCCTTAGTATACCTCTTGTTATGTCAAAAACACTCAGGGGTCGATTCCGATCTCGGCCGGAAGCGCACCTAACAGTATTCGTCCGGAAAAAAACCAAGCCGAACGCGTGTTTCCCGACCGATTCGGACAGTCGTCCGAACGAACAAGTACGATGCGCATAACAGCCCAGATTCCGAGCGAGCCTTACTTACCCATTTCAGCTCCTATTCCCCGCCTGAGCCGGATCCGTAAACGTCCAATCGAGTCGCACGGAACCAAATACACAGCACCTTCCGGCCGGACTAGTACGATGCGCATTCCGTACGCGCCGAACCCGTCACTACGTCCGGCACGTCAGAGCATCCGGGAGAGCTGTACATAAGCTCCGATTCGCACCACAAGACGATCCACGGCTACGAGACGAACAAGCCAGCGACGCGTACGAGTCGAAGCCACGAGAAACCCGAACGAGACGAACAAACCATGAATCCCATCGCGCAGGTCCTACCAATACTCTACATCTATTACCGGGACCGGTACGGACGCGTACGGTGAAGACGGTAAGTCAAACATCCACTACACAAACAAACCACACGTACCCAACAAATGTCACACACACATAGGGATGCAGAAATGACGTGCAACAGCAGAACCATAGGGGTGGGATGGCTACCACCAATGCCATACACACCCATAGGGGGATGGATGCCTACCACTACCACCACCCCTACTCAGGGGGGCCTGGATGCCTGTCACTACTACCATCCCCACTCATAGGGGGATGGATGCCTACCACTACCACCACCCCTACTCAGGGGGGGCTGGATGCCTGTCACTACTACCAACCCCACTCATAGGGGGATGGATGCCTACCACCACCCCTACTCAGGGGGGCCTGGATGCCTACCACTAACACCACCCCTACTCAGGGGGGGCTGGATGCCTGTCACTACTACCAACCCCACTCATAGGGGGATGGATTCCTACCAATAACACCACCCCTACTCAGGGGGGCCTGGATGCCTGTCACTACTACCATCCCCACTCATAGGGGGATGGATGCCTACCACTACCACCACCCCTACTCAGGGGGGCCTGGATGCCTGTCACTACTACCAACCCCACTCATAGGGGGATGGATGCCTACCACTACCACCACCACTACTCAGGGGGGGATGGATGCCTGTCACTACTACCAACCCCACTCATAGGGGGATGGATGCCTACCACTACCACCACCCCTACTCAGGGGGGCATGGATGCCTACCACCACCACCACCACCCCTACTCAGGGGGGCCTGGATGCCTGTCACTACTACCATCCCCACTCATAGGGGGATGGATGCCTACCACTACCACCACCCCTACTCAGGGGGGCTGGATGCCTGTCACTACTACCAACCCCACTCATAGGGGGATGGATGCCTACCACTACCACCACCCCTACTCAGGGGGCCTGGATGCCTACCACTACCACCACCCCTACTCAGGGGGCCTGGATGCCTACCACTACTACCATCCCCACTCATAGGGGATGGATGCCTACCACTACCACCACCCCTACTCAGGGGGCCTGGATGCCTACCACTACCACCACCCCTACTCAGGGGGGGCTGGATGCCTGTCACTACTACCAACCCCACTCATAGGGGGATGGATGCCTACCACTACCACCACCCCTACTCAGGGGGGCCTGGATGCCTACCAATAACACCACCCCTACTCAGGCGGCCTGGATGCCTACCACTACCACCACCCCTACTCAGGGGGGCCTGGATGCCTACCACTACCACCATCCCCACTCATAGGGGGATGAATGCCTACCACCCACACCACCCCTAAACATAGGACGGGAAATGCATGACACAACCAGCATACTCCAACATAAGGAATGTCTGAAAATACATCCCACCAACACCATGACAAGCGTGTGTAGTCTGTGTCAAATGCCTACAACACTGAACATGTCATTGAGCATACAATGTGACCCCCTATCACATGTGTCACACATAAATGTGTGTGGCCTCCACAATGCAAGCAGACCATGACCACTGTGGCAATGGGGTATAACACCCCATCATCACAGTGACCAAAAGGTAAGTCTGGGGTCCATAGCTGAAGCCCAATTGAACAGTGTGGCAATGGGGTCTAAACACCCATCACCACAGTGACCAAAAGGGAAGTGTGGGGTCCATAGCTGAAGCACATTTTGAACATTGTGGCAATGGGGTCTAAACACCCATCACCACAGTGACCAAAATGTGAGTGTGGGGTCCATAGCTGAAGCACATTTAGAACATTGTGGCAATGGGGTCTAAACACCCATCACCACAGTGACCAAAATGTGAGTGTGGGGTCCATAGCTGAAGCACATTTAGAACATTGTGGCAATGGGGTCTAAACACCCATCACCACAGTGCCCAAAAGGTAAGTGTAGTAATGGTAAAAGCTGCAAATGCCAAACAGCATGGATGATTCCTGGTCACAGAACAACAAACACATCTGTGGCATAGTAGTGCTTGTGTCCCATAGCAACATACATTGGGTGAGGCAAACAGTGCAGTGCAAATAAGATATACCTTTGGCCATGTGCAGACAAACATCACCCATGGGGGCTGACATTGTCAACATTCCTCAATAACACAATGACAGAAGTGACCATCATAATGTAGCCCCACATATCTGCACCAATGGACACACAAATGTAGATATCCTTTGGAAACTGTAGATGTCAGGTGAACAAATGCCATACCATGGCAGCAATGTGACATACAAACCATGATCATTGTGCTGACTGATGACCTAGGAGTCCCAGGGACAGCAGGGGAAAGCCAACAAACAACATACAGCCAATGGCACACTAAAGATATGCCAATGCAGTGGTGCAGATGCACAAACACAAACAGGCAGCCTCACACTGCAGATCAAACACAACAGGTGATGGGGGGGGGGGGTGTGCCAGTGTCCCCAGGCAACCACACAACACATGAGGAGGCCTGAATCACAATTACACAGATGTGTATACAGTGCCACACAAAAGTAACTCATGGATCGGATTCCCCTATGTGGGCAAACAGGCATTGTTAGATGAGAGGGAGCCCAAATTACACATGTCACACAAGCTTGTAGGAGCAGCAAATAACACAGCAAGAGACAGACCCACCACAGCACTACCCCCAGGGACCCCACATCGTGGTGACCCTGGACTGCATGATAATCCCACTGTGATGACAAAGCTAGATGTCGTTCACACTGTGAACCACAGTCATGTGTCCTGAGCAACAAACTACCATCACACCTACACAAGCACAAATCAAGCAGCACGGCCTGTCAGCCAAGGCCAACATGGAGGTAGGGGTCTAGCCGTGCAACAACTCTCATTTGCACACACTCAACACCAAACACCTTGATCTCCACCAATGTGCAGCAGTGAAGCTCACATGGACTGGTGACATTGCACATGCACCCATGACAATCCCAGGGGTGGTGGTGGGAAGTAAGGTGCAGAAACCCATCACACATGGCCAGTCAACAAGACTCGTGAATGTCTGACACACTGCACAGTACGCTGTACATGGGCATGACGTGAAATCCACCACAATCAATGTGATCCCGGACACAGTCACACACCAATGAAGAAGTCAAGGTCACCCACAAAGAACACACATAGACAACTTCCAACATTGCAGCTCTGACCCAGAGGAGTGGCAGCAGTCACACACACAACGTGTCACAATCACTGAAAGCTAACACAAACTGTAAATTACATGACTTGTGTAACCAACAAGTGCCAAGGGGAATCCTGACTGTGTCTCATCTGCGTTTGCCCACAAACTCAGCCCTGACAGCAAACACACCTATGGATGACACCCTGATGACCAGTAATGTGCCATGCACCCACATCCCAGAGAACCCAGTGCGAAGATTTGGGGGAACATAGGTCAACTCAGCAAGCATCACAAACAGGAACATCACTAGGGATCCCAGCCTGTGTTGCAAAATGGAAGTGAACACACACAGACATGCTCACACAACACACACCTTGGGCTCAGGCAATGTCACGGAATTATACACTGCCATGAGGGCACTCCACTCCTGTGTAAGGAAAGCTGTGCCATACGTTGTCTCTGCAGGGCTCTATCATGTCAGCAGTACACTTGGTCACTCAGTCAACAATTAGCACAAAATGAAGGCTCTCGTCACATCAGCCTGGTCATGGGAGTGTCACCGACACCATCTGCACAGATCCAACACACATGTATAGCAAGTTGCACTGATCACACAGATGAGTCCTTCCCCATTGATGCCCAAACTTGCATGTCCAGTGGAGATGGTCACACGGTCAGGGAAACAGACAAATTTAACAATGGCAAGCACAACTGATGTGCAGGGGTGTAAGCCACAGACGTGATATTGCAAATAAATGTAGGAAATCCCATTGGCAAATATTGAAAACATGACATCCTCATATTGCTGCAAAGGATGACATGGCTACACACCAGGATAGGACACATTCCCCCTGGACCACATGGGGTCCTGCACAGTAACACTTCATTTTCATGATATCAAATATCACCATCACTGCAGCAAGGGCATGGTTAGCATCATCAACATCATGTACATCTGAAGCTAAACCACCAGAGAACAGAAAGGAGCTTTATTCAGCATATGTGTCTGAAAAATGAAAGTCCAAGAAAATACAAAGGCCAATGGCCAGTCCAACAGTTCAGTCCGAACAGGGTGACAGTGGCAGATGTCACCCTCTGCTTGCCTGCACTGATATGGAGCAGGGACATTCCCCTCGGAGGGGCATACGGGGGGCAGGCCAGGCACCACAGGGACAGGATCAGGGCTCACCAGAAGGAGGCAGGGAAGGGGTGGCTGGTGCTGGAGAGTCACTGACAACTGCAGTGGAGGTGTCTGACATGGTGTGTGCCGGCACAACTGGGGGCATGAGTCAGATGGTGTGGGTGCCGGCACGACTGCAGTGGTCCGGCCAGATGGAGTGGACAGGTTCCCCACTGCAGTGCCCAAGTCAGACGGGGTGGTAGTGGACTCCACTGCAGTGCCTATCTCCAGGGGAGTAGAATGGGGTTCAGGTAAGGTGGGCAGGACAGAGGGGAGGACACGGTCTCCACACCAGTGGCACAAACATGTGCAGCGGGGGTGTGAGGCTGGAAGAGCAAGTGGTAGGTGGAGAAGGCCGGATCATTTTGGGGATGGTGTATCTGTGGGTGGGGGAACCTGGGGCAGGGTGTGGTGGGGGAACCAGTGTTGTGGGGGCCTGGGGGATGGAGGAAGGAGACTGTCTGTTTGAGCTGCAGGGCGGTGGCGGGGTCTTGCTCTTCCGGGACCGGGGGGACTTGCGTGTGGGGGCCTTAGTCTGTCCGTGCCTGGGGGAGGGTATCCGGGGGTGAGGGGCACTCCCCTCTGTGTGGGTGGACTTCCTCTTCCCCCTGTATGCTGGATCAGCTGGATCGGAGGGGAAGAGGCCGAGGTCACAGAGGAAGAGCTGCTGTGTAGGTGGGGTTGCAGGTGAGGCAAGGGAAGGGGTCTTGGAGGGAGAGGATTTGGAGGACTGCGGCGTGACTGTGGATGCCTGTGTGTGTGTCTGTTCCCCATCCCCTGTGGGTGTGGTATCAGTCCCCTGAGAATGCTTGCATGCACGTTTTGCCTTTGTATTGGGTGTTCCTGTGCTGCTCGTGTCTGTGTGTTTGGGTGATTGTGCAGGTGTGCATGTGCTTGGGACAGGTAGGGTGCCAGGAAGTGTGGATGGGGCAGAGGTAGGAGGGGTGAGGGACTGTTGGAGGAGGGACACTGCTGCCGTCAGGGAGGAGTCCATGGACTTATTGCTCCTCTGTAGGGCAGACATGCCAGATGAGATGCCCTCCATGAACGACGCCAGCTGTGTCAACAGAGTGGTGTGTGCATGGAGGACACTCAGCATAGCTGTCTGCCCTACATGGAGCTGGCGAAGTAGGTACACAGACTCCTCACACAGGGCAGCAGGGGACACAGGGGCAGGGGGTGCGGTGCCTGGCACGAAGGAGACACGCTCCCGAACACGGGAGCCTCCACGGACCTCTGGAATGGGAGCCAATGGGAGGGCGGTGGTGGCGGTGGTGGTGGTGGCGGGCCAGCCATACTAGCTGGGGTGTGGTGGCTGCTGACACCCGCCTCAAACAAGGGAGTCATCCTCCGAGCTGCTGTGGTCCTCAGCTGAGGTGGATGGTGCTGAGGACTCCTTGGTGTGGCTCCCCTCGCCCTCCGTGCCACTGGGTCCCTCCGACCACTCATCGGCTGCTGACCCAGCCTGGCTCTGCAGTTCCTCCTGGTCCGTGGAGCTGTCCTCTCCTGTGGCCGTGGATGTATCTGCAAACAATTAGGGAAACAGACAAACATCAGTCACCTGCACTGACCGCACACACCACAGTAAGTACAGCACATTACAGAGCAAGCCCTGGAATCCTTAGTTGAACATTGCCAAAAGTGCTCACACAGATTAGGAGAAGCCAATTGTCAGTCTGATGGTCAACCATGGCACTCACACCCCTCCTGGCCTTTGTAGTAGGGTTCTGTTCTACCATATAACACAGACCTATGTACCTTTCTGCTCTGCCCATGAAACATGGCACTCCCATATAGGCCCCACCACTCATGCCCTGATAGATGACCTAAGCTGTCCATTTTTCTTGTAGCCTTTTAGTACCTGTCACAGTGGTCCACACCCCCTAAGACACATACACTTATGCCCAAACCCACCTCCTTAGATGCACACACACATGTAGGCCCAAGAGGCCACTGCCTCATGCTATCATTTTTCTAATACAACAAATCTGGTAGGCCTTTCTGACCTGACAGCAGGGACCTGTGCCATCCACGGCGGCACCAGCCCCCCCCTTGTAAATGTCCACAGTCACAAGAATAAGGTTAGCCCACACGTATGTGACACTCTGCTGGTACATCTTGCTCTTTCACAAGCAATGTTTGCAAACTTTTAACTTATGAAACTTTCAACGCTTGCTCCACTGAAACTGAAAATGCGGCTCCGTGACAGAGAAATAATATATAACAATCTCAAATTCTGAGCATTTTACGGTAAAAGTTAACTTTTCTTATGTTTGCGGTCAAGTGCACCGACCACCTGCTAAAAGCCCCTGTCTTCACCATGATACCACTTCTCTGTTCTCTGTAAGCGTGTGGTCAAGGACCCACGTCGGGGACCACGTCAACTGTGGGTAGGAGTTCTGCATCAAGCCATTTAAAAGCTTTGCACCCATGTCCACGCCCTGAACTCTTCATACCAGTGCATTGCATGGGGAGGGTTCACGGTCGGCCGTTCTCCTGATCCTGGGCCTAGAAATTCTACTATCAAGTAGGTAATGCTCTTTTCTGATTGTTAGCCTTTTGCCTTTGTCAGCCTCTCCAATTTAGCTCATCCTCACCCAATTCATTGCATTCATCCTAGCTTAAACTGTGTAGCCTTGGATGGTTCATGCTCTCTCATAGAAGATTTGCCTTCTAGGCGCTTGCCTATTCATGATCCCTCTTTTAAGACTTGCCCCATAGGCTGTAGCTCACAGATAGATAGTTACATAGATCTTTGTGCTTCACTTAAAATATGATTTGTAATATTGTTGATGCTTTCATTTTCATCCTGCTCATGTGTAGACGAGTAGCATCAAATGAACAGTGCTCAGTGTTACAGAATTGCTTAACAAAGTGCCACTGTATTTCACACCGTTGTTCCTTCTTTTCAAGTGAACGAGCAGAGTGCGGGTCGTGCTCTCATGAGCCGGTAAGCAGAAGGGTGTGACCACCCATTTACCCTCAAACAGCTTGCACCCATCTGTCTGGTGCCTGCCGGATGGTAATACCCCAGTGTGGACACATGCACCACCTACCCAGTTGTTGGACATTGCAGGGAACACGGTGAAGTATGTGAACATGCACACATCACATCTCTTGCCCCTGAGTCAGTACAGGTGTCCGGATGAAGGGATGGCTAGAGTCTAATTTGAAATGCATGTGATGCATACCAGCACCAGACACCATGATGCACCCATGTCCTCATAGTCAATGCCACAATGGGGTGCACGTTGCACATGTCACTCCCCTGCAGGATCACTCTTAGGAAGTTTAATGCCATGGCACATGCATGCCTGCAAAGTCATTCATCACTGTCTCCAGTCACATGGGCAGGGCAGCCAGACAACAACAGCCTGCACTGTGTCACAATCCTAGGTCATGGGGAATGCAAGTTCTGTAGCTGACAAGTGCACATGTCCATCTCCCACCCACCACATCATCTGCACTCGTATTTGTCCACGTCATACCAATTGGACATATGGGAGACATGAAACACAACTCTCTGAACCTGAGCACCTCACAGTCTGCTGTGAATGAAAAACAGCTGCCTGAACTTCTCATTCGCATGCACCAGTCTGCACAGTCAAGTGATCAAACACCTATATGTCACCCAAGTATTGTCTCTCATGGTCACATCTCAGATCGCATGCTGAGCCATAACCGATAAACAGCCCAGTAGTCCTGACAACGAAGCCACAGCACAATGACACAGAGGCAGACACCTGAGGGAACATGTCACTGAGCACAACGTGTCAGCTGATACACGGGAGTGGGAGTACAGAGTGCATTGTATGCCCTGGAGTAGGCATGACTGTCCTGCCCCACGTGAAAGAGGGATGAGCCCTGGACAGTAGGCATGTGGCTAAGCATGTGTGACACACTTGATATACATACTCCTGAGGCCCAAACATTGTTCCCACCCGCAGCATGGGGGTGTGCCAAATACCCCAGGCACATGTGGTGAGTCAGATCAGCAATTGGCACACATATCAAAGTTACACGCAGATTACATGTCAGAACTCAGGCATTGAGTAAGCAATTGACCCACCCATGAAGCCCACCACAAAGGTACGGTAACAAATGCTGGCCCCCACCCTGAGCTAAGCAAAATGCAAGGATACAGTACCCAAGTGACACAATTTCAAGACTGTGAGGGCCACACCTGGGTATAAGATGAGGAGTGGTCATGTCACAATTGAGGGACATGGGTCCTGGACCACAAGACTGATGTACTGTGGAGGTTTGACCAGGCTAGAGGAGGGCACATAGCATGTCAGACAAAGTTCACAGTGCAGTCATGGACTCACCCCCTCCTTGCTGCTGTCTGGCCTTCAGCTGCCCATCCAGGTCAGGGAAGACCACCGCCAGGATCCGGAGCATGTGGGGGATCAGGGTCCGGTGTCCGCCCCTCCTGCGAGGAGGCGACAGCTTCAGCTGGACCCTTGCGATCCTCCGGGTCCAGCCCCGAAGGTCCTGCCACCTCTTCTGGCAGTTGCGGATCCGGCGCTTGTAGTCCCCCACGGATCTTACTGCCCGGACGATGGTCAGCCAGATCTCCTGCTTCTGGTGGGCATCAACCTGTGAGGATGACAAAGTGAAAGAGGCCATTACTACACATGCAACATATCCGTGCATCACACAGTTGGATATACATGTCTCAATCACAGGGGCACATGATGTACACAGGCAGTGCAACTATGGCTATGAACAGTTCAACAGCAGTTTCTAAATGGTATCATTGCCTGCGAAGTAAAACCTTGATGGAATGCACAGTTACTGCACTATACCTGTGCAGTGCATGTAACTACACACTTTGGGGGGTGAGAACTACTCAGTGAGCATGCTAGCCAGTGGTGTGCACACTGTAAGTCTTGCTAGTCAGACAACATGCACAATTAGTAAGGCAGTGGACAGCACACTCACCTGCTCCCCTGGTTTCCCATACAGCTTGCTGTACTGTGGAAGGAGGCTGTCCAGCAGGGCCTGGTTCTCCTCAGTGCTGAAGGCTGGGGCTCTCTCCACAGTACGTGCCATTGCAGTAGCCAGAGGATGCAGTGACAGCAGCAGTGTAGTGGCAGATGTCGTCCTGGAGCATGTAGTGCAGGCAAGTGAGCTCTCAGGGGAACAGCCAGCATTATATGTGTGCTGCAGAGGCAGATACTGTCCCATGTGTCCAAAGTGATAGGTCCAAGTCGTTTGCATCTTCTGAATCTGGCCAATCCATGGAATTGCACCACTTATACACGCCCACAGCATCCTTCAAAAGTTAAACTTCATGACACCCATGAATTTGCAACATTGTTGTGGCTGGCCAACTGAATTCACTGCATCAGACTCGTTACAGATTCGAAAACGCGCCCGTTGCAATGCCAGGCCCTAGCCAATGCGTGCGCACCGATCGGTCCATTGCTGTACAACGCGTATTCCGGGAAACAACGCGTACCCGCTCACATCACATGCTATGGCCAATGCGTGCGCACCGATCGGTCCACTGCTGTACAACGCGTACCCGCTCACATCACATGCTATGGCCAATGCGTGCGCACCGATCGGTCCACTGCTGTACAACGCGTACCCGCTCACATCATATGCAATGGCCAATGCGGGCGCACCGATCGGTCCATTGCTGTACAACGCGTACCCGCTCACATCATATGCAATGGCCAATGCGTGCGCACCGATCGGTCCACTGCTGTACAACGCGTACCCGCTCACATCACATGCTATGGCCAATGCGTGTGCACCGATCGGTCCATTGCTGTACAACGCGTATTCCGGGAACCAACGCGTACCCGCTCACATCACATGCTATGGCCAATGCGTGCGCACCGATCGGTCCACTGCTGTACAACGCATACCCGCTCACATCATATGCAATGGCCAATGCGTGCGCACCGATCGGTCCATTGCTGTACAACGCGTACCCGCTCACATCACATGCTATGGCCAATGCGTGCGCACCGATCGGTCCACTGCTGTACAACGCGTACCCGCTCACATCATATGCAATGGCCAATACGTGCGCACCGATCGGTCCATTGCTGTACAACGCGTACCCGCTCACATCATATGCAATGGCCAATGCGTGCGCACCGATCGGTCCACTGCTGTACAACGCGTACCCGCTCACATCATATGCAATGGCCAATGCGTGCGCACCGATCGGTCCATTGCTGTACAACGCGTATTCCGGGAAACAACGCGTACCCGCTCACATCACATGCTATGGCCAATGCGTGCGCACCGATCGGTCCACTGCTGTACAACGCGTACCCGCTCACATCATATGCAATGGCCAATGCGTGCGCACCGATCGGTCCATTGCTGTACAACGCGTACCCGCTCACATCACATGCTATGGCCAATGCGTGCGCACCGATCGGTCCACTGCTGTACAACGCGTACCCGCTCACATCATATGCAATGGCCAATGCGTGCGCACCGATCGGTCCATTGCTGTACAACGCGTACCCGCTCACATCATATGCAATGGCCAATGCGTGCGCACCGATCGGTCCACTGCTGTACAACGCGTACCCGCCCACATCATATGCAATGGCCAATGCGTGCGCACCGATCGGTCCATTGCTGTACGACGCGTCCCTGTACAGGTCACTCGCATATGTCACCATGCTTGTCACTGGTGAACGTATGCCAGCCACATATACTTGCCAGGGACTCAGGGGCACACCTACAACACCACAGCCTGTCCACACTGTATCCTAAGGCATGTGATGCAGCATTACCTTTTCTGTGTATGGGGGTCAACATGTGGTTTTTGGGGTGGCACTTGGGGGCAGCCACTCCCAGGCTGTGCACGTGTTGATGGGGACAGGATCCTTTGTGTGTTGTGCACATGACCACTGTGATGTGCAACAGTTCAGTTCAGAGCATGTGGCACGGTCACATTTCCAGGTTGTGTATGTGTATGTCATGTCACATACCCCCAGAGTGCCATGTGGGAAGGTATGTACGTCACTGGGTGACCCATTGCCACAATAGTGATGGCCCTCCACAGTCTGTGTGCATGTTGTGTTTCCGATGTCTCTGATTCCATGTGCACAATGGGAGACAGTCTCCACATCCACGTTGTTTGTGCATGGACTTTGATGTTGTCCGTGTGTGTGTCGCAGACGTCCATGTCTGTCCTGCAGAGGCAACAGGGGCCACTACCTGTGGGAGTCATGGATGTTTTTCTGGCGTGTACATGATGCGTCATGTCATGCCAGTGTCCATGTGGCAATACAGGGTCCCTGGGAATCGACCTGTCAATGAGCTGTGATGCCTGTGGCGCATCTGTCCAGACATGTCACTGTGGTGTGTGTTTGGAACGTGACAGCAGTAAATGGGTACTGTGACACAGCCTAATGATTTGCCATTGCCCAACCTGGAACTTGTTGTCAACACATGTTGAACTGTGATGTTAGATGTTGGCCATGTAGATGCCATTTCTGTCCATACAGAACGGCACACACATCAGGTTCTTGTGTCTCGTAATGATGTATCATGTGATATTGAGTATGGTCAATCCAACATATGTGGGGTGACTGACAATCTTTCTTTCTTCACCTATGCACTGCAGGGCACCAGCTGTCCATAGACCATTCCCTGACCTTGCAACGATGGTGGAACGTGACTGCATCCGACGGTACCGCTTCACCAGGCAGCTGATTGAGGATTTGGCAGTGCGCTTGGCCCCACATTTGCAACCTGGCCGGCCGTACCCTACAGCGCTGACCCCCAAGGTGAAGGTGATGGCAGCCCTACACTTCTTTGCCACTGGTACCTTTCAACACACTGTGGCGTCTGCTGGTGGGATGCCACAGACTATGTTCAGCCGTGTGCTACGCGATATTTTGGAGGCAATGTTGAGATGCCTGAACCAGTACATCTATTTCCCTAAAAGTCAACAACTCACTGACGTCAAGAGTGACTTCTATGCCCTGGGGAGGATGCCACATGTCATTGGCTCCATTGATGGGACACATGTGGCTTTGGTACCACCACAAGCACATGAGCAGGCATACAGGAACCGGAAACATTATCACTCGATCAATGCTCTGGTGGTATGTCTTGCAGATATGAGCATCTCACATGTGTGTGCACATTTCCCTGGTTCGGCACACGATGCCTTCGTGATGAGGAGTAGTCGCATCCCGAGGATGATGTCACAGATGCAGAACCAGCGTGCCTGGCTTGTCGGTGTGTACTGACTTTGTACCATTGTGTGTGTTCTGCTATGTTGTATTCCGCACTCTTTTCCAACTCAGCTAATGTGCAATTGTCTGTCTGTAGGTGACTCCAAATACCCCAACATGCCGTGGTTGCTGACACCCCTTAGGAACCCTGTGACACCAGCCCAGATGCGCTACAATGAGGCACATGGTCGGACCAGGAGAGTGATCGAGCGGACATTTGGTCTCCTGAAGAGTTGCTTCCGCTGCCTGGACAAGACAGGAGGGGCCCTCCCATATGCCCCAGCAAAGGTGTGCAAGATTGTCATCGTCTGCTGCATGCTACACAACCTGGCAGTGCGGAAGGAGTTGCCTCTCATCCTGGATGACGATGACCAACATCCGCCACCTGTGGAGGATCCTGGCCTGGGCCACGATGCCAGTGATGATGATGAGGATGAAGGTGATGTCCGCACACAGCTCATCACCAACTTCTTCAGCTGAATGCGAGTATCTAGAGAGTTGTCATGTCAATGATGTGAGTTTGCATGATATGTGTGGGTGTTGCTCTGGTGCTGTTTGAGTGTGGCCATGTGCTACTTGACTGGATGCGTGCAGCGATGTGTCCTTACAGGTAGTCTGTACTCCCCAACAGTGTTGACATGCTAACTTGGTTTTGTGTAGGTATCTTGTGACATGTATTGGGCATGAGTATTGCAGTTCTGTCCTGTTCTTCAGTGCTTTTGACTGTGTGTCATGTCTGTCCTTCACAGGGTGCTTACAGAGTTGTTTGGTCAACTTGGATCCCCCGACACCATGATTCAGCTTTCAGGGTGGCAGCAGTCGTTTCCCTACAGGTGATGTGCCACACACCCCTGGACTTTATATCTTCTGCACTTTCTGACTGTGTGGCCACTGCCACGTGGGATTACCTTGCATTTGTAGTGGAAACAACATGTTACAAATGTGTAATATACCTGTGCTTCACTTTGGGATGTGCGTTGTCTGTGGTCACACATCTGACTGACATTTGCTTACTGCACCTGTGGGCTAGTTAACACAGACTCTGAATAGGTGTGGTGTCTGTGCATTCCACAATATTTCCTGGCAACATCAGTGTAGGCGATGAGTCCGATGGCCCTGGTGTCTATGTGTTGTGTAGCCCTAGTGGTGTGTCTCCCTCATATGTGTCACGTCGCCATGACTCACATGACGGTGTTGAACTTGCTGTGGCAGTTAGCATGCACGGTGTCATTTAGCAGATCATCATCTCCGTGACAATAACAACGTTGGAATCACAACAGAGGCAAGTATGGTGTATTAGTGAGTTTATTACATACATGTGTGAGGTTAGTGCACAGGATGGTGGGTGCTGTACATTGGGATTGTGATCCAAAGTTCCCAGGTGAGTTGGAAGTCTTGGTAGCAGAAATGTCCAGAGTAAAGTCAACAGTGATCTGATACATTGGTCCAACTTGAACTCCCCATGTCATGTGGGAGAGTTGTGTTGCATTCGACAGGGTAAACAGTTTGCACACAAAGGAGAATGTCCAGAACAGGTGTTGGCTTCCTGGGGGATGTACATGGCCATCGACCTCTCAGTTTTCCTTCCTCGGACGACCCCTCTTCTTTGGGGGGGGGACCCTCACGTGCAGGCTGCTGCGGTGCAGGGGACTCTCCGCCAGAGTCCTCCTCCCTCCCTGTGGCAGTTGCAGTTGTTGCAGCACCAGATGTTGTGGGCACACAGGGAGGTGTGGCCATGTTGGTGCTAATCTGGCGGAGGCATGTCAATATGTCCCTATGCACCGCTGTCAGTTCTTGCAATGTGTCCCACTTGGACTCCATGCGAGACATGTGTGTCTCCACATGGGATATGTGTGAGTCCAAGCGGGCATGATGGGCAGCCTGCTGCTGTTGAATGTCCTTGAGGATCCCCACTACCTGGGTGACCTCTCCGGTGCTATTCTGGTATGCATCAGCAATGCGTACCAGTTGTGGGTCATCATGCAGTCCAGACCCCTCTGTAAACAGCGACCTATGTCTACCACCCCTCCCACCACCCCTGGCGACACGTGCGGGACCTGCGGTGGCACGCACAGGTGACCCTAGGCCCCCTTGGGGGTTGTTACTGGGGTCGTTGTCCGTAGCTCGACGTTGGGCCAGGGTCCCTGTGCTGTTGTCATTGGTGGTCCTTGGTCTGTCCGTGTCGGCGGGGGTGGTCTGTGTGTTGGCAGCTGTTGGAGGAGTGGGTGCAGGGGGTGCAGATGTTGGTCCTGCTGGTGCTGCATGATGACTCACGCCGGAGGGGCCAGGTATGTCTTCGCCATCCGAGGAGGGCAGAAGCTGTTCCACACCAGTGCGCTCAGTGTCCCCCGGAGCCTGGGACTGGGACTCCTCATCGTCTGCTGCTGTGTCCCCATCATCACCTGTTTTTGGAAGAGACACACAATGTATGTTATGTTTCTACAGGCATCAATGGTTCACACACCTGACAGTTGTGACTGTACCTCTGGATGCGGCCCTGTACATTGCATTGACCTAAGTTGTCACAGTAAGAGATTGATATTGGTGTAGCACATTGTCCTGCAAACCTGAGGCATTTCAATGTGAATGTTGAGGTGTGTGCATGGCCAGCCTTGGTTGTATTTGGTGGACATCCGGCCCTCCTTCTCCACCCAGCCCAGTTATCCCACCATGAAGCATGCCACCCTTGCAGTGGGTTCAGGTTGACTCTCAGGATGTCAGTCAGTGGTGTCCTGCTGTTGGTTGGTGCCCAGGTCCCAGCAGGGCCTGGTACTCCCCACAACAGAGCACCATTGTCAGCCATCTTGTCAGTTGTTTTCCACTCCCTGTGATGTGAGCATGGTTCAGAGTGGTGTTGATGGGCCAATTGTGAGGGTGAGCAATATCTGTGACTACAACTCCCATCATGCTATTGCCTACACCCCCTTCCCAGCATGCCCATACTTCCTTCCTTTTGACTCTGCTTCCCTGTGGGGTAGTGTGCCTGTGCTGCCAGGATGGCTGACAGTGTTGTCATGGCGTTTGTTTGGCTACAAGTCCCAAAAGTGTCCCTGTGCTTCACACAGCATAACCCAGTGTGGTGGTTCTTTGTGGGATATTTAATTGAAGTGTGAGGCATTGCATTCTCCCAGGTGAGTTGTGTGGAGTTTGTGTTAAGGGGGTGTGTGGGAAGAGCTGCTTGTAACTATGGTCAGAGCTGTCAGTCCTCCTTCCCACCCAGCCAGATATCCCACCATGGAACGTGCTTCCATGCAGGGAGTGCAATTTGGCTTTCAGGATGTCAGTCAGTGGTGTCCTGCTGTTGGTTGGTGCCCAGGTCCCAGCAGGGCCTGGTACTCCCCACAACAGAGCACCATTGTCAGCCATCTTGTCAGTTGTTTTCCACTCCCTGTGATGTGAGCATGGTTCAGAGTGGTGTTGATGGGCCAATTGTGAGGGTGAGCAATATCTGTGACTACAACTCCCATCATGCTATTGCCTACACCCCCTTCCCAGCATGCCCATACTTCCTTCCTTTTGACTCTGCTTCCCTGTGGGGTAGTGTGCCTGTGCTGCCAGGATGGCTGACAGTGTTGTCATGGCGTTTGTTTGGCTACAAGTCCCAAAAGTGTCCCTGTGCTTCACACAGCATAACCCAGTGTGGTGGTTCTTTGTGGGATATTTAATTGAAGTGTGAGGCATTGCATTCTCCCAGGTGAGTTGTGTGGAGTTTGTGTTAAGGGGGTGTGTGGGAAGAGCTGCTTGTAACTATGGTCAGAGCTGTCAGTCCTCCTTCCCACCCAGCCAGATATCCCACCATGGAACGTGCTTCCATGCAGGGAGTGCAATTTGGCTTTCAGGATGTCAGTCAGTGGTGTCCTGCTGTTGGTTGGTGCCCAGGTCCCAGCAGGGCCTGGTACTCCCCACAACAGAGCACCATTGTCAGCCATCTTGTCAGTTGTTTTCCACTCCCTGTGATGTGAGCATGGTTCAGAGTGGTGTTGATGGGCCAATTGTGAGGGTGACCAATGTCTGTGACTACAACTCCCATCATGCTATTGCCTACACCCCCCTTCCCAGCATGCTCATACTTCCTTCCTTTTGAGTGGACTTCACTGTGTGTGAGTGTGACAGCAATGGCAAGATGGCTGACAGTGTGGTCCTGTTGTTTGTTGGTGCACAGTTCCCAGCATGGCCTTGGGCTTCCCACAGCTGAGGCCAGTGTCAGACATCTTTGAAGTGGCTTTTCGCTCCCTGTGAGGTGTGCATGCTTCAGTGCTAGCTTGCTGGGCCATGTGGGTGGGGGATGTTGAGCTGTGACTACCACTCCCATCATGCTATTGCTTACAACCCCCTTCCCAGCATGCCTATACTTCCTTCCTTTTGAGTGGACTTCACTGTGTGTGAGTGTGACAGCAATGGCAAGATGGCTGACAGTGTGGTCCTGTTGTTTGTTGGTGCCCAGTTCCCAGCAGGGCCTTGTGCTCCCCACAGCAGTACCCAGTTTCAGCCATCTTGTCAGTTGTTTTCCACTCCCTGTGATGTGAGCATGGTTCATAGTGGTGTTGATGGGCCAATTGTGAGGGTGACCAATGTCTGTGACTACAACTCCCATCATGCTATTGCCTACACCCCCCTTCCCAGCATGCCCATTCTTCCTTCCTTTTGAGTGGACTTCACTGTGTGTGAGTGTGACAGCAATGGCAAGATGGCTGACAGTGTGGTCCTGTTTGTTGGTGCACAGTTCCCAGCATGGCCTTGGGCTCCCCACAGCTGAGGCCAGTGTCAGACATCTTTGAAGTGGCTTTTCACTGCCTGTGAGGTGTGCATGCTTCAGTGCTAGCTTGCTGGGCCATGTGGGTGGGGGATGTTGAGCTGTGACTACCACTCCCATCATGCTATTGCCTACAACCCCCTTCCCAGCATGCCCATACTTCCTTCCTTTTGACTCTGCTTCCCTGTGGGGTAGTGTGACTGTGCGGCCAGGATGGCTGACAGTGTTGTCCTGGCGTTTGTTTGGCTACAAGTCCCAAAAGTGTCCCTGTGCTTCACACAGCATAACCCAGTGTGGTGGTTCTTTGTGGGATATTAAATTAAAGTGTGAGGCATTGCATTCTCCCAGGTGAGTTGTGTGGAGTTTGTGTTAAGGGGGTGTGTGGGAAAAGCTGCTTGTAACTATGGTCAGAGCTGTCAGTCCTCCTTCCCACCCAGCCAGATATCCCACCATGGAACGTGCTTCCATTGCAGGGAGTGCAATTTGGCTTTCAGGATGTCAGTCAGTGGTGTCCTGCTGTTGGTTGGTGCACAGTTCCCAGCAGGGCCTTGTGCTCCCCACAGCAGTCCCCAGTGTCCGCCATCTTGTCAGTTGTTTTCCACTCCCTGTGATGTGAGCATGGTTCAGAGTGGTGTTGATGGGCCAATTGTGAGGCTGACCAATATCTGTGACTACAACTCCCATCATGCTATTGCCTACACCCCCCTTCCCAGCATGCCCATACTTCCTTCCTTTTGAATGGACTTCACTGTGTGCGAGTGTGACAGCAATGGCAAGATGGCTGACAGTGTGTTCCTGTTGTTTGTTGGTGCCCAGTTCCCAGCAGGGCCTTGTGCTCCCCACAGCAGTACCCAGTGTCAGCCATCTTGTCAGTCCTTTTCAACTCCCTGTGATGTGAGCATGGTTGAGAGTGGTGTTGATGGGCCAATTGTGAGGCTGACCAATATCTGTGACTACAACTCCCATCATGCTATTGCCTACACTGACTTCACCAGCATACCCAGAATTCCTTCCTTTCAGTGAGCTTCCCTGTGAGGTGGTGTTCTGGTGGTGGCAACATATGTGACTGTTTGTTTGTTATATTTGTGCCACTGGCTTGCTCTATTTATTGTTAGGTTTGTACCTGTCATGACACTGTTACATATCACTATGAGATGGCAGGTATTGTGTTTCTCTGACTAACATAGTCATCTTGGTATGATTATCTTTTGGTTGCTGTGGATTTGCTAAGGGTGCATGGTTTGACTATCCCCTTGACAGTGATGTGTGTGTATTGCCACACAATATTGGGTATATTAGTTGTGTACTCACCAAGCTCTGGGATGTTTGTTAGTCCATATACGCTCACTGGTGGTAGGATGGCCCGCACCTTCTCCTCCCAGGGCCTGAGGTATAGTGGTTTGGCAGGAGGGCCACTGCTGGTGCGCTGACTCACGATGTAATCCTTCTTTAGTAGGTCCCTGACCCTCCTGCGCACATCATACCACCTGTTCTGGATGTCTTCCTTTGTGCGCAATCATGGTGATTGTGCGTTGACCCTGTCGACGATCCTCTCCCGCATCTTGGTTTTCTGCGACATGGGGGTCTGTTGGACCAATGTACCAAACAACTGTGGCTCTACCCTGAGGATCTCATCTACCAGGACTTCCAATTCACTGTCTAGGAATTTATGATTCTTCTTTGGGGGCATGGTGATGGGTGGTGGTGGTGATTGATGTGTGTGTGTGTGCAAGTGAGGGTGTGTGAGTGTAGGTTTTGCTGGGTGTATGTGAGGGTGCTATTTGTTGAGGTGCTAATGGTGTGTGGCTTGTGTGATGGATGAGCTGTGAGTGTGTCTGTGGTTGCTGTGTGATGGTGTTCTGTGCTGGCAGGTCAGTTAAATTTGCAAAGGATCATGGTAGGGATTTGTGGCCTTTATATAGGTGGAGTTGGGGGGGTGTCCTTGTTCCCTGTTTTTTCCCCCCTGTATTTATTGACTTTGTCGTTGCTTGTTTGGCCCTTTTTTTTGTATTTTTCCCTTTGTATTTTTTGTGCATGTAGGAGACGTTCTTCTGACCGAGTAGGATGCTGCAGTTGTCTCGTGCCAGCTTCTCCGAGTCGTTCACGCTGTGTTTCTGCTAGGTTTCTTGTGCGGCGTACGCGTCGGTCGCGGTGTATTGGGTTGCTTCGGCTGGGTTTTGTATGCGTGTCGGTCGTGCGGCTTGGGCTCCGTGCGACTCGGTCTGGTTTTCCACACATTGCAACGTACTGCGCGGCTCGGAGTTCGCGGGTACGTTTCGTTCGGGTTCATTCCTGGTGCGTGTCGGTCGGTTCGATTCGCGTGGTTTCCCGGCCGGATAGCTTGTTTCCGTCCGGTTCGGTCGTTCGGCTTGTGTTCCGTATGAGTCGGTCGTGATTCACATGCATTTCATCGTACTACCCAGGTTGGGCAGCGCAGGTATGTGTCGGTCGGACTTTATTCCCGTACCGAGTCGGTCGGTATGTTTTCCGGCCCGAATCGGAATCGGCCCCTCAGTCTGGTGCTAAGTTCCCTATGGTTCTGTCCGGTGCATCGTATCTTATAGCCTCATTGCTATAGACCACCATTGTATATTCTGTAACTTGCCTGCTATGATCTGCCTCTTATTGCTTATTGCCTGGTGATTGTTAATGTTCTTCCTTTTTCTTTTTTTATTGTGTACAAATTCAATAAAAGAGATTTAAACAAAAATGTTGAACCAACAAATACAGAATACACCAACCCTCCCTTACCCATAATTATTTCTTATTGCAATTGCTCTCATATAAAATTTTAAACTGCACATTGACTTTCTCAGGCTCATTACCCTAGACCACAAATACTTTAGACTTTGTTCTTTTGGGTCCACACACCATAACATACGATTTGTTATCATTCACTGTAAGACCCAGAGAAGCCATAAAACCTAGCATCCAAAGATTTTTAGTAACTATTTGCTTTCCTTGCAATAAAATCTTTACCGATTGTGGGAAAGTCGAGGTTTTTCCCAAACAAGTATGCCTCCAGCTCATTTGTATAAATAGGAAATAAAAATGGGGGAGGATACATCCCTGATGGACCCTTTTCGTCGATAATATGGGCCTAGTTTTCTCCCCATTAATATCATGGCGGATCTTAACTATAGTGTTAGAATGAATCCTGAGTAATAAAACGAACAAAAGTGCCTCTACTCCCATGTCTCACAACATGGTCCACAATCAGTCATGATTGACAGAATCAAACGTGCAAGATAAGTCCCTGAAGGCAAGATGTACTGAGCACTTCATGGACTTAGTGTACTTACTGACAATCAGTGACAGATTGAGGCACTGTTCTACTGTGCCCATTCCTCGCCTAAAACCATATTGGGTTTTTGACAATATGTTATTCTCAGCTGCCCAATCTTCTAAATGGGCCAAAAGACCCTACCCAGTACCTTTACCATTAAATCAATTAACAATATGGGTCTGTAACACCCCGGGCAATTTTTAACCCCTTCTTGAAGACGGGAACCACTGTTGCCTCTTTCCATGAAACTGGTAGGGTCAAACAATGGCAGCTTTAACTATATTTATTAATAGTGGGGCCCAAAGAGAACCATTTTCCTTAAAAAGGTTAATGGGTATCCCATCCCGGGGCTTCAGAACGGGACCCCGGGAGATGGCAATCTCCGCCTTCTGTACTGAAATGGATTTACTGAAGTGGATTGCTTGTTCCAGAGATTGGCGTTCTTCTAGTCCTTGTCCAAACAGGGCACTTGTTATATTAAAAGTATTGAAAATATGATTAAAATGTTCCATTCAGGTCTCCCCAAGGATCAGAGGATTTAATTTTTGTAAAAGGGACATCTGCAAATATTGGACGATGGATAACTTCCCAAAACATTTTCGTATCCTTCAGAGCACTTGCTACCTCTAAATCTTGCCAGGCCTCTGTCCTCAGCTCCCCCCTTCCTCTGTTCTAATGTGGCTTTGTAATTCTTCCTCAGAGCCTTCTAGGATTTTATCCCGGGGAGACACCTGAAGAGCACCTTTTAGATCTTTATGAGCTTTTGTACTAGCCCTATTAAACCAGCGTGCTAGAGGCTTGTCCTTAGGGTGAGAGCATTTCACCGTCAGCTCAGTTGAAATGGCTCTTCACAGAGCTTGAAAATCCTGAATAATAACCTCTGGGGAGGAATCATGATCTAAACAACTGATTATAAGATCCAGGTTCTCACATATGATTTTATGCTCAAAGGCCCGAGGGCTTACCCGATCCCATTTCAGCCTTACTCCCTGATTAGTATCATATTTAATAGGAACATCAGGTGATTGAATTTTCCCATGATATAACTTGAAAGATGCTATTAGGGGATTTTGATCGCTAGAGCAATGTGAAATGACCTTATAATCCTCTAAAAGACTAAGAAAACTACTAGATAGTAACATATAATCAATGACACTTGCAAGACCTCCCCCCACATATGTCGGTCATTGCCCATTAATATCATTAACACCATCATTTGAAAAGAATAAATCATTTGATGCCACAATTCCATTTAATGCATTTCCATATGTTGAGTGAGTAAAGTGAGACTGACCGTCAATATTTTCCATTCCACATACTCAAAAGCTAATAAATTGATACATAGTGCAATCAAACCATGGAGAGCAACAAATTATTAAAATTTTTACCACAGTATGTTTAACAGATACTAACATTGCCAATCCCCTCTTAGCCCTTCCTGAATTTGCTGGAATCGCTGGTGTACAGAATCTTTAACAAATTTGGGGCAAGTACCATAAATGGCCTTATAGCAGATCATGAGAACTTTGAAGTTAATTCGTTTTTTCACTTGGCAACCACTGCCACTGGTCGAGTTCTGTAAACAGTGGCTTTCAAGGAATATTCTGCAAACTGTGTATCACATATTTAGGGAGGGGCTAGATCGAAGGAATCGGACAATTCCAACCGTGCTCCCATGGTGGCTTGTATAGCTGCAAATCTATGAACAGGTGGTAATATGGCAACTATGTTCCTCATTTGTCTCAAGTGAACAAAAACAGAAGTGGTCTGTTTACAATCTAATATGAACAATTCAATGTATCATCAAATAGGAATCTGATATTGCAAACAGAATTTATTGATGCTGGCCACTCCCCTAAAGTTGTTGGCGACCACTGAGTGAAACCTCCCAGAATCAGGACCTCCATCTTATCAAAGTTTAATTATGAAACAGTTCTCTCTCATCCATACATTGACTGATGCCATAGAGTTGGTAAAGACTGATGGTGACAGTTGTACATTGCCATCCAAATTGGTGATAATTTGGGTGTTGTCCGGATATGCCATCACATATAGATTATAGGATCTGATGAGATGGACCAGAGTGGCAACGTGCAGGAGAGGTGCAGCCTAGTGCCAGCATTCTATAATGTATACACCAATGGGCTGTAACCTGGTTCTGCCAGGTAGGTTAGGTATTTCTCTTTGGGAACAACTACAACGAAAGCATTGATATCACACATCTCACTATGTCGCAATTTCAGTTTGCTTACTATCACTTCTGAAATCCATAACTATTTAATATACTTGTTTATTTTACTAGAAACATACAAGGGAATAACTGAACAAATTGGCACAAAGACTTCTCTAAGTATTATAGAGTTTAAAAACAATGTGTAGAGGGATTACATCTTTATGACTAAACTAGGGAATGAAAAACTGAAATCATTTTAGGAGAGTCTTATCCTACTTCTACACTTGTTTGCAGTACATGCAAGAGCCATTCTTTTAAAAAACGATTAAGGCTGTGGCAAGTAAATTGAAGAAATTACTACTGTTTGTTCAACATCACAACACCAATGCTGTTAAATTCTATGATCTTATCAATTACATTTTGGAAATTCATTGGCTTAAGTATATTGATGTCACAGAGGGGCTTCTTTCAGTAATTAAAGAAACCCAAATTAAAATAAGGTTGCTCAGCAATGTTAGTTAATATATGTTATGCAATGAGATTTTGAGAATTATAATACACAACACATTTTATATGTGGAGAACATGAAAAAGTTGAAATTTTACATTACACATGATAGAAAGGGATACATGAAATTGAAACTAGTGTAGTAAAAGCATCGTAAAAGTATGCTTTTAAAAATAAGATGAAGAAAACACATGTAGAATAATATTGATACATAGAAACTGAGTTGTACTAATGAAACTTATGCTTATTAATGGAGGTTTGTGCTAAAATGAAGTGGCACAGTAATATGGTGCCTATTGCTAATTTGCATCATTTACAAAAATCAATGCTAAAATGTGTTAGGAATGAAATATGAACTTGATATTTTACAGACAGCTATTACAAATGCTATAGAATATGAAAACATTCAAACAAGAGTAGAATTATGTATTTTGAAAAATGTGCATTTTCGAGATAAATGTGAAAAATTTGTGTAGATAGGTTATATTGACAGTACACATTTCATGTAATAATACTCATGAAGGTTCATACATTTTTATGTGAATTCGTTTAAATTCATTTCAAGTAAGGTACAGTTCAAGCTTATTTTATTTAACCATGCGATGCTGACTAAAAGGCCTTTCTTTCCTTTTTCCGAGATGCTTTTTCACTAATATTGACCTTTTCCCTGAATTTAATACAATGGATTGTTCTTTACACGAGTAGGGTAACTTGTTTGTTCTGTACCCTACTGTATCTTGATGTACTTTAGAATGTTAACCATGAAACGTTCCTGTGGAAATGGAATTTCCACCCTGACCATGAACTGTAATTTTGCATTTCTTTTTAGCAATGTTAGGCCTATGTGGACTTTCTAAGTTTCATTTCTCATGACAGGCATGGGAAACCAGCTCGACGCTGGCGGAGAGGATCACCCCGGAGGCCCTTGCGGGCAGTGGTGGGACCCCGGGCCTAGACCACGACCACTGAGGAAGCCTCCCTATTATAGGAGATTGAGAGCGCCGGGAGACAGAGCCTGTGGGAGACATAGGTGAGCGGGAGCATTGAGGGGGCACCGGGCGGTTGATTCCCCTCCCCTCCTTCCTTGAAAAGACGGCGGGAACCGGGACGCGGCAGCCCATCTTCAGGCAGGGAACGAGGGCGGCCCGACTGGCGGCAGTGAAGGGCAGGAAGTAAGGCCAGAAATTATACAAGAAATACTAGGCCCCCAAAACTCGAAAAGGAGAGTCGAGAGCGGGCCGCTGAGGAGCATTGTGACCCCTAACCCCACAAGAGATCTGGGGACAACTGGACACTTGCAACCATGCCCGGTGGACCTGGAGACCCCTACGGTAGATGATGACGTGAATCTGAGCCCAAAACTGCATTAATGAGGAAGCTCTGATTGTGGCGGTGAGCTGGGATCGCTAAAGATTGCGGCGTGCCTGTAGGGGTGGACAGACGCCGTGAAGGCCCCTGGGGACACTAATCCCATATCCTAAGACATATCAGGAGAGAAGTATTAGCAGTAAAGAGAAGGAACACTGTGACAGTGACTGAGAACACTCTCAAGAGAGACATTGCAGCCCACCCGTAGGCACCCAGGAAAACCCAGGGTTTCCCATAGCAAAACACAGAACACTCTGACTGCCCCGAAGACAACAGCACGATATGGCTGGCCTAAGAAAGGGAGCCCATATCTAAAGTTTGAAGAGGCTGGAAGAGCATTTGGCCCCCCTGTAGGTGAGGTCCAGTGCGGACCTTAATCCACGTGAAAAGGGGGTAAGAGGATTTGCATTAAGAACGGGCGAGTATATGAGAGGGGGCAAGTAGAGAGAGGCACAAGACTGTCCCTTAAGTCTTGCCTTGGACTATTGAATGTGAACAAACTGCTCCGACTGGCTGCTCAGGTTCGACAATCCCATACATTGAGAGTGAAAATGGGTAAAACGAGCAAACGTAGAGAGATCGATCCTCCAACCCAAAGCATGACTGACTCAGAGGATAATTCGAACTCAGCCTCCGCTCCTGTGTCGCAGGTGGAAGAACCAGTCACACCAACGCTCCAAGACATCCTCCAGACCATAACTGCCTCGAGACTTGCAGCTGAGTATAAAATTGACACAGTTGGGGGCGTGGCCAAGACCTCGATGGAGAGAGACGTGTACTGCGAGGGCTCCGTCCTCCGGAGGCCAGCCGTGGGTATTTGCGAGTCCTCAGCGGCGTGGGGGGTGCGATCGGTGCCCCCCCCCTCCAGTGTCTCTTCACCCCCTGTGTCTTCCAGTTGGAGCACCGGGGACTCCGTTGTAACGATTGTCTCGGAGCAGAGCGGAGGGCCTGGTGCGACGCTCCCGCCCGCCATCTTGCTTGTGGGCGCAGGAGAGGCCCGCGATCTGTGGGAGCCCCGGACCCTGAGGCGGGGGCTGGCTGCCGGGGTGCGAAGGGTTGTAGGGGTGCTCTCCATGCCCCGAAGCCCCCGTGCCTGACTGCGCGCCTCTCCAGGGGCCCCTGCGGAGCCGTGCTCGACCGGCGGCGGCCCGCGAGGTGAACCGCGTGGAGCCCTGGGCCGGGCGCCGACTACAGGCTGAGGAGACCATCGCTTGTGGACCCCTGCTGTTGGCCTTGAGGCGAGGAGGATGGTGGGCCGGTGAGGAGAGGCGGACCCGGCAGAGCGGCGAAGAGGTGGGGACCAAGAGTAGAGGTGCAGCCCCCCGGGGTAAAGCACATTGGACGCATCGCCCCGCAAGATACCAGCGCATTCCTGGGCCCTGCGGAACACAGTTGCCGGGCCTCCCCTGCCGTCTCCCTCGCTCCCTCCCTGGACTGCGTTGGCTTGGTGGGGGGGAGTCCAGGTGCCTGCACACGAGAGGCTGCATTGCGGTTGGGGCCTCGACTGGTCTCTACGCCCCTGCCTGTAAATGTAAATCCGTATTTGTATTTGCCTGAGCCCGGAGGATCGAGGGGCTCGGGCCTATACACAGGCTGCCTCCCTGCCTTAACGCCTGACCCCAGCATTTTGGGTCGCTCCCTCTCTGCTCCCCCCTAACGGACTACCGTGGTTGGCTGGGTGGGGGGAGCCCAGACATCTGCAAGAACGGGGTTGTATTGAGCTTGGGGCCTCGTTGGGGGCCTGCGCCTCTGCCTGAGCCCGGAGCATCGAAGGGCTTGGGCCTGCATACAGGCCGCCTCCCCATGATCACGTTGGGGCTTGCGACCAGGGATACCGCCTCCAGCGTTCTGGTCCGTCCATCTACTGCGGGGGGACTCCTCGGCAGCACTTGGGGTGGAGCCGCCCCACAACTGGGCCTCAAAGGGACACTGAGCCTGCAGGTCTCGGGCGGCAAGGCCTCCGCTCGGGCCGTCTTTTCACCCATTCGCCGAGGCCTGGCCCGGGAAGGTGGCCGCCACTGACTTCTGGCTCTTATACCCTCGCTCCCCCCCGCAGGATTGTGCGGGGGGACTAGTGCTGCGCCCGGCCACTCACCGGTGATGGCTCCCCTGTAATACCCCCAGGAGGGTAACAGACCTGTGGTTAGCACTGTGGAGGGAGCCCCGGATCCATCTACAGAGCTGACGTGAGAGCCTATAGGGGATCCTCCTTGGTGGACATGCCGGGGGTGCGCCTGGGGCCTGTCAGGCGAGGGGGCACGAACAGACTCAGCGCAGAGGCGAGGAGATTGGCTGGGTGGTCGGCCAGCGCCTGGGGTTTGTCCCGCCTCTCTCATTTCTTCTCCTTGTGCCGTGGGCGGCCCCCCCGGAGTCACCTACACTGTCTCCGCCGTAGCCACGACTCATTCTGTATGTGGCTCACCCTGGCTAGCAGCTTCCCCTCATAGTTGTGTATGGTGCCGTTCCAGAGGGGGACTCAAGTGCTGGACACTGGCGGAATCCTCCACAGGCTGGGAGTGCCCTCTGTCTAAGTCATGCCCCGTACCAAATCGGGGAAAGCCACGGTACAGCCAGTTTCCAAGGACGCATCAGTGGCAGACCTGTGGACTAAAACTGCCTCGGGCCTACCCAAAAGGTCTCTACAATGGCAACCTCTTCGGAAGCCTATCACCCAAGCCTTTATGTCCAACTTCCTTCAGGAAATAAAGCCTGAAATTAATTCTCTCAAAACAGAGGTCAAAACCTGCCTAAAAGACATCCGGCGAGACGTAACTGAAATTGGCACGAGAGTGGATGATCTCGAAAGAACCCTCGACACGAGGACAGAGGATCAGGAGGAACTCTGGCGTCGCGTGGCGGCACTTGAGGAGCAACATGTGGAACTCCAAATTAAGCAGGAAGATTTAGAAAATAGAAGCCACCGGAACAACCTCCGCATCAGGGGGGGTTCCACGGGGAGCGGAGGGTCAGGACATCATGACCTATGTCGCAGATCTCCTCCAAACGATCCGGGGTGATGATGATGCCTCGCCCCCTACGCTGGACAGAGCGCACCGAGTTGCACCTCCGCGCGGGAAGGCCAACCTGATCCCTGACATCCTGACCCGGGTGCACTTCTTCACGGAAAAGGAGGCAATCCTCCGAGCGTCTCGGACCACTGAGGAACTGACATATGAGGGCCACAAAATCCAAATCTTTCAACATCTCTCCCCAATCACTTTGCGCCGCCGCAGAGACTTCAAGCAAGTAACAGACAAACTTAAAGAATTGAACATCAAGTACCAGTGGGGCCATCCTTTCGCCCTGATTTTTCAGTGGGAGGGCAAACGCAGATCATTGAGATCTTTCAAGGAGGCTTGTCAGTTGCTTCATCTCTCTCCCGACCCTAAGCCCTCCACCCCTACCTCTGCGGACACTGAGTCCAGGACTCCCCTCCGCCCTGAGTGGTCGAGGGTCCCTCCTCCTCGTGCTAGAGCCTCTAAAGCAAGTGAGATGTTGCACCATGCTAAACAGGACATCATCCACCATTTAAAATCTATAGAGGCTTCGCAATCTTCAGAAGGACGGGGCTCCCTGTCGGGGCCCCCCTCCCCCTCTGGCTCCGGCACCGGGGTGGTGGCCCCTTGACATGGTTTAGACCTTTCGGGGCTGGAGGGGGGTGACTCTTCATCCTGGTATCACAGCCATTTGCCTTCTCCATGAGAGTCCGAACTTGCTAGAATTGTCCCGGCATCGTGGGGACCTCTGGTATCCTTTCTCTGGCTGCGATACACGGACATGGTCCCGCAATAGGACCGGGGGACTTGGGACTTACTCCTTGGGGGACCCCGTACTTCCCTGTTAACACTGTGGCGGGTCGGCCTCTGGGGGACGGGCCGCGGCCGCTCTCCTGTATTTGTTGGCACGCCCCGCCATTCCCTTAGTCCCTGTGGGGAGTGACTTCCTCAGAGCCGCCCTGGTTTGCGCCATTGGGTCGCTCCTGGACTGGGATGGTGTACTTTGGCCCTGTTGGCCTTTTGATTGCTCGGTTTGTTATTCTTTGCCCTCTCCTTTTTTCTCTCTTTTCTTCTCCTTTCTCTGGTCTACTGGGGGGAGAGCAGAGATATATCGTGACATCCTATATCCTTGGCGTAGGAGTTCATGGGCATGGGAGAGGGGCTACTCTACTACCCACTCGAGCGAATCCTGTCTACCTCCCCATCCTCTTTTCCACCCGACGCCAGCCCCACTTTAGTCGGGATCCAAGGGAGGGTGGTATGGTGGCTTGCACAATGGCCCGCGCTCTATTTTGTCTGTAGTCGACGATGGCACAACTTAAATGTATATCCCTCAATGTAAAAGGCCTCAGTGCCCCCAATAAGAGAAGGCAGGTGTGGCGCTACCTCCTTATACATGACCCAGATGTCATTTTCCTCCAGGAAACACACCTCTTACGTACAGACACGCAGCGTATGTCCCACCCTAGATTCCCCAAGCAGTTCTGGGCGTCAGCGCAGACTAAAACGGCAGGGGTGGCTATTCTCTTTAAGGTGGGAAGCCCTGTACAAGTTTCCCGGGTACTGCGCGACAAGGAGGGGCGTTATTTAAAACTTACTCTACTCATCCATGGTAAGGCACACACGATGCTCAATATCTATGCACCTAACCATGCACAAGATACATATCTCCGGACCTTGCTTAAGGACTTGCTGTCTCGGGAGCCTGACCCCATCCTCCACGGGGGTGATTTTAATCTAGTGTGGGACCCCAACCTAGATCGCACCACATCTTCCTTCCAGGGCACTGGCGCAATGTCTGAGGCACTCAAGCAGGACTTGGAGGCCTTGGGTCTCATAGACGCGTGGCGATACAAAGAACCTGGGACTAAGGATTACACCTTTTACTCCCATGTTCACTGCTCTTTCTCTCGAATCGACTATTTCTTCCTGTCCCAGTCTCTCATTCGCTCTTTGGACTCAGCGGCGATCTCGGATATATCTATCTCGGACCATGCCCACCTGGAGGTTACCTTGACGGGTATGGGCAGGAACCCCTGCTCTGCTCTTCGGTGGCGACTTCCCCCACATGTCTTACGGGACCAGGTCGATGTGGCCGAAATACGCCAGGCGATTCAGGCCTATTTTGTAGCTAATGACCTCCCGGACACTAATGGGCATGTCCTATGGGATGTCTTCAAGGCCACTATTCGAGGCGTCATTACGTCCATCTCCATCGCCCGCACGCGGGAATCCCGCCTGGTTGAAACCAATCTAGCTCGCGATATCAAACTGCTGGAAAAACAGGGGCAGAGTGCGCCATCTAGACAGACCCAGAAGCAGCTGGCCTCGCTTCGGGGCCAACTTAAGGCTGTAAGGGTCAACAAAGCAGAACACTCCCTCCTAGCTCTGAAGCAGAAATTCTATGGCGGGGGCAACAAGGTGGGCTCCCTGTTGGCGCGTCGTCTTCGTCTACAGGTTTCCTGTAACCACATCTCCAAGATCGCGCTTCCGGGGGGGGCGTGGGCTACCTCGGAATCTGCCAAGCAGCAAGCGTTTAGCTCTTTCTTCTCCGCGCTCTATGAACAGGGCGACACCTGTAGGGACAAGATAGACCCCTTTCTGGCCTCCTGTCCCTGGACGCGACTAGCTCCTTTTCATAAACAACAATTGGACAAACCCATCACTGCAGAAGAACTTCAAAAAGCATTGAAAAGTTTCCCTATTGGCAAGGCTCCAGGCCTGATGGCCTTACGATACCATTCTATCGTCTTTTTCTCCCAGAGTTGAAGGCACCGTTGCTGCGACTCTAACTCCTTTGCCGATACAATGACTGTCACGCCGACCATGGCCGGAGCCGAAATAGCGCTTATCCCCAAGCCGGGGAAAGATCCAACATCTTGTGCTTCATACCGCCCCATTTCTTTGCTAAATGTCGACGTTAAATTATATACCAAAATATTAGCCCAACATCTAGCTCCCCATCTACCTGGTCTGATTGAGCCCGACCAGGTGGGCTTCATACATGAACGACAAGGGGCGGACAATCTCCGGCGAGTAGCCCACTTGGTGGAAAAGGTCCAACGCCGTAATATCCTGGCTCTTCTCATTTCCCTCGATGCCGAGAAGGCATTCGACCGGGCGGACTGGTCCTTTCTCAAGGCGGTGTTGCAAAAGATAGGCCTGGGCCCGGTCATGATTGCCCGTATCATGGCCCCGTATGCGGCGCCATCAGCGCAGATCAGACTCAATGGTCTCCTTACCACACCCTTCCCCATCCATCGGGGCACGCGCCAGGGATGTCCTTTATCGCCCTTGCTCTTTGCCCTGGCCGTGGAGCCCCTGGCGATTGCCATCCGCCAATCGGCAGAAATTAAAGGCCTCCCATTTGGGGGAACGAGCACAAAATCGCTCTCTTCGCTGATGATCTCCTTTTGACACTTACTAACCCCGAGAGCTCCCTCCCAGCGCTGCTTGATGTACTCTCCCAGTTCGAGTTGATCTCGGGGCTTAAAATCAACCTTGCTAAGTCACGGGCGCTTAACCTTACCCTCTCCTCGCAACAGCTTGAGGAGCTTGGGGACGGTATCCCCTTCCATTGGGCCTCCCAATCCATACGCTATCTAGGTATTAATGTCACGGCTACGCTGGACACGCTGGACACGTGGACACAGGCAAATTGGCCCGCTTGTAGAAATTCAGTTAGAGATGACCTCCGGTGATGGAAATCGCTACCTATTTCCTGGCTGGGCTGCCTCAACGCGGTCAAGATGTCCATTCTCCCCAAGGTCCTTTACCTCTTCCAAGCACTTCCAACCCCTATCCCCCAAAGGGACATTCTGAGCCTTCAACGGGAGGTTAATGCGTTTATTTGGGGTGGGGAGAGGCCGCGATTCTCTACCAAAGTATTAACGCTGCCACGAGACCGGGGAGGGCTGGCATGCCCCGATTTTCTTGTTTATTATTGAGCGTCGCATTTGCGCTATGTCTCAGAGTGGGTGGCTCGCGAAAGCGAGAAACATTGGTTCCACATGGACAGAGGTGTGGCCTGCCGCCCTCTATGGGCTCTGGCTTGGTTGCCGAGGGGTGCTCGCCATCGTAGCGCCTATATTGCTACCCCAACGCGAACGGTTCTAGAGATATGGGACAGAATTGCAGTGGCCCGAGGTCTTACCTCCTTTCCCTCCCCTCACACACCCTTGGCGCGCAACCCGGGTTTTCCACCAGCCCTCCAGCCCGCATCCTTTACCTTCAAATTCACCATTGGCTACATACTCCTTCATACACAGAGGGCGCCACGCGCCAACTTACCCCCTTTGAATCCTTAGTCCGCTCTTTTGATGGCTCCCGAGGCCTGATCTCTAGGACTTACAAGGTCCTTCAACACTCACATGCGCTACCATCTCATACCTATCAACAACGCTGGTACATAGATCTTGAGGAAGACATTCCCCCTGACCACTGGGAACAATTATGGAGGGACATTCCTGGCACTTTTAAAAGCATTGCGCAACAGGAGACAGCTTACAAAATCATGACCCGTTGGTATTACACCCCCCTCAGATTGCAAAAGATGTTCCCCAATTCCACACCTATCTGCTGGCGTTGCCAGACTGCCCCAGGTTCATTCATGCACATATGGTGGTCTTGCCCGCTTATAACGATTTGTTGGAAGGAGGTCTTGAAGCACATCAGGGAGGGGGTGGGCTTTCCCATTCCGAGTGCCCCAGGGGTAGCGATCCTAGGACTCCGGCGACGTCTCTTAAAGCAATGACTCACTCGGACTGGCGCTTGATCTTCCACATGCTTAATACGGCGAAGCAGGTTATAGCGCTCCATTGGAAGAAGGCCTTGACCCCCCCCCTCCTCGGTGTGGCTCACCCGTCTATGGCAGGTAATGGCGATGGAGCTCCTCTCCCATCGTCTAGCCCACACTGACGCTAAATTCAAGTGCACTTGGCAACCCCTAGTTTCCCATCTCTCTAAACTGGAACATGCTCGATCTGTCCCTCCCCGCTTACGAGCCCTCCAACTGTTCGACGACCCTCTGCTCCCTAGGGGAGAATCCTTTGAGGAGGAGCTGGGGTAGGTGGGATGGGGGTGGACAATCCTCCCATGGGGTGGTTGGGTCTGACGCTCTGACCTGGGGACTTACTCCTCTTCCACTATAGCTTGTCCTCGCCAATGGAACGCTGCGCCATCTCCTCTTCCCTCCTCTTCTTCTTTTCTCTTATCTTTCCTTCTTTAGCTTTTTGTTCTGGCTCTTCTTTGTTCCTTTCTTTCTTCACAGGCTAGCAGACATGGGAGCTCCTCCCCGATACCTTGTTGCAGGCTGCATTTTGTGCCTCTAGCGGCTGTTGGTCCCTGGTAAGCTGGTTACTAACAGATCGCGACAAGCCTATGATGATTTAAATGACATGTTACCCACCACTAGGGCCTGCAGTGATAATCCACAGTCAGGTTAATCCTTTTTTGTTATCATTGTTATTGCTATCCATGTTCTTATTCCTTTGCTGTACTTATTGCTTGGCGATACACTACTGTCTCTTCAGCCTTCGTAATCAGTGCACCACGCTCTCTATAGGTTTATAGCAGACACGAATGTAATCGCTCAGGTATACTAGACTCGAGCAATTGAGGGACTCCTTTATGCTTGGTTAGTATTGGCGTTTCTGAGCCGGGAGGGGGCTTCTCCTATCTATCTTGCCATACAGCGTCCTCCTGTTGTTTTCGTATTTGATGGCTAAGTGGTGTGCTGTATCTTTTATAACTTCACTGAAGTGGACCAACGATGTATACACTGTATTCTTGCCTGACTACTACTGCCTATTGCCTGGTGTTTGTTAATATTTTCTCTTTGTCTACAAACTTAATAAAAGAGATTTAAACAAAAATTGACACAGTTCGTGAAGAAATGGGCCTACTCAGATCCGACCACCGGCGATTGGCCGAGAGAGTGACCACGGTCAAAACAGATATGGGGAGCTTGGCACCAGTTGTACATACGACTACGGACAGGCCTAAAGCAATAGAGGCCCAAGTGAAGATTTTATCAATGAGAGCTGGGGATGCCGAAAATCGATCACGCCGCAACAACGTGCGCCTCACTGGACTGCCGGAGAAAGTTGAGGGGCGAGACATGGTGTCCTATCTTGAGAAATGGTTCAGAGAGGAGGTCGCACCAGAAGGTTTGTCCCCCTTCTTCGCACTGGAAAGGGCGCATAGGGTCCTCCTGGAGGACCACCACGTCCTGTAGTGGCGCGATTATTATTTTACAAAGACAGAGACCATATACTTGCCCAGGGCCGAAAAAATTAACCCCTGAAAATAGACAACAGAACGGGCAGACTATTTCCGGATTTCTCAAGGGAAGTCCAATGGCAAAGGGCGTCTTATCTGGCCGTTAAGAAGAAGCTGAGGCAAATGGAAATTCAGTATGCAATGATTTTCCGGGCTCGATTGCGAATTGTGACACCATCAGGTTCCGTGTTCTTTAGCTCCCCGCAAGAGACTTGGGACTGGATCACGGGCCAGGTGAATGGGAGCCCTTCAGAGGAGCAGCCGAAGAGAAGGGACACTCAACCTAGGAGGGGTCGCAGTAGATCCTTGGCTGCATCATCTAGAGCTGAGAAGCAGCGAGAACGAGAGCAGGTCATGGCAGCGGTGGCATCTTTGAGCGCTCCTGGCTCCAGTGGGGCCACCACCTCTGTGCGGGAGTAAACAAGAGACTCTGATTCAGAACTCAGCACCGACACGACGGAGTGGGTTAGTCAGGAACTGCCAGTGGTCACTCCGGCCACAGCAGATGAAATAATGTGACTGTCACAGAACCGCAAGTATTATTGAGGAAAGGAACTTGAAAGTGGGAAATGTCCCCATAGACGTTTACTAGAAGATGGAAGGGGGGGGGGGAAGAGGGAGAGAGTAGAAGAGGGAACAGTACACTACCCGGCTGGGGACAATGCACAGATTATTCAAAGCACTGGATGGGTGAGAGGGTGGCGGGCCCACACATTCGAATACACCAAATGAGAGGAGGACCTACTCCACCCCACTTTTTCCATTATTGGATATGGTTTTTGAAAGTTTGGATGAGGGGGGTTTGCCTGCTTGTCCTGGGGAATGGGAGTTGGGGTTGTTATGCTTTTGTGTTTAAGGGGGTTGCAGATTTCACAGTCCAGTCATTGACAAAGTGTGGACCCATGCCTCCCCCCTGCTGGCAGAACCTGGGGACAGCGGCCCGAAAGGTATTAATGGGAAGTACATATGATGTTCACTGATGGCTACGCGCCAAACATATAAGATTATTTCCTGGAACATAAGAGGGATGCATACTATGTCAAAACGGTATAAAATTCAGTCCTACTTAAATAGAAGGGGAGTGCATATTGCACTACTACAAAAGTCCCATTTGACAGGGCGCGAGGGAGAGGCGCTCCGGCGAAGATGGAGAGGCCAATTACATCACACATCGTACTCTGCCTTTGCTAGAGGAGTCTTGATCTGGGTCAGAGCTGGGGTCCCATTCCAATGCACTGGGGAGGTAATAGACCCAGAGGGACGATATGTGGCGATAAGGGGCAGGCTAGATGGCCATGACATAGCGATTGTGAGTATATACAGTCTTAACATAGAGCAAGGGATGTTCTTGTCCAAACTCACGGGTGTTCTGGCAACATCTACCAGGGTCTGTTATTGTTGGGGGGGACTTTAATTGTATTGCGGACCCTCAGAGAGATCGGTCACACCCACCGTTGAGAGACTCTCATGTAACTAAAGTGTCTAGGGCCTTTCGGGGATGGCTAGTTAGATGGGACCTGGTTGACTCCTGGAGGCGGCTTAATCCGGAGGGCAGAGATTATTCTTTCTACTTGTCGGTCTACGACTTACATGTTAGACTTGATTCCTTTTTGTGTTCCCTGGATATACATGCTCGGATCCAGGCAGTGGAATACTTAACTCGTACCCTATCCGATCATAACCCAACTCTGCTCCACTTAAAATGGGGACAGATGCGTCAGAGTATTCCCACGTGGAAACTTAAACCCGAGGCACTCGAAGATCAGGTCTTCGGAGAGGAGATAAGGGAGTGCATAGGGAGTTATTTCACAGCAAATGCGCACACAGCTGACTCTAGACTGACGGAATGGGATGCCTTTAGAGTGGTATTAAGGGGTAAATGCATGGCAACCTCAATAGGAGTGAGACGCACCCTAGAAGCTGACATTGAGACGGCAGACAGGGCCCTGCGCGAACTACAGAAACAAAGACCTGGGAACCTGGAGCTGAGTACTGCCTTATTGGATGCTAAGGAGGAAGTGGCCAAGCAAACAGAGAGACTACGCAGTTTCGATTACAAGAGGTACATGAAGCGTACACATGCGGAGAGAGGCAGAACTGGTCCCCTGCTGGCTTGGCTGGCCAATCCGGCTCGGAGGGGCACCCCGATTTTGGCTGTAGAGGACTCGGAAGGACATACACTACATAGACAGGAAGACATTAACAGAAGATACCTAGAATTCTACACCAAGCTCTATAGCTCCAGGGGGAGACAGGGATCTGACTTAATTAGAGAGTACCTGAATGCAATTCCTCTTACTGCCTTGGATCCTGAGGAGGCTGAGAACTTAGGAGCCACCATCAATATACAGGAAATAAGGACGGCAATCAAGAGTCTTGCCAAAGGCAAAATGCCTGGGATGGATGGGTTCCCTACAGAGCTCTACGCGAAATACGCCGAAGAATTGGCACCCAGATTAGAGGAAGTATATGAGGCAGCCCTAGAAGAAGGCCAACTTCCGGGAACTACCCGAGAAGCATTGATTGTCCCACTTCTTAAACCTGGTAAGAGCCCCACAGAATGTGATGCCTACAGGCTATTGTCGATGTTAAATTTAGATTTTAAAATACTAATCAAGATACTGGCCATGAGACTCCAACCACATATGCCAGACTCAGTACATCAAGACCAGGCAGGATTTATCCCAGGTCGTAACACGGCACTCAACATCAGACGGCTCATAGCCCTCATGACTCGAGGGGGTATGGGGAGACACGAAGAAGTGGTCTTTTCAGTAAATATGGAATAGGCTTTTGATAGCCTAGAGTGGGGTTTTTTATACGGAGTTTTAGAAAAAATGGGGATGTGACAGGGCTTCTCGGCATGGGTCAGGTTACTTTACTCGGGACCAACAGCTAGAATTAGGTTGGGGCGAGCGATCTCAGAGAGATGCAAGGTTAAACGGGGGACTCTACAGGGATGCCCCCTCTCACCGCTCCTCTTTGCGCTTGCCATGGAGCCTCTGGCCTCCCTGGCCCGCACGGGAGAGTGATACCGGGGGATACAACTAAGGACTAAAATACATTATATTGCCCTCTACACGGATGACCTGTTGCTTTTTCTGGGCAGTGCACAGGAAGATCTACCAGGTGCTAAGGCGCTGATGGGTGAATTCGGAGAAATGTCAGGTCTTAAAATTAACTGGCGTAAGTCCAAGTTGTTTCCGCTGACGGCTGCTGGGGTCCCTATGGCGGAACTATCACGTGGGAACCCCACTGCCTGGAATATTGGGGGGTGAAACTTTATCATGCCCAAGCAGACATATTTGAGGGTAATTTGGGTAAGGCTCTGAGGTCCTTAAAGACTAGCATGGAATTTAGGAGAGGACTCCCGCTGTCGCTAGCGGGGAGAGTGGCTCTCCTGAAAATGGTGGCATTGCCAAGATTATTATACTTTTTTACGACACTTCCAATATGGATACCTCCGAAATGGCATGCAGACTTACACTCTATAATTACATCATTCCTATGGGGCACAAGTCGGAGGCGAGTCACACTCAGAACGATGCAACGTTCGACACGGGAGGGAGGACTCGCGGTCCCAGATTTCGAGCAATACTATTTAGGGGCCCAGCTTCAATGGGTGGCGAGGTGGATAGTTGACCTCCAATCTCAGACCCGAGAAATAGACCCTTTCGCTCCAGACCTGGGAATTCTGTGGAAGTTGTTGTTGGGTAAGGGCGGAGACACACCTGAGGATACTAAAGTGGTCATGATAGCCAGGCGATACTGGAGACGAGTTCTCCGAAAAACAAAGACCAAATTCCCATACTCACCTGACCTTCCCATAGCGGCAATGCGGGTGCTTCCTCGTGGAGCAGCATGGGTGGGACTGGGAGACTGGGAAACAGCAGTAGTAAAGAGAATAGGTGATCTGTATAGCGGGGGGAACTTATGCCATTTGAGGACCTCAGAGAGGGTTATGATCTGCCCCAGGGACACTTTCTGTTACATGCAGGACTGGTGGCAGTGATTAGAGCTCATTGGAGATTGGGACCCGCTGAACCCCCTCCACATGCCACTTGTGGATACTTGGGCCCTGGGGGTGGTAGAATCAAAGCAGTCACATGCCTATATGGGGCACTGAGTAGAGATTCGACACAACCACTGACTAAACTGTGGAATAGCTGGACAGAGGACCTGAATATCCCTATAGACGATAATTCCTGGGAAAATATATTAGGGGGGATCCCCAAATCCTCAAGAAATGCCCGCTTCCGTCTAATTAACTTCTTCATACTGCACAGAGCCTACCTCACTCCTGGGAAGATAAACAAGTTTTTTCAGAAAGATGATGCGAAATGCTCGAGATGTGGAGAGGTGGGTGCGGAACTACTCCACATGGTGTGGACATGCCCTGAATTGCAGGGTTTTTGGGAAGAAGTAACAACCACTATTGGCGAGACAATAGATCGACCGATCCTACCCACTCCTGCTCACTGCCTACTGGGATTGTTCCCACACAATGGTAAGAATTGGGTTACCAGTCGATTTCAGGACCTAGCACTAGCCCTTGCGAAGCATGAGATAACGAGACATTGGAAATCCCCCAAGGGATCGAAAAGCCTCACTTGGAGGGCCGAACTAGAAAAGTGGGTGGATTGCGAGGGGAGGGTTCTTCTCCGGAACGCCAGGAAAGGGAACGCCTGGGAGGCCCTGTCCAATAGCCTTAAGGAGCCTGATCTAACCTCTGGAGAGACGACCCCGACAGGGAGATCCCCACGAGGAACCCCGGAGCCACAGGTAGGGGGGGAAGACGACGCAGGACTTTAGAGAAGGACTGCCAACATATCCCTACAGTGGAAAATGACGGAGAAGGGACCTGTTGAAGGAGGTGGGGAGGTGGGGGGATAGGTCATGACGACCAATTTAATTACAATCTGGGACTACCACAAATATGGAATGACTGTTGGAATCTGCTAGGGGGGAGGGAGAAGTTGATTGTTGAAGTTAATAAAGGGATGTGTAGTAATGATGGGGACCTGCAGTATTAGTTACGGAAGTAGAATAAGTATGAAGTCGATTTGCACACTGACAGTTGCAATTGAAAAATGTATACAGAAATGTAACGAAATGTATTTCTGGAAACCCCAATAAAATATGTTTAAAAAAAAAAAAAAGAGTGACATGCAAGAGGAAAGGTCCTCCTCCGAGTTGTATGTCACATCCTCTTCAACCTCCCTGATATTGGCATCATGGTGGGGGGGGGGGCATTAAGCATAATGATCGATGCAGCCCTGTGTTCTCTTCTGGATAGGTGTACTTGTGGACCACACCTCCTTTAGCCCAGGAAAGGTATCCTCCAGCTCCTTTCAATTACAGGGGCTTTGAAGAATGCCCCAGAGTTCCTGAAGCCACAGTGGGATGAGGGGTATCAGAGAAAGAAGAATGCCAAGGTAATGCAATCAATCCAGTGCTTCACCTAGGGTAGTCTGTATCTTCAGTCATTGATCGCATTGTGCATCTGGTGCTTCAAGACTAGCGACGTGGGAAGGAAAGGAGTCTCCATTGCTAACCTTCTTTGGCCCTGGCATGTTGAGGAGTGCTATGTGTGGCTGAGGGTGAGCCAAGGTGTGTGCTAATTGGGTCTTAGCCCCAGGTTATCCAAACCACACACCTTCCTCCACACTCAACCATTGTAGACTTTGCCACATATGTAAAATTTAAAAAGGGCAATGAAAATGGACAATAGCGGCACATGAGTAGTTTTGGGGGGTAATCGCAGATATTGCTTAAATAATGGTAATATGTTTGAGGGAGGCCCTGGGCAAACCCCGGCTGAAGGTAGATTTTTAAAACAGTTAAAGGAGGAAAAGAATGAGAGAGAGGTTACTTTAATAGCTAACAAGCATTGGCAATGCAATAGGTCTCGCATTTGTTTCAGTTAGAGCTATTGGCGTTGTAAATGGCAATGTCTTTTACCTATGTGTTATGGAGTGTATGTATGTGGTGTGTAATGTAATTATGTGGGTTGAATTGGAATTGTTAGTTGTGGAATTATGTGGCGTGGAGTGGATTGTGTAGTGGAATTATGTGGCATGGTGTGCAGTGGAAATATGTGGATAGTAATTATGTGGTATTGAATGTACTGGAATTATGTGGAGTGGGATTGTGTGTTATGGAGTGTAATTATGTGGAATGGTATTTTGTGTTGTGGAGTGGTATGTAGTGGAGTTTAATTATGTGCTGCTGTTGAATTTTGTGGCATGATGTGGAATTGTGTGGTGTGGATTGTATGTATGTGGTGTGTTATGTAATTGTGTTGCAAGAGCTGGTCTAAAATTTAAGGATGTGTAATCATGGCTCTGCCCAGACGTGTCGAGGCAAGCAGACACCACAATGCTGGAAAGCCCATGATAAATCCTTGAAGGGCCCTATTAAGAATGAATGGTATAAGCATAATTGCAATTATTCGAAATATGCACTTACTCAAAAACTTCGGGAAACGTGCAGGAATGGTCGAACTACCATGGATAAATGATTTCAAATTACTGAAGAGGTTGCTCAGTTATGCATCCCTTTATAACAAGGGCAACTATGAACAGGGCCCCTGCAATTATGCAACAAGGGAAGCCTTAATTAGGTGGCATGGTTGGCAAAATTGTGCCAAGTAAGGCAAATTATGCGGCATAAAGCGCCACATGTTAAGATAGCATCATGTCATACAGCGTCTGGGCAAAGTTTTCACCTCAGTACTAGGATAACAATGAATTACAGCAATAAGCAACTGGAAGCTTTCCATCCAACCTTTTAGAAGGTTTTCCACTCACTAACAGGTAACACATTTCCGGATTTTAGTAACTTTCGATCCGTTTGAGCTAGAAACATTTTTGGTCTAAAATCTGCAAATTGGGCAGGATTCTGGTTTTTGTGCCAACCCCATTATTATGCGAACAACGCTTGTACCTCAGAATGGCATAATTCCACTGGCCCTGGCAATGAAGCAGCAACTGAGTAGTGGGCAGTAGAAACCGAGAAGAGTGCTGTTGTATGGAGGGAACCAACTCTTACAGTAGCATGTGCAATGCACTGGGGAGCCAGTTAGATTTTACACACACTTAGTAGAGAATGCGGCTGGGCTGAAAAACTATTCATAATTAAGGAGGGGACAGTCTGGATTCCAAGGCCCTTTGCCCACAGACCACTAACCGCCGAATCCCTTCGCAGCAGGTAGCTGAAAGTTTCTACTAGGGAAGACCACCTCAGGAGAAGGCCAGATCTGTGGGTCTGGAATGTGCCGGTGCAATCTTAATTCTAACACAACAGAATGTGTTTAAAAATAAAAATGCTGTTTAGGAGATAGCTGAACGTGTTTTATTTATTATAAAACTTGGCCCAGAGCAGTAAGGCTTAATTACGAGGTAATATGTTAAGTATTTGTGCCGCATATTACAGTACAGCAGAGAAAAGTCTCTAAAAAGCTTCCGCAGTAGTTTCTAAGAAAACAGAACAAAAAATAAACCATGTAAGTGTCCAGATAAGCAGGGGGCACTAGTGATGATGCGCTGCTGCACATTTTTTACAACTTGTTCCAAATCCGGCATGACTGTTATGTAAACAAGCGAGAAGGAAGTTTACACTGGTGTTCACATAAATTGTTTTGTATTCCCGTAATTTGTGCGCAACTAAAGTGCGGACGTTTCCTGCACTTCTAATACTGAGCGCAAAAGCATCACTTTGAACAGTTAAGATATATATATATTTTTTAGGAGGTTCACTTAGTGGGCTTACTGCTTGCAGTCAGTACGTTTAATACGAGGGCACCTTTTATTTAGAAAATGCAGTGTGGGAGAGAAGGAAAGCCATGTGTGCATCAAATGTGGCATGCAAGGTAGTACAAACATAATTACATCTCTGAAATCACCTATATGCGCTGATAAAAATATACAGATAAAACAAATATTAATCTTTATTGGTAAGCTAACTTGCTCTTACCGGAACATGCTAAATGTGTTTATTTAATAAAATGCCCTTGTCTCCGATAAAATACTCTACACTCGAAAATACGAGACAATATGCTTTGGCCGTAGTGTGCAGCCACAAACAAAAGGCATGGGGCAAGATCTGTGGATCTGTAATGTGTCGGTGCAATCTAATTTCTAACACAACAGAACGCGCTGAATGCGTTTGATTTTGAAAATGCTATTGGGGAGATACCAAAACGCGTTTTATTTATTTATATATAACTTGGCCCAGAGCAGTAAGGCTTAATTACGAGGTATTATGTTAAGTATTTGTGCCACACTTATTACAGTAAAGCAAAGAAAACTAGTTAGTTAGCAATTTTCCAATATTAATCAATTTGGTTGAACTTACTAATGTTTGAATTCTGCAAATATAATGCTGGTCACCGCTGTGCCTCGGTTTAAAAGAAGTGTTTCTGTGCCACAGGCACGGACAGGACTTCCCAAAGGGGCTAAACATCAACATATCATACTCAACAGACTGAAATTCACCCCTTGCACCAGGCCAGATGCTGTCCACGCTCTGTAGCCACACTAAGCCGGGAAGAAGGTAGTGTGAAACCAGGCGAAACAAAAGAAAGCCGCACAGCTTCCGGAAGTGACCACCATGATTTAAAATGAAGCGCAGCCGGCGTGCTAATCTTAAACAAAATGTAACCAGCAGGCGCGTGCATACAAAAAACCAGTGGAGGGCTGCCTCTGGCTGCCTCCTGCCCACAGACAGGCGTGTCTTGTGTCAGCAATCCCCAGCTGCTGTTATTTCCTCATTCCACTTCCTTCTCTGTAGTTTCTAGTAAGCATAAGACAGCCTGTGTTTGAATGTATTGCCAAATTTGCCACAGGTCCCTTCCTCAAACTGCGTCAGAAGAAACTTTGCCTCAATAGGGCCGTTACCACCTACAGTGTACTCACTCCTGGGTGAGTGCACGCTTAAGGTTAGAACAGACTTTGTTACAAACCTTTCCCCTGTTTATCAACAGCGTTCCACAAAGTAATGAACATTTCGCCCTGCCCCGCCCCTTTGTGCATGTCAATTTGGGACAAGTGGCAAAATTATAGCGGGCGGAAGAGGGTACTTGAATTAAACACACTTTGAGTTCTTTTCTCGTCGCAGGAGAATTCTGTAACAAACGCCGCTGAACTGATGAAGAAATATCTGCAACAAGCTGCAGTGAAAGCGATCGCGAAAGCGATCGCTACTGTTAAAAAAAAAAAACACGCCCGCGAGTGGTGCGCGCGCCACAGCGAGCCATCTGGTTTCCATTATCGCGCCCGTGTCTGGGCACGATAATTGAACCCACATGGCCTATTGGTGTCTATTACGCGCACCAAGCGCGTAATAGACACCAATAGGCCATGGGCGGAGCAATGCGCCCGCCTTTGGCCAAATGCGTGCAGTCTTTTATAAAAAGACGCACGAAAAGGCCAACGGGGTAGCACAAAAGGAATCGCACACACACGAGCGTGTGCGATTCCTAGGTCAGTGCTGAATCCCCATTTTTCACATACTAAGGGGCCGATTCCGATTCAGGCCGGAAATCACTCTGACCGAGCCGGACCCGGAGAGATTTCCGACCGAATCGGACTCTAGCAGTCCGACCGAACGAGTACGATGCGCACGCATGCAATCGGACTCGATTCGGTCGGACTCCCATTGAAGTCAATGGGAGCCGGTCGTACAACGCGTACGCGGGCTCCCATTGACTCAATTGGTGCGAGGCAAACAAGGGCGCCCCCTACAGCGGGTACGCGTCGATGCGACTCGCGGCGTACATGCACAGGTAGGGGGGACCCACGGGTCCCCCTGTGTGCGACTCGCGCGGCTACGCGCACAGGGGGTCCGACACGGACCCCCAAAGTCCGGCTCCGACTGCTCTTTCGAGCCGGACGGCGCGAGTCGGTCGGACTGCTCGAGGCGTGCATCGTACTTGCCCGGCCGGGGAACGTCTCCATTGCGCGGTGCGAGTCGTGTCCGTGCGAGTCTGTCGGAGCGGTTCGGACCCGCGAACGAGTCGGTCGGCGATTTTGCGAGCGCTCGCATCATACTCGCTCGCCCGGACGCACGTTCGAATCGGTCGGGAAAGAGGGCTCTGAATCGGATTCGGTTAAGCCGAATCCGATTCGATGCCCTACCGGCCGAGATCGGAATCGGCCCCTAAATGTCTCGCGCTGCACAGTGCAACGCTAGGCGCGAGACCTAAAAAGGGAAACAATTGGGAATTTTAAACAGAGGCAGCTGAGGTAGAGAACAGGCAAGCTAATACTAATCTTGAAACAATGGTGTTAAATGGGAGTAGCAAAGTCATGGTTCACTGAAAATATGTAGCGTGGTGATGTTTAGGTGAATTGATGGACAGCATGATCCCTGTTACCATAGTGAAAACATGTTTGTGCAGGTACAGATTTAAATGGTGGCAGCCACACCAGCCTTTGAGGGTTATCTTTTTTGTAAGAGGTGAAACTAAACTGGCACACTCAACAGAGCCTCCTTGGCACAAGGTTCCTACTGGAATAGGCCAGCTTCTACCCTGAAACATTTGATGTAAACCCCCTGCTTTGCCCTGGTCAAAGTATGACATTAGGTTGTGAGCAAGGAAGACATCCTTGCCATATAGGGATACATTTTAGTGGCATTGCTCCCACTCTGGGCGAAATGCAAAACACACAAGATGATGGACGGAATGTTGCACATTGGCAAACATTCACCCCCAGTAATGATGATGGATTAAACCCAGATCAGTTGACTGGGGGTGAGTGTTTGATTTGCTCTAACGCTCCGTCCATCATCCCCTTTGGTATCGCATTGCTCCCACTCTCACATTGTTTGAAACTGTACGAGGTATTTCTGATATTCAGTTAGAGTGGTCTTGTTGAGAATGAGTAGCAAAACAGTAATTAAATGTGACAAGAGAATGCCTAATTTCCAAAGCGTTCATTGGCACCGCCACATCTTATACATGCTGTGCGTTCCGCAAATCTGCAGATGCCCCCTTGCTTACTCAAGACAATCTCCATGAAATATAGTGTTACTTTAATATATTTGGATTTGTCTTAGAAGAATGTGAAAAGGTGAAGGGAAGGATAGAAATGGTTTATGAAAGAGACTACATGGGAAAACCTGTCCTTAAAATATGAGAGTGCCATAAAATGTTAATCTCTTGGCCTAGCATATACATAGTTGATTCCAACACCTTGAATCCAGTTAGATGGGATTGTGGCCCCTGTGTTTCATTAGAGCTCAAGAGATAGTGCTTTTTTAGGGAGTAGGAAGAAAAAAGAGACATGTGAAACATAATGGAAAGGCATAATGCTCAAATCCTCTGATAAAGTGGACCCTGGTTAAAAAAGCATTACTAAAACCCTATTCTGAAAAAAGCATAATCCCATTGTCAGTTTTTCAACTAGTGGTCCCTGGCTCTGGTTTATAAGGCAAAGCACCTGAGAAGGGATATAAGATGTGTTCATGTCCCAGAAAAAGGTATTCAGCATTGGGTGCCAAAGCTAAATCACATAAAGGGAGAGTCTGTGGAAGAATTAAAATCCATTAAGAAGCATATAATTCTGTAGGAAGGACAGATGATAATCTGAAAAAGTATATATCTAATAAAATATTTAATTAAAATGTTAAATAGAGTTCTTCTGCAATAACACCATTTCTCAAAGAAACGGGATCAACATCAGAAGATGCCAGTATTTCCTACATCTTCCTCTTTCCGAGAGGACCCCCTCTAAATACATCTTGCCTACTTCAACTCTGACATTTTATTCCTCCGTTCAAACTACTACAGACCTGAAATGTATTGTTGAGGTGAGGATTTATTTGCAAATCATGTGGAATCTACATCTGATTCAGAGTTCCCATTACCCCCTCCCATGTTGAATGTTTGATGTATATATGTAGAATGCTTGGATACTGCATCATCCCTCCTCAGTCATTCCAAATGCTGAAATCCAGTACCGCAACACTACAGCAGGACTACAAAAGATTTAATGATGTCCCTCTTTAAAATACATTACAAAATATATAACTCAATCATCTGTCACTTCTCACCTATATTTCCGCAGGAGTGATAGGAATTACTGAAGCTAGGTCCCACCTTCCCTCTTCCACCAAGAATGCCCACTGATGTCAAAGCTAGTCCAGCTGAAGCGGGGATGAGGGGAAGGGAAAAGAAAAACACAAGGTCCCATGGAGTCAGCGCAGGGAGATGTGTGGGTCCCAGGAAGTCTCGATATGTCTCCTTCATACAAAGAAGAAAAGAGAGACATCAGTGTATGTAGGAGTCTACGGGAATTATACGACTAACAGGGCTTCATAATTCTATATATAGTAATACCTGTAACAATCTCCTCTCCCGCAAATTAAGTAAGTGTCTGCATATGCAGGAGTGGTATACAATCTATGAAACAGATAGAGAGAGAGCATAAGTTTGAGAGGTAACACTATGTACCTATTGTGTCGTAGAGTCAATTCTGAACAGTTCAAACATACCTAAAAGCTTTCTGTAATCAGCGATAAAGTAAGACCCAAAATTGTAGTAACTTCATTACCTGGGACGTTGTATACAATAACTTCTTGTAATTTCTCTCTAGCAGCAAAAACCAACACACAAAAAAGGTGTAAGGCCTTAATCCTTATAAGTATGTGTTTCTTAAACAAGCAGAAACTGAGCACGAATTAATAGCTTGATTTTTCTTAATAGATCACCAGAAGGCAAGTACAATAAAAAGAAAGGGATCTCCAATGATCAGCAGAGCACATCAGATAAGTATAGACATAAGTCTCATAGTAACAAATTCTCTGAGCGCAAAGCGCGTGCCACCTCTGTAGAATTTGTGATGCTTTAAGTGGTCTTTTCCTTTTCTATATGAAGGGATTTCCAAACAGGTTTTCTGCAGCGTAAAGGAAGCGGAGGAGGATGCCCAGGAAGAACAAGAGGACCTCCGATCTGCAGCTAGCAGGAGACGCAGACTGCGACGTGTTGTGCACCCGGAAGCGGAAAAGGTAAGTGATAAAGGGCGGGAGAATCGCACGCGTGTCAATTAGAACGCGTAGCGATCTTCCGCCCAAGAAGGCTGGCTTTATGCTGGCAATGCTCCGCCCCTGCCACAAGCCCAGCCAGGTGCGGAACAAGACGATAGTGCACTCCTCCGACAGACTTAGGTTTGTGAGGGTATTGCCTGTGAAAAAGACGCAGTAAGTGAGGGCATGGAGATGACCAGCCAGTTCCCACGTCTGATCTTTTGGCCCACGTCTGATCTTTTGACCTCTTCCAATGCACCAGGTATTGCAACCTCCGTCCAACCCACCTGGAGTCCAAAATCACTTCCAGTTCATATTCTGGTTTGTTGTCCACCAACATAGATGGAAGACCGGATGTATTTTTAGGGCGGGAGGCCAACTTTATGTCGACAGGATTGACTATCTTAATGATCTTGTAGGGACCAATAAAACGTGGCTTGAATTTTCGTGTACCTTTCACTGCAATATTACGTGTGGATAACCAAACCATATCCCCAATACAATAAACAGGACTGGGGCGGCGTTGGAGATCCACATCCCTTCTCTAAATTGACTTGAGCTGTTTTCTGTGTGTCATGTATGTGATCTACTAGATCCTGAGCTGATGGAATGGTGGAAGTAACAGGAGGGTGCAAAAGAGGAGGATGAAAACCATAATTACAGTAGAAACGAGAAAAAGATGTGGAAGAATGCATGTCATTGTTAAAAGCAATTCAGCTGCCCATAAAACTGTGTCCCAATCTAGAGAAGAATGCAATAACTGACACCGTAAACATTGCTCAAGGCATTGGTTCACTCTCTCGGTTTGACCATCCGTTTGAGGGTGATGACTAGATGATAGGCGAATAGTCATCTGTAACATGGCACCCAACCCCTTCCAAAATTTAGACACAAACTGGGAACCCCAGTCAGAAACCACAACCGATAGGAGACCATGTAGACGCACAATGTGCTGTAAAATCACAGTGGACAGCTCCTTGGATGTAGGTAATTGTTTCATGGGAATGAAATGGGCCATTTTTGTTAACATATTAACCACAACTTGGATAACTGTGAAACCCTGTTCTCTTTTTGGTAGTTCAATAATAAAGTCCATAGAAATAGAATGCCAAGAAGCAGGAGGAGTGGGCATAGGGCTAGGAGGCCGGCAGGTACCTGATGGGAACTCTTGCTTTGTGCACAGATGTGACATTGTTGTACATACTGTTTGGCATCGGTTGACAGTGTGGGCCACCAAAAATACCTTCTAAGGAGTTTGATAGACTTTTTGTTCCCTGGATGACCAGTGAGTAAATGTGAATAGCACCATTCTAAAGCTTGTTGCCGCAAAGGTACTGTAGGGATAACTAAACCCCCTTGTATGTATAGGAGATTCTATCCTCTCAGCCCTTTATGAGTTTGTTCAAGGTCTTTCACTTCTTTGGAGTGTCACCTTTCATACCTCATAGTAAACCTTTCTACTGAATATAATGCTCCTAGAATGCATTATTTGACTATAATTGGTGGATGATCACTAGGAGTCTCAAGAGCATCATAACCCAAACGTGAGAGAGCATCAGACTTTCTGTGCTTTCTCCCGACCTGAAACTGTATTACAAAATCAAATTCACTGAAATATTGGGTCCCACACAATTGTCTCATAGAAAATGCATGTGTTGATTTGATGAACTGCAGATTCCTGTGGTCTGAAAGAATTGTAACAATGTGTAACGCTCCTAACAGATACTAACTCCATTCTTTAAATGCCCTTTTTATGGAAAGTAGATCTCTATCTCCTCCTGAATAGTTTTGATCAATGAGACTAAGTTTATGGGAATAGAAAGTGGCAGGATGTAAACAACCTGATGACTTGTCTCTTTGGAATAGTACCCCCCCCCAATCGTTACCTGAGAAGCATCGGCCTCAATGACGAAAGGTTGGGAGGGATCTGGGTGTTTCAATATGGGTGCACTGGTAACCCCCTTTTTGAACTTTTGAAAGGCCTCTTCCGCCTCAGGATTCCAGTGAAATTATATTCCCTTACGTTGCAGCTTAGTGATAGGAGAAGCCAAAGCTGAAAAGCAAAAGACACACAGTTGATGGACGGAATGCAGAACAAATCAAAACATTCACCCCCAGTCAAGAGATCTGGGTTAAATCCATCAATCTTTTGCTCACCATGCCACCTCTGTCCATCATCTCCTTGTGTTTGCTAAAGCTGAAAAGTTATCAATGAAGCACCTATAAAAATGAGCAAACTCTAAAAAGCGTTGTACTTCTTTTACAGAGTGGGGCGACTTCCATCGAGTAATAGCTGACATCATTTGAGGATACATGCCTACCCCTTCCAGAGATAATACAAACCCCAAGAAGGTAACCTCAGGCATGTTAAATTCACATTTGTCCAATATTACATACAACTTATTGTTCCTTAGTTTCTCCAGGATAGCTCTGACATGTTTTGTGTGCTCTTCCGCAGAGGAGTAAATTAATATATCATCTATGTAAGCAATAGCACAAACATCCAACAATTCCCTCAAGACTTCATTAAAGAAGAATTGGAAGGCAGCAGGTGCATTATGAAGGCCGAAGGGCATAACTAGATATTCATATAGCCCAAACTTAGGGTCCGATTCACAAAGGTAAATTTAAACCAAAAGACTAACTTTACTACTTCTCGGTATTCACAAAGGTAAGTAACTGCTAGTAAAGTTAGACTTTGGTCTAAGTTTACCTTTGTGAAAACTGAAAAGTAGTAAAATTAGACATTTGGTTTAAGTTTACCTTTGCGAATACCGAAAAGTAGTAAAGTTCAACTTTTGAACTAAGTTTACCTTTGGGAATTCTGAAAAGTAGTAAAGTTAGACTTTCGGTCTAAATTTACATTTGTGAATAGCGAAAAGTAGTAAACTTACACAAAAGTGCAACTTTGCCTCTGTGAATCGGGCCCACAGTGCGAGAAGCGGTTTTCCATTCATCACCTTCCTGAACTCGTACCAAATGATACGCCCCTCTTAAATCTAGTTCAGTGAAGATTTTCGCATCTTTGACCTGATAAAGCAATGATTGAATTAATGGCAAAGGGTATCTGTTTTTTATAGTAATGTGTGATTATGGGATCTAAAGTCAATGCAACACCTAAGACAGCCCTTCTTTTTGTGAATAAAAGAAATAGGAGAGGATGCTGGGGAGCGGGAGGGTCTGATAAACCCGATTTGAAGCATTTCATCCAAGTAATCTCTGAGGTAAATGTTTTCTTTTTCTATCAACGCATAAATCCTACTGCAGGGAATATGTGCTCCAGTAATTAAGTCAATACGACAGTCATAAGGTCTGTGAGGAGGAAGAGAAGAAGCGGTTTTTTTGTCAAACACCTTTACCAAACCTAATAACACAAAGGTAATTCAGGTACAACTGTGTCAGTTATCACAGCTATCTCCTTCTGGCTTTCTTTCCCCTGTGTATAGTGTTCGTCACAATAATCAGAATGAAATGAAAGACTATGACTCCTCCAATCAGTATCAGGAATGTGCTTTACCAGCCACGGTATGCCAAGTATGGCCTGAAGCTGTGGCGATTGAATCAAATCAAAACTGACATGTTCTTTACGAGACCCTTGCATAATGAGACATAAATCACCAGTGGCGTGAGTTATGGGAACAGACTTTATAGTACTATCATAGGTGGTTTTATCAACGTATCCTGAATCATAATGAGAAGGTTAAATTGAGCAAACCTCTGTTTGCCTTTAAGAGTGACCAAGATTTGAAGAATTCCTTAGTGCAAACCTACAGAGAAGAACGACTACAATCCCAAATGACGTTGGGGACGAGTAAAGCCACAGGTAACTACAAATGCAGCAGCTGCACTATTTGTGACTAATGTAGAGAAAAAAAACATGAATATCAGGGGATCAGATTCACAACAAATTCATTTAACAACTGCGTTAGCAGCAATGCAATTTATCTTCTGCTATGTCCCTGTGGCCTGGGATATGTATGGGGAGACTAGTAGAGAGATGAGGTTGCGGGTAGGTGAACACAAATCCGCTGTATGATTGCAGAAAATGAACGCACCCCTAGTGGATCATTTTGGGGAAAAAGATCATGCATGCACAGACATTAGATGGTTTATCCTGGAAAAGGTAATGAACAGAAGGAGAGGAGGAAACCCAGATGAGAGAAGAAAGATTAGGGAATAATGGTTTATCTCAAAATTTAACACCAGAAGGTCGGGTTTAAATAATAGGGAGGATCTGGATTGTTGTATTATTTGATGAGTTTCTCCTTAATTATCTTCACCCAGTAATATTTACCACATATTGTATAACACACTCTGGCAGGATAAATATAAGAAATGACAAAGCCCTTGTAATGATGTATAGGCTTAGTGCTACTGTTGTACATTTAGGACAAGATTGACATTCTTGTCCACACCTATTCCACTCTAAGATGGCGCCCATGTTGAGGTGTAACACAAAGACCATTATTGTAGGCTCGTGATAGTTCAGTAGCCACATGTTACTTGCATGTGTCCAGGAAATAGTACTTAAGGGTGTGGTTTAGAACAAGCTGGCATTCTTGAGGGAAAAAACCCCTGTAAGTCTTTGCGGCTGTAATCTCAAGGAGGTAAGGCGAGCAAGGGTTCCCTCTTCACGTTAAATTACGCAATTGTGAAATGTAGAGTTTGAGTCCAGTTGCATGAGGGCCATTGAGTCCTGCTTTACACTGTTCAGATACAGGGGGCGGGTGCCCTCGCTATAAGTAGAGGGGGTGGGTTAAATTTAAACTGAAAAACTAATAGAGAGTAACCCTTCAAACGAACAAAGGGAACTGGGTTCAAATAACCGAATAAAACTATCGTCCCCCTTGTGCTGATTCAATCAATCTTGTGGAACACCCCTATTGTTCTTCTATTATCACATTCATGCATACATACTCAAAATACATAAAACCTGTTTTTTGCAAAAGATGTCTCCTCCTTTATTACAAAATGTTCCTTTTATATTCATGTAACACTGAATCACAATAATTGATATTTATATACAGAGCCACAGACTCAATGTCAATATTCCAAATAAATATTTCATAACATTTTTTCATCAATAAAACTTATACTAAGATGTAAAACAAAAACAGAAGGCCTCATTTGTCATTCCTCCTATTTACACTCATTTAAAAATCACAATATTCATACACTGATTTTTATCAAAAGTGTCTGATACTTTTGCTTTTACTATACTTGTATGAACATTGGTTTTATTCACTGTTTTTAAAAAATTGTTTGTATGGGATTTTGATAATATGTGAAATGTATATTAAGAGTTATTCATGTGCAGAGATTCACAGATAACAGGAGACATCTTTTGCAAAGAACAGGTTTTATGTATTTTGAGTATGTATGCATGAATGTGATAATAGAAGAACAATAGGGGTGTTCCACAAGATTGATTGAATCAGCACAAGGGGGACAATAGTTTTTTTCAGTTAAATTTAAACTGACCAACCACACCTTAATAATGCATGCCCCGAATGTTGGTAGCGGGAAAAAGCGTAGCGGGCCATACTCGCTTCGTTCTTTTAACTAGGAATGCGAGGACTGTGATAGCAAAGCCTTTAATTGATATAGATCTGTAGATTCAATATATTAATGTGAATGCTATGGTCATCATACTTATTAGTAGGGAAGGGGTCCGATTTGTGTGAAGACACATATGCGCCTCTGTATTTCGTTCATTTAGGAAGACATGAAGGGTTATAAATATATAGGTAACCAGATGAACAGCGCAGCCATTAACCACACTAGGGGCCAGATGTACGACCATTCCAAATTACGACTCACAATTTGTGCTCAATTGCAAGTCGCAATTTGGAATGTACAACAGTGTCAGAGACACTGATTGCGATTCCCAAAGGGGTCGCAAAATGCGAGGCTCATGAATAGTAATGAGCCACTCGCAATTTGCGACCCCATTGGGAATGGCCGGCCCTCCCAGGGATGGTGGTCTGCTGGGCTCAGCAGACCTCCATTATAAACAAGGGGTCCCCTGAAGTTAAATGTAGGTAGAGGAGCAGGGGGAAAAAACAGCCAAAATGCACAAAAGAAGACCTCTACCTGTATCAATTTAAAGTTTGTTAAATGTCATATGTTTTCATTGACCACTCTTACTAGACCATCGTACATATTGACATCATTCAAAGAAATGTAGTCATTGCTTAATTTATTATTTTTTGACTTTTCAATACAAATACATTAATACATTCATAAATACATATCGTGACTAAAATTTTTTTTTTTAGAAAAAATCAAATCCCATTGCCCAACTCTCACTCATAAGCATACAGTCACCTTCATACCCAAACATACTCACGCGAAACCAAAAATGCATATATCACATATATACCAAGACAGCATAATACGCGCCAAGCCCCCTAACAATAAGTGCCCGTGTACAGAAAGAGTTTTCTCTCAAATAGGGAATACAGTAATTCAACAAATTAGTTTAAGCCGTTAATTTGATGTCTTTACAGAAAACCTTTTAAACTGGAAATAATCAGGCAAAAATATTTTCAAATCAATAGAGAATTTTTAAACATAATAATTCAATGTTCAAATCAAGTAAGAGAGGGGACTGATTCAGAGCGCCGACGCGCGTTTCGGTGGAACCCTTTTTCCTTTTGCGGTATCACCTTCCTCAGGGCGCATGTAAGACATTTTCACTAAAAAAGGCAATGGGACCTGTTGTGCTCGTATAGGAAGATGCTGATACAAATGAAATTCTCCTAGAAGCAGTGGCAGCTATAGGTTTTAAAAAGCGGGCATAACCGAAGTAGTGTTTAATGAAGCTCTAAGCATCGTGGCTCATCTGGTTATGAAGGGGCACACTGGGCCACAGGACAAATTTGTGACGAAAAATCACTTAAAAAGCAGTTGCAAGTTGTATTAGCGAGGGCGAGCTCAACCGGTGATCTCCCTTCTATCTCGCAGTTGAAGAGAATGTTTGCAGTATTCATGTCGGGGGTATTAGCATATCTAGTGCTCGTATACGCGGCTTCTTAGAACAGAATCTCGCTCCATCCTGTGGGTATTTAGTAAACGCCCGGGCGGTTTCTCGTTGTCAGCGGGACGCTTTAATACACCGCAGTCATAGGCTACTTACATCCGCACATCAAGGGAATCCGTTGTAGCCGTTTACTAAATACCCATACCTATCTCTTCAACTGCGAGATAGAAGGGAGATCACTAAATAATATGAAAACTAGGCAATGAATAGGTCATTTTGTAAAACTGCAGGAAAGGGCTTAAGTCTAATAGAAATTTCTGCTTCCTCTATTGTAGATTGCCGGGTTACAACGAGGGTGTTCCCCCTAGGATATTGAAGATTTCTAAAAGGTTCTGGATTTCCACACAGGGCTATTGGTGAAGCCTTGTGGGCGAACTTTTTTCATTGGAGGGGAGTGTGTAAGTGGACAACATGAAATGGTCCATATAAGAACCAGAGTGAATGGTAGAGAGTTGTGGAAGCATGAACAGGATATTGATGGCGTGCGAACTTTGTGGCCCACCTTGCTAAATTGATGGAATGATAGATGAGAATGGACTGTAATTGTTAGAATTCAAGTACCATCACAGTATGGTTGGCAAGCACTTTTGTCATCTGGTGGAATGCAATGAAATATGCACATTGTAACTTTATGATGGAAAAATTATATTTCAAAATTGTGATATTTGTATTATATTTCTTCACAGTTTTGTGGGTCACACATTTGTGGGAGAATCGTTGTGTGTGTTCTGAGGAATGTGAGGACCTATTAGTCCGGTCCACCAATAAGCATCAACGTAATCTATAACACTGAATCTGTGAAGACTGGGGACTTGGTAAATGGTGATGTGGACACCACATAAAGTATTGTAAACCCCAGATTGAACTGATCAGTCCTTTAGACAAATGTGTCTGTTTGGTGTTTCTTCTCCCTGTTTTGTGTCATTGTTACATATAATTTTTAATTCTATTTTGATGTATTAAACTTTGTTGCGACATGCTGTGAAGATCACACAAGTGTTTTTAACTATTGAGAGAAACGTTTTAAATTGTATTTTAATTGTTGATTGTGATGATTGCTCAAATGTTGAGTGCATATATATTGTAATGTATTTTAAAGCGGGACAGCATTAGATCTTTTGTATTCCTGCTATAGTGTTGTGGTACTGGATTTCAGCATTTGCAATGGTTGAGGATTGATGATGCAGTATTCAAGTGTTTGAATTGCTCGTGAAAGGGGAAACTATATTTCAGTCTGTGATACTGAGCCCTGTCCCTGTTGTTTGTGGGGCCGTCTCTCCTTTAGTACTCCTATATGTAGAATGCTTACACTCTACCAAAATTATTGTAATACTTGAACTGGTGAGGCAAGACACATGGGTGACTGGTGCTTAAGGGCGTGATTGGCGTTGCCCTGCCAATCACGGGGGAGGAGGAGAAGGAAATTCAAGCACAATGAGCTATCAGATGGTCGTGATGTTTCACACTAGATTGTTTTATTGTTTTGAAGTGATGTTTGGAAAATAGAGCCCTGCGCATATGTGCTGGTGGAGGAAGCCATCGCCCTGGAGGAAGAAGCCAGGGCAGTGACATCACAGTGAAGGGCGAGGCTAGGTTCAGCAGTGATGAAAAGGTTTCCATTTGGGCGTTTACTGCTGTGGCCCAGGGAGGGGTCAACAGAATTCCCTTCATGCAAAAGGCCGGGGTGGAGCACACCGATGGAATAGGACACTTTACTCCGCACGCATTTACAACACGTGCCATTACCCCGCGTTTTTAACTCCGCAAAAAGCTTTACAACGCAGGCCTTTACAATGCAATCCATTACAACGCATTGTCCATTACAACGCAATTTACTACTCTAACTCCACCGGGGCGTTGTAATGGGGAATGCGTTGTAATGGTTTGCAGTGTAAAGCCCTGCGTTGTAAAAGTTTTTGCGGAGCAAAAAAATGCAGGGTAATGACATGCGTTGTAACGCATGCGGCGTAAAGGATGTTTCCCACACCGATGAGTTGAAGGAAGGAGTGGGTGGTGACCAGCTTAGTGAGGGCTCCACCTCCTCCAGTATCAGCCACTGTTTGTTTACTTCTCAAAGGGAAGTGGCTGGCTGCAGAAAGAGACCAGCATTCTGACTTTCGGTCAGAAGCATTGAAGAGCAAGCACGTTGTCTGTTATGCTGAGAAACAGCTCTTTGTCTTTCCCCAGCTCAGCCGACTCTACTGAGTGGTTTTATTACAATGTTATTTACTTTTAAAATTGTCTCCACAAACAGGCTTTGCCTTCCTCATGCACTGCTAGTTCAAAAAAAGTATACCGCCTGTGACTTCAGCAACAACCACCACCCGTTGACTGATGTTTTGTTGTTGCTGCTGTTCCGTACTTTAAATGAAAACATGCACACATGTCTTTCGGTCATTCTGTTTTTGTTTTTCACCTGTGCTGGGAGCTCACATTAATGAGTGAATAATAGGGTGAAACAGTTTTTACCAAGATTACTTTATTCACTTTGGGGTCCATTACGATGGCGGGCGGATCGCAACGGAAAAAGGGACCGCACGCCACATGTGCGGCGGTCCCGCGATTCGAATTAGGATGCGCCCGCCACACTGGCGGGCGCATCCCGCATTTCTTACATTGCGGCGGGCGGTGCTGTCAGCAGCACCCACCGCAATGTAAAAAAGGCTTGTTGCGCATTTGCATGCACAACGTGACAGGCACCACGCGGTGCCTGCCACCTTGTGCATGCATATGCAGGGGGGTACCATAGGCACCCCCCATGTGCACCCCCACCCCCCCAACATCTTGGGGGCCCACAACGGGCCCCCGAAAGTGGAATCCGCCTGGCTTTCCATGGCAGAGTCTCCGCCATGGAAAGCCCTCCACCGCCGCCCATCATAATATGGATGGCGGTGTCTTGTAGACACGCCTCCATATTTGCGCCCTTTTCCGCCCGGTCGCCCGTACGACTGGCGGAAAACCGGCGGACGGTCTTTCCGTCCGCCGGCGTCCCCACCGCCATCGTGATTTGGCGGGGGAAATGGTAGGCGGGCGGTGTAAAATGGCGGGCGGATCGCCACCGCCAAAAGGGCGGTGGCGATCCGCCCGCTATTATAATGACCCCCTAAGTTAGGCAGATAAGGAAACGTGAAACAGAAAGTGCAGCTGCCTGTTTTTCAGTCCTTAATGGGAAATCCAAGCACAGATGAAAACAGGATCTGTAAAGATATGATGTATTAATTTAAAGTACAATACAAAGTTTTCACCCCACCAATTTCAGATATCACCAGCCGCCACAAGCAAGAGATCAGGGTATATTTGAGGAAAAAAATATTTATGTGAATAGAGAGGCTGATCAACAAATGGAAACAAAAGTAAGATTTCCTAGTTTGTAAATATTGCTTAAAATCTATGAGAGGTATCAGATGTAGACGGGGTGGGTGTGAGGTTGGACAGGACATGGGGAAACATTTCTGTTACAACGTGCATTTCCATGGACTGTGTGGGTATTATTAACATAACAGGTCTGTACATAGTAATTGCTCTTCCATTCTATCATGTAAGGCTCAACTGATGCATATAAATACCAATCACAAGAATTTGGGGAAACAAATCAAAGAAAAGTGGTGTGTTTTAAATTGCTATGAGGATAATGACAATGGTGTTTGTCATTGGCTGTGTTCTGGTCCCTGTCTTGTCCTGAGAGAAAGAGGATTTTAATTTAGCAATGAACTAAAGAGGAACAGAGCGGATACACTGAGGAAGAGCAGGTGAGAAAATGAGCAGAAGATGTTACAGATAACTACCCAAGTTCTGAGATGATGCCTGTCACTCATCCCTATATATCTCTCAAGGTGCTGACACATCACAAGACCCATTTTGAGATATGTGACTAGTAAGACAACACTGGTTTAGAAGTGAATGTACACAGTCCCTTGTTTCTTAAGCTCTCTGCAGTTTCCCACCACAAGTTGCTGGTGTTTGATTCTGGGTCCTATCAAAGGCTAACCTGCATGAACAAGGACAAAGGCAAGATTGGAACTAAATCCATACAAAAACAACGCGTTCCAGAGTGAAGGAGATGCAGACAATTTCAGTGTTGTCTCAAGGAAATTCAACATTTCTTAGCTTTTGAGTCTGAACATTTTAGTTCTGGTGAGGACATAGAGGTGAAGATTATGGTTTATTTTTGTTTAGTTTTATTACACAGCAGCTCATTACTATTTAAAACAAGTAAAAATACAAACTACAATAAACATCAGTATTGAACTAGAAAAATACATGACCAACATGATCCAGTCAGCAGTCTCCAAGTCCATAAAATCCTGCAGCCGCCATCTTTCTTGTTGCGAGGTATTCTCAACAATTTCTCATTTATCCTGTTTCACGCCTTTCCCTAAAGAATCAGGCAAAATATAATCTACTGTGAACATCCTAATTATCAAAGGGTATAACAATGCAAAGGAGGTAATTTCAAACAAGTGCATTATCATGCCATAAAAAATATAACATGGAATCAACCAAATAAATACAGTAAATAATAGCAGATCTATTAATATGACTGGGTGGAAATAAGACTTACATTTGTGTCCTTAAAAAAATGTATACTTTTGCATGAGAAAGCTAGGATATTTAGTATTCTATGCTTGGACTGTAGGCGAGGATTACTCAAGTTCGAAGCTTAGATGCCTCTCTGTAAAACGATGGAACAAATGAGTTTAAAGTAAAACTTCTTAAATGTTGACTTTTTCGACCAATCTGCAGCCTACATGGTAACTTTCGGATGCACACCCGCTAAAATTGGCTTGGTAGCCATGGTTCCCGACTAAGGGGTCGATTCCGATTCGGGCCGGAAATTTCACCGACCGAGCCGGACCCGGAGAGATTTCCGACCGAATCGGACCCGTGCAGTCCGACCGAACGAGTACGATGCGTCCGTATGTTATCGGACTCGAAGTCGGTCGGACTCCATTGAAGTCAATGGGAGCCGGTCGTACAACGCGTACGCGGGCTCCCATTGACTCAATGGGTGCGAGTCGGACAAGGGCGCCCCTACAGCGGGTACGCGGCGAAGCGATTCGCGCCGTACACGCACAGGTAGGGGGACCCATGGGTCCCCCTGTGTGCGACTCGCGCGGCTACGCGTACAGGGGTCCGACACGGACCCCCAAAGTACGGCTCCGACAGCTCTTACGAGCCGGAGTGCGCGGCTCGGTCGGACTGCTCGCGGCGCGCATCGTACTTACCCGGCCGGGAAACGTCTCCATTGCGCGGTGCGAGTCGAGTCCGAGCGAGTCGGTCGGAGCGGTTCGAGCCGGGAGCGAGTCGGTCGGCGATTTCGCATCGTACTCGCTCGGCCGGACCCGCGTACGGTTCGGTCGGGAAACAGGGCTCCGAATCGGATCCGGTAAAGCCGAATCCGATTCGGAGCCCTACCGGCCGAGATCGGAATCGGCCCCTAAGTGATTTGAGAAAGTATTTATATCAGCTCCTGCTTGTGTCATCACCCATTTATACCAGCTTACCAAAGTAGCAGTTGAAAAACCAGTGCAAAGGGTTTCACCAAGGAAATTAGAAGAAGCTCTTGTAGGTGTAATGTCTCTCATCATGTCTTCATGTTCTATGAAACAGTGGATAGAACATAATTTGGGGCTGGATAAGAAATGGAGCGAATAGCTGTTTTAATTCAAAAAGTTTCAGAGAGAAAATTAGGGGTTGAAATGCTCTTCTAGGTGAAAGGTTCTCATCCTGTTTTCATATTCTTTTAGACACTGGTCACGTAATTTGGGGCCAATAAGAAATAGATCACGGAGCTGCTTTAGTGCTCCTAGTGATCCCAAAGTTCACCCCATCAAGAGTGAGAAGTCTACTGCCCGGGTCAACAGCTTTTACATCAGATACTCCGTTACAGGATATAAACTGAGTAACATACGCCAATTGGCCAGTAATTAACTGTGTGGTAAGCTAAGCCAAAGCATACTCGCTCCCAAGGAAAATGGTGATGTTGACTATATCTGTCCCAAAGGGATCTTGTTCATGACACAAACTGAACCATTTAGACCAGTGATACTCAAAGTGCGGCCCTCCTGACCTTTACACGTGGCCCCCTGGGCAGCAGCAGCACTGGGTTGCTGGTTACTCGACTCAGCACTAACATGGAAAAAATATATATATATAGAGCAAGCACTTATTTAAAGGTGAATTGCAGTTAGGGAAAGGTACTAACTAGGCCCTTAGCTTTAGGAACACCTTCATTTTTAAACACAGCCTAGATATACATGCTTTGCTACCCCTACACCCACTTTACACAACTGCTGGTATCAGTGCGGACCTCGGTCACACCATAGACCAAACTTTGCGGCACCCGGAAAAAAGTTTGTGAGTACCCATGATTTAGACCATGCTGCTTTGTAATGTTTCTTCGTGCATTTGGCCCAGGATTGCTAGATGAGTTCAGAAGATTCTCTTGAAAGACCTTCGACTTAGCAATTTGATTGAATTTGAATATGCCAGACCTCTCATTAGATGAAGAATTTGAGTCTTTGGAGGGCTCTGTAGTGTAGTGGCTCCTGGGAAAATCACCCGAATGGACGACAATAGCAGCCCAACGATCTTTGCTAGATGTTTCAGAGAAACAGTGTCCCTGGAGAGAACAAATCTCAATAACTTCTTTATGAGATTTATTTTTGCTTTGGTAAATGAAGTATCGCATTTCGGGCATATATCTAAAAAACTCAAGAATTCCATCTGCTGGTAGGGTGTCAGATCCTGTTTTGAACTGTTTATAATGAACCACAAACTCAGCAAGAGGTCTACCGCAGATGTGAGATGACTTCTAAGTAGCACTGAACCTTGTGACACAAATATCATAAAGGATGAGACGTTTTCCATGGGTCCTGAGGAGCTCCATCACAGGTCTCATTGCCTTGTTCAACACCATCATACCGATGACAGGCCAAATCTGGTTTTCCACTTGAATTACAGAAATCTTCCATGGGGAGGAAATATTCAAATGGCCAAGTGTGAATCATTCAACTCTAGACACATTGTGCAGTCCACTTGTCTCAGAATATCCTTTAGGAGATGATTGCCATCCATCTTGAAATGAACGTTAAGAATAAAGACAGTGAGTTCCCTAATGTGTATAACTAAGTGAAATTCTTTGACTTTTTTCTCCACTAAGAGCACATTACTGATAAACCCAAATCAAATCAAATCAAAATAAGCTTTATTCGATTTAACATATAAATCATAAAACCACAATTTTATCAAATATGATTATAGAAATCCGATCACATTAATATTACATGGTTAAAAAGAATATAAAATCATCGGTTAAAAACCGGGTTCATATCCCACATTATTTTTCTAGATTTGATCACATTTTACAAATACGTTACTAGAGGGCTGATAAACATTCCATAGTATAAAAATTGAAACGTTAAAAATCATGTGTTAAAAGCCAGGTTCATATTCCACAGTGTTTTTCTAAATTTCATAAACCCAGTTGGCTGACAGAAGCACGCAGTAACGCCCTTTTTCTGCAGTAGCATATGAATTTCTGTCTACAACAGAGAAGTACTGGAAGAAAAAAATTAAGGACTGGGATGCATGCTTGCACAGGGAGAGGTAAAACACTACATGAAAATCCAGTGCAGTGTTTAATACTCTTGCAGCTGACAGCCAGTTGTGGAAGAAATGCCTCATGCCTTCTACAACAACTGGCCCATCCAAAAAAACTAATTAAATATTTTCTTCAGGATTGGGTTTTATCTACTGGAGCATCGTGGTTACAAATCTGATCAGTACCTTGACTAAAGGGTTACGAAATAGCAACCTTACCGACCACGCCTATAAAGAGGCTAAGTCTTCCAGCGTAGGGTCAAGGCAGATCAGCATAGAACGCATCTTTTTCCTGAGATGATGCATTCATGTTCCCTAAATAACATATGGCTCTTTGAGCTCGGCCGGCCGGTATGTTAGTCACTGCCAATCGCTTGTCCTTGGCAGTTATGGCGAGATCTGAGAACTTGAAAAAAGAGCTCAAAAGATCCACAAGTCTATCCTGGCACCCTCTCCAAGCACGGTCCAGGCATGGAAAGGTGACCATATTTTGTTGCACATCTCACCTGTGGCAGAATAGTCTGCACATAAGTTGCCATCTTAATCAACGGAGTGCAGTTTGACAAATGTGGGTGCACAATGTCATCTGGAAAAAAACATGTCATCAATCCTGTGTGCTATAGAATCTGTATATTCTCTGTATATCCTCCTTAGAGTCATCTTGGTCACAGTCTCTATTCCTTTTACCTGAAAGGGGGCACTATGATCCTTAGCCATGCATCTTATGAATCTTATGACTCGACTGACAAAACGCTTGTGTTATTAAAAGAATTATGAGAGTTATCCTCCCAAGACTGAGGCGATTACTTGGGTTCTTCAACTTGCTTGGATGGAAACAGAATAAAGAGTCATTTAGTACTGTAGTCTTGGGTATGTGATCGAAATGCTTCCATGGGTTTCTCAAATGGATAATTTTGTACCATCTTATTCATTTTGCCCTTTGTCTTCTTGTAGTCTTCCTTTGTAATCATGACCCTGATGTAACTGTTTCTCATGGTCTTTAATGTCACCCTCTGGGTAGGGACAGAGAGGTTTTGAAGTTGGTACAGAATTGGTTTTAGTGCTTTGGTCAGTACCATATCAAGGGCCTGATTTTGAGTTTGGCTGACAAGGTGCACAGTCACAAAAGAGATGCCAAACTCTTGGTCTGCCCACTCAATTAAGAGTTGAGCGGCCCATCACTTATCCGATGGCAGTGCCCTAGCTGGATTCACCGTCAGAAAATGTACTGCACTTACTCCAGTGGCCCGATGGAGGAGAGGCCTTCGGATTTAGGGTATCAGACCATATGCCTTATGGGTGCGTCTGATGGCCTGTTTTCTGCCAGTTTCAGAGCAAATGTCCACTTTGGGAGTTTCTTTCTGAAAAATAAAACCGTTTGATGCAAGACCACCTAAATGACGTGGGGAGCCCACCAAACTTTCAGTGTTGTCACAGGATCTGCCTGTGAAGGCACAGAGATCACGGCAGGGTTGGCAGTGATCTCTTATTTTGGCAGACAGGGTAGCATATGGGATAACCTCCGCCTCCCCCCATTCCGATCTGAAGCCACCAAGATCACCTGCGGCGTACCCCAAGGATCATCCCTCAGCCCGACCCTCTTTAACGTCTACATGGCACCGCTCGCCAACATCGTCCGATCGCACGACCTCAACATCGTCTCGTATGCCGACGACACCCAGCTGATCCTCTCCCTCACCAAGGACCCGGCCACCGCCAAAACCAACCTCCACGAAGGAATGAAGGCCGTCGCAGAATGGATGAAGACCAGTCGCCTGAAATTGAACTCTGACAAAACGGAGGTCCTCATCCTCGGCTCCAACCCCTCCGCCTGGGACAACTCCTGGTGGCCGGCCACGCTGGGAGCTGCACCGACACCCACCAACCACGCACGCAACCTGGGGTTCATCCTGGACTCAACACTTTCAATGACCCAGCAAGTCAACGCCGTCTCCTCCTCCTGCTTCAACACCCTCCGCATGCTTCGCAAGATCTACAGATGGATCCCCACCGGAACCAGAAGGACGGTCACCCAAGCCCTTGTCAGCAGCAGGTTGGACTACGGCAACGCCCTCTACGCGGGAACCACAGCCAAACTCCAGAGAAGACTTCAACGCATACAGAACGCCTCTGCTCGCCTCATCCTCGACATCCCCCCTCACAGCCACATCACTGCCCACCTGAGATACCTGCACTGGCTCCCCGTCAACAAGAGGATCACCTTCAAGCTCCTCACCCATGCTCACAAAGCAATCCACAACGCCGGACCAGCATACCTCAACAAACGACTCACCTTCTACACCCCGAACCGCCAGCTTCGCTCCGCTGACCTCGCCCTCGCCACCGTCCCTCGCATCCACCGAACGACCTCCGGTGGCAGATCATTCTCCCACCTCGCCGCCAAGACATGGAACACCCTCCCAACCCAATTGCGACAGACCCAGGACCTGCTGACCTTCAGGAGACTTCTCAAGACCTGGCTGTTCGATCAGTAGCAGCACTCCCCCCCCCCCTTTAGCGCCTTGAGACCCTCACGGGTGAGTAGTGCGCTCTATAAATGGATTGATTGATTGACTGATTGATTGCCATCCTGACACATAGCGGGACGTCTGCCAGGGTGTAAATCAGAACTCAACTCTCTCTTGCACTGTCAAATTTATAGTGTGACATAGGTTGTTCCCTATTATAAATATGGCCACATGCTGTTTCCTGGGAAAGATAACTATTGCCTGGCAGCCATGACAGAACAATGTGGAGGACAAACGGTCAACCAGTATCATACCCTGCAAAATCGGTGTGCCTTAAAATTTAACCCTGGTTTGGATGGGGCCTATCAACTAAACCCACACTACTATAGGGTATTCTAGGTAAGGGGGAGAGGAGCGCCACAGGGAGTGACCCATGGTGGGGAGATACTGTTTGGTTTCCAAATGGCATTGCTGCTTCAATAAATTTTACTACCCTCAGAAGTGCAGGTAACACGCATGTTACATGAGTGAGCGTATGTTCTTGTTAAGATGAGCTGATCTAAATGCGGCTCCTCTGGCAGTGATCACGAGGCAGCACCAGAGTGTATGCAGCTCAGTAATAACGTGCAAGAGGAAGCTATCCCTTACATCACTGCACAATTTGAGGCGAGCAGAAGTCAAGTGGATGCAAAGTACAAGATTAGCCAGGCCCTGTAGCTCAAGTTGTAATTAGTACTGAATTAGTACTGAATCAAGACGATAAAATGACTTATGTGCGCTGCCAAACAGCAAAAGAAAGACTGTGAAATGGCAGCTCCCCTGGATTTTATGGACTTGGAAACTGTTGATTGGATCATGTCGGTCAAATGCTCTGTAGTTCAATACTGATGGTTGTTCTAGTTTACATTTTTACATTGGTAATGAGCTACTATGTAATAAAAGCAATGGAATGTAAAGCATAATCCTTACTGCTGGCCTTGTCATAAAATTACTTAGTGATCTCACTTTACAGTACTCAGCAGGTACTTTGCCCAGTATGGCTTCTGTCTTGTGCCCATATGCTGCTGTTAAATACAGGCCGCTCAACACACATTTACGGTCTAGATGCCAACGGCATAATACTCTGACAAACCCCTTGAGTTGCAAAATGAAAGGGTCTGCGGCTTCAAAATGCAGTTTTCGAATGTGCTTAAACCCTTTTGTGATTTAAAACCAGCCTTTCGGTATTGTATTACAGGTTTTGCGACTCATTACGGAACACATTTAGGATGGGGTTCTAAAGGGGCGTCCCCATCTAACTGTGATTTGCAGTGAGATGTATTAATGGTTTGTGACTGCAATTGTGGTCACAAACCGTTAAAAATGTATCTACACCACAAAAGAGAATGGCAACTTTTTGCAAAGGAGAAGCTGTCCTTGATGGACAGCTTCCCCTTTCATTATTTGTGTTGGGCGGGCAAGTAAGCAGTGATGCAGAGGATGTCTTCCGAAACTGGAATCTTTTTATTTTTTGAATATAGCACTGGTTCCTTTACGAAGCTCGGCTGCTTTAAACAAAAATATGTCCAGAAGGTGAATGCACAAGGGGGTTGGTGGTTTGTTGTTTCTTGCAGGCCTAGTTAACCAAGGGGGCGTGGCAGAAATAGTGACTTTTCTCATTAATATTCTCTTGGCAGATCATGGCCCTCTGAGGCTGGACACTTGGAGATACAACTTGGTGCGTAGGTCACAGCGCAAAACTGCAGACAGCTTGCACCACTTATTTGCGGGTTGTCTGTTAGTACATCAACCCCTTGCTTCCACCAAATTTTCTATCAGAGAATAAAATGTAAAATATGAATGAATTACTTATTTATTGATTATATTAAAACCATATCACTGTAATACATAAACTTCATAAAACTATCAAAAGACAAAAAATAGGCCTGTCAAGCAGGAACTAAAAAAATATTAGCCACAGGGAATCTGTTATGAAAGCTTATAAAACTAAGCAGTGAGGGGGTGATTCTGTCATGAACAGAGACTGCGGACTATGCTTTATCGTGCTTTACTTCAAAACACAGCAATCAATAAAAAGCAACCATCTTACAATGAAAAAACGTATTTCCCATGAACACTTCTTTTGACAACACAATATCATATACCAATCATAGAGAGCCCTATATGATGTTTTGACCCCATAGTCTTTCCTTTTTTTTTTGCTGCTCAGCGGCCATGATATAAGTGCTTTCTTTTACCTTAGACATTTGATGTGATAATGCTGCATTTACAAGTATATTGAAGATTACTCTGTTAAGCAATTGCATTTTTGCCGTGCCCACCTCTAATCACTAGCTCATAGGCAGGTGTACCTGTGCGCATCCTTTATTTGTGATGTTGGCCTTCAGCCAGCTCTGGGGGGTTTTCAGGCCCGGTACACAAGCTGCCTTCAGTCTGTAGGTTTTTGGTGTGATTCCGCACTTCTGGCCGAATAGAGCGGGAGCCGGGGACGCGTCAGTGTGGATCACTCGCATACGCAGTCCCCTTTCTATATCTAGTACGGGCTCCTGATCTCGTATGCATGAGGTGCCCATGGGCTTTAACGCGCACTCGGGGGAAGAAAACTTTACTGAGTGTGACGCAACTATTGTGCATACCATCCCCTGGGGCTGCTTATAAATTACAAAAAGCTATGCCCTAGGGGTTAGCAGCTACTCCCTCAGGGCCGGCGCTAGGCATGGGCAGTGTGGGCAGCTGCCCAGGGCCTCGCGCTCAGCTGAGAAACAGGGGGCCCCGCTTCACTGTGAAAGGCCACACTTTCACAGTTAGCCCAAGCGTGATGGCATTCCTGGGGGTGCAGGGGTGGGGGGAAGGAGCAAACAGAATGGGGCTGGTACAGCAGCTGGGCCAGCAATTATGTTGGCTCAGTGTCAGGGGCGAGGCAGCGCCTCTGTTAAGTACCGGCCATTCTAGGCGCCCTTTCGGCATTTTGTTGCTAGGTGATAGAAGGCCCCTTTGTTTCCAGGGCCAGCCGGACACAGGTAAGCAGAGGTGGGTGAGGGGAGGAGGGAACAGCCAGATCAACTGGCTTTTGTAATCTTTGCATCACACATAGCAAAGATTCCTTTGATGTTAATGCGCATTTAAAATGTATGTAGAACTGCCGGTGCTAGGGCAGTGTTGTGCAAAATGCCTCGTACTGCTTCAAGGCCCAGGGGAGGGGGGCCCCCCTTTCCTGGGCCTCGAAGCGCTGGAGCCAGCTGTAAGGTCTAGGTGTGGGGGCCCCCTTCCCTGGGCCTTGTAGCCATTACTCCCTCTTTCCTCTCCTTTCATTTATTTGGTCCTCCGTGAAATTGACCAAAAAAGAAAAACACTTTGCTGGAAATGTCTTTTTGGGAAATTTTTCTATTGCAAAGTGCAGCCTCGGGATGGAGAGAAATAAAAGTTTCAAAATGTGAAAAATAACTAAATAAAGCAAGACAGAGTGGGTCGCAAAGTGGCCAGATTGATTTTATTCACATCCAGAACACAGCGCTACTTTACAGAGTTTGCCAGTGAAGCGCTACTTTTATTTTCTCTTCTTTCTTTGAACAACATTGTTTTCCCAGGGTGGGGAAGTGCACCATTCCTGGAGGTACTGCAATACCTGGTTGATTGGAAAATAAAATGCGTACCGCTGCTCTGTGTTCACGGATGTGGACTTTTTAAACCATACTGCTTATGATTTGTAAGGATATAAGTAATGAACATTGAAATGGGTCCCTTCTGGGCCCTGTAGTCATGTCCTTAACTTTTCAGGCAAAAGCACTCACTCATTTCTGAATAATAAGTGCAAAAGCGTTAAGGTAACCATGTTGTTCCTTACTACATTTCACATGTGTTACTTAATCTTTCATTCCCTATGAGTGTTTGCTTTTTCCAGGATGTTGTTACTTTTTTTTTTTAGGCAGCATATTACTCTTAATTAATCGTAATTTTGAATTGTGTCACATCCAGGTGTTTATAGCGAGGCACAATTGGGTTGTAGTTGAGGGCAGTGCGAGTTTCTCTCAGTGGGGCAGTATGGTGTTCAGGGGGGGAAAGGATGTGGCACTATCGTCAGAGCTGACGAATATGGGACTAGGGAACCAGGTTCAGCCGTCATGACCAGTCTCCCAGACCACTCTCTTGAGGGAGCACATTCCTGTGCTAGACCTTAGAAGGTCCTGCTAGACCCGTGGTACTCATAGTACGGCCCGTGGGCCGCCAGCGGGCCGTCAGGCCTTCATTGGCGGCCCACGGACCTTGCCTGCAGTTTCCACGGCCGGCAGTAAACACAGAAGATGACCGCAGGCGCATACGTAGTGAATACGTATTAAATAGGTATTCACTACGTATGCTCCTGCGGCCTTCTTCTGTGTTTACTGCCGGCCCCTGTGACGTCAGGGCACCTTCGGAAAGCTTCACAAAGGGCCCTTTAAAAGTCAGCTGTAAGCGCTTTCACAGCTGACTTTTAAAAGGGCCTTTTGGGAAGCTTCCTAGTTAGCAAAAGACAGATAGAGGCGCAGAGACAGATAGAGGCGCAGAGACAGAGGCACAGAGACAGATAGAGGCGCAGAGACAGATAGAGTCAGAGAGACAGGGACAGATAGAGACAGGGACAGACAGACAGAGATAGAGACAGGGACAGAGATAGAGACAGGGACAGACAGGGACAGACCGGGACAGGGACAGACAGAGACAGGGACAGACAGATAGAGACAGGGACAGACAGACAGAGACAGGGACAAACAGGGACAGACAGATAGAGACAGAGACAGGGACAGATAGACAGGGACAGACAGATAGAGACAGGGACAGACAGAGACAGGGACAGACAGATAGAGACAGGGACAGGGATAGACAGAGACAGGGACAGACGGATAGAGACAGACAGGGACAGACAGATAGAGACAGAGACAGGGACAGACAGATAGAGACAGGGACAGACAGACAGATAGAGACAGAGACATGGACAGACAGAGACAGGGACAGACAGATAGAGACAGGGACAGACAGGGACAGGCCGATAGAGACAGGGACAGACAGAGACATGGACAGAGACAGATAGAGACAGGGACAGACAGATAGAGACAGAGACAGGGACAAACAGGGACAGACAGACAGAGACAGGGACAGACAGATAGAGACAGGGACAGGCAGAGACAGGGATAGACAGGGACAGACGGACAGAGACAGGGACAGACAGACAGATAGAGACAGGGACAGACAGACAGACAAATAGAGACAGGGAGAGACAGGGACAGACAGACAGACAGAGACATGGACAGACAGGGACAGACAGATAGAGACAGGGACAGACAGGGACAGACAGAGACATGGACAGAGACAGATAGAGACATGGACAGAGACAGATAGAGACAGGGACAGACAGATAGAGACAGAGACAGGGACATACATGGACAGACAAAGACAGGGACAGACAGAGACAGGGACAGACAGACAGGGACAGACAGAGACAGGGACAGATAGAGACAGGGACAGACAGGGACAGGCAGAGACGGACAGGCAGAGACAGGGACAGACAGATAGAGACAGGGACAGACAGATAGAGACAGGGACAGACAGACAGGGACAGACAGATAGAGACAGGGACAGACAGATAGAGACAGGGACAGACAGATAGAGACAGGGACAGACAGATAGAGACAGGGACAGACAGAGACAGACAGAGACATAGACAGATAGAGACATAGACAGATAGAGAGATAGCAGATAGAGAGATAGAAGATAGAGAGACATAGAAGATAGAGATAGAGAGATATAGAGACATAGAGAGCGAGATAGAGATAGCTAGAGAGAGATAGCTAGAGACAGATAGAGAGATAGAGATAGCTAGAGAGAGATAGAGATAGCTAGAGAGAGATAGAGATAGCTAGAGAGAGAGAGCGATAGAGAGAGAGAGAGAGAGAGAGAGAGAGATAGAGCGAGATAGAGAAAGATAGAGTGAGATAGAGATAGCGGTAGAGAGAGATAGATAGAGATAGAGAGAGAGAGAGATAGATAGATAGATAGATGTGTGTATGCCGGGTCTGGTGGCTCAGTGGACCAATGCGTCTGCTGCAGGGGCCTGTGTTCAACCTCATGGTCACAGTTTTTTTTTCTTGCCCTAGCCCCGCCCCCCTCCCCCACTGACCCCGCCCCCACCGGTGCGGCCCACGGCCACAAACCACAAGTTTGTGAGTACCCATGTGCTAGACCTTAGAAGCCCTGGTGTCTCAGCACCAGCAGGTGGACCATAGCGGTGGCAAGTGTGGGTTAACCTTGAAGGCCTGTCCACTACAATCCATACTGAAGTTCACCTCCAGTCATGTGGGCAGGCCTATGAAACAGCACACCTTAGAGCAGCAGTGACCCTGCCACTGAGGTCACAGGACCCTTGAGAAGGGCTGGCTCTAGGGCACCGGCCGCTGACTTCGGGTGGGGGCGTCATGTTTGCAAGTATATTATGTTTTTAAAAGCACTTGCTGCCTCCTTCCTGGCCTCCAGCAATTTTCGGCAACAATAAAAATGTCATGATAACTCCATTGATTAATGTTCTTCTTAGAGAGAGATGGAGTTTTGTCAAGTGGAAGTTTTGACTCCTGAAAAGTAAGCGCAGGAGGTTAATGTGCTTGCTGCATAGAACATGTACCATTCAGATCACAAAGTGCACATAATGTAAATAGGTCAGTGGGTTACTGCTTTTGTCAGTTAGATCCTTTTGTTATAAGTCAAAAATCTTAACATAGAACAGTGAGCTATTAACTGTCATCTTAGAGCTGCATGCAAACTGCAAGGTATAAATTAGAGCATTATGGTTATTACCCCTGTCTTTGATTATCCTAAGGTTGCAAAAGGGTTCATTTGGATAGAAATCAATTCTGGTTATTAAAGAGAACCCCCAACCATGATATTACGTTCTAAATTCATAGTTTGTGTTTCTCCAGACCAATCACTATTAAATGATACTGCATACTAGTATGATTGTCATGTGACTCCTACACCTTGTAGTCCTTTGTCTTATCTAACATTTCCTATACAGTGTTTTACATATGTATGATTGATTGTCTCTGTGTAATGTGTGTGATGTAAAGTGGTCTGACACCCTACACTGGTATCAGTGGCGCTGTAGATCAAATTAAATGCATCTGAGCGGGAATGTGGTTGCGGAGGCTTGATGGGCACTGTTGAGGGAATCTGTGGCAGAGGGAGTCATTGGGGGGCACCAACAAACATTGTCGCACAGGGCTCCACCAGCACTAAAGCTGGCCTCTACCACTTCCTACAGTTCCAACACTAAATCAAAAACATTGATTTGAAAACCCCTTGAATCTGTAGCATACCTTAAAGTCAATGTATGATTTAGTAGTGGTCTCGGTGGTTCTAAGTATTTTTTTTAATTTATGTACAATCTTTATTTGTTTGCAATGGTGTCTTGTATTTTTGTAATATATGTGTTGTGTTTTTGCACTTAACATAATTCTGGCGAGTAAAGAGCCCACACACAAAAAAGACTGTCCTACGAGTCTTAGCATGTGCGGATGGGATACTGGTGAGAGGATTTACATTAAAACAACTTACTAAGTATTAATGTCATACTAAGGTGGCACAATAATGGCACAGAAAGATAATGGAGCCTTTTGAAATTTGCGATTATATCCATGGTGTGAGGGATTTTCTCTTGTTTAATTTTATATTTTGAATGATCCCGCCCCTCATTACCTCAACAGGATCTCTCCCCTTTATGAAACAGAACTGGAATTTTTATCATGCGCTCATCTGGAAACAATCATGGAATCTGGAAACATGGAGTAAAAAATATCCATCTTTTTGATACCTGCACCTAGCTTTTCCATCCAATGTGACAAATGTAATCCATTTAATACAGTCTTCAAATATATGGACTTATTTCACTTGTATATTTATCTTTTTGTCCATGTTACTGATATCCACATTAGGTCTCTTCAGGGATGCCAAACAAGATCAATAGTCCTGCGATGTCACTTTCTGTGATGTCACGTCTTGTGATGTTACATGCAAATTAGAGGAGCCTCACATCTTCCCTCTCACCCGGGGTCCCAGAAGTTCTAGGACCGGCCCTGCCCTCCAGACTTAAACTTGGCATTTCAGTATTCAATGGCAGTTGTCTTTATTGCCTCGGGTTTCTTGCCTGCCTCAGGTTGCCCTCCCCCCTCCTTCACCTTTGGGTGCTTGTAAGGCACTTTTTCTTCAGTGACTACAATGGCAAATTTTATCCAACATGAATATGAGGGTTTCTATTGGTAAAACGATACCTCGGAGAATCAGCAGGAGGAGCATACTGGTTGGTTTCTAAATGGCATTGCTGCTCCAATAAATGTTACTACCCTTAGAAGAATAGGACACGTTACAACGCAAACATTTACAACGCATGCCTTTACAACGCGGTTTTTACATCGCAACATCCATTATAACACATGATTTTACAACGCATGCCATCACAACGCATTTTTAGAAACTACATTTACAACACATTCCATTACAACGCATACCACTACAATGCATACCATTACAACGCATAATACTTTTAGGGCAAAGGTAGGGTAAGTGTTGGATAGTGTAGGGGTAAAAATTACTATTCCCACTCCAGTGAGTGCAACAGTAGGGTAAGTGTTGGATAGTGTAGGGGTAATGCGTTGTAATGGCATGCGTTGTAATGACATGCGTTGTAATGGCATGCATTGTAGTGACATGCGTTGTAATGGCTGCATTGTAATGGTTGTTTCCCCCCTTAGAAGTGCAGGTAACGTGCATGATAAATGAGTGGGTGTATGCTCTTGTTAGGATGAACTTGAGGAAGCCATTGATAACTCCTTCCTGGAGTCTATTAATAAAGTTTTAGCTGTGGCTCTGCATCCGTTTCGGCACCCCTTAATATGTGAAATGTGTGAGGGAGCCGCAGGCACCTCTCCTCGTTTATCTATTGCCAATGCTGCTGAATCTTCTTGGCCACATAAGGAGACACTGCACCGTATAGCCAAGGACGCCCTGATCGATCACAACTATGGGGCCCTTGACCTTCCTAGCACTTCACTGCGAAAGTGCTTTCTCAAGAAGACCCAGATGAGGCTTCCTCCACTTCTTCTAAATCTGATGCTTCACAGGATAAGGCTTCCCTGGCCATTCGAAAATGCAAACACAAAGCACATTATGTGGAACCTCAACCCCAACCATATAAGTTGTTGGTGTTCGACCCAGACAAAATTATTCACCCTAGATCATCCGATTGGTGTCTGTCTTCAGAGGTGGCTGATTATGTGCAATCAAGATTGTGCAAGACAGGGGCGTAACACAGGCCCCCTTAGCCCCCGCGGTGCAGTGGGGCCCCAAGCTCCAGGGGGCCCCCTCGGCACTGCACTCTGGCCGGAGAGCTCCTGATTGAGCCCGGAGGGGGCCCCTCTACGTACCGTGCAGGTAGGCCCCCTCAGTTTTCGTTACGCCAGTGGTGCAAGAGCTTTGAGATAGAAGTGAGGGTTAAATTACGCTCCGAATGTCCCCGGCCTTCTTTGGCTTGTAAAGTGGCTGAGACACCAGAGATCAACCAGAGAATGGCGGTCTTCAAGCGTAAATATGCGAAGGATCTTAAGAAGGGCATTGACCGCTCCTGGCGTGGCTGCCAGGATCAGCTGTTGGACCTCGCTGGTCCTTTGACCAAACCTTTGGAACTAGCGGTTCACTATAAAGAGTCGAATTCCCCAGTCGCTCCGGATGTCCTGATGGAATGGGCCCAACGGGCTAGTTTCTTGCTGGAGAATGCCAATTGTGCACTTTCCTCTGAAGCTGCTCTCTGCTCATGCCCATAGATCCAAAATTTCCTGAACTGGCAACATCTGAAGCCGGTTCATTGGCAAAGGAGCAACTCTTTAGTGACAGATTCGTAAAAGACCTAGGCAAATATGTGGCCACTTTTTCCACTTTAGACAAGACTCAAACTTCACTTAAAAGAGTATTTCACACACCCCTTTTTAACAGGGCTGGGTGCTACAGGGTTCGAGCGTCGGGCTGAGGATTTGCCCATACCTCGTTTTGAGGCTACCATCTTAGAAGCAAAGGCTACAATAACATCTCCAAACAAGGAAATGTCTATCCTACTCGACAGAGACAAGGACGTGAATGCTCCCACAGGTCCGGTTACCGTGAAGGCTTGTCAGGCACAGGAGATTCATCCTATTCACGTACCAATTATTCCTCCTTCAGGGGTGATTCTAGGGGACAGAGTAAGACACTTCCTACCCAATTGGCAACAATTATCAAATGACCCTTGGATTCTGGATTCGGTGTAAGGGTTCAAAAATAGAATTCTATGGGACCCAGTTCCAAAAAGACAGGCCCCCTTTCCGAATCTTTCAGGTATTTCAGGTTAAGAGGGGTTCGATTGATCGTTAAACTGGACGATCTTATAATTATGCTCCAAAAGCACGAAGTGGTGCTCCAACATCTGCAGTGGACAGTTCAGTTGCTACAGGAATTGGGGTTCATCGTCAATGTTCCCAAGCCATGCCTGATCCCATCTCAGCAGATGGACTTCTTGAGGTTACAGATAGATTCTGTTCAAACTCTACATCATCTTCCTTCCAAAAACATTTCTTCTATCAAGAAAGAAATGAGGAGGACCCTATAATCTTCAATGGTATTTTTGAGATCCCTGGCCAGAATTGTGGGTTTATTAGCGTCCTCTATTCAGGTGATTTTCTCGAGCCCCTTAACTATTGTGTCCTTCAGCGATTGAAGATTGGCCATCTTCAGAAATGGTTGTCTTACTCAGAGATGATTTTTCAGTCTGAGGAGGTGAGATTGGAAATATCTTGGTGATTGGATCATATGGAAGCATGGAACGGTAGGGCCATTTCTGGCAACGGTCCGAATGTGGTGATGGAATCGGACACCAGCCTTTGGTATTGGGGAGCGAGATGTAGTCCGATATCCACAGGGGACCGGTGGTCTCCAGAGGAACTTCACCTCCACATCAATTGCCTAGAACTGCTAGCAGGATCTTTTGGGGTCAAGACTCTGTCCCCTCGCAGGTCCCAATGCTGCATTCTGCTGCGGATGGACAATTTGGCAGTGGTCCAGTATATCATCAGACTGGGGGGAACCAGGTCTCGTCCCTTGGCGGAGATTGCCAAAGATTTCTTGAATTTTTGTCTCCGGAGCAAGATTTCAGACATTGGGGAGTACATTCCGGGGAGACCGGATGAAATAGCGGACTGGAACTCTTGATTCCTCAGGGATTTGAGCGACTGGAAACTACATCAACAGATTTTTCAACTCAACCTGATTTGAGGCACCTGTTTAGTGGATCTATTTATGTCACGCCTGAATGCCCAACTCCCGACATTCTTCAGCTTGGGACCAGACCCCCTGGCAGCGAACTTGGATGTTTTTCTGCAGCCCTGGCAGAGAAATCTCTATTACGCATTTCCCTCTTTTATCATGATTCCAGAGTGATATTGCAAATAAGACGGCAGATGGCCAAATTGATTCTTATCTCCCCTCTATGGAGAGCTCACCCATGGTTCCCTTTGTTGCTGAAGATGTCTTGTCAAGCTCTGATTCGGATTCCCAGCTTCCAGGACGTTCTCATGGATCCCGTGGGAAATCCTCATCCTGTGGTACAATCCAACCAGCTGGTATTAGTAGCATGGAGGGTTGTGAGGAACGCTGACAAATGCTGGGTCTTTTTGGAATGCTCTTCCTTCTACCTCAAGCAGTCTAGGGCTCCTGGCACCCACAGACGGTATGCTTCAGGCTGAAATAGATGGGTTTGCTGGAGCGGCAAACATTTTTTAACAAATCACACACAACACCTCTTAAGTTTCTCTGATCCATGCACGAGAAGCTCATCCAGTCCAGGATTTCTCTTAGCATTCTGAAATGTAAAGTCTTTGTTTATCCAATTATAAATGTAGGAGTACAAGACCAGAACTACTCAGAGGAGGACCTCAGAAATGCGAGAGCTCTGCATTCTCCGCTGCTAATTGTAATAAAGACAAAGTCTTCTTTATAGGTTCAGGTAAGTTTATTCCAAAAGCCCCGACATGTCCAGTTCACTTCATGGCAAACAGCATCTGATCTCACATCTGATCAGTAACCGACAACTATAGAATTTTGAAAAGTGGTGTGACATGCTGTGCCAATGGAAATATGAGGAATACATTACATCACAATAGAGGTGAAATCACGCTACATTACATCAACATAATACATCCTCCTTTCACACATTTGAATTTGGTAAAATCGTTAAAAATATATGTGATATAGGAACAAACGATAAATGAGAGTACAAATAAACTAGAGAAAATATAACTAGAAGATACAATGGAATTTAATGCTTAATTGATGTACCATAGATGAACACAAGTGTTACACATTAAGAACTACACATCTGTAATGTAGTCATCATATTTCTTAGGTTTGATTATGGCTCTCTACTCATGTGCCAAACTTTACCATCGCTTAGTTTGACTGAGTTGCAATATATTTCACAAATTTGTAATGGGCAGGAGAATTTGCTCTCACCCTTTCTGGTTTTTTTTCCAAACGAACTTTCACCGAATCGAACAACATCGATTTGGAACCATGTTTTTTATCATGCCATTCCTTGTAAGTTTTCTGTGCTGAAGTTATTTTTCTCCTTACCAATTCTTGTGACCACTCAGCTTGTTTGGAAACAGGCATCCAACCCATGTCTTTGCTTAATGCTTGCCTTCCCCTCATCATAAAAGGACTGTTGCCTGTAATTAAGATGAGAGTGATCCTGTAAGCCCAAATCAATCTGAGAATCTAATTTTCCCAATTCAATTTACTGCACCTAGACAATTGAATGCTTCCTTTGAGAACTCTGTTGAAGTACTTGACTAGACCAGTCCCTTCGGGATGATACACAGACGTGGTATTATGCTTAGTGCAATTACACTTTAAGAAATCCTTGGAAAATGATGATGTAAATTGTGTGCCATTATCCGTAATAACACATTTTGGTAATCCTTCTCTCATGAATGTTTTGTCTAAAAATGAGATAATGCTTGTACTATCTGTATTGTGAACACTTTCAAGTTCAAACCATTTGGAAAAATGATCGACTAGATCTAAGATGTACTTACACTCACCATCAGTTCCTTCAACAAGACGGCCAACGTCCACTCCTATTCTCTCCCATGACATACTTGGTCTTTCATTGGGATGTAAAGGAGGTTTAAAAGGTTTTGAGGCGCTTATCTGAATCATTGCACGCAACACATTCTCTCACTAACAACTCAATCTGTTTGTCGATACCAGGCAACCAGTAATTGTATTTCACTCTTTGTTTAGTCTTGGATATTCCAAGATGTCCTTCATGACACAATTTTAACAACCTCTACCTTAAGTTGACAGGTGGAATTACTTTACCAGCTCTGAATAGCATGTCATCCTCTAAACTCAATTCATTCTTAACTTTCCAGTACACTCTTTCATTCATGCTGAGTTTGCTTTTATTGGGCCAATCTTTAGATACATATTTTGTTACTTTTTACAAACCGAAATCTTTTGACATGTGTTCCTTCCACTCCGTAAGTGCAATAACTTCTAGGCCATCATTGAACAGTCAAGCAACTTTTTCATCATCATTATACAAAAGCTTTTCTACATCTGCCAAGGGTAAAGGTGTCCTACTTAAAAAATCAGCCACCCTGTTCTTGACACCAGGCCAATACTCTACATCATGGGTACTCACAAACATTTGTCCAAGGGGCCACAAAGTACAGTCTGTGGTGTGACCGAGGGCCGCACTGATGCCAGCAGGGTGGCGGTAGGGGGTATGGGTGGGTCAGGAATTGTTTAAGGAGGTCTAAAAAAAATGTTAAATAAACGGGCAACCATTTATTTGCAGGTTGACAAATGCTTGCCCGTTTATTTAATATTTTTTCTGAATATTAGTTCTCATCAACTTAACAGCAGCTTGCGCTGCTGTTCATTAGGGGGGCCGCATGTGAAGGTCAGGAGGGCCACAAGCAGCCCCCGGGCCGTACTTTTATTATCACTGCTCTACATCATATGTGTAGTCTAATAATTTCACAGACATCCTGCTAAGTCTAGGAGATGCATTTTGTAGGCCCGATGTTGATAATATATTTGTAAGGGGTTTATGATCGGTATGCAACAAGACATGATATCCCCACACATACATGCAGAAATGTCCTAGAGCCCATGTGCATGCTAACGTGTCACGGTCTATCAACGAATATTTTTCTTCGGCAGAGGTAAGAGAACGTGATGCAAAGGCAACTACCCACTCATTGAGTTCATTGTCGCATTGTGAAAGAACAGCCCCAAACCTTTATTGCTGGCATCAGTGGTTACTATGACTTCACATGTTGGATCAAATCCTTTAAGGAATGGTGCATTGCACAATTCTTTTTTCAATTTGTCAAACGATTCCTGGCACACATTGGACCAAACAAATTTTGTTTTACTTTTGGAAGTTGACGAATATAATAGGTTTTTTAGAAAAATTCTTAATAAATTTTGACTAGTATTCCATTAGACCGAGAAATGCTCTGACATCATCTTTCCCAGTAGGACTGGGTGTATTCACAAGTGCATCAATAAGACCCTGTTTTGGTTTGATGCCCTCCTTACTTATGTTGTGGCCTAAATACACAACCTCATTTTGTGCGAATTTACATTTAATAAGTTGCACAGTTAAACCCTTCAGTTTCAAAATCTCCAGAACTTGCTTCAGTCTGACATCATGCTCCCTTTTATTAAAGCCCATGATCAGGATATCGTCCTGGAAAAACATCATGCCATTCACCACATTAAAAACATCACTCGTTGGAAAAGGGCGGCAGCGGACACCAGTCCAGAAGGTACCTTGGTAAATTTCGAAGCACCCAAACGGTGTTATGAACGTTGTGCACTTTTTGCTGTCAACATGTAATGGTACTTGGTGGTATGCGGATTTTACATCTATGGTTGCGAAACAACACATTCCTTTAGTAGCTGAAAACATTTAATTGATTTGTGATAGGGAAACTGATCCACCAATATATTTTTATTGAGTTCCCTGAGATCTATGCATAACCTAACCTTGCCATTGGGTCGTTTAACAACTACCAATAGAGAAAAACATTCAGCGGATTACACTTGTTCAATGATGTCATTGGTAACTAACTTTTGCAATTCCACATGTACTTCGTCTCGGATGGACATAGGTAATGGTCTAACCTTGTGAATGCAAGGAATAGCAGTGGGTTTCAATTCTATGTTCAAAATCATTAAGCAATCCCACATTACCACAAAAAACTTCAGGAAAATCTTTAACCAAATCGGAACAATTTTTGTCTATCTCATTCATTGATAAAACAGGTTTAGAACAATTGGTATTGAGAATGATGCCCAACTCCCCTTGGTCACTCCAACCCAAAACAGAGGGTCCCTTTTTGCTACATAAATGTACAATTGTCTTTCCGATCCTTGAATTGAAAAACAAGATTCCTGCACCCAACACAATCTATCCTGTCCCCTGTGTAACTCTTGGCTCTAACATCGGATTTGTCCAAATGAACACCCAATTTCACAACACAGCAACGCTTCCAAACCTCTTCACTCACAATGGTAAAAGGTGAGCCCGAGTCTGCCACCACACTCAACATCACACCACCCATATCTACTTCACACAACGGTTTCTTAACTTTTACAAGATTAACATCCAAGATATCATATTCTATGCAGAACACATAGTTAATATTAGGGTTGTCCAAATCATCCAAAACTTCAGAGTTTCCCACATTATCCTCATGCACACACTCAACTTTCTCATTAGAGCCACCATCTTTCCTTCTGCACATTTTAGCATACTGTCCAATCATGCCACATAAAGAACATTTCTGATATTTAGCCAGACACTTCTTATAATATGCCAAATGTTCCACAGAACCACATCGATAACATCTCCTAGAATTTTGTTTATCTTTAAAAGTCCTCCAAGGATTCTATTTTTCTTCCGCAAAAGTGTGTTTCCCTTGCACAATATCAAAATTGCATTTTCTTTTAGCCTCAGGCCTCTTGTTCCTAACAGAACTAACTTTACTAACAATTTTAGCATCCTGCGACTCTTCAAGGACAGCTTTTGCACACCGTCCCGTCAACTCAGCTTTCTTAACTAAAGTCACCACCTCTTTTAAAGGAGACTCACCATTGACCCACAGCTTATCTTGTATATTAGTATTACTAGCATGCATGATTATTTGGTCACAGATGAGGTCCTACTGTAACACTCCAAACCTGCACCTTAAGGCTAAAGCCCTTAAAGCTGACACATAATCATCAACACTCTCTGTTTTCCCTTGCTTACGTTGAAAGAACTTGTATCTGTCAATAGCCACACATACTATTGGTGAAAAGTGTGCACCCAAATCTTCTAAAGCATCTTTAAAAACATCACCCCTTCATTCTGTTTCTTCTCAATTTGGCTATATGTTTTGAGACCACCCGGTCCTAAACAATACAGTAATACTTTTTTTCTTCTCAGGAGTGAAATCCTCGTCCTCAAAAGTGTCCATGTAATTACAAAAATACTCCTTCCATGGCATGGATGGTTCACCCTTAGAAGGTATAAATGGTTGAGGAATTGTAAGATTTGTCAAATTCAAAGCACACATTGCTACAACCAAATGAAGTGCTGCAATATACTAGGCCAGAAATATTGGTCACTTCAACCACGTGGACGTTTCTATAAAAAAAAAAAACAACTTCCCTTAAAATGATTTCCTAATGTGCCCCTACATATGACTAGGTGCAATGCTAAGAATCAGACACTTTATATTAAAAGAATATCCCAGTTATATGACTAAAACTGTCACTCCTAGTAATGCCAATGTATGTTTTTTTTTTTACAGAGTAAAAAAAAACGTGTAATATCAAAGCACTGTTTTCACTGCCACCGATTACCACAAGAGCAAGGATTAGAATATGCCAGCCATCCTCCGTACGCAGAATATGTAGGGAGAGTTCCCCTTGCACGCTGTAAATTTTCCGCTGACATTCAAAATGTACTCGCAGCCACCTAAAGCACTGGTACGGTGCGCAAACCTCTCGTGGTGCAATAGATCAGGAAAGCTCCCACAGATGGCAGCCAGACGTAGTTCCACGTAGTTTTCTACAGTGGGTTGGGCACAAATCACAGGCGTGAAGCTGCCGCTCCGACGCGCGACTCAGCAACTCCCCTTCTCCGACGTCATCATTATTTTATACGCTCTTCAGAAGGAACATCGATCACTCCGCTAACCTCCGATCGCAGCTCGCAATGCCTCCGCTTCTGCACGCCGTCCGACGCTCCTGACTCTGGCAAAATCCAAACTCCGTTCTGCCAAGGCTGAACACAGGCCACACGGTCGTGCTGGCGGGAACACTCTGCGCCGTAACACTCTGCAGACCTGTTTCATCCAAGCTGCAGATATTTTCACGAGATGCTGTGTCTGGGGCTCAAACTCCTCTCGTCGCCACTTTGTAATAAAGACAAAGTCTTCTTTATGGGTTAAGGTAAGTTTATTCCAAAAGCCCCAGACACGTCCAGTTCTCTTGATGGCAAACAGCATCTGATCTCTGTTATGCTATGTCAATTATCATTACTTGTATTTGTACATGTTGAGTTCTGATGTACTGGTTGCTTCCACTTCCAGAACCTGTGTGGGCATTCTGGAAGCTGGGAGCGGCAGTGACTGTTAGGAGAGTTGCTGACCGGGGGCCGTTTCCGTTATCTCGAATAAAGATCTCTTAGTCTACCCACGGCCTCATCTTCATTTCAAGACTGGTGACGAGCAGGGATTTGGAAGCAGGCGGTGTGCGAATCGACAAGCTGCTTAGCTGGACAGCACCTGACGTGCAACACACACTCTAAGAGCTGCGGCCCCCGGGTCAAGAAAAGAAGTTCAGGAAGGAGGTTACCATCCGGTTTAACAGTCAAGGCACAATTACAGGCAGGTTTGTGTGCGACGAGCAGCTGTGGGCGCAATTGTGTGAAATTGTGTGTTCGGCTGTTGGAAACTGCGTATCAAGGCAGCGCGCAATTGGCTTGTCTGTGGAAAGCGGCGTGTGTGTGCAGGCGAGCACGAAGGGCTGAACTCGCCATTACCTGGGCAACTGTTGCACAGGACGACAGTTGTGCCATGGAGCTGCCGGCGCGAGGAGGCGTCTGGAGTTGGTGGCTGACCGCGAGCTGCCGCGTGAGGATCGGCGCAACATGAGAGGACGTCGCGCGTCATCAGGAAGTCACAGGAGTTGTGACGTACTCCGTTCCTGAAGCTAACGCATGGGAGGATGCAGTGTGTTGCCAAGCAACCACACAGCGAGTGCCGCCGTAGGAAATTGACGAGAAGGAATTCGCCAGGGCATGCGTGCTGCCTAGCAACCTCGTCAAAACGCGAAGGATCCAGGAAGTGTTGAGCAGTTCAGCATTTCCAACAGGTATGAAATGCCAACGCGTGGGATCTATTAAGCTATTAGCGCGGTTGCTTTGTTATTAGGCACTGCAGCAACAAGTTTGGTAACACGAAGCCTATCACGAAAAACCCGGTGATAGGCACACCTTTTCCCTCAGTATTTCCTGTTTCTTTTTCGGTGATGGGTACTGCTGAACAATACATCTGCCTGTCTGACTCTATCCCATCATGGCCACTCACAACATCCCTACTCCTCCTGCATTTTTGGAACATTCAGGTCAGCCTGCATGGGATGGGAGGACTGGAAAGAAGCATTTACTACATATTTGGAGGCTATTGGTGGCGATGACTATATATCCAAAAGGAAATTAGTAATTTTGAAACATAATTTGGGGGTAGAAGTTAGAAAAGTACTGAAAACATTACCTATCAAAGGTAGAAATGTCGATGCTGAATCTGACGATGAAGAAGATGTGTTCGATAATGCATTGAAGGCGTTAGAAGAAAACTATGGGGAAAAGATAAGCATTGTTGTAGAGCGTCACAATTTATTTTCCCGTGCTCACTCTCAGGGTGAGTCGATAGATCAATTCATGGCTGCGTTAAGGAGATTAGCTGTCTCTTGCACATTTGGTGAGCTCAGAGATGAAATCATACAGGACCAGATGATCAATAGAACATGTAATGCTAGAATGCAGGAGAAATTGTTAGGTCTCAAGGATCCCACTCTTGAAAAAACATTAGAATAGCCAAACATATTGAAAACACATTGTTATATGTTAAGGAATTAGGTGGTTAAACCATCAAGGGGGAGGGAGGTGCAGAACAAACATGTGATGTGTGTGCTATTAAAAAAAATACACAAATCAAATATAGAAAATTGTGTGAGAACCAAACCCTTAACAAATGCTAAAACCAGAATGAGTTTCAAGCGTAGGAGGACAAGTCACACAGAGCAATTTAGTAATTGTCCTGCGGTGAACAGTATATGTTTCAAATGCAAAAAGATAGGACATTTTTCGAGCGTGTGCAAACAAAGCCAAACAACCAGGTTCAAAGATTCAGTGAACTTGGTAAACAGAGATACCTTAAAACCTAACGATGTTGATGGAAGCAATGATGACAGTGTTGAGATGCTGGTTGTGGATGGTGAAAAAAATGAAGTGAGCATGTGTCCTTAACGCACTCTTAAGTGTACCATTAGCATGAATGGGAAAGAGGTACTGATGTGGGCGGACTCATGCTCCCTATTTACACTAATTGACAAGAAAATGTGGGAGAAAGTGGAATCAGGGAAGTTAAGTAGCACCGATGTCGAACCTGAGGGGTATAGTGGTGAGAAACTACCTATTTTAGGTTACTATGAAACAGAATTAGTGTATCTTAATAAGAAGGCTGTGAGCAAAGTGTATGTAGTTGAAAAAGGGAGGTCTTTGTTAGGTTGGAGGGAGCAAAAGGCATTAGGTATGATACTCGACCCCAATCATCCCAAAACAGGTTTTGTTAACTTCATCTCAGTTTGAAAATAAGTGGGTCAACATGTTTCCCAAGCTATCCAGGAAGGAGTTGGTATGCCTCACTAAGTTTGAACACCGCATAGTGTTGAAACAAGGTGTGTTGCCTAAGGTACGTAAGGTCAGGAACATTCCACATTCATTAGGAGGGTTATTGAAGGATAAATTACAGAGGCTATGCAACGAAAGAGTAATTGAACCTATTGAGGCTTTGGAATGGTTAAGTCCAATCGTGATTGCAAGGAAGCCGAATGGCAAAATTCGGATGTGTGTCGACCTTAGGGCTCTCAATAGTTGAATCTGGATTGATCGTTATCCCTTACCCAGAATTAATGAAATGCTAGCCAATGTGAAGGGATCAAAGTACTTCACTACATTGGATTTATCCAATGCATACCACCAGATTCTGCTAGAGAAGGGTTCGAAGGATTTGACCTCCTTTATAACACCGGAAGGGGCCTACCAATTAATTTGCATGCCTTTCGGCCTGGCATCTGCAGTTTTCCAAAGGGTCATGCAGGGAATACTGAAGGACACGTCGAATGTTTTGGTGTTTCAAGACGATGTATTGATTTGGGGAAATAAAGTGAGCCAACATGACAATGTACCGAAGGAGGTGCTACAGAGACTGGAGAAGGCAGGACTAACTATTGGGTTAGACAAATGCAAATTTTGTACAGAGGAGGTATAGTATTTGGGACACACACTGACATTTGAAGAAGTAAAACCTACACTTAAATTGGTTGAAGCCATTGAAAAGGCTCCTGCACCCCAAGACAAGGACCAGTTAAGGTCTTTCCTGGGTATGGCAGAGTACTATGCCAAATTCGTACACCATTTTACTGACATGGTAAATCCTTTAAGAGAGATAATGAAAAAAGGAGTCAAATTTAGCTGGTCTGGTGAATGTCAACACACATTTGATGTCGTGAAAAAGTCCATTTTGAATACTGTCACCCTCAAACTGTTTGACCCGGAGAATAAAACCATAATAGTGACCTATGCCAGCAATTGTGGTCTTGGGGCGGTACTTATGCAAGTACATGAAGGCAAGGAAAGGGTTGTTACGTTACGCTTCACGCACCCTAAAAGGGTTGGAGAGCACGTACTCAACCATTGAGAAAGAAGCTCTTGCCTGTTGGTGGGGGATACAACATTTTCAATTTTTTGTGTGGGGTTTAGCATTCGAGTTACGAACTGATCACAAACCTCTAGTGGATCTATTTACCACATCAGGAGCAGGTAAAGTCACACCTCGCATTGCAAAATGGTTATATTGTCTTCAAGAATATGTTTTTGCAATAAAGTATGTACCAGGTGTGAAAAATATTAATGCAGATTGCCTATCCAGATTACCATTGGTGCACAGTGAGGAGGGAGGTGATGAGGAATGGATGGTGGCCGAAATACAGGATCTGGGTTGTGCCATTGGAGAAGATGAGTGGGAGGATGCAGTTTTGGAGGATCCACCCCTGGTGAAACTTATAGATGCCCTTCCCAAATGCAATGGGTGGAATAAACAGGAGGATTTGTTACCTTTTAAGTTTGTATGGGAGGAGTTATCTGTGGTGAATGGCATTGTCAGAAGGAATAAGAGATTGGTGGTACCAAGGTGTTTGAGAGAGAGAGTTGTGAGTTTGCTTCATGAGGAGCATGGAGGCATGACAGCCATGAAGAAAATAGCTTGCATGGATTTTTGGAGGCCGGGGATGGATAAGCAAGTGGAAAGATGTATACGTGATTGCATTCCCTGTGCTTGCAGTGATAAGTCTCACAAGGTTCAAGAGACATCGATATGTCCAATGTCTTTACCCAGACATCATGGGAAAGGTTAGCCATGGACATTTGTGGCCCCTTTGAACGTTTGGGTGCAAATGAAAAATATGCCATTGTAATGATGGATTTTTTCTCAAAATGGCCGGAAGTGGGGTTTGTAAAGGAAGTGAAGACAAAAAATGTGATTGCATTTTGTGAGGACATATTTCGTCGTGAGAGGTGTCCAGCGGAAGTGTTGACAGACAATAGTCCGCAATTTGTGTCAGAAGAATTCAGCAGTTTTCTGATCAAATGGCATATTAAACATTGCAAAACCCCTGTTTATCATCCCAAGGGGAATGGTATGATCGAACGTTTCAACCGTGTTTTGGGAGAGAGCATTCAGTTGGCAAAGCATAGCAATCTGTGTTGGAAGAATCAAGTGAAAGAGATGTTATGGAATTATCGTGTCACACCTCATTCGGCAACGGGTGTGACACCATTTAGTTTGCTAAAGGGAAACAGTGCCATGCACTGTAGCAGTACCAGCTTGGATAGCTAGAGCTGGTTCAGTTAAAGTAAATTAAACAGAATTGCGTGAAAAAGTGGACAAGTATCAGACAAGTTACAGACAAAGTCACAATGAAGGATTAAGAAATTAAAGAAAGGTATTTGACAAAGGCATGATGGTCAGAGTGCATACTGATCACCTCTATAAGATAGGGTGTTCCAAGCTTTCAACACCCAAGGTGACTGTTGAAGTAAGGGGGAATGTTGTCAAGTTGTACGACGGAAAATGGTGGAACACCAGAAAAGTGGCCATGTGCAATGAAGTGGAAGGTAGAGAGTGGATGAGAAGAAGTGGTGGTGAAAAGGAAAGGGTGATGAGAAATGGAATGGAACCTAGCGTGCGATGCAAATCCAGACCCAGATATCTGGAGTCATATGTTTGCAATTGAGTTTTTAGTTTTCTTTTACAATGTTCTAAATGCCAGAATGTAACCTTTTGCCTAGCACCTTAGTGTGTTATTATTATATTTATTTTCTGTACGTGCACAAATGTGTTATTTTGTTAGGGTAAAGCAGTATTTTCTTTTCCTATTTAGGAGAAGAGATGTGTTATAATATGTCTATTATCATTACTTGTATTTGTACATGTTGAGTTCTGACGCACTGGTTGTTTCCACTTCCAGAACCCGTGAGGGCATTCTGGAAGCTAGGAGCAGCAGTGAATGTTAGGAGATATGCTGACCTGGGGCTGTTCCCGTTATCTCGAATAAAGATCTCTTAGTCTACCCAGGGCCATGGTAATAAAGACAAAGTCTTCTTTATGGGTTAAGGGAAGTTTATTCCAAAACCCCCAGATACGTCCAGTTCTCTTGATGGCAAACAGCATCTGATCTGTAACCGACAACTATAGAATGCTGAGAAATGGTGTGACATGCCGTGCCAATGGAAATATGAGGAATACATTACATCACAATAGAGGTGAAATCACGCTACATTACATCAACATAATACATCCTCCTTTCACACATTTGAATTTGGTAAAATCGTTAAAAATATATGTGATATAGGAACAAACGATAAATGAGAGTACAAATAAACCAGAGAAAAATATAACTAGAAGATACAATGGAATTGAATACTTAATAGATGTACCATAGATGAACACAAGTGTTACACATTAAGAACTACACATCTGTAATGTAGTCATCATATTTCTTAGGTTTGATTATGGCTCTCTACTCATGTGCCAAACTTTACCATCGCTTTGTTTGACTGAGTTGCAATATATTTCACAAATTTGTAATGGGCAGGAGAATTTGCTCTCACCCTTTCTGGTTTTTTTTTCCAAACGAACTTTCACCCAATCGAACAACATCGATTTGGAACCATGTTTTTTATCATGCCATTCCTTGTAAGTTTTCTGTGCTGAAGTTATTTTTCTCCTTACCAATTCTTGTGACCACTCAGCTTGTTTGGAAACAGGCATCCAACCCATGTCTTTGCTTAATGCTTGCCTTCCCCTCATCATAAAAGGACTGTTGCCTGTAATTAAGATGAGAGTGACCCTGTAAGCCCAAATCAATCTGAAAATCTAATTTTCCCAATTCAATTTACTGCACCTAGACAATTGAATGCTTCCTTTGAGAACTCTGTTGAAGTACTTGACTAGACCAGTCCCTTCGGGATGATACACAGACGTGGTATTATGCTTAGTGCAATTACACTTTAAGAAATCCTTGGAAGATGATCATGTAAATTGTGTGCCATTATCCGTAATAACTAGAGAAAAATATAACTAGAAGATACAATGGAATTGAATGCTTAATTGATGTACCATAGATGAACACAAGTGTTACACATTAAGAACTACACATCTGTAATGTAGTCATCATATTTCTTAGGTTTGATTATGGCTCTACCACATCTACTAGTACCAACAGGATTATCAAATCCACAGGTTAGAACAAAACCACCTCATTGAACATTGACATCTGTAGGTAAAGTCTCCGAGGAAACTTGTGCATCATCAGCAACACTATTACTCCCATCCGCCACAGCCTCTGTATCATTGTTCAATTCAAGAAAATTGTCTCTTTATCATCAAAGTCTAACCACATATCACTGTTAGCTTTTACCCCATTAAATCGTATGTTGTCAAGTAGCCTACCATTGGGCCTACATTTGGCTAGTCTACTCATGTGCCAAACTTTACCATCGCTTAGTTTGACTGAGTTCCAATATATTTCACAAATTCGTAACGGGCAGGAGAATTTGCTCTCACCTTTTCTGTTTTTTTTCCAAACAAACTTTCACCCAATTGAACAACATCGATTTGGAACCATGTTTTTTATCATGCCATTCCTTGTAAGTTTTCTGTGCTGAAGTTATTTTTCTCCTTACCAATTCTTGTGACCCCTCAGCTTGTTTGGAAACAGGCATCCAACCCATGTCTTTGCTTAAGGCTTGCCTTCCCCTCATCATCATAAAAGGACTGTTGCCTGTAATTAAGATGAGAGTGATCCTGTAAGCCCAAATCAATTTGAAAATCTAATTTTCCCAATTATATTTACTGCACCTAGACAATTGAATGCTTCCTTTGAGAACTCTGTTGAAGTACTTGACTAGACCAGTCCCTTCGGGATGATACACAGACGTGGTATTATGCTTAGTGCAATTACACTTTAAGAAATCCTTGGAAGATGATGATGTAAATTGTGTGCCATTATCCGTAATAACACATTTTGGTAATCCTTCTCTCATGAATGTTTTGTCTAAAAATGAGATGATGCTTGTACTATCTGTATTGTGAACACTTTCAGTTTCAAACCATTTGGAAAAATGATCGACTAGATCTAAGATGTACTTACACTCACCATCAGTTCCTTCAAGAAGGCGACCAACGTCCACTCCTATTCTCTCCCATGACATACTTGGACTTTCATTGGGATGTAAAGGAGGTTTAAAAGGTTTTGAGCCACTTATCTGAATCATTGCAAGCAACTCATTCTCTCACTAACAACTCAATCTGTTTGTTGATACCAGGCCACCAGTAATTGTATTTCACTCTTTGTTTAGTCTTGGATATTCCAAGATGTCCTTAATGACACAATTTTAACAACCTCTTCCTTAAGTTGACAGGTGGAATTACTTTACCAGCTCTGAATAGCATGTCATCCTCTACACTCAATTCATTCTTAACTCTCCAGTACACTCTTTCATTCATACTGAGTTTGCTTTTATTGGGCCAATCTTTAGATACATATTTTTTTACTTTTTGCAAACCGAAATCTTTTGACAAGTGATCCTTCCACTCCGGAAGTTTAATAACTTCTAGGCCAACATTGAACAGTCAAGCAACTTTTTCATCATCATTATACAAAAGCTTTTCTACATCTGCCAAGGGTAAAGGTGACCTACTTAAAAAATCAGCCACCCTGTTCTTGACACCAGGCCAATTCTCTACATCATGGGTACTCACAAACATTTGTCCAGGGGCCACAAGGTACACTGTGTGGTGTGATCGAGGGCCGCACTGATGCCAGCAGGGTGGCGGTAGGGGGTATGGGTGGGTCAGGAATTGTGTAAGGAGGTCTAAACAAAATGTTAAATAAACAGGCAAGCATTTATTTGTAGGTTAACAAATGCTTGCCCGTTTATTTATCATTTTTTCTGAATATTAGTTCTCATCAACTTAACAGCAACTCGTGCATGTGAAGGTCAGGAGGGCCACAAGCAGCCCCCGGGCCGTACTTTGATTATCACTGCTCTACATCATATGTGTAGTCTAATAATTTCACAGACATCCTGCTAAGTCTAGGAGATGCGTTTTGTAGGCCCGATGTTGATAATATATTTGTAAGGGGTTTATGATCAGTACGCAACAAGACTAGGGGTGGGCGGAATTTGCGTAGTCGCGCTACGCAAAGCTCCGCGAAATGGTAAAAAATCTCCGCGAGCACGCAAAAGTTCCGCGAACACGCGGAATTGCTTGTTCCGCCCGTTCGCGATGCTTTTTCCTGTTCGCGAACGCTGTTTGCGTGCTCGGGGAGAAATATCTCGCGAACACGCATTTTGAAAGCGCGAACAAGCAAAAAACTCCGCGAAGCCGCGGATAGCGGAATTTTTGGCAATTCCGCGTTCGCCGCGGAACGCGAAATTACCCAAATTCCGCGAGCGGAACGGAATTTACCGCCCAGGCCTAAAGAAGACATGAAATCCCCACACATACATGCGGAAATGTACCAGAGCCCATTTGCATGCTAACGTTTCACGGTCTATCAACAAATATTTTTCTTCGGCAGAGGTAAGAGAACGTGATGCAAAGGCAACCACCCACTCATTGAGTTCATTGTCGCATTGCGAAAGAACAACCCCAAACCTTTATTGCTGGCATCAGTGGTTACTATGACTTCACATGTTGGGTCAAATCCTTTAAGGAATGGTGCATTTCACAATTCTTTTTCAATTTGTCAAACGATTCCTGGCACACATTGGACCAAACAAATTTTGTCTTACTTTTCAGAAGTTGACGAATTTGGTAGGTTTTTCAGAAAAATTCTTAATAAATTTTGAATAGTATTCCATTAGACCGAGAAATGCTCTGACATCATCTTTCCCAGTAGGACTGGGTGTATTCACAAGTGCATCAATAAGACCCTGTTTTGGTTTGATGCCCTCCTTACTTATGTTGTGGCCTAAATACACAACCTCGTTTTGTGCGAATTTACATTTACTAAGTTCCACAGTTAAACCCTTCAGTTTCAAAATCTCCAGAACTTGCTTCAGTCTGACATCATGCTCCCTTTTATTAAAGCCCATGATCAGGATATCGTCCTGGAAAAACATCATGCCATTCACCACATTAAAAACATCACTCGTTGGAAAAGGGCGGCAGCGGACACCAGTCCAGAAGGTACCTTGGTAAATTGGAAGCACCCAAACGGTGTTATGAACGTTGTGCACTTTTTGCTGTTAACATGTAATGGTACATGGTGGCATGCAGATTTTACATCTATGGTTGCGAACCTACACATTCCTTTAGTATCTGAAAACATTTAATTGATTCGTGATAGGGGAAACTGATCCACCAATATATTTTTATTGAGTTCCCTGAGATCTATGCATAACCTAACCTTGCCATTGGGTCGTTTAACAACTACCAATAGAGAAAAACATTCAGCGGATTACACTTGTTCAATGATGTCATTGGTAACTAACTTTTGCAATTCCACATGTACTTCGTCTCGGATGGACATAGGTAATGGTCTAACCTTGTGAATGCAAGGAATAGCAGTGGGTTTCAATTCTATGTTCAAAATCATTAAGTAATCCCACATTACCAGAAAAAACTTCAGGAAAATCTTTAACCAAATCGGAACAATTTTTGTCTATCTCATTCATTGATAAAACAGGTTCAGAACAATTGGTATTGAGAATGATGCCCAACTCCCCTTGGTCACTCCAACCGAAAACAGAGGGTCCCTTTTTTGCTACATAAATTTACAATTGTCTTTCTGATCCTTGAATTGAAAAACAAGATTCCTGCACCCAACACAATCTATCCTGTCCCCTGTGTAACTCTTGGCTCTAACATCGGATTTGTCCAAATGAACACCCAATTTCACAACACAGCAACGCTTCCAAACCTCTTCACTCACAATGGTAAAAGGTGAGCCCGAGTCTGCCACCACACTCAACATCACACCACCCATATCTACTTAACACAACGGTTTCTTAAGTTTGACAAGATTAACATCCAATATATCATATTCTATGCAGAACACATAGTTAATATTAGGTTTGCCCAAATCATCCGAAACTTCAGAGTTTCCCTCATTATCCTCATGCACACACTGAACTTTCTCATTAGAGCCACCATCTTTCCTTCTGCACAATTTAGCATTCTGTCCAACCATGCCACATAAAGAACATTTCTGATATTTAGCAAGACACTTCTTATAATATGCCAAATGTTCCACAGAATCACATCGATAACATCTCCTAGAATGTTGTTTATCTTTAAAAGTCCTCCAAGGATTCTTTTTTTCTTCCGCAAAAGTGTGTTTCCCTTGCACAATATTAGAATTGCATTTTCTTTTAGCCTCAGGCCTCTTGTTCCTAACAGAACTAATTTTACTAACAATTTTAGCATCCTGCGACTCTTCAACGACAGCTTTTGCACGCCGTCCCGTCAACTCAGCTTTCTTAACTAAAGTCACCACCTCTTTTAAAGGAGACTCACCATTGACCCACAGCTTATCTTGTATATTAGTATTACTAGCATGCATGATTATTTGGTCACAGATGAGGTCCTACTGTAACACTCCAAACCTGCACCTTAAGGCTAAAGCCCTTAAAGCTGACACATAATCATCAACACTCTCTGTTTTCCCTTGCTTACGTTGAAAGAACTTGTATCTGTCAATAGCCACACATACTACTGGTGAAAAGTGTGCACCCAAATCTTCTAAAGCATCTTTAAAAACATCACCCCTTCATTATGTTTTTTCTCAATTTGGCTATATGTTTTGAGACCACCAGGTGCTGAACAATACAGAAATACCTTTTTTTTCTTCTCAGGAGTGAAATCCTCGTCCTCAAAAGTGTCCATGTAATTACAAAAATACTCCTTCCATGGCATGGATGGTTCACCCTTAGAAGGTAATACAAAAGGGGATGATGGACGGAACGTTTGAGCCAATCAAACACTCACCCCCAGTCAACTGATCTGGGTTTAATCCATCATCATTCTTTAGCTCACTCCACCACCCCAGTTCAGACATGGCCATATGCAAATCAGTCTGACCCTGTGCCTCATGGGAACAGTCCAGCCCGAACTGCCAAGCCATGTCTTCCCTGGACCGGAAACAAGCATCCTAGGACCGGTTTCTGGCATTTCAGCCGTCATCAGCCAGGCTTGCTTGAATCCAGTGGCAAAATGAGCAAAGGACCCACGTCTGGGCATACCCCGCCAACTTAGGGCGACCAAAGCGATACAAAAGGGGATGATGGACGGAACGTTTGAGCCAATCAAACACTCACCCCCAGTCAACTGATCTGGGTTTAATCCATCATCATTCTTTAGCTCACTCCACCACCCCAGTTCAGACATGGCCATATGCAAATCAGTCTGACCCTGTGCCTCATGGGAACAGTCCAGCCCGAACTGCCAAGCTATGTCTTCCCTGGACCGGAAACAAGCATCCTAGGACCGGTTTCTGGCATTTCAGCCGTCATCAGCCAGGCTTGCTTGAATCCAGTGGCAAAGTGAGCAAATCAGAATGATGATGGATTAAACCCAGATCAGTTGACTGGGGGTGAGTGTTTGATTGGCTCAAACGTTCCGTCCATCATCCCCTTTTGTATCGCTTTGGTCGCCCTAAGCTGCGGGGGTATGCCCAGACGTGGGTCCCCTTGCTCATTTTGCCACTGGATTCAAGCAAGCCTGGCTGATGACGGCTGAAATGCCAGAAACCGGTCCTAGGATGCTTGTTTCCGGTCCAGGAAGACATGGCTTGGCAGTTCGGGCTGGACTGTTCCCATGAGGCACAGGGTCAGACTGATTTGCATATGGCCATGTCTGAACTGGAGTGGTGGGAGTGAGCTAAAGAATGATGATGGATTAAACCTAGATCAGTTGACTGGGGTGAGTGTTTGATTGGCTCAAACGTTCCGTCCATCATCCCCTTTTGTATCGCTTTGGTCGCCCTAAGTTGGCGGGGGTATGCCCAGACGTGGGTCCCTTGCTCATTTTGCCACTGGATTCAAGCAAGCCTGGCTGATGACGGCTGAAATGCCAGAAACCGGTCCTAGGATGCTTGTTTCCGGTCCAGGGAAGACATGGCTTGGCAGTTCGGGCTGGACTGTTCCCATGAGGCACAGGGTCAGACTGATTTGCATATGGCCATGTCTGAACTGGGGTGGTGGAGTGAGCTAAAGAATGATGATGGATTAAACCCAGATCAGTTGACTGGGGGTGAGTGTTTGATTGGCTCAAACGTTCCGTCCATCATCCCCTTTTGTATCGCTTTGGTCGCCCTAAGTTGGCGGGGGTATGCCCAGACATGGGTCCCTTGCTCATTTTGCCACTGGATTCAAGCAAGCCTGGCTGATGACGGCTGAAATGCCAGAAACCGGTCCTAGGATGCTTGTTTCCGGTCCTGGGAAGACATGGCTTGGCAGTTCGGGCTGGACTGTTCCCATGAGGCACAGGGTCAGACTGATTTGCATATGGCCATGTCTGAACTGGGGTGGTGGAGTGAGCTAAAGAATGATGATGGATTAAACCCAGATCAGTTGACTGGGGGTGAGTGTTTGATTGGCTCAAACGTTCCGTCCATCATCCCCTTTTGTATCGCTTTGGTCGCCCTAAGTTGGCGGGGGTATGCCCAGACGTGGGTCCCTTGCTCATTTTGCCACTGGATTCAAGCAAGCCTGGCTGATGACGGCTGTAATGCCAGAAACCGGTCCTAGGATGCTTGTTTCCGGTCCAGGGAAGACATGGCTTGGCAGTTCGGGCTGGACTGTTCCCATGAGGCACAGGGTCAGACTGATTTGCATATGGCCATGTCTGAACTGGGGTGGTGGAGTGAGCTAAAGAATGATGATGGATTAAACCCAGATCAGTTGACTGGGGGTGAGTGTTTGATTGGCTCAAACGTTCCGTCCATCATCCCCTTTTGTATCACCCTTAGAAGGTATAAATGGTTGAGGAATTGTAAGATTCGTCAAATTCAAAGCACATATTGCTTCAACCAAATGCAGTACTGCAGTATACTAGGCCAGAAATATTGGTCACTTCAACCACTTGGACGTTTCTATGAAAAAAAAACAACTTCCCTTAAAATGATTTCCTAATGTGCCCCTACATATGACTAGGTGCAATGCTAAGAATCAGACACTTTATATTAAAAGAATATCCCAGTTATATGACTAAAACTGTCACTCCTAATAATGCCAATGTATGTTTATTTTTTACAGAGTAAAAAAAACGTGATATCAAAGCACTGTTTTCACTGCCGCCGATTACCACAAGAGCAAGGATTAGAATATGCCAGCCATCCTCCGTGCGCAGAATATGTAGGCAGAGTTCCCCTTGCACGCTGTAATCTTTCCGCTGAGATTCAAAACGTACTCGCAGCCACCTCAAGCACTGGCACGGTGCGCAAACCTCTCGTGGTGCAATAGTTCAGGAAAGCTCCCACAGATGGCCACCAGACGTAGTTCCACATAGTTTTCTACAGTGGGTTGGGCACAAATCACAGGCGTGAAGCTGCCGCTCCGACGCGCGACTCAGCAACTCCCCCTCTCCGACGTCATCATTATTTTATCCGCTCCTCAGAAGGAACATCGATCACTCCGCTAACCTCCGATCACAGCTCGCAATGCCTCCGCTTCTGCACGCTGTCCGACGCTCCTGACTCCAGCAAAATCCAAACTCCGTTCTGCCAAGGCTGAACAAAGGGCCCACGGTCGTACTGGCGGGAACACTCTGCGCCGTAACACTCTGCAGAGCAATTTCATCCAAGCTGCAGATATTTTCAGGAGATGCTGTGTCTGGGGCTCAAACTCCTCTCGTCGCCACTTTGTAATAAAAACAAAGTCTTCTTTATGGGTTAAGGTAAGTTTATTCCAAAAGCCCCAGACACGTCCAGTTCTCTTGATGGCAAACAGCATCTGATCTCTGTTATGCTATGTCAATTAGCATTACTTGTATTTGTACATGTTGAGTTCTGACGCACTGGTTGCTTCCACTTCCAGAACCTGTGTGGGCATTCTGGAAGCTGGGAGTGGCAGTGACTGTTAGGAGAGTTGCTGACCGGGGGCCGTTTTCGTTATCTCGAATAAAGATCTCTTAGTCTACCCACGGCCTCATTTTCATTTCAAGACTGGCAACGAGCAGGGATTTGGAAGCAGGCGGTGTGCGAATCGACAAGCTGCTTAGCTGGACAGAACCTGACGTGCAACATACACTCTAAGAGCTGCGGCCCCCGGGTCAAGAAAAGAAGTTCAGAAAGGAGGTTACCATCCGGTTTAACAGTCAAGGCACAATTCCAGGCAGGTTTGTGTGCGGCGAGCAGCTGTGGGCACAATTTAGTGAAATTGTGTGCCCGGCTGTTGGAAACTGCGTATCGAGGCAGCGCGCGATTGGCTTGTCTGTGGCAAGCGGCGTGTGTGTGCAGTTAATTGCCGGTAATTTGCCTGTTTGTTACGGTGCACTTTCCCTTCACAGGTTCTTCTCTTTTGTTTGGGACCGCGGGAGTCTCAGCGCTCGGCTCGCGGCCCTCAAGCACAGGCTCAGCTGCGCGACGCGCCTCAGCTCACGAGAGGGCGCCGCTTTGAACTAGTTGATCTAAAGAGCCGCTCTACTGCTCTGAGGAGCGGCGAGTTCAAACACGCCACCCGGGGTTTTTCTGCCGACGCGTCCCCTTCCTGTCCGGTCTGGGAACCCTGACACCTGCAATTGCGGGTTGATCCTTTTGTTTCTTGGCCACAGCGTTGACACCTGCAGTAGTGGGTCAGATTACTGCCGTGAGGCAGGTCCAAGTAAGGCACGCTTTCCCTTTCCTTTCCAAAGCGCTTACTGCCTGTGGTGGGGGCGGGCCCAGACCTCCTGACACCCATAGAATTGTAGGGTGAGTCGCCCCCGGGCAGTTATTTTGTCTGCCAGCCGCTCAGCGGCACAAAAGTAAAGTGCTCCCACTATATATATATACATATAATTTTTCTGCCACTATTTCAGGCCTTGCCTGTTCATGCGTGAGCGTGTAGACTGCCATTCCTCGGGCTGCACATCCTGGTCGGGAAGACCTTTGCTTAAAGGATGGAAATGGATTACACGGAGGAGGAATCCCTGCAGGTTATTCCTTTGGATGACGAATTTTGTGACGCAGTTGACGCGTCCATCCATCAAGCAGTGGAGGCAGCAATGGGTCCATTCGAGCGCCGCATGATGCAGTATGCCTATGCCATACAGGCAGAGCGACCACAACGCGCGGAAAAGCGCAAAAGCACCTCGGCACCTGATTTGGGGGCGTTTGAGAGACTCAAGAGAGCTTTCCTGGCCAGACCTCCTCCCCCAGAGCAGGTCAGGACCCCGGACGTTTCGGACAGCCCAGACTTTGGCCAGGGTGACGAGGAGGATGACTCCGCAGGGGATTCCCAGGACGAAGCAGGTCCGTCTACACCCTGGTGCCCTGAGGCGCCCCCTTCTGATTCTTCTAAACAGAGCAAGGAGTCCTCCGACATGCTGGTCCCTGAGGACCTAATCCATCCACGTTCCTCAGCCTGGACGCCTTCCCCTAAGGTTTCGGCTTTCGTCGCTGGACGCCTACGTAAGCCTCTTGAGAAGGAGGTTAGGGCCTGCCTTAGGGCAGAGTGCCCTCGCCCAACTCTTCCGGGCAAGGTCGCGACGACGCCGGAAGCCGACGCTAAGATGGCGACCTTCCTTCAAAAGTACATTCGGGAACCTAAGAAGGGTATTGACTGGTCCTGGAAGAACTGTCAGGATAAACTCCTGGACCTGACTGGCCGCTTACCAAAATCCTGGAACTAGCGGAAGAGGCTAAAGCAACTGGTTCCTCTTTATCACCAGACCGCATTTCCAACTGGGTCCAGAGGGCCATAGTCTTTTTGGGGAACGCTAATTGCGCCCTTTCTACGGAAAGGCGACGCTCCTTTCTTTTAAAGGTCGACCCCAAGCTTGGGGAATTGGCTTCTTCGGAGGCGGACGCTGTTGCTCAGGGGGGCCTTTTTGGGGATCCCTATATAAAGGAGCTGACGAGGTTTGTCTCGACCTTTACCTTGCTCGACAAGGCGCAGACATCCATCAAGAAAGACTTCCACCCCCGTGTTTTTGTCAGCGCCGGTCATGGCAGGGGGCGCTCGGCCAGCAAGTTCTATACCCAAGGCCCTCAACGTGGCGGCAAGAAGACCACGGACCCCGGCAGACAGGAGTTCTTTCAGTCCCACCGTGGATACAGAGGCCGGGGAGGCAGAGGTCGCGGCCAACCTCTGGCCAGAGCAGGTGAGCCTTTTACCTTTACAACACCTCAAAGTGGGGGGCAGGTTGGCACTTTTCGAACACGCTTGGAGAACCATTACCTCAGACGCCTGGGTGTTACAAACTGTAAAGGGTTTCCAAATAGAGTTCTACAGTACTCCCGTCCAGGACACTCGCCCCAAGCAGCTGGTTTTCGCACAAGACAAGGTCGCTCTTATCGACAAAGAGGTGACCGAGCTTCTGCGGAAAGGAGCCATAGTCCCTTCCAGTCTGCATCCGAGAGGGTTTCTCAGCAACATCTTTATCGTGGACAAGACGGACGGCGGTCAGCGTCCCGTCATAAATCTCAAAGAGTTCAATCAGTGGCTGGTCTACCGCCATTTCAAGATGGAGGGCATCCATCTTTTGCGCGACCTCCTGCAACCCAACGATTGGATGGCGCGCCTCGATTTAAAAGACGCGTATTTAACAGTACCAGTTTACCCTCCACATAGATGTTTCCTCCAGTTTCTCTGGAAAGGCGTGGTCTACGAGTTCGCGACCCTTCCGTTCGGCCTGTCATCAGCCCCGTGGTGCTTCACGAAGGTTCTCAAACCGGTCGTGGAAACACTTCGGGCGAAGGGGCTGCGTCTCATAGTCTATCTAGACGATATCCTGCTTCTGGAACAGTGCCCCGTACGTCTAGTCACCTGGCTCAAGGAAATGACGGATCTACTGCAGAGCCTGGGGTTTGTCATCAATGACAAGAAATCCCTTCTGATCCCGTCCAGACAGGTGACCTTCCTGGGGTTTACCATCAATTCAGTGGCCCGCACCCTGAGCCTTCCCTCGCGGAAGATTGTCAAAATTCGCAGGGAGCTCCGACGCACTCTTGCTCGCTCTTCTACCTCGCTGAGGCAAATAGCACGTCTGGTGGGTCTTTTGTCCTCGTCGATCCAGGCTATCTTCCCGGGCCCGCTCCACTACAGGGCGCTTCAACGTCTCAAAGCCTCCCATCTCCGCAAGGGCCTGCGATATGCAGACCAAGTCCCCCTCACGGAGGAGGTTCGTGTGGAGATGAGATGGTGGCTCAACCATATGGAGGCCTGGAACGGCAGAGCCATTTTCGGCTGCGACCCGGATCTAGTGATAGAGTCCGACGCCAGCAAATCGGGCTGGGGGGCTCGTTGCGGGGACTCCTTTATCTGCGGAAAGTGGTCTGCCGCAGAAGGTCAGCTGCACATCAATTGCCTGGAGTTGATGGCGGGCTCCTTTGCGATAAGATGCTGGACCAAGGACAGGATATCCTGCAACGTCTTGTTGAAAATGGACAACGTCTCGGCGGTGCATTATATCAACCACCTTGGGGGTACGAAGTCCAAGGCATTGGCGGATCTGGCCAAGGATCTGTGGACCTTTTGTCTCTCCCACAACATCTCGGTGACGGCGGAGTACCTCCCGGGAGTGTCCAACGTAGTAGCGGACTGGTATTCCAGGAGTTGGCTGGACATGAGCTTGTGGCAGCTTCATCCGCGGGTTTTCCAGCGGTTGAACAGCACGTGGGGCCCGTTCTCGGTGGACCTCTTTGCGTCCCGGTTGGACCACCAGCTCCCAAATGTCTACAGCTGAAAGCCAGACCCTCTGGCGACCGCGACAGACGCTTTCCTCCAGTACTGGTCCGGGGACACCGGTTATGCTTTCCCCCCCCATCGCGATGATCATGAGGCTCACAAACTCATGTTCGCAGACAGCAGGCGAGGGTGGTTCTGATCGCTCCTTATTGGAGGTCGCAAGTGTGGTTTCCAGTTCTTCTGGAACTTTCTTGGGATTCTCCAATCCTTCTACCCCGCGATCCTTTTCTTCTGAGGGATCCTCAAGGTCTCCCTCACCCTCTTCTCCAGCAGGGGAGAATGCCTCTGGTGGCCTGGCGGATTTCAGGCATCGCTGGAGAGTCGGCAGCCTATCGCAAGAAGCTCAGCGATTGCTGGGAGCAGCATGGGCGGACAGCACCAACAAGAGATATAGATCAGCCTGGTCTCGATGGGTCAGTTGGTGTGTTCGGAACGATCACGATCCCATGGGGTGCGAGGTGGTAGCTATCCTAAACTTCTTGGCATCCCTGGCCTCTCAGGGTTTAGCGTATCGGACGATTAATTCCTATTGTTCAGCAATTTCAGCGGGCCATGTGCCGATCCAGGGCCTTCCAGTCGGGGAACATCCTATGGTTTGCAAACTGCTGAGGGGTATACGCTTAACGCTCCCCCCGGAACCTAGATATTCATCTCTTTGGGATGTTAACAAAGTTCTCCACTTGTTTAATTCTTGGCAAGCCAATAGATATTTGTCCCGAAAAGAACTTTCGGCAAAATTGGCGATGCTCCTGTGCCTCGTTTCCTGTCGCAGGGTGTCCGATGTTCGGGCTCTGGACATCTCAGGCCGAGTCTACACCCCGCAGGGTGTTACCTTCCACATCGTCCGCAGAACTAAGTCAGACTCTAAAGTGATTTCGTATCCAGCCTTTGATAGTTCGCCCAAACTGTGCATGGTCAGATGCCTTAAGGAATACGAAAGCATGACGGAGGAGACGCGTCCTCCGGGAGAACGGCAACTGTTGATTTCCTTACGAAAGCCCTTCAAAGCGGTTACACCACCGACTATAGCACGCTGGATCCGATGGGTGATGCAGGAAGCGGGCATAAACGTCTCGCAGTTTGGCGCCCATTCAGTGCGAGGAGCCATGGCATCAAAAGCTTTCTCCCTGGGAGCCAGGCTGGAAGACATTTTGAACGCAGCCGACTGGTCATCGGACTCGATGTTCAAGAGGTTCTATTTCAAACCAGTTGTAGATGTGGCCTCGCTAGTGGTGGATAAGCTTTGAACAAGCATAATCCTCGCCTCCGGTCCTGACATAGAATGAAAAATTTCCTAGTAATCATGACGGAAAGTTTCAATTCTATTAAGGACGCGGAGGCGAGGATTATCCCCTCCCAGGGCTCTAACGATCTCCTTGCTCCCACCCTTCGTGGCTACATGTTACTTACCGTTTGGATGGTGATTCCTCGTATGGTATAAGTATGTCTGCCTTGCCTTATTTGTATATCTTACGGAAATGTGTGTTCTCTTTTGGTCATCAGGTGCTTATGCCTTTGTTTTTGCCTTGTTGGTTTGACTGTCAGAGTCACGGAGAACAGAGTCAAGGTCCTTCTGGTTGATCTGTTTCAGGTTCCGAGGGTGCCAAAAACGAATGAGCTGATGCGAGGTTGTTCTGGCCGCAGTCTCGAAAGAGGAGTTGCCACAGGAAGCACACGCCCTCGGGGATGATGGAGGACGCTGATTGGTGGCTGTTATGGACTGCCTAAAGCACCATGGGAGTGCTATTTTTTTTTTTAATGTTAAAGTTGAACACTGCTGGCTGTAAGGAATAAAGGAAGTTACAGCATAATCCTCGCCTCCGCGTCCTTAATAGAATTGAAACTTTCCGTCATTATTACTAGGAAATTTTTCATTGTCCTGCGGTAAACAGTTTATGTTTCAAATGCAAAAAGATAGGCTAGGATAGTAGAGTGTGCAAACAAAGCCAAACAACCAGGTTCAAAGATTCAGGGAACATGGTAAACAGAGATACCTTAAAACCTAACGATGTTGATGGAAGCGATGATGACAGTGTTGAAGTGCTGGTTGTGGATGGTGAAATAAATGAAGTGAGCATGTGTCCTTATCGCCCTCCTAAGTGTACCATTAGCATGAATGGGAAAGAGGTACTGATGTGGGCGGACTCATGCTCCCTATTTACAATAATTGACAAGAAAATGTGGGAGAAAGTGGAATCAGGGAAGTTAAGTAGCACCGATGTCGAACCTGAGGGGTATGGTGGTGAGAAACTACCTATTTTAGGTTACTATGAAATAGAATTAGTGTATCTTGATAGGAAGGCTGTGAGCAAAGAGTATGTAGTTGAAAAAGGGAGGTCTTTGTTAGGTTGGAGGGAGCAAAAGGCATTAGGTATGATACTCGACCCCAATCATCCCAAAACATGTTTTGTTAACTTCATCTCAGTTTGAAAATAAGTGGATCAACATGTTTCCCAAGCTATCCAGGAAGGAGTTGGTATGCCTCACTAAGTTTGAACACCGCATAGTGTTGAAACAAGGTGTGTTGCCTAAGGTACATAAGGTCAGGAACATTCCACTTTCATTAGGAGGGTTATTGAAGGATGAATTACAGAGGCTATGCAACGAAAGAGTAATTGAACCTATTGAGGCTTTGGAATGGTTAAGTCCAATCGTGACTACAAGGAAGCCGAATGGCAAAATTCGGATGTGTGTCGACCTTGGGGCTCTCAATAGTTGCATCTGGATTGATCGTTATCCCTTACCCAGAATTAATGAAATGCTAGCCAATGTGAAGGGATGAAAGTACTTCACTACATTGGATTTATCCAATGCATACCACCAGATTCTGCTAGAGAAGGGTTCGAAGGATTTGACCTCCTTTATAACACCGGAAGGGGCCTACCAATTAATTTGCATGCCTTTCGGCCTAGCATCTGCAGTTTTCCAAAGGGTCATGCAGGGAATACTGAAGGACATGTCGAATGTTTTGGTGTTTCAAGACGATGTATTGATTTGGGGAAATAAAGTGAGCAAACATGACAATGTACTGAAGGAGGTGCTACAGAGACTGGAGAAGGCAGGACTAACTATTGGGTTAGAGAAATGCAAATTTTGTACAGAGGAGGTATAGTATTTGGGACACACACTGACATTTGAAGGAGTAAAACCTAAACTTAAATTGGTTGAAGCCATTGAAAAGGCTCCTGCACCCCAAGACAAGGACCAGTTAAGGTCTTTCCTGGGTATGGCAGAGTACTATGCCAAATTCAGTACACCATTTTACTGACATGGTAAATCTTTAAGAGAGATAATGAAAAAAGGAGTCAAATTTAGCTGGTCTGATGAATGTCAACACACATTTGATGTCGTGAAAAAGTCCATTTTGAATGCTGTCACCCTCAAACTGTTTGACCCAGAGAATAAAACCATAATAGTGACCGATGCCAGCAATTGTGGTCTTGGGGCGGTACTTATGCAAGTACATGAAGACAAGGAAAGGGGTGTTACGTTCGCTTCACGCACCCTAAAAGGGTTGGAGAGCACGTACTCAACCATTGAGAAAGAAGCTCTTGCCTGTTGGTGGGGGATACAACATTTTCAAATTTTTGTGTGGGATTTAGCATTCGAGTTACGAACTGATCACAAACCTCTAGTGGATCTATTTACCACATCAGGAGCAGGTAAAGTCACACCTCGCATTGCAAAATGGTTATATTGTCTTCAAGAATATGTTTTTGCAATAAAGTATGTACCAGGTGTGAAAAATATATTCATGCAGATTGCCTATCCAGATTACCATTGGTGCACAGTGAGGAGGGAGGTGATGAGGAATGGATGGTGGCCGAAATACAGGATCTGGGTTGTGCCATTGGAGAAGATGAGTGGAAGGATGCGGTTTTGGAGGATCCAGCCTTGGTGAAACTTCTAGATGCCCTTCCCAAATGCAATGGGTGGAATAAACAGGAGGATTTGTTACCTTTTAAGTTTGTATGGGAGAAGTTATCTGTGGTGAATGGCATTGTCAGAAGGAATAAGAGATTGGTGGTACCGAGGGGTTTGAGAGCGAGAGTTGTGAGTTTGCTTCATGAGGGGCATGGAGGCATGACAGCCATGAAGAAAATAGCTCGCATGGATTTTTGGTGGCCGGGGATGGATAAGCAAGTGGAAAGATGTATACGTGATTGCATTCCCTGTGCTTGCAGTGATAAGTCTCACAAGGTTCAAGAGACATCAATATGTCCAATGCCTTTACCCAGATATCTTGGGAAAGGTTAGCCATGGACATTTGTGGCCCCTTTGAAGGTTTGGGTGTGATCCAGCGGTGTACTAACAACAGATACTCCACTACCATATACTCACCTGGGCCCATATAACTTCTTACACTAATACCTAGTAGACCGCTGGAGCTTGTAGTTTATAGATTTCATGTTTTTCAGGAATAGTTATATTTCTTGTTCTAACTAAACCTTTCACTGATCAAAAAGTTCTTTCCTCTGGTCGATGGACCATTATTTGGAACTAATTGATGGTGATAATTAACTTAACTTATTAAACATTCTTTAAGTAAAATAATCACAGACTCTGGAAGTTTTAAAATCTTTATCTAAATTAATTGCATGTGAACCATCTCAAAGTTTCAGTACAAACACCCTCATTCACAAGAGTGTCAACTCAATCAATAATCAATTTAGCAAAAATATTTCAGATTCACACAATAACTATGCATAGAAAGGAGAGAACAGAGAGAGAAGGACATCTATCAATACGATGAATTTATAGTTACCAAGAATGGTGTGAAGACCAACCCCCTGGCCAAAGGGCTGGTAAGGGTCCCCGGGATAGATCAGGAGACAAAGACTTCAGGACAGGAATCAGGACAGGATACTTCACCTCTCTCAATACCGACGACTGCATCGCACCCCTCTCTGACACTCTCTTCCTCCTCGTGGTTCTTCCGCGATCTTCTTTCTAACCCAATTAAGTTAAGATGGAGGTCTCTGCATTCTTCATCAGCGTCTCACAGCATCAGCAACACCCCCAGCACCGACAGCTTCCCGAGCTCTGCATCGCCTCCGCTCCCGCTTCTGCTGCTGCTCTCCCGTGTCTGCTAAACTAACTAACTAAAACTACCTGAATTATACTTTTCAGTATTCATGTACCACCCATTAATGTTTCAATATCATAAAATACTAACTCTGATTGGTCAGGCGAGGGGGGATGATCGTCACACCATGCTTACATATCACTTATTTTCATTGAACCATTGTTCTCAAACCCATCCCCTGAAACTTTATTAAATAATTTCTTTTCCCATACATCTCCAAACTTTATTAATACAAAATGTTTCAACTTTATGAATAAGGCTTCTTCATATGAACTCTTCACCCTCATGTTCCCAGGGCACATCTTCTCTGGCCTTGGACGCGTGACAAATCCTTACTCATCCTTCCTTATTCTTTCTCATCTGAGCATGTGCGGGGTCAAGTCAGTCAGCTCAATTCAGACAAGTGTGGAAGGCCCAAATGCGCACTAATAATAAAGTCAAAAGAAGAAATGTTATTCTCAAAAATAAATGGTTTCACTGTATACCACCAACCTCTACTCTAACCCACTTTAATTATTATTACCCTTTTCTGCATTTGCGTTAGTATAAAACTTATTTTCTATTTAGCCAAGCAGGTGCCATGCATGTGAGCTTTCAAGCAGCCATTGTAATGCCTTTTGCGCATGCGCAGGATTTTCCCTCCAAGCTTTAAGACGTCATGCTACGTAGATGCAGTAGACGCATGCGCAGTAAAGATCCCTTGTTAGAGTGCGTTTTAGTCCTTCGTTCATTTTGTTATAGTTAGTAAACACATATGCAAGCTTCGTTGTCCCGCATGTCTTTCGAAAATGCGAATTATTAATTACAATCACATAGTTAGTAATTCGCTAGTGAGTTAAAACGAAAGGATTGCTTTTGAGCAAGTCTCATTTACAAGTCCTTGCTCCATCAATCCCCTCTCTGATGGCATTTTAAGCCATCACAAAATTACCCATCCCATCCCAGATACCAACTTTAGCACATCTCAGTTCTCTATTTCTCCTCTCAATTTTCCATCAATCAACTCGTTTCCTTCTAAATCCTTCATTTTCTTATATAGTTTGCCTTTCATTTCTTCCAACTGTATTTCATCATATTTTCTTTTTCGTTTTTTCCCCTTTCCTTCTCTTTCAAAATGTATTTTTCCTTTCCTTCCTTTTCTACAACATTTATATATAATCATTATTATCATTACTACGGTTATTATCATAACTAATTGTATTATTATTTGACCTAGGAAACTTTTCCCAAAATCAGCAAACCATTTCCCTATTGATGTTATACTTCTTGTTAGTCTTCCCCACACACTGTCAACCTCCAGTTGGGTCAAGTCTTTATGCATTCTTGTAATGTTTTCAATATATCGTTTAATTTCTCTGCTCTTGTCTGGAATGTAAGTGCAACAATGTTGAATTTTCAACATACCACAGACTCCACCTTCCTTTGCTAATAATGTCAAGAGCAAGACGGTTCTGTAAAACCATAGACCTGATTGCAACCATCTCTGTGTTAATCATTAAGAATCCTCCTGCAGTATCTGTAGAAAGACGATCAACTATGGTTGATAACTTACAAATTTTCTGTGAATTAAGAATGACTCCCACTGAAGGTATCAATGCACTAAAAATATCCCCTACAATTTCTGAAAAACTAGCTCTTCTTCTACGTGTTAGTCCATGAGAATTTCCATTGGTTCCACTGATTCTGTCCACATGATACATTTTTTGAAAAATTATTCCAAAGTAACAGCTCCCGTACCATCTTGCAGGTAACCTATAATATGCATTGTTCCACAAACATAATAAACTCCTGGAAATACAGGATCAGTTCCCCCTTTTAGTCCCCATCCTCCTAAAATTAGGAAGTTGTGTTCACATTCACTGGAACCAATGTAATTATTGTTATAATCTGTCTTTAATCTATGGAGGCAGAATTTTCCCCTTTTCACAAAATCCAGGGACATCGCAGCATGAGCCTTGCCATTTGCATAGATTCCCTCTTTCCCAGCCCATGGAGGTACATGGGGTTTCTGTTCAGTCGCTTTCTTTATTAAATCCTGTCTCCTCTCTTCTACTAAATCCCCAAAATCTTTTTCTTCTTTTCTCAATGTACATGTTAGATTATCTTTATGTGTCTGAACTAAATCTATTGAACTCATTGTTAAGAAAAATTCACCCATAAACTGTGCATTTTTACTACCAACTACTGGATTCATATTCTTTCTAATAGGTAAATCAGAAAATACTATATCTATGTCTGAATAAAAATATTGAAGTCTTCCTGTAGCATAAAATAAACTTGATAAAATACTACATGACACACCATATGTTAAAGGTATATGGTGATACGTCACCCCTTCTGATACTGATGAGGGTAACTTCATACACACATAGCAGTTACTAATCTCCATAGTACTAACATATTGAAATAACCTTTTAATAAACACATTAGAGGACGTATTATAGTCTGATTCATTATGATAATTTACTTAATCTTCTACCCCTATTTCTATTTTAGTTCCTTTTATTCTATCTATCTTATCATTAGTTTCTGTATTATTCTTGTCACTTGCTTTCATTAACAAAGGTACTCCTACTGTTAGGAATAACCATACTAATACTACTAATAAAATACTACAAAAACAAAATCTAAAACATTTTCTTTTCAATCCACGTTTTGGTCTTTCGGTAACTTCAATTTCTGCCATTTTACTTCTGAGAAAATTTATTTTCTCTTATCCTTTCTTTGTAAATTTGATTTTCTTTTTGTTGTTAAGGAGGCCTCAATTTGCTTTCATCAATCTGTGCAACATGAACTTCTTCTGTTTCATCACTCAGATCTAGGGATTCAAATTCTTCAAGTATGACATAGGTCCATTCAGGAGCTTTGTATCTTCTGTTTAAATTTCTCAATCTTGGACTTCTTCGAGTTATTTTCGCTAAGGTTTGTTTAGATCGTGTTTGACTTGTGATTTCATTTACTTGTTCTGGTTTCTTTTCTGATTTTCTCAAATGATATCTTAATTTCTTTACTCCAGTAGGCCAATTGTCTCACTTTCTGATTCTTTTGATTTGTACTGCACTTTCACCTTCTTTATCTCCTCTCAAAGTTCTTTTAATTTCACTTAATCTAGGCACAATCTGTTCTCGTTCTCTGTTTTCTGTGCTTGAACCTTCTTTTGCTTCCACCTGCTCAGGTCTTATCGTACTTTGTTCTTCTTTTTCCTGAGCTTGTTCTTCTAATTCTATCTGACCCTGTTCAGGTCTTACTTCATATTGTTCTTTTTCTGCCTGAACTTGTCCTTCTAACTCTATCTGATCCTGTTCAGGTCTTATTTCAAACTTTTCTTCTTCTGCCTGAACGTGTTCTTCTAATATTCCCTCCTCAGGTTCCTGAAAGTGTTTTTCTGTTTCCACCTGAGTATGTTCTTCTTCTCCTGTCTTTTCCTGACTACTTTCCTGTCTTTTCAGTTCTGTTCTTTTTCTTGTTTCAATAGCATCATCAATTACTTCAATCACTGGCATCCACTCTTCCTGACTTATACTTGGCTGTTCGTCATATGGTTGTCTTTCAGAATCTATTACTCTAGATTCTTCAATTTCTCAGCTTACAACTCCTGACGCTTCAGCCTGTTCAGTCAGTGGTTGCTCTTGTTGTTCTGATGGGCTCGGAACTCTTCTGGTATGACTGGCATGAATCCAATTGGGTAAACCTGCACACTTCACTGCTGTGGTAGTGACTAGTATGACTTGACGCGGTTTATCCCACCTTGGTGCTAGGCACGACTTTCTTGCGTGTTTCTTCACTAGCACCAAATCTGCAGGATTCAAATCATGTGCTTGGTCTGGCTGTCTTTCAGCTGCGTCTTCTCCAACCTGGCGAGAGACAGAACACACCATTTCAGCCAATCCTTTGCAATAGTCCAATACCAGATCATCAGTTATATTCATTAATTTATTTCCAGGAATAAATGCTTGTCTCATTGCTCTTCCCATGAGAACTTCATGTGGGCTCATTCCTGTTTTTCTGTCTGGAATACTTCTGAGACCCATCAATACAAGAGGTAATGCATCTGGCCATTTCAGCATTGTGGATGCACACACCTTCCCTAATCTTGATTTGATTGTGCCATTTAGCTGCTCAACTATTCCAGAAGCCTCTGGACGATAAGCACAGTGCAGTTTTTGTTCTATGTTAAATGCAGCACAGATTAATCGAATTATTTCATTACTAAAATGAGGACCTCTATCTGATTCCAAAGTGACTGGAAAACCAAAGCGTGGAATTAACTCCCTCAACAACAATTTAGCAACTGTGAGACTGTCATTTCTTCGAGTGGGATATGCTTCCACCCATCTTGAGAAAAGGCATACTATGACAAGTATATATTTCAGTCCATTGCTAGGGGGCAACTCAATAAAATCCAACTGTAATCTGGTGAAGGGTCCTTCTGCCTTTCCAATCTTTCCCCAACTAACCACTGTCTTCCTTCCTGGATTTTGCTGCTGACAGGTTAAGCATCTTTGGCAAAGGCTTTCTGCGACTACCCGGAACTTCGGATTGTACCAACTCTGTCTGAATAGCCTGATCATTGAGTCTCTCCCTATGTGTGTTGCTCCATGATACACTCTTGCCATTTTTGAAAGCAAACAATGTGGCATGACTGGTCTTCCATCTAAATACACCCATACCACATCCTGTGGTCTCTTTGTACAAGCTGCCCTTATCCAAATTTCCTTTTCCTTTTCCTCAACTTCTTCCTGCAATTCTCTAATCTCGTCCCATGTTTCTGGTACTGAGAAAAACATAAGTTGGCATCTGGTTTCACCCGTTTCAATTTTTCTGTTTATGGCCACTGTATTTTTGGCACAGTATTGAGCCACTTGGTCAGCATATCTATTGCCAGCAGTCACATAGTCATTTCCTGACTGATGTGCAGCGCATTTTACAACTGCTATCTCTTTTGGCAATTGTAATGCTTCCAGCAAATCCTTCACATTTTTGCTGTTTCTAATAGGAGATCCTGAAGAAGTCAGAAATCCCCTCTGCATCCAGGGCTGGCCAAAATCGTGCACAACCCCGAACCCATATTGACTGTCCGTAAATATGGTTACTCTCAATTTTTCCCCTTTTTGCATGCCACCGTTAGGGCTATCAATTCGGCTACTTGTGCAGATTTGACTCCCAGTAAACAGGATGCTTCAATTACCCCAGATATCTTACAAACAGCATATGCAGCACTTAATCCTCCTTCTTGTGTCCTGAGGCAGGGCCCATCTACAAATAACTCATGGTCAGCCTCTTTTAAAGGTGACTCCTTTATGTCTGGACGGGGCTTAGTACATAACTCAGTTACGTCCAAACAATCATGATCACTCTCATCTTTCACTTCTTCGTTGCATGGGTCTGGCAGTAGGGTAGCTGGGTTCATGATCGTACACCTTATCACTGTCACGTTCTCAGCTCCCAAAATCACTCTTTCATACTTAGTCAATCGACTAGGGGTGAGATGTTGTGTTCTTGTTCTTGTCAAAAGAATCTCAACTGAGTGTGGAACATAAACCTTTACCGGATGTCCCATCACTATCGACTCACTTTGCTCCAGACTCATACAAGTAGCAGCTACTGCTTTTAAGCAGCCAGGAAATGCTGAAGCCACTGGATCCAATGTAGCTGAAAAATATGCCACTGGACGTCGACTCAATCCATGTCTCTGTGTTAAGACTGAAATTGCACAATTTTCTCTCTCACAGCAAAATAATGCAAAGTCTTTTGAATAATCAGGCATGCCCAAGGCAGGAGCCTCACACAAGCAATTTCGCAATTTCACAAATGCCTCTATGCAGTCATCATCCCAATCAATCGGATCTTTTGCTCTTTTCCGGGTCATTTGTATTAATGGTTTCGCTAACATAGAAAAACCATTAATCCATTGCCTACAGTACCCAACCACTCCCAAGAACATTCTCATTTCTCTCTGAGTCTGGGGCAATTGCATTTCTTTGATTATTTTTATTCTTTCCGGTGTCACTTTTCTAACTCCTCTTTCTATTTTATGCCCTAAATATCTAACTTCTTGTTGACAGAATTGTAATTTTTCTGGAGACACCTTGTGTCCTCCTTCAGCCAAATGGTTCAGTAATGCAATTGTGTCTGTGATACAATCTTCTCGTGTTTTTGATGCCACCAGTAGGTCATCAATATACTGAAGCAGAACAGATTTTCCAAGCATAATCAATGATTCTAGACACTTTTTCAAAATCTGATTAAAAATTGAGGGACTCTCTGTGTACCCTTGAGGAACTCGACACCATGCGTAAATACGATCCTCAAACTTAAACGTAAAAGATACTGGCTGTCTGGGTGCAAAGGAATAGAAAAGAACGCTTGGCATAAATCAATTACTGTAAACCAACCTGCATTCCAAGGTATCTGATAAAGGATCACTGCTGAATTTGGCACTATTGGACAACATGGCACTACAATTTTATTTATTTTTCGTAAATCCTGCACTATTCTATATTTTCCGCTAGGCTTTTTCAGTCCGATTATTGGTGAATTACAAGGACTACCCATTACTTCTTTTAAAATACCTTGTTTAACCATTCGTTCAATTTCTGGAATAACTCCTGCTTTTACTTCTGGACTCATCTTTTACTGTCGGGTGTTTGGATACACTGCACCTTCTTTCACTGTCACTTTAACTGGGTCTATATTTGTCATTAACCCAATGTCTTTTCCTGTAAAATCCCACACTTCTGGATTAACTGTGGCTCTCAACTCTTCTGGTAATTCATTTTCAGTCATTAGTGAAAACATTCCATCTACTTCTGTTCCCTGTTTGGCTAACATTATCTTGTATACAACGTCTTCATCAGGGGTTTGGAAAGCGACACCATCTGGTGTACAATAGATTGTGTAGTTCATCTTTCACAATAGATCCCTTCCCAACAGATTTACAGGACTGGAATCGCAAACTATGAACCGATGCATTTCTTTAAAGTTTCCAATGTGCACCTCCATTGGTTTTGTGATTGGGGTTCTAATCTGTTGGTTAGACACGTCTACAACTTGGATTGATTCTCCCGAGAGGGGTAGGTTTGGGATGTCTGCTGTTCTCACAGTAGACCTGGTAGCACCAGTATCCAATAGGAAAGTAATGTCTTTACCTTCTACTTTCCCATCAACAAATGGACCTGACTGATCTACCGGCAAGGATGCGCCAAGCACGCACTCCTCTTCCTCCCCCCTCAGGCACCGTCATTGTGTAAAATCCGAATTTTCCTCATCATTCTGCAACAAATATTGTGTAATTGTTCTATTATTCTTACCACTTTCTCCTTGAAATCCGGTGTTAGCACTGAAACTTTGATGATTCACAAAATTTGGCATAGGAGCTGGTGGCACCTGATATTGTGGAGTAACTACCTGCTGCTGCTGATTCATAAGTACTTCATTCTGCATCTGTGGGATTAAATTTTGATTTGGCCCATTATTACTTTTATTATTCTGAGTACTCTTACACTCGTTCTTCCAATGTCCAAGCTTTCCGCACGCATGACAAGGAAACTTCTTTTCGCTTCTTCTCTGTCCATTCGTCCCCTATATTTATTACCATTCGTTCCTTGATCATTCTGACTCTTCTCTTTCACTTGATTGTTATTTTGGGCATTTGTTTTCTCCTCTTGTTGTTCTGCCAATTTTACTTGTGCCCACATCATTTTCTCTTTTAGCTTCCTACGCCTGGCCTCAATATCATCTCCGCAATATTTAGCGTACTTTAAAATCTCATCCACTGTCTTGCTTTGCCAACACAACATGTGCTGCTGTATCATCTGACTAATCTCTGGTTTCAAACCATATACAAATCGATACACAAAATGTCCCATATCCTTGTCACCGATATTCTCAAAACCACTATACTGCTTAAACACCTGTAATAACCTCTCATAATATGCATGTACAGATTCATTTGGTTCCTGAGTTGTTCTATCTATTTTTACCCAGTCTGTTTCTTTTGGAGGAATTTTCCCTTTCAAATATGTAATCACTTGGTGATACTTTTTCATCGCCTCCTCCGAGGGTGCTCCTGTCTTTGCGTCTCTAGTATACTCCTCATTAGGCCAGTCAATTGTAATTTTTCATTCTGTCCATAAATCAGCAGGTACCACTATATCAAATAGACCATCCAAATCCTTCAATAAAACCTTTGAAACTTTCACAAATCTCTCTACCTTTTATACCAGTCAACTGGTTTTTCTCTCAGCTTTGGAAAATCATTTGTAAATGACAAAATATCTTGTCTACTCCAAGGAACATGAACATATCCTCCTCCGGGAACCTCTCTCATTGGACACAATTTTTCCATTTTGCTTGATTCTCTTACTGGAAATGCAGCTGCTGCTTCTCTCGCTTGTACTTCCTCTTTCTTTCTATCCATCTAATTCTCCATTTATCAATGTCTCCCCATTTTCGCAAAATGCTCATTAATTCCTTTATCTGTAGTCTCTTTCCAGAAGCATTTACACTTTCCAAATCTTTATCAGTAAAGTCCACTCGATATGGTTTCTGTAACAACTTTGATTTCCCTATGTCTATTCCAATCTCTGAAGCAACTTCAGTCAATTTCTCATGAAATACCCTTGCTCTCCTGGTTATGCTCTTACATAAAAATAATAATTCTTCTTCATTGTAAGCATTCAATCTTTCTGTGCCCACACATCCTGTCATCATCTCTTCCAATTCCACTTTCAATCTGCTAATGTCTAAAATCCTTGGTGTTGGGTTCGGATTATCTCTTTCCTGTGCCCATCTTTCTATATCTTCAGAGGTAACTACTGTTGCGCCTTCAGTTTCTGTATGAACCAAAAGTCTATTTCTCTCAAATTCATGGGCGTAACTCTCTTTGGGGTTTCCGTTAAAGGTTCCACATTAGGGAGATCCATTAATGAAATAATTGACTCACTTTCACTAACCTGATCATGTGTAATTATTATTTCTTTCCTAGGACTATTTAATGGAATTGTCACAGGTTGTGGTTTTTGGCAAATCTTTTTATCTCCATACAATGGGATTACTGGACCAATGGTCACTGGCACTGTCAAAGCTTCAGTGTTCAAATTTAATTGACTTATCTTCTGAACTAGTTCTTCTCTAGTTTTGTTTAAAACATCTCTTTCATTATCCTGTAACACTCTGTTATATGACGTATCATGTAAAATCTGTGGGGTCAATGGCATTCCCATTACTGGTGCACTTGGGGTAACCTTACTAGTTGCTTCTTGATACAGCAGTGGATTTTTAATTAAAATATCTTCTAACAATTGTTCATCTGATTCACCATATCCTGCTGTACTCATGTGTTTTGTTTTCTCCTTACACTTTCCTCCAGACTGTTCCTCAGCCATTAACACTGGATATAAACCTTCTGATACCATAGCTCTCCTCCGTTGTTTCATCTGCCCTTTGCGTGACTCATGCAAGTGTCTCGGAAAAAATCCTCTATATCTCCCACCTCTGCATCTCTCTCGTTCATATGACTCAGTCTCCCATTCTTCCAAAGCCTCGTATTGAGTTAACCTAGGTCTAGGTTCCAAATCATTCATTTTCAATCTCAAATTCTGAAGAATCCTCCCATTAAACGTACCATCTTTAGGAAATGCTAACACTCCATCATCCTTCGTATATTCTATCCAGTTTTCCAACCACACGCAAGTATGATATCCTCTTTCCATCATAATGAAAGATGCTGGTGTTTTCGGTGGCGGAATAGGAATTCCCTCTCTGGTCAACACAGGCTTATCCTTTACAAAGAAATTCTTAATTTTCTTTATAAATGACATCTTTCTTTTCTCTCCATACATCCTTGAAGAACGATGTATAAAATTGTATTCTGTGAACCCTTGAAATCTTCTGCCTGTACGCCTTGCACTCACAGTCAAATCAAAATCCTGCATACAATCTCTCTCTCTACCAATCCTAACGCGGCTTCTAACTAGCTATCCAATTAAAATCAAGTTCACGCTCGTGATCTGACCAATGCCAGCACGGCCTTTTTCTGATGTCAGTTCTGCTCCTTACTACTGACCCCTCCTTTACAAGGCTGCTCCTGTCACACGCCGGCTGTTTCTACCAAACCCAGCGCGGCTCACTGTGACGTCAGTACAACTCCAGCAACTGACCCTCCCTTCACAAGGTAATGCGAAAACTTATTTCTCAATATTTTCTTTAAAATTCTTTGTTATTAACGACATAAAAAACATTCGCTACTCTGTCTGTTCCACTAAATCAAAGGATAGTTTATTTCTTTCCACTGCGAGTAAAACCTTCCGCTTACTCTTCATATACTGCGAGTAAAACCCTTCCGCTTACCCTTCATTCAAGCTCCAGAGAACCTGCTACTCCTCCGGTGTCACCCATTTTGGGAAATTTGAGACCAAAGTTTCACCAGCGAACTCTTTTTGCCATCACTCAAGCTTGGAAGAACCTGCTACTCCTTCAGGGTTACCCTTTCTAGGTGATACAACGCCAAAGTTTCACTAGCGAACTTTTTGCTATCAATCACTCTAATTTTTACGCAGAAAATAGTCCCTACTTTAACACTGCCAGCCCTACCTAGCTTCTCAGTGTTATTCCAACAGACGAGTAACCTCACTGCAGTGTGGTTTCTATCGCCACCCGGTATTCATTCCCCGGGAATTTTCCAGACAACATAAAACAAGACGCTAACTCTTTTTTGTTAAACATAAATAATCTATACTTATCACCAAACTAGTCAATAATAACCATAACTCTGCTACCAGAAAACTGATCCAGCGGTGTACTAACAACAGATACTCCACTACCATATACTCACCTGGGCCAATATAACTTCTTACACTAATACCTAGTAGACCGCTGGAGCTTGTAGTTTATAGATTTCATGTTTTTCAGGAATAGTTATATTTCTTGTTCTAACTAAACCTTTCACTGATCAAAAAGTTCTTTCCTCTGGTCGATGGACCATTAGTTGGAACTAATTGATGGTGATAATTAACTTAACTTATTAAACATCCTTTAAGTAAAATAATCACATACTCGGAAAGTTTTAAAATCTTTATCTAAATTAATTGCATGTGAACCATCTCAAAGTTTCAGTACAAACACCCTCATTCACAAGAGTGTCAACTCAATCAATAATCAATTTAGCAAAAATATTTCAGATTCACACAATAACTATGCACAGAAAGGAGAGAACAGAGAGAGAAGGACATCTATCAATACGGTGAATTTATAGTTACCAAGAATGGTGTGAAGACCATCCCCCTGGCCAAAGGGCTGGTAAGGGTCCCCGGATAGATCAGAAGACAAATACTTCAGGACAGGAATCAGGACAGGATACTTCACCTCTCTAAATACCGACGACTGCGTCGCACCCCTCTCTGACACTCTCTTCCTCCTCGTGGTTCTTCCGCGATCTTCTTTCTAACCCAATTAAGTTAAGATGGAGGTCTCTGCATTCAGTTTCTTCATCACTGTCTCACAGCATCAGCACCACCACCAATACCGACAGCTTCCCGAGCTCTGCATCGCCTCCGCTCCCGCTTCTGCTCTCCCGTGTCTGCTGCTGCTCTCCTGTGTCTGCTAATCTAACTAACTAAAACTACCTCAATTATACTTTTCAGTATTCATGTACCACCCATTAAAGTTTCAATATCATAAAATACTAACTTTGATTGGTCAGGCGAGGGGGGATGATCGTCACACCATGCTTACATATCACTTATTTTCATTGAACCATTGTTCTCAAACCCATCCCCTGAAACTTTATTAAAACATTTCTTTTCCCATACATCTCCAAACTTTATTAATACAAAATGTTTCAACTTTATGAATAAGGCTTCTTCATATGAACTCTTCACCCTCATGTTCCCAGGGCACATCTTCTCTGGCCTTGGACGCGTGACAAATCCTTACTCATCCTTCCTTATTCTTTCTCATCTGCGCATGTGCGGGGTCAAGTCAGTCAGCTCAATTCAGACAAGTGTGGAAGGCTCAAATGCGCACTAATAATAAAGTCAAAAGAAGAAATGTTATTCTCAAAAATAAATGGTTTCACTGTATACCACCAACCTCTACTCTAACCCACTTTAATTATTATTACCCTTTTCTGCATTTGCGTTAGTATAAAACTTATTTTCTATTTAGCCAAGCAGGTGCCATGCATGTGAGTTTTCAAGCAGCCATTTTAATGCCTTTTGCGCATGCGCAGGATTTTTCCTCCAAGCTTTAAGACGTCATACTACGTAGATGCAGTAGACGCATGCGCAGTAAAGATCCCTTGTTAGAGTGCGTTTTAGTCCTTCGTTTATTTTGTCATAGTTAGTAAACACATATGCAAGCTTCGTTGTCCCGCGTGTCTTTCGAAAATGCAAATTATTAATTACAATCACATAGTTAGTAATTCGTTAGTGAGTTAAAACGAAAGGATTGCTTTCGAGCAAGTCTCATTTACGAGTCCTTGCTCCATAAGGTGCAAATGAAAAATATGCCATTGCAATGATGGATTTTTTCTGAAAATGGCCGGAAGTGGGGTTTGTAAAGGAAGTGAAGACAAAAAATGTGATTGCATTTTTTGAGGACATATTTCGTCGTGAGGGGTGTCCAGCGGATGTCTTGACAGACAATAGTCCGCAATTTGTGTCAGAAGAATTCAGCAGTTTTCTGAACAAATGGCATATTAAACATTGCAAAACCCCTGTTTATCATCCCAAGGGGAATGGTATGATCGAACGGTTCAACCGTGTTTTGGGAGAGAGCATTCAGTTGGCAAAGCATAGCAATCTGTGTTGGAAGAATCAAGTGAAAGAGATGTTATGGAATTATCGTGTCACACCTCATTCGGCAATGGGTGTGACACCATTTAGTTTGCTAAAGGGAAGGGTGCCATGCACTGTAGCAGTACCAGCTTGGATAGCTAGAGCTGGTTCAGTTAAAGTAAATTAAACAGAATTGCGTGAAAAAGTGGACAAGTATCAGGCAAGTTACAGACAAAGTCACAATGAAGGATTAAGAAATAAAAGAAAGGTATTTGATAAAGGCATGATGGCCAGAGTGCATACTGATCACCTCTATAAGATAGGGTGTTCCAAGCTTTCAACACCCATGGTGACTGTTGAAGTAAGGGGGAATGTTGTCAAGTTGGACGATGGAAAATGGTGGAACACCAGAAAAGTGGCCATATGCAACGAAGTGGAAGGTAGAGAGTGGATGAGAAGAAGTGGTGGTGAAAAGGAAAGGGTGATGAGAAATGGAATGGAACCTAGCGTGCGATGCAAATCCAGACCCAGATATCTGGAGTCATATGTTTGCAATTGAGCTTTTAGTTTTCTTTTACAATGTTCTAAATGCCAGAATGTAACCTTTTGCCTAGCACCTTAGTGTGTTATTATTATATTTATTTTCTGTACGTGCACAAATGTGTTATTTTGTTAGGGTAAAGCAGTATTTTCTTTTCCTAGGTTTGATTATGGCTCTACCACATCTACTAGTACCAGCAGGATTATCCAATCCACTGGTTAGACCAAAACCACCTCATTGAACATTGACATCTGTAGGTAAAGTCTCCGAGGAAACTTGTGCATCATCAGCAACACTATTACTCCCATCCGCCACAGCCTCTGTATCATTGTTCAATTCAAGAAAATTGTCTCTTTCATCATCAAAGTCTAACTACATATCACTGTTAGCTTTTACCCCATTAAATCATATGTTGTCAAGTAGCCTACCATTGGGCCTATATTTGGCTAGTCTACTCATGTGCCAAACTTTACCATCGCTTAGTTTGACTGAGTTGCAATATATTTCACAAGTTTGTAATGGGCAGGAGAATTTGCTCTCACCCTTTCTGTTTTTTTTTTTAGAAACAAACTTTCACCCAATCGAACAACATCGATTTGGAACCATGTTTTTTATCATGCCATTCCTTGTAAGTTTTCTGTGCTGAAGTTATTTTTCTCCTTACCAATTCTTGTGACCACTCAGCTTGTTTGGAAATAGGCATCCAACCCATGTCTTTGCTTAAGGCTTGCCTTCCCCTCATCATCATAAAAGGACTGTTGCCTGTAATTAAGATGAGAGTGATCCTGTAAGCCCAAATCAATTTGAAAATCTAATTTTCGCAATTCAATTTACTGCACCTAGACAATTGAATGCTTCCTTTGAGAACTCTGTTGAAGTACTTGACTAGACCAGTCCCTTCGGGGTGATACACAGACGTAGTATTATGCTTAGTGCAATTACACTTTAAGAAATCCTTGGAAGATGATTGTGTGCCATTATCCGTAATAACACATTTTGGTAATCCTTCTCTCATGAATGTTTTGTCTAAAAATTAGATGATGCTTGTACTATCTGTATTGTGAACACTTTCAGTGTCAAACCATTTGGAAAAATGATCGACTAGATCTAAGATGTACTTACACTCACCATCAGTTCCTTCAACAAGACGGCCAACGTCCACTTCTATTCTCTCCCATGGCATACTTGGACATTCATTGGGATGTAAAGGAGGTTTAAAAGGTTTTGAGGCACTTATCTGAATCATTGCACGCAACACATTCTCTCACTAACAACTCAATCAATCAATCAATCAGGGAATTGTAAGCGCGCTACTCACCCGTGAGGGTCTCAATCTGTTTGTCGATACCAGGCCACCAGTAATTGTATTTCACTCTTTGTTTAGTCTTGGATATTCCAAGATGTCCTTCATGACACAATTTTAACCACCTCTTCCTTAAGTTGACAGGTGGAATTGCTTTATCAGCTCTGAATAGCATGTCATCCTCTACACTCAATTCATTCTTAACTCTCCAGTACACTCTTTCATTCATACTGAGTTTGCTTTTATTGGGCCAATCTTTAGATACATATTTTGTTACTTTTTGCAAACCGAAATCTTTTGACATGTGATCCTTCAACTCAGGAAGTGTAATAACTTCTAGGCTATCATTGAACAGTAAAGCAACTTTTTCATCATCATCTTACAAAAGCTTTTCTTCATCTGCCAAGGGTAAAGGTGACCTACTTAAAAAATCAGCCACCCTGTTCTTGACACCAGGCCAATATTCTACATCATGGGTACTCACAAACATTTGTCCAGGGGCCACAAAGTACAGTCTGTGGTGTGACCGAGGGCTGCACTGATGCCCGCAGGGTGGCGGTAGGGGGTAAGGGTAGGTCAGGAATTGTGTAAGGAGGTCTAAAAAAAATGTTAAATAAACGGTGTTAGATTTGGGGGTCTCTAGTTGGCAGAGGTAGGTACCTTTGACCAAATAGGGACCCTTGCGTCTAGTCAGGGTAAGGGGGTACACTCCTAAAATAGCCCCTGCTCACCCCCTTGGTAGCTTGGCACGAGCAGACAGGCTTATCTCAGAGGCAGTGTGTAAAGCATTTGTGAACACATACAGTAACCCAGTGACAACACTACAGATGGACACCACACAAGTTGTAGTATAAAAATAAGTATTTTTATATAGACTTAACACAAGACCACAAACGACAAAAATCCACAATACTGTACTTAAAAATTGTAGAATTAGCTTAGTTCTCTTTAGATGGTAAATGCGACACTTTGAGTTCAATGTACCTTTGGATGCGTAACGCTATACAACGAAAGTGTTGCAGGGAAGGTGATGCGTCGGTTCCTTACACGCAAGAACGGTGATGCATCGGGTCCCTACTGCTGCGTAGGGGATGCGTCGGTTCTTCTCCGCGTGGGGAGGTGATGCGTCGGTTTCTTACTGCGCTTCCGCGGCGATGCGAACAGCAGCACCGTGATGCGATGAAGATCCGGTGCAATAAAACAAAAATGGCGTCTTCTTCTTGATGCGACACGATGCGTGCACGCCCGACGGCCGTGTGGCGACTCAACGATTTTTCTGAGCCGCGACAGGCCCTGCGACACGCTTCTCCGTTGAGGCGACGGCGCCTGATGCGACGGCGACACTCTTCTCCGGTGATGCGAGGCGCTTCGGCGATGCGATGCAACAGCGGCGACACCCTTCTTCAGTGATGCGACGACAGCGGCTGCGGCGGCGACACGCTTCTCCGATGATGCGACGGCGTCTGATGCGATGGCGACACTCTTCTCCGGCGATGCGAGGCGCTTCTGTGAGGCGAAGCGACAGCACCCTTCTTCAGTGATGCAACGACAGCGGCTGCGGTGGCGTCACGCTTCTTCTTCGTGAGTCGCGCTTCCAGCTCCTTGCGACACGCAATGCCTCAGAAGGCCCAACACAACAGCAGGCACTTCAGAAGAACTCTTGGGGAGCTGGTGGGTGAAGTCTGTTGTCCCTGAGACTTCAGCAGGAGGCAAGCTCTCTCTCAAGCCCTTGGAGGTCCTTTACAAGTTGAATTGAAAGTAGCACAAAGTCCTTTCTCCTTTCTTTGGCAGTCAGACAACCACTGCAGGCCAATCCCCCAAACAGCACTCAGCATAGGGATAGTCTCCTCCTGCAGTCTCTCTCTCTGGTTCCTCTCCTCAGCAAAGGTTCTTCTTGTTTCCCAAAGTGATCTAAAGTTCTGGGGTTTGGGTCCCCTCTTTTATACTCATATTCTCTTTGTTCTCTGAAGGCAGAGAGGCCTTTGCCTAGTCCAAACCAGTTCTGGTGAGTCCTGGAGCACTTTTTTGACAAGACTCCTTCTTTCCTTTCACAGTGTAGGCCAGGGACATCAGACGCACCACAGGAGGTGGAGCCAGCATTGTGGAGGGAAGGCACAGCCCTATTCAGGTCTCAGGTGCAACTCCTCCCACCCATCCTCATGCAGATCTCTCTATTCAGCCCTGTGCTGACTCACCCTGTCTCCTGGAATCCCCCAGCCCCTGTCACTCAAACTCCAGACAAGGAATACACAACCTAGCAGAGGCAAACTTGGATGGTTAGACAAGAATAATACCTACTTTCTAAAAGTGGTATTTTCAAACACAGAATGTTAAAACCAACTTCACTAAAAGATGTATTTTATCATTCTGAGTTCAGGCATACTAAACTCGAATTTCTACCATGTTCCCTGACTCAGTTAGGATTATAAGATGTTATAATCAAACTGCCCATTCTGGCCTATGGGGAACAGGTAGCCTTGCAATAGTGAAAAACGAAAATGGCTGTAATTCACTATTAGGACATGCCACACACACCAGGGCATGTCCTACCTTATACTTACAATGCACCCTGCCCTTGGGCCTACCATAGGGGTGTCTGATATGAAGAAAAGGAAAGGTTTAGGGACTGGCAAGTGTGTGCACTTGTCCAGTCAACATGGCAGTCACAGACTGCACACAGGCTCTGCAATGGCAGACCTGAGACACATTTTACAAGCTGCTTCTGTGGGTGGCACAACCAGTGCTGCAAGCCCACCCGCAGCATTTGATTTACAAGCCCTGTGCACACGCAGTGCACTGTACTAGGGTCTGACAAGTAAACCAAATAAGCCAATCATGGAATCACTAATCCATACATCAATTTACAATAGGGAGAGCATATGCACTTTAGCACTGATCAGCAGTGGTAAAGTGCCCAGAGTCATAAAACAGCCAACAACAGGTCAGAAAAAATACAGGAGGAAGGCAAAAAGTTCAGGGATGACCCTGCTAAAAGGGCCAAGTCCAACAAACGGGCAAGCATTTATTTGCAGGTTAACAAATGCTTGCCCGTTTATTTAACATTTTTTCTGAATATTAGTTCTCATCACTTAACAGGAACTAGTGCTGCTGTTCATTAGGGGGGCCGCATGTGAAGGTCAGGAGGGCCACAAGCAGCCCCGGGCCGTACTTTGATTATCACTGCTCTACATCATATGTGTAGTCTAATAATTTCACAGACATCCTGCTAAGTCTAGGAGATGCATTTTGTAGGCCCGATGTTGATAATATATTTGTAAGGGGTTTATGATCGGTAGGCAACAAGACATGAAATCCCCACACATACATGCGGAATTGTCCTAGAGCCCATGTGCATGCTAACGTTTCACGGTCTATCAACGAATATTTTTCTTCGGCAGAGGTAAGAGAACGTGATGCAAAGGCAACCACCCACTCATTGAGTTAATTGTCGCATTGTGAAAGAACAGCCCCAAACCTTTATTGCTGGCATCAGTGGTTACTATGACTTGACATGTTGGATCAAATCCTTTAAGAAATGGTGCATTGCACTATTCTTTTTTCAATTTGTCAAATGATTCCTGGCACACATTGGACCAAAAAATTTTGTTTTACTTTTCAAAAGTTGACGAATATGGTAGGTTTCCACAGTTAAACTCTTCAGTTTCAAAATCTCCAGAACTTGCTTCAGTCTGACATCATGCTCCTTTTTATTAAAGCCCATGATCAGGATATCGTCCTGGAAAAACATCATGCCATTCACCACATTAAAAACATCACTCGTTGGAAAAGGGCGGCAGCGGACACCAGTCCAGAAGGTACCTTGGTAAATTGGAAGCACCCAAACGGTGTTATGAACGTTGTGCACTTTTTGCTGTCAACATGTAATGGTACCTGGTGGTATGCGGATTTTACATCTATGGTTGCGAATCAACACATTCCTTTAGTAGCTGAAAACATTTCTTGATTTGTGACAGGGGAAACTGATCCACCAATATATTTTTATTGAGTTCCCTGAGATCTATGCATAACCTAACCTTGCCATTGGGTCGTTTAACAACTACCAATAGAGAAAAACATTCAGCGGATTACACTTGTTCAATGATGTCATTGGTAACTAACTTTTGCAATTCCACATGTACTTCGTCTCGGATGGACATAGGTAATGGTCTAACCTTGTGAATGCAAGGAATAGCAGTGGGTTTCAATTCTATGTTCAAAATCATTAAGTAATCCCACATTTCCATAAAAAACTTCAGGAAAATCTTTAACCAAATCGGAACAATTTTTGTCTATCTCATTAATTGATAAAACAGGTTCAGAACAATTGGTATTGAGAATGGTGCCAAACTCCCCTTGGTCACTCCAACCCAAAACAGAGGGTCCCTTTTTTGCTACATAAATTTACAATTGTCTTTCCGATCCTTGAATTGAAAAACAAGATTCCTGCACCCAACACAATCTATCCTGTCCCCTTTGTAACTCTTGGCTCTAACATCGGATTTGTCCAAATGAACACCCAATTTCACAACACAGCAACGCTTCCAAACCTCTTCACTTACAATGGTAAAAGGTGAGCCCGAGTCTGCCACCACACTCAACATCACACCACCCATATCTACTTCACACAACGGTTTCTTAACTTTTACAAGATTAACATCCAAGATATCATATTCTATGCAGAACACATAGTTAATATTAGGGTTGTCCAAATCATCCGAAACTTCAGAGTTTCCCTCATTATCCTCATGCACACAGTGAACTTTCTCATTAGAGCCACCATCTTTCCTTCTGCACATTTTAGCATACTGTCCAACCATGCCACATAAAGAACATTTCTGATATTTAGCCCGACACTTCTTATAATATGCCAAATGTTCCACAGAACCACATCGATAACATCTCCTAGAATTTTGTTTATCTTTAAAAGTCCTCCAAGGATTCTTTTTTTCTTCCGCAAAAGTGTGTTTCCCTTGCACAATATTAGAATTGCATTTTCTTTTAGCCTCAGGCCTCTTGTTCCTAACAGAACTAATTTTACTAACAATTTTAGCATCCTGCGACTCTTCAAGGACAGCTTTTGCACGCCGTCCCGTCAACTCAGCTTTCTTAACTAAAGTCACCACCTCTTTTAAAGGAGACTCACCATTGACCCACAGCTTATCTTGTATATTAGTATTACCAGCATGCACGATTATTTGGTCAAAGATGAGTTCCTACTGTAACACTCAAAACCTGCACCTTAAGGCTAAAGCCCTTAAAGCTGACACATAATCATCAATACCCTCTGTTTTCCCTTGCTTACGTTGAAAGAACTTGTATCTGTCAATAGCCACACATACTATTGGTGAAAAGTGTGCACCCAAATCTTCTAAAGCATCTTTAAAAACATCACCCCTTCATTCTGTTTTTTCTCAATTTGGCTATATGTTTTGATACCACCAGGTCCTAAACAATACAGTAATACTTTTTTCTTCTTCTCAGGAGTGAAATCCTCGTCCTCAAAAGTGTCCATGTAATTACAAAAATACTCCTTCCATGGCATGGATGGTTCACCCTTAGAAGGTATAAATGGTTGAGGAATTGTAAGATTTGTCAAATTCAAAGCACACATTGCTACAACCAAATGAAGTACTGCAGTATACTAGGCCAGAAATATTGGTCACTTCAACCACTTGGACGTTTCTATGAAAAAAAAAACAACTTCCCTTAAAATGATTTCCTAATGTGCCCCTACATATGACTAGGTGCAATTCTAAGAATCAGACACTTTATATTAAAAGAATATCCCAGTTATTTGACTAAAACTGTCACTCCTAGTAATGCCAATGTATGTTTATTTTTTACAGAGTAAAAAAAACGTGTAATATCAAAGCACTGTTTTCACTGCCACCGATTACCACAAGAGCAAGGATTAGAATATGCCAACCATCCTCCGTGCGCAGAATATGTAGGCAGAGTTCCCCTTGTACGCTGTAATCTTTCCGCTGAGATTCAAAACGTACTCGCAGCCACCTCAAGCACTGGCACTATGAGCAAACCTCTTGTGGTGCAATAGTTCAGGAAAGCTCCCACAGATGGCCGCCAGATGTAGTTCCACGTAGTTTTCTACAGTGGGTTGGGCACAAATCACAGGCGTGAAGCTGCCGCTCCGACGCGCGACTCAGCAACTCCCCTTCTCCGACGTCATCATTATTTTATCCGCTCCTCAGAAGGAACATCGATCACTCCGCTAACCTCCGATCACAGCTCGCAATGCCTCTGCTTCTGCACGCCGCCCGACGATCCTGACTACGGCAAAATCCAAACTCCGTTCTGCCAAGGCTGAACACAGGGCACACGGTCGTGCTGGCGGGATCACTCTGCGCCGTAACACTCTGCAGACCAATTTCATCCAAGCGGCATATATTTTCACGAGATGCTGTGTCTGGGGCTCAAACTCCTCTCGTCGCCACTTTGTAATAAAGACAAAGTCTTCTTTATGGGTTAAGGTAAGTTTATTCCAAAAGCCCAAGACACGTCCAGTTCTCTTGATGGCAAACAGCATCTGATCTCTGTTATGCTATGTCAATTATCATTACTTGTATTTGTACATGTTGAGTTCTGACGCACTGGTTGCTTCCATTTCCAGAACCTGTGTGGGCATTCTGGAAGCTGGGAGCGGCAGTGACTGTTAGGAGAGTTGCTGACCGGGGACCGTTTCCGTTATCTCGAATAAAGATCTCTTAGTCTACCCACGGCCTCATCTTCATTTCCAGACTGGCGACGAGCAGGGATTTGGAAGCAGGCGGTTTGCGAATCGACAAGCTGCTTAGCTGGTCAGCACCTGACGTGCAACACACACTCTAAGAGCTGCGTCCCCCGGGTCAAGAAAAGAAGTTCAGGAAGGAGGTTACCATCCGGTTTAACAGTCAAGGCACAATTACAGGCAGGTTTGTGTGCGGCGAGCAGCTGTGGGTGCAATTGTGTGAAATTGTGTGCTCGGCTGTTGGAAACTGCGAATCGAGGCAGCGCGCGATTGGCTTGTCTGTGGCAAGCGGCGTGTGTGTGCAGGCGAGCATGAAGGGCTGAACTCACCATTACCTAGGCAACTGTTGCATAGGACGACAGTTGTGCCATGGAGCTGCCGGCGCGAGGAGGCGTCTGGAGTTGGTGGCTGACCGCAAGCTGCCGCGTGAGGATCGGCGCAACATGAGAGGACGTCGCGCGTCATCAGGAAGTCACAGGAGTTGTGACGTACTCCGTTCCTGAAGCTAACGCAGGGGAGGATGCAGTGTGTTGCCAAGCAACCACAAAGCGAGTGCCGCTGTAGGAAATTGACGAGAAGGAATTCGCCAGGGCATGCGTGCTGCCTAGCAACCTCGTCAAAACGCGAAGGATCCAGGAAGTGTTGAGCAGTTCAGCATTTCCAACGCGTATTAAATGCCAACGCGTGTGATCTAATAAGCTATTAGCGCAGTTGGTTTGTTATTAGGCACTGCAGCAACAAGTTTGGTAACACGAAGCCTATCACGAAAAACCCGGTGATAGGCACACCTTTTCCCTCAGTATTTTCTGTTTCTTTTTCGGTGACGGGTACACCTGAACAACACATCTGCCTGTCTGACTCTATCCCATCATGGCCACTCACAACTTCCCTGCTCCTCCTGCATTTTTGGAACACCCAGGTCAGCCTTGCATGGGATGGGAGGACTGGAAAGAAGTGTTTACTACATATTTGGAGGCTATTGGTGGCGATGACTATATATCCAAAAAGAAATTAGCAATTTTGAAACATAATTTGGGGGTAGAAGGTAGAAAAGTACAGAAAACATTACCTATCAAAGGTAGAAATGTTGATTCTGAATCTGACGATGAAGAAGATGTGTTTGATAATGCATTGAAGGCGTTAGGAGAAAACTATGGGGAAAAGATAAGCATTGTTGTAGAGCGTCACAATTTTTTTCCCCGCGCTCAATCTCAGGGTGAGTCGACAGATCAATTCATGGCTGCGTTAAGGAGATTAGCTGTCTCTTGCAAATTTGGTGAGCTCAGAGATGAAATCATACAGGACCAGATGATCAAAAGAACATGTAATGCTAGAATACAGGAGAAATTGTTAGGTCTCAAGGATCCCACTCTTGAAAAAACATTAGAATTAGCCAAACATATTGAAAACACATTGTTATACGTTAAGGAATTAGGTGGTGAAACCATCAAGGGGGAGGGAGGTGCAGAACAAACATGTGATGTGTGTGCTATAAAAAAAACATACACAAATCAAATATAGAAAATTGTGTGAGAACCAAACCCTTAACAAATGCTAAAACCAGAATGAGTTTCAAGTGTGGGAGCACACGTCACACAGAGCAATTTAGTAATTGTCCTGCGGTGAACAGTATATGTTTCAAATGCAAAAAGATAGGACATTTTTCGAGAGTGTGCAAACAAAGCCAAACAACCAGGTTCAAAGGTTCAGTGAACATGGTAAACAGAGATACCTTAAAACCTAACGATGTTGATGGAAGCGATGATGACAGTGTTGAAGTGCTGGTTGTGGATGGTGAAAAAAATGAAGTGAGCATGTGTCCTTATCGCCCTTCTTAAGTGTACCATTAGCATGAATGGGAAAGAGGTACTGATGTGGGCGGACTCATGCTCCCTGTTGGACTTGGCCCTTTTTGCAGGGTCATCCCTAAACTTTTTGCCTTCTTCCTATATTTTTTCTGACCTGTTGTTGGCTGTTTTATGACTCTGGGCACTTCACCACTGCTAATCAGTGCTAAAGTGCATATGCTCTCCCTATTGTAAATTGTGTTATGTATTAGTGACTCCATGATTGGATGATTGGTTTACTTGTCAGTCCCTAGTACAGTGCACTGAGTGTGCCCAGGGCTGGTAAATCCAATGCTGCTGGTGGGCTTGCAGCACTGGTTGCGCCACCCACAGAAGCAGCTTGTAAAGTGTGTCTCAGGCCTGCCATTGCAGAGCCTGTGTGCAGCCTAGGGCTGCCATGTCGACTTGGTGAGTGCACCCACTTACCAGTCCCTAAACCTTCCCTTTACTGCATGTTGGTCACCCCTAAAGTAGGCCCTAGGGCAGGGTGCATTGTAAGTATAAGGTAGGACATGCCCTGGTGTGTGTGGCATGTCCTAATAGTGATTTACAGCCATTTTTGTTTTTCACTATTGCAAGGCTACCTGTTCCCCATAGGCCAGAATGGGCAGTTTTGATTATTACACCTTATAATCCTAACTGACCCAGGGAACATGGTAGAGAAACGAATTTAGTATGCCTGAACTCAGAATGATAAAATACATCTTTTAGTGAAGTTGATTTTAACATTCTGTGTTTGAAAATACCACTTTTAGAAAGTAGGTATTTTCTTGCCTAACCTTCCAAGCCTGCCTCTGCTAGGTTGTGTATTCCTTGTCTGGGTTTGTGAGTGACATGGGCTGGGGGACTCCAGGAGACAGGGTGAGTCAGCACAGGGCTGAATAGAGAGATCTGCATGGAGATCGGTGGGAGGAGTTGCACCTGGGACCTGAATAGGACTGTGCCTTCCCTCCACCATGCTGGCTCCACCTCCTGTGGTGTGTCTGATGTCCCTGGCTTACTATGTGAAAGGAAAGAAGGAGTCCTGTAAAAAAAGTGCTCCAGGACTGACCAGAACTGGTTTTGGACTAGGCAAAGGCCTCTCTGCCTTCAGAGAACAAAGAGAAAAGGTGTATAAAAAGGGGACCCAGACCCCTAGGAAATTAGATCACTTTTGGGAAACAAGAAGAAACCTTTGCTGAGGAGCGGAACCAAGAAGCAACTGAGGAGAAGACTATCCCTAAGCTAGAGGGATCTGCCTGCAGTGGTTGCCTGACTGCTAAAGAAAGGAGAAGGGAACTTTGTGTGTACTTTCATCAACTTGTGAAGGATCTCCAAGGGCTTGATTTCAGAGCTTGCCTCCTGCTGAAGTCTCAGGAACAACAGACTTCACCCACCAGCTCCCCTGTATTCCCTTGCTGGGAATTTGGACCTTCTGACACACTTGCGTGTCGCTGGGAGCTGGAAGCGCGACTCAAGACGAAGAAGCGTGTCGCCGCTGCTTCTCGCATCGCCGGAAAAGAGTGTCGACGTTGCATCAGACGCCGGCGCATCTCCGAAGAAGCGCGCCGCTGACACCCTCGCATCCTTCGAAGCGCCTCGCAGCACCGGAGAAGAGTGTCGACGTTGCATCAGACGCCGTCGCATCCCCGGGGCAGAGCATCGACCTCGCATCAGACGCCGACGCATCGCAACACGAGGCGCCCCGCATCCCAGGAGAAGATCGTCGACCTCGCATCAGACGCCGTCGCATCGCCAGGGAAGCGTGTCGCAGGGCCTGTCGCGGCTCCAAAGATTCATCGAAATCGCCGCACGGCCGTCGGGCGTGCACGCATCACCCCTTTATTGTCGCAACATCAAGAAGACGCCATTTTGTTTCTTTCCACCAGATCTTCATCGCATCACGGCGCTGCTTGTCGCATCGCCACAGAAGCGCAGTAAGAAACCGACGCATCACCTCCCCACGCAGAGAAGAACCGACGCATCACTGTTCCCTGCGCATCAGTAGGGAACCGACGCATCACCGTTCTTGCGTGTAAGGAACCGACGCATCACCTTCCCTGCACCACTTTTTGTTGTATCGCATTACGCATCTCAGGTACATTGAACTCAAAGTGTCGCATTTCCATTTTAAGAGACTCAAGCTAATTCTACCATCTTTAAAGTACAGTATTGTGGATTATTTTTGTCGTTTATGGTCTTGTGGTAAATCTATATAAAAGATACTTATTTTTATAATACAACCTGTGTGGTGTCCATTTGTAGTGTTGTCACTGGATTACTGTACAAATGCATTACACACTGCCTCTGAACTAAGCCTGTCTGCTCGTGCCAAGCTACCAAGGGGGTGAGCAGGGGTTATTTCAGGAGTGTACCCCCTTACCCTGACTAGAAGCAAGGGTCCCTATTTGGACAAAGGTACCTACCTCTGCCAACTAGAGACCCCCAGTTCTAACACTCCCTATTTACACTAATTGACAAGAAAATGTGGGAGAAAGTGGAATCAGGGAAGTTAAGTAGCACCGATGTCGAACCTGAGGGTGGTGAGAAACTACCTATTTTAGGTTACTATGAACCATTATTAGTGAATCTTGATAGGAAGGCTGTGAGCAAAGTGTATGTAGTTGAAAAAGGGAGGTCTTTGTTAGGTTGGAGGGAGCAAAAGGCATTAGGTATGATACTCGACCCCAATCATCCCAAAAGAGGTTTTGTTAACTTCATCTCAGTTTGAAAATAAGTGGGTCAACATGTTTCCCAAGCTATCCAGGAAGGAGTTGGTATGCCTCACTAAGTTTGAACACTGCATAGTGTTGAAACAAGGTGTGTTGCCTAAGGTACGTAAGGTCAGGAACATTCCACGTTCATTAGGAGGGTTATTGAAGGATGAATTACAGAGGCTATGCAACGAAAGAGTAATTGAACCTATTGAGGCTTTGGAATGGTTAAGTCCAATCGTGATTGCAAGGAAGCCGAATGGCAAAATTTGGATGTGTGTCGACCTTAGGCTCTCAATAGTTGCATCTGGATTGATCGTTATCCCTTACCCAGAATTAATGAAATGCTAGCCAATGTGAAGGGATGAAAGTACTTCACTACATTGGATTAATCCAATGCATACCACCTGATTCTGCTAGAGAAGGGTTCGAAGGATTTGACCTCCTTTATAACACCGGAAGGGGCCTACCAATTAATTTGCATGCCTTTCGGCCTGGCATCTGCATCTGCAGTTTTCCAAAGGGTCATGCAGGGAATACTGAAGGACATGTCGAATGTTTTGGTGTTTCAAGACGATGTATTGATTTGGGGAAATAAAGTGAGCCAACATGACAATGTACTGAAGGAAGTGCTACAGAGACTGGAGAAGGCAGGACTAACTATTGGGTTAGACAAATGCACATTTTGTACAGAGGAGGTATAGTATTTGGGGGACACACTGACATTTGAAGGAGTAAAACCTAAACTTAAATTGGTTGAAGCCATTGAAAAGGCTCCTGCACCCCAAGACAAGGACCAGTTAAGGTCTTTCCTGGGTATGGCAGAGTACTATGCCAAATTCGTACACCATTTTACTGACATGGTAAATCCTTTAAGAGAGATAATGAAAAAAGGAGTCAAATTTAGCTGGTCTGATGAATGTCAACACATATTTGATGTCGTGAAAAAGTCCATTTTGAATGCTGTCACCCTCAAACTGTTTGACCCGGAGAATATAACCATAATAGTGACCGATGCCAGCAATTGTGGTCTTGGGGTGGTACTTATGCAAGTACATGAAGGCAAGGAAAGGGTTGTTACGTTCGCTTCACGCACCCTAAAAGGGTTGGAGAGCGCGCACTCAACCATTGAGAAAGAAGCTCTTGCCTGTTGGTGGGTATACAACATTTTCAAATTTTTGTGTGGGGTTTAGCATTCGAGTTACGAACTGATCACAAACCTCTAGTGGATCTATTTACCACATCAGGAGAAGGTAAAGTCACACCTCGCATTGCAAAATGGTTATATTGTCTTCAAGAATATGTTTTTGCAATAAAGTATGTACCAGGTGTGAAAAATATTAATGCAGATTGCCTATCCAGATTACCATTGGTGCACAGTGAGGAGGGAGGTGATGAGGAATGGATGGTGGCCGAAATACAGGATCTGGGTTGTGCCATTGGAGAAGATGAGTGGAAGGATGCGGTTTTGGAGGATCCAGCCTTGGTGAAACTTATTGATGCCCTTCCCAAATGCAATGGGTGGAATAAACAGGGGGATTTGTTACCTTTTAAGTTTGTATGGGAGGAGTTATCTGTGGTGAATGGCATTGTCAGAAGGAATAAGAGATTGGTGGTACCGAGGGATTTGAGAGAGAGAGTTGTGAGTTTGCCTCATGAGGGGCATGGAGGCCTGACAGCCATGAAGAAAATAGCTCGCATGGATTTTTGGTGGCCGGGGATGGATAAGCAAGTGGAAAGATGTATACGTGATTGCATTCCCTGTGCTTGCAGTGATCAGTCTCACAAGGTTCAAGAGACATCGATATGTCCAATGTCTTTACCCAGACATCATGGGAAAGGTTAGCCATGGACATTTGTGGCCCTTTTGAAGGTTTGGGTGCAAATGAAAAAGATGCCATTGTAATGATGGATTTTGTCTCAAAATGGCCGGAAGTGGGGTTTGTAAAGGATGTGAAGACAAAAAATGTGATTGCATTTTGTGAGGAGATATTTCGTCGTGAGGGTGTCCAGCGGAAGTGTTGACAGACAATAGTCCGCAATTTGTGTCAGAAGAATTCAGCAGTTTTCTGAACAAATGGCGTATTAAACATTGCAAAACCCCTGTTTATCATCCCAAGGGGAATGGTATGATCGAAAGGTTCAACCGTGTTTTGGGAGAGAGCATTCAGTTGGCAAAGCATAGCAATCTGTGTTGGAAGAATCAAGTGAAAGAGATGTTATGGAATTATCGTGTCACACCTCATTTGGCAACAGGTGTGACACCATTTAGTTTGCTAAAGGGAAGGGTGCCATGCACTGTAGCAGTACCAGATTGGATAGCTAGAGCTGGTTCAGTTAAAGTAAATTAAACAGAATTGTATGAAAAAGTGGACAAGTATCAGAGAAGTTACAGACAAAGTCACAATGAAGGATTAAGAAATGAAAGAAAGGTATTTGACAAAGGCATGATGGTCAGAGTACATACTGATCACCTCTATAAGATAGGGTGTTCCAAGCTTTCAACACCCAAGGTGACTGTTGAAGTAAGGGGGAATGTTGTCAAGTTGGACGATGGAAAATGGTGGAACACCAGAAAAGTGGCCATATACAACGAAGTGGAAGGTAGAGAGTGGATGAGAAGAAGTGGTGGTGAAAAGGAAAGGGTGATGAGAAATGGAATGGAACCTAGCGTGCAATGCAAATCCAGACCCAGATATCTGGAGTCATATGTTTGCAATTGAGTTTTTAGTTTTCTTTTACAATGTTCTAAATGCCAGAATGTAACCTTTTGCCTAGCACCTTAGTGTGTTATTATTATATTTATTTTCTGTACGTGCACAAATGTGTTATTTTGTTTGGGTAAAGCAGTATTTTCTTTTCCTATTTAGGAGGGGAGATGTGTTATGCTATGTCTATTATCATTACTTGTATTTGTACATGTTGAGTTCTGACGCACTGGTTGTTTCCACTTCCAGAACCCGTGAGGGCATTCTGGAAGCTAGGAGCAGCAGTGAATGTTAGGAGATATGCTGACCTGGGGCTGTTCCCGTTATCTCGAATAAAGATCTCTTAGTCTACCCAGGGCCATGGTAATAAAGACAAAGTCTTCTTTATGGGTTAAGGGAAGTTTATTCCAAAACCCCCAGATACGTCCAGTTCTCTTGATGGCAAACAGCATCTGATCTCACATCTGATCTGTAACCGACAACTATAGAATGCTAAGAAGTGGTGTGACATGCCGTCCGAATGGAAATACAAGGAATACATTACATCACAACAGGTGAAATCACACATTACATCATCATAACACTCATTTACACAAACTGAGGCTCAAAAGTGTAAACTAGAAATACCCTGCAGAAACACAATAAACAAGTCAGCTGCTCCATCCATATTTTGCCTGTGTGCTTCTAAACTAGACGATACACGAAGATGAATTGATTTATAATTACAAATGTAAGATGGCCGCCAAATTAGAATACGCTCACCAACTGCCATCGGTTGTAAGCAACCCATGGCCTCTTTAAAGTCGGACTGTTTCCTTGCAACGATAAACTTGAGAAACTTTAATTTAAAAGTCTAGAATTGGTAACCTTGTTGAAAAATACTAATATTCACGAAATAAACAAATTAAAATGTTCAAATATATTTCTCCTTGACGAGCTATACAAGACTTTTAAAAATACTCAACATTGACATATTTAAATATACTGAAATAACCGTATAGGGGTGCGAAGTTTTGTATTGCGTCTTTTAAGCAGAAGTACAAAGTTTGCATTGTACGGGTATCCTATCCTAAAATTGCTAGCGTTCAACTCATGTAGTCCGTCTTTCTTTTCCCTGTCCACTTCCGGCTGGGCTAGTGCGTCATTGGCGTCGCACCGGAACTTCGCTCTGTAGCGTGTGTGGGATTGTCGCTCGCTAGCAAAGCCCTATTGCCGGCACCTGGGCAGGGGAAACGGACAAAGACGATCTACCGTCTTCAGTTCCGGCCACGGAGAGAGGAGGGGGCAGCGGCTCCGCGGACTGGGTGAGCAGGGAAAGGGGGGCCGAAATGGGCGCGTACGAAAAGACCATGGCAGTTAGGGCAAATCGTTTTCTATCGGAAGGTGCAGGTTAAAATGGAGCGAAAGCCCCGTGTCGTATCCTCCAATCCCCATTGTTGTTCCGGGTCAGCTAGCAATCCGTTTTCCGTCTCACACTAGATGTAACGGGCAAACTGTAACTGCCGAATGCCCTAACCACGACTACTTAGCTCAGCTCATCATCGATACCGAAATGCGACTAACTTAACGACGACTTTTACCATATGCTGTCAAGACGCACGGCCTGTTAACGCCATTTATGTTACACTGGTTGAGTGTAAGGTGCGTCAGTCAGTTATTGGGGTGTCTCAAAGAGCTGGGGGCTGGGAAGGAAGGACAAGACGACAGGCCAGGTGAACACTGCAGTGTGCTCGAGGGCGGAGTTTTGGGAATAGAATGAATGCCCCTAAAATGGTCTTATCTTGCAGATTGCTGCGTTGAGTGTCCCCCCCCCGCCCCCCTCCGATCACTGGGCTGCAGGGGTATTGCGTCTACGAGACAGGTAATTTACTATACTACCTGCAGTTCGGGAATCTTTGGGAGAAATGAAACTTCCCCCTGGCAATTTTAGACTTATTTACTATTCTAATTCCAGTCCAGGTGTATTTCGAGAAAATTTAACCATTTCTCAATAATATAAACACGCATTGCATTTCGCATCTCAGCTCAATCCCTGGAGCTGCTAAAATAAAGAATATAAACACAAGTGGTGGCTATGCTAACAGCAATTGTACATTCAAATTCCGTACTCTTTCTTGGTAAATTTGTAACATACACAGTATGTATTAATGAAAGGTAAAAGGTGCTACCATGGTACTGTGCACACCCTGCCAGCAGGCTGTCCATCTGCCTGGGACAAATGTCCTTGACGTTGATTATACAGTGAAATACCAGAGCACACTTGAAGTCCGAAAATAGAGAAAGTAATCAAAAAGTACAGTCCTTCAAGTTCTTGGTCCTTATGGTTGTACTGTGCCCATATTCCATTTGTAGTTTGACTAAATTCGTTTTATACAAGCTGAAGCAGCCGACACCTGTTTCGTCCGTTGGACTTCTTCAAGGCTGAATGTCCCGTAGTGGGGACATAATTGGAAACTTGCCCAAAATCGTAATCTTGTCAGAATCTTATTCGCATATGTGTGCGTTAAGGAAATGGCCATTTCTTCCAAGTGTAGCCTGAAGTAAGGTTAAGAGAATATCCTGGGCGGCCTGACTGTAACATAAAGGATTCCGACCTTTTGTTACGTGAAAACTTGTCTGAACCCACCAATGCACATACCTAAGTAATAGTTGTGTATCCACATGTATTTCCATAACTCTGGCCTTTGTTAAACTAACCAATTGCTGAGTTATTCATCTAATAAGCAAAAACGGGTACAAAGTTCCTCTATATTGAAAATGGTTGGAGAGCGGGTGGAGGACAGAGTGTAGTGTGTCAGGGAAGACCACTATGTGTATGCCATGAAAAAGGAGAAAAGGGGGGAATTCCCTTTTTGGAACTAGGGCTCTCACACACCCAGCAAGCTAGGTGTCATACTTCATCATACCGCCAACTCACTGTTGCAAGTATACTTTACTTACAGACCAGGTCAACTACCTGTGTTTTTGGTATGTAGAATTTCACTTACCTTTGCAGTGTAGATAGCGTTTTATTCGATCCTGAGGAAGTGCCCTGATCTATAGGACTATAATGGCACGAAACATGTCGATCACTTGAGAGCCGGGCATTTACCATTAGATGCATTAGTACTAGTCCTGTACCCCCTCACTCTTTTACACTAGGCAGTTTACCTTCCCAATAAAGGTTTTTAGGATTTACTGACCTATTTTACTTTCACTATACCTCACATCTACACACTAGGCCCCTCACCCCCACTGCACCTACCGGTAGGAACAAAAGATCCCTGACAAAGAGCCCCGGATTGGGTGCCCGTCAGGTATTGCAGCGCCTACCTGACGAGGGGCAGGCTCATATGATGAAGCATGACACCTAGCTTGCTGGGTGTGTGAGATCCCTAGTTCCAAAAAGGGAATTCCCCCCTTTTCTCCTTTTTCATGGCATACACGTAGTGGTCTTCCCTGACACACTACACTCTGTCCTCCACCCGATCTCCAACCATTTTCAATATAGAGGAACTTCGTACCCGTTTTTGCTTATTAGTCCTTGTGGGGCATGTACGCTGGACCTCGTTAAATACGCCCCTCAGTCCCTCCCTTTGTTGAATAAATGTGTTACTCATCTGGCATCGACTCTCAATAATATATGAAATCCTTTATATAGAGATCCCGTTTGAGATCCTGCCCATAGCATCTTGTAGGCTGAATGTGCAACTACTATTCTGTGGCTAACACCAACTACAAAACAGAAGCTCTGTCCTATTGACAGCGAAATTGTGACATGGCTCCATATTAAACCCAAACCTTCAAAATTTCTCTCAAAGCTTACACATCTTGGAGCTGGCTTGAACACAGCACTCAAATGTAACGTTACAGGGTGACTCTCATTTTGGTGTGTGATGGAAACTAAGTGGAAGATAACCAGCATCACTAAAGCCAGGCCATGAACTATATAAATCCAGTTATGCTCAAAATTCTAAAATCTAATACAACTATGAAGAAAGATATAAAAAAGCAAATAAAGCTCAAAATACAATTTTACATTAAAAGTATGGGTTGGAAAACCTAAAATAATACAGAAGTTGAAAACGTTACTCCTGTCCTAAGAATTATCAAAAGGTGTAGTGGGCAAAAACGCTCAACCAACACTAGGCACCATTCCTGATTAAAGAGGACACAGTAACATACATATGAGATAAGTATCGTCTTAATCTTTACCTCTGCAGCCCTCCAAAAGTTCCCAATAATTTTAAAGCACAGTGCCTCAGTTCAAGTTACGTCTCTCAATTTGAGAGCATTTATTTTAGCCATCTTTCCACTGAAAAGCTAAGCTTGTGCACATACTCCAAAATTTTGGTTATTGTTTCCTGCGGACAGCCAAAGGTCAGCAGTATCTAAGTTCGTCAGCACTTAATGTTTTCCAAAAGCCGGAATTGGATACATTTTATAGTAAGAATCTGGGCTGAAGAAAAAATAGTTTCGATAGGTTACTTAAATGGTTTGCTAACTAATACTAGTGTCAACGTAGCCAGTCATACTTGATCAAGGATAGGAAGGATAGATTTGACAAGTCAAACCTATCCTTGTCTTCTAATGGGTTCGGATACCTAAATGAGAAAGTGTTTCCTTTGTGGTTGAAATACCTTTACAATGAGGAATGTAAGTCTTTGCTCTTAAAGGATCAAATAATGGCTTCAAGTAATCCCATCGTTGCATTCCTTAACCAGTTGAAGTACTTTATAAGTAGGGTTCCAAGATTTTTTTTTTTTGGTTGACATTTCTGTCTGTAATCAAACACATTTTTTTGGTCTTATCTGTATATATTTTGCGTTTGGTGTAAAGATGAATCCAAAACAAATGTTTCCACATTTATTCAACCAATCAAAGTACATTTGCAATTGAATTCCACACAGGCTTTTACTGCCATAAGAAGCAATATATAACGCATCACTCGTATTCAGTACACTTCTAAATAACATTTTACAACAATGCACACCTGCAACGGAATACATTTTTGTTTGCTTTTTTAACTGCCCTGCAGGTGAGTCTACAGTTTTTGGCCTAGCTGTAAAGATTGGTACTATCAAGGATCTCTCTAAAGACCTATTTTTCCCAAATTTTTCATGTTGAAAAATACGTCCAGACAGAGACGTTGATAGTTTTCTACCTATAGCTCTAAAACTGAAAAACTGGCACTCTTGTTTATAAGCCACATCTAATTACATTGGTATCTTAAATATTGCAAACTCCATCCTTAGTTGACATTGTGTGGTACATTGGAGTAAAGAAAAGAACTGTCTTAATGCACTTCAAATGAGGGTGTGATCACAATGCATTAATCGCCCACAACACGCCTACCTCTTCTGCCACTCGTTGGCTTTATGCTTGTTGTTGGAAAGTTAATTATTGGTAGGGGCAAATGTAGGTCTGCCACTGGCAATAAGGCCACTAATCATTGGTAGGACTCAGCATAGGTCTTAGAAAATTATTCCTATGCTCAACCCTTGGTAACGTGGCTGCGAGCAGACAGGCTTAACTTCAAAGACGGGTATGTAAAGCATTTAAAAACACCATTTCAGTAAATAATGAAGACACAACACATAATAAAAATCCAACACCAATTTATAAAAATAGGAAATATTTTTATCTTTAAAATGACACTAAAACGACAAATCCACTGTAGGGAACCTGAGATATGAATTTTCAAAGATTTAGCAAAATATAGCACGTAGAAGCTTATAGCACCATATTGGGATACAGGCTCACGATAGCCCGACCCAAAGTCAAAGTTTCAGGCCGACCGCGATGGAGCCCTGAGCGGATACCCCACGCGGAAGGTCCCGGTCACAGTTTTTACCTTCGGACTTAGAAACTTTGCTGGCGCTTTTCTCCCCGAGGTCCCTCGAAGCTCTCAGCCAGTCCGGATTCGGTGAGGGTTCGCCAGCTTGCCTTGCGATGAGCTCCCGGTCACCTTTCTACGTTCGGACGTAGAAATTTTTGCGGTTCGACCTCTGGAGCATTCCAGCGGAGCAAACCCAGGATCCAGGCCGACACGCGGTTGAAGGCAGGCAGCTTGGCTTTCGTGGTTGCTCCCGGTCACCTTTTCTACGAGCGGACTTATAAACTTTTCTGGAGCTTTTTCTCGCGGGGTCCCTCGATGCTCTTCACCAGGCCGGATTCGGTGAGGGTTCGCCGACCTCAGATTTCTTCTACTCCCGGTCAAACTCTGGAAGTTGGCCGACCGAGCTTTTAGCGGTACGAACCTGGATGGCTTGGCCGGCTCGCAGTTGAAGACAGACGGCTTGGCTGGCCAGATTGAGTCGGTCCCTCTATGGAGCATTTTTTCAAAGTTCTTCAAACTTCTTGAACTTCTTCCTGAAGTTCCTCAAAGGGTCCCAAAGTGTCTCAAACTCACTCCAAGGGTCTGGAAGCTCCAAGATGGTCCTTGAAAGTTGTGGACTTCAGTTCCCACAATCCACTTGGACGTCACCCTTACAAATCCACTGGTAGGTCCCCAGGTTGATGATCCTTGGTGGTGAGGGTCCAGGTGAGCTCTGTTAACCTGTAGCTTGCAGGGAGTCCACTCTTTACTTTTTCAGCAAGGTAGTCCACAGGGCTGTGGTTTTTGATGGTGCAGGCTTCAGAGGTCAGGCCTTAGAATTTGCACAGCAAAACTTCTTAGCTTGGCACAATGTCTTGCTTTCTTCAGTTTCAAGCAGCAGATCTGGAGGGCTCTGCCCCTCTCAGATACTTATTCCAAGTTCTGTGGGTCAAGCAGGAGGTCACTTCCTGACCAATGGGAGCAAGGTAACTCCTCAAAGATATGACCACATCCTGTAGAGTGTGGCATTATTTTGTCCCAGAGTGCATCAAATCTTCCAAATCCATAATAGCTGATTTTCCAGCAAGGAGGTAAGAGCTGGCTAAACACACCCCTAGGATGGCTAATTTACTTAGACTCTCCCCCGCATCTGCTCATACCTTCCTTAATCCTACCATCTCCCTAAGGTGGAAAGTTCAGAGTTGTAAATGACACTGTTCTCTGCTCTCCTCTTTGAAGAACATAGTTTACGACTCCTCCGCCTGGCATTCCTATGGAACAGCACATTTCCCTGCCAGCAGAGGTGGTTGACCCCAGGGGCTCTTTATCACCTCTTCAAGGCAGCCTGGCTAATCCACTGAACTCTGTCCAATGAGGGCAGACCACTGGAAGGCTGAATCTGGACTTACAAACAAGAAAGTCTTATAACTTCTTGTATGTACATCTTTAGGAGAAATTCAACAATATCATATTGTTGAATTTATTAATACCATTCGGGAAGTCTTTGAATGGCACTTCTAGCCCTCTCATATCAAGAGTTATTAGTTAATAACTTTCTACCATGTTAACCTATGTAGCAGGGGATTTGCAATGGGAAAAATGACTTGGGCCATTTTTCCAGCACCAGGACTTACAAAAAACATATTTTATAAGTACTTTGCTTATATCTACAGGACCCCCACCCCATGGGACAACTAGGGGAGACTTTGGGGGTTCTGAATCTGTAGAAATATTGCAGATCCTCACTTCACAGTGCTCCTAGCATCAAAGTCGAATTTGGGCCGCACTTTATCACAATGTGGGGGGTGAAATGTGAAATTTCACTTAACCCAGGGCATATAAAACTCATTTTATAAGGGTCTACCTTATAGATACATGACCCCCCACCCCTGGGACACCTAGGGGAGACCTTGGGGGTCCCTAATATGCCATAACACTAGGTTATCCGTTTTTAAGTGCCCAAAACACCAAAGTCGAGTTTGGGCACAATTTACTTTTAAAAGCAGTCCTGGCACCCAGGGCTGCTTTTAAAACTGACCTCAGGCCTCAGCAGTGCACACATGCAAGTGCAGAAAGCTGCTGGCCTCTAAACTGCCATGCCCTGCTATATACTAGGGACTGATAGGTAGTTTCAATTCCCCTGCCCTATTATATACTAGGGGCTTATAGGGTAGGTCATGCCGATCACAGGGGTACCCCAACCCATAGTGTACCCTAGTGTGTGTAGGTGTTTTCACTGTATTCTAAGTGTTTTCAGCATAGCACTGGCCCTGGGCCTGTTAGGTAAAGCCCAGGGTCAGTCAGTCAGTTACCAGTCAACAAAAAGTTGGGGGGTGCCCAGGGCACAGGATGACTTTGCAACACTTGTCTTTGACCATGTACATGTCTCTGCACCCTCTTCACTATGCGCCATATATGTATGCATATGTGTGTCACGGCCGAAAGACAGCAGGCACTCAAGTTCGTGTGTAAAATATTTTATTTCATTGTAGCATCCAGCCACTCAAGCGGTTCAGCTTACACAGAAGCCTTTTTCAGAGTATCATGATTCGACCACATTTACTTCTGAACATCAGAGCTTCGTGCAATATTATTATTTCAGGTTTTGATTTTAATACCGTGCAAAACGGAGTTACTACAGGTCAGGCCATTCCAGTCAATAAGACCCGAGTGCATAAATTGGAGTAGAAAGTTCGAATTTTCATCAAATAACCTTAAGCTCTATAACCTGCTTTAACTTTTTGCAAGACCTCACATAGTTTTTTACGTGTCCACATTCACTAAGAGGTGGTCGCTCATTGTCTATGTATAATGCCATGGGTGTCTTTTGTATACAAGAATCTTAGATTTGCCAAAGTTCACAAATTGTTTTATCTAATATAGGCATCCAGCACTACTAGAGTTCTCTGTAGGTCAGATGGTGTTTGGGGCTCTACCACTCTGTCATTGGTGTATTAGAACAAGGGTATTTGTTGTGTTCCCACGTCATGCCTCACATTGTTTCCCATGCCCTTTTCCAAAGTTTGTCACCAGTCTGCTGTGCCGAAACAGGAATAGATTCACCTGTTCCCAGCAACACCTAACTGAAGCAATTTTCCCATTTAGCTTTTCTTTGGTTGAAGCTTGCACTGCAGCTGGCTTTGCTGTACCTGTTATGTTTGAACCACTCTTCCCTTCTGTAACACTTCTGTCTGTTTCGCTGAAGGTTCAGAAAACATTTTCCGTATACAAAGCACAAATGGATTGGCATTGCCAATTCTTGTTTGGCAGGCATCACATTCCCCTTTTCTGATTTTATTTATGAAAGTGAAAATTTGTTCCTATTCTAAGACTCGGAGAAAATATTTTTATGTTTGCAATTTCAAAATAAATTAGTGTGCATTGTACAACAGCCACGTTATTGCAGCCTGTCGGTAAGATTTCTGTATTTTGCTTGTGCTTTACATAGGAAACATCATCCACCTACCTTTGTGTACATAGTACTTCTGATTCGAATCTAGCGAGTAAAGCTTGCATCTTCTTTCACTGTGCATCTTGCTGTGTTGCCAAATCGCTGAATCTTCACTTCTCCGCTTACTCTTCATGCTCTACATGTTGAGAGCTGCTCCCGTTTCACCAGTCAGTGGGGGGACAGTGAAAAAGCAGGGCAGTAGATCAAAGCAACAAGGTTTTCAGTGTAGAACAGAGGCAGGCAGATTTGATTTGGTGCTTGAAATATTAGGAGTTAACGGTAGGGATAGTTAGTATCATGGATTGTGGGATGATTATTGCTAAAGCTTCCGGTTAATTGTATTACAGATTTTTAAACCCAAATATACACACAGAAAACAATCGGTTTAACTTTGTTTATTTTTAAAAACCGACCAATTCAGAATTTAAATCTTTGTTTGAATGACTCTTCAGGCATTTTATTGCAGCGTTTCTTTACAGCATTATGTTTCTAATATTGAGGATCTCTAAGTGGGAGGGTAGGACCCAATCCTCGTGTGCAAGAAGGAGGAAAGGTGTCAGCTGTGGTGTTATCAGAAGTGTACCATTTTCATCTAGTGCTTAATGCCCACAGTGTGTTTCAGACTTATGCATTTTATGTCAGTGCTGTACGCTTGACTCAGTATGTAAGTGTGTGAGGGCTGGCTTAGCAGGGAGCTTATGCAGACTCATGCCATTTGAGGTGATCTGTGTCGCAATTGTGGGAAGCCCCCTCAGTGCAACTCACAAACACTAGTTGACTGAATGTTTATATAATATCTTAAGTTAAAATAGGGAATAGAATATATTATTTATAAAGCTAAATAATTTCAGGGCCTTTTTTGTGCGTCGAGTGCTTTGTACATTTAATCGCTATAGACCTCAATGTCTGTACATTTCAACATTTATCATTTAGAAGTATGTTTATACTTGCAACTTAATTTGTCATGCACAAAAAATAAATGCATGAAAACAGGTAAGAAGAAAGTGAATACAGCCAGAAAATAAATATAGGTAAATAACAAGAATGTCAGAAAACAATACTGACGGAGATGCGGAAAAAAACTGGAAGCCCTAATTGTAATCGCTGTTTCATGTATGTTTGCTCCTACGTATATAAAGGTGTTTAAGTTTAATTAGCAGTCTGCTGCACACTGTATACCAGGAGTACATTACACCTCTATAATGGACATGAAATGCCCATTATATTGTTTTATATACACAATATATTCCCATTGTCAGGTAGTTGCTATATTAATCATTATCTAACTTCTCAGCTATATGGCTGTACAGAGTCTGCAGTCTTATGTGTTTATTAGCTTTTACAATACTAGATTCTTGAAGTCCATAATATTACCCAGATGTGTTGCTTTGCCTACCTAGGGATGGACATGAGGCGGGCATGTTTTATTTTTTAAATGTACCTAAAGCATCATGTGGTCACGCATTGTCATTTACAGACACCTTTTCTAAGTTTTTGAACAAAGCATAAGTGTTTGCAGAGGGAAACGTCACAGCCCCACATTGCCCGCCATAATTCGGTTAGTAGTCCTCTTTAAAGCAAATACTCTAATTTTCTATTGCATTTGTGGCTGTAGGATGCTGGCTTAGTATATGGTGCTCACTTATGTAAGTTTAGCACCCTGCACTAATCCAGACAACCCTTATGGTGATCTTAGTGGTCTTAGACAACCTTAGAAAGCTCTCTAAGTGGTAGCTGTGGAGAGCAGCCTTCAGGCTTAGTCCAGAATGAGTGTAAAGCAGCTTGTTTTACCAGTTCTTAATCTTATGGTGTAGGTTAAGTGAAAAAGAACCACACAGTGTAGTTATAAAAATAGGTATTTATTATAAGCACTCACTAACACATTGCAATATCTCCTAGCCTGAAATATAACCACAATACTTTGATAATGGAACACGTAAGTAGCATAAATACACTGTGGTCTCCAGGGGGAGACCGAACCATATACTAAAATAGTGGCATGCGAACCATGACCTAAGTCGAGACTGGACCCAGAAGACGTAGAAGAGTCGGGTACCCAAGTAGCCCCCATGGTAAGTACCCAGGTACCATACGGAGGCCGTTTGCAGAGTGGGAACACGGACTCAATACAAGTCAATGGGTAAGTCGCGGTTGCTGTTTTAAAGAAGGACCCTTCCCAGAGGACCCTTGAACACCATGGAAGGTTGGAGAGTCAAACACCCATGGATACCCCAGACTTCAGGAAGATGCCACTGCTGGGGAAGGTGAAAGTGTCTGATGGAACCCAAATGTGGGTTCAAGATGAGAGGTACCTGCAAGCAAAGGGGACAGAGTCTATGCCACTCTGGAGATACAGGGGGCACGGAATACGAATGCCCACCGATGTCGGAGCTGCAGGGGAGTTGATGGTTCCCTTGAAGTTGCAGCTGTGCGGACCAGGCGAAGCTGTGGAAGACCAATAGCCATTCACGAGCTGTCCTTCGGATGTCAAGAGCCAGGGGGGTCAGTGTCTGGCAGGAGCACCAACAAGCCTTGGCAACGGCAACCAATGTAGTAGTCGGAAAAGATGCAGTGTCTGGACCAGCAAAGTCCAAGTGACTCACCACGAGCAGGTAAGTCGGAGCAGGCCCGAGCAAGCAGGGGAGCCCACTGGAGCCAAAGACCCTCAAGAGGACCCATGGGCCGAAGGCACAGGTGTCGCAAGAGGACCTCGTGCAGCTCACCAAAGGATAAAGGCACACTGTGCAGAGGATGCGGTGCAGGCGAAGATCTTTGTTGCAAGAGATGCTTGGTGCTGGAGCTTCTTGGAACCTGAAGATCTCTGGTGAAGAGTCAACTAGCCTTGGCAACGGCAAGTCGATGCAGTGCACGAGGTACTACAGCAGTTCCGACGAGAGATACTGGCTTCAAATTTGCTATGAAGACTGTGCAGGCCTCAAGGGGGTTGCAGAACCACCACCTGTGTTGACCCTTCCTGAGTCTGTAGGAGCTCAGGAACAGCAGACCGGTCAGCTTTGTTGCAGTGCCTGCAGATGCAGGGAAGTGACTCCTTCACTTCAAGGGAGATTCCTTCGGGTGTCTTGGATGTCCATAGGCCTGTAGAAGAACCTGCATTGAGCACAGGCACAGACGGCGCAGAAGACTGGCAGGACGACGAGACCAGGAGCAGCAGGAGTCTTCCCAGTTGCAGTCTTGGTTCCCAAAGCAAAGTCCAAAGTGTCCAGACGGTTGAAGTGGTTTCGGATCTGAATCTTGTGCCACGGCGAAGCTAAGGACCCACCCACAGGTAAGCCCTTAAGTATCCTAAGGAAAGGGTTGGGAAGATTCAGGAGTCCCTCTCAGAGGAGGGGCTGGACAGTGGTGAGAAAAGTCCCATGTCCTCTGTCCAGTTTCGCGCCGGAGCGGGAGCCAACAGCTCCATGAACTGGTTCCAACTGGAGTATGCAAGGAGGGTACCAAATGTGCCCTTAAAAGCAGTCTAGTGGTGCTGGCAAACGCCCCCACCCTGTCCCAATACACGTCCTGTCTGGGAGGTGCTCACACCTCCCTGTGACAGGAAACCTATTGTCCTGCCTTCCCTCCTTGAACTTGGCTCAGCAGCAGGAGGGCAGAATCTTGTCTTTGGTCGGCAGCAGCCATAGTTTGCTGTCTGGGTCTAGAAGACTGGTACTGGGAGCACTGGGGGCCTCCCGGAGGAGCTTTACAGTGCATGGAATTATACCTCCAACACAGTTTACAGTGTTGGGGTATGATTCCAACATGTTTGATACCAAACACAACAGAGTTTGTTACAGCCAGTTTAGAGAAAGCCATTGTGGAATGACACATGGCCACTCTATATATCATACTGGCTGATGCACTTACAACCCGGGAGAATGGACTCTGAGGGTTGTAGGGGTGTCCTGCTCATGCAGAGGCACCCTCACACTTAAAACCGAGCACCCTGTCTTCAGGATTGACAGGCCTTCCTTAGGGGTGACTTGTAGGTTTTAAGTGCAGTGACCTCAGATATAAGGAAACATATATCTGTCATAAGTGGTGCTAGCACCAGCTTACACAGGCTACAATGGCAGGCCTGTAGTAACAATTTGAGTGGTCTCCAATGGGTGGCATAATACATGCTTTAGCCCATGGGGGACCCCTGGGGTACCTATGCCCTGGGTACCTCAGTACCATATACTAGCGACTTATAAGCGTACCTCAGTAGCCAGTTTAGGGTGTACCCAAGTACTCACTATGTCCAATTTAGGGAAGAAGCACCGAGACTGGGATCCTGATTAGCAGGATCCTTAGTCAGAAAACATAGCAACACCAGCCAAAAAGTGGGGGTAACCATGCAGAAGGATTCTACCTTCCTACAGTGGACTTCAGCCCAACATTGAACACCCCTTCTTATCTCTCAATAAATGTTTGCCAGTACCCACGATCCAAGGGTAGTATTAAGATCAATGGATTGGAGTAGTACAAAACCATGGGGGGCCATCCATATGAATGCCATTAACTTCACAGGTAGCAAAACGAAATATTTGAGTGTGGGCTTCGGGATTCCTTCCGGTCTATCTTTAGCCATTAGATCAGGTGGGCATAGTGTGCAGAAGCACAAATTGTCTTTGTCAGAAAGCCACGTGCAGGCGGGGCTAGTTTACACTAAAGCTGTACTACTGAAGATCTAGATTGGCCAAAAATAAAGCTTGTATACTATGGGGTTCTATTTACACAGGCAGTTTATAGGATGTGAAATAATGGTCCTGTGGTGCTCTTTTACGTACTCTTGCATGCCTTCGTGAATTGTGCCCAAAACATCGAAAATTTGAATATTCATGTAATATTTATATTCAGTTATTATAAATGGAAACAAACGTGACCTCTTTACATGGCTTCTAATAGGTAGTTGGATGGCTTCATGGCCCGTTCACAAAGGTGTGTACAAGAGTGCTCCTGTATTACTACTTCCTGTACTCGTAAATGCGGTTGAGAGTTGACCTCTAGTCTTTTTTTGTTCCTAAGCAGTGATACTTGTAAACTAGCGTTTGTGTCGAAGCACATAGCTTGGTGCTAGAGCTGCCGCCTACTTAATGTGGCTGTCATCACTCACCTGATTCTGTTCTGCGTTTGCTTTCATTTCCCTTGTTGGCAATAACCCATACAGATTTTGCATGAGAAACGTACATGTGACAAAGAAGACTGGTGCTTCCAGATATTTCTTTAGGCATTTGTTTCCCGTCACTGAAGCCAGGTTCCTGAAGGAGAGGTTTTTCAACTCTCACAGTCCTACCCCTGGACTTAGCATGGCACTCTACAGGAGAGCCCGTTGTGTCCTTTCTAGGGGTGTGGCTTTTCTTTTTAATTCTTTTCATCTGTGAATTGGGGGTTGTCGTGCCCAAATGACCGTTTTAATGTGCACAGAAACACATTTTTCTAGAGCAAGAAGTTGTAACAATCATTTAAAAGCAAAGCATAACACGTTACTGGCGAAGGGCATCCGGCATCATAGCAATTTATGACACTGGACCATAGCAATGAACCACGTGAGAGGTTACTTTAAATTTAACGTATCCTAACTAAACATGAGCATTAGCCAAACACTTTCTCGGCCTGGTTTACTCTCCTTTTGGCGTTACTAATGATTTAAGTACACACTATGCTTCATTAAAATATCCTCGATCATTTCCATTTGGTCTGAAGCTGTTACTGTACCAGCTCTCTTGCATGGAACTTCACCTTAGAATAGAAATTCAAATGTGTCGGGTGACTCTTTGTTTCACAGGAGACATAGCTTATGTTTCACATTGGTGGATAATGGCTGTCACTTTTTTGTAGTGTTATTTAATGGTTTGCAGTATTTTGCCTTCAGTTCAGTCTGAACCTAGACATTAATATTTGCACGAGGATGCATGCATGCTTCTTCAAGCCTGTTTATACACCCCCACGCAAACATGAGTGAAAACCATGAACCCTCCCTTATTGAATAGGGTAGGAAAAAAATGTCACCCGAGACCAGTGTTGCGTTCCATACTGCAGGCGTCCAGTTTGCTTTAATGCAGAATTCAAAAATGTTAATGTGTCAGTGATGTTTGTTCAGCTCCAGAGGTGGAAGTCCGCTGTATGGATATACACCTGGATGTTTGCAGTTACCTTTAACTCGTAGTGGAAAGGAGGTTGTGTCCAGGACCTGGCTCACAAGGTCTGTCTTTGTCCTTTTGTGCCCTATTGAATGCTGCGTCAATGCATGGGGTCTCCTCCTTGCATAGGATCAAAATAGGAATCTTCTTTTGTTTGGTTGATTGAACGGAAAGAGATCAGGAGCGGGAGGGTAATGGCATGGAGTCTAGTGTGTCAGGAGCAGCGTGAACCCATGGGAGGCTGCCATCTCAAAGTACGTTCTGAGGTCATGTTGGCAAAGATATCTTATGGTGTGTAATGTGAGCATCCCTCTGGAACGAAAGAGTGTACTTGTTTTTCACCCCGCACGAATAAAAGAGAATGGTCAGTGGCTGTCTCTGCATTATTTGAACATTTTTCTTTTAATGTTGTGATAAGTTTAAAACGCAAGGAAGTGCCTTATTCCACAAGGTGCTGCATTAATTGTTAGATTGGCACTATCGCGTCATGATCCAAACCAATCAATTCTCTATTACTGTTGAAAAGTTTTGGAAACATTCACTTTGCTTTCTAGTCTCTTTTTGAATAATGATTCTGCCATTTCTATGTTTCCAAGCTCTTGGCCATTACAACACATATGGACTTAGGCAAATATTCTATGAGCTCATTGTACAGCAAGTGCGCAGTCTTATTCGTTGGCAGAAATAGTGGCCAGTGGTGACATTTTAAAGTGAAAACGGGGGTCCGCCCTATCGGGAGTTAATGGCGGCATACAAAAATCAATGTACTTTATTGTAGTCATTGTCGAGGGTCAGCAGAACTGCTCATAGGATTGCTTTACTGTCCACTACAAGTGCACAGATGGCCTTTTGCTCCTGTCTGTGCTGGTTACAGTTTATTACCTGTCTTGGTGCTAGTTTGTCCTCAGAACTCTGTCCTTGAACAACTGCATGGATTGGCGTTCCTTACTACATTCTGTCCCCAAATGATTTATCTGCAGGCACAAAGGGTATTTTGCCTGCTCTGACCAATAAATACATTTATCTTTAGTGTCCCGATTTTTAGAGCATGGGCATCTAGGGGCGTGCCAGCTGTCCTGTCCATCTCCTGTTTCAAAAGGGACCTGAAACTCCATCTCCTTAACAAATACTTTCCGGACCAACATCAACTAACCTAGACTTCAATATCCGAATTAACTCCTCTCTCTTGACATTCAAGGATAGTGGTGACCGGTCTGTGTTAACCACCTTCGTTTGTTTTCTCTCCCTCCGCTGCACTGTTTAACTATTTTTCATGTTGTATTTTTTTTAAAAAAATGTTTAATCTCTGTTGTTGCTTCCCTACTGCCTTCCTACTAAGTAATGCAATTTCCTTTGGTTTTGTACAGTGTGTATGTAAAGCGCTCTGATACCCACGGGTCTAGCTAGCGCTATATAAAACTTTTAAAATAAAAAAAAAATAAAAAAAAAATCTCTGTGGTGTTGGGCTTTTGGAGAATAGAGACCCTGGTGGCGTTTAGGTGCGTGTCGCCGACAGGCTGGATGAACGCTGGTAGCCATCGTACTCGTAACGTAAGCTGCAAGTGAGTCTTAAGAGTGAATTTTGTGCGTGCTCTATAGGTTTCACTACTGCCACCTGTGCTGTTCTCATGCTCCCTCCCCACCTTGGTGAATCTTGGCATATCATTTTCACTAAAGGAAAGCCAAAACGTTTTTTGGGGGGGGCCTGTCGAATTTTATTTGGGCTGTACCATTTGTCAGCGAGGGGGGGCATTGAGGGCCTCGGCATGGTTGGTAGTTTTTAAAAACGAGACTAGCACTTTGCAGCATACTGCTGCCCTTTCTGTCGTATAAGCGCCGACAGTTGTGTGCGGCGCAGAAGTGAAACTTCTGCCCACTAAAACTATAATTTTATTAGGACAGGGATTTTATAGTGCGACCCTTGTACTTTCAAGGCTACTGTGCTAGCGCTTATTTGGGGTGTTGTGCTATATTATCTTGGCGGTACACCGGCAGGCTCTTTAATTTTTAATATGAATAGCGCCGATTCTGGGCAGGTCTTTTATTCATGTGTACAGTTTTATAGAACGAGGACTCGGCCCAGGGGCATCGGAGCGCTTTGAACGAGCACTAGTTACATTACACAAGATCGGGTTATTTTATTTTAAGCACAGCGAGATTGAGTGAGTTGTCCAGAACCACAGGATGCAAAGCTGACGCCGGGACTCGAACCTGGTTTCCCAGTCCCGAAGTCACCTGTTCTGGCAGTAACGCCAGATCCTCTCATATTGGTTACTTTTGGCGTAGGTTGCTGTCCTGTGTGGCACTGACTGGCCAGGTGCCAGCAGGAGATCTGTCGCGCGCCGTTTACAGTTTCCATTGCTTGGGGAGTTTGTCACTCCCTGCAGATGCACCGATCCGCACGCGGTACGGATCCGGTAACCCGTGACTGTTTACCCCCCGCAATGAAATACTGCGTGTGTGTTTACGAACTCCACATTACGTTGAGGGATGCGTCCTTATCTGAAACCGGAGACTGCCCCGCGAAAACCTCCACTCTCAAGATGGCACCCGCTGCCTGTCACTGACTCCGCCCTGCATCCAAGCTGAGACGAGGAAACGAGAGCAGAGCTGGGAATGGAAACTGAAAGTGATCCGCGGCTGAGAGGGTGCCTGGGCCTCTTGCTGCCTCACTCGATGCAGACAGGCACAGGCCGGCACTCGGCCTAAGAAGTCGCCCAGGCCAGCCATGGCCACTCGATGATTCCCTCGGCACAAACGTCTATGCCCCGGACCTCGACCGCCCCGCGGAAGCCGTGGCCTATCACCAGCCTCCCGCCGACCCACCCGGCCATGGTCTATGGCTGACATCCGGTTTGGGGAACCGGGAACCGAGCACAGCTTGGCATTGGCCCGGACAAGCCCCGACTCGGAAGCAGAGAGGGGCACGGGGGCTTGGATTCCAGCTCCCCGTGCTCTCCTCCATGACTTTCATGACGCCACCCCACACTGGAAGAGCTCAACAGGTAACTGGCGCAGGGCATTGGGGTGGGCGGGAAGTAAACTACGAATACAGAAGGTACAAAATGGATCAAAGACTGACAACGGCAGTAAATCTATCCTAAATCCAATGCTCGTTTTTGTTGCTGGATCTCCCGTCCTAACCCAGAGAATACTCGTCATACTTGTATCTTCAATTGTAAGCTTAATTCACAACCCTGCCCACCTCACCACCAATATCCACCCACAGTTCACACAGGTGCTTCTTAACCCTTTGTCTGTGGATCCCCACTTGTTCACTATTGGAAGTCCGGGACTCCAGCCACAGCAATTTCTACGATTTGATCCTCAAATACACTAAACTACAAGAACAAGTATACATCAAGCAAATACACAAGCTATTAACTACTTTTTATAATTCACACAGAAAATGACACAAATCGAAATTGTATTTATTGGGTTGGTTGTAGCCAGTGCCCTAGGCTCCTAACATTTTATTTTGTGGTTTTTGTTTATTTGCTCCTGGTGCATCCTCACTTCTTAATTTTGTATACTCGTGCTACAATTTAGGCAACCAATCCTCCATACTTCTCACTGTGTCGTTCTCCCACGAACCAAGCAAACTATGCCAACTTAATTTTTAGCCTCCACTTTCACTTTGCTTCATATTTGGAGGGCTTCTTAACATTTTCAATTTTGCTTTTTTATGTGTTTCTTATTTATTAATCTTCTAATATTATATAATTGTCTAAACATTCACAGGCCCCTAGAGATGAAGTCAAGGACCTGTGGGGTCCACAGATCATGGGTTAAGAACCACGGGTCAGCAAGGGGAGCCTTCAAACCTCACTGTGGCCACTTTTACTGGAATTGTAGCTAAATTGTAAACAGTTGGACATCTGAATTGAAAGTTCCAGTTTACTCCTCTCGCAATGTCTCATCCTGGCATGTTAAATGTTCTTTTTTTTTTTTTTTTTTAATTATTTTTATAATCACTTTACTGTCCAAATTGGGTGCACATACAAACCCATTAACCAACGTTTATGGGCTGTGTAAATATTTCAAGAAAGGAATAAATGCTTGAATTTTATCAGCCTCTAGTGATCACTCGTGCTACGTTCCAGACCATCATTTTCCTCTCACTTTGCCACTCTCTACAAGGTACCTGCTATATGCAAATCAGTCTTGGTCTTGCTCCAATAAGAACAGTCCAGCCTGAACTGCCAGGTAATGTCCCCTCTAGACAGTGGAGACTAGCAACCAGAGACCGGTTTCTGGAGTGGGCCTCACCTGGGAATTTGGGATGTTCTAGCCCCATGATGAGCAGAGTAGGGCTGTATCAATAGTAGCAGAATGGCCGAAAAATGATGACCAGAGTGGTTGCCAGTGGTTAGAATATTTGCAAACATTCCCCTCAACATCTTTTGTTTAATGTAAAACAACCACAACCTTTCCCTGATATATTGGTTCCTTTTACTTTTTCAGATCTTTACTTTATCACACCTAGTTGTATGATATTCATATACCACCATATCTTTCCTATCATCTTGATTGCTGTGGGAAGTAACTTTGTTTTATTGCCTCATGTATGGCGGTTTACCATTTCATCCAAATTAAATACACTTTCTTGGATTCCCATATAACATAGTTTATTTGTAAAGTACCAACTCTGACCAAAAAAACTGTTTAAAAGCAACGATCAAAAGTGTGTTTTGAGATCAGGCTGTCAGTCAGGTTTGTTGTTTTTGGTGTATTATATTGCTCTTCAGCTTACTATGAGGTATTATATCGACTGTAGTTTAGAAAAGCACCAAAAAACGAATCTGTGCAGATGTCAAGAGTCTACACCAGATTGTGTAAGGGGCAAAGGGGTGCACATTATGTTTCAAGAAAGGAGCAAAGAACATTTTTTTTTTTTTTTTTTTTTTTAATGTTCTTGGTTGACAGCTTAGCTGTTACCAGACAGTTATGTGAGTACCACTAGAGAGGGGCTTTGGCTCTGTCCACATGTTGTGTGCAGGGAGATTTGTGTACACTTTTCCTCCTTTTCCCACTCATTCAATAGCTGGTCAGGAAATTCAGACACGCATCACTCAAAATGATCCCCATAGTTTCAACATGGGCACAACAGCCATGGTACACTACATTACTAGCGCTGTCCCTAGTATATCACAAGAAACTTCCCAACGTTCCAGATCTTCTCACTCCGCAGCAAGGGCAGAGTCGGGCACCCAAATGCACAACAACTCAACCTTGCAATCTGGATCCTGAGGTTGTAGAGCTTGGGTACTTGCAATTACCACCAGAATGTATGGACATTCTAAAGGAAGCCAGGAGACCAACTACAAGGGCATGTTATGCAGCAAAATGGAATCGCTTTTTTGTACACTGTCCTGCGTGCAATATAGACCCTTACACTCCATTTGAACAGCAACTGGTATGTTACTTGTTATATCTACAGAAATCACATTAAGCATATACTTCCACAAGACTGCATTTAGCAGCAATTGCTGCATATCTGCAGAACAGAACATATAAAAAAAAAATCGCATACCAGTAATGAAAGCTTTCATGGAGGGACTTGAGTAATTCCACCACATACACCTCCTGTACCATCATGGAATTTAACATTGTGTTAACAAGATTGATGCCCACACCTTTTGAGCCTATGCATAAATGCAAGTTGCACTTTCTAACATGGAAAGTGGCTTTCCTCATCGCAATTACATCCTTAAGGAGAGTTAATGAAATACATGCCCTAACTATTGAGAAACTTTATTTACAGGTTTTCCAAGACAAAATTTGATTACACATCAACCCAAAGTTTCTGCCAAAAGTAATCTCACCTTTACACTTGAATCAGACACTAGATCTACCTCTTCTCAAAGCCAAAGACTATTCAAAAAGGGCACCACATACACTTGATGATAAAAGGGCCCTTGTGCTATGTGGAAAGAACCGAAACCTTTCGAAAATCACAATTGTCGCTTTATCAAACCCAAGGAAGGGTAACACCATCTCAAAGGCAGGAATCGCGAGATGGATTCTTAAATTCATTCAAATTTGGTACATAAAAGTGAAAAGAGTACTACCTTCAACCCCTATGGGCTCACTCCACAAGGAAAAAGGCAGTATCAATGGCCGCCTTTGGAATCGTCCAGATATTTGTAAAGCGGCTACAGGGACAAACCCACACAATTTTACCAAACACTATTGTGTAGATGTACAAGCCAGACAATCTCTAGTTGGACAATCAGTTCTGCGGACATTATTTCAAGCAACTAAATACATTATCTGATTCTTAAAGCCACCGTGAGAGGAGTACCCCTTTACAGTCTGTGCATGTGTATCTGCAGTCAACACATGCTATGAATAGAGTATGTTTCTTACACTGTAAGCATCTATTCGTTGCATGTAGTGCTGCAGATTCACATGCACCCTCCCCCTGCAGGTATTAGATGGCTTCAAATATACACCTAATTCAAGCATGTTAAATGGCAAACGCTACCCTAGCAGAATATGACCGTCTCCCCGTATGGCAGGCAAAAAAACATTGCAATTAAGGAACCATTGGACATGCACATTACTTCTGGGGAGGAGATACGTTGCACAACTTAGACTATAAAAGACTTCCTTGCGAAAAACAAACTGTAGAGACCGGGCCCATCACTATATGGCAGGAGTGTGCACAGCATGTGAATCTGCAGCACTACACGCTACAAATGCATGCTTACAGGGTAAGTAACATACACTTTTTTTTTTCTTTTTTTTTTCAGTCGGGATTTCAACTAATCATAGCGCTTACTCTCCACCCTCCAGACACAATGCGTTTTTTGGGAGAGGGTGGGATTTTCTGACCTGGACACCCACGTGTCACAGGGGTGGGAAATTCTTATTCCGACGCCCGAGACATCTAGATTTCTTACAAGGGCAAGAAGTTTTAATTTGTATTTTGTCCGAAGGACAAGTAAACAGTCTTTTGGTAATTCGATACACAGCTGTTCAACCCTGTTGGTCACAGCCAGTTAATAAGTAGCTCTGAGCAGTTTATTGGCAGTGAAAGGGTCAATGAAAAATCTGGGGCTTGCACTTTCATTTCCCCATAGCAGAAGAACAACATGATAGAGCAGAGCTCAAAGTTGCAGTCAGCTCCGTAGGCTCTTTTGTGGCTTCTAGGCCCTCCCTGTGGTCCTTTTATTTTCTTCCATCATGAGCCGAACATCGAGCTGCTCCAGTACACTTACAGTACTGGCATGTAAAAGGCTGCCTTATCTGCCTCTTGGCACCTGCTCTGACTTGAACCGTATGACACACCCCGGCCTTTTATTCTCTGCTCCACCCTTTGTCCTCATGCGGCCCCAAGATCCCTCCTCACCTTCACCTCCGGGGCCTAAAGTATAGCACCTTGCTTTCCCTTCTCATGCAGCTCGTGCACTCCACCCCCTTTGCACTTTGCCTTTCATGTACACCTTATGTTTAACCTGATGCCTGTACCTGCTACCCTCCGCTGCCCACTCTAACTTCCCTGACCCGCTCCCCTTGGTCTCTCATATCTTACAACATCCAGGGCTTACATTAAAGCTCATTAGTTTCCCCATGGGGCTTTCATGCAGGCCTCAGGCCCACCCCCATTTCTGTCTTTGCACAGGGCCTCTCATCTCATTTTGTGCCTACACCAGGGGCATTGTGAACACTGCAGCAGCTACAGCAGCTGTGGAGTTCTTGTTGGGACTCTTTTGTCTGCAGGTCCGTTGACAAAAGCTCATAACTGATGTAAAAAGGTGGGTGAGTGAAAGGTTGGGTGGATGAATGCATGGATGAATGAGTGAAAGGGTGGATGCATGCATGAATCAATGAGCTAAAGGGTGGATGGATAGATGCATGGATGAATGAGTGAAAGAATGGATGTAAGGATGGATGCATGAAAGAATGGATGGATGAGTGCAAGGGTGAATATGAATAGGGTGAAAGTAGATGGATGAGTGGATGGATGGATGGCTGAATGAAAGTGTGGATTGATGGCTGGGTGGGTGGAAGGGTTGATGGTTGGATCTGTGAATAGTTGAGTGAAAGGGTGGATGGAGGGATGAGTGAAAGGGTGGATGGAGGGATGAGTGAAAGGGTGGATGGAGGGATGAGTGAAAGGGTGGATGGAGGGATGAGTGAAAGGGTGGATGGAGGGATGAGTGAAAGGGTGGATGGAGGGATGAGTGAAAGGGTGGATGGAGGGATGAGTGAAAGGGTGGATGGAGGGATGAGTGAAAGGGTGGATGGAGGGATGAGTGAAAGGGTGGATGGAGGGATGAGTGAAAGGGTGGATGGAGGGATGAGTGAAAGGGTGGATGGAGGGGATGAGTGAAAGGGTGGATGGAGGGGATGAGTGAAAGGGTGGATGGAGGGGATGAGTGAAAGGGTGGATGGAGGGGATGAGTGAAAGGGTGGATGGAGGGGATGAGTGAAAGGGTGGATATGGGGGGGGATGAGTGAAAGGGTGGATATGGGGGGGATGAGTGAAAGGGTGGATATGGGGGGGATGAGTGAAAGGGTGGATATGGGGGGGATGAGTGAAAGGGTGGATGGGGGGGATGAGTGAAAAGGAGGATGGGGGGATGAGTGAAAAGGAGGATGGTGGGGTGTGTTGGAAAGTGGATTATTGGTAGGGGCAAATGTAGGTCTGCCACCGGCAATAAGCCACTAACAGTATAGGGCTCAGAATAGGTCTTAGAAAATTATTCTTATGCTCAAACCTTGGTAATGTGGCTGTGAGCAGGCAGGCTTAACTTCAAAGATAGGTATGTAAAGCATTTAAAAACACCAATTCAGTAAATAATTGACATAGCACAAAATAAAAATCCAACACCAATTTATAAATATAGGAAATATTTTTATCTTTTAAATGACACCAAAACGGAAAAAATCCACTGTAGGGAACCAGAGATATGAATTTTTAAGGATGTCATTTCTGGTGCTTAGAAACCACGGTGCCCCTTTTAGTCATTTTGTTGCCTCTGACGGACACATTCACCTTTAGCAATTGTTCTAGAGTATCTCTCACAAGTCTTGTGCAGCCCCCTCCAGCAGGCTGGGTCCTTCCTGAAGTTCTTATTGCGGGTCCCAAAGTATCCAACACACAATACAAGGTTCTGGAATCCCCAAGAGGGTCCTTGAAAGTGTGATACTTCAATTCCCACAATCCACTTGGACAAAACCCTTACAAATCCACTGGTAGTACTCCTGGCTGGGGATTCTTTGTGGTGATGGTCCAGGTGAGCTCTGTTAACCTGTAGCTTGCAGGGAGTCCACTCTTTAGTCCTTTTGAAGCAGGTTTGATACACAGGGCCGTAGTTTCAAATGGTGGAAAAAGGCGCAATCTTCAGACTGCAGGCCTTAGGAAATGCACATCAAACTTCCAGCATGGCCCGTCTTGCTTTCCTAAGTTTCAAGCAGCAGATCTGAGAGGCACCGCCCCTCTCGGATACTTATTCAGTGTTCTCTGGGGTCAAGCAGGAGGGCACTCCTGTCCAATGAGCTGCAGGGTCTCACCCAAAGGTCTGACCACTTCCTGCAAAGTTTGGCAAAATGCTAACCCAGAAACCACTATTTTTCCAAAATTCAATATGTCAGAATTTTCAGCAGGGAGAGAAGAGCTGGCTAAACACACCCCTAGAATAGCTAATCTCCATAGTCTCTTCCCCCTTGCATCTGCTCATTCCTTCCTTAATCCTAGCATCTGGCTGGAGGTGAACCAGGTACGGTTGTAAATGACACTGGGGTCCTCCCCTTCTCTTGAAGTCCATGGTTTGCGACTCCTCCCCCTGTGCTGGCATTCCTATGCCCAGCAACCTCTCCTCCCCGAGAGGCTTCCTAACCCCAGGGGTCATTTATCACCTCGTCATAGTAGCCAGGTTCACCCACTTATCTGACCAATCAGGGCAGAGCAGTACAGGGTTGAATTTTGGCTTGCAGACAAAAAAAAGTCTTAACTTTTTGCCTGTACATTTTTACAATAAATTCAACAATACCATATTGTTGGATTTATCATTACCATTCTACTGAGCCCTTTAATCCTAGTTCTATGGCTTTTCTTTCTCCAGTTATTAACTAATAACCTTTTCCAATGTTAACCAATGGCATGGGATTTGCAATGGGAAAAGTGACTTGGGCCATTTTTCCAGCACCAGGGCTTATAAAAACATATTTTATAAGTACTCTACATATATCTACAGGACCCCCACCCCAGGATTACCTATGGGAGACTTTAGGGGTTCTGAATATGTAGAAATATTGCAGATCCTCTCTCCACAGTGCTCCTACCACCAAAGTCGATTTTGGGCAGCACTTTATCACAATGAGGGGAGTGAAATGTGCAATTTCACTTTACCCAGGTCATATAAAACTCATTTAATAAGGGTCCACCTTATAGATACTTGACCCCCCACCCCTGGGACACCTAGGGGAGGCCCTGGGGGTACCTAATATATCCAAACATTGTAGGTTAACCATTTTTAAGTGCCCCAAACACACGTCGAGTTTAGGCACAATTTACTTTTTAAAAGTAGTCCTGTAGCATAGAGCCACTTTTAAACTGACCTCAGGCTTCAGCAGTGCACACATGCAAGTGCAGAAAGGTCTGCTGGCCTCTAAATGCCATGCCCTATTAGATACTAGGGACTGATAAGTAGTTTCAATCCCCCTGCCCTATTATGTACTAGGGCCCTATGGGGTAGGTCATGCCAATCACACGGGTACCCCAACCCTTAGTGTACCCTAGTGTATGTAGGTGTTTTCACTGTATTCTAAGTGTTTTCAGCATAGCACAGGCCCTGGTTAGGCAGGGTCAGTCAGTCCGTTACCACCAGTACCAGTCAGGGAAAAGTTGGGGGGTGCCCAGGGCACAGGATGACTTTGCAACAGGGTGAAAGGATGGATGGATTAGTGAAAGGAGGGATGGATGAGTTTGATGGATAGGTTTGGAGATTGAAGGATAGGTATGAACAGGGGCTTCGTGACACCCCCCCCCCCCTGCTTTAGCAGCTACAGTAGAGGTGGGCCTCTTCTGTCTGCAGCTCGGCAGACAAAGGCTCTTAATTAATGTGAAAGGGTGGGTGAGTGAGCGGAAGGATGGTTGGATGTGTGGGTGAATAGATGAGTGAGTGTGTTGCTGGTTAGATGAATGAGTGACTGGGATGGTGGATGAACGATGGATGTGTTGAAGGAATGGGTGGGTAGATGGATGGGTTACAGGGTGTATGGATTAGGAAATGAAAAGGATGGATGAGTGAAAAGGAAAAATTGATAGGTTAGTGGATGGATGGATGAGTGAAAGGGAGGATGGATGGATGCAGTGAAACGGTGGGAGTATGGATGAGCAAAAGGATGGACGGATGACTGAAATTGAAAGGTTCGAAGATGGATGGGTAGGTTAGGATGTGGATGGGTAGGTTAGGATATGGATGGATGGATGGACGGACGAACCGAATGGGGAAAGACTGATGGATGAAAGAATGAATGAATGGATGACAATGTAAAGGTGAAATGCTAAATATCAGTAACTGAAAGGATGAATGGATAGATGCTTGGATGGAAGAGACCAGAGCTCTTCTGGAGACGGCTCCAATGACTTTTTTTCACTTGCTTGGTGGCATAAGAGCTTTGGTTCAAAGTGGGGGATATTTTAATTTTCTAGTTACTCACTTGGTCTGCACAATGCTCCTTCCTCTACCTGGGGCTTATCAGTTAGACGTGGTGCTGTTTGCCAGCGGGCTCTTCCTAGAGAGCCAGTTTTTGGTCTCAAAAAGGCCACATTCCCATAGTAATTCCTGGCACTGAACAAAACTACTTTGTGTGCCAATATGCTCCTTGTAAAAGAGCAGAATGCTGTCACACACAGTGAAGCCAGCCGATGGATAGATGGAGCTAGCATTTTAATAAAAACAAAAGGTCTTGGTTAACTCAGATGTAAATAGGGGCTCAATTGTTAAAGAGAGTCAGAAAAGTGCACCCATGATATATGTCCTTCTATTAATGCATATTTATGTTTTTCGTGAATTTCCTTAAGTAGGCCAGGAAACCGTACTCCTAGAATATATTTGTGAACTGCATTTTAGCATGAGCAAATATGAATGTGTAGTTTTTCCCCAGAGAAAATCTGAGTGTTTAAAAGTTCACTTTTTCTCCAACCACATTTTTCCCAGCCCTTGAAGAAACTTTACTTCTGCTGTTATCGGTATATTTCCAACCTTTCTCGGTATGGGAAAATATATTATCAGAGCTCTTCAATAATGAGATTGCTGCCATTATTTGATGGGGCACTATGTGGCACCAAAGGGACAGGTGAATTTTGTTACAGGACAGGTAGATTTAAGAAGCTACCTGTCCCATGGACATGTAGATATTTTATTTTATTCCACACCCCTGCACGTGTACTTGATTGTTGGACCTAATGCTGGCTTGGCCACTATTAATCACTTGGTATGGGTGACTATTACAACTCATAACTTATTTTTATACCAGTTCTGAAATATGTTGAGAAATCTGTCCCTGGTGCAGAATTCAATTCAAACAGTATAAATGACATATTTAAAATCCTGTGCAGGACCTCCTAAGTATTTCACATTCAGGTCTGTTTTAAACAGGGCTTCTGTGGTGCTAGTAGGAGCCGATTGCTCCTTCTAATTGTAATTTACTCTGAGCCACCTTTGGACAGTTCACTTCACATAAAGCTTCTATACACATCTTCAAACCACTGTCTTGGCTGTAAGTTTCTAGTGTAAGATGGCACGTGAGGTTGATTGGGTTGAACGTGCTTGCAGAGGGCACTGGAGAGTGTATCTGTGAAGTACATGCCATAACTAGACTGAAATGAGCAGAGCTTTTGATAGTGTTACAAGTAGTTTGATTGTCCTTGTGAGGATGTAGCACTTGGAAATTGTGATGGGCAGCTAATGCATTCTTTCCGCTCATCAATTGGCCGGATGAATTCTGAACTGAACACTTCTGCCTACTGCTCGTTGCACACGCGTGTATGGTAACAATTGTAGTCTAGCTCCATTATTTGCACTATGAACAAGGATTGTGGTAATCTTGTAGCAGCTGTGCAAAAATCTTCTCCAGCTCCAATTGTAATTCTGTTTTCTTTTTCTTGTTCCATAGGGATTCAATTCTGAAGCATTTAAAGCACAACAAAGAAATTTCCTGACAGGACAAAATACAGGTTTCCCGACTAATCAAGCCGGAGGTTTGAGGCATGTACCTTTGTGTAACGAAAGAACCTTCAGACACCCAGCGCCATTTCATTTAGGAAGAACTCGGGCACCTGTTTCCAGGAGTACAGCATCCTTCAACAACCCACAGGGCTATTACAGTGAAGCCACATCCTATAGGAATCAACAGGCTTATTCCCGGGCTGCAACTTCTTATAGCAGTCCACATACCAACTTTGGAGGCCCAAGAACCAACAGCAGCCACTGGCCACAAACCCAGTACTCTGTGTGTAGGCCACAGCACATCCAGAGGTGCTCCGAAGAATCATTTGATAAAATTGCACTTGGTCTGCAAAACCTTTCTCTAAAGAGTGATCATGAGAAAGAGATCTTGAATATTTTGCAACGACTTGGCCAAGGTAAATTCCTTCCAGCTCGTGATATTGCACGCAAACTTAAAATACAGAAGAAGGAAGCCAATCATTATATCTACAAGCTGCACCAAGAAGGGAAGCTTCAGAAAAAAGGTGATTCTCCTCCACGTTGGTCTATTGCAGACTCTTCTGTTGGACACTCACAAGAAATTTATAGTAACATTAAAGGGCAGAACTCCAAGATAAGCACAGAGGAAGACTCCTCTCAATACAGGGGAAAATCTACACACCATTATCCGGAAATCTCAGCAACTTTCCATCAGGTGCAGAAGACTACAGAGGTCGGAAACAAAAGTGAATCCACATACGAAGAAAGTTCAACTGACAAAGAAAGTTCTTCTGTAAACTCTGAAGAATTTGATTCTGAAACCATGGTTGTAAACAGGGAACAAATCTGTGAATTTCTTTTTGGCGTTGAGCAAGTGACTGCAGTGAACATTGCAAAAAATATTGGACTTACGAAGGCCAAAGATGTGAACATCACTCTTTATCAAATGGAGAAACAAGGCGACATTTGCAGGGAGGCCACAACTCCACCCAAGTGGTCCCTAACTGAGAAAAAGCGTGACCGGATGCAGCTGAAGAGAAAGGCTCATGAGGTACTGGTAGCTGAATCAGTGAAGGATGTTGAGGATTTGGATCCATCTTCTGATGCATTTGAAGTAGGAGAAGATGAGTCTGAGAACTTGGGCTCAGGTTTGGGTTCTGACGATATGAATGGAGGAGATAAAGAAGCATTGAATGAGAACACTCTTGATTTGGATGGATCTTCTGGTGAGCCTCCAAAGAAGCGAATGAAGGATGAGGCACTGAATGGCAGTTTTGCCACAGATGATGTCACAGAGTTTGGAGATAATGTGGGAACACCACTGAATTTTGCAGAACCACCAATTGAGCGTGTGCCACCACTAGAGAAGCTGCTGCAGTGTATTGAGAAAAATCCAGTGAGTGGGTTGCTTGAGTACACACAGTTTTTGAATCAGACGTGCGATTTCATCATCTTGCAGCAAACTGGACCATCACACGATCCAAGGTAAATTGAAATAGTGACAGCCTTCCTTTGTGGCTGGATGGGTGAGTTCAGCACTGTCGTTTTCTTTGCATTTGTTCTAGCAAAAGAATGAGGTTCGCTTGGTGGCAATAACTTCTGACTGCCTGGGTTAGTACTCTGCTTAGGTATGCTTCAGTCTTTGCTATTAGAGGTGAAGCAGTTTGGAGTAGGGTACTTGATGGATAGTACTGTTGGCAGCGATACTATCGCATAGCAGTAAGAGTGAACTGTGTCTAACGCAGTTTGCCTATACATGGCCAGTCAGTTAAGTGATGATATATCCTTTTAAACTTATAGACTAGTTTGTTTTTCTGTTGACTGGTTGAAAGGGTAACACGAGAACAGTATAATATCAGGTGAGAAGTTTGACATAGTCACCTGGAATAGGTATTTTTGAACAGTTTTATTGTTTTTAATACCTGGATTCCAAGGCCTGGCTCTGTTTCTGCCATTTTTTAAAATTCATGTTGGACACAGGTATGGCTTTTTTTGGAAGTGTAAAATATGCATTTACTTGATTGGTTAACTGGCCTGCATGAGCCCAATCAAATGTAATGTGTCGATTCCTCATCCAGTGTTTGAATTGTTCAATGAGCAGTTTCCTGAGTTAATGCTCATTCATACTTTTTGTGTGGAATATGGGGTGCAGGGACACAGCATTAAGAGCAGAAATGTTTGCATGCCTGTACTCCTTGTGCCTAGTATGGTTTGGATGTCTGTATGGATGACCATAGTGCAGTTTGCATGAACAGTAACTGCGTTTCCGATTAGGCAAGGGAAGCACCGAATGCTCCAACTTGCATAGATTTTGCTCTTTGCAACTTTCATAGTTGCTGGATGCCAGTACTATCAAGAAACATTCACTGGCCATTGATGTCTGATACACAGGTTCCTGCCTGCGTAGAACCACACTGCACTTTGAGTATTGCCACCCTTTTTACATAGATGTGTTTTTGTTGTGCTTGATTTTATGACTGTCCTGTCATACAAGTTATGACTTTGCTGTTTGCACTTACATTGATCGCTTCTTTGGGCCAGAGAGGTGTTTTATCACTGTTAGATTTGGAATAACTGTTTAACTGCAGCCCAATTTGTGTCTGAGAAGCTTGGGCTCTGGAATTGCTCAAAAAGATGCCACATTTTTAGGTGTATTTTTACTTGCTCTGAATAGAGTATTTATTTTCTAATTTGGCATGGATGCAGCTAAGATCTGTTTAATGAAAGGCCAAGACCTGCACCAATGATGAAATATTGAATTCCTGTACACTGATGGTTAATGCCCGGGCACACAGTGTGTTGGAGTGTATTTGGGCAGTGGACCATGCCCACAACGTTTTTGGGCTTGTCTACTTGATATCCAGTAGACAAGTATTTGAAACAATTGTAATGGAATATTCATACCTATGCCTTATTCGAGCAGTCAAACATGGTTTTGTTCTAGTTTGTGTGGGGTTTTTTTTTTTTTTTTTTTTTGGGGGGGGGTCTGATTTTTTAATCTGAAGTGTATGCCCCTGTTCATCTCATTCCTTGTATTTTTTTATTCCCTAAATACTTTCAAGATTTAAAATTCAGGCAGTTATTGAGGGTCGCCAATTTCCAGTGGTTGTAGCGGCTAACAAAAAGTTAGCAAGGAAAGAGGCTGCTGCCTGCACTTTAAAGATCCTTCTGCGTGAGGCGCGTGGTGAAGAGGAAGCAGAGGAAGCAGAGGAAGCAGAGGAGGCTCCACCGTCTGAAATTGAGCAGGAGAAAGTGAAAGTGGTACGTAAACAATTTTAATTTCTGAAATAATATTGTTCCTCTGAAGGGAATTTTTGGGTAATTCTTCAGTGAGTGACACTACGATTATTTAACACTTTATATGATTCTTTATTTACTGAAGAAGAAAGAATGTTGTCTTTTGAGTCTTAGGCTTTCAGGGAGATGGAGGATTTGATTTGCTATTAGCATATTTTACTGTACATTCACATACTGTGCATTCCTTTCTTTCTTTTTCTTTTCCATTTTGAGGCCATCAATGCCTGCTCTCCTTTGCTCAAGAAACACAGAGATGGGAAACATCTGCCTTTAAGCTTGAGGGGTAACTGGTTATCTTACAACTGGTGATTTAAAATACTTCAAAAATCTCATTTTGGGCAGACAACAGATATAGACCTTCTAGAGGCCCTTGGGAAGTAGCAGGACACTAGGAGAAGGTGGTCGGGTGCAAGAATTGTGGTTGAAAGTGAAGAAAGCCTCTACGGTGACATACTTTTTATTCGGAGTCCTGTTTCAAACCCACATATTTGACAGAATTGCTTGTATTTTATTCCAACAGCCACAAGCATTACCACCTTTTCCCGCTGGAAAGAATCCAGTTAGTATTTTAATGGAGACTGCTCAAAAGACTGGTGAAACCTGTGTGTTTCAGTTACTATCCCATGACGGACCAGCCCATGACCCCAGGTTTGTTCTTACTTTATTTTGTTAATGTGCTACCTCAACAGATGTTCAATTAACTTGCTTTTCATTAGAACAATAGTGATGCAGAACCCAATCTGTCACAGTGTAAGGTATCCGCTTTGCTGAGGGCAGCCTCCTCAAATGGGGAGAGGCTACATTTCTTACAACCATAGAATTTATCTTCCACAGATTGCTCTAGATTGTCATCTTCCCCAAGTTTGTACCCTTCGAATAATGCCACAAACTCATTAAAAGTATATATTCTTATCATTGTTCAAAAAGACAGAAATAAAAACCTTTTTTAAACAAACGCGCACAATTCTGAGAGAGGCTTGTCTAGACTTTAAATATGTTTTCTTTGTCATCTAGGGTTGCATTGGCTCACAGAGCTTGGCGTCAAGGAAATCCTTGTAGTTCTTGTTTCTCTGGTGGCCCAGACCATGGCCTTGAAATACTATTGTAACTATCCACTGTTTTGAGCAATGTTTTTTTACTTCTCTGAGGATTCTTTTTAGTCTTGTAGTTTTTACAGCACCTATTTTCATCTGCATGTCACATATTTGATTCCACGTAGGGACCAACTCATCCTCCAACTTTTGGAGTCTTTAAGTTGGGGACCATAGCGTGTAGGTTCTAGTAATAATTATTGTTTAGAGTTCTGCTAAGGGACTAAAAGCTAGAAGAATAATGTTAACAACTGCAAAGCTTGGGTCACTTTCCCACTACTCTCTTAACGTGCAACTTCTGACCGCAGTGCTGACGCTGAGCATTCTAGACTCCTTTACTCTCAAATGTTCAACAAAGACCCTTGAGGGTCTGGACCTGTACCGTATTGCTACTATAACCAGGACAAATATATTCACAATACACAGAAGTTAAATAGAAAATATGGTGGGTATTGTGAAAATCTGGGAGGACTTTGCACAGGTAGCTTACTGCTGTGTCTTTCATCCATTATTTATTTTAACAGTTTTTATAGGGGTTTTCAGTTAAAGACAAAGACCGTATCGCAGTGGCAATATAATACATGACAGTATAGAATGTCACAGAACAAATATATTCACATACACAGAAGTTAAATGGAAAATATGGCGGCTGTTGTGAAAATCTGGTAGGATTTTGTACAGGTAGCTTACTGCTCTGTCATTTATCAATTATTTTTTTTAAACAGTTTTTATAGGGGTCTCCAATTAAGAACAAAGATGGTATTGTGACAATATAATAATACAAGACAGTATAGAACGTCATCACGATTACATGTTAATGAGAAACATAGATATTGAATAGGGAGATAGGCGAGGCAGCTGTTAAAGCGTTCCAGTTCTGGGTGACCGGTGAAGGGGTGTTGCAGTGCTGCCTGCCCCATTGGCTGTCTGACAAGTAGTGATTCTGCCCAATGATTAAAAAATAACTCTGGAAGGGGGAGCAGCGACTCAAACACCAGGGTTTCAGCAGAGGGAGAGAGGTAGAACAGGGCCTTTCCCGGTTACGCGAGCCGTGACGCAGGGTGGCAGGCACCACCTTTTATGGGCATCGGCTGAGTTGGAACAGTGTTTGAGCTGGGTGGACTCTATATGCTACCTATGCTGTTTGGGTATTCTCAAATTTGGGTGCCCAGTCTCCGCTTCAAGTCTCTCGAATGGGTAGGGGAGACTGGCGGGGAGAAATATGTAAATGCCATGGGTTGTTGGAGGAGGTTCACAGGTGTAAGTCATTGTTGCGGATGAGTTGCTGGAAGTGTTTGAGGAGGGTGTCCCTGGCCTCCGAGATCGGATGCTTGTGAAGGTGATGAACCTCATTGTAGTGCAAGGCCTCACCCTTTGCCTTTCCCCATTTTCTCAGCACTCCATATCAGGCAGAAACCTGGGGTGCCAGCGCAGCTCTCCATTGAGAGGTCAGAGTTCTCTTGGCCAGCGAAGTATGTCTGCACCTTATGATGTTTCCTGCGTTTGAAGATGCAGAGGGCTCAGGCCTGCCATGATTGGAGATCAGTGAGCTCTGTTACTTCCGCTAGCACTTAGACTGAGCGCCAATAGTAGGAGAGGGCGAGACAGGACCCCCAACATGTGTTGCAGATCAGCTGACAATAAGTGACAGTGTGGGCAGCAGGGTGACAAACTCCGTCCCAGTGTGTTCCCGAATGGCGCTGTAGATCAGTGTTATCAGGTGCCGTCCTGCCCCCGTGTGTAGGAGTGTTTGTATGACAGGGTGTATTTGGGGTTCCTTGCTGTAGGAAAGTGTCCCTTTTTAGGTCTCGCGCCTAGCGTTGCAGTGCGCAGCACTGCTCGCGCAGCGCGAGACCTTTAGAAAGGGCTTCTGAAAACGACCCACACGCTCGTGCGTGTGGTTTGGTTTTCAGAAGCCCACATTGACTGGAGCGTGCGTTTTTAAAAAAAACGGCACGCGATTGGGCAAGGCGGGCGCATGTCCCGCCTTCGCTCCTCCCATTCCCGACGGTGGCCAGAACGCGCAGCAGCGCGCGTTCGCCTCGCTGTCGCTGCCGCGCTCCCTCCCCCGCTCCTCTGTGGTGCGCGCGCATTTACCCAGAGTAAGTACAAGAATATCCCGGATGTCCATTATTGTCAAGTGCTTTCATTCGACTGCATCGGGGACCCCACTAGAGATCTTGTGCACACAGTAATGCGATGGGCTAGACACTTCATACACCAGGTGAGCAATACACTAACAGAGGTACAGGCACATCGCGGATGACCAGAAATTGCTACTTTTCATCATTGACCAGAAATTGCTACTTTTCGACGTCTCCGCCCTTCCTGTGACCGCGGTGCAGTCTGGGAGTGTGAGCTTACGTGCGGCCTTTTGTGTCTACTTGCTGGTGGCTGCGTCTTGCCTGTTCTGTGTTTGCCCCTTCTCTGCAGTACTCGGCCCGTTGACGACATGGGGCGGAAGAAGAAGCAGCTCAAGCCTTGGTGCTGGTATCCTTTGTTCGGTGCATGCGGCAGTAGGGGATCACGCGGGGTTGGGAGCGCATATTGGGTAGGGAATTTACTTGTGTGTGAGGGGCAGCGGTGCGGAATGGAGGCACAGTGTTTGATGAGGGAAGGTCTCTTTGTTTTAATGATAAGAAGGATCGCCGCGTTTAGGAGACTGCTCTGTGTAAGCTGGGTGTACTTACTGGTAGCAGCGAGTACGGAACTTGCAGTATGACTGTTTAGGGTCTTCGTGGTTGCAGGAACATTGTGGGTGTTAAGGAGGCGAGCGCTTAAGGTGTGACCTTGCGAAAGGAGCAGAAGCTGTGTAAGAAGGCTGCGGGGTGTTGTAAGTTGTGGTCTCGTGGGTGCTTTGTAGATTGGGAACCATGTGTATGTTGGGATTGGTTTGCTGGGTGAAACGTGTTGGTCTCCAGATAGGTCGTTTTACCATATGTTCTCCTAACATCCTCCCTTTTGCGGTTCTCAACCGATTTAAGCTTATCTGTGAAATACGTGAACTCCACCCATGTTAATACTGTTCACTTTCTTGGTACTCAAACACTGCCATGTTCTCTTCAGGGTACTCTTGACTACCCCTTGCTGGTGTCAAGAATTCCCCCTGCCCAATCCTTGGTGGCTATCTCCGACTACTTTAATTTCAACGACTTCTGGGCATTACCCCTCCTAGCCTCAAATGTATAATCTGTTATTGCACACACAATTTTGTACAGTATGTCCCCGTACCCAGTCCTCCATGCCTGTGCCCAGGCAAATAAAAGGAGAATGTCCGTTAGTTGGATGCAAGGAAAGGACTTGGTATATGTGTAAGAGGCTAAAAGGTTCTGGTGCAGGCTGGGGGCTTTGTGTTTTTATGTGGTTCTTGGATGTAAGGCAGGAGAAGTCTCGCTGGCTGCAAGAAGTGGGACAGAGAAAAGTGCTTTTCTGTGCGAGTAGTGCATGTGCCGCTGCTGTACATAGGGCACGTCGCTTTCTGATTGTTAAAACGTGGGCCTGCTGTGTTGTGCGCCCCTTAGTTTCTTCATGCCAGAAAGTATTTACTTGAGTATGGCAGTGTACGTCACCTAGTTAACATTACATTTGGGACTGTTAATGCTCCCATTAATCCCGTAGTGATGATGGTGCAATATGGTACCTGCAAGGCCACTTGAATTATGCAACAGGAAAGGAGCCAATTATGTAGCAGGATTGACTAAATTATGGAACACAGCAAAGCACATTATGTTTGTGATGGTATTGCTACATTAGTTTATCATTTGTACATGTTAATACTGCATGGACAAAGGTTTTACACCATTAGTACCAGTTTAACACGTGACTACAGCCATAAGCAACAGAGACCAGTCAACATTTGAGAAAGGGCCATCCAATGCGCAGCAACAGTTGCCGCAGCTTTTTTTAATTAACTTTTGACCTGTTTCAGCTAGAATCTACATTTCTGCTGAAATCTGCAGATTGTGCAGCAGATGATGCGTTATGTGGCAAAGGGGGCAACCCATAATTGTGCAGGAAACTGCACTGCCGCAGAATTGTATCATTAGCGTGGCCCTGGGTACCATCCCTTTCCACCAATATTTGCATTGACATCGTGGTGCAAACACACATGGGATACATCTTTTGATATTTGTCACATGTATGACTTTCAGGTATAATTAGGGTTCCCAGTTTTATGGTATTTTGTGTTTGCCATTTCTACATATTTGTTTTTGCTAATTGTGTATATATACATTTATCCATATTTAGTTTGGGTTTTGTGAATAAATGGAAGGTGAAACTAGTATATTTCTACATTTATGTAACCAATAAATGTGCCTACATGCTTGAACGCCTGGTGGGTTTTAATGATATTACCACCCACAGATGATAAATCAATGCACGTATATGAAAACATGAACATTTTAGTATCAAGGTTGTGCAGATCTACCAAAAATACCTTTTTTAACCCCTTACCTGTCAATCTGCACTGCTATTGAACAAGCAGTCATGATGGACAGTATTTAGAATCACTCAAAAGAATCCAATTTCTGTTTTTATCCACATTTAAAAATGGTTGTCTGTCTGTATCTGCAAAAAATAGAAATTAGGAGCCTTTGGTATAAAGTAACGGGAGACCAGGAACCCCTTTTCCTGGGGTTAGATACACAGTTAATAAAGCAGTGGAGGCAGGGGTTAAAGTAATTTTTGCTCATGAATTTGTTTCTAGTTCAAGTCTGCTGAACTCACTGTTTTTGTACTTATTTAGTAACTTGGAGTCTTTGTAATTTGGGGGTCTTGTCTAGTGTCTCAGAGAATTTAATTTTTGCCGTAAAAAATCACTTTTGCCTAGTCTGCATGTCCTTTAGTATAGAAAATAGTCAGGTGTAATATGTATACTGGTGACGTTTCTGTAGCCTGTCTGGGGATTCTGTCTTGCGTAAGGTGTCTGATTAAAAGTCTGTTAGAATGCATGTTGGGCATAGTGTGTGTTCTGTGATGACCTGAGCTTTTGCCTAAAAAGTGATACCTAGTTTAACTTTGTGGCAAAGGAACCTTCGTCAGAGTCCTGCGTTTCTATGCGATAGAAACCCGAACTTCAAAAACAGGAATGTAATGAAGGCAAAGGGAGATTTCAATGTAGTGCTGGTTTTATTTCTATCAGAAAGCAAGATGAGCGCTACAGTACAGTCCTGCGTTTCTTTCTACGCGCATGCAAAGCAGGACTGTAATAAAGGTAGGTTAGCCCTCTCATCATCCTTTCCATTAGAAACAAAAGCAGGACTATATAGAAGTCTACTTTGTTATAATTACAGTCCTGTTTTTGTCTCTGAGAACTGAAGTTCGGGATGCAAGGCAGTCTTCAATATAGTTACACGTTTCTTTAGATGTCACAAAAACAAGAGGATTATAACAAATCCTCTCTTGCCATTTGACTTTCCTTTCACATACAAAGAACAGGACTAAAACACGGGGAAAAGAGTCTTCAATGCAGTTCTGATTTCATGTCTACACTGCACTTTGTCTTGCTTTAATGAGCCACACAAGCGTGCACATATGCACAATTGTGCATGAGGTTTTTGTATGAGTTAGCACATTAGCCCCAGAACTATTGCCGCTCACAATGCTTGTTCCATTTGGAGGTTTTTCTTTTTATTAATCATCGGTGTATTAATCCAGTTGGGTGATATAAAGAGATCAAAATACACCTCTCCCAGAATGCACTGATCTGTAAAGGTCCAGGACTGAGGGTATAGTGTACGGCTAACCTGGAAAAATTTGACAACTGCAGGTGTGGTAATGTGTGCTGTATTCGATCTGTGCCCTGTCATAATAAGCAAACCTGGCACCAATTTAATCAGTAACACTGACACCATGAATAGCCCTGGCAAACTGGAGTAGCTCTACTGGTATAAATGGTAGGTTAAGTTCAGGTTAATGGAGGGAGCAGGGTGAAATAAGTAGTGATGCTGTCGATGTTTGTCTAGGAGAGGGAACAACATACCTTGGTCTTTTCCACTACCATGTGAAAAATCCACTGTTGAGTTAGATGCACCATGATGGAGTAATTGGCAGTGCAAGACTGGTATACGTGCTCAGGGCACATGGATACATCATAGAACCATTTCCAAAGGCGTGTCCCAGGAGCAGGAGACTAAATTCAAGGGTCTCTCCCCAGCCACTTCTGGTCTCCTCTTTTGAATCATGGACTGGTGGACGTAGCTGTCACTTATCACTTAGGGAGCAGTGTGCCATATAGTTAAACATGCATGTTGGCACAGCTTTCACTGCACTCTGATACATCAGTAGGATCCTTCATCCTGCTTCAAGGCACACTGCTTTTATTTATGTTTTGGTTTTTGAAACATAAATAAAACGCATTGTCATTTACAATGCCAATAGCTTAAACTTGTTACTCTTGCCTATCCCTTCCCAACTTTCTCTATCCTTTTTACTCTTGCCTTGCCCCCTACTTCCTTCCTTCCCCCTCACCATCTTTTGCTATCCCTTCCCAACATTCTCTATCCTTTTTACTCTTACTTTTCCCCCTACTTCCTTCCTCGCCCTCACCATCTTTTGCTATCCCTTCCCACCAAACAGATGTGCACTCCCGGCTGCTCGGGCAAATCTGTTGGCATCTCATCCAGACCACATCTGGAAAAATAGCAAGGAGAAATAGGGGATGGACAGACACTTTTGTTTTTTAGTGGCTAGCATTCATCCCTCATTTTGGATTAATATTCACACAAAAGGATGTTTGCACTCATCTGTGGGCAAACCAAAGCGGAATCCCACGTAGTAATTGTAATAATTCATTATCAATATTTAGTCCGGTCTAAATAATAATAATGAATTATTACAATTACTACTTGGGATTAGGTTTTGAGCCACAGGTCATCCATCACTTGCTGTTGTTGATAAGAATCTTACAGTTCCTAAAACCTTGGTAGAACAGTGAAACAAAGCAGACAGGCTACCTCACCAGGCTCAGGCCCTCACAAGTTAAAGGTGGGAGTTACCTCTAAACCCCCACCAACAGCCCCCATCTTTATTGTGCTTTAAAAAAAACGGAACATTCCAAAACCTCAATATAGGAAACTTATTGTAGGTTTGTATATCTGTGAATGCCTGTAAGACTGGCATAATTGTTGTTTTCCACAAAGAGTGGTTCTACTACGCAATAAGAAAATGAGCATTTGCTATGCAATAGGTGTCGCATTTGCGAGAGTTTGAGCTATTGGCATTGTAAATACCAATGCCTTTTATTTCTGTATTTTACAAACATGCAAGCGGTGCGTAAACAGGCACTTTGTACTTGCAGTCGTTGCTTACGAGAAGCAACGCTGGCAGTAACTATGCCTCTTTTACTGCCAGCCTTCTTTTTCGTAAGCAAGGACTATAAGTACAAAGGGCGTGTTTATGCACCGCATACAGCTTTTCGAAACACATAAATAAAAGGCATTGTCGTTTACAATGGCAATAGCTCAAACTCTTGCAAATGCAACACCAATAGCTCAAACTTTAATAATGCGAGACCTATTGCATTGCAAATGCTTGTTGACATGGTCATCCCCACTTTTTGCCTGGTATTTGTTGCAATTTTAACTGGCGTGCACTGAGCTCCTGCTAACCAGGTCTCCAATTGGGTACTAAATGTGTACTAAAGAGAGTCCCTCAGGGCTGCAGCTTGTGTTGTGCCACCCTATGGGATCCACCACAAAACTCATGCAGACTGCCATTGCAGGCTGCGTGAAATGGTGCAAACAAATGTGAAAACACGACAGAGCACACACCTTGTGTGCCGTGTCCCCACACACTGCATGAAATACTTGTAAGTCACCCCTACAGAAGACCTTATATCCCCAAGGCAGGGTGCATTATACTACATTTGAGGACATAGCTGCATGTCCAGATATACCCAGATGCATTCTAGTTCAATTACTAGATTGTACCAGTGAACAGGGAAGCTATCTTAAGTATATATTCACTGGTCATTACAAATTCCCCAGTTATATGATGGCTTTACTGAAACCTATGATGTTTGGTATCAAATGCCTTGTTTTAACAAATCCGTACCGATACCAGTAGTGGATTTAATAAGACATGGATCCAGAGGGCACCTTAGAGGTGCCCTCTGAAAACCTTACCACTATGTAGTGTGCTGGCTGACTGGTATTGTCAAGCCTGCCACCACAGACCTGTTTCTGATTACCCCCCCAGCCCCCCCTCTTGCAGTTGAGAGCCCATGCTCTCTGAGGCCAGAAACAATGTCTGCTCCAGAGGAAGGTGTTCATACCACCTCCAGCAGGATGGCTTGGATTTAGCCTATCAAGGCCTTCAAAGCCCCTGTTGCCATTGATGTGCGACCCCCTGCTTCCTCAGACCTGGGAAGTGCCATACCTGACCTGAGGCCCATTTGGCACCAGGACAGGCGGGTAATTGGCTATGTAAGTAGGCTTGATGAACCACCAGACTAGTCACACCGCTATGGTGGGCTGCCTGATGTGCTCCACGAAAGAAGGGTTCCACCATCTTGATTTTGATGGAATTAGGAACTCTAGGACAGGGTTATGCCCACTCCCCAAAGGAAGTGGTCATATAGGGGGTTATATTGACCCCACGGGTATGTAACCCATTGGCTACTACCCATCACTTTCCTACACCCCTAAATTCAATATTTAGGTGGCCCCCTGATACCAGGAACTCTGATTCTCCTGACTAAAGAAGGACCAAGAAGAGCCTTAGAAGCGAGAACTGTGGACCAGCTGTGGACTTGGGCACCAAAACCCGCCTGCCTGCTCATGTCCCGACAGTGGTGACAACCCGACTCGTCCTGCAGCTGTGCATCCTCCAAAAGCCTTGGTTGGCTGCCAGCACTTCACCAGCCAGCCAGCATCTCCCTTGAAGTGGAGGAGCCACTCCCTGCAGGCACTGACCGCAACATTCGATACACCATTCTGCTGACCACTGGGTCCACCGATGCAGCAGCCACCCAGGAGGAGGTCCGTGTGCTCCAGAGGGTTAGATCCATCGACCCACTAAGTTTGGAGATGCCAGGACCTATAGGGGAACCCTGAAATATGATTGCAAATGTGTGTGCAGTATGCTTCTTTCTTCATAGGAAATATTACTGCGTAAAAACGCATTTGTGTGACGTTTTTGCTTAACTGTAAACATTGATAACTTGAAAAGTACTTACCTGATTACAAAGTTCTTGATAAATAATGTATAAAAACCTGTTATTTTTCTAAATTGGTGTTTCTTCTTGAATGTTTGATAAGGCTAAACTGCTCACCCACACCACCACAAAAGAGCGCATCTGGGATTGTTAATTTAAGCCAACAAGGATCGTCTGGGCATTCTACATAGTGTACCTCATTTTGGTACACTACATAAGCCAGATTCCCGATCTCGTCACTTGTGAGAAAGTGCCTCTTTTGACATGGTTAGCCCCCACTTTTTGCTTGGTATTTGATGTGGTTTTGATTGTAGTTCACAGGGTACCTGCCAACCAGGCCTCCTGTGCCAGTGCTTCTTCCTTAAAAACTACTCCACAATTGTCCCTTCAGACCTACTGCAAGTCCCTAGTAAATAATACCTGGGTACCTAGGGCATGGGGACTGATGTGGGTCCCCTCGCCTAGGCCCCGCAGGCTGCCATTGCAGCGTGCATTGCTTGGTGCAGACAAAACTAGAGACATGGCACACTGCCTGTGTGCCATGCCAACTTTCTCTGCCTAAGATATAGGTATGTCACCCCTCTAGCAGGCCTTCCAGTCCTAAGGCAGGGTGCACTATACCACAGGTGTGGGCATATGTGCATGAGCAGATATGCCCCTACAATATTTAAATCCATTCTCGGATATTGTAAGGGCCAGGGAATCCATAGAGAGTACATGGGCTGGAAACTCAACAACTTGAGTTCCCCAGGACCATGATGACTTCTCAGAAACCAGGAGTGTTTGGTACCACACTGCTCCTCTCAGTAAACCCACACGGATGCCAGTGTGGGATTTAATGAACCATGTACTCAGAGGGCACCTGCCACCACCAGACATGTTTCTGGACCCCTGGGTCAAGAGCCTCTGCTCTCTTACCAGAAACAATGCACATCGTGGGCATAGGTGTTACACCTCCTCCCCCAGGATGGGCACAGTTCTTGAGAGGGAAGCTTCAAAGGCCTTCCGCCTTTGTAGTGCGACCCCCATCTACTGCTAGCAGATGGCAGCCACCGGTTTACACCCCTTCTTTGGGAATGAAAACTGGCGAGAATACCTGGGAAGGTTAGGACGTGTGTCCACCTCTGCCAACTCCACCCTTAAGGTGGGGGAGGTGAAGTGAAGCACATCTTTTAGTCCCTGCCATCTTGAAGATGGGGAAACCCCCTCCAATCAGGGCTAGGACTGTGCCCTCACCCTCAGGAGGGTGGTATAGTTGAGGGTGTGGTCACATTAGGTATGGTGCCCATTGGCCTACCTGCTACTCCCCTAAAATGCCCCTAAAGTTAGTATTTAGATGGCTTACCCATACCTGGAAACTAGTTCATGCCGACCTAAGGAGGATAAAGAAGACGCCGTGCAGCGAAGACTGAAAACACCTACTGTCTTGGTCACAACCCTACCAGCCTGTCTCCAGCTTCAAAGACCCTGCAGAAGAGACGTTGCCTGTCCTGCAGCTGTCGACTTCCAGATCCCGAAGAAGACTGCCTGCCCTTCGAAAAAGACCAGAGACTCCCGAGGGCAGTGGATCTGTCCCCAAGAAACCTACACAAAGGACTCTGGTGCCCTCCGGATCCACATGTCCTGCCCACTCTGCACCCAACGCTTCCAGCCCATGTCCAGGTGGCCCACTGATCCAGAACAGGTTCCCCAGCAATCCTGACCTTAACTCCAGCGTTTGCTGACCTCTCCTGGAGTCCACGACTCTGCCTGCAGACTTAATCCAGAGGCTTCCCCTGACTGGTTCCGATAAGAAGAATCTGAATTCGAAGGACAACCCTTCACCCGAGGCCCTGGGCCTTGGTTAGATGAAATAACGGTGTCCCTACGACCCTCAATACCTCAGCTTACCTCTGCTGTCGCTGCACACCCTCCTGCAGTCTCCAGTGCGATGCCTGCAGCCTGTTTGTCCAACCGAGTTTCTTCATTGAAGAGCATTGGGCACCCGACACTTTGTTGGCACCCTGCACCCGGCCACCCCATTGCTACTGGTGGTTTGTTTGGTGCTGCTTTGCCCCCTCACCCCGAGCTGGCTCTAACCCCCAAAGCTTGGCCCCTGCAACAGCTATACCTACCTGCGGGCAACCTGGCTTCGAGCACCCCTAGTCTCTATTGAAATGGATTGAGCCTATCTTTGAATTTGACCTATGCACCCGACCGCCCCTGTGCCGTTGGTGGTGCAGACTTTTTGCTTACCTGAACCTTGTCCTCTGTTGACCGTAAACCCTGAAGACTGGAACTGTAAGTTGAGTACTTACCCATCGACCACACAGTTCCAGTGGCCCTGCTTGTACTGTAGAAGTGTGCAAGTTAATCTTGCACTGCTGCCGATTGTGCAGCTCCTGTTTCGAGTGTGGAGACAGCTGGCACCGATTCTTTGCATGTTGTGAGGTACACTTGCACTTGTGTACTTGTGCACAAGGATTGATTGCATCACTTCTGCCTGTGGTGTATATTCTGTGCATCTCTCCCATCGCTTCTGCCTGAGCTGTACATTCTGTGTGTTGCTTCTGCCAGCGCTGTACATTCGGTGTGTGTGTCTCACATTGCTGCTGTCTGTGCTACATTCTGTGTCACATTGCTCTCATCTGTGCTGTACGCATTACTCTGCAGTGCTTCTATTGATGCCGTTCGTCGCCTGCGTGAGAGAAGCTTGCATTGCTGCCTGCACCATTAATTACTGAATTTGTGCTGGAGTCTGGGCGCTTGTACTGCTGTTGCTGGAGTTCTGCCAGTTTGTTTTGTGTGAGATGCGTGTAGTTGTGACTGCTAGAACTATTTTGTGTAGGGGAGGCTTGCACTACAGCGGCCTGAGCTGTAACTGGTCTGTGTGAGGGACCATTGCACCACAGCTGCCTGTGCTGCTTGTGTTTGTAATTTACCGAAAGGTGTGACCTGGGAAAATGAAGGTCAAACTGGAGACAAGTGATCTGCTTTACAACGCACGTGTACAACATAGTGGGCAAAAGTCATTGGTTGTTCAGGTAGTTCCAACATGTCAAGGTCTGGCACAGCACCAAGGAGCATAATTTCTCCGCAGCAGCAAACCACATGGGTGTCTATAACAAAAGTATATTCTGTACCCTTACAGGTCTGGGCCCCTCTTTCCATGTAGCTCTGAAAGCAACCTCTGTCCTCCAGCCCGGTTACCTTTTCCACGGTTTTTTGGTCGAGCCTAGCGCAGCGCGCATGACCTTTTGGAATCGGTCTGCACTTTCCTAACACTCGTGCTTGTGGCGGCATCCACCTTGCGGGAGCGAGCAGCGGCGCGCAGGGGCCATCTGTTTCTAATTGGCATGGCCGCGCGCGCTTGTTTACATTTCTCTACTCTCCCTCTCCCCTGCCTGTCTCACCCTCCCTCTCAGGCGCCCTGTTTCCAGCTCTGGGCCCCCGCCCTTTGTCAGGAAAGCGAAACTTGTTTCTTTTAGACTTTGTTCTCTGACCGCCGCCTCCATTCCTAACCTTCCTTAGCCCTACCCGTCTCTGATTTGCCCCTACACATCTCCTTCGGACACGGCGCTCCGGATTTCCCACCAAATCTCCCATTAATCATCCGCAGGGTTGAATTCCAATGAGATCTTCATAAGGCCAAATAAATGCAGTGTTTTCTGAGACTGTCTCCCTGACATTTGCGGCTTATAAATCAAAAGGGCACTGTTTTTAAACATGTTTACGGCAAAGCAGTCCTGCTTTATTGTCCTTACAGCTTTCACGAGGAACGCATTCTGCTGTGATATTAAAGAGCAGTAGCCTTCCTTCTAAGCACTCGTTGATTTCTGCGGACGGCTGCAGTCAAGGCGCAATTGTAGTCTGGCTCCGTGTTTTCCCCATTTAATCTGAGTTATATGGGAAGCGCCCCATGCCTTTGTAGTGCAGATATACCCCGCCTCCATTTCCTTATTTGCTACAGCGCTTCAGACGGTCCCCGATCTTGTTCCAATATAGGCACGTCTCACCCCACGGTTTGAGTGGACACATCCCTTCACCGAGACACCTCACATGTCTTTCGTGGCCGCACTGGACCTGGAGCGGCTCATTGAGAAGATCCGGCTTCCCTCATTATCCTCAGGATATTTACCTCCTCAAAGGCGCACCCTGTTCTGTAATAGCTGACAGTGGCTCTTACCATCTTAATATTACACTTTAATTTCTGAAGCCTTTCAAGGGTCTCATAAAGCCCAAAGGTGTTACATTTCTCCCCCTGTCCCTCTGCAGGCATGTTCTAATGCAGCGGTTCTTATATCCTTTTGACTTCCACGGATCCCCAATGAATCACTGTTGGAAGCCACGGACCGCCACCTAAGCAATTTTTACGACCTGAAAAAAGAAAATACCCAGAACTATAGTAACAAGTAGACATAAAAAAATTACAACATATTTTCTTTAGTACCCAAACACAAATCAAAATGTTCATTTTAATGGACATGTTGGAGCTTTTCAAAAGGTGATTTTATTTTTCAATCAATCAGTGCATTTATAAAGTGCACTACTTACCTGTGAGGGTCTCAAGGCGCGGGGGGGGGGGGGGATGGTGCTGCTACTGCTCGAATAGCCAGGTCTTGAGAAGTCTCCTGAAGGCCAGCAGATCCTGGGTCTGTCGCAGGTGGATGGGGAGGGTGTTCCAGGTCTTGGCGGCGAGGTGGGAGAACGATCTGCCGCGGTGGTTGCTCTTCGGATGCGGGGGATGGTGGCGAGGTCGGCAGAGCTGGCGGTTCGGGGTGTAAAAGATTAAGTGCTATCCTAAACTCTCGCACATCACTTTATCTTTTATGCACCTAATGCTGCCTTTCTTTTTGTTGGGGCACACCAGTGCTCCAATGAGAACACAACCAAGCACACCACCACTTACTGGACGTGTGCTGCTCCAATGAATCAAATGAAAGATTCCAACTTCATTTTTAGTTGCTAATGCCAAATTCTTGCAAAGTTACTGAGCTTACGTTTTTTGATGTTTTGTTATGTATATACTCTAGTACTGATATGTCCTTCCTACCCGTCTCTGATTTGCCCCTACACATCTTCTCCTTCTTTCACTCGTTCTTTTATACCATTTAATGTAGTTTGGTTATTTTTTCCTCATTTTCCACATTCGTTACTACCTTCGCTCTCACACTATTAATCTGTTCATCTGTCCATTTTATCGCAGCTCGTAATGTTTCCCATTTAATACACCTAACTCCTTTCCTTTGTGCCTGCTCATCACTCCTTTTCACTCAACCATCTCCCCATATACTCTTCTTATATCCCTGCCTCCTTCCTTCTTCTTCCCTGCACTATTCCTTCCTTTCGACTTCCTTTCCCCCCCCATTCTATTCCTTCTTTTCGCCTTTCTTTATTTCCTTCCTTCATCTTTATCCCCACACTATTCCTGCTTTTCGTCTCCCATTCCTTCTTTATTGTCCCTCGGACTATTCATATTTACGTCATTCTTTCCTTCCTTTTTATCCTCAGCACAAATTCTTCATTTCGCCTTTCTTTCAGTTTGTGTTCATTCATTCATTCCCCCTTCTCTTCCACAGTTATTTCTTTGTCTCTCCCTTTCGCGCTGTGTATTTTTTATCCTCTTGTTTCTTTTCGCCGCCCTATATTTACTTCTACTCACCTCGCTTACTTTGTTTCTCCATTTCTCTTTTGCCTTTTATTCCTTCGTTTCTTTCGCTAGCCTTCGTACTCTGTTCTTACTCTTCTGTCTATATCCATTTCCGTCACTCGGTCCCTTTCTTTTCCTCTCCTCTTTCTTCCTCTCGCCTTATTTTTCTCTGCCTCCTGCTCTCTCCCTCCCCCCACCCCTATCGCTGTCAGTGTCCTTCCTCCTGTGTATGCATGTTCTGCATGGCTAAACACTTAAAAGGTCCCAAAGGTGAGACCTATTGGCTATGCCAATGGTTGTTATGTATGGCCAGCACGTCCCTATGCTAGGGGGACCACCTTACTCAGTGGCATCACGGACGCTGTTTGCAATTCTGGACTTCTGATTTGCAAATCTTAGCGATGACGTGCGTTAGTATAATAAGGTTGTAACATAAAAGCAGACAAGTGTCTGTGATGACTTGGAGTGAGGGGGCCATCCTACCAAGTGCAGAACATTAGTGTAATATGTCCTGAGCTTTAAACATGGTGCATTCCTACCACCAGGTGTAAGCAAAGCCATACCTAACATCGAGGGTGGACCTGCAGTTCACACAAGCAAGAAAAAAAAATATTTGTTTTGTTTCAAATTACACTACAACAGCTTTACTACAATAGATGCCTGACCATGCCATTTTATGTGAATTTGTTGTGCGCCACTAATCGCCTGAGAGGGTATCCAGGAGCTGAGTAGGGCAGGCCTGAGGGGTTGAGTTGCTGTGCATGCGAATCTGGCCTCTTCAATGCGCCTCTGGTGAGGATAGCTGGTGTAGACTGGGGTTTGCTGTGCAGTCTGGTACTTGAAGTTTCTTTTCTGTTTTAAAAAAAATATTTGCCAGGTGCTTTTGGGTGAGGTGTGGTCTTGTGGCGCATTCTTGCCTCTCCATTCAGGACACGAGTTACAAACATTGCTTCCACCCTTGCCTAACTATGTGATCCTGGACAACCTACTTTTCTGAGTATCCGTTCTCATTTCATTGCAAACATGGTGTGAGAAGAGTAACACATCAGTGCCAAGTACACAACAAGATATTTTTTCATTTGACAGTTGCCAAAGCGGTTTACCAGGAGGAGCAGGACTGCCAGGCCTTGTGTATTTACAACTCACTGTCCGATTTTAATACATTTCCTTACTGCGTGTTTGTTTTACGGGAAGCTATGCTTGTCTATTTTTAAATTACCTTGTTTACCATGTAAAATTGGTGGCTAGAGCTTTGTTTTGGCTGCACTAAAATTCGAAAGCAATGTTTTCTTTGGTACTTTTTAGGTCTCCCCTAGGCAGTCCTTGTGCTCTCTTCGAGACATGCTGTATCTAGGATTTGTGCTTTAAAAAAACGCCCATCTTTTTCATTGGTTCCTGTTGTCTTTTAGAAATGCTGGCTTTTCATTGGTGAATACACTAAGTAGTCCCTCCTTATGGAATTTTGTATCCTTCCATAAAGACCGCCCTTCTTGCATGTGTTCTTACTGTTCAGGTTTTGTATACTTGGAGAGACTCGCTCTTTTTTTTAGTTGGCCTGCCTCTTTGCTCATTAGCTGTTCTGTTTACTTATGCAGTGAAACTTGTGGCATAATTTGCTTGTGGTCCCTTTATCTCCTGTGCCTCCCCCTCACCCCTCCCACAACATTGCTTCGGTTGCTTCATATCCATTAATCCCCCTGTGCCTCCCCCTCACCCCTCCCACAACATTGCTTTGGTTGCTTCATATCCATTAATCCCCCTTTGCCTCCCCCTCACACCTCCCACAACACTGCTCGAAGTCCCCACCACCTCTGGAGGCCACTGCTGTTTTGCTAGTTTTTTTGTTACTCTACAAATGCTTTTATTTACATAGCTCACCTAGCCATGGGCTCGGGGAAATTAATCAATCAGCCCATTATCACAGGAGGTTGAGCCTGACAGACTCGAACCAGGCTTCCCAGCCAGCAGTTCTCATCGCTGCGCCACACCCTTTGCCTAGTCATGTTGCTGGGTGCATTTGTGGCAAAAAGAGGTCCCAAGGGACACCTAGTGACAGTCTGTGGTACTGCACCCTCACAGCACTGCTTGTTTTAAAGTGGTCGGAATTGCCATTTTCACTGCCAGCGCTACCGCACCATTGCAGTTGTACTACATAAAAAAAACACACACACACAACAGAGTTCTTTATTTTATTACGGTGTGGAGGGCATATCTATTGCACTACATAGGTATTTATAATGCCAATAGCCCCATCTCCAATAAATGCGAGAGACCTATTGCATTTCCAATGCTTGTTCACCTTGGTGCCAATCCTATGCTTAACAACTTGGTCCACGGGGATGGGGTCCCCAGGACCAGGCGCTGAGGCCAACCCCCCACTGCGCATGGCTGAAGGCCGTGCACAATAGTTTGTTGTCTGCATGTGGGGGTTAGCTGCAAGGCCTGGCCCTGCAGCAGCCGTTTGTGGAAAGGGTTGCTTTTACGTATAGTAATTAAGTATTACTTTGCGTTTAAAAGAACAAACAAAAAAAATGTGGAAATTCACTTAAAAAAAGGTTAAAGTAGCGTTATAGTTAAGTGAATTTGTCAATGAAAACATTAACATTTTGAACTTAAAACAAAAAACACAGATTCACCAGTTATAGTTAGCAGCACTAACTATAACTTGTGCCTCCGCTTTGTACTGCTTATGACTTTACAAATTAAATCACTCATGACATGTTCTATGTCATCATTTATGACATCACAACATCTCAAATGACATCACTGATTACATCATCCAATGAGTGTGCTAGTTTGTTTTATAGTTTACATACCAGCTAATGGGTTTAAGTTTTAACAAAACACATGTTCTCCTAATGCCCTTGCCCTGCCTCCTGAGCATTTAAAGGCTCCGGGGACCCCATCCCCTAGGGCCGACCTATTTACTGTGTCTTGTTTAGTATTTTCCCTGCTCACACTACAGTGGGCATGGAAACATATGTTTGCTACCGCCTGGCGGGAGCATTTTTAAATCTCCCCCCCAGACTGGAGCAAACATGCAAGTCTGCTCCCACATGGCAGAAGAATTAAACATGCCCCCGCTATCTGGAAGCATTTTTCTGTTCAGGTGCAGGACGCCCGCCCTCCCCTTAATTTATTTGTTTTGTCCCAGGAGGATGAGATCCTCGTGGACCGAAGGCCAAGCCTATGCCACGCACACCAAATGCTGTGTGTGTGGTGTGGAGTTGGCAGCCTGCTGGAGGTTGGCCACAGGTCCAGCCCTGTCGCCATCTCTCACTGCGCATGGGTAAAGGCTGTGCACAGCATGAAGTTGGTTGTCTGCAGGGAGTTGAATATGGGGTCGAACTGCAAGCTAGGCCCGGTACCAACTCCACGCACAACCAAAGATTACACGTGGGGTGGTGTTGGCTGCCTCCATGTAGGTGGACCACGTGAGTTGGCCAGGTCCTGTTACCAACCCCGTGTTAGGCACTTTTAAAGGCTGTGCTCAGCGTAGGGTTGGCTGCCTGCGCGTGATGGCTTTACGTACGGTAATAAAATTAAAAGGTAAAAAAAAAAACCTCAAAATTCAGTGAAAAAAACAAAGGTTCAAGAACGTTCTAGTTAAGTGAAATGTTCAGTAACGACGTAACCTTTTAAACTCTGAAAACCACATAACTTCATCAGTTATAATTACCTCAAGTAACTAACTCCTGCCCTACTGTATCTATAACTTGCTCCCTCGCCATGTGTTGCTAATGACTTCATATATTACATCATTCATGACATCTTCTATGACATCATTAATAGCATCACTGCAACATTTAAAATTAAATTATTGATGAGAAAACTGCATGGATGGGGCGCAGGTTATAGTTACCTTAGTCCATGAGTTATAGTTACTTAAGATAACTAGAACTGATTAATTTCTGTGGCTTTTAGAGTTTAAAATGTTACTTTGTTACTGATCATTTCACCTAACTAGAACGTTAGTTTAACCTTTGTTTTTTTCAGTGACTATAATATTTACCTTAAAAATACTTAACATGTGTAATAAAGGCTGTTTCCCATGGTGCAAGAGGGTGTGTGAATTGGCGCAAGACAGCGTACAGTGCACTAGCGCAGAGATGGAGATAAATGGTGCTACCTTACTAGTTATGGTGCTGTTCTGCGCTCTATATTTCATGAAATGCAGCACAGCAAGTTTTATTGCTGCGCTAACTCACAGGAATACTTGGTAAATTTGGTGCAGACAGTCTAGAAATTCCACAGCAAGTATGAGAACATTTTGATGAATATGGGTTTGATATGCTAAATAATTTTCATTGTATGACATAAATTGCTTGAAATGTTATAAGGCTCTGTAATAAAAACAAATTGTCAAAGTGGAGTTTTAAAAAGTTAAATCTTTGCAACATTTTATGACCAGTAATCGACAAAAAATACAAACCACTGCGATTGTCAATCTATTAATTTAAGTAACAAGTGAAGCAAACGGTTTGTAGCACATTTCCTTTACCACTGTTTTAACAGACTGCAATGTTTCTCTGCTTTTATTGAGGCAAATGTCGGGAAAATTGTGGGGCTCAGGCTTCACAGCAAATTTTGCGTTTATTTAGCAAAACACAAATCGTGAAAAGCTGGCGGGTCTGTCTAGTAATAGCCACTGGAAATGGCCTCGTTTTCCACATAACTCGTAATCAAAGCTTAAGAGTCTGTGTTTACACTCTAATTAAATATTTGGATAGGAACTGAGTTAGGGTTTGCATGTTAAGTCGGTGCATTGAAAAAATATTCTATGAATGGCAATGGTGGCAGTTTCTGTGGATATGTAACTATTTTTTGTGATAATTCCTCCTTTTGAGGAGAGGGGAATCTTGTCTAGGAGTATCAGTCTACCAAAGATAATGCCAGAGAGGCTGATGTTCTAATGAATCCACTTTCTCTCCAATGCCTTCTATGTGCTTTCTAGTTAGCGACTCGGTGAATTGTTGTTAATTCCTACACTTTTTCAGTTTTGCACTGTTTTTTTCCTGCTTCGGTTTAGGTTTCTCTATTCTGATTTTCATTTTTTTATGTATCGATATATTTTTATACTTCTCTCTACAATTTGGCAGGTTCACCTTCAGTGTAAGATTGGGTGAAAAGACCTTTCCAGCTGTTACCGCGAATAGCAAAAAACTAGCAAAACAGCGGGCGGCTGAAGTTGCTGTGAAGAAACTCTCTGAAGAGGGCACATTAAAAGTTCCGGTAATGGTATGTCCCATGTTCGTTTCTGTGCTGCTATTAGAAGTCATACAATCTTAACTGTTTTTTTTTGTCAATCTCCTTAATCCCATCCACATCATTTTAGAATTCTTGGCCTTATGGACATACCCACAAGTATACACAAATCCCCACAAACTCCTATATATCGGTAATCTCCTTCAACTATTCTTGAAGCTCCTGGTGGCCTCAATGCCACCAGCTTACACTGTAATATCCACACGATGGTGACGTAACTCTTATTCACTGTTTCTTTAGGTGCCACAGCCAAAACCGCAGTCGGAGAACAACACTTCAACAGAGTTAGCATCAGATGTGCCCACGCTTAGCCCTGAAGAGCTTAATGCTGCTAAGTCAGCCCATGTTGGTGATCTTATCAAATACCTTAATGCGAATCCTGTCAGTGGACTGCTAGAGTATTCCCGTGCCAACGGCTTTGCTGCTGAATTCAAACTAGTGGACCAGTCAGGACCTCCCCATGATCCAAAGTAAGTCCCAGATGTAAGAAGCGTTATGTAATGCTTTCTGCAGTGCCACAACCTGGCTGTACCAGGAGGCTACTGGTTACAGATTGACCCATGTGCATTTGGAAATGCCAGTGTTGCAGTAGCCTTAAATGGCTTCAGTTCTTTTCTCTAAATCCAAAAACTTTCTTTGTTTGCGCGTTTCAAATACCTTTCAAGCCACAAACTCTAAACGAGCATTGCTGCTTTCCTCTGACAATAGAGTAGATCCAAAAAAAATCTTAAAGGTTGTAGAGTTTTATCAGCCCATTTTCATGAATTTCATTGCTGTCCTTAATCGGGTTAAAACTGATGTGCACTGATCTTAACTTGTTAATATTCTCATGGTATAAATTGACTTTGTATATAATCGTTTATTGCCTTTGGGGCCATTTTGCTGTTTTCTCAAACTGAATTAATTAACTCTGAATCTAGGGCTATGCTGAACACGTACTACCTGATTTTTGGTCAGTGTTATGGATGTTTAGTGAATGCTGAACTACATAAGGTTTGTATGCAGTTGAATGCAATACACTAAGCAAATGTTTTTAGTATTTGGCCTCAAATGCACTTAATTTTTATCTGCACTGGACATTTGCACCACATTTTAAACCACAGTTTACACATGCATTCAATCTAATCTGAACGGATGACACCATTTGTCCACACATCATACTTTTATATGGATCCAGTAGCTGCACAAGTTTCACCTCCGAATGCTCTTGTCCTTTCAGGTTCGTTTTTCAAGCAAAGGTGGGAGGGCGCTGGTTCCCTGCTGTCAGTGCACACAGCAAAAAGCAGGCAAAGCAGGAAGCAGCTGATGCCGCGCTTCGTGTGCTGATTGGAGAGGCAGAAAAAGCAGAGCGGACTGGAGAGCTTCCTCCACAGGTAATGCGCTGCCTTAGTCTTTTGTCTGTTGGTACTGATGGCGTACTGAAACGACCATGTACATGCCACCTGTGGTTCTCAAGCTGCAGGAAATGCACACATGTAATCATGCTCATTTGTAAAACAATGGAGTGGTGCTACGGATGTGAAGCAGAATATGCTTTGTATTTGTCTCTACTGAATATCACTAGTGTTCACTAATTATTGAGTATTTTATACATATGGGACACATGTCCTCATATATACAGATTGCAAATATTAATGCTACTTAATATTATTTTTCTCCACAGTCGTGTGTGTGTGTGTGTGTGTGTGTGTGTGTGTGTGTGTATAAAAACGTTTGATTGCACAGTGCCCGCGGCCACTTCAAGCGGTGGCTCGTTTGACTGGTGTGGAACCCGGGTTTAATATAAAGTAAGTCTCCTAGTCCAGTCCGGGGAAGCAAAACACTAGCACAGTGCAGTGAATTTATTTCGTAGCTGCGGAGCTATCAAATAAATTCACCCCTATTTCACCGCATATGTGTGTATTTGAGCAAAAAATGAAGTAAGGAACACTGAGTGGTTCCCAAATTTTAGAGCCCGGAGCAGCTCCTTTATATGGAACACTCTACATCACCAGCGACATTCTGTTTTTCAAGCAAAGATTTTAAGCATAGGATTAGCAAGTGCCATCCACACCGAGCTGAAATGTAACAAAATTCTTTTACCATTCCAGGCACAGATTTATAACTTTGTATTGATAAATACCTCCCAAGCCCGCCAGTTATGAATGAAAGCAACCCCTGACACGTGTATTGCTCTTATTGGAGCTCGTCGGAGCGAGCTTTGCCCAGACACAAGGGAGAAACCACTTTAAGTCATCCCAATGCCCTGTCGGGCTTACAGTGCCAAATAAATAATGCAAAAAAAAAAAAGCAGGGAACCATGGGTGTAGTTCCCAAGGTTTAGGTGGAGAGCTGCTCCTTTATGTGGCATGCTCTACCACACCGCCAACACTCTAAATCTGCTAGCCTTAGTTGTCTGTTTTTCTAGCAAAGATTTTAAGCATAGGTTGAGGATTATAAAATCTATTGGTCTGAAACGAATCTGTCCACTGAGCAGACAATGTGCTGTACATTTACATTTTGTAACTGGTAAGAATTATTGATCTTTGGAAATTGAAATTCCAATGCTAGAAATCTGTTCACCGTAAGCAAAGTACAGAGGCTTCCACAGAGCAGGAGCGAATAGTGTACATATGCCAGGGCAGTAGATCCAGTCAGCTTGATATTCGTGTCAGGCAGCCCCCTACAGTTCACGGCACTGCAAGTATGAAATGGTCGCCAGATGTCCAATGGGTGAGAGGGGGTTTGCAAGGAGGCGTAGATTTAGCTAGTAACATTGCAGAAGGTGAGGCTCCTAAGCCAACCATCCATGGTAGGACTACGCCTGCTACCTCGATGCAAAGCTATCGCACGTTTGGCCAGTTGTAGAGCCAATGCGGTGAACCTACAGATCTCTTTAGAAACTTCATGTACATAACCCAACAGTGCAGGGACCGGGTGAGGTGTAAGCGTGAAACTCGGCATCAATGAGAGCTGAGCGAAAACGGCAGTCCAGAAGTCCCCCAAGTGGGTGCATGGTCCAAGTCGTGTGCAAAATCGGCATCTACCATGCAGCACTTAGGACAATTCAAGGGCCATGAGGGATCCAGTCTAGGCATGAAACTAGGGGTGGAGTAGGTGCGCCCAAGGAATTTAAAGTGTATCCATTTGTGTCCGTGATTGTGCGAGATCATTTTTGTTTGACTACAAAAATACCACATTTTATCCAGCAAAAGTAGTGTATCTCATGTTCCCACCGCTCCCCGAGACTGCCATCACCAACAGGCAGTAAGGCCAAGCAGGTATGATAAAGTGCGGAGACGTGGTGTCCGCCATCTGTGTGATCTATTGATGTAGTAAGAGGGATGAATTCAGTGGGTACGAGGGGATATGTGCAGACCTGCGCGCAGAGTGCCAGTGCCGCAGGACTAATTGGTTCATAGGGATGGCAGCAGCAAAGTGCGTACCATCATGCAAAAGAACGTTAGTCTGGGAACAAATCCCCAAATGTGTGTAGCGCATGCCGCAACAGTGTTTTAAAAAGAAAAGAACAAATTAACAAGGGTTTCTAAGGTAGGAGGCAGCCATCAATTATCCGCAAGCAGCAGGGACGGGAATGTAAGAGGTCACCCCCGCCCTACAAGCCTGAGAAATCTCATACATTCCCAGCAGGTGGTAGATGGGGGATTGAATTTCAGTTGGGTCCAGCGGGAATCCGTATAGTAGGAGTGCATGCAGCGGCACCTCCCCCGCCTGTTTGCGTTCTGGTCTATCATAGGAGATGCATGCATCCATGTGGTACCAGTGGTAGGCATAGTAACACTGTGCCACTAGGTAGCAGAGTTGAAAGTGGGGCACTCCAAAGCCACCGCGTTAATAAGATAAAATGAGGAAGGACCAACATTATAATAATGGCAGTACGGCCCGCCATGGATAGGAGCAGGCAAATCCAACCCTCAATCTGCTTGGACAAGCGATCAACCGCAGGACCGTAGTTGAGCCACAGAACCTGGTCTTTATCTCGGTGGACATGGATGCCTAGGTATTTTACTGTATCGTCATGCCATTGCGGGGGATACTTGCATGGCTGAAATATTGTAGCTGCAGTAAGCAGAAATATTTCAGATTTTCCCCAGTTTATGTGGATTCCTGAGGTTATCTGCAGAATGGCACACAAACAACAAAATGTCATCCGCAGATAATGAGCGGATCAACGGGCCAGTCGTAAATTTTAGTCCGCGGTGGAGGTGCCTCTCCTGTAGGTGCCGGACCAAGTGATCCATGGCCATTATGAGTAGCAGCAGTGATGAAGGACAACCATGTCTTATCCCCCTCCCGATTGAAAAAAGCGCAGTTAGTGAACCATTAACTCTTATGCGAGATGTCGGCTTAGTATAACGGAGCATGATTGGGGAAATGAACCCATGCCGGAGGTCCAGCTTTTGGAGCATAGCAAGCAGAAAGCCCACTCGAAGTCAAAGCCCTACTCCTTATTAAGAAGAGCTATTGCGGCTGGAACTCTCTGGGAGACCCTGTGCAACACTGAACACAGGGTGCGCAGGTTAAGTGATGAGCGGGGCAGGACGAAACCCTAATGCAAAGGAGAGATAATGGTTTCTAGTTGGAGAAAAAGCCTGGTTGCAAGGACCTTAGCTAAAATCTTATCAAAATTTAGCTGTGAAAGTGGTCGATAAGATTAAGCGTATAGTGGGTCCTTGCCAGGCTTAATAAAGAGGGTGATCCCAGCTTTGTGTAACGAAGGGGGCTAGGTCCCAGCGACTTGGCGAACATGGCCTGTCTTCCAGTAGTAGTTCAGGAATGTAGCCACTACTCCGCGATGGGCGAAGCAGCTGCGCCAGCTTCCGACCAGGTTGAGAGTCCAGTCGGGATCCTGCATAACCATACAATAAGGATGGGCCTTCGTTCTCTGGCTTGTCCGGAGCAAGGGTGCGCGGAGGGGAAAGGGGACATGAGGGAAAGGGTTTCACCGGATGTTATGGTTCCTGCATATAGCTGTAGGACCACCAGACAAGCTTATATATATATATCTTCCTTAAGGGATAGCGATAGGAGTGGCAAACAGCTATTATATCTACCTTAAGAGCTCACTCCAGCTTCAACAAAGGATTACCAACAATGAATGGAGAAGCCAATACTCACTCTACTGACCCTGAGGACGACATGGAATGGCACACAAAAACAAAGCATGGACATGACTTGTGTCCAACTTCACTGGAAAAAGCGCTAAACCTTGCCCGAGCACCTGCCAGAAGTACCACACGCCTTGAAATTGAAACTGCAAATCGCTTTCAAGTTCTACAAAATGCTATGGATTGCGATGTTGATCTTGAAGACAACAGAACAGCCAGATATTAAACCATTTTATGCTCCATAAAGCGACTGTGGATCCCACCCATCTTCTGGAAGAACTTGCCCACACACAGTGATCTTGTGGAGTTACTAGAGGAATACTGCACCTCCACTTTTGCAATCAAGCCCCGGCAGGGACACTCCAAAATCATACTCCCCACACCAGAAGATTATAGGAGTGTGTCCACCATACTTAAGGAACAAAAACTGGAATACTGTACTTTCTTGACCACAGTAAAAGCCCAGCGCTTTGTAATACGGGGACTACTGGTGAATTCATCCATTGGACACATCTCTTGGGATTTATCAGAATTTGGACTTCCTGTAAAAAGTCAAAATTTCTCACCTACAGACAAGAACAAGATGTTTCCTCTTTTTGTCGTAACCCTGTCTGTAAGCCAAGATGGAAAACCTCCTGATCGGTCACAAGACTCTGCGGCTGCACTGTTGCCACAGAAGTATCTAAGGGGAAACCTGACCCAGTCATGTGCTACAACTGCCAACGCTTCGGGCACACCTCTGCATTCTGCCATCAGAAACAAAGGTGTGTATGCTGTGGAGGGGATCGTTCTCCAATCCATGCACCAGGAATCAAGAAACGGAACTAGCGATATGTGCAAATTGCATAGGAAATCACCCTGGATGCTATTGCGGTTGTTCCTATGTGCAGAAAGCAAAGAATGACAAACCACTGAAGCATCTACCTCGTCCACAAAAGGCATCTCGCCGCAACAGATCAGGGCCAGCGGAAGACATACACCCACAAAGCCGGAACATCCCACAGTACCCCAACCCACACCTCAAACAGCCATAACGATGCACAAGTGAATGGAAGGACCTACGCAGAGGTTACAAGACCCAAGCAGGACAATTCAACAACCACCACCACAGTTTCATCTTGTGCAATAAGCACTGCTGTCAGCTGGCTGGAACTCATCGTGAAGATTGCAAAAGTAATTGCAGATATTAACATCCACCCTGTGATGACAACGGTTGCAAACCTCATCGCCAGACTTTTACATGGTGAAGAAATCAACCGTCATGGCAGCCAAGACCAAGAAAAACTGTGTCTTCGTGATGTGGAATGCCAACATATCATTCAAAAGAAAACTGAAGAACTCCTGGACCCTCTGGAATCTAAGGATGTGATTGTAGCGCTTAACTCTGAGACCTATCTCCAAGGAAACTAGATGCTCAACCTTGCAAATTATAGAGTATACTGTACAGATCGCTCGATAGGATATGACGAGATTGCACTACCACCATTGGGGAGTATTGAAGCAACTGGTAAACTGATCCAGACATCTGCATGTCTACTTTGTTTGATTGCTGCCTACTCGCCCCCAAGCATGTTATGCCCAAGTGACCTAGATGCTTTACTGGACTCCAGCATCCTGACATTAATAGGTGGTGTCGCAATCCCTGAAATTTACTAGATGGACAATTATAGGATATCTGGGATCCCTAGGTGGGGGCCGCAGATAGTGTGCGATGGGCATGCTCCACTACAAAGGTTAAAGTGAAAGGATTACGGCAAAGTTACGTCAGTAGGCGCTCCACAAAATGATCCATCTGGTCTGTGGCCTCCGCCACGGTGTGTGTAAGAAAAAGGGGGTACCCCTGACGTGTGTTCCTAAATCAGGGAAAATAACCTATATGTAAATAACACAATATTAGGAACAATGGAGATAATTATGGACCTGAACATTATAAGAAAGAACATGTATGTACAACCTCTATTCAGTTATATCAAAAATATTGTTTTATCATATTTTGTACATAAATAGTTGAGACTAAATACACCAGTAAAAATAAAACATGGTCCTCTGTGTCTATATGCGCTGAATTCAAAAGATCAGATGACAAAGGAACAACATATTTTGATCAAATAGAAAGTATAATGTAAACAATGTCATTCATTGATATATGGGGAAAAAAAAATTTCAACAAAATACACTCAATTTCACAAATATATAGACAATAATGATCATATTAATACATTCAGAGGACAGTTGTTAGTAGCATGGCTTTTGGGAATCTGTGTCCGCCACACCAGCTATGCGTAAGTTGTTGCGGCGCAACCTGGCCTCCAAATCTTCATTTATTATGGCAACTGTTTTAAGGAGGCGCTCCACTTGTCAAACCTCTTTGTCATTTTCGTCGCATCGTCCTACACTGCGGAGAAGTGCTCTTCGGTGCCGTTGAGGCGGGTCTAGTGGCGTTCCAGGCACCCCCATGGAGTCCAATCTACCTGAAAGGGCGTCAAAGTGTGCATCCATGACGCGTAACACAGACCGGATCGCTTCCAGTAGGGCGTCTGTATTGTGCGGTTGTTCTGAGCAAATGGGGCCAGTTGCACTGTGCCATGTCCACAGGGGCCTCGGATCTGTCCAGCTCTCTCACTCGCTCACAACAGCAGTTTCTTCTGGCGCAGGTTGCCTTGCCGCATGCTATAACTACTGTGTAGCATGGTGGCGGCAGCATCATGTTAAGGGATGTTTCTCAACAGCAGACTCTATGGTTCTTGTGTGAAAATAAAGGAAAATGAATTAACCAAAGTACAGAAAAGCTCTTTACTAAAAGTTGCTGCACTCTGAGAAATAAACAGGGACAGAAGTTCACCTTTCCGCATGACAACAACTAGTAAGATAATACTCCATTGAGGTGGTTTGAGGAACAAAGCTCTAAGCCACTGGTCCTCATACTTAATAATGCCCCCCACACCACAGTGAAAATTCTATTGTGAGAAACTGTCTCTTTTGACATGGGTAGCCCCCCACTTTAGCCTGGAAAATTATGTGGTTTCGTTTGCAGTGCACATGTTCCCTCTGCCTGTGCTTGTTCCCTAAAACTGTTCCACGATTGGCAATTTCAGCCCCCCTGTAAAGGCCCTAGTAAATGGTACCCTTGGTACCTAGGGCATGGGAAATGTAGGGACCCCTCAAGGCCATGCCACTGCAGCTTGCATGCCTTGGTGCAGTAAAAAACGGCAGTCGACATGGCACACTGCCTCCCTGTGTGCCATGCCAACCAGCACTGCCTAAGGTATAGGTAAGTCACACCTCTAGCAGGCCTTGCAAGCCCTAAGGCAGGGGGCACTTTATCTCCAGTGTGGGCATAACTGCATGAGCAGATATGCCACTACAATGTTAGTCTAATCCTTGATAATGTAAGTTCCAGTGAAGCCATAGAGAGTACATAGGCTGCAAACTTGACAACTCGAGTTCCCCCAGCACCAAGATGGCTTCACTGAACACAGGAGTGTTTGGTACCAAACAACTCCTCTTAAACCCATACTGATGTCGGTGTTGGATTTATTAAATCATGTACTCAGTGGACACTTCTGTTGTCCTGTCTTTTGACAGTTGTGACACTGCCCTATTGTGATCCCAATTCTTAACTTTGGGACCCATTTTTAGCTGGAGCCTAGAGGCAGCGCGCATGCGCTGCTCTGGGAGACTTGTTGTAGTGGAGTATGAATTAGAAGCTCCGCCCATATTTGTCATTGGCTTGTCATTGTCCTTCGTAAATGCTGGCTGCTTTTTCATAAGGAGGCTTGTTAGTCCCGCCTTAGTACCACCTTGTCTTCATTTGTAACCTCCCATGGTGACTGGCCCCTTTACTTCTGTTGTTGCATGGTACGTCTTCTTAAGCCTGTGGGCACTACTTTCCTTGGGTGCCCGCTTTCATTTTAACCCAGGCGCCCGGCATTATCTCAAACCCCCACCCACCCCGTCACTGCTTAATCTCGCTCCATCGCCCTCTTGTCTGACACCGCCCCCCAACAACCAGACCTCAAGCTCTGCCTCCTCCACGAGACTGTCTTTTCTCTTTGCGTCAACACTGTGTACAATGTATTTGAGGGGAAAAATAGACATGAGAGCTCCGTGGCCCACACTCTATGCCGTCATATGAGCGTGACCAGTTTTCTCGTTTTCGAACCAGTTTCCTTAACTAACCAAATGGTTCATGCCTTCTTCCCATCTCATTGTTGAAATATCTATTACAGGTAACTGAAGAGAAAATTGTTTTTGGAAAAACATTCCCTCCAGACTTCTTGTTTAGGTATCGCCAAGGTAATAATCAAACAACAGCAACACGTGCTGATTTTATTAAATCATTTTGAGGGGAGAACCGAGGTATTAAACTAGCTGCCTCGCAACCTTGTTTTAACACTGAGTAATGGTTGCAGTCTTTCGGGATAATAAGCAGTTTGTAGACCTAAACAGAGGGCGTTGTGGCCATCTAGTGGTGAATTTTGAGATTGCGGTTGGATTATTGGAAGTTTGGTGTCTGTTATTGCCAATATGATTGAAAGTGAGTCCCTTCACAGGAAGGAATGCTCGGAGACCCCAAATAAAGGCAGAAATATCAGTGTTTAAGAACGTTCCTGAACAGTCCATTAAGGAAAATTGTAAGCCACATATACAGCAAGAATCCTCAGTCCTTATTTGCATCTTACATTTTTTTTATCACTGCTCATTTTCTTTAGGTCAGAAAAAACGGATGCTGTCTTTTCTGTGCACCCCAAGGCCGCGCATCTATACTGTGTACCTCTGCTGCCACTCTGTATTTCAGCTAATGTACCACATTTGCCGTTTGTTGTTTTTCAATTTAAATAATAATGCTAACAAAGGCTGCGCACCTAAACGCCAGAGCATTCAGACTGAGCGCCAAGATTAGTCTTCAGTTTAACAAATAATGTTCAGGTCTTGGGTGAGCTGCACAGGCTTCCGTGTCTCCCTGTTGCGATGCTCACTGAGTTGAGAGTGCTGTGTTTAACTCCCAAAGATTTTTGAAAGAAAACTTTTTAAAGCTATAAAATATCTCATCTAGATAACAACCAGCAGGGAGATTATGACTGGTTATCATTTCATCTGTGAAAGTTCGTTATAAACCATTACGTACACCTAAGAAATTCTCTGCAAAATCAGTTTTAAATGGCTCTCAAGATCGACTTGTAATGTATTCTGATAAAGTGGTAAAGTGCACATTTTAAAAGTACAAGCGCTCGAAGGACTACAATCATCGAAAGTGTGCCTGAAGGATAGAACGATAATAGACCAGGAGCAATCCAAAAGTAAAAGCTGTAACCCACTATGGTGAGAGCTTCCACAAAAGAGAGGAGGGGTTTACGCTTAGTAATATCACAAATGTAATCTACACCTGAACCTGCTGATGCGCATGGCCCCACACCACAATATGGAGAAGACATGCCGAAGAAAGACTAGGAATGAGGGGGGCCTGAGGAAGCGAGTGCTGTGGACTGAAATGTAGTCGTAGATGCATTAAAGTTGGGCAACAATGCCACTGAAGCAAGGCCTGAAAATCAGATAGACTGATAAAACGCTCCTCTCTCCCTTCCTATTAGGGGCGACTTTAGCAACATGGAATGGGCAGTATGCACTAGGCACCACAACCTACCTCTTTTTACGGTAACGCTACCAAAATGGCCAAATCGGAACACCAGCCCAAGGAATACATGAACCTGACAATTGGGTGGATGATGTGGGTACAACAGGAAAGCTGGTATGTTAGAAACCATCTTAAGTATCCAACCTAAGCCACTGGCTGTCACAAAACGAGGTGCTTCACTGCATCAAATTCTTGCTGGGTTGGTTCTGTGGTCACCAGGAGGGATAATTATTACAGTAGGAAACAAAACATCTCTTCTGGGAATGGAGACAACCCAGCTGATTCAAAAACCTCTTATCTATATATTTTAGGGGTTTTATGCAGCGCAGACAATTGTCCCGCAAGAGTTGTCAGAGCATTTTCTTCTCCAATGCATAAAAAGGAAGGGAAAGGCAAGCCTTGCTTAGTATGTGATACAGACATACCTCAATAAATGAGGAAAACTAAAAGCAAAGGTAAAAGTCAGAAAGCACTATGTACTCTCTTTTTTGCAGAGGAGCGGACATCTAAAGGTTTTGATTAGTACTTATGTCATGTCCAGTTGAAATGTAAGTATTTGTTTTGTTATGTCTTTACTAACCATTTAAACAAATATTTGCACTGCAATAGGTCTCGCATTTACTCGAGTTTGAGCTATTGGCATTGTAAATGACAGTCTTTTATGTTTTGGTTTTTAAAACATAAATAAAAGGCATTGTCATTTACAATGCTAATAGCTTAAACTCTCGCAAATGCGAGACCTATTGCACTGCAAATGCTTGTTGGTTTGTGAGGTGTCTCTGGGCCCACCCTCCTGTACAGGTTTTTGGGGCCTACAGGGTACTCCCTACTTTTATCTTTGTCAGAATGGTCCACCACCTTCTCATGAGGGTCTTTTAGGCCTCTTTCTTTTGGTCTCTCCCTCCAAAACCTGTCTTGAACACTCTGGTTCTCACCCAATGATCCACTTTCCTCCCCAACTCTGGGTAGAGACTTTTCCCAGGTCTACCAGGTATTGATGCAACTTTTCCTGCACACAATTACTTAACAGATGTTCTTTCATTATCAAATTGTAAAGCCCATCATAATCATGCACATTGTTACCATCTAACCAACATCCTAGTGTTTTCACTGAGAAGTCTACAAAATCTACCCTGGTTTGGCTCTGGGTTTTTTGAGCCTCCCTGAAGCTAATTCTATACTCACCAGTGCTAAATCCAAAGCCCTCAATCGGGGTATCCTTCATGAGGTCATAGGATGCAGCGTCTTTCTCATGTAGTGTCGGGAGTCTATCCCTGCACTTTCCTGAGAACATTTCCTACAGGATGGCACTCCACAGCTTCCTGTGGACCTGACTGACAAGACAGGCTCTCTCAAATGCAGTGAACCACTTAGTGATATCATCACCCTCAAAGAATTTAGGGACAATCTCTTTGGGGATCTTGGAGTCTAAGGATTCTACTTGCTCCCTATTTATTATTTTGCTGCCTAGGCCCATCTCAGCTCTTTCTTTTTCTATGGTTAACAGTTTAGCTTCTAGGGCTATCCCCCTGGCCAGTTTCTGGAGATCTGCATCTCCAATGTCTACCTCATCTAGGACACTGCTAGGCTCACTCTCACTAGTGGTGTTGCTGCCTTAGGGGGTAGTGGGGAGTCCGTGTCCTCCTCCACTACCAGGGAATCCTCATCCTCTTCCCCAGTGTGGGGGGGAGGGGGGAGTTCAACTTGCCAGGGCCATGTCATTTTCTGCTAGCAACTGCTGCAGATGGGCTTTTGTGGGTTTAGTACACATGTCAAGTTTCCATGCTTTGCACAGTTCTTTGAGTTGTGACACTTTCACAACTCAGCCCAGCCTTGAGCTCTCTGGGGGTCCCTGCATTATCAGTCATGGTTTTTAAAGTAGTTGGAGGCATAATAGAGTTTTAAAAAATTGCTCAGGGCTACTAAGGCCTAACTGATTAACCACCATTTCATTTCTAGACCGTAGTGGACTTAACCAAGGCCCTAACACTAGTTTAAACAAACTTGAAAAAAATAGAAAAAATATTTTAACTAAAGGCAATTGTTTTTGATTTCCTCTTGTGAAATCACTTATTGAGCAAGTGTTGCAACACATGTCGAGTCTTGTATCCCACCGTTGCACCACCAATATAGGAAGCTGGCTCTGTATATTGTATACCACTAGGTGATTTTATTGTGCGCAAAGTACTGATTCCCCCAGAAGTGTACAGGGCTCAATGCAAACCCGAAGTGCTCTATTTATGACAGTGTGGTCGAGCAGCCTTAGGCCTAACACAGAGGAGTGTAAGACATTTGTTATACACACAGTGATCAAAAAGCAACACATGACTCAAAAAGGAGAGCCATGCCAATTTTATAAAAATAAGCTATGCTCAAGATTTATTTTAAGACCAAGATCTCCACAAAAAGATAAGTATAGAGGAAAACAATAATGCAGTTTTTCAGCTAAGTATCCAACTTACAATTCCAGTCTTTGGGTTTCAGGGCCAGCAGAGTGCAAGGCTCAGGTAAGCACAAACACTGCACTACCAGCGGCACAGGGGTGACCGGGTGCAGAGGTTAAAGTTGGAGATCGGGCCCAACGTTACCCAATGGAGACTGAGGGTGCTTGAAGACACGCTGTTTGCAGGTAAGTAAAGAGGCTGCTGGGGCCAGTCTTCGGAGGTTTAGATCAGCACGGGGGGGAGGCCCACAAGAGAGCACCAAACATACAGCACCACAGGGGCGGCCCAGTGCAATGTACAAACACTGTTTTACGCCCAATTCGAAGCAATGAAAGAACTTGGATTTCTAAACCGGTGTCGAACCGGAGGCTGCACAAAGAACCAGAGCGACAGCAGAGGTAAGTTGGGATGCTGTGAGTTGTAGGGACACAGTCAGTCAAGCTCTCCAAGACCCAGGGGGCTTCAGCTGCAGGGGTGTCCTTTGATGTTTGGTTTTTCATACCGGTCGCGGGGAGTCTTTGGATTCGCACTGCAGGCGTTGTGGAGTCCAGGAGGGGTCAGCCAATGCTGGACTTGGTCTTAGGAATGCTGGGGACCTTTTTCTGTATCGGTGAAGCACCTGGACACAGGCCAGTAGCGTCTGGTGCAGAGTGGTGGTCGGGAATCGTGGGAACTGCAACGGAACCCCATTTTCTCACAATGTTCATGCCAGCCAGTCACTCTAATTGTAGCCAGTCAACAGATGCTGTCTTCCGATCTGAATTCCTGACCAAGCATCCTAAACCAGAGTGTCTGAATGATGATTTTCCCCGATATGGATTCGAAGAGACTTGATTCCTTCGGAAAGAGAATGTTTTATTTAAGACTAGCCCTTAGCTTAATAAATGCAGTTTGTTAGGTCCACGCTTCCTTTATAGGGTCTGGCCTGCAATATCTTGACTGTTATTCCAGAGTACTTTATGGCCTTGTTGCCCAAATGATACGTGATGATTAGGATACAGCCAAGTATATGCCCAAGCTGGCCTGAACACTATTCTGCATTGCCAAAGCAGTTGGCACCAGCGTTGTTTTCAAATGGTACGCTTGGATGAGATTAACTGGATTTTCTAGAGACATGTAGATATCCCAAATAGATATGCCCTCCAATAGCTTTAGACTGCAGAAAAAAAGCTAGTGAAAGGACAGTCGTGCCACAGCATGGTTTCTGGCGCTTTGAACTCCAGCTAAATAATTTCCCCACCACACAGAAAATTCAAAGGCGATTTCGGGGTGCTAGCCGACAGACGTCAGTCCATCCAACCTGTTTTGCACCAACCAACTCAGTTCTTTCGACACTGTGCACATGTCGCCAGTAAAAACCTTTCACTTTGGGAGGGGCAGCAGTCCTCAGATTTTCCTCTTCTGTTAAAGTAGCACTAAGACATTTTAGTTTTCCCTCTCACGCTCCTTCTTGGCTGACAGGAGGCAAGAAACTGCATGTTCGAGGCATGTGAGCTGCAGAGCTCACACTTTGCATTAGATCGCCATCTGGTGTTGGGCTCGCATGCTTGCACTTTGTTGTTTTCTTCGAAGAAGTCTTTTGTAGTCATGTGATAGGTGACTCCTCCTTTGGACAATAGTGCGCATGGACATAGACTCCATCCTCAGATTGTTTTTTTCCGCCATTGGGTTCGAATGCAACTTTTGACGCTCCGGTTCGAAACTTACTTTCAACGGTTTTTTCATCATCAAAACTTCTATCGACATCCAAATCTCGACGCGCCTCTTCTTCCATTCCCTTTCCAGCCGTCGACGCGGGCCTTTGGGCCCATCGACGCCGTGAGGCCTACAGCTAATGGAAAGGACGCCCTTCCGGAAATGCCACCAGTGTGGAGCAAAGTTCCCCCACAGTGACCATCACAAGGTCTGTAACCTGTCTCTCGCCCGACCACAACGAGGCTACCTGTCCAGCCTGCGCCTCCTTCCGCTCGAAGAAAACCATTTGTGATCGTCTAGCTCGAAGACACGTCATGGCGCAGAGGTCCGCTCCAGAACCTGTCGACATCTTCAACGAGGGCCCTGATGTCCCGGAGGAAGACTCCGAAGATCTACTGATCGTGTCGGAGGCAGAGGACTCAGACGGTTCCATCACTCCTGGGCAACGAGTGAGTACTACTGCCCCTGCCCCTGCCCCCCCCACCAAAACAGAAGGCACCGGTCAAGACTTCGCCTGCTGGCCCCAGTCGCGACCGAAAACATGCTTTGGACGCCCCGCCTTCCGGCTCGGCACCGAACAAAAGACTCAAGCCTTCCACTCCCTCGGCACCGACCAAGCCGCATGTTTTAGTTCCACCGGCACCTTCGGCGCCGAAGCCAAAGGAACACTCGGCTCCGAAATCCACCTCGGTTCCAAAACCCGCCTCCAAGCATGGGGATAAGTCGGCGTCGAAACAAAGACTCCACGACACAGCCCCTAAGCCGAAGCTTTCGGAGCCGATTTCCAAGACTAAAGACTCTTCCACGCCTTCTACGGCCAAAGAGCACAAAAAACAACCATCACCTCGGTCGGAACCGAAAAAGTCGGCACCGAAGCCAAATCTCCAGGAGGAGGAGCTTTTTCGTCCGGATCCTGTCGATCCTAAACAAGCTACACTCCACATAAATCCCAAAACTGGACATATTACTAATGTGCCACGCCACAAGCCCGTCCCTGTGGAAAAGGACTGTGCTACTTCACCTATGCCTCCTTCTCCTCCTCTCCTTCCCCCTAACACCCCTCCTCTACATCCCTGTTACACCGCCTCAGCCTGTAACATCTCCACCACATGACTATCAGGACGACATAGGGGATGGTGGTGACCCTGATGACGCATTTAATGACCCAGATGACCCGCCTCAAGACGACTGGGGCTACAACGATCCCATAGATCTTCCAGACCTCCCAAGCCCTCCACCATATCCAACAAAACCATCTCCCCCAGATAACATTGGTTTTGGGCAACTCATTCACAGGGCTGCTGTTTTTCATGGGGTACATATACATACCAACCCACCAGAGGAAGATTTCCTCTTAGATACCTTTGAACAGTCTCAAAGAACTGTACAGACCATGCCCATCATTAAAGGAGTCATCAAGCATGCTCCTGAAATATTTAAAGATCCTGTACGGGCCAGAATTCTTAACCCTAGGATCGACAAAAAATATAGACCTGCCACTGATGACCCTGCCTACATCAAAGGCCAGCTCCCTCTTGACTCCTTAGTCTTATCCAATGCTCGTAAACGGGCTAATTCTCAAACTTCAAGGGACGCTCCGCCCCTGATAAGGAGTCAAAATTGCTGGATGCATCTGGCAAACGAGTGGCTGCGCAGGCCACCAATCACTGGCGCATAGCCAACACCCAGGCACTGCTGGCCAGATACGATAGGGCCCACTATGACCAACTAGAAACCCTATTGCAACATCTACCTGACCAGTATAAGACACAGGCAAATGATCTCATTCAGGAGGGCAAACTCATCTCCAATGCGTCCATTAAGTGTGCCCTTGATGCAGCTGACACCGCCGCTAGGTCTGTTAACACCAGCGTACTCATTAGAAGGCACGCATGGTTATGCATTTCAGGCTTCAAACCAGAGGTTCAAACCACTATTTTAAACCAGCCATTTAATCAGAACCAACTCTTTGGTCCCGCTGTAGACACAGCACTTGAGAAAATGAAGGACACTGACACTGCCAAATCAATGGGAGTATTGCAGTCTCCACAACAACGTGGCTCCTTTCGTCGCTCCTTCTACAGAGGAGCCGCTAGAAACACTAACACAGACAATTCCTCGTCTTACAGAAATACCACCCAAACATCCCCCAATAGAGGATACTTTAGAGGTGGTTACCGAGGCAACAACAGTAAGGGTAGAGGCTGAGGTAATATCAACACCCGTACCTCCCCCACTCCTAAACAGTGACTTCCCTCCACTTCCCCCGACCATTCCACTTCTGTCGGGGACGACTAGCACAGTTCCTACCTGCCTGGAACTCCATTACAACAGACAGGTGGGTGAGACAAATTATCCAACATGGTTACTGCCTAGAACTTACAGCTGCCCCCCAAACATACCACCCAAGCAGCGTCCAATGTCCGCAGACCATCTCATACTTTTAAAGCAAGAAGTTCTTTCCCTGCTTCAAAAGCACGCCATAGAGCCAGTCCCTCTACTACATCAAGGCACAGGGGTTTACTCCCTGTATTTCCTAATCCCCAAAAAGGATGGGACTCTAAGGCCTATTCTAGACCTCAGACCCCTCAATCAGTATATACATTCGGATCATTTTCACATGATCACTCTCCAACAAGTGCTTCCCTTACTACAACAACAAGACTTCCTTGACACACTAGACCTCAAGGACGCCTACTTCCACATTCCCATACATCCTGCTCACAGAAAGTATCTAAGGTTCGTACTCGATGGACAACACTACCAGTTCAAAGTCCTTCCATTCGGAGTCACCACTGCTCCAAGAGTGTTTACCAAATGCCTTGCAGTAGTAGCAGCACACCTACGAAGACAGCAAATACATGTCTTCCCATACCTGGACGACTGGCTCATCAAAGCCAGATCATTCAACCAGTGTGTCCAACACACTCATCAAACTATACAAACACTACACAACTTGGGGTTCACAATCAACTACACCAAGTCTCACCTCCAACCCTCCCATATACATCAATATCTGGGAGCCACAAACACTTCCACCGCTCTAGCTTATCCCAGCCCAGCCAGGATAGCCAGTATACAAACCCTCATCACCAGGTTTCAAATACAACACTCTCTCCCAGCCAGAGTGTTCATGCAACTAATCGGCATGATGGCATCTTGCATTTTCATCGTCCCTCATGCAAAACTTCAAATGCGTCCCCTACAAGAGTGTCTAGCACACCAATGGAACCAGGCTCACGGACAACTTACAGATCTGGTGTTGGTGGACAGCCGCACACATCGCTTCTCTGCAGTGGTGGAACACAAAAAATTTGTCCAAAGGGCGGCCGTTCCTACAGCCTGTTCCACAAATAATACTGACAACGGACGCATCACTCACAGGATGGGGAGCACACCTGTTAGATCATACAACACAAGGCAAGTGGACCACTCAACAAAAGCTGCTCCACATCAATCATCTAGAGTTACTAGCCATATTCCTAGCTCTAAAATCCTTTCAGCTCCACGTACAAAACAAGGCTGTCCTGATCCGAACAGACAACATCACAGCCATGTACTACATACAAAAACAGGGGGGGGGACACACTCCACAACTGGCACAGAACATTTGGGAGGTGGGCCATTCCACAAAACATATACCTTCTAGCCGAACACCTACCAGGAGTTCACAATCAGATTGCCGATCTGTTAAGTCGACACACAACAGATTAACGAATGGGAACTACATCCACAAGTTCTTCTACCCTTTTTCCAGATGTGGGGCCAGCCAGACATAGATCTGTTCCCCCCACACAAACGCAAAATGCCCATCCTTCGCCGCCAGGTTTCCACACCCGCAGTCCAAGGGCAATGCAATATGGATGAATTGGTCCGGCAGATTTGCGTACGCTTTTCCACCACTACCACTTATTCCACTCGTGGTACGCAAGCTACGACAACCGTCTCTAAAAATGATCCTAGTAGCTCCCACATGGGCACGCCAACCCTGGTTCACCACACTACTGGAACTATCAGTAGTCCCATATCAAAAACTACACCTCTCCCCATCAATGCTAACGCAGAACCATGGAGAGATAAGGCACCCAGATCCGTCTCAACTGAACCTTGCGATCTGGCTCCTGAAATCCTAGAATTCGGTTATCTTAACCTACCGCCAGACTGTATGAACATTATTAAAGAGGCTAGACGCCCTACTACCAGAGCTTGCTATGCAGCAAAATGGAAAAGATTCGCTATTTACTGCACTAACAATAATATCCAGCCATTACAGGCCTCCACGCAAAACATCATTTGCTACTTACTACATCTGCAAAGATGTAATCTTGCATACTCATCCATACGTCTCCATCTAGCAGCCCTTGCTGCTTACTTACAAAACAGGTAACACTTATCACTCTTTAGAATCCCCGCCATTAAAGCCTTTATGGAAGGCCTTAAACGGATCATACCTCCCAGATTACCACCTTCCCCAGTGTGGAATCTTATCATAGTACTTACCAGGCTCATGGGACCACCATTTGAACCCCTGCATAAATGTGAACTTCAATTCCTTACATGGAAAGTCGCGTTCCTAATTGCAATCACCTCTCTCAGAAGAGTCGGTGAGATCCAGGCTTTAACTATACAAGAGCCCTTCTTACAAATACATCATAACAAAATAGTTCTCAGGACAAACCCAAAATTCCTTCCTAAAGTCATTTCGCCTTTCCACCTTAAGCCATCTGTAGAACTACCAGTGTTTTTCCAAAACACACTCTGTAGCAGAAAGAGCTCTCCACACCCTCGATGTCAAAAGAGCACTAATGTATTACATTGACAGAACCAAGTCATTTCGCAAAACCAAACAATTGTTTGTAGCTTTCTCTCCACCACATAAGGGTAATCCCATCTCAAAAGCTGGGATTGCAAGGTGGATCGTTAAATTTATCCAAATATGCTACCAAAAAGCCAAACGCACATTATCAATTCCCCCTAGAGCGCACTCAACACGCAAACTAGGGGCTTCCATGGCATTCTTAGGGAACATTCCCTAGAAGACATATGTAAGGCAGCCACATGGTCTACAACACACACCTTCACTAAACACTATTGTGTTGATGTGCAAGCCAAGCAACAAGCTGCTGTGGGCCAAGCTGTCCTTGGAACACTTTTTCAAACTACTGCAACGCGTACAGGTGACCACCGCTAGGGGAGATACTGCTGTACAGTCTATGCAAAGTGTGAGCTCTGCAGCTCGCATGCCTCGAACGGAAAATGCTACCTACCAGTATGCATTTGTTCTTGGCATGTAGAGCTGCAGATCCTCACACGCCCACCCACCTCCCCGGGACCTGTACGTGTTCCAGTCCTATCTTATTTAGATATACACACATGGACATCCTTTTCTACTAACTCCATCACTCCCCATTATGGCGAAAAACAATCTGAGGATGGAGTCGATGTCCATGCGCACTATTGTCCAAAGGAGGAGTCGCCTATCACATGACTACAAAAGACTTCTTCGAAGACAACAACAAAGTGCAAGCATCCGAGCCCAACACCAGATGGCGATCTAATGCAAAGTGTGAGGATCTGCAGCTCTACATGCCAAGAACAGATGCATACTGGTAAGTAGCATTTTCCTTCTTGTCCGGCTGGGGATCCATCACGTCACAGGTGAATCTTGTAAATTGTTCAAAGGGGCTTTGACTGCCTTTCATTTCCTCCCCTCCCTTCCTCCCACACTGGCGCGCCATTCGGAGAATGACTCTGCAATCATGATGCAAGAAGTCATGCTTCTCTTATCCAAGGGTGCCGCCAAGAGGGTGATGGGCTCTCAGAAGAAGGAAGTATGCTATTCACAAATCTTCCTTGTTCAGAAGGGCAGAGGCCTCGGGCCTATTTTGGATCTCCAGCTGAATGCTTTTATGAGAACGGATAGGCTCAAAATGCTCAGGGTCCTTCAGTTTCAGCTATGAGTACTTTCAACTTAGTTTCTTCCCTTCATTCTTACTATGGCTCTTGGGGTATTCACAACAGTAATAGCGGTGGTCACTGCTAATTTTCAAAGGTGAACTATGCATATTCCCTTGCCAAAGGAATGCTAAAGACAGGCTTGCCACATTCAGTCAAAGACCACCAGCGAACAGCGCATCAACGACCGACATTTTTGGGGTTTTACCACCAAAGAGAGGAAGTCCCATTTGAGACCGATGCAGAGGGTTGCATTCATTGGGGCAATTCTGGATGCTGTGGTGTTCAGGGCCTCTCCTCTATCACAGCGAGTCCAGAACATTTAGGATATGATTCCATTTTTTTCTGAATCAGTCCTAGATTTTGGTGAGTATTATTGTGAGGCTTCATGTTCACCTGACCTTGTGTATCGTGCTCATCCCAGGCACTAGGTGGGAAAAGCGGGCCCTGGAGTGGATCCGAAGAGTTCATCCCAGCATCAGTGATGTCTCTCCAACTCTATTCACGTACCAATGGAGATGGTGCAAGATCTGCAGTGGTGGCTGGCAGACACCAACCTGGCCTGTGGCAGACTACTCTCTTTGCCACTCGGAGTTCACAATGGTGACAGATGTGTCGCTGCTGGGTTAAGGGGGTCATCTGGGGAAGTGGTGATCGGAGAGCTCTGGTCTCTAGCAGAGTGAGCTCCACATCAGCTGTTTGGAGTTTAGGGCGGTCTGTGTGGCCATAAAAGCCTTCCTACCGTCCATCAAAGGGTAGCTGGTGCAGATCCTCATGAACAACTCTCTACAATCCTCTACTACTGCAGTAATCCAGGATAAGTGGGGGCTCTGGATCCTGTGCCAGGAGGTGCTATGGCTTTAAAGGTGGCTGGAAAAGTAGAACCTCTTCCTGGTCGGCCAACACGGGGTCCCTGAATGCCACAGCAAACAAACTAAGCATGTGTTGTCTAGCAAAAAACGAAAAGCGCCTCCATCTCGAGATGGTGCTGGAAGTTTTTGTTTGAAGGGAAGCACCTTGGTTAGACTATTTGTGACCAAAGACAATGTGCACATCAACATTTCTGCACGTTGGAATTTCCTCCATGGCGCTAATTAGGAGAGGCATTCGGTCTGTATTGGTAGGAGTAAATCAGTACGCTTTTCCAGTGCTACCTCTCCTCCCTCAGAATCTGAGGAAGTTGACAGGAACCACATAGTGGTATTTGTAAAAGAGTTAAAGAGGACAAAGTGATTTAATGTGCCTTTCTTTCACTACTTCATGGACATAGCAAAATCAATGCCTTTGAATCAATTATAAATGGATATGACGCTCTGGGTACTAGTGGTCTGATCTTGATATCCTAGCTACCTCTTAAATTCTCATTGTCTTATTGAGTTGCTCTTTTTTGACCCAGCTTCAAGATTGTGCATGATACCACTGTCTTTTTCATTTGAGTCTCCAGTCTATGTATATGCAATTCTTTTAATGTGCGATTGTGTTAGTGAGATAGAAGTGTGGATGTGAACACGGTATGTTTGACTGTTAAGATTGTGTTAGGATGCAACTGTCATGAGGATGTTTTAATTGTTTTTCTGCCGCCATCTATCCATTTTTTGGGGGACACGCCACTAGCCACATTGTTTTCTTCTGGATACAATTGGACAGATTATTTTTATGTCAACTGTCTTGTTCTAGTACACGTATATAAAAAAAATGTAAAAATTGTTAAAACATTTAGAAATTGTTTCATTTTGAATAAAATATTTTTGTATTTTCTATTATGTACGTTTCTTCATATAGGTGCATTCTCAGGTGCTCGCTTTACTATTAATTCTGCTCCCCGTTTGAGAGATGTACCCTTAGTTATTTAGAGACGCTTTGCGCTCTTCTCTATATATGTAAAAATAGGCCTATCCCTTTTCCCTCTAGTGGAGGGTCTCACTTTAAGAAGTTCAGAACAGACCAGGCCTAAATCATTCTCATCGTCCTTGACTGGGCCAGATGTGAGTGTTACTGGTCTACAGAGTCTAAATTTGCCCCAATAAGGCTTCCACTTCAATGGGACCTGGTGTCTCAGCAATAGGGCAGGGTGCAACTTCTGAGTGACTTCAACCTACACCTCTTTGTATGGTCTCTGAGCAGAAATTGAATGCGTTTGTGGACCAAGATGGTTCATGTATGTCTTGCTGCGAGACTCCCATCTATGAAGTCCATATATGCATGACAAATTTGTCACTTGATGTGATGCTATAAACCCTGAACTCTTAATGAGCTCTACTCTGACGTTCTTTTGTTTCTTTCATTAGACCAGCAAGGCCTTGCGGTGGGCACAGTAAAGTATCTTCCCTTTTTGCCTTAGCCCCCCCAACGCCCCACCCCAAAACATTTGTTATGCATCAGTGGGACATGAACTTGGTTTTGACATATCTAATGTGCATGCCCTTGAAGCCAATGTGCAGCTGTTCTTTACGGCTCCTGAAACCGAAAAGAGTCCACCACATTGCGATTGTGTCAGCACGTCGCATGAGGGAACTCCAGGTCTGATAAAACCGCCTTAACATCCCCTTTCTGGACAAACTGGATTTTAGGACCACCACGGCCTTCTTACCGAAGATCCTGATTCCCTTCCACGTTGACCAATTGGTTCCTCTCCCAGTGGTTTTTGCTCCTCTTTGCTATGGGAAAGAGGAGGTGAAGCTCCATCGATTGGATTATAAAAGGGTTCTGAGCTTTTACATATACTTTGCAAAAGACAATCCAGAGCATCGGCTGTTTGGGGTTTTCTCTGGGCAGTGAAAGGGAGTGCTAGGCTCTGTCAAGATGGATAGTCCCTTGTATTAAAATCTCTATGTACTGGCCTGTGGACTCTTAGCACCATGGCCTAGGGTGATACAATGCCTTTGGCGGAGCGGTACCTGTTCTAGACACCTGCCAGGCTGCGATGTGGGCATCTGCTTTTTTTTTTTTTTTTAAGAGCGTTTTATATAGCGCGAACTTGACCCGAATCGGGTATCAGAGCGCTTTACATAGCACCAGTTGCATTACATGAGGACACATTCATTTTTTGTTAGGCACGGGGAGATTAAGTGATTCGCCCAGAATCACAGGATGTTCAGTGTCCTTGCTGAGACTCGAACCCAGTTCCCCAGATTCGAGGTCGACCGCCCTAGCCGTTAGGCCAACCCCTCTCTGCTTACTTTCATGAGATTCTACTGCCGTTTTTAGAATCGGGTCAAGCAGGAAGGTCACTTTGCCCACTGGTGTCTGCAGGATGTTTTGGTCTGATTCTACTTCAGTCCCTCTGCATTTTAGAAATACAGCTGTGATGCATGTTTCAAAGATGAAAAATCTGTGATCAGTAGTATCTATCAGTTACTTACCTACAGTAACTTTTTGCTGGATGTCTAGTCAAACCAAAGATTTCTCACTGTCCCTCCACTTCGATGTTATGTAGAATGGTCTCTTTGCCATCTAAAAAGGTCCCAAATTAGGAATCTGCACACTGAGACAATGATCTTCTCCACATCGGAGTGTGAAAGACCAAAAACAGACCTCAACGTGCAGGCGTGACGATTGTATATGGCTTCACTCTGTCACTTCCAGGACAGCATGAAATCACTAGGAAGTCATAAAGTGCATCTACCAGCACACTGGACGATTGCTGGGTGAATTTAGCTGATCCAGTCTGAAAGCAAGTAATCTGTAGTTAAAAGATGATCACCAAAGTTAAGTAACTTGGGCTTCATGAACTGGCCCTGGCTAAGGAAGTAACAAACTGCATCACTATCTTTCATCGTCACTCTTGCCAAGGAACGCTGCCAGTGTTGTGCACCATTTCTTAGCACATGCTTTAATTGGTTTGTACCCTAATACTTTGCAAGAAACATTATTTGGATAGCATTTTGGTGGTGGTCATCTTTTTCCGGTGCAGAGGATATGTTTTTCAGTGATTTTTTTCAGACCACTTTCAGGCAAGTATGTGGATGGTTTCAGCGAAACCCCAGATTGCCACAGTATGCTTTTTGGGAATCATTACTTGAAGCACATCTACACACTTCTTTTTATGAGTAAAAGGTTTTCAGTTTGCACCCTTCAACGTGGTTCCGTTAAAGAAGAACCTTTTGAGTGTTTGCGTCATTTTCAGCCAGCAAGAGTTGTTTGTGGGTTGCATCTATCTGCACATGATCGTTTGAAGGTGGTGTGCGAGATTAGGATGTGGTTGAAGGAAGGACCAGTACATAAGGAGTCGAGTAAGGGAAGTGGCTAGACGCTGCTAAGGAGCTTGAGTGGAGAGGACGCCCCTGAAGGGGAGAGGCAGGAGCAACTACTCATTCTTTGAAAGTAGCAGGGTAAGCGCAGGCAGCATTCATGGCATGGGGCGTAAAGGTTTAGAAGTGTCAAACATGCTGTTTGGGGGCAAAGCTATGGCTTGTTTGGAGAGTTGCCTTATGAAATTTTGGTAGTGGCAGCGTAAGGGCAAAGCCATCACTTGTTTGGAGAGTTGTCTTATGTAATATTGGTAGTGGCAGCGTAATGCCTTTAGGGGGACTGCTCATACCAAGGGGAAAATGCCTGACGCAGTAGGATAGGAGCAGTGCAGAAACATTAGATGTGCCTGGACACACCAGCAGTCATGTTCAGTCAGCATATCAAATATTGTGATTGCCTGAAGTGTACTCCATAGACTCAAAATGTATGTTACGCAAATGTTAGTAATAAAACAACCAATTTAGAACTCTAAAAGTAAAGGTTTAAGTACATAAGCTATTTAACTTATTGATAATGGCAAATTTTGCTTGTGCTTGGTGGATGGGTTACTGTTCTATTGCTGAATTTAAAAGTATTCAATGTACTGAAGATGGTGGGAAAAGTTGTACAAAGCATGTGAGGCCATGATTGGTGCCAGTGTTGGAATGCTCTAGTTACATGTACGTTGCTTTTCTGGGGTACATGGCTGTCATTAAATATTTGAATTCTAGCGGGGTGAAATATGGTGCTCTTACTTGAAGACCATTTCCTGAAGTTATTCATTATTATGAGGCTGACCTACTCATTCGGTGAAACACTCGCAGCTCTTTTGCTTGAGTGATAGAACTAAAATTTGCCAAAAGGCTTCTGTTGCAGATTCTAGTTCGTTAGCCGTGGTCGCCTACAGACAGACTAAGAAGAGTGCTTTGTATTTTCAGCAGCTACCAGTGTCTGGAAGCACTTTCCATGATCACATTGCAATGCTTAGCCACCAGTGCTTCAACTTCCTTACTTCACGTGTCCAGCATAGTCTTCTTGGCCGGAAGATTCTTGCAGCAATCATCATGCGGAGCTCTGAGGAGGACACTGGCACAGTAATCAGCATTGGAACTGGTAAGATTGCTTCTATATATTCTTCTTCAAATGGACTTTTAGAGATGAATCTCTGTGGGACTTGCTGTACAATTTACTAAAATGAACGTATGTTGTGTTTGAAGAGTTGACTGAGGCTGCAAACTCTGTTGGGCCATTCAATTTCCATGGAAGCGCGACCTCTTAACTCTGCTTTTGTTGTTATGACCACTAATCTGGTGTGATAAAGGTTTTCTGTTATTCTTGAAGTGTTGGTGATTTGGTGAAGATCATACCTCGGTTTGTGACTTTGTGCTCTGTCCGCTATTGACCCCCTTTAACATTAAGTTACCTTCAAATTAACTTTTTTGAAATATATTTCTTTAGGGTATTTAGGTTTTTAAAAATTTTTTTTTTTTTTATTTAAGGTACGGTCTTGTAATGGCTGTGGTACAGCAACTGAGAACTTCTTTATTTTTGTGTGCTGTGACAAACAGTTTGCAAAGGTAGATGATAGCTTGCCAGGCCCTTTTCTCTTAACTGTTTGGGAGAAGGAAAGTGGCCTGGGACTCCTGACACTTGTATTTCACCTTCATGGAATGCAAATGGTTCTTCCAAGGAGTCCAGGTAACTTGTAGCTGGCACAGCACTCTTTGTATATTACGAAGAGTATTGTGCGCTATCAGTTTTGTCTTTTTCATTCACTTGTTTGATGGTGAAGACACTGGCTGAGTTTGCTGGTAGTCTGTTGCACTGTTTACAGTTGCAAACTGGGCAGCGTTCACCTATCTAAGGCCTTTTGGGTAAAGATTAGGACTGCTTATTCCTTTGCTTTGTTCTCCATGACAATTAGGCTAATGGATGAGTTTTCTGGTCTCCTAACTGAATTTATATCCTCCTTTCTTTTGGGCTATTTGTAAAGTGTGCTTTAACAGCTTGCAGATTGTTTATAGAAATCTTATAGAATTATGAGCATAGTTTATGGGTATCTGTGTTTGGGAACATCTTATTGTGGTTGTGTGGCGTATCTGATTGAAGGTGTGTATCTGTTGGTATTTGGGGTCTGAATGTGAGCATCTGACTGGGTGTCTGGAAGTTTGACTGTTAATGCTGGTCAGTTATTGTATGTTGGCATTTGATTGCATGTTTGATGGTGTGTGGGAGCATCTGATCGTGCGTATGTGGTCCTTAGGTGTTTGTGTGGAGGTGTCTGCTGTATGTGTTTGTCTGCATTTGATGTGTGGGTTTATGATAGTTTATAGGGACCTGATCACACGGCATGGCGTCTGATGTGCTTGGGAATCTCTTGCTGAGTCCAAGTCTTTTCCAGAAACTAATGCACCAAAAATCATCTTACCATGAAAAGGCATAGAATGACAGAAAAACCCCTGCCCTCATACCATTTAAAAAGTGTCACTTTTGTTGAGCAGATTCAGACTACTACGACAAAAAAAAACATTTCCCATGTCACACATTTGAAATTTGAAGTACTAGGTTATGCCCAACCATCCCAAAATAACTTGTGAACCATTTGATCAGTCTTTATTTAATTTGGCACACTGATTTCTCCTAAGTTTGATGCAAATTTGATTCCTCATTGGTCCCTTTCACCTAGTTGTGATTTCTTCTAATTTGATAGTTTTGTTGGGGAAAGCAGAGAGGGTCCTTGTTGAGGGACGACGTTTCAAGTTGTTTGCAACCTTTCTGTGCTCTTAAGTCTTTCTTGGTTATTTTTGTTAATATTGTTGCTTACTAGCGCAAAGATCAGGCACATCGTGATTTAGCAGCATGTTGAGTGTTTACGTTTCAGCGTTAGTTTGAAAAACCATTCCACCTTTCTCCACTCCAGCCCAATGTGGCCTTCACTTCTCCTTTCACTATCAGAAATCCACCCAGTCCTGTAGATATTTTACTTCTATGCAATAGCAAGATTTACAAGGGTTCTATATTTTGTTCAAGTTTTTCAGAATGCCCCCGCATTCATAGATTCCTTTGGCCGCTGACATGCCTTGGTCCATACCACTGCACTAGGCAAGGAGTTTTGCTTCACTGTGTTACTCCCATCTTTTTTGCAGGGTCCTGCCAGACACCCATTAAACCCACCACGAGCCGCTGCAGTATCAGGACATCTCCGCATCTTCTCTTGTGCGTAATAATGCTACTGTTAGGACATAGTCTACACTCCATTCTGTAACGCTTCATAGCTCAGACCATATCTTATTCCAGCAGTGACTCTTGACTACATCACCACATCTCATGTGTAAACACTTATTCTTAAATTATATCAAATTATCCAGTGCTTTAATAGGTGACTTATATGTCCAGGAGATCAGGATTTCAAATGCTGTCTGTCAGAATCGCCTCTTACATTTGTGCTCTTTACTGCCACATATTCCAATAGGGCATAACCGTTGTGTATTTATAGAATTCTTTCCAGTTCAGTTTCAAGTCTTTGTGAGGTTTGCCTGAAGTATTTTATTTCATTCTTATTCAGAAGATCTCATGTTGAAATCCCATTTTAAAAATTCCTGCATGCTGGCTAACCCTTTTTGGTTTCTACTGACCACAGTGATGTTTCTTTTGTTTCTTTTATTGGCTTTCCCTTTCCTTCCTGCAGCGTAGACCATTCTAAATTCTGCACAGATTCAGTTTAGTCCACTTTCTGGGGTTAAAGCTGCACTGGGCTGGGTTGATCATGGATGTTTCCCTGTGGTGGTTGAACCTTAAGATTCTGGAGTTGGCAGTAGTACATCCTTAGTGTAGAATTTGCTTGAAAGACTTGCATGCACCTTTTCTTGCATTGCCTGTGTATCCTCCCCTGCTTACAAGTACCATGTTTAAGGGGAACCTGATTTTGCTACTGCATTCAAACGCGTCTGTGTGCGCGCATCCTGCCTTACTGCTGTTCATGGTACATGGTACATGTTGAATTTGTGTTGGATGGAAGCTGACTGCGGTTGTAGTGTGTGTAATTGACAGATGGAAGATTTAGAAGTTCCTTTGACTGAGGCAATTGTACACTGCTGCTCCACCTGCCTGTGCCCCTTGTGTCTGAGGAAAACTTCAATCTTACCAGTCCACGGTTTCTTTTTGCCTGAGTGTATAAAAGATTGCTCACCCACTTAGGTTGGATTTGGTGTGTGTGTATATACGTACAAGTTTGTAGCGATATTGTACCTGTTGCGTGACTGAGGGATTCTTGTAAGTCCGCTGTCCGCTGTCAGTGTTTCTTTGTTTCGGTGTCCTTATGTGTTCTTGCATTGCAACCGCCAAATGATCACCAGTATTTGTACATTAGCAAAGCTTCACAACGCCTTTTCATAATTTAAAAAGGCCCACTCTTGTTTTGGTCAATGCTAGTTTTCAGTTCTGTTATCGTGCCTTCTCAGGTAGACACATGCAATGGTGTCCAGTTAGGCCTTCTTCAGTTTGTTTCTTTCCCACCAGAAAATCCTCAACATTGTAGCCTATCTAACATTGATTAAGGGATGCAGAGATCAAATCTAACCTGTCCTGTCACATCTTTGGTTTCCATTCAATGAGGCAATTATATATGTGTTTTTTAAATTATTTGCACACACACCCTTCTCCTCCCATAATATGGACCACACTCTTCTGTTATGCTTCTTTAAACATTATATTCTTTGCTTCAGATTGTCACTCAGGAACCTTTCAAAGGTCCCTTCCCTCCACATGTCTCGAAGTATCCATAGGCTATCGCTATACTGGTGCCTGGTATTTCCGATACATTGCACCACCTCTGTGCTAGATTGTGCATCCAAGTATACATTTCTGGTGTAGGAGCACTCTGCAAATTCAGTTAACTGACATTTGTGAAAATATCTTGGGGGTTCTTCATCTGCTACTAAGGAATGGATTTGTAGTATGCATCTGAAAAATGCCTACTTGATACTCGGAGCCCTGTATTTACAGGCTAGTATGTTTTTGTTACTTTGGGGACAAGATGGTTGATAAAGACTTGACTTATTAGCATGTATTAGTTATCAGATAGTCCTGGACTATTTTGTTTAAAATAAAATGTTGTTTGCAGGTAACCGGTGTGTGAAAGGAGAAGAGCTCAGTTTGAAGGGTGAGACTGTAAATGATTGTCACGCAGAGGTCATTTCTCGAAGGGGCTTCATCAGGTAAGAACCAAGCTCATTTGCCTTTTCAGTTCCACTGTCTTTGTTCTTAATCAGAGTGCTCAAACTCTTCTCTGAGTTTTTTTTTAGCTTTTGCATTCAGTTTACCTATGCCGTGAACCAGTCCACTGTAGGACCAGTTTGCATGGTACCCTGTCTAAATGGGAAACTTGCACTGTTATTGAAGTCACATCTCCACCCCCTATGGCATGGTTGCGACTTTGATTTTGTATTCATGTTTTTAAAAATTTCGAAGCGTCTAAATGATTATCGTGCTGCCGTCTTTGAGCATCCTTTAGTAAACCAGTGTGATTCTGATGTCTGAAGACTCATATCGGACAGTAACACAGGAACCGCCTGTCATGGCATCTAGGCTTCATTAAAAAGAAACACGGAAATGCTTTCACCGTTTTCTTTTCCCTAGTTACATCAGTTTGCCTTTTACAGGCAAGCTGGTTGTTTGTTTTCCTGAGAGACTATTTTTCTTGCTTTTTCTGCTTTTTTGAGAGCCCCTTTAGGAAGTATAGTATAGCTCTGGGCCAATCAAGTGAAAATTTGAGGGATACTGACATGCGGAGAATTTCTCAAAGCATTATCTGATTCGGTGCAACGAGTTATTTTTCAGACTTTTCTAAAAGCAGCCCCCAAACAGGGAATGTTGCTTCTGTGAGGAAAAAAGTAATCCAGTTTTACATAAATCGAACATCTACCGATCTGCTTCCGGTGCATATTGTTCAGATTCAAATTGTTTAATTCATTGTCTGATAACGAGATTGCTCCTGAGGTCCCTGACTTGTCACACACTACTATCCAGGGGGTGAAAGTTTTGGTCCAGATACCATATGCTTCTGGTATCTGAGACCTAAAAGATTTCTTTTTGTAGATCAGCAAAAGAGATGAGTCTGTTTTTCTTCCACAGGTCACCCACTGAAGAGATACCCATCAGGTCCCACTTGTCAAACCCAGGGCACGAGCCCAATCTGCCGAGCCACTCTGGCCGCCAGAGAGGCGTAGCCTGTGATTCTTTTATGCCACCCTAGTTAGGTCGAGCCTAGCGCCGCGCGCATGCGCTGCTCTATCGGAGGCTTCTTGTAAGCACTCCAAACTTCCCCAAAAGTTCTTTGTGTGGGTCCGGTAACTCCCACACATTCTATTGGGCTTTGCGTGTGGCTTTCAATAATGAAAGCACGCAAATGGCCAAAGGCGGGTGCATGTCCCACCTCTGTGTAAAGGTCACTCCCACTGCGTTTTGGTGTCGGGAGCGAACAGCGGCGCACTTATTGGCAGCTGCATTCCTCCCTTGTTGTTGTGGATCATGTTACTAATAAAGCACAGCGCGGTCGCTTTTACTTTGCGGCCCCGCTTGTTTTCTGTTCCCATGATTTTTGTCCTTGTGCATATATTGCAAACGCACGTGTTATTTTAACCCCTTATTATTTTTTTGCAACGGTTTATATGCATTTGAGGCGCCCTTTGTCTTTTTTTTTATTCTTAAGTATGATAATATTAATTATTATTATTCCTAGCAACTTTGCCCTTGACATTATTGCTTTTCATTACACTATTTGTTAGTCTTTAAATCATCAGCAGGAAAAGTAATATTAATACTAGTTCTACTAGAACTAATAATAATGACCACCTTAATAATTATTGTAGTAATAACAACCTTCCTTTAGTTGTCCCTCCTTGCCAAAATTGGTCCTGACACTCTGACTCTCACTCTCTGACTGACTCTCACTCTCTGACTGACTCACTCTCTGACTGACTCACTCTGACTGACTGACTCACTCGCTGGCTGACTCACTCGCTGGCTGACTCACTCGCTGGCTGACTCACTCGCTGGCTGACTCACTCGCTGGCTGACTCACTCGCTGGCTGACTCACTCGCTGACTCTCACTCGCTGACTCTCACTCTCACTGACTGACTCTCACTCTCACTGACTGACTCTCACTCTCACTGACTGACTCTCACTCTCACTGACTGACTCTCACTCTCACTGACTGACTCTCACTCTCACTGACTCTCTCACTCTCTCTCTCACTCTCTCTGACTGACTCTCACTCTCACTGACTCTCTCTCTCTCTCACTCTCTCTGACTGACTCTCACTCTCACTGACTGACTCTCACTCTCACTGACTGACTCTCTCTCTCACTCTCTCTCACTCTCTCTCTCACTCTCACTCTCTCTGACTGACTCTCACTCTCACTGACTGACTCTCACTCTCACTGACTGACTCTCACTCTCACTGACTGACTCTCACTCTCACTGACTGACTCTCACTCTCACTGACTGACTCTCACTCTCACTGACTGACTCTCACTCTCACTGACTGACTCTCACTGACTGACTCTCACTCTCACTGACTGACTCTCACTCTCACTGACTGACTCTCACTCTCACTGACTGACTCTCACTCTCACTGACTGACTCTCACTCTCACTGACTGACTCTCACTCTCACTGACTGACTCTCACTCTCACTGACTGACTCTCACTCTCACTGACTGACTCTCACTCTCACTGACTGACTCTCACTCTCACTGACTCTCACTCTCACTGACTCTCTCACTCTCTCTCTCACTCTCTCTGACTGACTGACTCTCTCTCTCTCTGACTGACTGACTCTCTCTCTCTCTGACTGACTGACTCTCTCTCTCTCTGACTGACTCTCACTCTCGCTGACTGACTCTCACTCTCGCTGACTGACTCTCACTCTCGCTGACTGACTCTCACTCTCGCTGACTGACTCTCACTCGCTGACTGACTCTCACTCGCTGACTGACTCTCACTCGCTGACTGACTCTCACTCGCTGACTGACTCTCACTCGCTGACTGACTCACTCGCTGACTGACTCACTCGCTGACTGACTCTCACTCGCTGACTGACTCTCACTCGCTGACTGACTCTCACTCGCTGACTGACTCTCACTCGCTGACTGACTCTCACTCGCTGACTGACTCTCACTCGCTGACTGACTCTCACTCGCTGACTGACTCTCACTCGCTGACTGACTCTCACTCGCTGACTGACTCTCACTCGCTGACTGACTTCTCACTCGCTGACTGACTCTCCTGACTATCGCTGACTGACTCTCACTCGCTGACTGACTCTCACTCGCTGACTGACTCTCACTCGCTGACTGACTCTCACTCGCTGACTGACTCTCACTCGCTGACTGACTTACTCGCTGATTGACTCTCACTCGCTGACTGACTCTCACTCGCTGACTGACTCTCACTCGCTGACTGACTCTCACTCGCTGACTGACTCTCACTCGCTGACTGACTCTCACTCGCTGACTGACTCTCACTCGCTGACTGACTCTCACTCTCTGACTGACTCTCTCTGACTCTCTCTCTGACTCTCTCTCTGACTCTCTCTCTGACTGACTGACTCACTCTCTCTGACTGACTGACTCTCACTCTCTCTGACTGACTGACTCTCACTCTCTCTGACTGACTGACTCACTCTCTCTGACTGACTGACTCTCACTCTCTCTGACTGACTGACTCTCACTCTCTCTGACTGACTGACTCTCACTCTCTCTGACTGACTGACTCTCACTCACTCTCACTGACTGACTCACTCTCACTCACTCTCACTGACTGACTCACTCTCACTCACTCTCACTGACTGACTCTCACTCTCACTGACTCTCTCTCTCACTCTCTCTGACTGACTGACTCCCTCTCTCTGACTGACTGACTCCCTCTCGCACTGACTGACTCCCTCTCGCACTGACTGACTCCCTCTCGCACTGACTGACTCCCTCTCGCACTGACTGACTCCCTCTCGCACTGACTGACTCCCTCTCGCACTGACTGACTCCCTCTCGCACTGACTGACTCCCTCTCGCACTGACTGACTCCCTCTCGCACTGACTGACTCCCTCTCGCACTGACTGACTCCTCTCGCACTGACTGACTCCCTCTCGCACTGACTGACTCCCTCTCGCACTGACTCCCTCTCGCACTGACTGACTCCCTCTCACTCCCTCTCACTCCCTCTCACTCCCTCTCGCTCTGACTCTCGCTCTGACTCTCGCTCTGACTCTCGCTCTGACTCTCGCTCCCCTCCTGTTCTTTATGCCCCCCCCTAACAAAAAAAACCATAACACGCAACCATTGGGACAGGCAGATAGAAGTTGCCATCATTGTGTTTTATTTACTGTGTGCCAAATTTCTACAGTATGAGCTGTAGGGCCGGTGAGGTGTAGGTGCCCAGGGATTTGCGATATCCACCTTGCCCCATTAGCCAAATATCTGTTTGGTGACCCGGGTCAGTGTGAGGGCCGTAGACCCAGCGGTTTATTACTCAATTGGTACGCTCAATAGTACAGTTTGAGGTCCGGCAGGGCGATCCCGCCGTCGTACCATCCCCAGGTCAGCTTCCGCAGTGGAATGCGTGGCGACCTACCATCCCATAACAAAGTCCTCACTGCATTCTCGATGTTTGAAAAGTAGGAGTCTGGGACCTTGAAGGGGGTATTTTGGAGTGCGTTTAAGAACCGAGGCAACGCAAGCATTTTAAAGAGGGCTGCCCTACCGAGGAGTCAAGGGGAGGGTTTAAATCATCAGGAAAAGTAATATTAATACTAGTTCTACTAGAACTAATAATAATGACCACCTTAATAATTATTGTAGTAATAACCTTCCTTTAGTTGTCCCTCCTTGCCAAAATTGGTCCTGACTCTGACTGACTCTCTCTCGCTGACTGACTCTCTCTCGCTGACGGACTCTCTCTCGCTGACGGACTCTCTCTCGCTGACGGACTCTCTCTCGCTGACGGACTCTCTCTCGCTGACGGATTCTCTCTCGCTGACGGATTCTCTCTCGCTGACGGACTCTCTCTCTCGCTGACGGACTCTCTCTCTCGCTGACGGACTCTCTCTCGCTGACGGACTCTCTCTCTCGCTGACGGACTCTCTCTCTCGCTGACGGACTCTCTCTCTCGCTGACGGACTCTCTCTCTCGCTGACGGACTCTCTCTCTCGCTGACGGACTCTCTCTCTCGCTGACGGGCTCTCTCTCTCGCTGACGGGCTCTCTCTCTCGCTGACGGGCTCTCTCTCTCGCTGACGGGCTCTCTCTCTCGCTGACGGGCTGCGCTGACGGGCTGCGCTGACGGGCTGCGCTGACGGGCTGCGCTGACGGGCTGCGCTGACGGGCTTCTCTCGCTGACGGGCTCTCTCTCGCTGACGGGCTCTCGCTCGCTCTCGCTCTCGCTCGCTCTCGCGCTCTCTCTCTCTCTCGCTCTCGCTCGCTCTCGCGCTCTCTCTCTCGCTCTCGCTCGCTCTCGCTCTCGCTCGCTCTCGCTCTCGCTCGCTCTCGCTCTCGCTCTCTCTCGCTCTCGCTCGCTCTCGCTCGCTCTCGCTCTCGCTCGCTCTGCTCGCTCTCGCTCGCTTCGCTGCTCTCTCGCTCTGCTTCGCTGCTCTCGCTCGCTCTCGCTCGCTCTCGCTCTCTCGCTCGCGCTCGCTCGCTCTCGCTCTCTCGCTCTCTCACGCTCTCTCGCTCTCTCTTCGCTCTGCTCTCTCCGCTCTCTCTCTCTCGCCGCTCTCTCTCGCTCTCTCGCTGCTCGCTTCGCTCGCTCTCTCTCTGCTCGCTCTCTGCTCGCTTCGCTGCTCATCGCTGCTGCTTTCTCGCCAGCTCGCTTTCGCTCGCCGCTCGCTTCTCTGCGCCGCTCGCTCTCTCGCTCGCCGCTTCTCGCCGCCTGCTTCGCCGCTCGGCTTTCTCGCCGCTCGCTCTCTCGCCCGCTCGCTCTCGCTCGCTCTCTCGCCCGCTTTCCGCTCGCTCTCTCGCCCGCCTCGCTCTCTTCGCCCGCCCGCTTCTGCTTCTCTCGCCCGCTCGCTCTCTCGCCCGCCCGCTCTTCTGGCTTCTCTCGCCGCCCGCTTTCTCTCGCTCGCCGCTCTCTCTGGCTCTCTCTCGCCCGCCCGCTCTCTCTCGCCCGCCCGCTCTCTCTCGCTCTCCCGCTCGCCCGCTCGCTCTCTCGCCCGCCCGCTCTCTCTCGCCCGCCCGCTCTCTCTCGCCCGCCCGCTCTCTCTCGCCCGCCCGCTCTCTCTCGCTCTCTCTCGCTCGCTCGCTCTCGCTCTCTCTCGCCTCGCTTCGCTCTCGCTCGCTTCGCTCGCTCTCTCGCTCTCTCGCCCGCCCGCTCTCGCTCTCGCTCGCTCGCTCTCGCCCGCTCTCGCTCTCTCGCTCTCGCTTCGCTCTCGCTCTCGCCCGCTTTCTCTCGCTCCGCTCTCGCTCTCTCGCCCGCTCTCGCTCTCTCTCGCTCCGCTCTCGCTCTCTCTCGCTTCGCTCTCGCTCTCTCTCTCGCCCGCTCTCGCTCGCTCTCTCGCCCGCTCTCGCTCTCTCTCTCGCTCCGCTCTCGCTCTCTCTTGCTCGCTCTCGCTCTCTCGCTTGCCCGCTCTCGCTTGCCCGCTCTCGCGCTCTGCGCTCTCGCTTCTCGCCTCTCGCTTCGCTCTCGCCCGCTCTCGCTCGCTCTCGCTCTCTCGCTCTCGCGCTCGCTCTCGCTCTCGCGCCGCTCTCGCTCTCTCGCCTGCTCTCGCTCTTCGCCCGCTCTCGCTCTCTCGCCCGCTCTCGCTCTCTCGCCCGCTCTCTCGCCCGCTCTCGCTCTCTCGCCTGCTCTCGCTCTCTCGCCCGCTCTCGCTCTTCTGCTCTCGCCCGCTCTCGCTCGTCTGCTTTGCTCCGCTCTCGCTCTCTCGCTCTGCCGCTCTCTCGCTCTCGCTCGCTCTCCGCTCTCGCTCGCCTCGCTCGCTCTCGCTTCGCTCGTCTGCGCTTCGCTCTCGCTCGCTCTCGCTGTCTCGCCTCTCGCTCGCTCGCTCTCGCTCGCTCGCCCGCTTCTCTCGCCCGCTCGCTCTCTCGCCCGCTCTCGCCCGCTCTCTCTCGCCCGCTCTTCGCTCCGCTTTCTCTCGCTCGCTCTCGCTCGCTCTCGTCTCTTCGCCCGCTCTGCTCTCTCTGCGCCTTCGCTCTCTCTCGCTTCCGCTCTCGCCTCTCTCGCCCGCTGCTTCTCTCTCGCCTTCGCTGCTCTCTCGCTCTCGCTCTCTCTCTCGCTCCGCTCTCGCTCTGCTTCGCTCGCCTCGCTCGCTCTCGCTCTGCTTCGCCTCGCTTCGCTCTCGGCTCGTCTGCTCTCGCTCGCTCTCGCTCGTTCTCGCTCTCGCTCGCCTCGCTTCGCTCGCTCTCGCTCTCGCTTCGCCGCTTCTCGCCTCGCTGCTCGCTTCGCTCTCGCTCGCTCTCGCTCTTCTCGCTCGCTTCGCTTTCGCTCTCGCTTTCGCTCGCTCTCGCTCTCGCTCGCTTTCGCTCTCGCTCGCCTGCTCGCTCTCGCTCTCTCTCGCTCGCTCTCTCGCTCGCTCGTCTCGCTTCGCCTGCTGCTTCGCTTCGCCGCTTCGCTTCGCGTCGCTTCGCTCGCTCTCGCTCGCTTGCTCGCTCGCTCTCGCTCTGCTGCTTGCTGCTCGTCTCGCTTTCTGCTCGCTTTGCGCTTGCGCTTTCTGGCTCGCTTCGCTCGCTCGCTCGCTCTCGCTCGCGCTGCTTCGCTCTCTTCGCTGCTCGCTTCGCTCTCGCTCTCGCTTCGCTCTCGCCGCTCGCTCTCGCCCGCTCGCTCTCGCTCGCTCTTCGCTCCGCTCGCTCTCGCCCTCGCCCGCGCTCGGCCGCCCGCTCTCGCTCGCTCTCTCGCCCGCTCGCTCTCTCTCGCCCGCCCGCTCCCGCTCGCTCTCGCTCGCCGCTTCGCTCGCTCGCTCTCGCCCGCTCGCTCTCTCTCGCTCGCCCGCTCTCGCTCGCTCTCTCTCGCCCGCTCGCTCTCTCGCTCGCCCGCTCTCTCTCGCCTCGCCTCTCGCTGCTCGCTCTCGCCCGCTTCGCTCTCGCTCGCTCTCGCTCGCTCTCTCGCTCTCTCTCGCCCGCTCGCTCTCTCTCGCTCGCTCTCGCTCGCTCGCTCTCTCTCGCTCGCTCGCTCTCTCTCGCCTCGCCTCGCTCTCTCTCGCCCGCTCTCTCTCGCTCTCGCTCGCCTCGCTCTCTCTCGCCCGCTCGCTCTCTCTCGCCGTCGCTCTCTCTCGCCCGCCTCGCTTCTCTCGCTCGCTCGCCCGCTCTTCGCTCGCTCGCTCTCGCTCGCTCGCTCTCGCTCGCTCGCCCGCTCTCTCTCGCCCGCTCTCGCTCTCTCGCCCGCTTCGCTCTCTCTCTCTCGCTTCGCTCTCGCTCTCTGCTTCTCTCTCTCTCGCCCGCTCTCGCTCTCTCTCTCTCTCTCTCGCCCGCTCTCGCTCTCTCTCTCTCTCGCCCGCTCTCTCTCTCGCCCGCTCTCTCTCTCGCCCGCTCTCTCTCTCGCCCGCTCTCGCTCTCTCTCTCGCTCTCTCTCTCGCCCGCTCTCGCTCTCTCTCTCTCGCCCGCTCTCGCTCTCTCTCGCCCGCTCTCGCTCTCTCTCTCTCGCCCGCTCTCGCTCTCTCTCTCGCCCGCTCTCGCTCTCTCTCTTGCCCGCTCTCTCTTGCCCGCTCTCGCTCTCTCTTGCCCGCTCTCGCTCTCTCGCCCGCTCCGCTCTCGCTCTCTCGCCCGCTCTCGCGCCCGCTCTCGCGCCCGCTCTCGCTCGCTCTCGCTCTCGCTCTCTCGCCCGCTCTCGCTCTCTCGCTCTCGCTCTCTCTCTCGCCCGCTCTCGCTCTCTCTCGCCCGCTCTCGCTCTCTCTCGCTCTCTCGCCCGCTCTCGCTCTCTCGCTCGCTCTCGCTTCGCTCGCTCTCGCCCGCTCTCTCGCTCGCTCTCGCTCTCGCTCTTCGCTCGCTCTCGCTCTCTCTCTCGCCCGCTCTTCGCCCGCTCTCGCTCTCTCGCCGCTCTCGCTCTCTCGCTCTCGCTCTCTCTCTCGCCCGCTCTCTCGCTCTCTCGCCCGCTCTCGCTCTCTCGCCCGCTCTCGCTCTCTCGCCCGCTCTCGCCCGCTCTCTCTCGCCCGCTCTCGCTCTCTCTCGCCCGCTCTCTCTCGCCCGCTCTCTCTCTCGCCCGCTCTCTCGCCCGCTCTCGCTCTCTCTCGCCCGCTCTCGCTCTCTCTCGCCCGCTCTCGCTCTCTCTCGCCTGCTCTCGCTCTCTCTCGCCCGCTCGCTCTCTCTCGCCCGCTCGCTCTCTCTCGCCCGCTCTCGCCCGCTCTCTCTCTCTCTCTCTCTCGCCCGCTCTCTCTCTCTCTCGCCCGCTCTCTCTCTCTCTCTCTCTCGCCCGCTCTCGCTCTCTCTCGCCCTCTCTCGCTCTCTCTCGCCCGCTCTCTCTCTCTCTCTCGCCCGCTCTCTCTCTCTCTCTCTCTCTCGCCCGCTCTCTCTCTCTCTCTCTCTCGCCCGCTCTCTCTCTCGCCCGCTCTCGCTCTCTCTCTCGCTCTCTCTCTCGCCCGCTCTCTCTCTCTCGCCCGCTCTCTCTCTCGCTCGCTCTCTTCTCTCGCCCGCTCTCTCTCTCGCTCCGCTCTCGCTCTCTTCGCTCGCTCTCGCTTTCTCGCCCGCTCTCGCTCTCTCTCGCCTCGCTCTCGCTCTCTCGCCCGCTCGCTCTCTCTCTCGCCTCGCTCGCTCTCTCTCTCTCGCCCGCTCGCTCTCTCTCTCTCGCCCGCTCGCTCTCTCTCTCGCCCGCTCGCTCTCTCTCGCCCGCTCGCTCTCTCTTCGCTCGCTCGCTTTCTCTCGCCCGCTCGCTCTCTCTCGCTCGCTCGCTCTCTCTCTCGCTCGCTCTCTCGCTCGCTCGCTCTCTCTCGCCTCGCTCTCTCTCTCGCCCGCTCTCTCTCTCGCTCTCGCTCTCTCGCCCGCTCTCGCTCTCTCGCCCGCTCTCGCTCTCTCTCGCCCTCTCGCTCTCTCTCGCCCGCTCGCTCTCTCTCGCCCGCTCGCTCTCTCTCGCCCGCTCGCTCTCTCTCGCCCGCCCGCTCTCTCTCTCGCCCGCTCGCTCTCTCTCTCGCCCGCTCGCTCTCTCTCTCTCCCGCTCGCTCTCTCTCTCGCCCGCTCGCTCTCTCTCTCGCCCGCTCTCTCTCTCTCGCCCGCTCTCTCTCTCTCGCCCGCTCGCTCTCTCGCCCGCTCGCTCTTCTCTCGCCCGCTCGCTTCTCTCCTGCTCGCTTTCTCTCGCTCGCTCTCTCTCTCGCCCGCTCGCTCTCTCTCTCGCCCGCTCGCTCTCTCTCTCTCCCGCTCGCTCTCTCTCTCTCCCGCCCGCTCGCTCGCGCTCGCTCTCTCACTGACTGTTATACAGGTACTATTTCCCAACCTTCACCCTCCTGTTATTTATGCACTCCCATAACAAAAAAACCCATAACAAGCAACCATTGGGACAGGCAGATAGTTGCCATCATTGAAAGGACAAAAAAACTCAAGACATTATTTATTGTTAATACTTTTTAATATGGTCGTTCAGGTGTACATAATGCTTTCTTGGTTATATATAAGGTAACAAAAATGCTTCTGACGCTTCTTTATTATAACTTTTCAGCATGCTGCAGACTTCTGTACAGCACAGCTTAAAGACATAGGCAAAGTCAATATCTCTGGCTAAACACTTATAAGGTCCCAAAGGCGAGACCTATTGGCTATGCCAATGCTTGTTTTTATTTACCGTGTGCCAAATTTCTACAGTATGAGCTGTAGGGCCGGTGAGGTGTAGGTGCCCAGGGATTGTGTATAGAGCTTTGCGATATCCACCTTGCCCCATTAGCCAAATATCTGTTTGGTGACCCGGGTCAGTGTGAGGGCCGTAGACCCAGCGGTTTATTACAGTCAATTGGTACGCCCAATAGTACAGTTTGAGGTCCGGCAGGGCGATCCCGCCGTCGTACCATCCCCAGGTCAGCTTCCGCAATGCGTGGCGACCTACCATCCCATAACAAAGTCCTCACTGCGTTCTCGATGTTTGAAAAGTAGGAGTCTGGGACCTTGAAGGGGGTATTTTGGAGTGCGTTTAAGAACCGAGGCAAAGCAAACATTTTAAAGAGGGCTGCCCTACTGAGGAGAGTCAAGGTGAGGGTTCGCCAGTGGCGCACATCGGCCTGTAAGCGCGTTAGGGGCACCTGTAGATTGGCCTCGTAAAAGAGCGATGGGCCTGGGGTCACGTAGATTCCCAAGTACCTAAATCCATCGGTGGCCACCGGGACCTCGCATCCCTTAGGTAGTTTTGGTTTTGGGCCGTGTATGAGAAACAGTATAGATTTGGCCCAGTTTATTGTGTATCCTGAATGATTGCCAAATATACGGAATATATGAAGGATACGGTGGATTGACGCTGCCGGAGCCGCAAGGTATATTAGTATATTGTCTACATGGAGGGATATTCTATCTTCATGTTCCGTCCATTTTAAACCCCTTATGAGGGGATCTCCCCAACCCACACCGCCAGAGGTTCCAGCACTAATGCGAAGATGAGCGGCGACAGGGGGCATCCCTGCCAGTTCCCCTGCTTAGTTGGATAGTTCGGGACGTGTGACAGTTCACAACTATCTGAGCTATAGGGCTTGTGTAGAGGAGTGTTATCCACTTCAGGTATTTTGGACCGAAGCCCATTCGCTCCAGTACCGCAAACGGGAAGGGCCACTCAATCGCGTCAATCCATTTTGGCGTTGAGCGAAAGCAGGGCTGAGTCCTCCTGTATCGTGTCTGCCCTACCCAACACCCCATGCAGACGACGGAGATTGAGGGCTGTGTTGCGGCCGGGCATAAAGCCTGATTGATCGGGGTGTACTAATTTTAGGATTATGGGAATCAGCCTGTTCGCCAACACTTTAGCAAGGATTTTAGTCTCGGCTGTAAGCAAAGAGATGGGTCGGTATGACTCGCAGTCCTCTGCTGGCTTACCTTGTTTGTGGATAACCACTATTGAGGCCACTCTGACCTCTTTAGGTAGGGTGCCTTTTTGATAGCTGTCCAGGTACATTTCGCGAAGGTAGGGCGTCACCTTAGTGGCCATGAGTTTAAAGAGCTCAATAGGAAGCCCATTGGGACCCATGGCTTTGCCCGAACGAATATCCCGGTTTGCAGCCTGTAATTCTTCTAAGTCACCCTCTAGGGTCTCCCGCTCCTCAGGTGATAGTGATGGGGTTCACAGGTGTGGGGTGTGTTAGTGGATATGTAGATTGCTTCAAAGTGAGCCGCGAACGCCTCTGTAATCTCCCGGGGGTCCGTCAGCTCCTCCCCTAGCCTCCTTTGCAGACTGTGGACCCAGCGGCTGGCCTGATCTCTCTTCTCTAGCCATGCTAGTAATTTTCCTGTCTTTCCTCATGCTCCGATAGCTTGTGATATTTTTTTTCTCTCGATCCGGCTGACTGTCAGTAGTTGCTTATAGTCTTTCGTCTTGGCGTCTAGAGTCTGTCGAACCGAGGCCTCGTCGGCTTGACTTAGTTTCCTTTCTGCTTCCAGAATTTACCCCTCGAGCGTCTCGACCCGTCGCATCAGTTCCTTTTTATGCCCTACCATCAGCGCCAGTGCTCTACCTTTTATGACCGGTCCGAACACCCCCCCCAAAGGAGTTGTGGTGAAGTCACTGACCCAGCGTTTTCCGTAAAGTATCTCTCGGTGTCTTTGGCCAGCTCAATTTTAATATGTGGGATTGTCAGTGCCCATGGGCTGATTGTGAGGGTTGTATGCGTGGACTGTGTCCAGCCCCATGCGGGCAAAGAGAGGGGAGTGATCGGAGATACCCCTAGCCAAACACCTGGCCTCAACAAATTTCTGGCATCAATCGTGTCAATCAATCACAACATTTGTAGAGCGCACTACTTACCCGCGAGGGTCTCAAGGCGCTGGGGAGAGGGAAGGGGGGGGGGGGGTGCTGCTACTGGTCGAACAGCCAGGTCTTGAGTAGCCTCCTGAAGGTCAGCAGGTCTTGGGTCTGCCGTAGGCTTAGTGGAAGGGTGTTCCAGGTCTTGGCGGGGAGGTGTGAGAAGGATCTGCCGCCGGTGGTTGTTCTTCGAATGCGAGGGACGCTGGCGAGGGAGAGGTCGTCTGTTGAGGTAGGCTGGGCCAGTTTTGTGGAGTGCCTTGTGTGCGTGGATGAAGAGTTTGAAGGTGATCCTCCTGTCGACTGGGAGCCAGTGCAGGTTCCTCAAGTGGGGGGTGATGTGGCTGTGGCGTGGTACGTCGAGGATCAGGCGTGCGGAGGCGTTTTGTATGCGTTGCAGTCGCTTGATGAGCTTGGCCGGGGCTCCCGCGTAGAGGGCGTTCCCATAGTCAAGTCTGCTACTGACGAGGGCCTGGGTGACTGTTCTTCTTGTGTCTGTCGGGATCCACCTGTAGATCTTGCGAAGCATGCGGAGGGTGTTGAAGCAGGAGGAGGAGACTGCGTTGACTTGCTTGGCCATGGAGAGCGTTTAGTCGAGGATGACTCCCAGGTTGCGTGCGTGGTCGGTGGGTGTCGGGGGTGCTCCCAGCGTCGTTGGCCACCAGGAGTCGTCCCAGGCTGAGGGGTTGGAGCCGAGGATGAGGACCTCCGTTTTTTCCGTGTTCAGCTTTAGTCGGCTGATCTTCATCCAATCGGCGACGGCCTTCATTCCTTCATGGAGATTGGCTTTGGCGGTGAGGGGGTCCTTGGTGAGGGAGAGGATCAGTTGAGTGTCGTCGGCGTAGGAGATAATGTTGAGGTCGTGCTGTCTGGCGATGCGTGCGAGCGGGGCCATGTAGATGTTGAACAGTGTTGGGCTGAGGGACGATCCCTGGGGTACGCCGCAGATGATCTCGGAGGCTTCGGATCGGAAAGGTGGGAGGCGGACTCTCTGGGTTCTGCCGTCGAGGAAGGAGGTGGTCCATTCCAGGGCCTTGTCTCGGATCCCTGCGTCGTGGAGGCGTGCGCGTAGAGTGCAGTGGCAGACAGTGTCGAAGGCGGCGGAGAGGTCCAGCAGGATGAGGGCTGCGGTCTCATCATTGTCCAGTAGGATCCTGATGTCGGTGGCGGCGATGAGGGCAGTCTCAGTGCTGTGGTTGCTGCGGAACCCTGATTGGGATGGGTCCAGGATGCTGTTTTCTTCGAGGTATCGGGTTAGCTGTTTGTTGACTATCTTCTCGATGACCTTGGCTGGGAACGAAGCAGAGAGATGGGCCGGAAGTTCTTGAGGTCTCTCGGGTCCGCCTTGGGTTTTTTGAGTAGGGCGTTGATCTCTGCGTGTTTCCAGCTCTCTGGGAAGGTCGCGGTCTCGAAGGAGAGATTGATGATTTTGCACAGGTGGGGTGCGACGGAGCTGCTGGCTTTGTTGAAGATGTGGTGCGGGAAAGGGTCTGACGGGGAGCCGGAGTGTATTGTGCTCATGGTCTTGATGGTGTCCTCGATGTTCACGCTGGCCCAGGCTGGCAGGGGGTCGTGGTCGATGGTGTGTGGCGGGTCTGGTGCATCGATCTTAGTTGGGGCTGTCTGGGTGTTGAAGCTGTCGTGGATGTCGGCGATCTTGCGGTGAAAGAAGGTGGCGAGGAATCGCTACAGGGGTTGCGACGGCGGGTTGTCGTTGGTGTTGGAGCTGGGATTGGAGAGTTCCTTCACGATGTTGAAAAGCTCCTTGCTGTTGTGTGCGTTGTTGTCGAGGCGGTCTTTGAAGGAGATTCTCTTGGCGGACCTGATGAGGTGGTGGTGGTTACGGATGGCGTCTTTGTGGGCTGTGTGGCTGTCCGGTGTCTTATCACTGTGCCATTTCTTCTCTAGTTTCCGGCAGGTTCGCTTGGAAGCTAGGAGTTCCGAGGTGAACCAGCTGGCTCTTTTGGTGGTGTCGCTGTAGGTGAGCTTTTTCAGCAGGGCAGGGTGTTGGCACAGTCGTCCATCCATCGTCTGAGGTTGCAGGCAGCGTCGTCGGTGTTGGATGGGTCGGGGGGAGGGCTGAGAGCGAGGGTTGCCCGGAGTTGGTCTTCGGTGACTTTGCTCCAGCAGCGGCGTGGGATCTGTTGGGTGCGGTGGTGTGTGGTGGGTTTCTGGAGTGTGTGTGAATAAATAATCAATATGTGACTGGTTATTGTGAGCTCCCGAGTGGAAGGTATAGTGGCGGGTTGTGGGGTGAAATTGCCTCCATATGTCAACCAGGCCGAGAGGAAGTCTGCTGGCTTTGACCCCATATGGGGATCCTGTCTTGGGGGCCGTCTATCTATAGAGCGATCTAGTGTTAGGTTGAAGTCCCCTCCGAGTAACAACGTTCCCACTGGGAGGTCCGGGATTAATTTACTCAAGTTTCCTAGTGTGGATTTTTGTAGTGCGGGGGGAGCAATGCGGAAATCACACTTAGGGGTGTCCCTTCCCTTAAACCCGTGGCAGCTGCAAATCTACCCTGGGCATCCACCCATGTTTTCGAACTATGAATGGGCAGGTCTTTCGAATGAAGATGCCATCCCACGGGAACCAGATGTGAACCCGGCGTGCGCTATTAGTTGATATCCCCACCGGTTTAGAGCCTTACAGGTGTCACCAACTAGATGGGTCTCTTGTAGTAAAACTATTTCAGGCGTATGACGTTTTAGGTATTGGAGAACAATTCCTCACTTAAGCTTATCTCCTAGTCCATTAATGTTCCATGTGAGGAACCTTATCTCCCTTCCAAGCTTGCTATTCATGGAGGCGCGTGTGTGTGGTGCCCGTGATAGTCTGAGGTCTTGCGTGTGAGCCCTGTTATCTCCGTATAGGCCCGGGCAGAGAGACTCCCAGCTGTACCCAGTGAGTTCCCAGAGCGTCTCATTGCCCCCTCTCCCCGCTGCAATGGCTGAGTTGAAACATAACTGAAATAACCCCCTACCCCAACTTTGTGAACCCTCGAATCCCCCCTTCCTGCATGGCGGATGTGGAACCTCCGGCTCCCCAACACTGCTGAGTGCCTGTCGCCCACCCCTAAACCTTGAGGTTGCATGGTTCGAACCCTAACCCGGCATCTTCAGATTCAGTAAGAGTTAAAATGTTCCAAGTATATCTAGTTTTTCACCCCCCATTCTGCCCCCCATTCACCCCCTCCCCCAACCTGGAAAAAACGTATACAGTGAATGCAGAATTAGGAGGCTGTTTCTGCGGGGAAAGCTCCATGAGGGGCCACGATGGGACAGACCCTGCTTGGGCGCATTGGTACTTGACCTCTCAGGCATGAGCGTCTCCATTTTGGGTCTGTGGTGTGGGACTCGAGCCTGGGCCATCGGGCGCCTTGCTCTGCAGACCAGTCTGGGATAGTCTCACACTCCTTTCGGTATGTGGTTTCTTTCCGACAGTGAGCCAGCCCTCCAACCAGTCCCATGTCTCCTCTGGGCTAGCGAAGAACCAGGTCTTGCCATCCGCCTCGACTCTTAACTTGGCTGGGAACAACATGGAGTATTTAAGACCTTTATCGACGGGGTATCTTTTTGACTTCCACGTAGCTACAACGTTGTCGCTGTACTTTCAGCGTGAAATCAGGAAAAAAAAAATATTTTGCTGTTCTCAAACCGTATGTCTGGAGTTTTGCATGCTGCCTGGAGGATGACATCTCTGTCACGGAAATTGAAGACATGTGCCAGAATGGGCTGCGGGGGAGCGCCCGGCCTCAGCCTCCCACCCGGCATTCTGTGCGCCCTCTCTATGGAGAAATATCGTGAGAGGCCTGTCACTTTTAGATGGTTAGTGACGAGGTCCTCAACAAGTAGATCTGCCGCTGGGCCTTCTGCTTTCTCCGGCATGCCAAGGATTCGGACATTGTTGCGCCTAGCCGTCCCTTCGTAATCCTCCAGTCGTTCTTCCAGTCTCTCCGTGGTATTTTGTAGCTCGGTGACTTGGGTTTTAAGCAAGGCTGCGTCCGACAATAGTGACTTAGTGGTAGTCTCCACTTCTTTAATTCTGGCATTTGTGTTAAGAATGTCCTCTCTGATTAGTGCCACCTCCGAGGAAACCGAATCTATTCTGGCCTCCAGAGAGGTGCGCTCCGTCGTGATCGCCACATGATGTCTTGTAGTGTCAAGTTGTCTTTCTTCCCCTCTCATGGCGATTGCGCGCTTTTGTTTGGTATCTCCCCCGCGCCTTTTGTTTGATCACCAGGGCCCTGCTGCCACGCGTACTTGTCCAATTTAGTCTTCAGCGAGGCACGGCCTCCTGCCATTGTCTCTCGTCTGAGCTCTTCTTGGGGGCACCCGGGGGGGGGGGGGGTGTCGAAAGCCACCAGCTAATCGCCGCCTGCCCGGGCCGTAATATGAGGGCCCTACTCGGCCTGTCTGTTTTCACTGGCTCGCTCTTTCCGCCATGTGCGCACCCCCCTGTACCTCTACTATGGCAGTCTCTTGGTGGATCTTGCTCAGGGACCGGTCTTCTCACCCTCTGGGTCGGGTGGGTGTCTCTATTCGTCTCTGTGTGCCCCCGTGTCAGGGTTCAGCAGCGTGTCTCTGCCTGGGGACACTCTTTATGGGCCCAGTCCGTACTCTATTCTGGGGAGACACACCGGAAGGCTCCAGGCTGTGTCAATATGGCTGTATTTGCTGTGTCCGAGGACTGCCAGGCTTTGAGTCGTTCTCCCCACCGCTGGGCCCTGGGATGTGTTCCCTATGTTTTACCTAGCACCAGCCCTCCGTGCAGCGGGCGGGTTAATGCGTCTCGGGGCCGATGCGGCAGCGCTCTTCAGAACGGGCCCTGCCGCCTGCAGGACCGCCGTTTCCCTTTGCAGCCCAGAGACGGTCTTAACTCTTCTATGAGTCCACATCGCTGGGCCGTCCCCTACCCGCCGGACCCACACAATGTTGTCTGTACGGCCGCCGGCAGCTGCTTAGATCCAGGCCCACGCGGAGGGCTGTCTTGCGGAGACCTCTTGAGGGCCGTGCAGCGGCTCGCCTTACTCGTTTCTGGGGGGTTGTTCGTTTTTCTCTGCCCTGGTGGGATCTACGGGCTCCTCAGGGCGTTGTGCTGCCCAAAGTCTGCTCACTGTGGCGGATTTTAATGCAGATGGATCGCGATGCTGGGCTTGGGTCCCGGAGCAGCGTTAGTGTGCGGTCCTCTTCCTCAGCAGTTGGCCACGCCCCCCTAAAAGATTTCCGACATCCATAATGCAGCATAGAGCAATTAAACAAGTGGCACTTGCTGAGTTTGACTCAGAATTTTAAGCACATTTACAGCCTTTGCCCTTGTAGTATTTTCACCCATTTGGGGTGAGGGGCAAACAGTTCTTCCCTTGGTCAGTAATGAGGCACTGAGTATTTCCAAAAGGTTTGTGGCCGCATTTTAGCTACATCATCACAAGATAATTTCCCCATAGCTATAGATTCCTTTTTAAAAGGTGCAACTAAACAGAAATATCACGTCCACTCTTCTATAACCAACTTCTTTGTCAGGTTCATAAGCAATACAAAGAAAACGTCCATCTTCCAATGACTGGAAATCATAACTTTGTGGGAGCCACTCTTTAATTTGTGAAATGACTGAGAATGTGTTTGTAAATAGGCATTAACAACATTCTTGTGAAGTGTTCTGGAATCCTATTCCTAAAAGTAGCTATTTAGGAATTCAGTAAAGGTTCCCAAAAGAAGTTTGCATTTCCTTTCTTTGCTGACCTCGCCTAGTTTTTGTACGGTAAGGTGTGTGCCCTTGTGCCAGCCTCAGCATTGTGTCGCTGGAAGCGGAAAACACCTGTTTCAATATTGATCCGTGCATTTTTGTCCTTCTGGTGCACATGCTTGGTCATGTGCCCTCTGTTCTGCAGTTGCTATTATCTGTATAGCAGATGGTGTCAGCTAATTTTTGTTTTTGTAACTTTCAGGTTCCTGTTCAGTGAACTCATGAAGCATGATCCAGAATCTTCAGAAGGCATTTTTGAAGAGGCAGAAAGTGGGAAGCTGAAAATAAAGGACGATATTACCTTTCACCTCTACATCAGGTACTTACTGATTGTCCCTAGGGACTCTAGGTACATTTCTTAGCAGGTTTTGAATGCCATCCCATTACTGGATCAATCTCTCGACTTATCCTTGCTACTTAGTCGGCATTTGGGTTTTCCTCGTATTGTTTGCAGTGAAGCTGAATCAAGGTATTCCCATTTGCAAAAATACATCTAATTGTAATATATTTACATCATGCAGCTGGTCAGTTTTGCCTACTGCTTTGAAAAGGGCCGTTTGAGGTTTGACCACAAAGTTAAACTGTCGCTGTGTGAGACGCTTGCATGTGGTCTCAAGTGTTGAGGTTAGTGCTTTATCTTCTTTTATGGGTACCTTAGCCAGTTTATATATTTTTTAAATTTATCGTCCTATGATTTTGTTTAAATTCTAGTACCCCTCAGGAAACCACACAGATGTCAAAATTTTCCTTTGCACGTAGTGGAAGAATTCTGTTTCTTATAATGTAGGCATCTAGTACTAGGTGAGATTTGGACATACAGTAGGTCTAGTTCAAAAGACTTCCCATGTGTATAGAGACTACTACTCTTGAGAGGAGTGGAAATAGGCCCTTTGTTGATAGTGCATTCAGTATTTATCCTCAGTTAGAGGACAAGTCAATAATTAACAAAGAATGCAGATTTACAAAGAATAGAACAAACTACAATTTACAGCACAGCATCCTACCTATGTCGACTCATGCTGACCCAGTATCTGCCATTGCACCAGATCCCTCGCCCCTACTGTTACAAAAGGGTCACTACATGATCCGTAAAATGATCAGGAAAGATATATTAAGGATTTTTGCTAGTTCTACAGCTCTTCTCCTAAATGTTTAATTTCCTAGCAGCTGAGCATTTCTACAAGAAATAGCCTACATTGTGCCATCTCAAGCAAGTCTTTTCAAGCAGTATGTTTTTTTGAAGCATGCACAAAAGCTGCAGATAGGCCCCTATTCGGTGAGAGGTAGTGTGTGCACAGCATTCAAACACTGATTCTTGTGCCTTTCTCCAATCTCTCACCACCTGTCAGGAGAAGGCTGAGGAATTTTGTTTATTCATGAAGAGGTGTCACCACTGGCAAGTCTGTTGTTCACATAGAAGGATGATCAATCTATCCAGTGCACAGACCGAACTCCAAATCCCTCCACAGAATCAAAAATTCAACAAAGAACATATTCTAGAGTTGGAAGAGATTGGTGCCTGATAAGGCAAAAATATATAGGGCTACCCAGTAATCCTTAGTGGGAAGCAGGATTAACCGCTTTCTTCAGCCAGAGCTTCTGCAATGATCAGAGTTTTCACTTGTCTGCTGGCTCTTATGTAAAGACGCTCTTCTTGTCTGACCTGTCCCTGGACCACTGGAGGTCAGGTGGCATTACCAGTTCTCAGGAACAAGAGGAAAGCAGACGAATCCTCGGCCAACTGAAGTCTGTAGCTGGGTGGACCTTTTATCTACTCCCAAGTCCTTTTGTGTTATGAGATGCTGCTGTTTGGAGGCATTCATTAAAGCACTTACTAGTCTGTGATTAGTGAGGATTTTTAATTGGTACCTGAAAGTGCCCAGTGTCAAACCAGCCCTTCTTTGCAGTACTTCCTACCAGTTTACTGGAAAACCCATCCAGGTAATGTCTCCTCTGCCCTTCAATAGCAGAATATCTCTGGATTTCTTCCTGCCCTACCTGTAGTGGACAGACTAAATTAGAATTTGCTTTGTACTGTAACTGTTCACTAAGCTCCTATTGCTAGATATCTGCCCAAACTTTAGCCCCACATATTTCATGTGCAATATAAATGTACACTGAAATACATGTCTGCTGACCTTTGTCCGAAGTGTGCCTTTTCTGTGCCTTATTAATGTGCCCTTGATCACATGCATTGAGGAGTTTAGCAGTCTCCAAAGTTCAAAATACCTGTCAATCCAATTGAAAGAAAAATATGGGGAAATCACACAAATATAGCAGAAGATTCCAACTATGGGGAAGCACATTAGGAGCTGGAAAGAACACTCTTAATGCTCATCTCTGCAAATTACAGTAATTCATCTCCAGGTCATGGTGTAGCCCTTTGTGATGCGTTAAAGGCATCCCTGCTGGGTGTATGGAGCAAGTAAACCTTATGGTTGTTGATGGTCCTTTGGGAAGAGATGTAAAAGGAGCGTAGTGTAGTCTCGCCATGCTGAAATTTACGCAGAAAATAATTTGTTACGTCTAATTAAAGCTTTTTGATCAAGGCTGGACAGTTCAATAGAAAAACTTCACCCTTCCAAGCCTTCCCTCATCGCATCCCTAACATTCCAGGATACGTGTGCATTCAGAATGTGAAAGCAAGCATGGAATGCAGTTGATTACTAAAATAAGTATAGCTTGATTTCTGTATGAGGTTAAGTGAGATGCATTTAATTTGTGTCCTTCTGTAGCACTGCGCCTTGTGGGGATGGTGCACTTTTCGATAAGTCTTGCTCTGATCCTCCAGCTGAAGAAGGGAGTACAACTCATCATCCGATCTTTGAGAATCCCAAGCAGGGGAAACTGCGCACCAAAGTAGAGAATGGTGAGTTCAGGTCCAGCTGACTAAACATCCCTTCACCAATCATTTCTTTTACATCAGATGGTAGATGTGGTGTCATTCTCTTTTGTAATGTTAATGCCAGGTGGATTTTAAGAACCCTTGGAAATGTGATTTGCTATGCCGTGTTGGAGTAGTGTGTAGTATTCTCGTGACCCTGCATGCAGACATGTGGGGAAATACAGGTTATGGCTAAGTCTTCCATGAAACCAAAGAGGTGTTTGAAACACTCTTTACATTTGTCTGGCAATGTTCATGATAAAATTGTAGTTCTAGGCCAGATTCCCCGGGTCTGGTAGCCTCTGTGAGAAGTGAGGCAAATGGTTTTGGCCCTGGGTTTCCTATTTAGTACCCTGTCTAAGGAGAGGAATGCTATTTGGGTCCTTTGATTTAGGGGTTCAATGGACTATGATGCGACAACTCACAGTTTTTTCTTTACTTAGTACCTGCTGGTAGTTATGATCCTTGAGTCCCTATATCTATAAACATGCTAAAAGGGATGGGGAGAATTGAAGTGGTTTTAGTAGGTGGTATTTTGGTGTGTTAGTGGCTGCATAAGTTTGAGGAAGGTGTCCTGGCTATTTGTGTGTGCGCGGGAATGAAAATTGAAATGACTGTTCTGTTTAACACGTCTGTTTTACAACTCCTACAGGAGAAGGTACCATTCCTGTGGAGTCTAGTGACATAGTGCCAACATGGGATGGTATTCAGCATGGGGAAAGACTGCGCACCATGTCCTGCAGTGACAAAATTCTACGTTGGAATGTGCTTGGCCTACAGGGGGCGATCCTCTCTCACTTCATGGAGCCGGTATATCTCAACTCCATCACACTTGGTATGATTTGCTTGCAAGCCTAATGTGTCACAAGTGGGACTGGGAAAGGTTTCTGAGAAACTGTTATCACTTCAGATCTTAAAAAGAACTTCTTGGGCTTCATCCCCTTGTGCACAAATCACCCCTTCTAGACTTGCATCATTAACCATCACAACAAACTTCTGTTTATCTGTACAATTACCTTTCTGTCGTCTCATCCTTTCTTAAAACACATCCCCTTCTTTCAATAAATGTCCTTTTTTTTTTTTTTTTTTTTAAATTTCAAATTGTATGAACAAAATAGTTTTTTCCCGTCCCACTCTGTAAAAGTGATTTCAAATATCCTACAAGCAATTGATAGTGTTTGGTGGGTTGTTCGCCTAATGACCCTCGGTGTTCCTTCATGTGATGTGTGGGGAACTTTGACTATTGTGCTATCTGTGGAACCTCCATAGAATGAGTTTCTCCCTCTGTCCTGTCCTTTGACGCATGGCCATCAAGGAACAGTTTTCTGTGCATGCAAAAGAAAGGTGAAGTGGTAAACATGCCCCTTGTGGCTGTGTCCAGTGTGCTGTCTCATTCCGCTGCTCGTATCTGCTCTTTCGGGCGGTGTATTTACCAGACACTCTAGTACCTCCTTTTTGGAAATTTTCTATGTTAACAAAAGTTGCCCTTCTGTGTAGGCTGAACAGTTTTTATCTCCTGTAATTTTGTTAGAGGGTGGTTTATTCACCACAAAAAATATCACTAAAGTGTGTTACCTGAAATAAGATACACGCCTGAAAATGCAGGAATCGAGTCAGGAGTGACACTATTTAAAAAAGTAAATAATAAGTGCCAAAGACACATCATTAATCGAAAATAACACCATACAATCTAGCAAGTAACAGGTGTCAAAGACGCATCACTGATCAAGAACAAAAACATGCAGTCTTCAAGTTTAAAATCACGGAAATTCAAAGAGTGAGAGAAATTGAATATCCAAGTACAATGAAGCAGTATAACCTCTTCAAATGCTAAACAAATCAGCTAGCTGGGAGCACTTCCTCGTGAATTCACACTGAGAGGTGATCGAGTAGGTCAGTGAGCAGCCCTTTTATACACCTTTAATGAGGAACCGCTGACCGCAAAGTCTAACTTTAGCAAGTGTTTGACCGCAGAACATAAGAAAGTTGAACATTTTATAAAAAAAAAAACAATTTGCGTCACTTCTCGGAAGCTTTAAAGCGGAAGCTCCTTATAAGGTACATAGTTCATCAAAAGTGGGTTTTTTTTAAGCCATGTTGCTGTCTTAGTTTTAAAAGCTAGCAAAACACCAGGGTAGAAGCTGCGGAAAGTCCCAGTTGGCCCCCACTCCTACTCTTAGCCCATCTTGTTCTTCTAGATGACAGAGGCATCCTGTTATTGCTACATCTACTTGATGTTCAGAAAGATGTACACGCGGAGGACAGGGGCTCGGAGACTTGTTAATCAGAAAGACAGTGACCTGAGTTTATTGGCCTTCATAGGAGAAATACATCCGAGTTTACAGGAGGGCATGAGGCCTACTGCCTCTGTAGACGCTCAAGGCATTGTGGACAATTTTAGTACAACCCTGTCTATGGGCTGGCAGGGGCATTTGAGACTCTCATGCTTCAGATGTGGACAGAGTTGGCCTGGGGAACCATATTGTAAAACTAGAGCCTGCTTCAATTTAGTAAAGGTACCACAGATGGATGCTTGGGCTTTCCTACCAGTTTGAAAGAGTTGGAGTACTCTGAGGGTGATCACATTTCTAAAGCCAAATTCCCAAGAAAGCTACATTGGCATTCGGTCAAGTTTTTTTTTTTTCTCCACAGGTCGAGCCAAACTGTTTCCATTGTCCTGTTTTTTACCACTTGTGCTTGTGTCAAATGTTCACGAACTTGTAACAGCATCGATGCTGTTCCGTGAGCCGAGACGCCGTGGAGAGAGACTGCAGGAATACTATACAGGCCCTTATCAAGGAGGCCCACACAACGTATGCAGTTACAAGTTCGTGAACATTTGACACATATCCAGACAGGGTCCTGACCAGATTGGGCCCGTAGAACCTTTTAGTATAAGCACTAAAACTCGCCATATTCACCATTTGCTACACTTGCCCTGACGAAGTTCATCCTTTGAACGAAACGCGTTGGCTGATGCTTTGCGCAAATCCCATGGATTGTTTACAATAAAGATTTATATATTTTTGCTACGAAGACACTGATCGAGCTTCTTTATTGACATTATATTAACTTGGGAGTGCACCGCTCCATTGTTCTCATAGTTCTGTATTTCTGCTTGGCAGTTGGCATCCTCCAACGGCGGGTGCAGGAGCAGAGTGTGCACACCGACTCATCATATTAGTAATCTATTACTTGGGGATCATATCGAGGAAGTGCGGCAATTGGAGTCCGCCGTTGGTTCTCTATTTTTCATTGTTACGTTTACTATGACTTAAGTTGATCTCCCCACTTTGCTGAAAGATCCCTAGTAGGGCTCCCTGACTGCTTGTGCTAGTTCGTCAGAAAGAAAATGGAAATGCTTCACCTCCGAACCTTCTGCCCTATACACAACATGGCCCTATGATCAGGATCCTCCAGCGGAGGAGGTAGGAATCCAGCATACCTCCTTTATCAGTTATGTATTTATTAAGATGTTTTATGAAGTGCTGTGTGTAACCTTTCAGTTTTGCAGCATGAATCCTTTTCTGGATTCACACGCTGTGCGTTCTGCCATCTAGTGGTTGGGGTCCGGAATTCTTTTTTTTTTTTTTTTTTCTTTCTTTCTTCAGGGCGTCATCGACCACCATTTGGTGCTAGGTTCATCCTTTGTGTGACCTCAGATGGCGCCCTGGAAGTTCTTGTGCATGATAGCCACCTTCAGATTATTTTTTTCCGCCGTTGGGTCTGTAAACAAAGGGAGACACTCCAAAGTTTTGGGTGAAATCCCTGAAAGAATCAAGGAATTGGAGTGAAAAAACCATTGGTCATCGACTGAGAGGACACCAGAGAAGGTGAGAGACCTTGGGCACCTTTCCCCGTCGGGGGACCCCGACGAAGCAACTACGCAGATGGATCAAAGGAGGGCAAGGTAGGGGCAATGGAAAATACCCAAAGTGCCATCACAAATTTGCACAACACGATCCACACGACGTTTGTAACCTCTGCATCACAAGGATAAAGACTGCGAGGCCTGCGCGGTATTCGGGATGAAGACACTTAAGGTACGCCGAAAGCAGAGGGAGGACCATTACGCAGCCATGCTCCAAAGCCAGAAACAACCATCGCTGAGGGACTTGGACCTCTCAAGTGATGATGACTGGGAGTGGCCGCAGAATTCACACACGGGGGTGAATCAGACGTCAAGATCCTCGAAGGTGACGCCGAGAAAAGGCGTACCGACGGACATAGAGAAGAAGACGGACAAGGTAAGAAACCCTCACCCGTCGGAAACCAAGGGCCCCGAAAAGAAGGTGCAAAAGGCAGCCCAGGCGTCCAAGAAAACTACGACCGAGGGTCATCCGTGACCAAAAGGATCCCACCCCAGGGATACAGACAAGGGAAGATCGGCGAAGGCAAACGCTGAACGTGAGACAGCAAGGCAAAAGACCACACCCTCTGGCAGAATCCACCACATCCAAGAAGAGGATCTCCCTGGCCTCAGATGCCGAAAGGGCCCTCTAGGTGTAAAAGAAGAGACGCCTGGAAGCGGAAATGGCGGCACTCTTTCAACAGAAAAAGGAGTTGGACGAATCGCTGAAGGAATTCCGAATTCCCACAAAACCCGCCACAGAAAACGCCGAAGAGGAGGAAGATATCCTCAGAGCTTAGGTAACCCCCGAACCTCTTGAAGAGGATGTCGAAGAGGAACTCTACGCTCCAGAAGAGGAGGAAACCTCCGGGACTTTCGAGGAAGAAGGGACGACCTCGACACAGGCCAGAAGAAGAGGTCTGCTGCTATCCCTCGAAGGCTCTGCCACCAGAAGACATAGCCTTCTAAAACAGCCTCATCAAGAGAGCAGCTGACACTTTCGGGGCCCCCCTTGAAGGAGGAGAAAGACTCCTGCTTCCTCCTAAAGACTTTGGCATCATCCACCAAGGGGACACAATACATCCCAATGCTACCAAGCATCCTGGACCAGAGCAAGGAGGCTTTCAAGGAGCCTGCCTCGGCAAAAGGGGTTACCCCAAGGGTGGAGAAAAAATATAAACCTTCCTCAAAGGACCCTAAATACATTCAGGGAAACGCAGTGCCAGACTCCTTCATTGTCACCACGGCAAGAAGGAGCAACGCTCACTCCTCTACTGGCCCACCTCCACAGAGAGAAAAGAATGGACATGGTGGGGAGAAAGATGGAAAAAGAAGCAGCAACGCAATGGCAAATTGCAAACTCCAGTGCCCTGAACAGGTATGGCCACCAACAATGGGATGACATTGAAGAACTGATGAACAAGCTTAGAGGATAAAAAGAGGGCAAAATCCATTATACAGGAGGGAAAAAACATAGCAAACGCCAGCCTGAAATCGGCCCTAGACGCAGCTGATAGAGCCAGCAGACAAATGTGCACAGGCACAACATTAAGACCCTTCACAGGAGATGCCCAGTTTGGAAGTGAGGTAGATGAATCCCGACAACAAATAAAGGACAATGAGACGGCCAGGGCTATGGGAGCACTACAACAGAGGGGCACCTTCAAAAGAGGAGGTTTTAACCTCCGAAGACCCACAGGAAGGAGTCTTCTCAACAGACCAAAAACAGCAAATTCAGGGCGCGGACAGCAATCAAACCAGCAGTCCGGATACCAAGCCTGGCAACCGCAACCAAGGCAGCCCTTTCAGGGCAGAGGAAGAGCCAGGGGACAACCCTCGAGAGGGGGAGGAGCCAACTCCAAGTGACTTGCCCACAACAAAAGATCCCCACACAACACCAGTGGGAGGCAGGATAGTACACCATCTACTTCAATGGAAAGACCTCACCACAGTTCGATTTTAAATGTGGTCCGCCACGGCTATTGTATAGAGCTAACAAACCCCCACCAGACCCATGTTCCAAGGAACAGAACTCCTACATTTAAGACAGGAAATAAGGGAACTCCTACAAAAACAAGCAATAGAGATGGTACCAAGGAGGGAACACTACAAAGGAAACTATTCACCTTACTTCATGGTACCAAAGCAAGATCTCACACTAAGACCCATCTTAGACCTCAGATTCATAAACAAATTCATTTGCATGCAGCATTTCAAAATGTCTACACTACAGGAGGTCATCCCACAGCTACAAAGAAGAGATCTCTTCATGGCAACAATAGATCTAAAGGACTCCTATCTGCACATCCCCATGAACCAAGCTCACAAGAAATACCTCTGGTTCGTCCACGAGAACACTCGCTACCAATTCAAGGTCCTGCCCTTTGGGATAAAATCTGCACCAGTAGTCTTCACAAAGTGCCTAGCAGCGGTTGCTGCATCCCTAAGGAGAGGAATCCACGTCTATCCCTACTTAGATGACTGGCTGATGAAGGCAAATTCAAAGCAGATGTTACCCACACGTTCATCAAGTGATCACGACACTGCAAAAATTGGGGTTCTCTATAAACCACAAAAAAATCTTCAGCAAAGCCAGAACAAGAAAAACATTCCTAGGGGCAAGATTAAACTCCAAGGTTGCGCAGGCATACCCGACCCAAAGGAGAATACAGGCTATCAGACAAACTCGCCTCTACCAGAAGGGTCAGTCTCTGGCAGTGAGGACTGTCATGAAACTCATGGGCATGATAGCATCGTGCATCCCCCTCATCACTCATGCACGCCTCCACATGCACCCTCTACAGGACTGGTTAGCAGCAGTTGGTCACAAACCACAGGGAGTTGGGAAGATCTAGTGGTTGTAACAGAAAAGGTTCAGACGGAGATACAATGGTGGGCATCCAAGAACATAATCACTAGGTAGACCTTTCAAAACGCCAACTCCCTAGGTGACCATCACAACAGATGCGCCCCACAAAAGTTTGGGAGCATATTCAAAAAACCAAGTCAAGGTCCGTGGAGCAATGCAAACTCTATAAAGCACATCAACTTCCTAGAGATGAGGACGGTGTTCCTGGCACTAAAGGCATTCCGATCCCACATAGGAGGGAAGACAGTATTGATCCAGACAATACCACAACAATGTTTTACCTCAAACAAGGAGGAACAAAATCATTCACCCTAAGTAAACTAGCTCAGGAAATATGGGAATGGACCGATTCAAAGAAAATCAGCCTACACGCCAGGAAAAGTTAACACCGAAGAGGATCAGCTCAGCAGACAGAACAGCAGCTCGCACAAATGGGAGATAAAACAAAGAAGCCTGCAACAGGTCTTCAACCTTTGGGCACTCCAGAAATAGACCTATTCACAACAATGGAGAACAAAAAAAGTCAATCCTTTGCCTCCAGGTTTCAACGCCACCTATCAAAAGGGAATGCCCCGTCACTAAACTAGTCAGGGATATTTGCATACGCTTTTTCTCTTGTACAAAGGGTTCTCGGGAAAGCCAGACAACCAGGAACAACCTAATACTCGTAGCCCCTCAATGGGCAAGACAAACCTGGTACTCAAGCTGTCCAGGGAACAGATTATCAAGTTCAAGGCAGACCAGGACCTCCTCACAATGCAGAGGGGTCCAATCTTTCACCCAGAACCAGCGACGCTCAGCCTTGCAGCCTGGCGCCTGAATACGTAGAGTTCGGACATTTGAACTTTCCACAAAGAACAATGGAAATATTAAAGGAGGCAAGAAAGCAGACCACACGACAATGCTACGCAACTAAGTGGAAACTGTACACCACATGGTGTACACAAAACAATATTTCCACAGAGGAAACGGTGCTCGTATATCTTACACACTTGCTCGACAGTAACATCAACTAATCAAGCCTCAAGGTGCACCTGGCAGCAATTGTAGCCTACACCAGGGGAGATTCATGTAAAAGTTTCTTCACAGCATCAGTCATCAAAAGATTCCTGGAAGGATCCAAAGGGATTGCACCCCCAAGAAAGGCTCCAGCCCTAATGTGGAGCTTAAACACAGTCCTAACTACTGACAAGACCATTCGAGCCCATGCACAAAGCAGAACTCAAATGCATCACTATAAAGACTGCCTTCTTAATAGCCATAGCATCTCTACAGAGAGTAAGTGAACTACAAGCATTAAATATTGAGGAACCATACAGGCAAATCCACAAGGACAAGGTCATCCTTAGGACAAACCCTCAATTCCTACCAAAGGTAGTAAGCAAATGCCACATGAACCAGAGCATACAGCTAGCAGTCTTCTTCAAAAACCCGCAAGCACGACTAGAAAGAAGCCTTCATACCCTGGACGTAAGAAGTGCTTTACTATACTATCTAGAAACAAAACAATTCCGTAAAGTCAACCAATTGTCTATCTCTCACTCGAAGTCCAACAAGGGAGCACCCGTGACAAAGGGGAAAATTGCACGTTGGATTGTAGAGGCAATTCAAGTATGCTATGCCTCAGCAGGAAAAACTCTAAACATAAGGCCAAAAGCCCACTCAACAAGGAAAAAAGGGGCAAGCAACCCTGCCCTTCATGGCTAATGTGCCAATAGACACCATGTGTGCTGTGCCAACATGGGAATCCCCACACACATTCACCAAACATTACTGCATGGATATACAAATGACCAAGGAAGCTCAAGTGGGACAAAAGGTACTTCAACACCTGTTCGCAAGGTCTTCCTCATCTTACCACAACCACCCCAAGGAAGGGGGAAACCGCTACATAATCTAATGCACAGCATGTGAATCCAGAAAAGGATTCGTGCTGCAAAACGAAATGGTTACTTACCAGTAGGAGTAGTTTTGCAGCTTGAAGAGTTTTCTGGATTCACATGCGACCCACCCACCTCCTTTGAGAGGAGGAATGCTAACAGGTGGGGCAAATGATCACTGAAACCAAAGAACTAACATCTAAAGACAAGATTTAAGATCTACCCCCTGGAAAAAGGGAAAAAATCAGAAGATGGCTACCACACAAAGGAACTTCCAGGGTGCGGTCTGACGTCGCACAAGGGCTGGACCTACCACCAAATAAATGGTGGTTGACTCCCCAAAGAAAAAACAAACAAAAAAAAACTAAGACCATTCCAGACCCAACCACTAGATGGCTGAATAATGCACAGCATGTGAATCCAGAAAACTCTTAAAGCTACAAAACTACTCCTGCTGGTAAGTAACCATTTTGTTACTACAGGGTGATGAAAGTGGTAATGAAAATTATAATTCTAAACAGAATTTGGAGGATGTTGGAGTTTGTTTGAGCATGTAACTAACCTTGCTGGCTGCTTCATAGTCCCAATTTCTCATCTTGTGCAGTTCAAGTGGAAACAAGTGTAAATAGATTCATTTTCAAAAATCTCCTGAACTTCTTGTTATTGGTTTCGGATCTCAGAGTTGAGAGACGCCCACATTGTAGGGACCTTAACTCCTAGGGAACCTGCCTTGTGTTTCAAACTCTTGAAAGGGCTGTGTGAGGGGGAAAACAACTCTGCATTGTCGAAGCTTCACTTATAGTCAAAAATGTAGAATTTTCCCAGCTGTGCAGGGACTGAACACTTTTTATTTTATTAAATGCAAAGTAAAAAAAATCATCCATATCTTGCATTGGAGGTAAAAACTCAAAATGCAAGTCCAACCTCCATAGAACATATGGGTCGGTTTTTCTAAATGTTTCTTTGAGGTAATAAACATTGCAGCATCTATCGGAAACCGTACCGAATTTCTACTGCATACTTGTGCTCCTCCTGAAAAAAGACTCCAGAAGGGCAAAATCTCTGGACACTCTGGCCTTTCCTAATCCAACTGTTTACATCTTAAGTCTCATTGTTGAAGCATTGCTCCTAACCAATGTGCTCGCTGTCAGTCCAGCACTGCTGCAGGCATAATGTCAACATTAGGAGGAATCCACTGACGGAAGAAGTCCTTGACCATGGTCCCAAGCAGACTAATGTTGCCACACTCCCCAGCGTCGTTGAAACACTTGCTTTCTTTTGTCACGATGCTCAACATTGAAGCACACTTCACAATATTCAAAGATAGACATCTAGGTATTTGCCATCATGGCAGAGTACAGTTCCCAGCAGCTCTTTTTAACGCCTTACCATCTGTAATTTGTCCTTTGTGTGACTGTTGCCATCTGATCCACTTAGGATTTTAATTCTTTTAATGATCATCTCCAGGTACTACTTGCACCCTTGGGTCTTCCGCTGAGGCCAGAGATGATTCCTAGGGGCATGTCACCCATCGGGAGGATGCATCTGGTTTCAGCCATCTCTCCTCGTGCATCATTTTCTAGAAAGCATATGAAAATATATTCTCCTCCTGCTTCGAGACATTATTTGTCAGAAAAGTCATATAGGTCCTACACTCACACTTCATAGGCCTGTTCACCGTCAAGCTCATTCTGTAGGCGACATCCTGACGTGCCTTCATGTGCTTCTAAGGGGAGAAGAGGTTCTGGCCCCAATGGCCACTGTCATCATATAGATGCTGCAACCCCAATGTCCTTCAGTGCCCCTCTTGCCTTTGGGCACCAGCTTTGCAGAAGCTGCAGAAAAAAAAGTTCCCCTCAGCCGCGATGTCCATCTGAATCTGTTGGTTGTGTGTGGGTGTATATAGATTATATATTCTCTCACCCCCCTTAAACCTGAGTTGGCCATAGTCTCGATGGTCAGCAAGAAAACCGGATGGGCCCAGTAAACCGGAGTGCCTTGTGAAGGGAGGATTTGGCCTATTTAATCTGCAGGCTGTAAAGTTTGTCTCTCTACAGCAACGCCATTCAAGACCGCTAGCACCACAGGCCTACTCTGATGGTATGACGTAGCCATGTGTGAATCCCTGACCTGTTTCGCAGAGGAGCTCCTGCAGAACAGATTTCATGGATGTTGTGCAAGAGGGACTAGTAGTGCCTAGCCGGTTCAAAACCTTTATTCGGCAAGTTAAAAATATCCATAAAAGTACATAAAATTATGTAATTTATACAGTGTAAAAAGAAATCCAATAAATAAACATAATTCGCGAACCATCAATACCTTAGTCGTTAAAACAATTAAAAACAGTCGTTACGCCCCATAATATCTAAAACATGAGGCTTTTCCTTAGGCCTTCATAATAAAAAGGGCAACATTTAAAGAGACAAAATGATCATTTAGTGCAAGTAAATATATTCGAGCATCTTTCTGGGTCCTAATGTTCTGTGCAACAAAAATAGGTTTGAGATGGTACCACTGGAGATTCTTATACAGGTTGCAAAACAACCTAAAGAGCTACATGCTTTGTTTGCTCAAACCATCGCATGGACAGGGGGTCATTTCTGAGGGGCAGGGCTTCATATTGGGAAAAGTGACCGTGTGGGGTACCATATCTAAATGTGGCAGAACATTAGGATAGATAGCTTTGACAACCCTCCATTAAAGACCAGGACATATAAAAGGCAGCAGTTGATTTTTTTTAACTCAGTGCAAATCTGTTGAAAAAATATCTTTAATAAGTATGGACACCGGAGTTGGTCGATATATACTTCACAAGTTAAAGTGCTAAAGGATGAATTTATATAGGCAAGCCAAGAGATGCGAGAAACATTATCCAATGTTAATCTGAAATTGATTCTGTAAAAGTGGTTTTGCAGCGTGAATCTTTTCTGGATTCACTATGCTGTGCATTATTCCGCCATGAAATGAAATGAAAGAAATTTTTATAAAGCGCATGGCTACCCGGAAGCATCCCAGCGCTGCGGAAGTGGCCAGAGGACAGATGGGTTTACGGGAATAGCCAGGTCTTCAAATGTTTACGAAATATCAAATGGTTTGTTTCCTTACGAATAGTGAGAGGAAGGGAATTCCAAAGTTTGGAGGCATTATAGGAGAAGAGGCGGCCACCCGTCCGTGTCCTCTTGATTCTTGGGATGTCGGCTAGGGAGAGATCATCTGAACGTAGATTTCTATTGGCTTTGTATGGTTTAATCAGGTTTTTTAGAATAGAAGGACCCTTGCCCTGAAAGATTTTGTGCGTAATGCAAAGGGCCTTAAAATGGATTCTTTCCTGTACCGGGAGCCAGTGAAGTGATCTCAAGGCAGGTTTGGCAGAACATCGGATTTTTGTGCCCGTGAGAAGTCTTGCTGCCGAATTCTGAACCACCTGTAGCTTAGTGGTAACTGATTTGGGAGCTCCTAAATAGAGGGCATTACCGTAATCTAATCTGGATAGAATAAGCGCCTGAATTAGGAGCTTTCTAGATGGGCCAGGTAAAAGAGGCAGTATTTTCCTCGAGGTTCGGAGCAGACCATAACAAACAGCGGCGGTTTTCCTAGCTTGTGTTCTAAAAGTAAGGTCCTGGTCCAGCCAGATACCCAGGCTCTTTATCTCTTTTTTTGGCAAAGGTGCTGGTCCCATGCAGGTCGGCCACATAGTATTGGGGTGGAATATTGATTGATCGCCCAGCAGTAAGAGCTCTGTTTTTTCGCCGTTAAGTTTGAGGTGTGCTCTATTCATCCAATGAGTAACTTCTTTGAGACAGGAGCATAAGTCTACCGAGGACTGTTCCACCTGATTCAATGTTACGATTAATTGGGTGTCATCTGCGTAGGTGACCATTTTAATTCCAAATGGAGTTACAATTTCTGCCAATGGGGACATGTACACATTAAAGTGTAGGGCTCAAAGATGAGCCCTGGGGAACCCCACAGTGGAGTGGTACTGGTTGGGACCGGATGTTATCTTCAAATACTTGAAAGGTTCTATTTTCCAGAAATGATTTCAGCCAGGCTAAAGCCGATCCTGTCACTCCTACTCTTTTAAGGCGGCGTACCAGAGTGCGATGGTTTACCGTATCGAAGGCTGCACTTAGGTCCAGAAGGATAATGGCCGCGGATCCCCCTGAGTCAAGAATCCTTCTAGCCTCCTCTACCACCGCAATCATTGCAGTCTCCGTGACCTGGCCAGGGCGGAAGCCCGTCTGGGAGGCGTGGAGAAGTTCAGCGGACTCAAGGTGAGCAGAGAGTTGGCGGTTTACATATTTCTCTGCCACCTTGCTAATTCCAGGTAATAGGGAGATGGGACGATAGTTGCTCATCTCTGTAGGATCCAGATGGGGTTTCTTCAGAAGTGCCCTTACCATGGCCTTTTTCCAATCCAGGGGAACTATGCCCAATGTTAAGGAGGCATTAATTAAATTAGTGATGGAGGAGTTAATGATGGGTGTTGCTGACTTTAGTATGTTAAATGGGGCCGGGTCGAGCGGAGACCCACTCTTGACCGAGTCTAGGATAGGGGAAAGAAGTTCCTCTGTCAGAGGGGCATAGGAATTTAGACAATGGGCACTACTCTGTGGTTCTGAGTTGTGAGGCTCAGAACAGTGTTCCTTGGTATTAAGTGGGAAGTGTTTTAAAATATTTTGAATTTTGGTGGAGAAGAATTCTGCTAATTCGTCACATCGGTGGCCAAAAGGGTCAGGGGCTGAAGGTGGATCCGGGACTTTCAGGAGTTTTTTAACAATACGAAATGTTTCTCTAGAGGAATTAGAAGAGGATCGAATTTTTTCTTCGTAATAGGCAGCCTGTGTTGTTTTTAATGCCACTTTATAGGATGTAATAGATCTATATTCGGCTTTTTTCTCACTGGCAAAGTCTTTCCTCCATGCTCTTTCTAGTTTCTTACATTGTTGTTTTAATTTGCGAAGTTCCAGAGTAAACCAAGGGGATTTGTTGGGTCCACCTTTTTTTAATAGGGTTTTTTTGGGTAATACTGTGTCTAATGCGTTCTCGATCCATACAGAGAACTTTCTGTTTGCTACTGATGGGTCGGAGTCATATATGGGTTTGGTAGATTCAAGTACACGAGTCCAGTCCTCTGTAACCAGTTTGGACCATTGCCGGGCTTGGGTACGTAAAGCTGGTATGCGAGGGTCAGAGGTAGGTGGGTACCACAAAAACGGAACTAAGAAATGATCTGACCAGGGGACGGGAATAGGTTCCCTCCCTTTTAGTTCTGTTATATTTGAAAAAATAGGGTCCAAAAGATGACCTTTCATGTGTGTAGCTTGGTGAGTCTTTAGGTGGAGTTGGTAGGCTGCGAGATCCAGAGGTTGTTGGGTCTGGAATTGTAGTAGTTTTTTTTTTTTTTTTCCCGTGGCCTGGTGGGCGTTGACATACCACCATTTTGGTGTCCTTCTGTGACGTCGACGTGCTTCCTCCGGAAGCTCCCACCTTTGGTCGCCATCTTCAGATTCCTTTTTCCGCCGTTGGGTCTGGATAGAGGCGGAAGGAGCTACAGAACTTTGGAGAGAGGAATCCACGAAAAAGATCAGGAAAAGCAGGAAAACAACTATCGACTCACCGGCCGTGGAGGCGATAAACCGGGACGCAGAGAAGGGGGAAAATCACCAGAGCTTCGACGTCCCACGGAGAATGCGCATACAGGGGGCTCCCTGGGCACTGTAATGGACAAGACACCATTCAAGTTCTGCGACAATTGCCACCACAAGTACGCACCGAAGGATCAGCATCCGGTCTGTAACCTTTGCCTGCCGCTCGACCACCGAAGCGAAGATTGCAACGCGTGCTCGGCGTTCACCCCGAAGACTTTAAGGGGGAGGGAGAGGCAGAGAAGAGCGAACATGCAGGGTCAAGGACCACCACCATCGCTTCGAGACCTGGTCCTCTCCAGCGAGGAACATTATCCAATGTTAATCTGAAATAATTGATTCTGTAAAAGTGGTTTCCTCTTTTGACCATATGGAGAACCAAAGTAACCACGGTCTTCCTAAAAGCAGGTCCTCCAAATACTGTAAACCAACCTCCCTGTGGGCGATCACAGATGAAGCAGAAGCTGGTAAGCAAAGCAAACTTTAAAATAAAAATAAAAAATTTCCTCATTTTGTAGAGTTACTTATGGAATAACCCCACAGGCCAGCCTGGGTCAACTACCCAATTTTGTTAACCTGAAAATCCCATAGGAGTTCCTGCTCATTTTAGCTTTAACATTTAAAATCTGTTGTGCCCAGGTACCATTACTCGTAAATTAAACACCCAAATAGCAAAAGGAGTTTACTCTGTTAGTTGGTGTATTACCAATAAAAAAAGTCTACATTTTTTCATTTTATTCCCACATATCCGGGTATAAGTTTTTGACTTATTAATCACCATTTTTAGGTCTCGGCCTGCACCAGCGCTTGCGCTGGTCTGGCCGAGAGTTTTAGTAAGTGGGTTTTGGAAGTGCAAACACTGGCTTTCGGCTGGTGACCAGCTTGCGTTCACGATGGGCGTGCACGCGCGCAGCTGCCATCTGGGTTTCCTATCTCTTCCTCATTTCCTCGTCATGGCTCATTAACTCTCTGGACTCTGATGTTTCAATCGCAGCAGCTCACATTACCAACTGACGGCCCTGGACTACAGTCACATGAAAAACAACAGCGATTAGCATTGAAATGCAAGCTTTTTTTTGTCTAGTTAGAAATATTGCTTCGTGGGTTGATTTCACCTTATATCGCTATTTGTTTTATATTGGGAGTCACAGCCTAATTACCAGTATTTTTGTCTCACTCTGTTTTTTTTAAAAATATTTATTTGCACAAAGCTATATTTAAGGTTACTTTTTCCGCGTCACTTCTTCACTCTATTTAAACTCCACACCCCCCACTCTTATTGTCTCTCCTTCTCTCTCTCCCCTCTCTCCCCTCTCTAATTCTCTCTCTACTTAATTAACTCTCCCCTCTCTATCTTTTTTAGCCTTTCATTCGCTCACCCCTTTATCTGTTTCTCTTTCAAACTCCTTCATTCACTCTCTCCCCTTCTTTCTCTCTCTATCCCACTCCACTCTTTATTCTATGTACACCCTTTCTCTCTTTCTCTCTCACCACCCTCTCTAATTGGGCATTATATCTTCACTTTATCTCTCACTCGGCAGCACCACAGCATCACTCGGCAGCACCACAGCATCACTCGGCATCACCACAGCATCACTCAGCGCAACCACAGCATCAATCAGAGCCAGCACAGCATCACTCAGCACCAACACATCACAACGCCATCACAGCATCACTCAACGCCATCACAGCATCACTCAACGCCATCACAGCATCACTCAACGCCATCACAGCATCACTCAACGCCATCACAGCATCACTCAACGCCATCACAGCATCACTCAACGCCATCACAGCATCACTCAGCGCCTTCGCAGCATCGCTCAGCGCCATCGCAGCATCGCTGGCGCCGCCGCGGCATCGCTGGCGCCGCCGCGGCATCGCTCGGCGCCGCGGGCGGCATCGCTCGGCGCCGCCGCGGCATCGCTCGGCGCCGCCGCGGCATCGCTCGGCGCCGCCGCGGCATCGCTGGCGCCGCCGCGGCATCGCTCGGCGCCGCCGCGGCATCGCCGGCGCCGCCGCGGCATCGCTCACGGCGCCGCCGCAGCATCGCTCGGCAAGACCGGAGTATCGTCTCCGCAACAGTCACCACCACCACCACTACCACCTCAGCATCACTCAGCACCACCTCAGCCTGCTCTCGGAATCTGGCATCTGTTGATTCTCCCCTAGCGTCTGGCCGCTGCTAGTGTTATAATACAGGTACTAGTTCCCAACCTTCACCCTCCGATTGTTTATGCCCCCTCAAAAAAAACCTTTAACAAACAACCATTGCAATAGGCAGAAACAAGTTGCCAGCATTGCAAGAACAAAAGAAAACAGAATTTTTTATTGTAAATACTTTTTTTAATATGGTCGTTCAGTTTTACATAATGCCTTCTTGGTCATATATAAAGTAACAAAAATGCTTCTGACACTTTTTTATTATAACTTTTCAGCATGCTGCACAGCAGCCACACTTCTCTACAGCACAGCTTGAAGACATTGGCAAAGTCAATAGCTCTGGCTAAACACTTATAAGGCCCCAAAGGCGAGACCTATTGGCTATGCCAATGCTTGTGTTATCCAGCCACTACTAAACTGATGGCAGGTGATGCAGGAAGATGGGGCCCAAGTATCATGGGCTACCATTTTATGATACCTCTTGCAGCTGCCCTCTGTCCCTCAGTTGGTGAGTTCAGCTATTATTTACAGTCATTTTTTAACTTTAGGTATCTGCCTTCTCCTGTTCCAGTCCACTCATGAGCGGATTTAGACGTGGTTCAGAGCGAAATGTAAAATGAGTTTATTGCAGCTGCTATAAGTTGTGAGATATGTAAATAGAAATCGACCATTCCATAGAAAGCCCACCCCAAAGGCAGTGCATATTGCCTTTGGGAGAAGATGAAATGGCTTTATCAAAGGCCGTGGGAGAAAAACTGTTCAAGGCGGGTCATTTAATATATCACAGGGACCTCATGGGCAGCATCGAGGTGTGGTTAGGTGGTGATAACAGAGCAAGAGAACCTAAAGTCACCAAATGATATCACATCATACGCAAAGACCCGGGTGCAGCAGGACCTACTTGGAAGTGGTTTTGGGGGTCTGCATGTCTGCATCTTTTCTATAGCTCTCAATGCTAGAGGTAAGGCTGCAACTGAGGGCTCCAAATTTGATGAAGGTGTGGAGAGATGAAGTGATTTGCCCAAGATCTAACAAGTTTAGCAAGTAGAGAAGCAAGGAGTGTAAACCAGGTCTTCTGGTTTCCATAGTTGACAATTTGCTTCTAGGTAATTCTTAACCAAGATGGCGGCTGGAAATAGCTCTGATCAACACCAGCAGAGAGCCAGCTGTCACATCGGACCTTACCCTGGCCCTTTACCATCGAAACGAACTGACTTTACATGCAAACTAATAAATACTACAGAAGGAAAGGTCCTTCCCAAGTACTGTTAATGTTCAGTATTCCACACTCTTCTCTGTCGCATAAACCATTGTAATTGCGTACAAATTACCGCAAGCTTTTTGCAACTGGGCATCTTTAAATCTGTTTTCTTATGTGCTTTCAAATCAGAAATTATGTTTTAGAAGTCAAAAAGGAAAACAAGCATTGGCATAGCCAATAGGTCTCGCCCTTAGGACCTTATAAGTGTTTAGCCATGCAACAGTTGATGTTGTTGCACCAAGAATATTGTGCTGCATAACTAAATACTTATAAGGTCCCAAAGGTGAGACCTATTGGCTATGCCAATGCTTGTTCTAAAGGCCATAAACTCAAATGGCGCACCGGCCAGAGCGGCTGACTACAGAGCGCGGGGGCTCACGGTTCGATCCCCAGCAGCAGCTCCGCATCATGTGACTCTGGGCAGTAGCTCACTTAATCTCCCATACAGCCCCCACACCTTGATTCCCTTAGGGGTGATAAGTTGTGCTCTACGAATGAGGAATTATTTATTCATTCATCTATTTCTGTAGGCCAACAGGGGTCCTGAGTAGCAGAACAGCGTAGTCTGCGTATAACCGGAATAAAACGACCGGCAACGCAAGGGGCTTCTGCTTGTAGGGCCTTCAAGACATTATCTACCCCGTTGATAAAATGTGAAAACAATCAAGGGGCTAATGCACATCCCTGTCTAATACCTCGCTGTGAGAAAATGGGGTTCTGTTGCAGTATTCCCCCCCACCCCCCCCCCACACACACACCTAGTGTTTGCCTGTTTTTATTAATGCAACTTTGACTGTAGAATACTGGGTCACTGCTGTCCAGGTTACCAGTGTTCTGTCCCTAAAACTGATCCACAATTGTCCCTTCATGCCCCCTATAAGTCCCTGGTAAAAGGTACATGGTTACCTATGGCATTGGGACTGAAGAGGGTCCCCTAGGGACCCCTCACCTAGGCCATGCAGACTGCCACTGCAGACAAAACGACAAAGTTGTAGACCTGGTGCAGACAAAGTTGACATGGCACACTGCCTGTGTGCCATGCCAACTAGCACTGCCCAAGATATAGGTAAGTCACCCCTGTAGCAGGCCTTACCAGCCCTAAGGCAGGGTACACTATACCCCAGGTGCGGCCATAACTGTAAGAGCAGATATACTCCTACAATATATGGGTTCATTCCTAAATGTTGTAAGTGCCAATCAGGGCTAGGCCTATTCCCCCTTCCACAGGAGGGTGGCATAATGTAGGGTGTAGTCACCCCAGGTAAGGTGCCCATTGGCCCTAACCGCTACTCCCCTAAAATGCCCCTAAATCTAGTATTTAGGTTGCTCCCCCAGACTTTGAAATTAGATCTGCGACGACCTAAGAAGCAAGAAGACATCCCTGCAGAGAAGGCTGAAGACGACTGCCTTGGCCCCAGTCCTACCACCCTGTCTCCAGCTTCTGCGAACCTGCGACCTTTCTTGCAGCCAGCGACCTCTGAAAACCCTGGGAGGACTGCTGTCTTTCAAAAAGACTCCAATCTCCCATGGACAGTGGACCTGTCCAGAAGAAACAGAATCCAAGGGCTCCAGATCCAGCTGGAACTGCAATCCCTGCCCACGCTGCACCCGACACCAACGGTCTGAGTCAGAGTGGTTTACCTGTGCAGTGAAGTCTCCCCAGCGATCCTAACCTTGTGTCCACCGTTGGCTAACCTCTCTTAATCTCCTCGGCGGCGCCTGCAGTATGAATCCAGAGGCTCCCCGCGGCTGGCTACGGTAAGAAGATTCAGACATCAAAAGGCACCCCTGCACCCGAAGGCCCTGGGCCTTGGTGAGCTGAACGACGGTGCCCGTACATCTCTACTTACCTCTGTTGTTGTTGTTGTTGTTGTTGTTGGTCTCCCTCCTTCAACCTCCGGTGCCACGCCTGCAGCCTATTGCCAAAAGATGAATCTCCATTGAAAAGCATTGGGCGCCCGACGTCGAAATTGCACCCGGCAGCCCCTGTGCTGCTGGTAGTGTATGTTTGACGGTGTATGTTTGGTGCTGCTGTGCAGGGTATAATCACCTAGTGATAATACTATATACAGACCCAGCTTCCATAATCACTGCTCTGGCAGGAAAGTCCCTTCACTCTCAATTTCAGAAGAATTTTGAGTTTTTAAGTAAAAAGGTACAAAATCTTAACAAAAAGTAACAAACTCTTTGCCAATTATGGTGCTTACTGTACCGGCATAGTGTCCTACAAACTATCCATGGATAGTCTCTTGTTTTGCCTTTTGTTGTCAGTTAGCCAATACATTCCTTTCTGGCAAACCTGGGAATCCTAGTATGAGAATGTTCCAGTAGCAGAAATATTTAAGGCAGCCACCTTGAAGTCTATTCACATGTTAAATAAACAATACTGTTTAGGTGAATATTCAAGAGCTCATGCTCTGGTTTACCAAGCTGCTCTGAAAACATTGTTTGAATAATGTTCGGATTCTCTTTGAACCGTACCACACTGTCATTTTTAGCTGTTTTTATTATTAGGCACTGTTTTTGGGATAAGCTTGGTGTTCTGTTTAACATTTATGACGATCCAATGATACCAAAGGAAATGGTACTTTAAAGCCTAGTTCTGAATCGTAAGTATCTTTACAGAAGTTAACAACCCATTCTCCTTCCGGGCTGTTAATTATTCAAACAGCAAATGAAACTGTTAGGTCATATTTTTGGTGCAACTTCTTCAGAAAGAACTGACGCTGTGAGGCAAACTTCCAGTGCACTGCATGCTGGGAGATGGCATATGCTTTCTGTTTAAAGGAGAAGTGTAGGTTTTTTTGGCCTTGCACACTTTTCCCTGGACAGGCTCCTTTTCCTTCATGTTTCCGTCTTTCATATATGGGTTTCAAAGACTTCACTTAGTTTCTTCTAAATGCTGCAATGTTTAAAATGGTTATTACTTGAGAGAAAACTGAAAAGGCTGACCTGCTTGTTTTGTGTAGGTGGGACCTGCACCATTGAAAATAGCAGCTTTTACCTCAATTTCAAGACGTGAATGATTGTTACTTAAGGTGTTATTTTCTCCTTCATAAGTGACTTCAACGCTCTGAGTCTTAAATGTTTTTTGTAACTAATCACATTCCTCACTTATAAAAAGTCACTAGTCAATAGGTTTTCAAGTTCTGAGAAGTCAGTCGGGTGGGGGTGCATTCAAGGGTCAGAGTCCAGTAATGCAAATCGATCACCGGCATGCACACACTATTCTCTCTGCAAAATTTCTTTAAAAGATTGACCTGTTCATAACTTTACGGATCTGTTTGCTTGCATTTCTAATGATTAAAAATTGAGGTTTCATGTAGAGATGTTATCAAAAAAATCTGTTTCCTAAAATGCATTTCTTAAGTGGAAATGAATAATGTGATAGAGTTGACTATTTTCATTGCCATAAAGTACCAAACAAAATGCAGGTTTCATTAGAGATGCAGATGAACTAATAATCTGTATCTGATCGCCCTTCGCTACAAGCTCCTGTTACGCAGTGAATGAAGAATATATTGGGCAAAATTATTTCTAAAGTTGCCATTTTGTTTTCTTAATTCGACAAAGCTGTATCTTTTGCTACTTGTTTTCTCTAATTGTAGTTGATTTTTATTTCTCAGGATACTTGTACAGCCAGGGTCACTTGACACGAGCGGTCTGCTGCCGCTTGTCGAAAAATGGAGATGCTTTCCAGGAAGGACTTACAGCTCCGTTCATTCTTAACCATCCTATGGTAGGGCTACTTGCTTTGGCACATGCATGCATAAATTATTGTAGCTACGTTGCTGGAGTTGCATCTTAAAAGAACCTTTTTCAAAATCTGCAGAGGTTAGCATTGAGGCGGGTGATTGAGAAACCAACCCTTGCCTCACACTCTTTTAGTAAAATGAGGTGTGCAGTTTTCTGTACAGCATTATTGACTGGAAAAGAAATGACTAGGAACCAATGATATCCATAAGTCTGTTTCATAACAATGTTGCATTAGCTACTGACAGTTTAATTTTATTTTCAATTGTTTGTTCTTTCATAGAAAGATATGATTGAGGGACCCAATGACTAAGAGCAATGTCTGAACCTGAAATGGATTGGGAAACATATTTATAGGGCAATGCCAAAAAAAAAAAAGTGCAATGATATTGATGAGAATTCAAATGGATTTAACTTATCATGAAATAAGCGTATTTGGATATGTGAAGTTAAAGTAACTTGCTTACCCTTCGACAAATGCAAGAGGATTACTGAAGATGGCCTAGGTGTCAGAGTACCACCAATGCATTGTGTTCATGGACACACAAAGTAGGGCATGAAGCGTAAGAGGCAAAGCAGAATAAAAAAAATTACATTTTTAATATCAATCACATCCGTATGTAGGGTGAGATTAAAAATTCTTACCCAATGATGCATGATGGAGTTTTAATGAGAAAAATCCAGAATTCGTTTTTAATGAGCTTTCTAGTTTTCATATAAATACAACTAAACGACATTGTGTTTCTAAAAACAGACCGTTCCTGGGCAAAAGGTTCTAGATGTTAAGAGTGGAAACGTATCACATAGAAGTGATACTGTTAAGACATAGCCAGCATTTTTGTAGCACCCCTCTCGAGTCATGGGAAATCAAGTCATAAAGGCAACCATTATAAGGTAGATTCTTTAAACAACCCAGATGTGTTACTACTTTGGCAGGGAAAAATGGAATTAGGACGATGGGCCTATTCCACTCGAAAGAAGTGGGCTTAAATAGCATATGCAAGAACTGTATCCCTAAAATAGATCTTTCTTCCTGCCCCCTGGTCATTTACAGATACGTTCACAATACAGTACTGTGTGGATGTCCAATCAATGAAAGAAGCTCAGATTGGGCACACATTTGTATGCCACTATTAACTTCACACCCTCTACCTTAAAGGTAGAAAATGCTGCATTGTCAATGCACAGTATATGAATCGAGAAAAGGTTAAGCTTAAACTTTTTTTTAATTGGTTTCTTCCCTATAATGGTAGGTTTGCAGTATGTGTTGTAGATCACATGTGTATACTCTTACCATCTATTGTTGGTTAGGGATACTGAAACTTATTTTTCTTCAAAAGTTTTTGCAGATGCAAATGTATAGAATACTTATGGCCAACCTGCCTGAAATAGTGTTTCAACGAGACCTTACCTGTGATTGTTTTTTTCTCTTCCCCTAATCTTTGAACCTTGAATCAAATGTTGAGTGAATCTGCACTTGGCAATGGAAAATAGGATTTTGCTGACGGTTAGGCCCAAGGGAACACCTTTTCTGCTACAAGAACCTCTGCTGCTCGATGATGCTTTGCACTCCTCAGCCTCTTGAGGATAAGGACTTGAAGCAGGGTGGATGTGGAAAATCACTGTTCGAGGCATATGTGCTGTAGATTCACATGCTTTGCATACTCCTGCCATCTAGTGTTGTGTGCGGATGTTTGCAAGTTGTTTTTCTTCGAAATAGTGTTTTCCAGTCACGAGGTAAGGTGACTCCTTTCGGTGATAGTGCGCATGGGCATCAACTCCATTGCTAGATTGTTTTCTTTCCGCCATCTGGTTTGGACGTATATTACAGCGCTCCGATTTGAAACCATCAATCGATATCCATCCAGTGTGCAATTCACTCTACCCTTGTCCGTATTGTGTTGATCGCGTCTTCCACCTTTTTTGTGTCTATTTATGAAAACTGTAACTATCTAATCGGAAAAAACTCTAACCGCAACCTTCGGGCCTAGCTCATTTTCTCGATCGACTTCTAATTGAAAAACCAGCCTTCCACCGAAGGAACGGACGCAGTTTCAATTCTGTCCTCGATGCCATTCCAAATATCCGCGCACCGACCAGCATTAGGTCTGTAACCTCTCTCTCCCCGGAACATAAAGAGGAAGACTGTGACGCGTGTTAGCCGTTCCGATCCAAAAAGACTCTGCGGGACCGTCTTGCTCGACGAAGAGACATGCAGCGGCAGAGTATTAAGGACACCCCTGAAATCTTCAGAGTAGATATCGAGTAAGAAAAGATGGACGCGTTGGAGATCGAACTAGAGTACCACGACGTTCCAGCTTGACAGCGTGCCGTGAGTACCAAAGTCCTTTACCCAAGCCAGTGTCCACTAAACCCTGTTGGGCCACCACTGCTATCAGGCCATGGTAGGCACCGAGACTTTGATTCGAACACCCCGCCTTCCGACTCAGCATCGAAACAGCAAGTCAGACCTTACTGCTCGGGCCCGAGCCGAGATGATACCCCTTCGGTTCCGAAACATTCCGGATCAAAAGAGAAAAAAGACAAATCCAGCTCTGCACTTAAAATTTCGGCACCGAAACAAAAAGACTCCCTTAAAGCCGCCGGAGCCGATTTTGGTAAAAATTAAAGAAAAGCTGGACCCCAGTAGAAGATTCATATAAATCCTGATACTGGACACACAACCGCTAAACCAGTAATACCCTCAAAAAGGAAAACAGACACTGAATGTGGAATCACTCTAACGAAGAAAAAGGACGTAGCTACCAGCCCTATTAACATTCCTCAAATCTCTCCACCAATGTCCATTATACCAGACAAATCCTGATATAGGAAAGGATGAGGACCATTCTAATCAGCCACCACCTGATCCATAGTATGACTATAGTATAGATCCACCTCAAGATACAGACATTGATTTATATCCAGCAAAACCTTCCCCTCCTGATGATACCGCATATCGGGAATTAATTGCTAGGGCATCCAATTTCCAAGGAGTGCCTTTACACAAAGAAGCACTAGAAGATTTACTATTCGAAACCTTAGGAAACGCACACAAAACACAAATGTTGCCTATGCTAAAAGTTATGATGAGGCATACTAATGATATTTTTAATAACCCAGTTAGAGTACGTATATTAACACCTAGGGTGGACAAAAAATATAAACCCCCACCATCTGACCCAGTTTTTATTAGGGGCCATTGCCTTTGGATTCCTTAGTAGTCTCTAATGCCCGTAAAAAGGTCACATTTACGAACACTAGGAGAGGCACCACCTTCAGATAAAGAATCCAAGTTGATAGATGCATCAGGGAAGAGAGTAGTTGCTCAATCGGGCACCCATTGGCGTACAGCTAATACTCAAGGCATGTTGTCCAGATACAATGGAGCTCACTGGGATGAGATAGAAGAATTATTACAATATCTCCTAGAAGAACACAAAAAAGGGGGCAGGAAGGAAAACTATTTCTAATTCCTCTATCAGGTGTGCATTATATGCTGCAGATACTGCAGCTAGAGGAATCAACACTAGCATTCTGCTTAGGAGACATGCATGGCTCAATTTCTGGTTTTAAACCTGAAGTGCAACAAACCATTCTTAATGCACCCTTTGATAAAGAACACCTCTTTGGGCCTCAAATAGACCAATCCCTTGAATAGATGAAGAAGGATTCAGAAGTAGCAAAATCTATGGGAGCACCTCAATCTCCTTTTAGCAGAGGTTCCTTTTGTTGCTCCTTTTACAGAGGAGGCTCTAAAACTAACACCACAGATGCGGCCGCAACTTCATACAAAATACAAACACTATCATCCCCCCTAGAGGATTCTACAAGGGTGAAAATAGAGGGAACAACTTTAAAGGGAGAGGCAGAGGTACACAAACAAGTACCTCCCAGCCCACTAACCAGCAGTGACTTGCTAGCACTCACCCCCCACCCCCACCACTGACCATTCATCACCTGTCGAGGGAAGATTACAACAGTTTCTTCCCATTTGGCAATCAATATCCGACAAATAGGGTTTGGATATTATCCAACATGGTTATTGCCTGAAGCATACACAAGGAGATGATGGACGAGGCACAGGGTCAAGACTGAATTGCATATGGCTGGGTCTGAACTTGAGGTGGCCAAGTGACGATGATGGATTCAACCCAGATCTGTGACGGGGGGTGAGTGTCTGAAAAGTTTCAGCTCTTTCTCCATCTCCTTGTGTATTGCCTCGCATTCTCAAACAAAAAGTACAAGCTCTATTAACAAAAGGGGCTATAGAACCAGTTCCATTACAACACCAAGGAGCAGGAGTTTACTCACTTTACTCCCTAATCCCCAAAAAGGACGGGTTTCTAAGACCAATCTTAGATCTCAGAACGTTAAACCTATACATACTGTCCGAACACTTCTATATGGTTACCCTTCAACAAGTGCTTCCACTTCTACAACAAGGCGACTTTATGTCCACACTAGAATTGAAGGAGACACACTTCCATATTCCTGTACACCCAACACGTCGCAAATATCTCAGATTTGTGATGGCAGGAAATCACTAACAATTCAAAGTACTCCCATTCGGAGTCACTACTGCACCCAGAGTGTTTACAAAATATCTAGTAGTAGTAGCAGCTGCCCATTTAAGAAGATGACAAATACATGTCTTCCCATATTTAAACGATTGACTCATCAAAGCCAACACACAGCAAAGGTGTTTACAACACACTCAAGCTACCATAAACCTACTCCATCAATTGGGATTCAGTCAATGCACAAAAATCCCACCTTCAACCCTCACAACTGCAACCATATCTGGGGGCAATGCTAAACACTCACACAGCTCTAGCCTCTCCTAGTGCAGCCAGAATTCAAAACTTTCAAACTTTATTACTACAGTTTCAAAACAACCAATACCCAACAGTCAAAACTTTCATGCAACTGTTAGGGATGATGGCATCATGCATTGCAATAGTGCCTCACACGAGATTACACATGCGTCCTCTACAGGAATGCTTAGCACATCAGTGAAATCAATCGCACTGTCAATTAACAAATCTAGTGTTGGTAGACAGCCGCACTCTGCAGCGGAAGAACACACAAAACATATAAAAAGGGCGGCCCTTCATCGACCTGATTCCAGAAGTCGTACTAACTGCAGATGCATCTCTCACAGGATGGGGTGCCCATCTCCAACATCTAACAATTCAGGGTTTGTGGGACACCAAGTATAAGAGTCTTCACATCAATAACTTGGAGCTTCTACCTGTTTATCTAGCACTAAAAGCTTTTCAGCTCACTTATAGGGAAAGTTGTCTTAGTCCAGACGGACAATATCACAGCTATGTGCAAAAACAGGGGGGGACACACTCTCTACAGTTGTCATGCCTCTCTGACCATTTGGCGTTGGACAATACATCACAAGATTAATCTTCTGGCAGAACACCTTCCAGGTATGCACAAGCAATTTGCCAACCTCCTCAGACGGATGTGGCAACAAGTACATGAATGGGAGATTCATCCCCAGGTTCTTCTTCCATACCTCCAAAATGAGAGTTCCCACAAATAGACCTTTTTGCCACAGCAGAAAACTCAAAATGCCCAAACTTCGCCTCCAGATTCCCACACCATCTATCCAAAGGCAATGCCCTATGGATGAACTGGTCAGGGATATTTGCTTACGCTTTTCCGCCTCTCTCTCTCCTTCCATTTCTGGTACGGAAACTCAGGCAGACATCACTCACGCTAATTCTAGTGGTTCCCACATGGGCTCGTCAACCATGGTTCACCACACTAATAGAACTGTCCGTGGTTACTAACCAAAAGCTGCACCTCACTTCTAACCTTCTCACACAGAACTATGGAGAAATCAGGCATCCAAACCCCAAAGAATTCAATCTAGCGATCTGGCTCCTGAAGTCAGTTTGGTTACCTAAACCTACAACCAGATTGTATGACTATTCTTAAAGAAGCTAGAAAGCCTACAACTAGGGCATGTTATGCAGCAAAGTGGAAAAGGTTTGTTATATATTGTAATAACCCAATTGATCCGCTAGATGCATCTATACAAAATATTATTTATTTTGCATTTACAGCGAGCTGGCTTAGCCTACACATCTATTCAACTACACCTTGCAGCAGTAGCTGCATATCTTCAAAACAGACATTTATCTTTATTCAAAGTTCCAGTAATTTAAAGCTTTTATGGAAGGCCTTAAAAGAATAATACCACCGAGGGTACCACCTGCACTAGTCTGGAACCTTAACATTGTTCTCACAAGGCTTATGGGTCCACCTTTTGAGCCATTACACAATTGTGAATTACAATTTCTTTGCATGGAAGGTTGCCTTTCTGATTGCTATCACTTCATTATGGCATGTTGGTGAGCTACAGGCATTAACCTTAGAAGAACCTTTCTTTCAACTTCATAGAGATAGTGGTTTCTCGTACAAATCCAACATTCCTTCCAAAAGTAGTTTCTGCTTTTCATATTAACCAAGCAGTTGAGTTACCAGTGTTCTTCCCTCACCTGATTCAGTAGCAGAAAGGGCTCTACACACACTTGATGTTAAAAGAGCACTGTTGTACTATATCCAGGGCTCGAAAAATCCAAAAATTGTTACTATTACTGCAGGTCTAGTACCTTAAAAAATCTCCTCGACCTAACTGCAACCTACTTGACCTCCGTCTCTGAAAGCGGAGCAAATGTGACAAGATAACAAGATTTAAAGGCATCTTTATTGCTCATTCACTTTGTGAGCAATAAAAATGCCATTAAATCTTATCGTGTCACATTTGCTCCGTTTTCAAAGACAGAGGACAAAAGTTAGTTTGTCTTCCTGCTTGCCAAAAAGGGCGAGTAGGACCTAAAAATAGCTCGCCCTCGTTAAATCTAGCTCGCAAACGCGAGCGTTCGAGTGGATTTTTCGAGCCCTGATATAGATAGAACAAAAAATCCTTGCAAAACAACTTTGTTGCATTTGCTCCACCTCATAAAGGAAATCCTATCTCTAAATCTGGTATTTTTAGGTGGATTGTCAAATGTATTCGAACTTGCTATGTGAAAGCTAAAAGAACTTTAACTATACCTCCGAGATCATATTCTACTCGCAAAATGGGAGTATCTATGGCCTTTTTAGGTAACCTTCCCATAGCTGACATATGTAAGGCAGCTACATGGTCTACACCACACACATTTACCAAACATTGTGTGGATGAATTAGCACATCAACAAGCTAATGTAGGACAAGCAGTGCTAAAAACACTTTTCCAAACAACTGCAACGCCCACTGGTTAGCCACCGCTTTGGGAGAATACTGCTATATAATCTATGCAAAGCATGTGTATCTATACCACACATGCCTCGAACGGATTATGTTACCCTGTAAGCATCTGTTATTTGCTTTGGCATGTAGAGCTGTAGATTCACCTTTTATTTTTTTATTCAAATCTGAATCGAAAATCTCAACCATCAAAGCACTCGCCTGTTTTTTAAAAATATTTATTTAGCCTCTAAAGGCAGTGGTGGAAACACTTCTGTTGTGACCAACACTATAGCATTTAAAAAAAATATATATATATTATATATTTCTTTTACATTTATTAGTTGCAATGAGTGGTCACAACAGAGGTGTTTTCACCACTGCCTTTAGAGGCAAAATAAATATTTTTAAAAACACACTTCGTTATTATGCCTCTGTTATAAAACCTGGTGTTTCTCTCGTAGTCTTAAGATAGGCGAGTGCTTTATGAAGGTTGGGATTTTCGATTCTGATTTGAATAAAAAAATAATGAACTTTAACTAAAGAAGCGTTAGTATAGGAGCAGGCTATACAGATTGTGATTTGGTCTCGAATACTTTTTTGTTTCCATCTCTGCAGGTAAAGCTGTATGAGCAGAGGGACTGGTAGGGTTACAGTTTTTGTTACCCTTATAGCATGGGGTGAATACATACCATCGCCTTATTACCCTGACGAAGACCCTAGACCTTGTTAGGCAGAACGAGTGGTCGAAACATGTTGGTAATATAATAACACAAACTTAAGGTCGGGTTATTCATCATTAATCACCAATCAACGACACCTTTTTCACGTTTTAAACATACCAGAGGTACTCTATAAATAAAGGAATGATTTGAGTATACTTCTAGGTATATTTTAAACTTTTTTTTTTTTTCCCTCATTCACAACAAAAACAAGCATTTGCAATGCAATCGGCTCGCCTTTGGGACCTTATATGTATTTAGCTATACAGCACATTAGCCTGGGTGCTCAAACATCTACTATTGTTTAACATGGAGGTAAAGTAAGCACCAAACTGCGTCAAAGCCCTGACTCACGTATTGCACAGAACATATTGGTGTACTTCACTACATTCATAGTTCAAATTTGGAAAACGATTGTAGTCAGTAAACAGCTATGTTTGATGTAAAATTGAACGAGGCCTATTGGTAGCAAAGTACACCATAGAGTATATAAAATGCATTGAAACGCTTTTAGTTAACGAAGTGTTATGGATAATCCTGGTTATAAATGGCGTGCATGACATTAACATTCACTAAAACAGTACTCTGAGTGGCACTTAGGTTTAAAGTAATCTTGCAACATGTGACAATTATAGCACCTAAGCCTATAACATGTGTGATGTATGTGGTATCATCTGTGCTGTCAGGATCGTACTCACAGGATGGCTCAGTGTTAGTAAAACGCCGCCACTGACAGCTGCAGTGGTGTGCAAGTCACTAGTTGAAATGCTCACAAAGATAATTCATTCTTGTTTCTTACTGAGACCAGTTAACTGAGAATCGTTAAGCTGGTATTAGTAACTACAATACTCACAAATGACATGAAACACTTGATAAAAATTGTTATAACTATCTTTAGGGCTGCATGGTACCTTTAATGCTGCATTTTGCAGGTGTTGTGAGATTAGATCGAAGTCTTAATGCCCATTCATCCGACATTGTCATCGTGGCACCCTGATGCTCTGGCCACGCGACACCTAATTATGTTATGTTCGATCTAAATATTTATGAATCGATATGTCCGTGATATCACACCAGGGTTATGTCATATGCTAATATTTTCTTTGTCGGTAATATTTGTCATTACATTTTTTCGCTTTGGATAATTAATGGTATGTGAAGAATGTTGGTGAATAGGTAGTATTTTAGGATTTTTGCTTGTGGTTTTAAACACATCCTTGTAAAAGCGTTCTTCTTAAAGGCCTAGCTTTATTAATAATGTCTAATGCGTTCATTCTATTGGGACTTCCGCTTTTAATACTGTGTAGTGTTTGAAAAACAACCCATTTTACGTAGAACTGTATGGAGACATTGCCAGCCCTGTGAGGTCTGGGGTGTGGGACGTTCCTGGGAGTGGAGGATTCTCTGAAGGAAGATGACTGTGCCTACCAGCTTTCAATGCCCTAGTCTTTATTGTGATTCTGGCTGGACGCTCTCACCCACACCGCCTTACTGTGAATTTCAGTCACTAACAGCCAGCTACCTTTCTGTTATTCTGAAATATATATTTCTATTGATTTTCCTATTTTGTCTCTTTATTTACCATTTTAAATGATGCATTTTCCCAGGTGAAGGATTGATTGGGACCTCAGTACGTTTTGGGGGTCTTAGGCTAGTTGGTTAGTTCTGCAGATACTGCTCTGAGTGCTCATGCACTGGACTGTCCACAGCTAAAGGAAGACGGTGACATGGAACCAGAGAAGACAAGAGCACTGTCTATTCATCGTTAATTTTTTACACGGACTTCACTTCCATAAGCCAGACCATGTGGCAGGACTTTGCTAGACTGGTCTTTTAGTATTGGGCACATACTGGGATCCAACTCAAAAAGTCTTGGGTGTTTGGCGTGCCCTTACTATCTCCCTGTTTGTCTCAGTGTGGTCGGATCCTTTTCCAACTCATTACATCCATCCTTTAATGAATTATTAAATATTATCTGGAGCCAGGGATCGGCTCGAACCGCGTGCCGCCTGTAACGTGTGCAATGGATTTGATGGCTATTAACAATTGGAAGAATATTAGCGACAAAGTCCTCGCTGACTAGAAAACGGGGTTCTGAAGGAAAATAGCATTTTTGCAGATATAATGTGGAGGAAAGAAAACTGCATTTTCCTATTATTTCAACTTCACAGGGCAAAGGCTGAGGCAGGCACTGACGCACATCGGCGACTTGCCTGCTCTTTGCGAACGTCAGAGTCCTGCAAGGCCCCAGGGGCGCAGGCACTTCCGGTGCTTCCCAGCCTTGGTTGGCTTTTTTTTGGCGCACCACCAGCTGGCGAAGTTTGCACAAGTTCCAAGGGTGCACAGTCACAGCAGTAAACTGACGTGGGGAGGGGATATTGGAATAGCACCTGTTTGTATGGACCGAGTTAGTAAATGTCTCTCCAATACACATTTTCTAAGCATGTCTAAAAGGAATTAACTCATCAGAGGTATGTTCATGGGATACACGGTGCTGAGGCAGAATATCATGGAGGCAAGCCTGCTCGACCTCTCCTCTTCTCCCCAATTCCATTTACACTCCATCTGAGCTTCTTCCTGGCACCAATTTTGCAAGAAATGTCTGTCACACTTTCACCTCTGGGATGTGTCCCACGGCTATTTACAAGAGTCTTTTTACTAACAGCCTTATAGGCGTACGAGTCCAATGCCCTTCGTTCGTGCTCATCAGGCCGTGGTACCCAACAGACCCCCTGCCCTCAGCTCAGCGGCGGTCTCTGTTCACCTGTGTCCCCTCCCAGCACAGAAAGGGCGCGCTATAACGCTGATGTCTTCACTGAAGCTCAATGACACATTTGCGGGCTCCACTGACGTGATTCTCTTTCCGAGAAACGAGACGCTTGGTGTAAACATAGAAGGGGGGGGCACTGGAAGTACAGGGGAGTAGGGTACTGATAGGTTTGCAAGGGCGCTGTTTAACGGTGTACAAGACTTGTGTAGCAGAGTAAAACAGTGTGCATGAGAGCACAGAAAGGAAGCGATGTTATCCGAACCGCTCCTCACATGATCATCTCGTGTAACCTGTCAAAGCTGATCCTAACCCGTCCAAGGAAATTACAGACACATAGACTCCTCTCCCCTTCCTCTTATAGCCTCACCCTTAATTACCAAGCCCGGACAATACAAATCACTCTTGCCCTCTTACTCTGTGAGCCGTCGTCTATGCAGTCGAACTCCCAGTCCGGTGAGAGTGTCTCCACGATCGCCATGATTGCAGAGCAGTGCCCGTGTTGATAATGCTGAATGTTGAGCGCGGCGCCCGGGGGCAGGACAGCAATGAGAAAGCTGCCTGATGCGTTGCTAAACAAAACGAGCAAAAAAGCTGAAGGCAACTTCCGGGTGAGCCAAGGAATACACGAGCGCACCGACTTTTGGCGCATGCCTAGAATATAAGGCAGCACAGCGCGCGCATGTTAATGCGCACTATTTTAAACAAGCATTTGCAATACAATACGACTCGCATTTACGCGAGACGTATTGCATTGGAAATGGGAGCGGGGCTGTTAAAAAAGGCACGAACGGGAGGGGGGGTGAGGGGTTGGCGAAAAATCACGGACTGCGGGGGGACACGGGAAAAAATAGTGTACAGTAAAGGGGCCAATAGCCGCGGAAGCGTACAAATTATGCCATGGCCGTCAGGAGGAGGGACTAACAAGACGGAAACCAATCAGGAGGCAGCATTTAGGTTGTAAGCCAAACAGAAAAATGGGCGGAGAGAGGGCGGAGCTTATGCGAAGCTTCCTCGCTATAGTATATACACCATGCCTCGCGAGCAGCGCATGCGCTGCATCGCTAGGCGAAACCTAAAAAGGACCAAGTATTTTGTCCTGATCATAGATTTATAAGAACTCCCACGGGTCGAGTCCGCCGAGGTGGCATTGCTCCTACCCTGGTGTGAGAGGTCGTCAAATGATGAAGCATGCTTCGATAAGTTGAGGGTGAGACGACCTCTCAATCTTTTTATGACCTATACTCTTATTTTTATTTGCTAACAAACGTGGTTTGAGTTGACCATTGAATCCCCCAAGTGACTTTGATTGTTGTACAGATTCTGGAGGAATCATTTGAGGTTGAACCTCCTTCACTCTCCCTTTCGGGTTTTGTTATGCCTAACTTGTAATCTATATGAGCACACGTAAATGGAAAATATGGATTGATATATTAATGAATAATGGGAAACCTTTTTAACAGAGACTAGAGTGAAGCTCACTTGTCTGATATTGCTTAGTAACCCCAAGAAGAAAGCGAGACAAACGTTTTATGGTCCCCTAATTCATCTTCCCTTCTTTCGACATCTATGCAGGGGAGTAATGGGGGAGCTGTACATAGCATAACCTCCATTCTACACCCACTGACGCCACCCTCTTTATTCACCTAATCTCTGCCCAAATTTTAAAAAGTACTTGGCCTACTGTCTGCTTTCTCCACCTGGTCTGTGAAGTCTCTTCAGATGTGATAAAAAGCATGCGAGACCTCCAGCTCTCATTCCACTGACTAATCCACATCGCAACAAATCCTGGCGAGGTAACTGAACACAGTGGAAGCGAGTACTTCCCCCATATGGTGTCACATCAGTGAAATATTTTTTGTTTGTAGCATGTATTGCTTATGCTGCATACTTCTGCCAGCTAGCGTTGGGCACGGATGTTGGTATGTGGCTTCTTAACGATTTCTTCAGTCATGAGATGTTTTGAGACTCCTCCCTTAGCCCGAAATACACTATACCAAAGACTTCACCTCAGATTGTTTTTTTTCTACTGTCTGGCTTGGGAAATGTTTTAGCTCTAGCTCCAGGATAGTCACTGATTTTTTCGCCTCCATTCAGTACCAGTCTTCAAGGATCCTGGTGCAGCGACTGAAAAATTGTCTATCGCATTGGTGGCTGTGTTTCAGCTCCGAGCCACTTTAAAGTGGTTCCTCTCAGAGTTAAGTTGTATTATGCATGACTGTAGGGGGATGGGTTTTAGAGAACTCACTTGCAATTTTGTCCAGGCAGCAAAAACAAATACCCATGTTCTAATTACCATCTGGTGAATAGCCTCTGTCTGGTCCTAGAACAGGAGTAAACCAGCTCAGCCTGCAAGGCTTTTACGGGCTCGAAAAATCCACTCGCCCGCTTGCATTCGCGAGTCAGATTCAATAAGGACAAACTATTTTTAGGTCCTACTTGCCCTTTCTGGCGAGTAGGAAGACAAACTGACACTTGTCCTCTGCCTCTGAAAGCAGAGCAAATGTAACAAGTTAACAAGATTTAAAGGCATCTTTAATGCTCACAAAGTGAATGAGCAATAAAAATGCTTTTAAATCTTGTTAACTTGTCACATTTGCTCAGCTTTCAGAGTCAGAGGTCAAGTGCATTTCAGTTGGGTAGAGTAGATGTTTCACATTACTAGACCTGCAAGTCTAGTGCAATCTTCAGATTTTTTGAGCCCTGTTTTAAGAACAAAAAGACAATCCAATATTGTCTCAGCGAACGATGCTGGGCTTATCACAAAATGCAGTGTCAAAAACCATCCGATATACCAGACTTTTTTGGCGCAGAGTATGAAGGGTGGAAACCCGTTTGGTACCATGCCGTTTATTGGCAAGTGAAACCTCGAAGTCCTGTGTTCTACCCTATGTTGGAGCTTGGAGTAAAACAATCAATCAAAGATTAACCAGCATCGACTTCGAAAGAAATGCTACACTAAGGTCGAGCATCATTGCTCGGGAATCCAGAGCTACGCAACTAGCTACTTTAGGCACCGATTTCTATAGACCTCCTTGGCTCTAAGAAAGTCTTCAGTGAAGGGCACTGAGCCTCGGCACTTATCGATGCCAGCTTTGCCCAGAGTGCCCAACAAGCCCATCCTCTGAGTCAAAATTGGCCGTGAAGAGGACTCTGAAACCAACCCAGAGGATGGATCTGAAAAAGGTCTCAACACCAAGATCAGAGTTGAGTGAAGCGCCCCCAACCCCCGCCCCCTCTGCCATTGAGCTCCCTTATATTGGGCATCATAAAATACTTATACACACCTCCGCTAGGAAGATTGCTGGCCCAGTCCCTTAGGAAGAGATACGCATACACTCTACATCCAACACCAGGAAGAAAAAGGGTCACCTTTTATTGAGCAGAGGAATGAATTGCAGTTAGAAAAGAGACAAGCCCACTAGTCCTCCCACCACAATTACCTCCTCATTACCCAACCTCTGCCACAAACACCACCACCATTTCCTCCATCACCTCAGCAACCCATCCCCTCAGGATTCCCTTAAATCAAGGGAGTCTATGTGCTACTCAGGACCCATGTCTTGAATCTCTGCCAGCCCGGGATGGGAATAACTCTTTAGAGCAGGAGTCTTTAAACTGGGGGGTGAGCCCCCCTAGGGGGGCCTCAAGTGATCCCAGGGGGGGCGCCAGCCTCCGTCCAAAAGAAGCATTATGCTGATAACAGTGCTTCTGTCTGACCAGAATAGTATGTTTGGCAATCATGCATTTGATTGCATTTTTAAAACCGTAACAGAAATTAACTGCAATGTTTAAATAAGTTTAGACCCATTTAAACATTGCTAGTTTAATAGAATAATTCTGAAAACTTTCGAGGGGGGCCTAGTAATTTTTATTTCTGACTGGGAGGGGGCATGGCATTAAATAGTTTGAAGACCACTGCTTTAGAGGATTACCATGTCGAGGCACAGGCAGTGCAATGGGGAAAAATATCTACAGGGCACCAACCCCCTGCTGATCCAGAGCCCTATACTGTTAAGGCCTCCCATCCGGATAGCACCACCGCCCAACACGCCGTTATCCATATAGTTACAGCGTACCACAAAGTAAAACTTCAGGTTTTCAAAGTGAAAGGACTTTCAGGTGGATACACTCTTCACAAGATCAAGAGGTCTGTTTAGAGTCTGATGATGCTTAAACCCATGACCAAGTGCAGTCCTGCGAATTACAAGGAACTGTTCAAGGTACGAGTTGTCAACACAAGTGGTGAAATGGAATGTAAGCCTTCCCAGGATGACCCGTGTACATTGCGGGACATGGTCCACCAAACACTTTGGATCCACATAACCAGGGAAAGAGCTTGCACCCAGGCAACTGGGGATGCCGCTCCTTCAGAGAAGTAGAACAAAAAGATAAGGGAACGAGTTGCTGTCGGGGTTGTCACCCATTTAATAGTTGCCAACTCAGTCAAACTACTTTCACTACAGTTAAAACCACTCAGAAGAGATGGAGCAGTTGTGCATGCACCTGCCATAGGTGTATCCTAAGACAAGAACTTGCAGCAGAGGGGAAGGTGATCTACAATGCTAACATACAGTGTGCCCTGGTTTTCGCGGACACTGCCTCCAATGATGTAAACACCAGCATCAGTTGAGCATGACTTAGTGTTTGGATTCAAGCCAGTGGTATAATAGCACCTCATTAAGTCCCATTCAACGAGGTCTTCCATCTGACTCTTAAGTGGATAATATGCTTGAAAAGATCACGACATGAATACTGCTAAAGTCATGGGTACTCTGCAGACACAAACACCCAAGTCTGACTTTTGCAAGCTGCAGGCAAGAGGCTGTGCCAAGACTATAACCCCACTTCAAAGTTAGGGATACCAGCAACATCAGTCTTTTGAGGAAGGCGATGTATCCAAAGGCTACGGAAGAGCCGGCTAACATGGAAACTGCGGAGGTAGGAAAAGAGGTGGCTCTAGCAGGGATGGGAGCAACTCACCCACCATTCTGCCTGATCACATCACAACAGGTTGGGGAGAATAGGATTATTCCTTCTACAGTGAGAGGAAATAACTTTGGGCACGTAAGTTAAATAACTTAGTGCCTGTTGGAACCGGGGTTACCGAGTCCGCCACTGTAGCATGGCGCGAGGCGGGAAAGCACGCGAAGGCAATGTGTAAGGCAGTTGTGCAGCACACTCTTACTTTGACTCAGGAATGCGAACGCAATAACATGACACCACACCAGGCTTGTGTATTTAAAATCAAGATCTTTTATATATAAATCAAGGTAGCATCAGATGAGGCAGATTAATTCAGATCTACATTTAAAATCATTGCATTACTCAACTGGTGCACATTCTTAATAAAGCATCATAGCTCATCAACATTGTAGGCCACTAAGAGGCCGCAGGAATCATCTCCTAAACGTAGCACCAATAATCACAAGGTGCATTAATAAAACATGGGCCTAAACATGCAGTTCACTTCAAGCATATTCAATTACTTAAAAGGCTTTTCACGTTCCATTTCAATAGGCCTGCATTAATCTAGGCGCACCCACATTCAGTACAGTGGGCGTCGCAACTCCAGTACACCTGTAACATAAAACACTTCAACTCTTGGCGGTGTACACTTCAGCTCAATTCAATTAATCACTTTCCCCCTTAGGTACAGACTTTGCAGTTATAAGCATAGGCCTAGGCAATAATTACAATAGGCATCAGCATTAAATTAATAAACAATGTGGGGAACCCCTCAACATGTCCTGTATTCTGGGGCTTCTGTGTCCCTCGGGTTAATTTCAGGCCATGCCCACTCCTCTCCGGGGCCTCGCCTCATGGGGAAAGTTACACAGGTTTATCTAAGGGTTAATGGTGGCCCCCGGCCCCCAGTGGCGTCTCTGTGGGCCCTAGGGGCCTCCTGGGCTCAGCTGGTGCGTGGTCGTTGGTCGCGCTTCCTAGCGACTGGCGATCTCCAGGCCCGGCCCGTGTTCTGGAGGGCGGGGCCCGGTCGGGGTACCTCGGCCCTCTGGCCGGAATTACGGGTCGTTGCTGGGGCCGGTATCGCCCTCCTCCGGCCCCCGGGATCAAGGAAGTGGATTTGCGGGCTTACGGGACGTTGCGGGGGCCGGTATCACCCTCCTCCGGCCCCCGGGATCAAGTGAGTGGATTTGCGGGCTTTCGGGAAGGGGAGCGGGAGCCGGCAGTCCTCTCCGGCCGGCTCCCCGTCTCCCTCTGCACGGCCGGAGCTCTTCCTCGGCCTCCGTCGGCGCTGGGGGCGTGGCGGGAGCCGGCGCCCAATCGCTGCGCGGCCTTCCCGGGGGCACGGCCGGCATCCCGGTTGCCCAGCAACGGCGTCGGCGGGGCCTGGAGGCCTCGCGGATCCCGCTAGGCCGCGGCTCCTTCACGCGGCCCCCTTGGGCTGCGGCGGTGATTTCTTCGGCCGCGACTTCGGCGGTGGGGCCCCGGGCCCGGCGGTGATGTCTTGGGGGCAATTTGGAGGCTTCGGTGAGGGCGCGGACGGCGCACCTCACCACACTCACTCGAGGGGCCTCCCTCACCACAGCGCTTCCTTCGGTGAGGGCGCGGACGGCGCACCTCACCACACGGCCTCGAGGAGGGCTTCCCTCACAGCAGCACTTCTCCTCACGCGGCCGCGGCGGTGATTCCCTCACGAGGTCAGTGACCTGAGGGGGGGCAGTTTCTCCCTCGTGGAGACAGAACGCGGGGCGCACCAGCAGCCTGTGGGCAGGGCTGACTGGAAAGGTTCTTGGGGGGCAGCCCAGCAGCAGTCAGGAGTTGATAGGGGGTGAAGGTCTAGCGCTTCAGGGCACGGCGCTTTACCTGGTGATCCCCAGTGTGGCAGTTTAGGTTTCAGGCCTTGCTGGACGGTCAGGCCTCCCCAAATTAAGGTTGCTTGCGGCTGTTCCAGATTGGTTGCTTCTTAGGAGTTTCTTGTCAGAAGTTTCTTATTATGAGTTTCTTGTCAAAAGTTTCTTGTCAGAAGTTTCTTCTTATGAGGGGGGGGGGGGGAATGAGTTGGTGGTTCTGGGAGTGCTTGATGTTCTTCCCAGCACGCTGAAGGTGGTTCCCTGGGTCCCCTCACACTGGGCAAGGTCAGTGGGTGGTGGGCGTTCCTCAGCTAACTTACTACAGCAGGGCCTAAGCCTTGTCAGCAGCAGTAGTGTAGGTCTCCCCCCCCTAGGCCCTAAAGCCTGTACTCCGGCAGAGGTTCTCCCAGGATCAGTGGTGCCCCAACTGACTAAAAGGTTTCCCTCCAAGCCTTTTATACCCCTAGGTCAGGTGACCCTCCCAAAGGCGGCAAAACATAACTCCTCCCACAGCCCGGAAGGTTCTGGAACCTTCCACATGTCTGGCTATGTGGCCCAGAGGCGGGGACGGAATGGATACTGTATCCCTATGTCCCAGCCTGACCCTGGCTACTAGTGTGTATGCGTGTAAGGCCCCTCTGCAGTAGCAGGGGCCTGTGGCAGCCATCTTGAGTGAGAGCACCTGCACCTCAGCACTGGCTAGCAGTGGCAAGGCGACCGGAGACCTAGGTCCAGTAAAAATACGGTGGCAAAAATGAGGCGCAAAAGGGAAAAAAAGCAGGGCAAGACCACCCTAGGGCTGACAGGTCTAACAGTGCCCTACCCCAAAAGATAAAGATGTAAATCACAAATACATAACTTTTAAGTTGTAATATTGTCTTATGCTATGATCTCTGGTTCTTGTGACATTTACAAATCATTTGGCCTTCGGACTCGTGATTTATGTCACCAAAACGTTCCGGTGGCTATTCTAGACCAGAATATGGGATTACCTGTGTGGATCGTAATATGTATATTTACTGCTATAACTATCTGTTTGTAGATTGGACTGCTGTAGATTCATATGCTCTGCATAGTCCTGTCATCTAGTCTAGAGTAAAAGTGTTTTTTCTTCCAAGAAGTCTTCTGTCTTAAGATATGTTGTGCATTCTGATTGGCAACAGTAAATGTGAAAATAGTCTGAATCCTTGCTTGCTTCTGATGAGGCGAGAGTGCATGCAAATTTACAGCAGTACAAGGTACGAATTGTTTACATTTTTCTGTTTGTAGCATGTTGCTCTCGATACCCCTGCTCTGCGTAAACTATAAAGCAGTGCTTTCTGTAAGAGTTGGCTAGCGAGTGATTAATTAAGACATTTGAAGCAAGATTCTTAAGACAGTTTGGCCAACCAAAGCCTCTTGACTGACTTGAATATAACACACCAGTGCTTAGTGCCTACTGAACATGTGTGGTATTGACCATGTAGCAGCTTTACATGTGTCTGCTATTAGAATTTCATTCAAGAAGGCCATAGAGCACATTCCATTTGAGCTACTATGTGCTGATTGCAGTGCAAGCTTGGCTTTAGCATAGCATGTTTGAATACATTTGAAGTCCTCTTGATATGCCACTTTCAGAAATTAGGTTTCTTGGGGGAGGTTTTACTGGGTCGATAAACAATTGCTTAATTTGTCAGATGGCTTTCATGCTGTCAATCTAATACACTACTGCCTATATGATATACAGTGTGTGTAAACCAATCGTGCTACTGATTCTAGATGTGTGAAGAAAATGGGTAACCCCATTGTCTAGTTTACATGAAAAGGGTAAACCATCATTGAGAGAAACTTTGGGATTGTTTGTAAAACCATACCATCCCTGTGGACCTGGATACAATGTTCTGTCACTGTTAATGCTTGCAACTCGCTAATTCTTCTTAGTGAGGAAATGGCCATGAGAAAGGCCACCTTCCATGACAAATATGGCATTTCAAGTAGTGACACAAATGGAAGGCCAATGTGTCTTGTTTATACTACATTGAGGTCCCAAACCGAAGCTAGGGAAGTTCTTGGAGAAATAACTGAAGGCATCTGGATACAGTAAATTTAAATAGGGACTTGTGTTCTGGAATGTTTGTAAGGTGTTACTGCAGCTAAATGAAGTGTATGCAATACTTTGTTTTGAAGCTGCAGCATATAGTGTTTTCACTGATGCTTCAAGTGTCTTCCAAAGCGCAAAAGTACTTTGCTGCGTGACAGGTGCATGTGGTGAGTTTGTACGCCTCTAGATTTGCATACTCCTCTGGAGGTTTGAGGTAATCCTATATAAAGACCTCAAATACCAGTTGGCTTGGTTAATTTCCCTGAGGTTTGAATGTATGAGCAGCCCCTGATGTTGTGCCAAGATGTCTAGTTTCAGTGATAGTTTTTCCTGTAGAAGGATTGACATCTCCTGAAGCACTGAATAAAAAGGCTGTCCCGCCAAGTTGTGGTGACCGAAATGAGTCATGTTTGCCTCATTTTCCACACTTTGTATGGAGTCAGTATAAGCGGATGAGCAGCACAGGCAAAGATCACTGACCAGTTCAAAAGTGCACTGCCCATGGCCTGTGGGCATTGGTACCTAGACCCGAAGGTTTTGCATTTTTGATGGGGGCTATGTTTAGATCTAGTGGGTGGCTTCATTTTTGGAAGTACTTGATGATTGAGCTCCTGTAAGAAAATGCCCCTTTTTTGCGCTGTCACCCCCATTTCTTTGCAGAATTCCGTTGCTGGTTTTTAGACTCTGCACATGGGTGCACCCGTGGTCCAGTGCCCAGTAAATGTGCTCTGACCCCTAAAATGTCGAAATTGGGGCACACCCAAGTGGCATATTGAACTTTTCAATGAGGCCATAGCTATGGTAGCCACACCACACCCATGGCATGGAAAGTTAAATGTCACCTGCTGAATGCAGTATTATTGTAAGATCCACTAGTATGACCTGGCAAACATGGCTCCAGGCCTGCCACTGCAGCCAGGCAGCTGCAATTTAAACCTGCAGCCCACACTTTTCAAATAAACTATTTGGACCAGAGTAAACCTTTTTAAATATTAATAAGTCACCCCTATGTAACTCATGCATAGTGCATAATTTTTCAAAATAAGACCTGAAGACATTTAAAGTTAACATGGCCTTAGTGACTAGCCCCCAGAAGCTATTTTCACTTTTTCATGGCTGGCTAATCCATAGAGGAGCACTAGGTAGCAATATTAAATATTAATTCTGCTATCTCCAGATTGGTGACCATACAGAAATATGATATAACCATTATTTTTAAATATTTATTAAAAGACAAACTCAGTGGTAAAGTCAGATTTGTTATAAATATTAAGGTATAGTAACTTTTAAAAAGTTAGCTTTTCCTTGCCTGAAGCTTCTGCTAATTTGCATTAGCTTTCTAGAAGTGGCCCGGTAAGTAATCAGCCCTGAAGAGGTGTGTGAAAACTGCTCCAAGAGCAGAGGCCTCGGTCGAAGGGGGTGTTTTTGTTTCTCTGGCAGGAAGACCAGTTGGGATGTGATCAAGAATTGTATTTACTTCAAAGAGGCCTCCTCTCTTACGTAGATGACACCTGGAGAAGCAACTTGTTTTGTCCTCCCAGTCAAGCAGGCACAAAACTCACGGGGGGGGGGGGAGAGCTGCTTTCAGAACTTGTTTGAAGTGACTACTGATGAGGGGGGGGGACATTACCCCAGCCAGACCTCTTGGTGCAGCCACAAGCTTTGCACAAAGGGAGAGAGGTTTCTCCTTCTTGGATTTAGTAAGTGAGGGGCACTGTGGGACTTATTACAGAAGGGCACGTAGAAACTGCAGTTAAGGGAGTAGGGGGACCCCTGAGAACTTTTACCCTAGTGGTTAGGGAGGGGCGAAATGCCTAGCCCCCTCCCACCCCCCCCCCCCCCAACCCACAAGCTAGTGCAAGACATAAATGTGGTGCCCCAAGACACCATCTTCAGAACACTCTGAACCTGTGGAATAACAGACAATGGATTGTACCAGCTATTTGAGACCTGAAGGGCTAGCTCTGCTCCCACTTACACCCAGTACAAAGAAGTGGACTCCAAGGGCCAGTTGACTGACCTCCTGTGTCGCTACAGGAACACATCTAGCTGCTATATGCCTTTTCCTAAAGTGCCCTGCTCACCAGTACCAACTTGGCCTTGAGAGAGTCTTGACACCCAAGTGCTGTTCCTCAGGTCCTCAGAGCCTAGGCTGTGTTCACCTGGACATCTTATTACTCCTGAAAACCTGGGCCTTGGAAAAGTTTGAGACTTCCAAGAACCCTGGAGGACTGGGACAAATCTACCAAGCCAATTCGCACAAGGTGCAACCTCGCTGGGATGAAGAAACAGGTTATGACCCAGCTTGGAGCTTCTCCGTAGCAGCAAACCTGTTTCAGCAGAACCTTGGCAATTAGATATTCAGCCTCTTGGAGCTCTTGTTGGACACAGCCTCAGCCATGCCGAGTTGGAGGATTTTGAGCTCCAAAAAAGAGTTTAAATTCGAAGGTGAAAATCTTGACAGGACGAAGGCGCTGAAAGCATTCGACTGGCGAGAACTTCCCTGGAAGTGAAATTCAAATTTCCCATTCTGATCTTTTTCCGCCAAAAGCAGTGGTTTCACCGGGACCTTGTCCAATGCCTGCCTGATGTCATAGAGCCCTTCTTGGATATAGCCTGCTCCCTTGCCCCACTGGAGGATTTTGACCTCCAGAAAAAAGACTACGTTCCAAGGGTAAAACCTTCAACTGGGTTAAAAATGGTTGGTGTATCCAACCAGCACTCAATTGTTGTCAACCTGAAATCGCCCCCAAGTCCTGGTATACCATGACCATTGACTACCAATAGTGCTGTTTGCTTTTTTATGCTATTTTTACTTAAATCTTTAAAAATTTATGTCTCCAATTCCTCTTATTGAGTTTATAAATTTGAGTCCGTTTTATTGTGTGGTATTTGAATTTTGAACTGTTTTGTTAAATGCTTTACACATTTTCAGTAATCTGTTCGAGGCATATGAGCTGCAGATTGTACACTGTGCATAGATCGCCATCTGGTGTTGGGCTCGGATGCTTGCACTTTGTTGTTGTCTTGGAAGAGTCTTTTGTAGTCACAAGATAGGTGACTCCTCCTTTGGACGATAGTGCGCATGGGCATCGACTCCATCCTTAGATTGTTTTTTTCCGCCATCGAGTTCGGATGTAATTTGCTGCGCTCCGTGTCGACATCGATCGGTTCCCCTTCGACGCGCAAAAAACTCCCACCGTTCGACGGTATTGTTTCGATCGCGATCCCCTCTCATCGCGTATCTACTCCAAGACATTTTCGAGTCCGGTTGTCGACGTGGGCCGATCGGCGCCATCAACCAGCATATGGAAAGGACTCCATTTAAAAAATGCAATTGTGGGGCTAAATTCCCACACACAGATCTCCACGAGGTCTGTAACCTTTGTCTCTCGCCAGACCACGAGAGTCGACACTGCCGGGCCTGTGAATCCTTCAGGTCGAAAAAGACTATACGTGATCGCCGGGCCCGACGACACGAAGTGTCCAGATCAACCGTTCCCGCACCAGACAACATCTTCGACACAGGCTCCGACAACCCAGACACCGGAGATCAACAACCCGACACCTCCGGAGCCGAAGACTCTGGGTCGGACGACCAGACCATCACGCCAGGTCAACGTACTGTGAGTACTGACGTCGACGCCCCTGCCCCGAATAAACAAAAGGCTACGGTCACACCTTCACCTTCGGGTCTAGGTCGGCACCAAGACAAGGCTTCAGAAGCCCCGCCTTCCAGCTCGGCTCCGAAGCATCCAAAGCCTTCTGGCAGCTCTGGATCGAGCCAGCCACATCCCGGTGCCGAAAAACACTCTGCACCCAAGCCCAAAACTAAGGTCCCGTCGACATCCGAATCTTCGGCACCGAAAACCAAGGTCTACGACACTTCGACACCGAAGCCTACCAAACCTTCGGAGCCGACAAAACAAGCTAAACCGCCGGGGTCAAACTCCACCACCCCGAAAGGAGACCAAGCAACCTCGTAAACATAAGGAGCACCACTCGGAACCGAAATCTTCAGTGCCGAAAAAAGACACTAGCTCTAAAGAACTTTGTATTCCGATGGATCCAAAGCAGAAAACTCTGCATATTGACCCCATTACTGGACAGGTCCAATCCATACGGCCTGACAAGAGTAAGTTGGACGCACCAACCACACCTGAGCCACCTCCCAAAAAGAAAGACTCTTCTACATCACCCATAAGGCCTTTCTCTCCACCTCCACAACCTTCCAGCCCTATACAGTCTCCACCTCACTCTCCTGTGCCTTTCTTTTCACCACAAAGGGATACAGGGGATGATGATAATGATGATGACATAGTCACCTCATAACACAGATACTGATGACTACCTTCACAGTATCCCACCTCAGGACCCCTGGGACAATTATGATCTCCCAGATATACCCGTCCCTGAGCCATACCCATCCAAACCATCCCCCCCAGATGACGCTATAGGGTTTGCACAGGTTATAAACGGAGCAGCACAATTCCATGGAGTCAAATTACACTCGGACCTCCTGGAGGAGGACTTTTATTAGAGACTTTTGCTCAGCCTCAAAAAACTACACACTCTCCCTATGCTTAAAGGGATTATTAAACATGCCCCTGAGGTCTTCAAAGACCCAGTTAGAGCTAGGGTTATTAATCCAAGAATTGAAAAGAAATATAAGCCTGCCCCTACTGACCCAGCTTATATTAAAGGTCAGCTCCCTCTTGATTCATTAGTAGTAGCTAATGCACGTAAACGAGCAAACTCACAAACTACTGGTGAGGCACCACCACCAGACAAAGAGTCTAAATTGCTCGACGCATCAGGCAAGAGGGTTGCGTCTCAAGCAGCAAACATGTGGCGCATCGCAAATTCACAAGCCTTACTAGCAAGGTATGACAGGGCTCATTACGATGAGCTAGAAAAGCTCATTCAGTACCTTCCAGATCAGCATAAGACCAAAGCAAATGATCTAATGCAAGAGGGCAAGTTAATTACAAACACCTCAATAAAATGCGCCCTTGATGCAGCAGATACAGCATCACGCACAATAAATTCAAGCGTTTTGCTACGCAGACACGCGTGGTTACGCATATCTGGTTTTAAGCAGGAGGTGCAGTCTACCATCCTCAATGAACCCTTAGACCAGGAACACTTGTTTGGGCCCACTGTGGACACTTCTCTAGAGAAGATGAAAAAAGACACACAGCCAAATCTATGGGGGCTCTACAAGCAACAATTAGTAGAGGTTCCTTTCGTCGTTCCTCCTATAGAGGCGGCTCCAAGACCACTGCGACAGACACTACCTCTGCCACTTATAAAAATCCCACCCAAACCTCCTCTAATAGAGGTTACTCAAGAGGTAATTACAGAGGTAACGGGGGTAGAGGACGTGGGTTTAACACACGCAGCTCCCCTACCACAAAACAGTGACTTCCCTCCGTTTCCCCCCGATCATTCCACTCCAGTCGGGGGAAGACTATCGCAGTTCCTACCTGCATGGAATTCCATCACCACGGACAGGTGGGTAATACAAATTATCCAGTATAGTTACTGCCTGGAACTCACTTCTACTCCCCCCAACATACCACCCAGACAGTGTCCCATGTCCACACAACATCTGACGCTCCTCAAACAAGAGGTTCTCTCCATGCTCCAAAAGCAAGCAATAGAACCAGTCCCTCTAGAACATCAGGGCACAGGGGTTTACTCACTGTATTTTCTAATCCCCAAAAAGGACAGTTCCCTCAGACCAATATTGGACCTCAGACCCCTCAACTATTACATTCACTCAGATCATTTTCACATGATCACTCTTCAGCAAATACTTCCACTCCTCCAACAAGGCGAATTCCTTGCCACATTAGATCTCAAGGATGCCTACTTCCATATTCCTATACACCCTGCGCACAGGAAATACCTAAGGTTCACAGTGGACGGACAACATTATCAGTTCAAAGTCCTGCTATTTGGAGTAGCAACAGCACCAAGGGTTTTCACAAAGTGCCTAGCAGTAGTAGCTGCACACTTACGAAGGCAACACATTCATGTGTTTCCGTATCTAGCCGACTGGCTAATAAAAGCCAAGTCACACAAGCAGTGTGTACAGCACACCTTCCAAACAATTCAGCTACTACACAATTTGGGGTTCACAATAAACCACACCAAATCTCCTCTCCATCCCTCCTACATACATCAGTATCTAGGGGCCACAATAGACCCCTCCAGAGCCCTAGCATACCCCAATCCTTCCAGGATAACCAGTATGCAAGCCCTCATCAAAAAATTCCTGCCTCAACACTCCCTTCCAGCTCGGGTGTTTATGCAGCTTGTAGGAATGATGGCCTCGTGCATCTTCATTGTCCCTCACGCACGACTTCAAATGCGTCCCTTGCAGGAATGCTTAGCACGTCAGTGGAACCAAGCTCAAGGCCAGCTTACAGATCTGGTGTTGGTGGACAGCCGCACACATCGCTCTCTGCAGTGGTGGAATACACAACCTTGCCAAAGGGCGGCCGTTCCTAGAGCCAATTCCACAGATAGTACTAACAGACGCATCTCTCACTGGGTCGGGAGCTCACCTCCTCAGCCATACAATGCAGGGCAAGTGGACCACTCCACAAAAACTGCTCCACATCAACCACCTAGAATTACTAGCAATATTTCTAGCATCTGAAAGACACGTTAGTGACAGATTCCTTACCTTAGAATATCCCCAGGCGTCAGGCTGGATCCGGAAAGTTTTGCGTAGCAGTACCCTTGCGCGTTAGTAGGCGGCGTTGTGCGGGTCCGTCGTCGAGATCGCCGGGATGACGTCGCGGCCAGTACTTGGACGCCGCCCCTGCGCGCTGACGTCAGTTCTTTCTTTTTCCGCGCCAGTAAGCGCAGATCCGGAGAGAGCAGTGCCCCCAGTCATTTTTAGGTCTCGCCCTGAAAGCCAGCGCTTCAGCGCTGCTCTGGGCGAGACATTTTGTAGTGTGGGCTTGCAGAAATGCGACCACAACTTTTGGCTGGCCTAAAGCTTGCATGCATGTGCGCGTGAACGTGCGCAGCCGCCAACTGCCTTTCTTATCTCATACAGTTAGGAGCCGTCATGGCTCATTAAGTGCTTTCACGCGCAGCGCGCGCGCACACAACTCCCTCCGCCTCTCTCTCCCGCTGCAGCCCCCATCTATGCATTCCGCGCGGCCAATGCTTTTTCCCTCCTGCAGCTGCTTTCACTTTTGCCGCCCCTTCCTCTCACCCCTCTCCGCCGTTTGTCATCGGAGTGTGTATTCACATGTCTCTTCTGTTTTTATGTTTTCTTTTGTGTCTCCGCTTCTGTTTTACTTAGTGTGCGTGCCGTATCTGTCATTTTCACTCTGCCCATCTGTGTCTACGTCTTTTCTGCTTTGCCCCTCTTTCTCTCCCTTCCACTGCCTCTCCCATCCTGCTTGTTTGGTAGGGGAACGAAGAGATTTAATAGGACAAAGGCAGGTAGCAGACTGCAGAGAGAGATGGCCACAGGCTATTAGCCTAAAATTTCTGCTTGACAGATGGAACTGCTTAGAGACTATCATGCAATGTTTGGGGATTTTTTTTTTCCCCCTCAGACTTTCCGTCTGATTCAGTATCTGTTTTTCACAGCCACTTTCACAGGCATGTGGCGGAAACACTACTGCGCGCGAGGAGGCTTTGCACAAAATATCTTGTGCAGGGTTTTACAGAGGCAGGGGGTGCAGTGTCAGATAGCGCCTCAGCTGAGGTGGGAGCAAGAGTCCAGGAAAATCCGATGGCTCCCACTCCTTATATAACTAAACACAGAAGCTGGTGACTGCGAGTGCCTTGACTTCACAGATAGCGAGACAGTGTTCATTAACTGGAACCTAACATAGGTAGAATATTTTTTAAACTAAAGTTTGCCAAGAAACGCAATCCGGCGTTTCAAAAGCGGTAACATTGTCCAGATAGTTTATTTAGCACCTGCAACTGCTTTCTATGTACAGCTTGCGACTCGCGAACTGGAACACTGTAGGGCTGACTCACCCTTTCATCATTCTGAAGTTATTCCTGAATTCATTAGATGAGGACCTTGGGATAAATATGATATCTTAATTTTTGTAGTACTACTAAGAAGAAAATTTACAGGAGCGAGTGCTGGATCACAAAAACAATTTATTATAATTTCAGTTTACACAATATATTTTTAGGTAAAAAATAAAAACATACTGTACAAATAGCCAGCAACGCTGCAGTAAATAACTAGTAGTGATTTAGCTCAGTGTGTGTTCCTTCATTGTTATTAATGCCTTATGTTTTCCGAGTAACTTTAAACAAGGTCAGTTACACAGCCAGGATTGACACGTTGGATATAGCAGCTGCGATTCTACCGTGATTTATTAAAGGAAAAGGGTGACGCTTATTACGAGTGGTAATAGGTCTTCTTCTTCGTCTTCTTTTCATCATCATCATCATTAATATTTTATTGGTTGCCTTTGCACAGAATTATATTAGAAAAAACAATTTATTTGCGTGCTTTGACACTTACAAGCCAGACGCCCACTCTTTTGCCTTTCACTTTAGTAATAGACGACATTCTGAGGACCAAAGCGCACGTTTAGCAAAATACAGGAAATGCTGCTATAAACACATATATTTTCCTTTCTGCATGTTTCTCTCCTGATTGCTGACGGATGCCTTTTTGGAACACAGCGTCGCCAATCAGGGCTTTGACGAATCTGCTTTCATATTGCAGTTATCTGCACTTTATGCTTGAAAAACAACTTGCATTTAACACAAAGCACGAACACGCACGCACGAGGGGTTGACACAGATTTCTTACAGCGCTGAGAGGCGATGGACGTGTAGATACAAGCAATATACTGTACATTTGTTATTATTTGCCTATGAGTGTCTGAGTTTGCTCCCAAACAACCAGTTGCGGCTTCTAACAGGGAGGAGGTGTCTGGCAACACTTCCTCTTACTGTACTGGAAATGAAGCCACCTTTTCTGGTACAGTATTGACTCATTCATGAGACTGAGGGACCGGTTGCCCAAATAATCTTAGGCAAATTGATCTATCCATTCAATTCTGGGTATTGAAATGGATGTGCTCAGGTGGGAATTCCAGTTAACCAGTAACAACTGGCTTCTTCTGGATTCTGTTGTGGCCCATGAGGTTTAGACCATTACCTTCTCATCACTTTTTCATCCCAGTCCTTAAGTCATGAGTGTCCACACCCGGAGACAGTCAGCCTGCTGCCTATCTAAACAAGCATTGGCATAGCCAATAGGTCTCGCCTTTGGGACCTTATAAGTATTTCATTATGCAGCACAATATCCTTGGTGCAACATCAACTGTTGCATGGCTAAACACTTATAATGTCCCAAAGGCGAGACCTATTGGCTATGCCAATGCTTGTTTGACTGTATTTTTTGTGACTTTTTGTCACTGTTTTCTCGAGTCGTTCGACTCCTACGGTGTCGGTAGGGATGCCCGGCTTCAAGCCATGCGACGCCTGTGGTCGAATGATGTCGATCATGGACCCGCATCAGGATTGTCTCTACTGCCTCGGGCGCGACCACGACTCCAAGTCGTTCCCTGACTGTCGGGCCTTGCATCCGAAGGCTTTGCGAGAGCGGTCTCGAAAGCTTCTCGAGGTCCGGCAGTCGGCTCCGCGCCAATCCAAGCCCCGGTCACGAGAGAGGTCGAGGGGCCGGTCGCGGAGTCCTCATCGTTCTTCGGGGTCAAAGTCTTCGCACTCCTCCGGTAAGTCGAAGCACAAGAAGTCGAAAAAGCGTTATCGCTCGACGACTTCCCCTGGCCGGTCGCTCGGCTCAGGGTCCCGTCGGCACCGTCCCCGCGGTGCCGGGAGTGCCTGTGGAGCCGCCGGCGCATTACCCGCAATTCCCGGGTTCAGGGGCGACTCCGGCCGAAATACAGGAGTTCTTGTCAGCCATGGCCCGCCTCTTCGGGCCTCAAGGTCCCCCCGGTGCACCTTCGGTCCCCGCGGGCCCTAATGGGGTTCCAAAGGCGCCGCCGGCGACTCGGGTCCCGGCGCCGCCAGCAACACCGGCCCCGGCTCCCGTGCTGCCACAACCCCGGTCGACGCCCGTTGACCTAACGACACCTCCACCTGCGTCGATCTCACCGGTGCCGTTCACGACGCCGCCAGGGGCTCCGGGCGACGTCGTCCCCCGGTTCGATCCGGACTCGGCGCCGGACCGGCATCGATCGACTCCGGCGCCGCTGAGACCTTGGGTCCCACATGTCCCTCCTCCTTACATTGATCCTGATTTGGAGGACGAAAAGAACTGGGAGGGGTCTGAGGACCCTCTCACTGCCCAATGTGAGTATGATCAGGACTGGGCTGAGGAACTTGGGGAGGCCAGTGGTCTGGACACCTCTCCAGACATTGGCATGCGGTCTCCTCCTTCCGTGGCAACGGAGGAGGGAGCAAACTTTGCTACGGTGTTGCGTAGGGCAGCTGAGGTCCTGCACCTCCAGTTACCTACAGTGGCTGTCAGGACTAACCTCCTGACGGAAGTGCTTCAGCCGGCGGCTACCTCTGCGGAGCCACTGCTGCCGTTCAACGAAGCACTTTCTGACGTTCTTTTGGGCACCTGGTCCAAGCCCACCACAGGGGCTCCTGTGGATAGGAACGTAGCCCGACGCCATCGCCCTGCTCCGGGCGACCCCCGGTTCCTTTCCCAACACACCACCCCTGAGAGCTTGGTTGTTCAAGCCTCTGCCTCCCAAAGCGCCTTCCCTACCGCTCCCCCGGATAGGGAATCCAAAAAACTGGACTAATTTGGGAAGAAGGTTTTTTCTTCCACCAGTGCTGGCTTGCGGTCCGTCAACACCACTTGCCTTTTGGGCCGATATACCCACTCCTTGTGGGATTCGGTGGCGCAGGTCCTGCCCCAGTGTCCTGAGGAGGCCCAGGCACTGCTTTCCCGCGCCATTGCGGAAGGAAGAGATGCGGCAAAATATACTATCCGATGTGGCCTAGATACCACTGACTCGCTAGGCAGATCGCTTGTGACGACAGTGGCTCTGCGCCGTCACGCCTGGCTGAGGACCACTGGTTTCTCTGGCGATGTCCAGAACACACTTATGGACATGCCCTTTGATGGTGCCGGCCTTTTCGGCAACAAGGCAGACCATGCGCTGGAGCGCTTTAAAGACTCGCGGGCTACAGCCAAGTCCCTGGGCCTTTCTGCTGTGCGCCCTCCGCAACAGTCTGCTTTTCGCCCCTTTCGTGGCCACGGAAGGGGCGCCCAGTCACGTCCGCTGCCCAGCCACCTGCCCGCGCAGCAAGCGTCTTCGCTTGGACGTGGCTCCCGCCGAGGCGGGTCGGGTAACCAGCGTGCGGGTCAGGCCACCACCTCTGCCCCGTCCGCGGCCTCCAAGCCCTCCTAGTCTATCCTTTCAGGTCCACAGCACGCCAGTAGGGGGCAGGGTCCGCCATCACCTTCACCACTGGCGTGCCATCACCTCGGACAAGTGGGTCTTGGACATTGTCCGGAGGGGCTACTCCCTCCCCTTCGAGACTACCCCCCCAGCCATGCCACCGCATGTCTGGGGATCATTTGGTGCTTCTTCAAAAGGAAGTTGCGGCCCTCTTAGCCAAGGGGGCCATCGAGCGCGTTCCGACTCCAGAAGTAGGGCGTGGTTGTCACTCCCACTACTTTCTCGTGCCCAAGGAGGACATGCGTCCTATCTTGGACCTCCGGAACGTCAATCGCTTCCTCCGGAAGGAGAAGTTCAAGATGCTCACCCTAGCTCAGGTCTTGACTGCCCTCGACCCCGGAGACTGGATGGTAGCGTTGGACTTGCAGGACGCATATTTTCACATCCCCGTCCTGCCGGCCCACCAGCGTTACCTGCGGTTCACGGTAGGCCTCGAGCATTTTCAGTTCACCGTGCTCCCCTTTGGCCTTACCAGCGCCCCACGGTTGTTCACGAAAGTGATGGCGGTGGTCGCAGCTCATCTGCGCCGGGTAGGGGTTCCAGTCTTCCCCTACCTCGACGACTGGTTGCTGAAGGCGGGCTTGTCCCAGGCAGTCGTCTCCCACCTCCAGACTACGGCCGAACTTCTGCACTCGCTGGGGTTCTCCATCAATGTGCCGAAGTCGCACCTGATTCCTTCCCCACAGCTCCTTTTCATCGGAGCAGTTCTGGACACAACGCAGTTTCGGGCCTGTCCTCCCGAACGGCGAGTCCGGGATATTCGGGCTATGATTCCGATCTTTCAGCCTCTATCCTGGGTTTCGGTACGGATGACCCTGAGGCTGCTGGGCCTCATGGCCTCCTGCATCCTGCTGGTCGATCATGCCAGATGGCATATGCGGGCTCTGCAGTGGGACCTGAAGTTCCAGTGGGCGCAGCATATGGGGAACCTGTCCGATTACGTCCAGATCTCGGAGGGGACTGCAAGACAGTTGCAGTGGTGGCTCTCGAACCGGCAATGGGTCATGGGCAGATCCCTCTCCCTTCCCCAGCCAGAACACAGTTGTGACGGACGCGCCCCTTCTGGGATGGGGCGGTCACATGGGAGAGGCGGAGATCAGAGGCCTCTGGTCTCCGGCGGAGTCCCGGCTCCATATCAACCTTCTGGAGCTCCGGGCGATCCGACTTGCACTCAAGGCATTCCTTCCCTCTGTCAAAGGGAAGGTAGTGCAGGTGTTCACAGACAACACCACCGCCATGTGGTACTGCAACAAACCAGGCGGGTTGGGGTCGTGGACCCTATGTCCGGAGGCTCTGCGCCTCTGGACATGGCTGGAACATCAGGGCGTCTTCCTGATGGTTCAACACCTGGCAGGTTCCCTGAACGCCAGGGCGGACGAACTCAGCCGCAGGTGCATGATGGATCACGAATGGCGTCTTCACTCGGAGGTGGTGCAAGGACTCTTTCTACAGTGGGGAGAGCCTTGGTTAGATCTATTCGCTACCGAAGAGAACGCGCAATGTCATCAGTTCTGCGCGTTGGAATTTCCAAGGCGGCACTCGCTCGGCGACGCTTTTCGTCACGAGTGGAGTTGCGGTCTGTTGTACGCCTTTCCGCCTATACCACTTCTACCCAGAGTGTTGAAGAAGATTCGGCGCGACCGGGCCCAAGTCATCCTTGTGGCTCCGGACTGGGCTCGAAGAGTTTGGTATCCCGAGCTACTCAGTATGAGCGTCGATCCCCCGATCCGTCTGCCTCTTCGGGAGGATCTTCTGTCGCAGCAGCAGGGGACGGTCCTCCACCCGAACCTGTCCAGTCTCCACCTCCTTGCGTGGAGATTGAGCGGCGGCAGTTGATTCCTTTCGACTTGCCTCCCGAAGTTTGTGATGTGATTCTGGCAGCCAGGCGTCCCTCCACAAAGGTGGTATACGCCTGCAGGTGGAACAAGTTTGTGGCATGGTGCACAGCAAAGGCTGTGAATCCCGTTTCTGCCCCTCTTTCTGAGGTTCTTCTGTTCCTTCTTTTGCAGCGTGAATCTTTCTGGATTCACTATGCTGTGCATTATTCCGCCATCTCGTGGTTGGGTCCGGATTCGTAGTCTTTTCTTTGTTTTTTTTTGTTTTTTTTGTTGTTGGCCCAGGTGGGCGGCGACGCCCCACCATTTGGTGTCTTCGGTGACGTCGTCGCGCTTCCGGCGGAAGCTCCCACCCTTGGTAGCCATCTTCAGATTCTTTTTTCCGCCGTGGGGTCTGGATCGTTGCCGAGAAGTTCCAGAAAGTTTGGACGAAGAATCTCAAAGTCGAAATTTCATCACAGAAGATGTACTCCTGAGACACCGGACGACGACACTAGTACCGGAGAAGGACGACGAGGTAGAAGGTCCACGACCGAAATCTCGACGCCTACAGAGAATGCGCTCACAGGGGGCTCCCTAAGCGCGGTTATGGACAAGACTCCGTTCAAGTTCTGCAGAAATTGCCACCACAAATACGCCCAAAAAGACCAGCAACCTCTGCTTGCCGCTCGACCACGCCAGCGAAGACTGCAACGCGTGCTCGGCGTTCACCCCGAAGACCCTCCGGGTGAGAGACAGACAGAGAAGGGCGAACTACAGCATGCAGGGCCAGGGACCAGCACCATCTCTCCGAGACCTGGGTCTCTCGAGCGGAGAGGAGGACAACATCGCAGAGGTACCAGAGGACTGCGCTGTCGTCGAAATCGAAAAGAAAACGTCGAAGGAGGTAAGGGAGTCGTCGACCCCAAAATACCAAAGCGACGCTCGAAAGAGTGAAGCCAGAATCCCTAGCGACACTCCGAGAAGTGTAGCAAAGTCCTCGAAGGGAGCGTTGCCGCCGAAACACTCGACGAAAGCAACAGCACCAAGGGACAAACAGCCGAGCGGATCCTTGGACAAGGACTCTCAATCGGCGAAAGCCTCCGAAAACGAAGGCGTCGAAGGTCGTCCCCGAAAAGGAAACCTCGACACCGAGAAAGGAAGGCCCGGCGTCTGTTTCGACGACCGCGACCGCGAAGAGAGGCACTGCACCACTCGACGCCGAAAAGGCCCACGAGATGGCGAAAAAGAAGAGGAGGCTCGAGGCAGAGATGGCGAGCATCCTGCAACGCAAAAAAGACTTCGACGAGAAGATGAAACACTACGCTATTCCGTCGAAGCAAGCCCACGAGGCAGTCGAGGAGTTCGAGGCCGAAGTCGTCGAGGCCCCGGGGACACCCGAACAGCTCGAAGACCAGGACGAGGAATACTACTACTTCGAGGCCGAAGGCGAAGAAGAGATGCTGTCTTACAGGGACTCGGCGTCCTCTGAAGTACAAGACCTAGACTGGCAAGACCTCGACACAGTCACCAGAAGAAGGGGTAGACACTTACCCCTCGAGACCTTCGCCGCCAGACGACATCGGAGTCTACAATGAGGTCGTGCAGAAGGCTGCAAAGACTTATGGGGTCGAAATGCAGGAGGAAAAAACAAAAGCAGGTTTCCTCTTCGAAACCCTGCTCCCCCAACAGACAAGGAGCCAATTTCTACCCATGTTACCTGGCGTTCTCGACCAGGGAAGGGAGGCCTTCAAGGAACCAGCAATCTGCAAGGCGGTTACCCCGAGGAGCGAAAAGAAGTATAAGCACTCCACAAAAGATCCTGCATACATACACGGGTCTGTACCAGCAGACTCCATTATCGCTGCAACAGCCAGGAAGAGGGCCGGTGTGCCCACCAACACAGGCCCACCTCCAGACAAGGAGAGCAAAAGAATAGACCTCACAGGACGTAAGGTGGAGAGGAACGCAGCCATACACTGGCGTATCGCCAACTCCAACGCCCTCATCAGCAGGCATGCATACCAGCATTGGGCAGAAATGAGCCAGCTCATTAAGCACCTGCCAGAAGAACACCAACAAAGGGCCAATTACCTAGCGGAAGAAGGCAAGGCCATCGCGAACACTTGCCTAAAGTCAGCCTTGGACGCAGCAGAGAACTCCAGCAGGCAAATGATGATCGGGATGACTGAGAGGAGACACGCATGGCTCAGGATCTCCGGCTTCAAACCAGAAGTACAGAGCAACATCATCAACACACCGTTCGACGGTGAGAAACTGTTTGGAGCAACAGTTGACAACAAATTAACACAACTAAAGACTGACAACGAAACTGCAAGGTCCATGGGAGCGCTGCAGTTCAGGGGAATGAGAAGAGGGAACCCCTCAAGGCGAGCCAGTGGTAGAGGAGGCAATGCACCTACCACTTCACACCAATCACAACAACAAGGGTACCAAGGGAACAACCAGGGCCAAAACCTGCAGGGACAACAGCAGCAGAATTGGCAGTACCAACCCAGAGGACGGTCCTTTCGAGGGCGCGGGTACGGACGGGGACAGGCCCGAAGAGGGGGCCAGCAGCCCGCCTCAAAGTGACTCCACACACAGAACAAGCCCCCCACCGTTAACACCAAGGTTGAGGGGAAGCCCGCAAAAGGAAAAGATAAAGAGCAGAAGCACACAGCAAATAACCACCGAGCATACCACACCAGTGGGAGGAAGAATAGGAAAATTTCTCACACAATGGAGGAAAATTACCACGGACAAATGGATACTAAACACCATACAGCACGGGTACTGCATAGACCTCCAAAAACACCCGCCAGGGAGAAGACCAAGACATCGGTCAATACCCGCAAGAGAACTAGCCCTCCTCCGCCTAGAAGCAGAGGAACTGCTACAAAAAGAGCAATAGAGCCAGTTCCAAACAACGAAAGGAACAAGGGAATATACTCAACGTACTTCCTAGTGCCAAAGGTAGACGATACACTAAGACCAATACTGGACCTCAGATTCCTGAACAAGTTCGTAAAAACTCAAAAATTCAAGATGACTTCACTTCAGGAAGTAATACCCCAAATCCAAGAAGGGGATTACATGGCGACCTTAGACCTAAAAGATGCATACCTGCACATACCCGTCAACCGCAAACACAAACGGCTATTAAGATTCGTGATAGGCCACGATCACTACCAGTTCACAGTGCTAGCCTTCGGACTAAAGTCCGCACCAAGAGTGTTCACGAAATGCCTAGCAGCAGCTGCAGCGCACCTTCGGAGAAGGAGCATACATGTATACCCCTACCTCGACGACTGGCTGGTAAAAGCAGGATCATACAGACTCTGCAAAAATCACATCAAACAAGTCATAGAAACACTGTCCACATTAGGTTTCTCAATACATTGGGAAAAATCGTCAACAGAACCCCAACAAATCAAGATATTCTTGGGGGCACAAATAGACAGCACACAGTCCAAGGTGTTCCCCAGCGACAAGAGAACTATAGCGCTCCTGAGGGAAACACGTCATTACCGCAAGGGGCAAGTTCTGACAGTGAGGACGGTGAGCAGGCTAATGGGAATGATGGCATCATGCATCCACCTTGTCCCGCATATCAGACTGCACATGAGACCGTTCCAGGAATGGATACAACAGCAATGGTCACAAGCCACAGGGAGTTGGGAAGATCTAGTGGTTGTCACACACGCAGTGCAGAAAGAAATAGCGTGGTGGAAAGAAGAGAACATATTACAAGGGAAGCCATTCACACAGCCAACTCCAACAGTGACCATCACAACAGACGCCTCACAGCAGGGCTGGGCGCGCACATGACCAGACTCCACGTCAGGGGGCTCTGGTCACAACAAGATGCAGTGAAACACATCAACTACCTAGAACTCAAAACTGTGTTCCTAGCCTTAAAAGCCTTTCAAAAGCAGCTTTACGGCCAGCGAGTGCTGATACAAACGGACAACACAACTGCAATGTTCTACATCAACAAGCAAGGTGGGACACAATCAGCACCGCTGTCAAGTCTGGCACAACAGATCTGGAGATGGGCCATCCCTCTAAGGATAGACCTGCTAGCAATACACCTCCCAGGAATAGACAATATAGAAGCAGACCGACTCAGCAGGCAGACGTCTGCATCCCACGAATGGGAACTGAACCAACAGGAGGTGCAGCAACTGTTCCAAAAGTGGGGAACACCACGGATAGACCTCTTTGCAACACCCCAGAATGCAAAATGCCAACATTACGCATCCAGACAGCCGGACCAAAGGTCCCTAGGGAATGCCCTATGGATAAGTTGGTCGAACGAATTTGCTTACGCTTTTCCCCCGATACCACTGTTACACAAAGTACTCAGCAAATGCAGGAGCAGCAGCATGACACTCATACTGGTGGCACCTCAGTGGGCCAGACAAACATGGTTCTCACAGATAATGGAAATGGCGCAGGAACCAGCACACAGGTTCAGCAGAAGGAAAGACCTCCTCACAATGCAAGACGGAAAAGTGCTCCACCCAGAACCAGACAGCCTCAGCCTAGCAGCATGGCTCCTGAGGACCTAGAATTCGCACACCTCAAACTACCCCCAAGCACCATGGCGGTACTCAGAGAAGCAAGGAGACCCACTACAAGAAAATGCTACATTGCGAAGTGGAAAAGGTTCTCGCAATGGTGCATTACAGAGGGTCGACAACGAAAAGTCACGAAAGAATCAACGGTACTAAGATACTTAACGCACCTACTACAAAGCGGGCTGAGCTACTCATCACTAAGGGTTCACTTAGCAGCAATTGTGGCTTACACAAGGGGAGAAGCGGGGAAGAGCTTCTTCACCTCCCAAGTAGTCAAAAGATTCCTGGAAGGGGCCAAAAGAATAGCTCCCCTAAAAGGATGCCAGCCCCTAGCTGGAACCTCAACACTGTACTAACACAGTTGATGAAAGCACCTTTTGAACCCATACACAAGAGCACACTGCACATGCTCACACTAAAAACGGCTTTCTTAGTGGCTATCACGTCACTGCGGAGAGTCAGTGAACTACAGGCTCTGACACTACAAGAGCCCTACTTGCAAATACACAACGACAGGATTGTCATGAGGACGGACCCGCACTTCCTACCAAAGGTAGTGTCGCGGTTCCATATCAATCAAACTATACAGATACCAAGTTTCTTCCAGAAGCCTTCAACGCCCTCAGAAAAGGCGCTACACACGCTGGACGCCAGAAGGGCAGTAATGCACTACATAGAAAGGACTAAAAAATGCAGGAAAACAAAACAACTCTTCGTTTCCTTCGCAAGCAGTTTTCTTGGGACGACCAGTAACAAAAAATACCATAGCTCGATGGATTGCACAAGCAATACAACTCTGCCACAAGCAAGCAGGGCAACAATTACAAGGAGCCGCCCAGGCTCACTCAACAAGGAAGAAGGGAGCAACGGTTGCGTTCCTAGCGAACACACCTATACAAGACATTTGCCAAGCGGCAACATGGTCTTCCGTGCACACGTTCACTAAACACTACTGTGTTGATATCCAGATGAACAAAGAAGCACAAGTAGGACAGAAGGTCTTACAGCACATTTTCAGCAACCAATGCTCATCTTCCACCCAACCACCGCAATAACAACACCGCTACTAAGTCTATGCACAGCATAGTGAATCCAGAAAGATTCACGCTGCAAAACGAATAGTTTCTTACCTGTCGGTGTAGTTTTGCAGCTTGAAGACTTTCTGGATTCACTAGCGATCCCACCCGCCTCCGCCAGGAAGATAACATAGGAGGTTAAGGGTACAACTAGACTACATACAGAGTTTAGAGGGATCAAAGAAAAATTGAAGGATAAAAAGTGAAAGACATAGACAACAAAAACTGTAAGAGGAAAAGAAAAAAGAATCCGAAGATGGCTACCAAGGGTGGGAGCTTCCGCCGGAAGCGCGACGACGTCACCGAAGACACCAAATGGTGGGCGTCGCCGCCCACCTGGGCCAACAACAAAAAAACAAAAAAAAACAAAGAAAAGACTACGAATCCGGACCCAACCACGAGATGGCGGAATAATGCACAGCATAGTGAATCCAGAAAGTCTTCAAGCTGCAAAACTACACCGACAGGTAAGAAACTATTTGTTTCTCTGGCCCAACAGGGTTCTGCCCTGGGTACCGTCAAGGGCTATCTTTGTGCAATCTCGGCCTTCCTTAGGCTTCCTGATCAGCCCTCCCTTTTCAAGTCCCCTGTTAACAGGTTTCTTAAAGGCATTACACACCTCTTCCCTCCTGTTCCGTTTGTGATGCCTCAGTGGAACTTGAACTTGGTTCTTACCTTTTTAATGTGTGCTCCCTTTGAGCCTCTACATAACTGTCCTCTACGTCTTCTCACTCTGAAGACAGCCTTTCTGGTGGCCATCACCTCCGCTCGGCGGGTGAGTGAGCTCCAGGCTCTTTCGTGCAAACCCCCCTTTCTGTCCGTCCTTCTTGCCAAAGGTGGTTACTGCCTTCCACATTGGGCAGACCATCACTTTGCCCACCTTCTTTCCGCCTCCGCATCCTTCCAGAGAGGAAGAGAGGCTCCACCGTCTGGAACCAAAACGTGCGCTTTCCTTTTACCTCAACCGCACACAACAGTTCCGGGTGGATGACCAGCTCTTTGTTGGCTACGTGGGTGCCAAAAAAGGTCGGGCGGTACACAAGAGGACCATCTCCCGCTGGGTAATCTTGTGTATCAAAGCCTGCTATTCTTTGGCTAAGAAGGAGCCCCCTCCCCTGTTGGACTACGTGCCCATTCTACCAGGGCGACAGCTGCTACCACGGCTTTAGGCCGCGGTGTTCCGCTACAGGATATATGTCAGGCAGCTACGTGGGCCTCGCTGCACACGTTTACCAAGCATTACTGCCTTGACAGCCAGGTCCGGAGGGACGGCTTCTTTGGCCGCTCTGTCCTCCGGGACTTCCTTGTCGGAATCTGTTCGCAGACCCACCACCGGGGTTGGTATTGCTGGGGTATCTATTCTAAGGTAAGGAATCTGTCACTAACGTGTCTCTTTCAGATGCACAAGTTACTAACTTGTGTAACGATATATCTGTAAGACAGTAGTTAGTGACAGATTCCTTACCGCCCACCCATCCTCCCGTTCTGCGAACTGATTTCTAGGGTTAAGGACATCCCTTTCAGGGCCCTAGTATTTTTCAGACACCAATGTCAGCTTCTTGCATGGCTCTGCGTTCCTGGCGCGGAAAGTCGTGTACAGAACTGACGTCGGCGCGCAGGGGCGGCGTCTAAGTACTGCCCGCGACGTCATCGTACTGCCCGCGACGTCATCCCGGCGATCACGACGCCGAAGACGGACGCGGAGCCGCACGACGCCGCCTACCGACGCGCAAGGGTACTGCTACGCAAAAACTTTCCGGATCCAGCCTGACGCCTGGGGATATTCTAAGGTAAGGAATCTGTCACTAACTACTGTCTCTTACAGATATATCGTTACACAAGTTAGTAACTTGTGCACCAAGATGTATGTTAATAGGAAAGTACATTTTTCATAAAAAATACTTTTCACTTTAAAAAGTGGACACTTAGTGCAATTTTCAGTTTAGCAATGTTAACGTATGGGAGGAAAACAAGAATGTGGTTTTGCAGGTAAGTATACAACTCAGTCTTGGATTTCAGAAAGAAGAATCAGTGCAAGGGTCAGGCAAGTAGCAAACCGGCAACTCCAGCGGCACAGGGGCGGATGGATGTAGAGTTCAAATTCGCAATCCGGTGCCAATGTTATCCAATGGAGAAAGGGAGTAATCAAAGAGATGCTGTTCACAGGTAACACGATTTGGTAACCCAGTCCACGGGTGTTAAGGTAATCACAGGCGCCACAAGGAAGCACCAAACTTACGCCCTCAGCAGCACAGGGGCGGACGGGTGCAGAGTGCCAACACACCGTCTGGCGCCCAATGGAAACCAATTGGGAGAGATCGGTTTTGAAGAAAGGCTGCAGGGCTAAGGCCAGGAGGCCGGATGAAGAAAACCCACAGTTGCCCATGTAAATAGAGATGCTAGGGGACGTATGGACACCGTTGGTCAAGCATCCCCAAAGCCAAGGGGCTTCGAATGCAGGGGTCTCCTTAGGCGTCAGAAAAGTCTTTCCGGGCAGGCACTGAGGCAGAGTTCGGCAGGGGTCAGCCCATGGTAGACTCTTGCTCAGAAGCACTGAGGAACCTTCACAGGACCGGTGTGCCACTTGGACTCAGGCCGTGGGAGTGGGGTGCAGAGGTGGGTCCGGCAGTGCTTCGCGGTTCCTAAGGGCAGACTTCTTTGTTCTTTAAAGTTGGTTTCTTCTGAACAGGTCCGCAGTCCACGGGAGATCCTAGTCTTTGTTGAAGGCAAGCAGTCGTGTCGGTCGTCTTATGGCGTTGGATCATCGAGGGCTGCAGATAGGCTGGGGCCAAGTCAGTTGGAGTCTGTAGTCTTCTATGCTGGTGCGACGCTGTAGTGTCCGGCTCTTCATAGGTCACCAAGAATCGAATTTCACGGTCTGGGGGTGACACCTGAATACTAGATTTAGGGGAGTTACCAGGGAGTGACAGGTAATACCAATAAGTCTCTCCTGGGGTGTCTACACCCACTATTATGCCACCCTCCTGTGGGAGGGGGCGCATAGCCCTAGCCCTGACTGGAGGAGTCCCACCACCTACAAGATGGACACCGAGGGTGGTGGCCTGACCCGCAAGCTGATTGCCCGATCCGCCACGGCGGAAGCCACGTCCTCGGCCACGCGAAGACGCTTGCTGCGCGGGCCGGTGGCTGGGCAGCGGACGTGACTGGGCGCCCCTTCCGCGGCGCACAACAGAAAGGCCCAGGGACTTGGCAGTAGCCCGTGAGTCCTTAAAACGCTCCAGCGCATGGTCTGCTTTGGAACCAAAAAGACCGACTCCATCAAAGGGCATGTCCATGAGTGTATTCTGGACTTCACCCGAGAAACCAGTTGTTCTCAGCCAGGCGTGGCGACGCAGCGCCACCGTCGTTGCAAGCGATCTGCCCAGCGAGTCGGCGGTATCAAGGCCACAACGTATGGTGAACTTTGCCGCATCCCTACCTTCCGCAATGGTGCGGGTAAGCAGTGTCTGGACCTCCTCAGAACACTGGGGCAAAACGTCCGCCACCGAATCCCACAGAGGGGGAATATCGGCCCAAAAGGCAAGCGGTGCTGACGGACCGCAAGCCAGCACTGGAGGAAGAAAAGGCCTTCTTCCCAAATTGATCCAGGCGTTTGGATTCCCTATCCGGAGGGGTGGTAGGGAAGGCGGTTTGGGAGGCAGAGGCTTGGACAACCAAGCTCTCGGGGGTGGGATGTTGGGAGAGAAACAAGGGGTCGCCCGGAGCAGGGCGATGGCGTAGGGCCACGTTCCTATCCACAGGAGCCCCTGTGTTGGGCTTGGACCAGGTGCCCACAAGAACGTCAGACAGTGCATCATTAAACTGCAGCAATGGCTCCGGGGAGGTAGCTGCCGGCTGAAGCACTTCCGTCAGGAGGTTAGTCCTGACAGCCACAGTAGGCAATTGGAGGTGCAAGGCTCCAGCTGCTCTACGCAACACCGTTGCGAAATTTGCCCCCTCCTCCGTAGCCACGGGAGGAGACGGCATGCCAGTGTCAGGGGAAGTGTCTAGACCACTGGCATCCCCAAGTTCCTCTGCCCAGTCATGATCATACTCACACTGCTGTGTGAGAGGGTCTTCCGACCCCTCCCAGCTCTCCTGGTCCTCCTCTAGCTCAAAATATGGAGGAGGAGGGACATCTGGGACCCAAGGTCTCATCGGCGCCGGGGCCGAGCTACGTCGGTCCGGCTCCATGTCCGGAACCGGAGAGAACCGGGGAACGACGCCGCCCGGAGCCCCGGGCGGCGTCCGGAACGGCACCGGGGACATCGGCGGAGGCGTGGTTAGGTCAACCGGCGTCGATCGGGGTTGCGGTACCGCCGGGATCGAGGCCGGAGCCGAGGCCGGGATCAAGGCTGGCGGGACGGGCGGCGCTGGGACCGGAGTCGTCGGCGACGCCGGAGCAACCCCATCAGGGCCCGCGGGGCCCGAAAGCGCACCGGAGGGACCTTGAGGCCCGAAGAGGCGGGCCATGGCCGACAGGAATTCCTGTATTTGGGCCGGAGTCGCCCCCGAACCTGGAAAGGACTGGTAATGCGGGGGCGGCTCCACAGGCACGGGCGGGGACGGTGCCGACAGGGGCCTCAGCCGAGTCGCGAGACCGGCGAGGCGAAGTCTTAGAGCGATGATGCTTAGACTTTTTGTGCTTCGACTTACCCGAGGAGTGCGAAGACTTGGACTCCGACGACCGGCGGGGGCTCCGCGACCAGCCCCTCGACCTCTTACGGGACCAGGGCTTGGTGCGGCGCGGAGCCGACTGCCGGACCTTGAGGAGCTTTCGAGACCGCTCTCGCAAAGCCTTCGGGTGTAAGGCCTGGCAGTCAGGGCACGACTTTGTGTCGTGGTCTCGGCCGAGACAGTAGAGACACTCTAAGTGCGGGTCTGTGATCGACATCATTCGACCACAGACGTCGCATGGCTTGAAGCCGGGCATCCCTACCGACACCTAGGAGTCGAGAAGACTCGGAAAAAAACAATGAAAAAATCACCCAAAATGTTGTCAAAAATTGACTAGGGCACTGCTCTTCCCGGATCTGCGCTTACTGGCGCGGAAAAAGAAGAACTGACGTCAGCGCGCAGGGGCGGCGTCTAAGTACTGCCCGCGACGTCATCCCGGCGATCACGACGCCGACGACGGACGCGGAGCCGCACGACGCCGCCTACCGACGCGCAAGGGTACTGCTACGCAAAAACTTTCCGGATCCAGCCTGACGCCTGGGGATATTCTAAGGTAAGGAATCTGTCACTAACGTGTCTCTTTCAGATCTTAAAATACATTTTGAAAAAAACTTATTTTTATAAAATTGGTGTGCATCTGTTTTGAATTGTCGTTAATTAATCACTGTGTGCATAACAAATGTTTTACACTCCTCTGTGTTATGCCTAAGGCTGCTCAACCACACTACCACAAATAGAGCACTTTGGGTTTACATTGAGCCCTGTACACTTATGGGGGAATCTTACTCCTATAAAGAGCCAACTTACTACGTCTCTGAACACTACTAGCCTTCTAGTGTGCTGGCTGACTGGTCCAGTCCAGCCTGCCACCACAGACTAGTTTCTGACCCCCCCGGGTTGAGAGCCCTCGTTCTCAGGAAGTCTGGAATAATGCCTGCTCTGGAGAGAGGGGTTATCACCGCCTCCTCCTCCAGGAAGGCTGGTAAATCAGCATATCAAGGCAGGAGGTGCAAAGGCCTCTGCCGCCTTTGATATGCGACCCAAGGCTTCCCCAGACAGGGGAAGGACACCCCCGGCCCTAGGCCCATGCCTCTAGGATGGCCAAGCCTGAAGTGAACACAAATTTAGAAATTTCACCATCTTGTGTGTGGTGGAATTAGAAATTCTGGAACAGGATAATGCCCACCCCTCAAAAGAAGTGGTAATCTAGGGGGGGGTGTAGTGACCACAGAGGTAAGTAGCCCATTGGCTACTAACCCCCACTCTCCTTAACACTCCTAAATCGAATTTTATGGGGACCCCCTGGTACCAGGACTTCAGATTTCGATGGAGAAAAAAAGGAGTGGACCAAGAAGAAAACTGCTGACCGGAGGAGCGTGACTGACTTGACGCCAACCCTGCCTGCTCCACCCGCCCCTCATGGAGCAACTGACTCGTCCTGCTGCTATGCAGACTCCAAGAAACCTGGGGGGCTTCCAGTGCTTCACCAGTCGCCAAAGAAACTCCCTTGGAGTAGCGGAACTACTCCACTGTAGCCTCAAGCACCAAAGAAGTGATGCTTGCAGGGACTACTGATGCAGCAGCCACCCAGGAAGAGTTAGCAGTGCTTCTGCAGGTCAGATTAGTCCTCCCTCCAAGTGTGGGGACGCCAAGACCAACCGGAGCCGCACCAATACCTGGGGTGCTGGACTCCATGCAACAACCAAGGTTTGTTGTGTCCAGTCCAGACACCAGCGCTGAGGAAGCCCGACCTGCAGTCCGAGAGACTTCAGAGACAGTGGGACACACCAAGAGTGGCCCAGTTGTCCTGTTTGCCCCTCTGCAGCAGAAATAAAGACGATGAGTGAGTCTACGACCGCTGACGCCTCAAAGCACCTATGCACCCGCACTCCAGAGCCCGAGTCCAAGGGAGGTGATGATGCCAATTGGGTCCCTAGACACACGAGCCAAACCCATCTCTGGGTCTGGCCAGACTGGACTTCCAGTCTCTGCCTGCAGCCTCTTTCTGCAGGCCCCTTCCAACCGTGAGTGACTCCAGCACAGAAACCTGATGCCCAGAGAGACCACTGCACCCGATACCCACAGCTCGAGGAGAAGTGGACCAGCGGTTTACCTACGTGCCTGAGGATCTCAAGGGTCGAGCAGCCTTGTGGGTTCGCCTCGACTGGTCCTCCAATCCAAACTTTCAGCCTCTTTCACACCGGCCCATTCCCCATTAAAGTGAATGGGACACCCGACGCTATAAAACACCTCTGCACCTGAACGCCACATAGCCTCCCGAGGTGACCTATTGGTGTGGCCTTGGACCTTGCCCCATACTCCCCTTAAGTCATAAAGAACAGTCCAGTGAGTCGCTGTTAAGGACCCGAATGCAGTATGTTTACCCCCATAGGATAACATTACTGCTCCCAAAAATTGCACTGTCAACTTTTGAAAACTGAAAATTCATAACTCAAAGTACTTAACTGATTCTGATGATCTTGGTATCTAAATTCATATAAAGGGAAGTGTTATTTTTATAAATTGGTGTTGGATTTCTTCGAGTGTCTCTCACTTACTGCCTTTGTGTGTGCAATAAATGCTTAGCACTATTGTGAGAAAGTGCCCTTTCTGCATGGTTGCCCCCACTTTTTGCTGAATTGCTGATGTGCTTTGACTGAGTGTGCCCTAGGCTCCTGCTAATCGGGTACCCAGGGCCTATGTTCTTTAACTAAAACTGCATTGAAGCCTAAACCCAATTGGCATCTCTGGCCACAGGTCAGCCCCTGGTAAATGGTACCACAGGTACCCAGGGCACTGTGACCAGAGAAGGCCTCTAAGGACTGCAGCACTTATTGTGCCACCCTTAGAGGTCCTGTACCATTACACTCACACACTGCCTTTGCAGGCTGCGTGTTTTGGTGCAGAACAAAGTGAAGTCGACATGGCACACATCTGTGCCCCATGCCTACAACCCACTGCCCTGGCATGGATCAGTCACCCCTCTAGCTGGGTGCACTATACCAGTGGTGAGGGTACAGGTGCATGAGCCCTGTACCCCTACAGTGTCTCAGGCCATTCTTAGACACTGCAAGTGCAGTGCTGCCATTAAGAGTATTTGGTGCTGGGAGTTTGTCATAACGAACTCCACAGCACCATAATGGCTACACTGAAAACTGAGAAGTTTGATATCAAACTTCTCAGCACATTAAACTCACACTAATGCCAGTGTAGGATTTAATGAAAAATGCACACAGCGGGCATCTTAAAGATGCCCCCTGAAAACTAACCTACCACTAGTGTCCAGGCTGAGTGGCTGCTTTCAGCTGTCACCACCAGTCATGTTTCTGGACTCCTGGGTCGAGAGCCTGCTGCTCTCTCGGGCCTGAAACAATGCACATCCTGGGACGAGGTGCCAAGCCTCCTCCCTCAGGAAGGGCAGAGTTCACGAAGGGGAAGCTTCAAAGGCTTGCCGCCTTTGTGAGCTTCCCCACGCCACTTGCTGCTTTCAGCAAATGGTTCTGACCCCCACTTTGGGCGGGAGAACCTGCGGGAAAAACAAGTGAGGAAGAGAGGTGTGCCCACCTCTGCCAACTCCACCCCTCAGGTGGGGGAGGCGAGGTGAAGCACAACTCTGTCCCCCCCCCATCTTGCAGATGGGGGGACTCAGCCTAACCAACCCCCAACTTACCTCTCTAAGTGGTGGTCGCACCCAGAAGACCTTCGTCCCCAAGCCTGCAGTGCCTTTGCAAACCGGAGGTTCCCCATTGCAAACAGGGCGCCCGACGTCGAAACAGCACCCTGCACCCGGCCGCCCTAGTGCCGCTGAGGGTGCACCTTTTGGTGCTACTTTGTTTTCCCATTTGCCCTGAGCTAAAGTCCAGGAGCTTTGCTCCCACAACAAGTGGCCTGCTCGTCAGCAGCCACCAACCGGAGGCCCCCTATCCCCCATTGGATAACATTGGGCCACAGCACTCTGCACCCGGCCACCCTAGTGCCGCTGAGGGTGTAACAAGAGTGCATCCCTGAGTCTACCCCCAAAACCTCAACTCCCCCTACCTAATACTTCCCTTAAAACCGATAACACTATTTTCCTCCATAGGATAACATTGACTGTTTTTCTTGGAAAAGTTTGTGTGGAGTTTGAAAACCTAAAGAAATTCTTTAAAATTGTTCTGTTTAACAAACGCTTTTACTTACCTGTTTACAGGAAATGTCCCAGTGTAGTATCCAGGTATACTACACTGAGTAAGAAAAGTAATCTAAAAAGTAACTTACCTGGTATTTTACTGAAAAGCCCATTCAAGTCTATGTACTGTATTTACAAAGTATTGCATTTCTCTGCAACCATACTGTAAGTCAAAACAAAGTGCATATTCAATTACAATTCAAACTGTTTACAAATTGCATTACTACTGTAAAGTATTTATTGCTTACCTGTGCCAGGCTTGCTTGGTTCTATAAAATAACTAAGAATATTTTGTTATACAAAAACAATTGGTCTGAAGTTCAGTCTTTGAGTGTGTGAATTCATTTGCTGATTGTACAACAAATGCTTAACACTGTCCTCTGATACTGCCTTACTGCTCGACTATACTACCACAAATAGTGAGTGAGTTGCTATCTAACTTTACCTCTGCCTACCTTTGGGGTTCCACTGGACTCTGTGCATATTATACCTCACTTTGGTATAGTATATACAGAGCCAGCTTCCTACAGCTACTCTCTATATGCCTAACTGCTTGCCCACACTACCACAAAAAAGAGCATTTGGCGTGTCATTTGTGTCTCTGTAATTCCTTTGGGGTTTGCCTGGACTCTTTGCACCGTGTACCTCCTTTTTGGTCCACTATATAAAGAGCCGGCTTCTTAAATTGACTGACACGGAGTGCAAGGAGCACGACTGTGGGGACCGACAGAGTGGGATTGTTTTGAAGAACTGACGAGGAACTGATCCAAAGGCCCTGTGAGAACACCACGCGGCATCTAACCGGAGCCCACTTAAACGCATCTTAACCCGATGATGGAGAAAAAACATTTTAACAATGGTGCCCATGCGCATTACCACTATCGATGGAGTCACTAGATCGTGTGATTCAAAGACTTTTTTTCGAAGAAAAACAAGTTGTACATGCCCGAACCAAACACTCGAAGGCGGATGTATGCACAGCATGTGAATCTACAACACTACATACACAAACATATGCTTACAGAGTAAGTAACACTTTCTTTCCTTGGGAGTCCAGCGGCCTCTTTTCTCCAGTTCCGCAAGGTGAACACCCACCCCTAGGGCGGGGGCATCTGTGATGAGTTGTCACCATTTGCGGGCGGTGAAACATCTTTCCATGTGACAGATTGCCTTTTACACTCCACTGCTGCATTGTTCCTGGAGATTATGATAGAACTTTGAAGAGCTCTGTTTTCTTGGAACCACAGTCAGCGGTGATACCAGTGCGGGCCTTCATGTGCCAGTGTGCGTGAGTGATCAACCAAATGTAGGAAGCGAGCAGGCGTAATACTGTCGGGACCAGCACATGCGCTCCATTCTGAAACATCTGACTCCTAGGCTGAATGTCCTGACCCCTCTGTGGAGGAGAAAGTCTCGACTCAGTCTCGTGTCCTGTACTGCCCCTTTGACAAGATGCGCTGGGAGGGCACCAGGTGGTATTTGGGATTGGCGTTGAAAAGCCCAGATCAAACGGCAACATGGCAGTCCTATGCTGGTGATGCAACACCATCTTTGGTGAGCTGGCATTGTTGAGCCATTAATCAAGATATGGCAATACCAGGATTCTTGCCTGGCTGAGATGGACCGCTACCACTGCTATCATCTTCATGAAAACACATGGTGCTGAAGTTAGAGACCCAATGGAAGGACCGCAAAGTAGTTATGTTCGGACCCTACTGTGAAGCAAAGATAATTCCTGTGCGACTGCATGATTGGAATGTGGAAATGGGCATCCTGCAGGTCGGCAAACACCATCCAGTCTCCAGGTTCCAGCACGAGTAGAAACTGAGCTAGGGGCAGCATTTTGAACTTTGTTTTTGAGGAACCAGTTCAGAACACTAAGGCCTAGGATTTGACGAACACTGCTGTCCTTCTGGCACCAACTTTACTGTGCTGTTTTGGAGAACACCTCCCCCTCCTGTTACATGACTTGTAGGTGGTCTGCAGTAGTGCTGACTAGCACTGTGGAGGAACCCGTTGAAAGGATAGGGCATACCACTTTTCCACAATTTGAAAGACTCACAGGTCTGAAGTTGTGGGCCTCCAAGCCTGAGAGTGAAAGAGAAACCATCTTCCAACCGGTTCCTTGTGGTCTTAAAAGAGATAGCTAGGGCTGTTTCCTTAGCAGGGAATGGGAAGTGGTAGTGTTTGCGTTCTTCCTTTGTTTTTATTTTTTATTTATTTGAGTTTTATATAGTGCTTGCTGGACCCGAGGGTATCCGAGCGCTTTACAGGTAATGCGAATAGATAAATACGTTTACAAGAGGGAATTTGTAATGTGAAAGACACATTCAATGGTTATAGAGGCACAAAGTATAACACTGGGCATATGGAGGAAAAAGGCATCGGGGACAAAAAGGCGAATGAGCAAGTAATGTGACCATCTAGAAGGCGTTAATCACGAGGGGAAAAAAGAACAGTTTGTGTGACTGAGTAGAGATTTAACTTCCTGTTTGAAGGCGAGGAAGGAGGAGCTACAGTGGAGATCTTTAGGTAGCGAGTTCCAGATCTTCGGAGCATTACCTGAGAAGGAGCGAGCTGAGATGATTTCTTCTTGTAGTTGGGAGTAATGAGAAGAAGAGTGTCGGAGCTTCTCAGTGTTTGGGCTCTTCCAGCTCTTGGAATTCTGGTTTCTAAGTATTGTTTTTTTTTTTGTATGACGCACTTTGTGGGTGATGCAGGCTGTCTTGAAAAAGCTTCTTCCTTCTATGGGAAGTCATTTAAGAGTACTGAGGGCAGGGAAGATGTGGTCACATTTGTTAGTACCTGTGAGGAGTCTGACAGCCGCTTTAAGAGCGCTTTAATGGGCACCAGGTGACTTTGCCTTGGCCTCTACTCTCTGGACAGCACGTTTGCCTGCTGTTGTTGTTGTGGATGGTGAGATTGTTGCTGACCATTTCGGAAGGAAAATTTCTTGAGAACCCAAGAGATGTCAGCATTAGGCAGCAATCCCGTTGAAGCATCTATGTGCCCTGGGATCTTGCTGTTGTCTTTCTTTTCTTAAATCTCTAATGTGGAATCTGCCTTTGCCACAAAGAGGCTTAAACCTTCAAAAGGGAGGTCCATAAGTGGCGTTTGGACATCTTGAGAAAATCACGAACTTCTCACCCATGCATTAAGACTTGGAGAAATAAAAGTCTGCATAGCTTTGGCAACAGTCTGCAGTGTCCAGACCGGTCTGGACCACTTGTTTTGCCCCTGCTAGTCCATCCCCTAACTCAGAAAGGTGGGATTACGTATGATCTGGCAGAATTGGCTGAACCGTCCGACATGTTCCAGAGAGCGTGTACATATCATCCAAGGAGACAGGGGGCATTCAGTGACTTGAAGGCCGTGCTACCAGCCAAGAAGGCTTTCTTCGAATATTCCTCCACTTTCTTGGATTCCCTTTCTGATGGTGTGGTAGTGATTTCACCTGGCAAAGTTTGAGGTGCAAGATTCCTAACCCACCGGCATTTCCGGTGACTAGTGAGACCAAAGGAAAGCTGGGTGTCCAGGGGCCAGTCTATTGCTTCTTGCAATCGATGTGGACTGCGGTGGAGGATGTGGGTTTACAACCTCATGAAGGAGAGCAAGGGCTTTGTTGTATGTGGTGTAGCATATAGGACCTCTGTAAGGATTATGGTCTTTGTCCCTGTAGTTAGGAGCTGAAGGTCTAACATCTGCGCTGCTTTCTTTATCACTGAGGGATAATGGTGACCTCAGATGGGGGCAACCCACTTGGGGAATACAAGTCTTATTCTAGTGAGGTATCTAATCCAAAGTAACTGAGTGTCCCCATCGTTCATGTCCAGGCTTGAGTCCTCATGGGGATCCAAATGCCCAAAACAGAATCTCCCCTCTGAGAATTCCCTGAACACCCTGGTCTAGTGGGACTACTTGAAAAGTCTGGTCTTAAGCTTCTTGCGGAATTCAAGAAGTGAGGAGGAGGCTCTTAATTGTGTGTAGTGGCAGGTTATTCCACACTTTGTGACTGATGTAGTAGGCTGGAACACCGGATCTGGTTTTCCGTCTAGGCGAGTTGTGTGCAAATAGGAGTCCAGACGAGGGGAAGTGTCTGTTAAGTTTGTGAAAGCAGATGCGATTGTTGATGTATGCTGAGCCAGTGTTATGTGGTGCCTTTAGAGGGTGGGTGAGGAGTTTGAATTGTACTTGTTTGTGTATGGGTAGCCAGTGAAATTTCTTCGTGTGGTGTGCGGTGCGAGTGCAGCTTGAGAGCTTGAGTGATTCTGGCTGTCGAGTTTAGCCTTCTTGTGGCTTATTTGTTGATTCCAGCATAAAGTGTTCCCATAGTACAGCATGCTTGCGACCAGGGCAAGCGTGATGGATTTCTGGTTGCTGATTGGGAGCCATTTGAACGCCTTCCTCTGTGGTTGGAAGCATGAGGTGATAACAGCATTTATTTGTGTGGTCATGCAAAATTTGCTGTTGATGATCTGGAGGTTTTTGCCGTGGGTGTTGGTCCTATCTGTCGGCCACCAGAGGGAGTCCCCTGGTGAGATGCTATTCCTGAAGAGCACTTTTTTTTAGTCTGGTCAGTGTTTAGCTTTAGACAGTTGGCCTTTAGCAAGTGAACGATTTCAATCATGCAGGCAGTGAATTTGATCCTTTTCATTTTGTGAAATACAGGTGCCCTTTGCTCTGACTAAAATGCTTCCATAATTGTAGTTATGTGATTTTTCAGCTTTACAGCATTAGATACTGCACATACACAAAATATCTACATTCTGATGGGGTGGAAAACACATAATGAAAGATGGAGTCTGTGTATTGATGCATTGTGGAATTAGGCGAACGTGTCCAGGAAGCATTCTTCAGGTTTTCAGATCTGAAAACAAAGACTTTGAGGAAAAACAATTTGCAGTTTTCCACGCCAAACTCAAGATGGCAGGAGAGTGCACAGATTGTGATCTGCATCTCTACAACCTTGAAACTCTTCTAGAATCGTATATGGCCTTCCCTCCACTTAGATGAATAGGAGGTAGTGGATAACAAAAGTAGACTTCTTGCTGAACAAGTACATATATTTTACATAGGGAAGGGATATAAAGATGGTAGCCACTTGTAGACTTGTGGTTGATGTCATTAGGGTCAGACAAGCTTTATATGTGTTTAATACAAAAAAGTAAACTTCTATTTTCAACAGAAAGCATCTGGCCTAAACCACTAAATGTTGGATTAACGCACAGTATTGTCATCAAGAAGAATTTCATACTCAGTCACTAGTTTCGTCAGTCAAAGATGGACGAGAAAATAACTGGTCTTCACAACCCTGGTATAGGTTGTACTGGTTGGAGTAGGCTGCACTGATTCTGGGATTGTTTGACCCATTTTTGTAGAACTGAGAAATCACTGGTTGAAACTGCAGTCACTTATTGAGTGTGCACAATTTTTTAAAGTGCCTTTTATTTGTTTGGCATTTGAGGTCTACATTTTTGGGACTCCACCTCTTATGCTGGCATGTGACTTTTTTTTTTAATGTTTGTCCTCTTTTAGTCGACCTTGTAGTACCAGAGATAGGTCCAGGGTCTCCTTTGGCCACCATTAGAGCCCTTTGTCGCAGTTTAGCTTTGTCTAAGAACCATAAACCTCAATGCTTCAGAAGATCCCCAACCAAGCCCTGTTACTTAACACCAGACTTGAAGAAAATGGCAGTTGGATTTTAGTGCTAAGGAGGCATTAAAATGTTTGGGTTGGATCTCTGCCATAAAAGATGCTAATCCTCCCTATGTACTTTTCGCGAATGTTTCACTATATTGTCTTCTGGACAAATTGCCAGGGGATTGTTGATCATGGCAAATATGTATTGAAAAATAGAGTAAGCTAACCACCTCAACACTTAAGTAGATTCAGTCATCACCTATTGGGTGGCTATCCAATGGATCTTCAATGAGAAAGTACAGATGGATATCAGGCCATGTTCCTGCCAGAGCTATAATCCTTTATTCAGTATATGTCTATAAAGGTTGGCACAGAAATAGCAAAGTTTTTTAGATCCTTTAAAAGGACAGTGCCCAAATGCCAGGAGAATGCCCATATGCTCTACTTTCCTGTGTTTATTTCTTGACTACGTATTAATGGGCTTTTGGACACTTTCACATTCATTATAGTTGACTCAAAAATACCCTCTGGTTTTTTTTTAAAGAACATTTGCAACAGAAAGATATGTGGAAAAATGAGTTCTAAAATCTTGCTTTTAAGTCATGATATTATGTTTATGAATACACAGAAGGTACCCATTATGGCAAACGTGTGGTGCTAGTTAACTTTACCTTGTGGTGTACCTTGTGTTTTTGTGCCAACATGAATCTTTGTCAATCTGTTTCTGATCATTGTAAAGCAGCAGTGAAGCAATAATGTAGGCAATAAATAGTGCTTTTTATTTTTTCTGTTACAATTATTCAGGTCGGCCGAGTTAGTGTGTATGACTCTACGCGACAAACTGGGAAGACCAAGGAGTCAAGTGTGAATTGGTGTTTGGCCGACGACACTTCTGTGGAAATCCTGGATGGAACAAAGGGCACAGTAGATGGGTAAGTTTTCTCTAGCAAAAAACATTTATAGAGGTGTCTGCTATGGTCACCCCAGGCAACTCACTCTGTTGGAACATTATTCAGAGTGCTTTTAGGCCATTAGCTGAATCTTAAAGGATGGCAAACCTGTTATGAGGAACTTTTTTACAATCCTTTTTCTTTCTTCTAGACCAAAACGTGAAGTTTCAAGGGTTTCCAAGCAAAATATTTACCTGTTGTACCAAGAGCTCTGCAGAAAGACAAGCCGTGACGACCTGCTGTCTTTTACCTCCTACAGTGATGTCAAAGAAGCCGCTCTGGACTATAAAGCCAACAAAGAACACTTCGTTCAATCTTTGGCAGACCTAGGGTATGGCAACTGGATCTGTAAACCACAGGAGGAGAAGAGCTTTACTGTCGCTGTTGAATAATGTCTGTTTGTTAATGTTTTCTTTTTTATAATGAACCAGGATTGTTATCTAAACATGAGAGGGATATTACAATGCTGAGATTTTAAATATTTTTTGCCTGTCCTCCATGACAAACAAGTGGAATTAGGACTTTGCAACATAACTTCATTTCTGATGTTTCTCAATTGATGGTCAACTGCTCCTGATCAAATTTGAAACCAGTATGTTTAAAATAGAAAAGCGATGTCCTGTTTTCCAAAGTAAACACTGCGCTATGTAGGTCAAAAAATAGTTTTAATCCGTTTTAACAAGTTTTTGCCTGCCTTTTTTTTTTTTTGATTGTGGTCATACATTTTTTCTTTCATGTAACTTTACCATTTTGGAAACTGGAGCACAATTGCGGTCATTATTTTTTTACTTTCATGTAACTTTACCATTTTGGAAACTGGGGCGCTTTCAGTAGCATTGTGAAAGCGTCTTTATATTCATATTCTCTTGGCACCATTCATAGGTTAACATGTTTAGAAGTGACACTTAAATCCAACATATTAGTGGTTTGGGAAAAAGGCTGTACAGAAAAGTACTGCAGTTGTAACATGGCCATGACATTGACTATTTCTTTTGATGCAGACCGTGTTCTGTGAGTAAAAGGTAATTATGAAGTGCATTCCTTGCAAGTATCTTGGTTATATCCCGTCATGGGTGGAAATCCTAGTGTTTGTCAATTGTCATGTAGTATGGTTGTCCTCATGTGGTACCTTTCTTTAACTGGCCTGGATAAATTCCACTTCCACAGTCTGAGGGCATTCTCACCTTATTTTGTGCAGTTGCCAGAGAAGGAGAACAGTAGTTGAATTCATCCTTGACATGATGGTAGCGTAGTGAGTCCTTGGTGTCCAATTTTAAGCTGTCTTTTAGTTTGTTCTGTTGAAGAGGTTTGCAGTCAAGGAAATTAAATCAGTACTGCAGTAAAGACAGAAATCTCTGAAGTGGTGTGTTGAGATGCTCTTGGTAAAGGAATTTCTATTTCCAAGGCAGATTAAGTCTAGCATGTAAGGTATAACCTTGTTTTTTCAACTTTGAAGCTTTTGGATCTCTGCTGACCTATGCATGTACTGTTTCTTCTGTCACAATCATGTCTGCATGGAGTTCTACAAACCGCACACTCAGACCTTCTGAGAGTTGCTGCTCCTAATGCTTTAAGCCAGCCGTTTTCTTTCATTATTTTAGGCGCGGAAGGCTGGATGTGATGCATTATCCTAAGATCACAACAATAAAAAAAAAATGCAGGGTCTCAGGCTGTGTTGTTGCTTGTTTGTTTCAACCACTGTTGATAGAACAATCCCTTTGTGGTTGAATAGACTGGAATGGCGAAAAGCCTTCAAGAAGACCTGCTCATTAGAATAAATTGCATTATTTCTTACTGTATTACCTTTTGTTGACTTCATAAGCTTTTTTCCTTAACCTCCATGTTAAACTGTTTTAACTTTTAATGCTGGAAAGGAATTCAGGAGACTGGAAGTACAATCTTCATATTCATTGTAGCAGCGTAGATGGCAATTAAAACGTTGCATTTTCTTGATGGGAAATAAAAAGAAAATGCAACTTTTATGTTGAGATGTGTGTGTGGTATATCTATGTGTATATGTGTATATGTATGTATGTGTGTATATATATATATATATATATATATATATATCTTTATCTTGCAACAGATCCCAAAGGGCAAAGTACTAATGGGGTTAGAATACGCACCATTTATTTGCAAGTGCTGCTTTTTGGCACTTGCCTTTTCAAGCTTGCTAAATGCAGAATGACACAGATACATACATATACATACATATACATACATATACATACATATACATACATATACATACATATACATACATATACATACATATACATACATATACATACATATACATACATATACATACATATACATACATATACATACATATACATACATATACATACATATACATACATACATATACATACATATACATACATATACATACATATACATACATATACATACATATATATATATATATATATATATATATATATATATATATATATATATATATATATATATATATATATATATAATTTTCTTTACTCCGAAGTCATTTCTTGTTTCAAAGGTTTAAGTTGGCTATCAAAATGGAGGGCATTCTTAGTGATTAAGAGACTTCCCAAAAGGTTAGGAAGGCGTTTTTCCATTGACAAATGTGACAGTAGTTAAAACATTCATAGTAAAGCACACCTTTTTGTTCATGAGAAAGGTGTATGAACTGTCAAGTGTTAACATTGTAGGTCAGCAAAGACTGGAATCCTCCTGGTTGATTGGTTTGGGAGATCAAAGGTTTTTTGAAGACTGACCTTAAGATCAGTGCTCCATATGAACTAGCAATTCAAGACATCGGAGGAAACTTTGAAGTATCTAAACCAGGCTGCACATGGAAATAATGCTTGTTTTTTTTAAAGCTTGGCAATGGGCATCCCAAAGAATATATTTGTTCTGTTGGTTTGTTCTGCTCGTTGGCTTTTAATTTTGAAAATTGACTTAATATGTACTGATGTGCCACTAAGGAAATTAGACATGGCCTGTAATTAATTTTACATTTTTGTGAAAAGTGAGGTGGAAGTTTGTTTCGTTTTCCACCTCTCATAATGTGTACAAAGTAGAGTAAGATCTGCTCCGCTCATTGTCAATGTAGGAAGCGGTTATGTTTTGTGCTTAGATTCATTTCTGTTTATACACTCAATGTGGAGAGCAGTGGTCCCTTCCCTGGATCGTCAGCTCATGGTGGTAAGTCACTCTGTTTGCTGACAAGGATGTAATCATAGTAATTTGCCAGCGGATTAATACGAGTTGCTATAAACTAGGGAAAAGTACGAGTGCCCATGATGTTTGAGTAATGTTTATTCTGCACTAGGTAACCAACACCTTGAGACTTCCAGGCCAGCCTCAATCCCCATTATGGCCACAATGTAACATTCCTCTGTTAAAATAAACTGAACATGTTTTTCTGTACTTAGTTGTGTGTTCTTTCAGTCATGGAAATGTCGAACAGTTTAGTTGAGTGAAATATTTTGATAGAAGGCAAACATAAAAACTGGTAGCTTCATCAATAATGAAGGTTGTTACATCAAATTACTTCCTCGCAGGTCACTAATATGCGCATGCCAAATTTCTTTCCAAACGGGACAGCTTAGTGAGGTTTTGTTTTTTAATGGTTATGATGGTTATTTTATTAGTTTGTGTGATTATGTTGAACAGCATAAATAAATCTTTTACAAAGATTTCCGGTTTATTTTAACCGTGCCATTTGAGCTAAAAAGCTAGTTTTGAGTTTCAAGTAAATGATTATGCTCTAATGAAGGATTGACTTAAATTTTTTGGTAGATCACTGTAGTGTTTCCTTCTCTTGACATTAACACACTATAAGTTGCTGAAATGTTCAGGATCAGTGCAATTTGATAGCCATTGATCAGTCTCATAATGCCATTGGGTAATTGTTAGATCATATTGATACAGATCAGTACAAACACTTTGCATTCAGAATATTTGGAACCTGCTTCCTCACTAGTTTGTATTCTGGCAATAAAAGTAGCCCTTTCTTTACACTTCTAGAGATAAGTTGTTTCCCTCGCAGTCAACCTCCTCCAAGATCTTAGCTTCCTGGATAAATTGAACTCCGAATCATTGGGATTCATAGAAGTAATGATGTTACTGTGGACATGAACAATTAAAATCTTAAACGATGAATTCTCTTTTCAAGATTATCATTATGTAAATTTCATGCCTTTTTATCACGGGTTGTAGTAACATTTTTGACTGGGATATACGATGGTGACCACACTCTAGCCACCAAGAATGGAGGTTTGGCCTCAGTTGAAAACAGCCTGTTCTTCTCTATCTACTCACTTGCCTATGGCCTTCAACATGGACAAACGTACTTCTTGGATGTCTCTAGCCCATGGTGTAGGTATGACAATTTGCATGACTGGTTTAAGATTTTTCTCATTAATAACTCTTGCATCCAATCCCCTTTGTTCCAGACTCTGGATATCCTCTACATAGGGCCAAAATGTGTTAATTCTTCCCAAGCATAAACCTATTTAAAATATCTGAGGGTGTGTGTATTCCCCAGCTGTAGGAAAGTGCCCCTTTTTGACAAGGTCATCTCCACTTTTTCGCTGGTATCTGATGCAGGTTTGACAGAAGTGCACTGGGTTCCTGGTATTCAGGTCCCCAGTGCCAGATCTCTTTCCCGAAAACTGAACAATTGTTCCTTCAATTGGCAATACTATTGGCACCCCTTGTAAGTCCCTAGTAAATGGTACCTACGACAAGGAGGCTGAAGAGGGTCCCCAAGGGCTGCAGCATGTATTGTTCAACCTTTAGGGACCCCTCGGCACCAACATGCAAACTGTAATATCTGAAAGAAACACATAGTGATAGATTCCTTACCTTAGAATATCCCCAGGCGTCGGACTGGATCCGGAAAGTTTTCGTCAGCAGTACCCCTGCGCGTCGGTAGGGCCGTCGTGTGGCTCCGCGTCCGCCGTTGGTGTCGTGGTCGCCAAGATGACGTCGCGGGCGCTACTTGGACGCCGCCCACGCGCTCTGACGTCAGTTCTTCCGCGCTAGCAAGCGCAGATCCGGAGAGAGCGGTACCCCTAGTCTTTTTTGACTAAGTTTTTTTTTTTGGGGGGATCTTTTTCTCACCTTTTTCGAGTAGATTCGACTCCTGGTGCAGTTAGGGATGCCCGGGTTTAAGTCCTGCGAGGACTGTCATCGGATGATGTCGTGACGGACCTGCATCGCGTGTGTCTCTTCTGCCTGGGGCGCGACCACGACCCCAAGTCGTGCCCCGACTGCCGGTCCATGGCGAGGTCGAGGGACCGTGCGCGGAGTCACCATCGGCGATCCTCGGGATCGAAGTCTTCGCACTCGGGGTCAGGTAAGGCGAAGCACAAGAAGTCGAAGAAACGTAATCGTTCTCCGACTTCCCCTCGCCGGTCGCGCGACGCGGCTGAGGGTACGGGTGGTGCCACCCCCGCGGCTCCGGCGTAGTCGCTGCCTGACTACCCGCCCTTCCCGGGTTCGTCGGTGACTCCGGCCCAGATACAGGACTTCCTGTCGTCCATGGCTCGCCTCTTTGGGCCGTAGGGTCCCGCATGGGTGTCCTCGCGTTTCGTCGGCGGCTCCGGCATCGCTGTCTGCTCCGGCCCCGCCGCCGCAGGACACCCTTGGATCCAGGCCTGGATCCCGGTCGACGCCGGTTGACCTTGTTACGCCTCCGACGTCAACTCCACCGGCACCCATCCTGACGCCGCCCGCTCCTCGGGACGACGTCGACCCCAGCTTCAGCCCCGAAGTGGACGCGGCGTTGGTCCGGCGTCGGTCGATGCCGTTCTCAACGCCGTTTGGGGATTTCTATCCCCATGTCCCTACTCCTTATTTTAGGCCTGTTGAACAGCCTGAGGAGCAAGGGGAGGACTGGGAGGGGTCGGACGACCCTCTTGCTGCAGCCTGCGCGTCTGAACAGGACTGGTCTGAGGAATTGGGGGATGCCAGTGGTCTGTATACCTCACCAGACCTTGGCATGCTATCTCCTCCTACCGTGGCTACGGAGGAGGGAGCCAGTTATGCAGTGGTGTTGCGTAGGGCGGCGGAGGCCCTACACCTCCAGCTCCCTACTGTGGCCGTCAGGACTAACCTCCTGACTGAGGTGCTTCAGCCAGCAGCTCCTTCTGCGGAGCCGCTGCTGCCCTGTAATGAAGCCCTTTCGGACGTTCTTTTGGGCACTTGGTCCAGGCCCACCACAGGGGCTCCTGTGGATAGGAACGTGGCCCGACGCCATCGCCCGGCTCTGGGTGACACCATTTTCCTTTCCCAACACCCCACCCCCGAGAGCTTGGTTGTCCAAGCCTCTGCTTCCCCAACCGCCTTCCCTTCCGCCCCGCCGGATAGGGAATCCAAGAAGCTGGATCAGTTTGGGAAGATTTTCTCTTCCACCAGCTCTGCGCTGCGTTCCGTGAACACTGCATGCCTCTTGGGCCGTTATTCCCACTGTCTCTGGGATACGGTGGCGAACGTGCTGCCCCAGTGTCCGGAGGAGGCCCGGTCTGCTCTCGCCCAGGCTGTTGCAGAGGGGAGAGACGCAGCAAAGTTCATGATCCGTTGTGGTCTAGACACCGCCGACTCACTGGGCAGATCCATTGCAACGACGGTGGCGGTTCGCAGTCATGCCTAGTTGAGAACCACTGGATTTTCAGGGGATGTCCAAAACACCCTTATGGACATGCCCTTTGATGGCTGTCGCCTCTTCGGCGACAAAGCGGACAGCGCGTTGGAGCGGTTTAAGGACTCATGGGCTACGGCCAAGTCCTTGGGACTCTCGGCAGTCCGCCCTCCTCCGCCTTCCGCTCCTTTCGTGGCACAGGAAGGGGCGCCCTGCAGCGTTCGCAATAGAGCCACAGGCCGGCGCAGCAATTATCCCAGCGCGGACGTGGGTTCTGCCCGCGGCGGACAAAGGGGCCAGCAGGCGGGTCAGTCCACCACCACCCTGGCCACCACTGCCTCCAAACCTTCCTAGTCCGAACTTTCAGGCCCATCAAACTCCAGTGGGCGGCAGGCTCCGCCATCACCTCCCCCACTGGCGCACCATCACTTCGGACAGGTGGGTTTTAGAGATAGTCCGGAGGGGCTACTCCCTCCCCTTCGAGACTACCCACCCAGCCATGCCACCTCAATACCACCGCATGTCGGGGGATCACTTGGTGCTTCTTCAGCAGGAAGTTGCGGCCCTCTTGGCCAAGGGGGCCATCGAGCGCGTTCCGACACACGAAGTAGGTTGTGGTTGTTATTCCCACTACTTTGTGGTGCCCAAAAAGGACAAAGGCCTGCGTCCTATTTTGGACCTCCGGAACGTCAATCGCTTCCTCCACAAAGAGAAGTTCAAGATGCTCACTCTAGCTCAGGTCTTGTCTGCTCTCGACCCACAAGACTGGATGGTGGTGCTGGACTTGCAGGACGCCTATTTCCACATCCCCGTCCTGCCAGCCCACAGGCGTTACCTATGGTTCATGGTAGGCCACGAGCACTTTCAGTTCACCGTGCTCCCCTTTCGCCTTACCAGCGCCCCTCGGGTGTTCACCAAGGTGATGGCGGTGGTCGCAGCTCATCTGCGCAGATCGGGGGTCTCAGTCTTCCCCTATCTCGACGACTGGTTGTTGAAGGCGGGCTCGCCCCAGACAGTTGTCTCCCACCTCCACACTACGGCCGACCTCCTGCACTTGCTGGGGTTCTCCATCAATGTGCCAAAGTCGCACCTGGTTCCCTCCCAGAAGCTCCTCTTTATCGGAGCGGTTCTGGACACGGCGCAGTTTCGGGTCTATCCTCCCGAACAGCGAGTCCGGGACATTCGGGCTCTGATTCCCATCTTTCAGCCCTTGTCCCGGGTTTCGGTCAGGGTGACTCTGAGGCTGCTGGGCCTCATGGCCTCCTGCATCCTGTTGGTCAATCATGCCAGGTGGCATATGCGGGCTCTGCAGTGGGACCTGAAGTTCCAGTGGGCGCAGCATCAGGGAAACCTGTACGATCATGTCCAGATCTCGGAGGGCACTGCACGACAATTGCAGTGGTGGCTCACGAACCGGCATTGGGTCGACGGCAGATCCCTCTCCCGTCCCCACCCGGAGTTCAGTGGTGACGGATGCGTCCCTCCTGGTATGAGGCGGCCACATGGGAGAGGCGAAGATCAGAGGCCTCTGGTCTCCGGCGGAGTCCCGGCTCCATATCAACCTTCTGGAGCTGCGGGCGATCAGGCTTGCACTGAAGGCATTCCTTCCCTCTGTCAAGGGGAGAGTAGTGCAGGTGTTCAGACAACACCACCGCCATGTGGTACTGCAACAAACAAGGCGGGTGGGGTCGTGGACCCTCTGTCAGGAGGCTCTGCGTCTCTGGACATGGCTGGAACATCAGGGCATGTCCCTGGTGGTTCAACACCTGGCAGGTTCTCTGAACGCCAGGGCGGACGAACTCAGCCGCAGGTGCATGCTCGATCACGAATGGCGTCTTCACTCGGAGGTGGCGCAAGGTCTCTTTCAGCAGTGGGGAGAGCCTTGGTTGGATCTATTCGCCACCGAAGAGAACGTGCAATGTCATCAGTTCTGCGTGTTGGAATTTCCAAGGCGGCACTCGCTCGGCTACGCTTTTCGTCGCGAGTGGAGCTGCGGTCTGTTGTACGCCTTTCTGCCTATACCACTTCTACCCAGAGTGCTGACGAAGATCAGGCGCGACCGGGCCCAAGTCATTCTTGTGGCTCCGGGCTGGGCTCGAAGAGTATGGTATCCCGAGCTACTCAGTATGAGCATGGATCCTCCAATCAGACTGCCTCTTCGGGAGGATCTTCTGTCGCAGCAGCAGGGGACGGTCCTCCACCCGAACCTGTCCAGCCTCCACCTCTTTGCGTGGAGATTGAGCGGCGGCAGTTGATTCCCTTCGACTTGCCTCCTGAAGTTTGTGACCTTATTCTGGCAGCCAGGCGTCCCTCTAATAAAGTGGTATACGCCTGCAGGTGGAACAAATTTGTGGCATGGTGCACAGCAAAGGCTGTGGATCCCCCTTTCTGCCCCTCTTTCTGAGGTTCTACTGTTCCTGCTTTCGTTGGCCCAGCAGGGATCTGCTCTGGGCACCATCAAGGGCTACCTTTCTGCTATTTCGGCCTTTCTCAGGCTCCCTGATCAGCCCTCTCTTTTCAAGTCCCCTGTTGTAAATAGGTTTCTTAAAGGCATTACTCACCTTTTTCCTCCTATTTCTTTCGTGATGCCTCAGTGGGACTTGAGTCTGGTTCTGACGTACTTGATGTGCGCTCCCTTTGAGCCACTTCACAACTGTCCTCTTCGTCTTTTGACGTTAAAGACTGCTTTCCTGGTGGCCATCACTTCTGCCAGGCGAGTGAGTGAGCTCCAGGCTCTTTCCTGCAAGCCTCCTTTCCTTTCAGTCCATCCGGACAAGGTTGTGCTCAGGCCCCGTCCTTCCTTTTTGCCAAAAGTGGTTACGGCCTTTCACATTGGTCAGACTATTACCTTGCCCACCTTTTTTCCGCATCCTTCCAGAGAGGAAGAAAGGCTCCACCGTATGGACCCAAAACGTGCGCTTTCTTATCTCAACCGCACACAGCAATTCCGGGTGGATGACCAGCTTTTTGTTGGCTACGTTGGCACCAAGAAAGGTCGGGCGGTCCATAAGAGAACCATCTCCCGCTGGGTTGTCTTGTGTATCAAAGCCTGTTACTCTTTAGCTAAAAAAGAACCTCCGGTGGGGCTGCGTGCTCACTCCAGAGCTACTGCAGCCACTACTGCATTGGGACGTGGTGTCCCCCTGCAAGACATCTGTCAGGCAGCCACGTGGGCCTCGCTGCGCACGTTTACCATGCATTATTGCCTAGACAGCCAAGTCCGGAGAGACGGCTTCTTTGGTCGTTCTGTTCTCTGTCACTTTCTGGTGTGATCTTAGTTCGCAGACCCACCACCGGGGTTGGTATTGCTGGGGAATCTATTCTAAGGTAAGGAATCTATTCTAAGGTAAGGAATCTATCACTGTGTTTCTTTCAGATGCACAAGTTACTTACCTTCGGTAACGATATATCTGTAAGAAACATTAGTAGTGATATTCCTTACCGCCCCACCCATCCTCCCCGTTCTGCGAACTCATTTCTAGGGTTAAGGTTATCCCTTTCAGGGCCCTAGTTTCAATGCACCAGTGGTCAGTATCTTGCATGGCTCTGCGTTCCTGGCGCATAGTCGTGTACAGAACTGACATCAGCGCGCGTGGGCGGCGTCCAAGTAGCGCCCGCGACGTCATCTCGGCGACCACGACGCCAACGACTGACGCGGAGCCGCACGACGCCCCTACCGACGCGCAGGGGTACTGCTGACAAACTTTCCGGATCCAGTCTGACGCCTGGGGATATTCGAAGGTAAGGAATCTATCACTACTAATGTTTCTTACAGATATATCGTTACCGAAGGTAAGTAACTTGTGCTGCAGGCTACATGCCATGGTGCAGAGAAAAGTGAAGACACGACATAGCACACCTCCAGTGTGCCATGCCTGCACACACTGCATGCAGTATAGGTAAGTCACCCCTACAGCAGGCCTTAAAGTTGCCCTAAGGCAGGGTGCACTATACTACATGTTTGGACCTATCTGCTTGAGCGGATATGCCCCTGTGATGTCCAAGCCGATTCTTGGATATTACAAAGGAACAGGGAAGCTGTTTTGAGAACATGTGCTGGACACTGATATTTACGAGTTCCCCAGCTACATGATGGCTTCACTGAAACTAGAGATGTTGGGTATCCAACATCTCGTATTAATAAACCCACACTGATTCTAGTGATGGATTTGTTAATACATGCACCCGAGGGCACCTTGTAGGTGCCCCCTGAGAACCTATCGACTACTAGTGTACTGGCTGACTGATGCAGACCAGCCTTGCACCACTGACCCCCTGCAGGTGAGAGCCTGCTCTCTTTGAGGGCAGAAACAACGCCTGTTCCAGCGGGAGATTTTGTCACCTCTTCCAAGCAGGATGGGTAAGTGATCAGCATATCAAGGCAGGAGAATTCAAAGGCCTCTGCCACCTTTTGATATGCGACCCAAGGCTTCTCGAAGACTGGGGAAATGCCACCCCCTGCCCGAGCTCATCTGGCACCAGCACAGGCGGGAAAGTTAGCTAGTCAGGAGGCGTGTCCCCCTCTCAGGCTAGTTCCACCCCAAAGGTGGACTTACCTGATTTGGACAACTCTTAGAATTCCACCATCTTAGTTTTGGTGGAATTGGGCTCTCTAGGTGAGGGTTATGGCCACTCCCTACACGAAGTGGTCCTATAAAGGGTGTAGACACCCTAAAGGTAAGTACTCCTCTGGCATCTACCTGTTATTTCCCTTAATGCCCCTAAATTGAGTATTTAGGCGGCACCCCTTGCACCAGGAATTCAGATTCGATCGATCAAGAAGAGAGGACAAAGAGAAGAACTGAAGACTGCTGCTGCGTTTTGGCGCAAAACCTCTGCCTGCGTGTACCAGTCTCTACAATCGTGACCAGCGACTCATCCTGCAGCTGACCAGCTTCCAAGAAACCCCAGCAGACTGCCAGCCCGTCACAAATGGCCAACAATCTCCCTTGGAGTAGAGGAGCTACTCCCCTGCAGACCGCTTGCACCGAAAACAGTCTGGTTCACAGTTGCCACTTCCTGGCCATCCAGACACAGCATCCTCCCAGGAAGAGGGGCCCTGTGCTCCAGAAGGTCAGATCTGTTTCCCCACCAAGTGAGAGGGCACCAGGACCAACCGGAGCTGCACAGGACCAATACCCGGGGTACCGTACCCCTTGCAGGAAACAGACTGTGACAGTCCAGACTGCACCGAGACTGAGCAGTTGTCGAGGGACGTCGGCACCACAGAGACCCACTTCCAGAGTGGCCCAGCTGTCTTGATTTTGCACCCTTAACTGGTGAAGACTGACAACCGCACGGCCCTAGGACACAGAGCCCAGCCGACCTTTCTACTCTGCACCTGAGCGCCCCATCCTGGGTACCGATTAACCGGCTGTGCCCCCTTGTCCTGAGGACCCTTGTGAACTGAGCCCCCGTTGAGAACCCCCAGACTTGGCTCCAAGTCCCCCTCTGCAGCCTGTTTCTAGATGACCCTCCTTTCCACCAGTGTAGATGGCACAGCTATGAACCCGGCCAGCAACCGTACGTCCCAGGGCAGGTAACTAGTAACTGCTGGTGGTAGTTTGAACCTTGGCTCCCTAAGTCCCGCAGGAGACTCCCAGAAACCGACCGCAAATAACTGAATGCCAACATATGCCTTTTTCTCCCATAGGGAAGCATTACTGCATAATGACGCATTTAAGTGAACTATTTAGTTACCTGTAAAAGTTCATATTTAAACAAGTACTTGATAACAAAGTTCTTGGTATCAAAATTTATATAAAATGAGTGATCTCATTTATTGCCTCTGTAAGTACAACAAACTCTTAGCACTATCGGATAAGCCTAAATTGCTCGCCCACACTACCACAAAAGAGCATTTTTGCCTCTGTAAACCAGTAAGGGTTGCCTAGACTCTTTACATAGTGTATCTCATTTTGCTCCACTATATAAAGATCCAGCTTCCTACACCAGCCAGTACCCTTACCGTACCTGTGATAGATTCACTGGTTTTCTTGACTTCATTAAGTGGGTGTAATGGAAATCGAGATTAGGTGCCTTTGTTTTTAAAAGCTACCCACTCACAGATTGTTTACATTAACCTTCTTCCTAGACCGGTTCCATAAGATTTCAGCCTTCACTGTTCATAGGTACTTATTCATGGTGCCTAATGTTGATTGTGGATCTGTATAGCTTGCCTGGACAACCGTTTCTCTGCTGTTTCCGATACCTTCAAGGTTTATGGACACAAAAGGCTGAGTAAAATGTAAATTAATAAATAACAGCCATAATAAACAACTGTAAATACATTGGCTTATCCTCAGAATAGGAGTGGTAATTGCAGCTCCAACAAATGGAACTTTACTGAAGGTAAGTCGTTTTTTCTTCTAATATGTATTTGCAGAGTCTAAAGCATCCTTTATAGGAGTCTGGCTATTGGTCAGCTATAATGTGTTCAAATCAAATTGCTCTGAAGTATCACTTTTCCAAATTGACACTGAACACATCTGGACAGTATGTGTAGCAAGAGTACATAGAGCAGGACAGTTGCCAAATACATTAACTGAGAAGACCTATCGGGAGAGCAGACAAAACTGCCTTTCCCCTTGAACAATTGGCTCTGCACCTCTGTCCTGATGGCATGGCCAGTAGTAGACATTAATAGTCTTTTCTATACCGAATTATTCTCTTCTCGGGACATGTTGAATAAATATAAACCCTAGTTCTCCATCACAATTGTATAGCTTAGTTAAGAAGTTAGAATATACATAGTAAATTATTTTGACGTACATAGAAACCATTCATTGTTAGGCAACATGAATCCTAAAATGGCACAGGGAAAGTAAGAATTAAATCTTCCACTTTTTTTTTTTAAAACACTTTGAGCAGTACAAGCACACACATGCACCCAACCAAACCCCGCAGCCCACCTCTTGACTCGGTTGAGTTCTCTTCGATCCTTGTTTAGCTTGGAGAATGTGAAGGGGCTGATGGAACGCACACCCTTCCAATTTTGTCCAAGATGCAACTTTAAATATCAGTGGGCAGGCTAGCGCAGTGTTTGCTCACTCGGTCATGAGTCATCCTATGAAATCTGACTCTGCTCGTGTGTAAAAGATTTTGAGTAACCGAAGGGAAAGGCTTTGGGCGCACTAGAAATTGCAGCAAAAATCATCTCCCGAGATTTCCAACATAGTTAAGTAACCGGGCTACCTTGGCATCAAAGAGGAAGAGGCGGGCCTCTCTGACATCCCAGTACCCCAGCTTATGCCCATCCTGAAAACATTGTCCTCTGCAACCTCCGAGGAAGTTAAGCAAGACAGGGGCATCTTCAGAGTTGGCACGAACAATGCCATGTATGAAGAAGACATGGTGGGCCATGATTACTACCCTGCTGCTGAGCCATGGGGCAAAGGCCCCCTCCCAAATACCCTTATGCCAAGCTCTCCTCCCACAGAAGTTTGACATAGAGCCCTGAGCAAGGTAGGGAAAAAAATGAGCTGAAATTCATGTGTTCTCTCGGGGTGGGGAGGGCTGGCTGGCGAGCACTGAGAAAAGGCTTTGAAACAGCAAGCACCCAGCAAAGGGTGTTGTTGACAGCAATAATGCCATGCATGAAGGCTGTGATTACTACCCTGCCTCTGAGCCATGGGGAGACGGATCACCCACCCAAATACCCTTATGCTGATGCAGAGCTGCTCTCCCACAGGAGCTGGACAACGAGCCCCGAGCAGGCCAGGATAAAAGGATCTGAGCTGCCGGGCCATGTGTGTCCACAGGCTCCAGTCAGCATTGAGAAGATATTGGAGCCGAGCAAGCTCCCAACAAAGGGTCTTGAGCTATGACACACTTAAAGATCCTCTCACCTGAATGGCAACAAGTCTCCCACTTAAGACTTAAAATGGACACCGAGACTGTCTTTGAAATTGAGTGCCAAGTCAAAGCTGAGATCAGAAACACACAAGCACCCATTCTAGAGAGACTGGCTGAGGAACTCTATGCAAGGCAAAAGAGGCTATTCATTCTCTAAGAGACTGGCAAGTTTTCTGCCAAAACCGCTTCCTGGGAAACCATTGACCAAGCTGCTTCCAAACGCTGAGAAACTCAGATTAACTTTCAAGGAGGAGTTCGCCTTCGATGTGGCACAGCATCCAGCGCCCAAGAGGCATAATGGCAAGGCTACATGCCCTCTGCTACAGCCTCCCACACCTAGGCACTCACCCCCCACTTCCAACTCCACCAATGTCACCATGACTGCTCTACCAGATTCTCCAAAGAGGTCAGCCCATTCCTTTTTGAAGCTCATTGAGAGGGATGCCATGATGACCACGCTGGTGGTGGCAGAGGATGAGGATGGCTCTTGGGATGTCTGTAATGTTCACCTGCAGACAAGCCAGCCCTGGAGCCTTACCCAGCCAAATGATCTGTCGGATGAAACCATATCATGCAGTCATTCAGAGAGTGGCCCACAACCATAAGGTTAACGTGTACACTATACACAATGAGGATGACTTTCTGGTTGAGAACCTCTGTGAGATGCATTGCACGGGCATATAGATCTAGTACACATACATGTTATTCAGACAAGTAGAAGAGAATTGTCCATTCTGCATCTCTAAGCACCTAGACTCTTTCATAGTCAAAGTTCAAGAAATCTGTTAACTCGTACACTTTCAGAATACAGATATTGCATGCACCTCAATACACCTTCAGTTAGCTGCAGCAGCAGCATACATGCACTACAGTCTTACGGTGATCGTGCTTTCATGCAGGGCTTCAAAAGGGTGATGTGCTCAAAAACACCTCCAGCTCTGGAACTTTGACAAGACTTACAGGGCTGCCTTAGTTCTTGCAGTTTCTTTCCTGGAAGGTGGCTTTCCACATGCAACTTCACTCCAGCACATCAGCGAGTTACACTCCCCTTTCAAGAACCATTCATACAGGTACTGGGTAGTCCTTAGAGCCAACCCTGATTTCATTCGCAAGACTGTCTCACCTTCCCATATTAACCAGACCATAATGCTGCCCGTGTTATTTCTACAACCTGATTCTGTAGCTCAAAGGCCTTGCAGAAATTTAACATCTCTTGTGCATTATAGTGACGGCTCGAAGTCCTTTCACAAGACTAATCAGCTCTTTGTAGACTTTGCCAACCCCCACACGGGTCTCGCTATTTCCATGACTGGCATTGCGAAATTGATTAAGTGCATATAAACCTGCTACACCAATCCTAAACCTGATCTCAAAGCATCTCCCTGAGACCACGCTACTTACAAGAAGCCATGATGGCTTTCTTGGGTAACATCCCTATAAGTTGACATCTGTAAACCAACTACAGAGACGCATCTTCACAAAGCATTACTGCCTGGACATATTAGCAGTTTAGGATAGTTTGCCAGACAGTTTTTTTCTCAAATATCTGCATCATCTTCTTGATAGCCATTGCTTAGGGAGAAAATATTTTACAGTTTATACTGAGCATGTGTATCTACAGCCACACATGCTGCAAGAAGAAATATACATAAAATATGTGTCCCCAAACAAATGGCTTCCTTGCAATCAAGAATGCTATGGCACTCTGGTGTAGTTGATATCAGAGATGTATTCAATCCACATGCAGAAAAGCAGCATCAACTCGTTTTGGTGCCCCATGGCACCTTGGTCATAACGCTGACAGTATAAGCCAATCACCATTTTAACATGTAAACATAAAGGAAGGACACGCTCTTTGCATTGAATCAGCCACGACCTCTAGTAACTGCTACTAATTCAGCAAAACCTTGCAACTTATCGTTGGTGCACATTTCTGGGCAACATTTTACAGTTTGTGCACACCCCAAATTTCAATCGATTGAACTTAATGTTTTGCAGCGTGAATCCTTTTCTGGATTCACATGCTGTGCATTATTCCGCCATCTAGTGGTTGGGTCCAGAATAGTCTGTTTTTCTTTGTTTTTTGTTTTGGTTGCCGTCGACCACCATTTGGTGCCAGGTACGTCCCCTGTGTGACGTCAGACGGTATCCTGGAGGTCGACGTGGGTAGTGGCCATCTTTAGATTCTTTTTTTCCGCCGTTGTGTCTGGAAGCAAGATGGGAAGCTTCGAAGGTTTTTCAGATTTTTTTCCCCCCCAAAAATCAAGAAAACCGAAAAAAGGTTAGCGCGAATCTCATAGTTCATCGACACCGTAAACGGGGACAAGATTAGAGCTCCGCCTACGACACCACAGAGTACCTAGTCGGTTCACAAATGCCGAGGTAGGGGACATGGAAAATACCTCCTTCAAGTTTTGTCCCAAGTGCCACCCCAAGTACGCTCAACGCGACCTGCACGACTTCTGCAACCTCTGCCTGCCCAAAGACCATCAGGACAAGGACTGAGAGGCCTGCATGGTGTTCCTGTCAAACACTCAAAACCCTTCCGAAAACAGGCCCACTACGCCACAATGTCGCAGACCGCAAAGAAAACATCCCTCAGAGACCTTGGTTTCTCCAGCGACGAGGAAGAACGTGGAGTACCAGCAGAATCGATGCACGAGGGATCGGATGTCGAAATTCTAGAAGGCGACTGGAAAAAATGTGCCCAGAAGGCGAGCGAACCAACAAAAAAGACGGATAAGGTAAGACACCATATACATCTGTCGGAAACGAAGGGCCACAAACACTTTTGGCGCAATCCAAGGCAGCCCCGACGCCGAGTAAAATGGCGATCGAGGGTCAGCCGCGATTAAAAGAACACCACATAACCCAACCAAAGGTTACCGAGGAGCAAAAATCGCAGAAGACGCCAAAGGCAAGGGTCGAACACGAACCCACGAAGAAAAGCACTACGCCATCGAAATCGGACGTAGGCGCTAGTAAGAAGAGGAAATCTCTGGCCTCCAACGCCAAGAGGGCTCTCGAAGTGGAAAATAAAGACTCGAGGACAAAATGGCAACGCTCCTCCAGAAGAAAAAGGAGTTAGACGTGTCCCTGAAGGATTTTCGAATCTCCAAAACCAGTCGCCGAACCAGAAAACGTCGACGCCGAGTGAGAAGAAGGTATCTTCGAATCACCCCAACCCCAGAACCTCGCGACCAAGATCCCGAGGAATACGGGGACTTACCTGATGAGAAGAAAATCTCCGAAAATTTCGAGGATTCCTGGAATGATCTTGACACCGTAAGCCCTGAGGAGGTATGCAGTTATCCTTTGAAAGCATCACCACCAGACATAGCTTTCTACAATGGCTTAATCAAAAGGGCAGCAGGCCATTTCGGAGTCCCCCTCGAGGAAGAAAGACACGTTTCCTCCTGGAAACCCTAGCCCCTGCCATCAAGGAGACTCAATACCTACCAATGCTTCCTAGCATTCTGCCTCAAGGCAAAGAAGCCTTCAAGGAACCAGCTTCAAGCAAGGGTGTAACACCCAGGGTAGAGAAGAAATACAAGGCCTCCTCAAAAGACCCTAAATATATTCAGGGAAACACAGTGCCCGATTCAATTATTATCACCACAGCCAGAAGGAGAGCTAATGCAGTCTCCAATACCGGCCCTCCACCAGAGAAGGAGAGTAAGAGAATGGACATGGTGGGGAGAAGATTGGAAAAGGAAGCGGCAGCACAGTGGCGCATAGCAAATTCCAACGCCCTACTAGACTGGTACGGCCACCAACAGTGGGACGACATAGAGGAGCTTCTTAACAAACTCCCCGAAGAGGACAAGAGTAAGGTCTATTGTCCAGGAAGGCAAAAATGTGGCAAATACATGCCTTAAGTCAGCTCTTGATGAAGCAGACACTGCCAGTAGGCAAATGTGCACAAGCACCATCCTCAGAAGACATGCCTGGCTCAGAATATCAGGTTTCAAACAGGAGGTTCAAACCTCCATCAATAGACCATTCACTGGGGACGCACTTATTTGGAAAAGAAGTGGATGAATCCCTTCAGCAGATTAAAAAGGACTGCGAGGGCGATGGCAGCCCTACAGCAGAGAGGTTCCTTTAAAAGAGGTGGTTTCAAGAACAAAGGCCACAGGAAGAGGCACATTTGGTCCGGGACAGCAAATGTCACAGCAACCGCATGGTCAAAACCATGGGCAACAGACAAGTCAGCAGGCAAGCTATCAAGGTTGGCAACAACAGCAGAAGCAGCCCTTTCGGGGGAGAGGCAGAGGCCAAACCTCCAGAGGAAGAGGAAATGGCTCTAACTGACTCGCTCACAAACAAGAACCCACACAAAACACAAGTGGGGGGGAAGAATATCCTTTTACCTCAAACAGTGGAAAAATCTCACAACGGACAATTGGATATTATATTTGGTAAAGTACGGGTATTGCATAGAGCTCACAAAAACACCACCTGCAAACCCACCAAAAACCAGAAAATTCCTGAAATCAGAACTGACACAGCTAAATTCAGAGATCAAGGAACTATTCCAAAAACAAGCAATAGCAGTAGTACCAAAGCAGGAATGGTTCAAAGGAAACTACTCGCCATACTTCCTAATACCCAAACAGGATCTGACTCTAAGGCCAATCCTGGACCTAAGGTTCATACTAACGCAACGCTTCAAAATGTGTACTCTTCAAGAAATACCACAAATTCAAAAGGGAGACTACACGGCAACAATAGACCTCGAGGACGCCTACTTGCATATCCCTATAAACAAAAGACACAAAGTACCTGCGGTTCCTACACAACAGAACACATTACCAATTCAAGGTCCTTCCCTTCGGGATAAAATCAGCTCCACGTGTCTTCACAAAGTGCCTAGCCGCAGTGGCGGCACACCTAAGAAGGAGACAAATCCACGTCTATCCCTATCTGGACAACTGGCTCATAAGGGCACACTCAAAGCAAACATGCCACAATCATGTTCAAACAGTCATCCAAACACTACAGGAACTGGGTTTCTCAATAAACCACAAAAAATCTTCAACAAAACCAGAAAGGGATAAACCCTTCCTGGGAGCAAGATTAAACTCAAGGAGTGCGAGAGCGTACCCCATGCAAAAAAGGATACAGGCTGTCCATCAAGAAGCGACCCTCTACCTGAGGGGACAATCTCTGACCGTGAGGAAGGTCATGAAACTGATGGGCATGATGGCATCATGCATCCCACTTATCCCTCACGCCCGCCTGCACATGTGCCCATTCCAGGAATGGCTTACCAACAGCTGGTCTCAAGCCACAGGAAGTTGGGAGGATCTAGTGGTTGTTACACAAAAGGTGCAAGCAGAGATGCAATGGTGGGCATCCAACAACATAGCACAGGGGAGACCTTTCAGGAACCCAACTCCATCTGTGACAATTGCCACGGACGCATCCCTCAACGGTTGGGGAGCACACTACAACCAGCTGAAAGTACGTGGTCAATGGAACGAACAGGATTCCATTAAACACATCAACTTCCTGGAGATAAACTGTCTTTCTTGCACTAAAAGCATTCCAAACGCACATCCAGGGGAAGACTATCCTAATCCAAACAGACAATACAACAACAATGTTCTATCCAACCAAGCCGGGAGGTACTAAGTCCTTTCCCCTGAGCAAACTTGCATAGGAAATCTGGCAATGGGCAGTAGCTCAAGGAATCAACCTACAGACAGTACATCTACCAGGAGTAGACAACATTACAGCGGACCAGCTGAGCAGACAGAACAAATGCTCCCACGAATGGGAGTTGAAACAGGACAATACCTTTTCAACCTCTGGGGAACACCAATGATAGACCTGTTTGCAACAGTGCAGAACAAGAAATGCCAGCTCTTTGCCTCTAGGTTTCCACACCACCTGTCAAAGGGGAATGCACTTAAACTCAACTGGTCAGGTCACAGACATTTGCTTACGCCTTTCCACCAATACCCCTGATGCAAAGAGTGTTAGAAAAAGCAAATCACCCTGGAACAAACATAATTCTCATTGCCCCTCAATGGCCAAGGCAAACATGGTGCTCAACCCTGCTGCAACTATCCAAAGGGAAAGTGATTAAAATTAAAGCAGACAAGGACCTGCTAACAATGCAACAAGGCCAAATCTTTCACCCGGAACCAGCAACGCTGCATCTGGCAGCTTGGCACCTGAGTACATAGAATTGGCCACCTCAATCTGCCTCTACGTACAATAGAAATTCTAAAAGAGGCAAGGAACCAGTCAACAAGAAAATGCTATGCAGCAAAATGGAAGTGATATACCACCTGGTGCACCGCTAACGAAATCAGTTCAATCAAGGGTGGGCGTGGCCAGCGAGCCAACATTTTTTGTATTTGTATTTATTGAGTTTTATATAGCGCTGGCTGGACCCGAAGGTATCGGAGCGCTTTACATTATGAATAAGGCTCCCGGTTTTCCGTTTAAACGGATTTTTACATATAAATACATACAGAAATCTTTTTTTTCTTTGTCTGTATTTATATGTAAAAGCGGAAAAATACTGACAAACCAAATGCTCTCGCTGCCTCTGTGCTCCTCTGTAAAATACGTATCTAAGGAGTACAGGGGCTGTGGAAAGAAATGTGAGACTGCTGCTGTCAAACTGCCACGCTGAAGAGGAGTTAACAAGTGCACCTAGGAACGAATGTTTCAATAGTCAGTGCTTCATTTTTTGGGCAAATCAAAATTACTATGGAAAACATTTAGGAAACACAAATGGCCCTTTAAAAATATGTCTTAATCAGCATTTATGCACAAAGTATCTGCTCTCTGCCACAAAGTGATTGTACAGACCATTAAAATTATAGAAACTCTGTTGAAAAGTGCTAGTTCTGCCCACTATGGATAGCTGCAGTCCGTGACTTTTGAATTTCGGTATCACATCCAGTTCCCCTCGTATCTTGAATGTGACCCATACTAATCTGGTGAAAAGGCCTCTCATCGCAGCACTCACGCAAATACTCGTCTATAGACAGCAGGAGCCCTTTCACAAAGACAAGCTTCAAAACAGTTACCTGCCAAAAGGAAGTAGTCTGCGTTCTAATGGCTGGAGAGAGGGCCTCCCAAAATCTGGGCCCTGGAACTTCAAGACTCTCTGAATGTTTGTCTTCAAGCAGACACACTGTGTTGGCTGATAAAATTGCAAGTAAAGGAGGGAGCAATGCTTTGACTTTTTGCCAGACAGCAGCGCAAATGAGACCTAATCAATAACACTAATTCATGCATCTTTTCTTAGAGGACAGGCAAGACATTTGTTCCCAATATGTAAAGCGCACTTAGCATGGGCTCCAATTTGAAAAACAGTTAAAACAACCTATAACAACCAAGTGCACATGTGCATGTCTATTTAAATAAATGTGGAAAAATACTAGCTGCAGCGTCTTCTTTTTGCTTGCGACAAAAATAAATATGGATAAATACAGACGGAAATGTTAAAAAAATAAATACCATGAAACCGGGAGCCCTAATTGTGAACAGCAGCAAGTTACAACAATAATCAATTAAACATTTTACACAAACATTTCAAAGTGAATGCCAAATCATAGGCGGCAGAGAGGGAGAAGGGGGGGGATAAGAGTAAGACTAGAAGGATAGATGGGGGGAGGGGGGGGAGACCCAGAGGGGGGAGGGGGCATAGGCAGAGCGGGCAGAAAGAGAAAGACGTTCAACTCAAGCGAAAAGAAAACATAGCAAAAAAAAAAAGCCCATAAGGTCAGGGAACAGTAATTTGGAGACATGAGTTGTGTGGAATTAACAAGGATAGTGGACAAAATTCAAAGGGGGGAGAGAAGGTAGAAAGGGATAAGTGATGTTATGAAAGCGGGTGCGGGGATAGGAGGGAGCCAGGAGAGGGAGGATGGAGTAAGGCAGACCAGAAGGAGGGGGGGAAATACTTTGATGATCGTCTGAGTGAGAGGGGAGGGTGGAAGGACATGAGTAGAACAAGATGGTGGGTCCAGGTCCGAGAGATCTGCGATGCTCCGCAACAAAATGGCTGGCGGGTCAAAAGTCAGAGGGACAAAAGTCCACGATGCGAACCAGGGAGTAAGAATTAAGCGCAAAGAGGGAAGAAGTCAAAGGAGGGTACACAGTTCCAGAGTCAGGAGGCAGGGAGAAGAAGCGTGCAGAGGCTCTGGACCACAGGGGCATTGGCGATGATAGTCCTCCGGGCGTAGTTCCCGCACCCCCATACCTGTAAAGGGCTCTCAGGTCAAAGAAGACGGGATCAAGGGGGAGTACCTCAGAGTGGACGGCCAGCATGGGGGGTGGGGAGGTGGCAGCGAGGTAGGAGCATGAGCTGGGAGTATTCTCCGGGTTGGCAGACTGCAGGCGGGAAAGCGGGTACAACGGAGCAAACAGCGCCGTGGCACTCGCCATCGACCCAGGAAGCGCTGCAGGTGATATAGCGTCGGGCCAGCAGTAACTTGCGACCTGGTGGGTAGAGGGATGGTACGGAAGAGTGGAATCTTGTCCCCGTTCAGACTGCCGCCTTCTGGAGCCATTCCGATGATGAAAGAGCTGTGTCGAGGCTGGTTTGAAGATCAGGCATCCGCAGGTAATAGTTACGAGGGAAGCAGCAGAGGGAGAAAACAGAAGCCGCAGGACATGGCCTGTCATGTCCCGATGTCCAGACGGGTAGGTGACGGCCGCGGGAAGACCCGGGCCAGGCTCCTCATTAGCCGAACCAGGCGGCTCCACTGGTCATCAGCCATGTCGTCACGATGTCCCGGAAGTGTGGAGATCTCGCCCCCGGTTCAATCCGGAGCCCACCAACGTTTTCAGATCTGCGCCAAGGCTGATCTTACATCGGCAGTCCATGGCGGTTCGTTCCGAGGGCAGTAGCAGAGGCGGAAAAATAACAGCAGCGGGACGAGGGATGCCATGTTCCGATGTCCGGCTGGGTAGGTGTTGGCTGCGGGCGAAACCTGGGCCAAACACCTCTTTAGCCGAACCAAGCAGCTCCACCGGGCATCGGACATGTCCTCACGAAGTCCGCAGTCAGTTACGGGGAAAATTACGGGGATAAAGAGGGATTATAACCGAAAAAGGCATTCCCTGTCCGGGAGCTCCTGGCCGGAGCTCTGCACCGAACGGCCATCTTGGTTTCTGAGACATGGCGGACGCAACTTGCTGAAGCTCCGCTACGACTCCCTCGATTATCCTGCATCCGACACATCCACGCGAATGGGCAGTGAACATCTGATGCCGCCAGTCTGCGGTCACTGCTGAGGCCATCGATTCACCCAAGCTGCAGTGACAGACCCCAATGCAGGCGCCCAACGTTTCGAGGCCTACCCAGAGGCGAGGCAGGCGCGGGAACACAGCACCACTCCTGGAGGCTTGCGAGAGTCGCGGCGGCTTCCGGACGGCGAAACGAGACGTGGCTGCACTCACCACATTCGCTGCACCTCCGAACCACGGCCGCTACCGGGTGAGTGCGGTGCCCCCCTGCTTAGGGCAGCTGCCTTGAGCCGCGCCGGCACTCGCGCCCTGGGGAGTCCTGTAGGGCGGGCGGACGGCAGAACGAGACGCAGTTGCACCTACCGCATTCACTGCACCTCTGAGCCACGGCCGCTGCCGGGTGAGTGCGGGCCCCCCTGCTTGGGGCGGCTGCCTTGAACCACGCCGGCACTCCCGCCCTGAAGAGTCCTGTGGTGCGTGCGCGGGGAGGCTGGGCCGCGTAACGCCGTTGAAGAAGATTGCGGCCTGTTAGGCCAGACAGCGGCCGCGTCAATATAGTGCCACCGAGGAGGTATCCTGCGGCAGCTCTGAGGCAGCAAAACTCTGGACCTCTGACGGCGGGGCGCGCAACCGGCGCAGTCGCCCTCACACTGGGGGTAACGGACCGGGACTTGCCTGCAGTCCGCAACTGTACTGAGGAGTCCCACCATTGTGCCAGTTGGCGGCTCCACTGCGCCCCCTTGACTGCGGGCGTGGTGCACTGAATCGGCGTGATCTGTGACGGCCTGGACGGGAGCCAGACTCCAGTGGCCCTCGGCGGCCTCCCCCGACATGCCGCCTGTTACATACACTGGACGGGGACGCAGCCTCTCTCTGTGGAGGCCCTATACAAGCAAGCCACGTGCTCGCATTGGGATCTGGACGGCACACACCCCCGGGTGGGGAAATGCACAGTACTCGGGACACGTGAAATATCTACACTCGCCCTGCTCATACTGCGCCTACATCAAACAGAAGGCGGAGACTGTGCGCCTGCGGGTCCTGCAGTGCCTCCTCACGTGCTGCCGGGGCTCTCGTTGAGGGACACACGAGCAAAGTATACCAGCGTTACCCACCTTTGATAGTAGTGAACAACTGCAGGGGCTCTGGTCCTAATCCGCCTGACACGGGTCATCAGTGACGCCACATCATGCTGCTGAATTGACTGCTACACACAATGTGACACACACAGCTCACATGAACAACCAAATATCTGTAACCCGCTTGGATACCCACCACCGCGCAAACACACGGTGTCCGGGGTCAATGCTCTCTGCACAAAAGCTGGCGATGGGCCGCCTCCGCACCAATGCGCAGCAAACGGCGGCGCGCGCTGCTACCCCAGACGTAACAACCACGGAAGACGGCGCCACTAACGACATTCCGAATGCAACGTTGGTGGCAAAACTAGATTCAGTGCTGGTGGCGGTCGAAAAGATTGGCACTACTCTGGAACAGACACGAACGTCACTTGAAGCCAGAATTGATAAGGTGGCATCAGATTTTACCCTCTTAAAGGCAAATCACCATAACTTAGCTGAGAAGGTGCAATCGCAAGCCCAGTCATTGTCTGAACTAAAGCCTGTTCCCCACAGTCATGCTGCGGCCCTACAAGATGTTCTGGATCGAGTGCACGCCCTGGAAGATAAAGTAGAGGACGCGGAAGGACTCTCCCGCCGCAACAATGTCCGCGTGGTAGGCCTTCCGGAAGGAGAAGAGGGCCGTGCCCCAGAGCGCTATGTGGAGTGTTGGATGCAAGACATTCTGCCTCTGGGAACACTGTCGCCGCAATTCGTGGTGGAACAAGCACACCACGTACCAGTCCAGAGACCCCCTCCAGGAGCTCGGCCGCGACCGTTCTTTTTCAAGCTTTTGAACTATAGAGATAGAGACGCAGTCTTGAGGGAAACTTGCAAGCTCTCCGACCTTACAGTTAGTGGTAATCCAGTCATGGTGTTCCCGGATTACACATTGCAGGTGCAGAGGCGACGCAGCACCTTCACTGCCGTGAAGCGCCAGTTGCGTGAACTGGAACTCCCCTACTCCCTGCTGTTCCCTGCCAGATTGAGAGTGATGGCCAAGGGCACCACCCGCTTCTTCGATTTGCCTGATGAGGTGTGGGACTGGCTGGAGGGGGCGGGCCTATGGACAGGGACTCGCCCCTCAACCGAGGAAGCACCCAGGTCAGTCAATAAGAGATCCCGCCGCCGTGGAAAACGTAGAAGACTAGGAGACATGCCCTCGAAAGCAGCGGCCCCACGACCGGAGCAGAGTGTAGTGGAGCGCCGTAATGCCCTGGAAGCAGTTGCAACGCTGGGAATCCAAACATATCGTGAGGCTCCAGAACTCAGTTCCTCTGAGTCAGCAACTGCCAGCAGGTCATCCACCCCTAGGCCTGAGGACTTTGATGGGGGGGGCCGCCTAATGTTACCCCGCAGACTGCTGACGACATCGTGTGAGAGTCTTCCATCGTGGGGTGCACTGAGGGGGACTCCGCACGCAAGTATAGAATATGTTACGATACTAGGTTCTGATGTTGCTCTTTAACATTATCAGTCTCCTGTGCGTAGGAGTAGTACCTCTCCCACACAGATTGCCTATATTACTGTCTGCCTTTTGCAATTATGTTATTGCTACTACTGTCGCACTGTATCACATATGCACCTACTGTTTAGCTGTGTCTGTCGTCACACACATCTAACACTCACGCGCGCCGGTACACAGATAGGGGGGTGCGGATGACAATTCCGCGTCATAGAGGTGGGAAAGGTAGCACACCTAGTTAGACACTCGCTGTTCACCCCCATACCAATACCTTCATTGGTGTAGTTACTGCCACTGTTGGGCACCATATTAGTTTGGACGAGCCTCACCATGGCGCTCGCCCTCAGAGTTACACTGGTTCGAGTTTACGTTCTCAGTTTTAGTTTCTCACGAATGACCCGTAACCCCCACGCATGTTATACCTATATAGCTCCATGGTCCACCCCACACCGCTTGGTCCTATCCAGTAACCAGACATGACACAGTCTCAAATAGTCAAAAGAATATACGCGGCATTCACCCACCCACACGCCGCTATTCCATATATTCGTACTTGCAACGCCATAAAGTGGGAATAGCTCTACTTCAAGAAACCCACATGTCCAAAGTAGAGCTGGAAAGCTTGTGTAAAAGGTGGAGGAGCCAGATTTTCGGCACCACATACTCGGCACATGCACGAGGCACACTGATATGGGTCAGAGCAGGAACCCCGTTTGTTTGTGAGGAAGACATCAATGACGCAGACGGCAGATACACATTCGTGAAAGGGCGCTTGAATAGTCAAGAGGTATTGTTAGGCTCCCTTTATGCCCCAAATTCAGATCAGGTCTCTTTCCTCACACGTGTCTCTGAGGTGGTCGCCCGATGGAACAGGACCCCCTAGTTTCTTGCGGGAGACTTCAATTCTGTTTTAAATGTGGACCTAGACAGGTAATTTCCGCCCCTCAACAGGACCCTCCCCGCATCTAATGCACAGGCCCTCTCTGACTGGTTGACACACTAGGCTCTTCATGATGTGTTTCGAATTCTTAATCCAACCGCCCGCGTTTACTCCCATTATTCGGCAGTACACGGGTTACATGTCCGCCTAGATAGACTAGTGGCCGCACAAGCCTTGCTCCCACTGGTTCGAGGTGCTGACTACCTAGGACGATACGAAAGGGAATGATGGACTTGGCAGTTCGGGCTGGACTGTTCCCATGAGGCACAGGGTCAGACTGATTTGCATATGGCCATGTCTGAACTGGGGTGGTGGAGTGAGCTAAAGAATGATGATGGATTAAACCCAGATCAGTTGACTGGGGGTGAGTGTTTGATTGGCTCAAGCGCTCCGTCCATCATCCCCTTTGTATCGCTTTGTTCGCCCTAAGTTGGCGGGGGTATGCCCAGACGTGGGTCCCTTGCTCACTTTGCCACTGGATTCAAGCAAGCCTGGCTGATGACGGCTGGAATGCCAGAAACCGGTCCTAGGATGCTTGTTTCCGGTCCAGGGAAGACATGGCTTGGCAGTTCGGGCTGGACTGTTCCCATGAGGCACAGGGTCAGACTGATTTGCATATGGCCATGTCTGAACTGGGGTGGTGGAGTGAGCTAAAGAATGATGATGGATTAAACCCAGATCAGTTGACTGGGGGTGAGTGTTTGATTGGCTCAAGCGTTCCGTCCATCATCCCCTTTTGTATCGACTACCTAGGACGGACCCACTCCGATCATAATCCTCTAGTACTGCACCTCAGATGGGAACCATATCATCCTCCAGTCCCCGCCTGGCGTCTCCAACCTAGTGCCCTCGAAGATCCGGCGTTCCGGTCATCGCTGGGGACCGCGATCTTGGCGTATTTCGAGCTAGATGAAGGCACGGCCAGCGACGCGCTCATTGAATTGGAAGCCTTCAAAATATCCGTCAGAGGCCACTGTATAGGGGCCACATGGAATGTTCGCAAACAACTTTCCGATTCCCTAACGCGGATTGTGGCTCAACTTCTACGTTTTGAGCGCGACGAGGAGGGGACGGGCGGAGACTCGCGGCGCCTGGGGTCACTGCGCTCCGAACACGCGGAATACATAGAGCGACTTTGCTGCCACAACTATGCCGCACACACAGCCCGTACGCACTCTGTGGCAGACAGGGCTGGCAGACTGCTGGCTTGGTTGATCTGCCAAGACCACACTCGTGCCCCGATTGTAGCATTGCGCTCGCATATGGGACAACTCTTGGTTACCCAGCATGATATACATGCCGCTCTGACACAACACTACGCACTTCTATACCGGTCCCAATGTAGCTGTGACGAAGGGGATCTGGGGAGGTTTTTGGATCGTCTACAACTGCCCAAGGTGGCCAGGGAACACAAAGAGATGCTTAATGAGCAGATCTCGCCGGAGGATATTGGCGAAGCTTTACAATCCCTAGCATCTGGGAAGACCCCAGGGCCGGACGGGCTACCGGCAGAATACTACAAGGCGTATCGCGTCTCATTGGTGCAGCTTATTGGTACTGTTATTACCACTGCATCGGACTCTGGGCGGCTCCCGCCCTCCATGCGTGAGGCTCACCTGATTTCATTACTGAAGCCAGGTAAGGACCCGGTGGAAATGGGCTCTTATAGACCTCTAGCCCTGCTTAACTCAGACAATAAAATACTGGCGAAGGTGTTGGCGGAGCGACTGGCACAGGCGGTTCCGGGACTGGTCCACGTGGACCAAAATGGCTTTGTACCCGCCCGTAGTACCTCCCTTAATCTGCGACATTTCTACAGGGTGGCCACATATGCGACTGGGGAATGGCCGAATGCGGGATGTATAGTACTGGACCTGGAGAAGGCCTTCGATTCTTTAGAGTGGCCTTACTTATTTGCAGTACTGGAAAAGTTCAATCTTGGCCCAACTTTTCTGAGCTTGACACGTCTTCTCTACACTAACCCAACTGTCAGAGTTAAAGTGGGCCCCTACATCTCCGATTCCTTCCCCATACAGAGAGGCACGCGCCAGGGGTGCCCGCTGTCCCCACTCCTGTTTGCGCTCGCCATGGAGCCGTTGGCTGAAGCGCTGCGCACCCAATTGGGGGCTGGAATACCATTGTGTGATGCCGTCCATCAGGTTTCACTGTATGCAGATGATCTCCTCATCTACAGGGATATCGCCAATATCCCTGTCCGGCTGGCCCAGCTGCTGGAGGAGTTCGCTGTGCTCTCTGGTTTGAGAGTGAATGTGGATAAATCCTGCCTTTACCCGTTCAAAGATGGGATTAGTGACCCGGTATTCACTATGAGTGGCAGACCAGTACAGTGGAAACCTGATCCGTTCCGCTATCTCGGAATTCAGATATACCGCCAACCGAACAATCTGTTTGATGGGAACCTAGGGAGGGCGGTGACATCCATTAAATCACAAATGCGATTCTGGAGCACGCTACCACTGGCAGTCACGGGTAGAATAGCACTTACTAAAATGGTTATACTCCAGCGGCTCCTATACCACTTTACGAATTTGCTGCTGTATGTGCCGGCCTCCTTCTTCACCACCTTTGAGAAACAGCTCAGAGACTTCATCTGGGGCAATGCCAGACATCGATTGGCACTCAAACTGTTTCTGCCGGTAGATCAAGGTGGACTAGCGGCTCCTTGTCTTGAACATTACTACCTCGCCTCCCAACTACAATGGATTGCACGGTGGTTGTCGAACCGACACTGTGCAGACACTGCAACTACGCAGCCGCCCTACCTCCAGGAGCGCATTGTCACGCTGTTCCACCCGGGAGCGCGCCTGCGCCCGCCAGAACCTCTACTACTTGCTGTGGCCTACAAATGTTTCTGCAGGTGTCTGTACTTAACACGTAGCGTGCTACCCTATGCACCGGTGATACCACTGGAGGGAACTCCCACCGGGAGAGCAGTACTGACAACTCTCACACTCCGGGAATGGCAGGAAAAGGACGTTCACACTCTTGGGGATCTGTATCATGAGGGGGCACTTATTCCCTACACAACACTTGTAGACGAAGGGGGTTTACCGCCTGGGCAATTTCTCACTCACCGAGCGCTAGTGGCCTCGCTTACAGCGAAATGGGGGGACATCAATACAGAGCCGCAGACACATCTTACTATGAAGTACTTACACGTCATGGGGCAAGGTAGACATCTGACACACTGGTTTGCAGCCTTGCTCAGGACCCATGCAGCGGTCAGTCTTGATACGCTTCGCCATAAGTGGGAGCAAGACCTAGATCGCCTGTTCACTGACCAGGAATGGGCCCAAGTACTCGAGAGCCCGACACGCATCCCCAGGAACATGCGCTTCCGTCAGATACAACTATACATTATACATAGAGCGTATTTCACACCTGCGAAAATTAACCAATACTTTAATCGAGGGGATGCCAGGTGCCCGAGATGCGAGGAAACAGGAGCCGACTTAATCCATATGTTCTGGAGCTGTCATAGGGTGGGCGCATATTGGAGGGAAGTGGCCACATCCTTACTTGCTTGCACTGGTCGGGGGTTGCCATTCGAATGGCCAGTATATCTCTTGCATAAGTTACGTAGGACACCCACCACGAAAGTTACATCCATATTTTTAGATCTGGGACTAATAGTGGCCAAGAGACTGATCAGTAAAAAATGGAAAGCATCTGACCCCCCACGCATACACGCTTGGCGTAATTCCATGCTTGCATGGGCCAAAGCGGAAAGCTTTGCTATTAAATGCGAGGAAACCCTGGGACTCTGTAAGATCCCTATTGCCAGTACTGGGACGCCATGTACATTGAGCTGCAATATAACATAGACCAGAGTTCTTCAATCTGTGGGGCGCAACACCATGTCAGGGGGGCGCGCACTCCACCCTAAAATCTTACCTTTGTTGTCTTCCACTGTCCCCGGGTGGAAGTCTTCACCCATTTCAAATCGGAATTTTTTTTCATTAGAGAACTCTGGTAACAGAGGGTGGGCGGGGGGAGGGAGGGGAAATCATGGGGCACGACGTGCCCATGCCTTTGTCTGTTAAGAGCTAACAGTTCACCGTCCCAGGAGGGGGTTAATTGGTAGAGCTGAAATGCTTCAGCTGCAGTGGGAGGCAGGAAGTCTCCTCTGCTAAAACTGAAAGCAAACGAACAGACAGTCCTGTTCCTTTGCATTCGATTTCATAGCAGAGGAGACTCCTTGCCTCCCACTGCAGCTGAAATGACTGATACTAAGCAAGATGTCCAATGAAGTCAGAGGGTATGGGTCGAAGGAGACTAAAGTGTATTCATGAGCCATGTTGTGGGTTCCGGACTCAAGGGCTCGTCTGTTGGGTTTAATAGCTCTGTCATTGTCCATTGTATATGCCAAATTTTTTTTTGTTGTTGGTATAGTTAGTGCTATATGTATATTCTGATTTTATCATTCGTATTTAAATGCATGTATATATTGCTTGAACATGAAGTGATAGTATATAAAACTGATCGTACTTTTGTTTGGTTCATCCCCATGTGTTCATTACCCAAGCACCTAACCATCCATTCACATCCACCCATTCTTCCATCAACCCACAACTAAACATATATCCATCCACACATTGAATCCATTCATGTATATAACCACACCCATCCATTTTGTGCTCAGGCAGCCATCCGTTTATCCTTGTATACAGTCATTCAGCCATCGATCCATCCATCCATCCAGGTATCTAACCAACATCCACCTAGTGCCAATATGGATTTTCTGGCTGCATGTGCATCTGTGTGTGTTTTGCTCTGCATGTATGTTTGCTTCTGGGAGTGGTATGTTTGCATATACATCTCTGGAAGTGTGGTTTCTGATTTTGTGTCTAGTAATATCAAACAACATACACCCATTCCAACAAACAACACATAGACCTAAAAAACGCAAGACAAAAGGCTTTACCAATGTTTGTTTCATTAATGCCCAACTGCAGCATCTACACTATATTTAAGATGCAGACCGCCACAGAGTATGCATTCCTTTAAAGACTAGCGATGGAAGGTTTGTCTGCACTGCTGAGCCCATACAGTAACTATTTTCAGGAAAAAATGTCTTCCCCCCCCCACCGCCTTTCTTTCCCATTAGTCGAGTAGACCCTTCCAGAAGACTTCTCTACAGACAGGTCCCAGCGTCTGCTAGGTATTGCTTTCCCTCCTTTGGAAAAGGGGGTGTTCAAGTCCCTCTCCCCTCACCTCCTTCTTTCCCTGTGTTCCCTACATACATGGCCAAAGTTTCCTCATTTTGTGGAAGGATGCTCTGGCCTCGTGCATCTGTTGTCTGCAATGAACGTGGTAGTAGCTTGACTAATGCTGCTTTCTTGTACTTGTTTCTGGTGTGAGGGGTGTCTATACTGTTCTCGTTTGTACTTTTCTGGGTCTTTGGATGTTTGAGGCTCTGCTGATGCTGCTGGACATTCCATGTACATTCCATGTTTGCCCTGCTGCTGCTTGTGCTGTCCTGCCACATGTGAGGCAATCTTAATGTGTTGCTGCCTGTCCTGTCTGTCTCGTCTGGCTAAGGAAACCTGGCTTACTGCTGCATTTGCTGTACTTGTTCTTTGCTTGAGGAAAGTATTTCCTGCTGCAAAGCGAGTTGTATTATTTGGCTAATGAAAGTTTACACTGCTCCATTCTAGGGTGTATCTGTTGTCTTTGCATAAGTAAGCTTATAGTGCTGCTTCTGATACCATGCGTGTTCGTTGTGCGTAATGAAAGCTTGGGCTGTTTATGCTTACACCGCCTACTTGAGAAATACACTCATGCCTTTTTTACAGTACTTGTTCTATGTGACAGAGATTTGCATTGCTGCTGCCTGTGCTGCACCTGTTGTGTGTGTGAGGAAAACTTGCACTGCTGCTGTTGATGTCTGTCTTGTTTGCACTGCTTCTGTCCACGCTGCACTTGTTATGTGTGTGTGTGTGTGGGAGATGCTTGCAGTGCTGTTGTTGGTGATGTGTCTGTATCATTTGCACCGCTTCTGTCCGCGCTGCACCTGTTCTGTGTGTGTGAGAGAAGCTTGCACTGCTGCTGTCGGTGATGTGTCTGTCTCGTTTGCACTGCTTCTGTCTGTGCTGCATTATTCTGTGTGTGACAGAAGCTTCCACTGCTGCTGTCGGTGATGTGTAAAACAAAGCATCCTAGTAAAAACAATTTGCGCGCATTTTATCTTGGAATATTGTGTTTTGAGCCGTGTAATAAGCCTCTGTCGTTTCACCACAACCACTCACAAACCCGCAGTTTACTAAACACTCTTATTGTGTAGAACATTATTTGCCGGATATGGCCCGTGATATGCGCGTGGCGGTCGATTATGTAGTGTACCAGATTCCAGAAATTTCTGTCAGGTGGTGGGGGGGCCCAACATCTAAAAAAAATTCAGCTGGGGGGCTCAACCTACAAAAGTTTGAAGACCTCTGACATAGACACACTGCCTGCGGGTTCACCTGTCACCCAAGTCATAGACCACTAACGCGTCCACTGATCGAAGCAGCATATACACCGCGTCACCATCTTCATGGCTAGCACACGCTGGTTGACATGACATGTATATACACATCTCGAACCCTGGGAGGCAGCTGGAAGCTGCGTTATGTAAGGACCACACATACTACTGCCTATGTAAGTGTGAGGGGCTGCGGGTTATATGGTTTGTTATGCACGTATTTTTGTTTCTTGTTTATTGGCTAGTCTTTTTATTGACGCCTACCGTACACGAACGCCAGCCCAACTAATGACTCTGCATATCTGTATGTGCATGTGCACGCCAGAGTAACCAGTTACCAATATTCACGCCACAATGGACATTTAAGTTTGTGAGATTTAGACGGAATATTATGCCACTGAACTCCCACTTCCCTCATCTAAGTGTAGGTGAAGTATTGGGAATACTCATATAGGTATTATCCACCCAGGCTCCTTTTGCTGTCTATATTGCATTGTGAAATGTACAGATTTTGAATAAGCACTTACATGTGGCGCGAACTGTAACAACTGCAAACCCAACAGTGCCTATATATGTAAGGGTCATATTGTGACTGTACAAATACTCAATAAAAACAAAATCAGTTCAATCAACACACAAACAGTAATCACATACCTAACTGACCTCTTGGACAACAACATCAACTACTCAAGCATAAAGGTGCATCTTGCTGCCATAGTAGCATACAGAAGAGGGAAAGCATGCAAAAGCTTCTTCACAAGACCTGTAATTAAAAGGTTTTTAGAAGGATCAAAAAGAATTGCCCCACCTAGAGCATCCCCAGTACCCACATGGAGCCTAAATACAGTACTTGCTCAACTAATGGCAAAACCCTTTGAGCCCATGCATGCAGCAGACCTCAAACACATTACTCTAAAAACAGCCTTTCTCATCGCTATTCCCTACGGAGAGTAGGTGAGCTACAAGCTTTAACAATTCAAGAACCATACTTGCAAATCCACAATGATAAAGTAATCTTAAAGACAAACCCACACTTCTTACCAAAGGTGGTATCAAAATATCACTTAGATCAGAATATCCTCCTGCCGGTTTTCTTTAAAAACCCCAAAACTAAAGGAGAGAGAAGCCTCCATAGCCTGGATATACGGAGGGCGTTGCTGTATTATCTGCAAAAAACAGAACAAATACGCAAAACAAAACAATTGTTTGTCGCCTACGCACATACCAACACCGGATCACTGGTCACAAAGGCTACAATTGCACGATGGATAGTACAAACCATCCAATTATGTTATGCCAATGCCAAAAAACAACTCACAATGCGACCAACAGCTCAATCCACCAGAAAGGGAGCAACCCTAGCTTTCATGGCCAATGTACCCATTTACACTATTTGTGCAGCAGCAACATGGGCATCACCACACACTTTTACAAAACATTACTGTATGGACATACAAATGAGTAAGGAAGCTCAAATTGGACAAAAGGTGCTTCAACACCTGTTTGCAAGGTCTTCCTCTCACCACAGCCTCCCAAACACAGGAAAAACCGCTACGTAATCTAATGCACAGCATGTGAATCCAGACAAGGATTCACGCTGCAAAATGAAATGGTTACTTACCAGTAGGAGTAGTTTTGCAGCTTGAAGAATTTTCTGGATTCACATGCGACCCACCCGGCCTCCCCTACAAGGGAAACAAACCGGTGGGGAAGCAAATGATAACATCAGTTATTTAATAACCATCTCAAGGACTACAAAATAGAAATAAGAACAAAGAAAAAAGAATCCAAAGATGGCCACCACGCACGTCGTCCTCCAGGATACCGTCTGACGTCACACAGGGGACGTACCTGGCACCAAATGGTGGTCGACAGTGACCAAAACAAAAAAAAAAAAACAGACCATTCCGGACCCAACCACTAGATGGCGGAATAATGCACAGCATGTGAATCTAGAAAATTCTTCAAGCTGCAAAACTACTCCTACTGGTAAGTAACCATTTCGTTTTCATCAAATGTTAATCTCACATTTTTTGCAAAATATGCCACAGACTTATCTGATCTACAAATCCACATGGAAAAACGGTCACCATCTTAGCATGGTCTAAAAATAGTTTGTAGTATCCCCCTTGTGGGTAATTCATCAATAATGCCAGCAGTTCGACCAATTCACGACCCAGTCTTAATGATTGTTCTGCCTAAGTGGGCTCCCTGCACCTAACATTTCAGCCCTTTTGTCCAGTGCAGCGATAATAACATTACATTCACATACATTAATCAATTTTCAAAAGGCACTTCTCATGACCAAATAATGATATTGAATTATAATATTAATCAAACCAGCACAGTTGATGTGACTATTCTCTGAGATGTGACCGGAGAAGCAGAGTTGTGTCTGCCGTTCCAAAACCCTTTATGCTGCAATCATTTCAAGCTTGCGTTTCTGTAAAAACACACATTTTATGCACAAACTTAAAGATTTTAAACTATTCTAACAGTCTTCAGAGTTGGTAGCCTGGAATAAAAATATGGGGGTTAAAGATGCACATACAGTTCTTCGTCCATGTTCAAACCTAGGGCTCTTTGCAATCCATTTCTAGAAAGTACCTTGGTTTAAGCCTTCTAAGCTCTTTCTTTCGGTCCCCCACCCCTCTGGGTTTCTTCGGCACTCAGTCAATCACACTGTAAGAGAGTAACCTATGGTCACCTCCATGCTTTTTCTGAAAGTGTAGTGCTACAGGATAGGTGTCAGCATTCTTTATAGCACGTAGGTGTTGGAGAATGCGCTTCTACACCTGTAGGATAGTACTTCCTATGTGCCATTTAGGGCTAGGACAGAATAATGCATACACCGCGTAATCGGTTTTGCATGTCACTCTTTCTTATCTTATTGAATGGTGTCAAGTTTCTGTTATTTTTTTGTCGTTAGTGCAGGCCTTGCATATGGAGCATTTTTTTTTTTTTTTTTAAACCTGGGCTGGGTTTCACCAAGGTCCTTTTTGTTGGGGAAACTTCACTTCTTACCAAAAAGTCCTTCATTGACCTCACCTTCCTAAATGCGATCTGGGGTCTCCTAGTGACACTACTGAAACCAGGAGGATATTATATATATATATATATATATATATATATATATATATATATATATATATATATATATATATATAATGCTGGCAACTCGGACTTGTGCATCAAGGGATTGATATATCCCAGTGACCGCCTCGAGAACGGACCATACCAGTGGTTGCTCAGCCTGTGACTGCACGGGGAGGTGAGCGTGATTGCAGCTTGCCTCACTGCCTGGTGTGTTCTCATTATTGGGGCTGGACGTAGGGGACCGGAGGGAGCCTCCAACACTGTTATTTTGAAATCACCGGCCACCACATGGCCCCCCCATTGCGAGGCAATTTTCAGCGCTATTGGTAGATCCGGCTGCAGTACTTACCTGAACAGTGCATGATGGGAATTGTAGTTGTACATTAGGCTTCATTCCCCAGATGGCAGAAGGATCAGCTGATCTCCCACCAATGGGAGCGCCACAGGATATTCAAAGGAGGGAGCAGGTGACAACGAGTTATCAGCGGCATCTGAAGAAGGCGGAAATGCCGAAATGCATTATGCTGTGCTGAAAACGAGTGAATTAAAGGCTTCCAAAGAATCCCCATCGTGTCCTTGGACTTCTTTGTAGAAAGGTGGTCGTTTGGTGATATTTTTCGCGCTTGCCAGTAGCGCGATACAAGGACCCGTCCATTAAGTGTCCTGGGAGATGCTGGCAACTCGGACTTGTGCATCAAGGGATTGATATATCCCAGTGACCGCCTCGAGAACGGACCATACCAGTGGTTGCTCAGCCTGTGACTGCACGGGGAGGTGAGCGTGATTGCAGCTTGCCTCACTGCCTGGTGTGTTCTCATTATTGGGGCTGGACGTAGGGGACCGGAGGGAGCCTCCAACACTGTTATTTTGAAATCACCGGCCACCACATGGCCCCCTTTGCGAGGCAATTTTCAGCGCTATTGGTAGATCCGGCTGCAGTACTTACCTGAACAGTGCATGATGGGAATTGTAGTTGTACATTAGGCTTCATTCCCCAGATGGCAGCAGGATCAGCTGATCTCCCACCAATGGGAGCGCCACGGGATATTCAAAGGAGGGAGCAGGTGACAACGAGTTATCAGCGGCATCTGAAGAAGGCGGAAATGCCGAAATGCATTATGCTGTGCTGAAAACGAGTGAATTAAAGGCTTCCAAAGAATCCCCATCGTGTCCTTGGACTTCTTTGTAGAAAGGTGGTCGTTTGGTGATATATATATATATATATGTATGTATGTATTTATATATGTGCATGTATATATATGTATGGTATACATATATGTGTGTGTGTGATGGCATGTGTGGCTGTAGATACACATGCTTAGCATAGGTCTGCCGTCTAGTGTTGGTATCGGGAGTGTACAAGTTGTTTTTCTTGGAAGAAGTCTTTCAAGTCATGAGGTATAGTTATTCCTCTTGCTTACAGGGCGCATGGTCCTCAACGCCATTGTTAGATTGTTTTTCCCACCATCGGGGTCAGACGTGTGTTGCTGTGCTCCATCTCAGTACCAACCTCTTAGTAGGCCTAAATCGTTTGTATTGATAGTGGTTTATTTAACATCCCCATGGGTCGCTTGTTGACACCGTTCTGGCTGAGTGAGTCCCAGAGGGCCTTCAGGGCAAAAGATTTATTTTCGACATCCCGTCCACGCCATATGCAGCTGGTAATGCAATGGACACCATTTCGATTTTCTCACTCTGCCACGTCAAGTTCCCACATACAGGCCAACATCTGGTGTGTAACATTTGCCTTTCACTAGACTATCCCGATGATCCGTGTGAGGCGTGCCAGTCATTTCGATCCACAAAGACGCTGCGCAATCAGCACGCAAGAAGAGCTGAGATGTCTCGACGCAACATCGAAGAGACTCCAGACATCTTTGGGACCGAAGGGTCTCAACAGCAGGCTGAAGTCCATGTGTCGACAGTGGATGAGGGGACCTTCCCTCGGAAAGACAGCTCTGGATCTGAGCTCGAGATCCAAGACTTACCTGCAGGACAATCTGTGAGTACTGCCCCCTCCCCCCAACTTGACCACACCCACAATTAAACATTCGAAAAGGTCGACCTTACACCTCAAACTGAACAAAGTCTTTCCATGGGCCACCACTGCCCACAGGCCATGGTCTGCACCGACCTGCTAAATCAGACATGCTCAGCCCCTGCTCAGCGTCAAAAGACGAGAGAAAGGCTACTGGCCACCATTCTTCAAGCTGAGACTCTGAGCCGAAAACTCTGGTGCCAAAGCACCGGCCATCTTCGGTTTCCTAATCGAGCGCTTCAGCATAGAAAATTATTGCACCGAAACCTTCCACATTGAAAGCAGTTTCTGAGCCAAAAAAACATGGCAGCGCAAAACACATAGACTACACCGAAACTGTTGAACCTGTACTACAGTGCTTACTGGACCATTTCGAGGCAGAAGCAACTCATCCATCCAGACACTGGCTGCATTTTAACACCGCCTCAAACTATAGACAAGCCTGCCTAAAGACATTTAGGCTTTGAGGAGGCAATACTGCCACCATGCCCCCCAAAGCACACCAAAAGAGTGGACAAGGCTACTAGCCCAACACCTGCTACTCCATCACTACCACCACCGGTAGTTCCACAACCATTTTCACCAGCACACTCACCTCCTGCAGAGAGACACTACTCAACTTGGGGCTCCATACATTCCTTCCATGGACAAGGAAACTATCATGATAATAACTGTAACAATGGGGATCAGTATTCCTTTCCACCTCAAGATACCTATGAAACAAATCCTCATACAGACACTGACCCTGATCTGTACCCAGCTAAGCCCTCTCCTCCTGATGCTACTACTACGTATCCTAATATTATACACTGGGCTGCTGACTACCACAAGCTTCCACTACATACTGAACGTTTGGAAGACAACTTCCTTTTTGAAACATCATCCTCACAAAGATAATCCCAATAATTTCCGATGATAAAGGGCATGTACCCCAGAACTTTTTGAAGAGCCAGTCAAGGCAAGGGTAATAACGCCAAGGGTTGACCAGAAGTACAAGGCTTCGCCTACAGACCCTACATACGTAAAAGGCCAGTTGCCACCGGACTCCTAGGTAGTTGCCACTGCCAGAAAGATGGAAAAATTCCCAACAATCTGGGTAGGCATCCCCCCAAGACAAGGAACGCGGAAAAAGGTGTAGCAGTGTAACCTGCAAACCACTGGAGAATTGCTAACTCCTTTGGGCTCCTCTTCTGCTACAATAGGGCACATTGGGACGAGATGGAGGGGCTTCTCCAACACCTGGTCCAATATTAAGAGGGCATTTAAAATTGCCTCCGAAGGCAAATTAATTGCCAACATTTCAATCAGATGTGCCCTGGATGCAGCTGACACCGCTGGTAGGGGAATTCACACTAGTATGTTAATTAGATACCATGCTTGGCTTAAAGTTTCAGGGTTCAAGCTGGAGGTGCAGCAAAACGTACTTGCACTCATATTTGATGGAGAGAACCATTTTGGTCCACAGGTTGACTCCCTACTTGAAAAGATCAAGAAGGACAACAAGATAGCTAAGGCCATGGGGGGCGTTACAAACCTCGACACAAAGGGGTACTTTTCGTTGCTCACCATACAGTGGAGCAGCAATACCCGCCTCCACAGACACCTCTACATCTGTCCAACGCCCACAATCCCAAACATCTTCACCTAGGGGATCCTAAAGAAGGAATAACTACAGAGGAAGAGGTGGTTTTCCAAAGCCCCCTGCCACCACCACAAAGCTGTGACCTGCCCATCAATCCCCCTTATCACACAACACCTGTCTGGGGACAACTTCAACAATTTCTTCCCGCCTGGCGGACCATCACCTCCAACCAGTGGGTGTTGGATATTATCCAGTATGGTTATTGCCTGGCGCTCACGCCAACACCTCCAAACATTCCACCTCGCAATCACAAACTGCCCACAGATCATCTGCTCAAACAGGAAATACAGGCTCTCCTACAAAGAGGAGCAATATAACCTGTACCTACACAACATCAAGGAACAGGGGTATAGTCACTATATTTTCTAATATCCAAAAAAGACAAGTCTCGAAGGCCAATCCTGGATTTAAGACCCCTAAACAGGTACATCTTATCCAAGCATTTCCATATGGTCGCTCTGCAAGATGTCATCCCACTACTTCAACAGGGCGACTTTATGGCAGCACTAGACCTGAAGGACACCTATTTTCACATACCAATTCATCCAGCACATCGCAAATACCTCTGATTTGCGTTTCAGAATCAGCACTTTCTACTCGATCTGCTTTGATTCAGGGTAACTACAGCTCCAAGGGTATTCACAAAATCTGTAGTAGTAGTAGTAGCATCTCACTTAAGCAGGCAAAACATACATGTTTTCCCGTATCTAGATGACTGACTGATATAAAGCAAAGAATATCACAGTTGTTTTCAACCTACTCAAACAGAAATAGACCTTCACAAACTAGGTTTCACAGTCCACACAATCCAATCTCATCTGCAACCTTTACAAATACTGCCTTACTTAGGAGCTATCAAATCACAAATAGGAATAGATTACACAAATGCAGCTAATATTCAATCCTTCAAAACCGTCCTCCCGCTGTTTGTCAAACAAACAGCTACCATTCAGAACTGGTATGCGTCAACTAGGAACAGTGGCATCATGCATAGCAATAGTACCACATGCCAGACTCAATATGCGATCATTACAACAATGCCTAGCCAAACATTGTTCTCAAGCAAAAGGTCAGCTAGAGGATCTAGTGCTGATCAGCTGTTGAGCTTGCCACTCTGCAGTGGTGGATGTAGGAAGCTGGCTCCTTATGTAATATACCAAAAAGAGGTATATTGTGTAGAGAGTCCATGTATCCCTAATAAGTGTACTAGGCTTGCTTTCATAAACCCAAGGTGCTCTTTTTGTGGCAGTGTGGTCGAGCAGTCTTAGTCTTATCAAGGAGGAATGTTAGACATTTGTTGCATACACACAGTCAATAAATGAGACACACACTCAATAAGGAGATCCACTCCAATTTTGAAAAATAACACGTATTTTTATATATATTTAGACACCAAGAAATTAATTATTGGGTAAGTACTTGTTAAAATAGCAGTTTTTAAGAAAACGGGTAAATACACTTGTATTGTCTCTAAATGCGTTAATGTTATCCTATGGGGGAAAACACATATACCGCATACGGGTATTTAGCAGCCACTTAAAAGTGCAGTCTTCTGGAGTTAAGGTAAGTATGGGGCAAGGTCCAAGGCAGCATCAACAGGTCCCCTCGGTAGGCTCTGGGGCATCTGGGTGCAGAGATGCTTTTCGGCGTAGGGTGCCCAGTTGGTTGCAATGGGAAATGGTCTTGTGAGAAAGAGGCTGCAAGCAGGGACTGGGAGGCCAGTCCGGTTGAACCCACAGGGGAGGCTCTGTCCTTGAGATGCTCGGGCATGTGTGGGACACTGTCGGTCCACTTCTCCTCGGGCCTTAGGGCATGGGTGCAGCAGTGTCTTTAGGCGTCGGGTCCTCGCTGCAGGAGACACACTTGGTTTAGGGGGGCCTGCACAAAGAGTCTGCAGGTGGTGACTGGAAGTCCAGTCTGGGCAAACCCAAGGTGGGGTTCTACTCTGGCGGGTCTCAGGATGGGGAGCACGGGTGCAGTGGTGCTTTCTGGTGTCGGGTATTTGCGTTCCCGAGTCCTCACAGTTCTTCTTAGCTGCCTGCTGGGTGCAGGGAAGTAGCTCTGCTACTCCAAGGGAGATGCTGGTTGCTCATTGAACGGCTTGCAGTCCTCCCAGGCTTTTGGAGATAAGGCGGAGTCATCTTTGGTGCAATTTTCGGGGACAGCAGGCAGGCCGGCAGGGTTGGTGCCAAGTCAGTTGCTGTTCCTCAGTTCTTGCTCTTCGCGGTCCTTCTTCTTAGGTCAACAGAATCTGCTTTTATGGGCTACTTTTCCTTGGGTTCACTACACTCCCTATATGACTACTTTCTAAGTTCCTAATTCTGCCATCACCAAGATGACAGAATCTTCCTAAAGGGGGGCACATCGGGCAGCTCACCTTAGTGGGACTGGACTGGTAGTGCCCCACACCTCCCTGCATATTTAATTTTCTGCCTGTCCTGGTGCCAAATGGGCCCAGGGCAGGGGGTTGTCTGGGGAAGCCATGGTCAAATAAAGGCGGCAGAGGTCTTTGAAGCCCCCTGCCTTGATATGCTGATTACTTAGCCATCCCGCTTGAAGGAGGCAACAAGACCTCTTGTCGGAGCAGGCAATGTTTCTGCCCTCAGAGAGTGCAGGCTTGCAGCAGTAGGGGGGTCGGAAACCTGTCTGTTTTGGCAGGCTGGTCTACACCAGTCTGCCAGCACACTAGAGGCTGGTAGGTTTTTAGGGGGCACCTCTAAGGTGCCCTCTGGGTGCATGTATTAATAAATCCACCACTGGAATCAGTGTGGGTTTATTAATACAAGGTGTTTGATACCAAACACCATAGATTTCAGTGAAGCCATCATGTAGCTGCGGAACTTGTTTTTGCCAGTGTCCAGCTCATGTGCTTAAAATGGCTTCCCTGTTCATTTGTGATGTCTAAGAACTGACTTGGATATCACAAGGGCATATTTGCTAAGGCAGATATGTGCGCACATGTAGTAAGGTGCACCCTGCCTTAGGGCTATCTGATAGACATCTAGCTGCAGATTCCTTACCTTTGAACTTCCAGGCGTCAGGCTGGATCTGGAAGATTTTTCTTAGCAGTACCCCTGCGAGCCGGTAGGTGGCATCCGTTGACTCTGCGTGACGTCGTCAACATCGTGTTCGTCATCGTGTCGTCCGCGCTGATGTCAGTTCTTTTTGTGCCAGCCAGCACAGATCCGTTGAAGAGAGCTACCCCCTGTCAATGTTTGACAGACTTTTTTCAACCATTTGTCGACTTCTTTTAGTGAGTGGGACATGTCAAGTAAAAAGACTTCGGGGTTCAAGCTGTGTGGTGCCTGTCACCGCGGCATGTCGGTCACGGACCCCCACTTAGTGTGTCTGGTGCCTGGAACACAACCATGATTCGAAGTCGTGCTCTGACTGCCGGGCCATTGTGCCGAAGGCTTTGAGGGAGCGGGCCCTAAAGCTGCTCGCGGTCCAGCGTCTGGCACCGCAGAGATCGCATAGTCTGCATCGATCCCGGTCCAGGTCTCGGTCGAGTGGAAGGTCCGAGCACCGCTCCGGTAAATCGAAGTCCTCTTCATTGAAGTTGTCGAAGTCAGGTAAGAGGCACCACAAAAAAACACAAGAAGTCAAAGCGTGCTTCGACTTCACCCCGCCCGTCTCGTGACATGGCGGACAAATCTCGGCGTTTGAGGCCCTGCTCCACGGAGCGGGTGCCTGGGTCGGCTCTGCGTTTCCCTGCCCAGCTGAAGTTCTATGACGCCATGTGTGCCATTTGTGGCCGGCCTAACCCTGCTGGCACGCTTTCGGGCCCCGCAGACCCAGAGGATGGAGGGGCCCTTGTGGTTCCCACACCTGCGGCTCCCATCCTCGGCGCCACAGCCTCCAATTGGATCCGTTCCTGGATCTGGACCGACGCTGGTCGCACCACCACAGCGACCTTCTCTGGTGCTGCGTCTAACGCAGAGGTCCTAGGCATCGCCGGCACCTCCCCGATCCTCATTCCAGATGACACAGAGCCGGTCAGGCGTCCTCCGAAGCAGAGACCGGAGCCATACGGCTCCATGCCTTTCAACCGGCCCTATTCTGAAAGATTAGGGATGGAGGGAGAGGATTGGGAGGGGGAGCGGGATCCCTTAGAAATCCTGCACCCACAAGATACGGACTGGTATGAGGATCTGGGTGATGCCAGTGGTTAGGACACCTCCCCAGACTCTGGTATGCTATCTCCCCAGACTCTGGTTTGCTATCTCCCCCTAACCTGGCTACAGAGGAGGGCGCATCATTTGCTATGGTGGTGCGTAGGGCTGCGGAGGTCCTGGACCTGCAGCTCCCTACAGTGGCAGTCAAGACTAACGTCTTGATAGAGGTCCTGCAGCTTGGGGTCTCCAGCTCGGAACCCTTACTGCCTTTTAATGAGGCCTTAATGGACGTCCTTCTGGGCACCTGGTCCAAACCCAGCACAGGGCTCTTGTGAATATGATGATTGCCTGCCGCCACCGCCCTGCACCGGGCGACCCAGTTTTCCTCACTGCTCACCCCACAAAGCTTGGTTGTCCAGGCTTCCACTTCCCGTGGCACGTTCCCTTCCGCACCCCCAGACAGGAAATTCAAGAGACACGAGAGTTTCGGGAAGAAATTTTTTTCTTCTGTCAGTCTGGCATTGCCGTCGGGAAACACTGCATGCCTTTTAGGCCGTTGTTCCCATTCAATATGGGACACGGTTGCGTAAGTGCTGCCCAGAGTCTTGGAGGAGGACCGGGCTCCACTCTCCCAAGCTATTTCAGACGGGTGAGATGCAGCAAAGTTTGCCATCATATGTGGCTTGGACATGACAGACTTGCTGGGCAGAGCGATTTCCACAACAGTGACTGTACGTCGCCATGCCTGGCTGAGAACATCTGTTTTTTCGGGGGATGTCCAGGCTAACCTCATGGACATGCCCTTAGATGGCTCCCGTCTCTTCGGAGACAAAGCAGATAGCTCGAAAGCCTCAAAGCCTCGAGCGCTTCAAGGACTCGCGGGCCACGGCCTTGTCCTTGGGCCTCACCACAACTCCCCGGGCCGCATCTTCTTTTTGCTCCTTTCGTGGCTACGGAAGGGGCTATCAACCGTGCCAACCCTATTCCAGCCAGCGGGCCCCGCAAGTTCAGTAGTCTCTGCGGGGCTGTGGACGCGGTGTACCCCGACCCCATGGATCGGGATGCCAGAAGTCGAGCCAAGTCACGATCCCCTCCTCCATCGCAAAACCTTCCTAGTCCGATCCCCCAGGATCATTCTCAGCCAGTCAGTGGGAGAGCACACCATCATCTCCACCACTGGTGGAACATCATATCGGACAAGTGCGTGTTGCAAATAGTTCGAAGGAGCTATTCTCTCCTCTTCGAGACTACCCCTCCATCTATGCCTCCAGTGTGTAATCGGCTGATAGAGGATCACCTTGCCCTGCTTCGCGAGGAAGTCAAGACTCTCTTGGCCAAGAGAGCTATAGAGAGGGTTCTTGGGTCAGAAATAGGCTGTGATTTTTATTTCTGCTATTTTCTGGTCCCAAAGAAGGACGGAGGCCTTCGTCCTATCCTAGACTTTAGAGCCCTCAACTACTTCCTCAAAAAGGAGAAGTTCAAGATGCTCACCTAGCTCAGGTCCTGTCTGCCCTGGACCCGGGAGACTGAATGGTAGCGTTGGACTTACAAGATGCCTATTTTCATATTCCCATCCTGCCTGCCCATCGTCGCTACCTGCGGTTTACGGTGGGCCTCGAGCACTTTCAATTTGCAGTGCTCCCCTTTGGCCTCACCAGCGCCCCTCGGTGTTCACAAAGGTGATGGCAGTGGCTGCAGCTTATCTGCGTAGATCAGGGGTTCAAGTCTTCCCCTATCTCGACGACTGGTTGTTGAAGGCGGGCTTGTCCCAAACAGTTGTCTCCTACCTCCAGACTACGGCGACCCTCCTGCATTCGCTGAGGTTCACTATCAACGTGCCAAAGTCAAACCTGACCCTCTCTCAGACGCTACCTTTCATTGGAGCGGTTCTGGACACAGTGCTGTTTCGGGCCTATCCTCCCGAATGGAGAGTCCAGGATATTCAGGCTATGATACCGATGTTTCGGCCTCTATCCTGGATTTCGGTGAGAATGACTCTGAGGCTGTTAGGACTCATGGCCCCCTGCACCCTGCTAGTGACCCATGCACGGTGGCACATGTGGGCTCTGCAGTAGGACCTGAAGTTTCAATGGGCATAGCATCGAGGAAATCTCACCGACCTGGTTTAGGTTTCAGAGGGCACTGCGAGAGACCTGCAGTGGTGGCTAACAGACCACGATTGGTTCAAAGGCAGACCCCTCTCCCTACCCAGATCTCACAGTAGTGATGTAAGAAAGTGCCCTCTTTTTGCATGGTTGCCCCCACTTTTTGCTGAACTGCTGATGTACTTTGACTGAGTGTGCCCTGGGTTCATGCCAACCAGGTACCCAGGGCCTATGTTCTTTCCCTAAATCTTCATTAAGACAAAACCCAATTGGCACTCTTTGGCCACAGGTCACTCCCTTGTAAATGGTACCACAGGTACCAAGGGCACTGTGGCCAGGAAAGGCCACTAAGGGCTGCAGCACTTATTGTGCCACCTTTAGAGGCCCTGTACCTTTACACACACACACATTGCCTTTGCAGGCTGCACGTTTTGGTGCAGAACAAAGTGAAGAGTCAACATGGCACACATCCCTGTGTGCCATGCCTACAACCCACTGCCCTGGCATAGGTCAGCCACCCCTCTAGCTGGGTGCACTATACCAGTGGTGAGGGTACAGGTGCATAAGCTCTGTACCCCTACAGTGTCTAAGCCAATTCTTAGACATTGTAAGTGCAGTAATGCCATTAAGAGTATATGGTGCTGGGAGTTTGTCATTACGAACTCCACAGCACCATACTGGTTTTACTGAAAACTGGGAAGTTTGGTATCAAACTTCTCAGCACATTAAACCCACACTGATGCCAGTGTGGGATTTAATGAAAAATGCACACAGAGGGCATCTTAGAGATGCCCCCTGAAAAACGACCTAACACTAGTGTGTAGGCTGAGTGGCTGCTCGCCAGCTGCCACCACCAGACATGTTTCTGGATCCCTGGGTCGAAACAATGCACATCCTGGGACGAGGTCCCAAGCCTCCTCCCCCAGGATGGGCAGGGTCCACAAAGGGGAAGCTTCAAAGGCTTGCTGCTTTTGTGAGCTTCCCCAGGCCTTTTGCTGCTTCCAGCAACTGGCCCCCACTGGTTCTGACCCCCACTTTGGGCGGGAGAATCGGCGGGAAAACCAAGTGAGGAAGGGAGGTGTGCCCACCTTTGCCAACCCCACCCCTCGGGTGCGGGAGGCGAGGTGAAGCACAACTCTCAGTCCCCACCATCTTGCAGATGGGGGGGACCCAGCCAACCAGAGAGAGGCATATGCCCCCCCTCCCACTGGAGAGTGGCATAATAGACGGTGTACCCACCCCAAGGAAGGGACCCATTGGTTCCAACCTTTCACTCACCTGTAACACCCCTAAATCTAGTATTTAGGGGTAGCCCTGAACCTTGCCTCTTCAGACAAGAACCGACCAAGAAGAAAAGAAGGACCAAAGAAGCCGTGCTAAAGCTAAGAAGAGGAGAATGCCCACTGACTTGGCCACAGCCCTACTGGCTTGTCCCCACCTCGAACCTGCTCCAGTGAAATCCCGGTGTGTCCTGCAGCCAGCAACCTCAAGAACCCTAAGGACCTGCCCTGCCTTCCACAACAAAAGGCTTTGTCTCCGGTAGCACCGGATTTGCTCACCCACAGACTCTGGCTCCGGCCAAATCCGCGAGTCTGCACCACTCTGCACCAGACGCCTATGGGCCGACTTCAAGTGGCCCAACACCACGAGATGGTCTCCCTGGCGATCCTGATCTGAGATCTGGTGATCTCTGACCTGCCTCGGAACTCCAAGCGAAGCCTGCACCCTCTTTCTGTAGGATCCCCCCCCGACCGCGACCGGAGCTGGTAAGGAAAACCTGACGCCTAAAGACACCCCTGCACCCGACGTCCCACGGCCTTGGGTGGTCCAGCCGACGGTGTCTCAGCATCCCCAAGCATCCCAACTTACCTCTCCAACCGGTGGTCACCTCCAGAAGATCTTCGTCTCCGAGCCTGCAGTCTTTGTTGTACCGGAGAATCCCCATTGAAATCAACAGGGCACCCAACGCCAAAACAGCACCCTGCACCCAGCCGCCCCTACGCTGCTGCAGGTGTACTTTGGGTGCTAACTTGGATCCCCCTTTGTCCTGAGCCTAACACCAGGAGCTTTGCTCCTACAACCCTGTGGCCTGCTCGTGAGCAGCCACCAACCGGAGGCCCCCTATCCCTGTTAGATAACATTGGGCCTCAGCACTCTGCACCCATAGTGCCACTGAGGGTGTTTCAAGAGTGCATCCTTGACCCTGGGGGAACCCTGGTTCTAACCCCCGAATACCAACTCCCACAAACTTGTACTTGCCTTCAAACCGATAACTCAATTTCTTTCCATAGGATTGCATTAACTGCTTATCTTGAAAATTGTTCTAAGTGTGGAGTTGGTTTGTATGAAAACTTGAAAAACTGCAACTGTACAAAAACTGATATACTTACCTTTTATCTAGGAGATGTTTCAGTGTGATATCCAGGCATATCACACTGATTAGCTAAAGTAACTTACAAAGTAATCTAAAAAGTAACGTACAAAGTAATCTATAAAGTAACTGAAAAGTAATTTCAAAACATTGACTTACCTGTAATTCAATCAACTGCTTTTGAACCTGCATTCAACTGTAAAACATTGCGTAAGATTTTGCAAAAGCATTTATTTCACTTACCTGCACCAGGCTTGGCTTGGTTCTAGGAATAAAATAACTAAATAATATTTTTGATACAATCAAATTGGTCTAAGTCCAGTCTTTGAGTGTGTTACATCATTTGCTGATCGAGTGTGTACAACAAATGCTTAACACTACCCTCAGATAAAGTCTTACTGCTCGCCCACACTACCACAAATAGAGTAAGGTGATAACTACTTTTACCTCTTCCTACCTTTGGTGTTCCACTGGACTCTGTGCACACTATACCTCATTTTGGTATAGTATATAAAGAGCCAGCTTCCTTCAAGTGACGGATGCGTCCCTTCTGGAATGGGTTGCCCATCTGAGGGAGGTGGAGATCAGAGGCCCTGGTCTCCGGCGGAAGAAAAGCTCCATATCAATCTGTTGGAGCTTCGGGCGATCCGACTGGCACTGAAAGCCTTTTGCCATTGATAAGGGGAAGACTCATACAGGTGTTCACGGACAACACCACCGCCATGTGGTACTGCAACAAACAGGGCGGAGTGGGGTCGTGGACTCTTTGTCAAGAGGCCCTGCGTCTCTGGACTTCGCTGGAACAACAGGGCATTTCCCTGGTGGTTCAACACCTGGCGACGCTTTTCCCCACGAGTGGAGCTCAGGCCTCCTATACTGCTTTCCGCCCATACCACTCCTGCCTAGAGTGCTCAAGAAGATCAGGAGCGAACGGGCACAAGTTATTCTTGTGACTCCGGACAGGGCACGGAGAGTTTGGTATCCCGAGCTTCTAGACATGAGCGTCGATCCTCCGGTCAGGTTGCCCCTTCGGGCAATCCTTCGGGAGGATCTTCTGTCGCAGCAGCAGGGGATGGTCCTCCACTTGAACTTGTCCACTCTCCGCCTCCTTGCTTGGAGATTGAGCGGCGACAGTTGACGGCTTTCGACCTCCCTCCCGAAGTCTGTGAGGTTATTTTGGCAGCCAGGCGTCCCACCACAAAATCGGTATACGCCTGCAGATGGAACAAATTTTGTAAATATTGTACAGACCGGTCTATTGACCCTCTATCTGCATCTTTATCTGATGTCCTCCTGTTTATACTTTCCTTGGCCGGGCAGAGCTCTGCTCCGGGCACCTTGAAGGGCTATCTTTTGGCCCTTTCCTCTTTGATTTGGCTGCCTGATCAGCCTTCTCTTTTCAAATCACCTCTGGTGCAGAGATTCTTGAAGGGGTTATTTAACGCACTTGTTTCCCCCTTCCCCCTTTATTATGCCACAGTGGGACCTTAATTTGGTTCTCACTTTTCTGATGTGCGCATCGTTTGAGCCGCTGCACAACTGCCCCCTACGGCTGCTCACCATCAAAACAGCCTTCTTAGTGGCAATAACCTCTGCCAGGAGGGTGAGTGAACTGCAGGCACTGTCATCACAGCCTCCTTACTTGACAGTCTTCCCGGATAAAGTGGTGGTCTGCACAAGGACATCTTTCCTCCCTAAGGTGGTGACACCCTTTCACATGGGACAGTCGGTTACTCTTCCCACCTTCTATGCACTACTGCATCCTTCCAAGGAAGAGGAGTGTCTCCATCGTCTGGACCCAAAAAGAGCGTTATCGTTCTATCTCGATCGAACCAAAGAGTTCCGGGTGCATGACCAACTCTTTATAGGGTATGTGGGTGCAAAGAAAGGGTGTGCTGTCCAAAATATCCCGCTGTGTTATCCTCTGTATCAAAATTTGCTACGCCTTAGCGAAAAAACGATCCCCCTGAACGGCTTAGGGCCCGTTCCACCAGGGCAAAAGCGGCCACCACGGCTCTCCAGCGTGGTGTCCCAGTTTCTGATATCTGCCAAGCAGTCACGTGGGCATCGCTGCACACGTTTGCCAGACACTACTGCCTGGATTCCCAGGTTCGCAGAGAAGGCCTGTTTGGTCACTCTTATTTGCAGGATTTTCTGGTCTAAACCTTTCTGCAGTCCCTTCTCCGGGGATGGTATTGCTTGGGTATCTGTTCAAAGGTAAGGAATCTGCGGTAGATGTCTCTATGAGATGGACAAGTTACCTTCGGTAACGCCTTATCTGGTAGAGACATGATCTAGCTGCAGATTCCTTACAGACCCACCCATCCTCCCTGCACTGCGGAGTTGTTTTAGTGTCAGGGATGTTCCCCTTCAGGGCCCTATCTGTTTATTTTTTAACACACTCTGGTCAGTCACTTCATGGCTTCGTGCTTCTGGCGTGGAAAGTTGTGAAAAGTACTGACGCCCGCGAACCGGATTGGCGGTTATATTGACGACGCGGACGTCACAACGACTACGACGTCACGCAGAGTTGACCGACACCACCTACCGGCGCGCAGGGGTACTGCTAAGAAAAATCTTACAGATCAAGCCTGATGCCTGGAATTTCAAATGTAAGAAATCTGCAGCTAGATCATGTCCCTACCAGAAAATGTGTTACCAAAGGTAACTTGTCCGTTAGGCCTGCTGTAGGGGTGGCTTTCCTACACTGCATGCATGGCACTCAGGGATATGTGCCATGTCATGTTTTCACTTTTATCTGCACCAAGACACGGAGCCTGCAATGGCAGTCTGCATGAGTTAGGTGAGATGTCCCTTAGGGTGGCACAATAAATGCTGCAGCCCTTGGGGACCCTCTTTAGTTCCCATGCCCTGAGTACTCGAGGTACCATTTACTAGGGACTTACAGCGGTGCTAAAGGTATGGCCAATTGATGGAACAATTGTAAAGTGTTTAGGGAAAGAGATCTGGCACGGGGGCCCTTAATAGCGGGAACCCACTGCACTTTCTGTCAATTGCATTGAATACCAGGCAAAAAGTGGGGGTGACTATGTCAAAAAGGGGCACTATCCTACAGTGTTATTCCCACAATCTCCTAAAGGGACAGCCGTTTCTAGACCCAGTTTTGCAGAGAACCAGAACAACCGAAGCATTACTTACTGGCCGGGGAGCGCACACTCAGGAATTGACTGTTCAGGGACACTGAACACCCAATCAAACTCTTCTCCACATCAGTCACCTAGAGCTGCTAGCTGTTCATCTAGCTCTGAAAGCATTCCTCCCTCACTGCATAGGCAACGTGATTTTGAGCAAAACAGACAACATGACTGACTTCATGTATTATCTTCAAAAACAGGGTGGCACCAAATCACTTCAACTATCTCGTCTAGCCCAAAACATTTGGACATGCGATGTTCAGCACAACATTCACCTTTTAGTGGAGTACATACTGAGAGTGGACAACCAACTTGCAGATCTCAACAGGAGACAAAAAGTTCACCAGTGGGAGATCAACCCACGTTTACTATTCTTCCAACAATGGGGGTCACCCACACGTAGACCTGTTCACACCCGCAGAAAACGCAAAATACCTAAACTTCGCCTCCAGTTTCCAACACCCTCAATTCAAGGGCAATGCACTATAGAGGAGTTGGTCAGCGATATTTGCATACGCTTTTCCACCCCTACCAATGCTTCAGTTTGTGGTTCACAAACTTCGACAGGTATCTCTAACCCTCCTCCTGGTTGCTCCCACATGGGTCGGACAACCATGGTTCACCACCCTACTAGAGCTATCAGTAGTCCCACATCAGGTACTTCCCAACTGGCAGGACCTTCTAACACAGAACCAGAGAGTATTAAGACATCCAAATCCCAAGTCGCTCAATCTAAAAATATGGCTCCTGAGGTCGAAGTATTTGAATAAATTAAACTTGCCTCAACCATGTATGGATATTCTAAAAGAATCCAGAAGACCTACAACTAAAGCCTACTACGCAGCAAAGTGGAAACGTTTTGTCCACTATTGCCATTCAAAGAATATTGGCCCATTAACAGTACAACCTCAAGATATTATTTGCTAACTGTTAAATATACAAACCTCAGGATTAGCTTTAACTTCCATAAAAATACATCTCACTGTAGTTGATGTATAGCTACACAATAGAGAGCACACCTCTATGTTCAGGATTACAGCAATCAAAGCTTTTCTACAGGGTCTCAAACGAGTCATTCTACCTAGATCTCACCGACTCCGGCTTGGAATCTTAACATTGTTTTAACTAGGTTAACGGGTCCCCCCGTTTGAACCTCTACATAAATGCTTCCTCCAATACCTCTCCTGGAAGATTGCATTACTCATTGCAATCACTTCACTCAGGCATGTTAGTGAGCTTCAGGCATTAACTCTAGAAAAACCATTCTTTCAGCTTCACAAGCACAAAGATGTACTACGTACCAACCCAAAATATCTTCCAATTGTGATATCTCAGTTTCATCTGATAGAAACTTCTGGCTGCAGATTCCTTGCCTTTGAATTCCCCAGGCGTCGGGCTGGATCTGGAAACTTTTGCTGAGCAATATACCCTATGCGCCACCCAGGCGCGCAGGCATCATTTCTTTTCTTTCTGTGCCAGTTAAGCGCCGTTCCGGGACGAGCTACCCCTCTGCCGCTTTTTGGCAGGTTTTTTCTCAACATTTGTCGAATTCGGAGAATGTTTTACACTTCATGTGCGAGGGATGTTTTCGAGGAAGACAGGTTTCAAGCCGTGTGGTGCTTGCCACCGCATGATGTCGGTTACCGATCCCCACCGCATCTGTCTCTGGTGTCTCGAGTGTGACCACAATTCGAAGTTGTGCTTGGACTGCCAGGCCATGGCTCCAAAAGCACAAGGGGGGAGGGAGCACACAGCCTCTCATCCCAGCACAGTTCTCCCCATTGCATTCTGGTAAATGCAGTACGCTTACTTCAACGTTTCTGTAGTTTTTTAGCCAAGTTAGTGCAGGTACTGCTGATATCTTTAGACACTTGTTTCTGGGTTTAGCCCTTCATCAGTAAAGAGCAAAAAGTAGTTGAGAGCAGAAAAAAAGTCATCATGGGTTGCTGAAATACTGCCCAAGTCTTCACAGGTCACAGTACCACTCCACAGGCACACAGGTGCATCCCAGGTGAGCTCGAAGGCCTTGAGGGAGCGAGCGAGCGATGAAGTTCCTCGCGGCCTGGCAGTAACCACCGACCAGGGGATCAGGGGACACTGGTCTCCAGCGGAGTCCAGGGGCTCCACATCAATTTGTTGGAGCTTCGAGCGATCCGGTTGGCATTGTAAGCATTCCTTCCCTCTGTCAAGGGGAAGCTTGTGCAGGTGTTCACGGACAACACCACCTCCGTGTGGTACTGCAACAAGCAGGGCGGGTTGGGGTCCTGGACCCTTTGTCGAGAGGCCCTGCGTCTCTGGACAGGGCTGGAGCAGCAGGGCACAACCCTGGTGGTTCAACACCTGGCAGGTTCCCTGAACGCCAGGGCGGACAAACTCAGCTGTCAATGCCTAGCGGATCACAAATGGCATCTCCAGTTGAAGGTGTCACAAGGTCTCTCTCAGCAGTGCAGAGAAGCTTGGTTAGATTTGTTCGCCTCTGAAGAGAATGCGCAGTGTCAGCACTACTACGCGCTAGAGTTTCCAAGGCAGCTTTTGCTCAGCGTTGCCTTTCGTCACATGTATAGAGCTCAGGCCTGCTGTACGCCTTTCTGCCCATACCACTCCTGCCCAGGGTTCTGAATACGATCTGGAGAGACCGGGTCCAAGTCATTCTTGTGGCTCCGTACTGGGCGAGGAGAGACTGGTATCCAGAGCTTCTGAAAATGAGCATTGATCCTCCGAGCAGGCTGCCCCTTCTGGAGGATCTTCTGTCGCAGCAGCAGGGGAGGGTTCTCCACCCGAACCTGTCAACTCTGTGCCTCCATGCATGGAGATTGAGCTGCGACAGTTGATAGGTTTTGACCTTCCTCCTGAAGTCTGTAATGTTATTCTAGCAGCCAGGCGGCCCTCCACTAAGACTGTATACGCCTGCTATTGGCAGAAAGTTGTATTATACTATACAGAAAGGTCTATTGTACTATACAGAAAGGTCTATTGACCCTCTTTCTGCTTCTCTATCTACTGTCCTTTTGTTCATTCTAACCCTTGCCACTGGGCTCTGCTTTGGGAACTCTGACAGGTTACCTTTCTGTTCTGTCTGCTTTTTTGCGGCTGCCAGACCAACCCTCTCTCTTCATATGTCCTATTGTACATAGATTTCTGAAAGGGCTGATTCACCTGTTTCCACCTACGCCCTTTGTCATGCCGCAGTGGGACCTTAATTTGGTCCTCACCTATCTAATGTGTGCTCCATTTGAGCCCTTACACAATTGTCCCCTCCGGCTGTTGACCATCAAAACCGCCTTCTTGGTGGCGATTACATCGAACCGGAGGGTGAGTGAGCTGCAGGCATTATCTTGTTTGCCTCCATATCTTATGTCTTTTCCGGACATACTGGTGTTTCACACCCGTGCATCCTTCTTACCGAAAGTTGTGACCCCTTTCAATCTGGGTCAGTTCACTTTACCCACCTTCTTTGCTCCCCCGCATTCCTTTAAGGAAGAGGAGCAACTCCACCAACTCCACCCAAAAACAGTGTTGTCATTATATCTTGACTGCACTAAACAGTTCTGGGTGGACGACCAACTCTGTGGGGTACGTGGGAGCGAAGAAGGTAAGTGAAGTGCAGAAAAGAACCAGCTCTCGCTGGGTCATTCTCTGCATCAAGATCTGTTATGCCCTGGCAAAGAAGTAGCCCCCTGAGGGATTAAGGGTCCATTCCACCAGGGGAAAGGCTGCGACTACAGCCTTGGCTTGGGGTGTCCCGGTGCAAGACATCTTTCAGGCAGCAAAGTGGGCATCTTTGCACACATTTGCAAAACACTACTGCCTGGATAATCAGGTCCCCAGGGACGGGCACTTTGCTCGCTCGGTCCTGCAGGACTTCCTAGTATAGGATATTGGTCCGCAGCCCACCGCCGGGATGGTATGGTTTGGGTATCTAATTCAAAGGTAAGGAATCTGCAGCTAGAAGTCTCTATCAGATGAACAAGTTACTTACCTTTGTTAATGCATTATCTGGTAGAGACTATCTAACTGCAGATTCCTTACAGCCCCACCCATGCCTCCCCGTTTTGCAGACTAATATTGTAGGGCTAGGGTTACTCCCTTCTCAGGGCCCTAGTATTGCACATGACTATGTCAGTTACTTGGTGGCTCTGCGTTTCTGGCGTGGAAAAAATGAAAAGTACTGACGTCCGCGCGCCTGGGTGGCGGCTATATAGGCACCGCAACGTCATAACCGACACTACCGATGCTGTCACTTGGAGCCGAATGGAGCCACCCGATGCTGCGCGCAAGGGGTATTGCTCAGCCAACGTTTCCGGATCCAGCCCGATGCCTGGGGAATTCAAAGGTAGGGAATCTGCATTTAGATAGAGTCTCTACCAGATATTGCTTTACCGAAGGTAAGTAACTTGTTCATCTAAACCAATCTATTGAGATCCCCCTATTCTTCCCTCAACCAGATTCAGTTGCGGAAACTGACATTCAACAAACAACACAAAGAGAGAGCGATTTCTAAATCGGGCATCTCACGATGGATTGTAAAATGCATCGAGACATGTTATGCAAAAACTAAAAGAACTCTCCCTATTCCTCCAAAAGCTCATTCTACCTGCAAAAAAAGGAGCTACCTTGGCTTTCTTAGGAAACATACCCATGGCTGACATATGTAAAGCAGCTACATGGACTACACCGCACACATTTACTAAACATTACTATGTAGATCTCATGGCCCGTCAATAAGTCAATGTAGGCCAACTGGTTTTATGCACATTGTTTCAAGCAAATGCACCCCTCACAGATTAGCCACTGCTTGGGGGATGTGGTGTGGTTTGTGTATGTATGTATGTATGTATGTATGTATGTATGTATATATGTATGTATATATGTATGTATATATGTATGTATGTATATATGTATGTAGTGTAGAACTGATTTACAGTCTATGCCAAGCATGTGTATCTACATCCACACATGACATCAAACAGTGAATGTTACTTACCCTCTAAGCATCTGTTTGTGGCATGCAGTGCCGTAGCTTCACATGCGCCCACCCTCCTCCCTGGAAATCTGTGAGGGTTGCAATTAATACATTACACTGTACTTGCATGGTCATCTCAATAGGATGCATCATCCTTTACACTCCATGCCAAGTGGAAAAACAATCGAGTCGAGGACCATTCGCACTGTAAGCAAGAGGATGAGACACTATACCTCATGACTCGAAAGACTTCTTCAAATAAAAATAACTTGCACACTTCCGATCCAAACATTAGATGGTGGACTTATGCTAAGCTTGTGCATCCACAGAACTATATGCCACAAGCAGATGCTTACATGGTGATTAACATTCAATATATATATATATATATATATATATATAATCTCAATATCTCAAGGTTAGCCCCTATGGAAGAAGCCACGAGGTAAGTACGTAGGTTCAAATCTTTATTGAAGAATGCTGCCTGCAGGTAACGCGATACCAAAGGGGATGATGGACGGAGCGTTTGAGTTAATCAAACACTCACCCCCAGTCAACTGATCTGGGTTTAATCCATCATCATTCTTTAGCTCACTCCACCACCCCAGTTCAGACATGGCCATATGCAAATCAGTCTGACCCTGTGCCTCATGGGAACAGTCCAGCCCGAACTGCCAAGCCATGTCTTCCCTGGACCGGAAACAAGCATCCTGGGACCGGTTTCTGGCTATTCAGCCGTCATCAGCCAGGCTAGCTTGAATCCAGTGGCAAAGTGAGCAAGGGACCCACGTCTGGGCATACCCTGCCAACTTAGGGCGAGCAAAGCGATACCAAAGGGGATGATGGACGGAGCGTTTGAGTTAATCAAACACTCACCCCCAGTCAACTGATCTGGGTTTAATCCATCATCATTCTTTAGCTCACTCCACCACCCCAGTTCAGACATGGCCATATGCAAATCAGTCTGACCCTGTGCCTCATGGGAACAGTCCAGCCCGAACTGCCAAGCCATGTCTTCCCTGGACCGGAAACAAGCATCCTGGGACCGGTTTCTGGCTATTCAGCCGTCATCAGCCAGGCTAGCTTGAATCCAGTGGCAAAGTGAGCAAGGGACCCACGTCTGGGCATACCCTGCCAACTTAGGGCGAGCAAAGCGATACCAAAGGGGATGATGGACGGTAACAGCACGGAGATAATCACCAACAGTCCAGCTCACCAGACGCGTTTCGGGAGAATGCTCCCTTCTTCAATGGTGTTCTGCTTTACGAGGGACAGCATTTCCGCACACACTTTTCACCTTCCAAGGACCTGCCTCAGTGGGCGTGGCCGTCCTCACAGCCTTATGGTTCTTGTAGTGCCGGAACGTAATCTCAAATGAGTCCATCCCTTTGCTCAGTAGATGATCATGCTATATATAAAATCCATGTGGATCGGTGTATAGTCTCACTGCACGTCCCTGCAGACTTCACCAGCCGTCTCCTTGAACATTACCTCCCGTTTCTGATATGACACCACCGTGGTATCAAACGGGCCCGCGTCACACGTGGTCACCTTTTGAAAGCAAAAGACTGTTACCTATGACTAAGGCTCATCACAGGAGCTGAAACGTGACAGGTTTAAAAGCTTATTGCTGCAGTGTGAAGATGTGAAATAAAATGCCTTCTTTTGCCACCAACTAAGGCATACTTTTCCTTTTGGAGAGGCTTGTTGGTGTGTGTATATATATATATATATATATATATATATATATATATATATATATATATATACACACAAAGGACGGAGTTCCAACGAGCACTCAGGTCTACAAAAGTAACAACAAGGTCCGTTCTTAAGCCAAGATGAGAGGTTTATTACTGCATAAACCAGTCGTGACGCGTTTCGCGCTCCAAAAAGCGCTTGTTCACACAACAAGGTCAATAAAGTTCGTCTCTTAAAAAGCCTTTCAACTGAATACGTTCACATAATAATATTTGGGCGCCATCTTAAGACAGAATTTTTGAATTGTCTGTCTCGAATTGTCTGTCTTAAGATGGCGCCCAAATATTATTATGTCACAGTCCACTCTTTATGTCGATGAACGTATTCAGTTGAAATGCTTTTTAAGAGACGAACTTTATTGACCTTGTTGTGTGAACAAGCGCTTTTTGTAGACCTGAGTGCTCGTTGGAACTCCGTCCTTTGTTCATATTAATTTACCGGCTGCTCCGCCGGCACCGAGCCACCCCGAGAAAGACGAGGGATCTCCGGAATGAGCCGCTTTCTGTTTTGGATATATATATATATATATATATATGCATATGCATATATATATGCTTGAAGATCCCTGCTGACGCCGCTGCGCCGCACCGTGCCGCATGAAAGGCCCGCAATCCAGGTAAGTCCAATTATGGTTTTATTTAAGTAGCTGACGCGTTTCGACCAGGAGGTCTTTGTCAAAGCTAGGGAGGAAACATTGTGGCAGTGTATTTATAGCATACAGTGAGACACAGTTACAGATTGAATTAACGTAGGAAAAAGACTTAAGGCATTGAGAAAATGCAACCTCATCAGTAAAATGAAAAAAGACTAAAATTAGTCAACATGAAAAAAGAAAAAAATATATGTTTTCCTCGGGGTGTCTCACCCGTAGCAAGAAAAAATTAATTATAATAATATCATGATTAATATATACAAGGTAAACAAGCATTGGCGTAGCCAATAGGTCTCGCCTTTGGGACCTTATAAGTGTTTAGCCATGCAACAGTTGATGTTGTTGCACCAAGGATATTGTGCTGCATAACTAAATACTTATAAGGTCCCAAAAGCGAGACCTATTGTCTATGCCAATGCTTGTTTTTGTTCTTTTGAAGAGCTTGTGGAAGGAGGAATAACTGATTCTTTACTTCGAGGAGCTGCCTCGCGGGTATGCCTATATTTTCTTACCTTTGGAACCCGGAAATTAATCTTAATTAAATATATGTACTTCTGCTGAAGAAAGACTGAATCGTCGCGCCACGACGCTAACTCATGAACCACTGATCATCACTCTTTTTTTATGTCACTATCAGTGTTAAAACTGTCTCTGCCACAGAGTCCCATCAAAAGTGGATGGCACACACAAATTTAAAGTTTCCAGTATAAACCGCCAGCGTGGTGTCTAGCTAACACACGAGACATTCAAGCTTCCAGAAATAGCTGGGAAGAGGATAATGTGCGGTGAAACTGTGTTTACAAGATCCGGTATTTCACCGCACATTAACCCATTTTAAGTACAAAGGGAACTATTTTAGGGCAACAGCGGGCAGGGTATAAATAGGAAAAATGCTAATGCTATTCGCGTTTCTTTGTCATAATCACTGCGTGATTTGCGCAAAAAAAATAAAGTATAAAACGAGGGTGTGAATATATTCAAAGTTGGTTCTCGGGAGTTAGGGGGCTTTTTAAAATCATCGAGGTCTACAACACCCTAGAGGAGAGGTTAGACGTCGCCATTCCAGTCGAAAGTGACACCCAGCCATGTATCTGGATTCTGTGAACTTTGTGGCATAGACTGTTTAAGAAATATTGCATACACCAACTCCAAGTATTGCAAACATGATAAATATTGTTTCGCAAATCGATATTATGAAACGCACACCATTTTGAAGGCCTAGCTAACAAGTGGCCCACCTCATGTGTGGCACCTTCAGCCAACATTAGGTTCTTCCTCATGAGCACTTTGCATGATAACATTTTGGAATACTTACGATATTAAGAACTAAGCTACATGCTCTAAAACAAACGTGTTGTTGGCCAATATGCCATGACTGGATGAAGGTGGCACGTGGCTTTTGGTCTCCTGGCAGCTACTCGACTGTCCATGCAACTACAGCATAATCTCCACCATTTCTAATCTACGTCATGATTTTAAAGTGGGGGTGCAGATGCAGTCATAAAATGGTTTAAGTACATTATCTCCCCCTCTCATTCCCCAAGTCTTCGAATGTGCCATTTGGTTCCCCCCAAATTCTTCATCTGCCTCCCTCTCTAGGAGTACAGCTTTTCTCGCCTCGTGCAGTCTGCAGTGGACTACTGATTTCCGGTCCAGGGAGGACCTGGCTTGGGAGTAGGGGCTGGACTGTTCCTATAAGAAACAGGGTCAAGACTGATTTGCATATGGCTGGGCCTGGTGCATGGTGAGCAAAAGAACATGGATTTAACCCAGATCTCTTGACTGGGGGTGAATGCTTGATTTGCTCTGCATTACGTTCATCATCTGTGTGTCTTTTGCAAATGATGTTAGATTTTCTGTGCCTGCAGGGGCATCAAGGTGGGCCTGGTCTAGAGTTGTAGTGAAACGCGCGAAAGAGAAGCTTTAAGGCCCAGCCCAGGGAAAACGACAGGTAGGAAAAGTCAAAGGTAATTCCAGTATAGCCCACAGACCCCCGTTTCTGCAGACCAGCTTAGAAAACGCAGTGATTAGGGTAGCCAGAATTGGAAAGCCAAAAACCAGAATGTTTCATAAAATTAGAAGGACTACAATGTTGCTTCAACCGAGCGCACAGCATGACCGCGCTCCTCGGCAGAGAATTACAGAAGACTCTAAGAACATAAAATGCAATTTTTAAAGCCAGTAGCATGCCTGTTAATTAAATTGCTTTCTAATAACAGCTGCTAACTATCCCTGCTTCTGAAAACATAAAAAGGCACCCCCCCCGCCCCCCCACTGTTTTCAGTCGACCCTCTCTTAAACCGGGACATGAGCTAAATTTCCAGAAATCTACCGGGACAGCTGATGGAAAACAAGGACTGTCCCGGCAAATCCGGGTCACCTTAACGGTGATGCTTTACTTTTCACATCTATGGGAACAGAACAACACACACTATTTAAAACAATTACATGAACTCAATTATGGAGCTTTGTCCACTTGTTGCAGACTCCCATTTTTATGAAAAACACATTTTAATTGACTTCGAATTTTAATAAACGAGCGCCTGGAAATGTTGGCAAAAACTAATTGTAGATTGGTAGAACAACTAGATACAAGCGCCTTAAAAAAGCGTAGGTAAAAGTACAATCCATGTTTAAAAGCGTTGAACGCTCCCTCTCGCGTGTCTGTGGCGGGACTGCCAGACATTGCTCGACTATCAATAAACACTGACCACGTATACAAGAAACGGGTTTGCAATTGGTGTTCGAAACATGGTTAGAGTTTAATTATGTAATTAAACATTGCCACTCAGGAATTGCCAATGTTTTACAGAATTTAAGTATTAGAAGCCAGGGCCAACAAACAAAAAACATAACAGCACCCTTCCGTTTAATTCTGAAAGGTTTCCGATTGGTACATTAACTGTTAAAGTCTCTTGTTTGGTATTAGTAATTCTTCGGGATGTTTTGGGAATTACTTGGGTGGAGATTGGCTTCCCCATTTTATCAATTTCTGTGATCCTGTACAGAACATGTGCATCCCTTGGCTCCCTTTCCGAGTCTTTAAACATTTTGGGAATGCTTAGAAGTGTTTCCCCAGCAGCATGCCCAGTAAAAGAAAACAGTATTGATCGCATCGACCAATGTAAAGCCTGCTGACACTCCTGATACAAGGGGGTCAATCAATCAGTATTTGTTAAGCGGGACTACTCACCAGCTAGGGCCTCAAGGCGCTGGGGTGCTGCAGGTCCTACTGGGCGCTGCTGAGGTTCAGTGGAAGAGCCAGGTCTTGAGTGAGTAGTCTCACTGAATAACTCTCTTCCTCCAAGATATACCATGAGACCTCTCGCACTCCGAAATGGCACTAGCAAAGGAGATCGATTTGTGCTGGTTGCTTATATTCTTTGTCGGTACTTTGGAGGATGGGTATATGAATACTCATTTGGGGGTGACTATCATGTCCCAATGTACACGCCAATCCCACTTTATGCCGAATCAAACCGGGGGGCATATATCTAGCGTTACCGGACTTTTGATGGTAGAGCGCATGTAGGCACGCGCTCAGTCAGCCCCACACGTAGTTGTAGTAAACTATATAAATGTTGAAATAGGAGTGTGAAAAATAACAAGGCTCTCAAGCGTCCAGTGATTAGCCTATGCAATCCAATTCGCTGCATTCTGGGACTTGTAGTCCTGATTTATTAATGGCATGATCAGACCTAGAATGAAAAGCAAGGAAGCTGAGCGGATGAGTTACTCGCATGGATCTGGGAAGCTTGAAAGACCTGTACAAATACAGAATTAAGTAAAGTATGCTGTACCTCAGGCTCAAAGTCGTCTGCTCTCTGCAATTTGCGCGCCTCTTACCTGTACACTGGCAAGTCTGGTTGAAGAACTTAATCGGCCACCTCTCCCGGTCGTCCACGTTACGCAGCTTATAGGGGCCGCTCCACGGCCTCTCGTCCACGCACACCGGCGCGCACCTGCCCCAGCTCTGCAGAGAACCGCTCATGTTGGAAGGCTCCGGCCCCAGCGGCGGGAAGCACTGCTTGGACACCAGCGATTCCACCGTCATGCATGCCCGGGGGAACTGGGCGTGCACGAGGACAAGCCCGAAGGCTGCCAGCCAGAAAAGCGCCCCCCAGAGCGCATGCACTGTTTGGTCCAAAATACCGTATAAACACACCTAACAGTGCCCTTTATAGCTTTCAAAGGCTACCACTAGTACACACTGCGGATGAGTGGAGCTAACTAGTAAATAAGCGTGTCACGGTCTCTGCTCGCTAGTGTAACGGGAGAGTAAAAGAAAACAAGCAAAGCAGCAAAGGAAAACAAGCGCGGCCGCTAAAGTGAAAGCGACCGCGCTGTGTTTAATTATCCATGACGAGGGAGGAATGCATCTGCCAGCCTGCGCGCCGCTGCTCGCTCCCAAGAGCCAAAGGCCATTGGAGTCAACGTTTAGAGAAAAGGCGGGACATGCAAGCGCCTTTGGCCAATTGCGTGCTTTCATTTCTGAAAGCCACACGCAAAGGCCAATAGATTGTGTGAAAGTTGGAAAACCACACCCCCAAGTTTTGAGAAAGTCTGGAGTGATTCCAAGAGGCCTCCCCATAGAGCAGCGCATGCGCGATGCGCTAGGCTTGACCTAAAAAGTTTGAATTTGATATAGGAAGACAAGCGCAAGTGCGAGTAGCGGCATCTACTACATGCTCTCTTCCAATGCCCAGAAAGAGAAATTGCATTAATGTTCTACTTTGTGCAATCATGCTGCAGAATATTGGTCCAGTGACCATAATATGACAAAAAGAGGCAATTTACTCAAAAGGACTCTGGGAGGGGAAAGGAGAGGACACAGGGAAAACCGGGAACACAAGGAGGGAAGGATGTCGCAATTCAGACGAGCCCATGTTTGAGAATATACAAATGCACATACATCTTTAATAAGTGTGTGTGTGTGTTGTCTATGTGCCAAGGGTACTCTGAGTCCACAGTGGCATATATATACATATATATTAACGCGTCATGGCGGTGTAATGGTCGAATAGATCACTTTGCACCAGTTAAATCGGAGTCCGCATTCGTTTTTCCCGATTGAGGGGATTGCAAGGAAACGAAAACTGAAGTAATATATATATGTATATATATATATATATATATATATATATATATATATATATTTGTGGTATTTGTTGCTGTAGATAGTCATGTTGTAGATACTGCTGTACATACTCCTGCCATCTAGTGTTGGGTTCGGACGTGTGCAAATTATTTTTCTTCGAAAAGCTCTTTGAGTCACTAGGTATAATGACCACCTATTGCTTGTAATGTGCATGGGCTCCATCGTCAGATTGTTTTTTTTTTCTCCATCGTCTGGTTCAGACATGTCTCAGCAAGCTCCGAGTAAATGTATTGTGGTGGTATTGCTTGTTATTTTCGGATCCTCTCGACACATCGGTAAAGAACAATCATTGCATCTTTTCTTCATCTCAAGTCATTGCACATCCATTATGCGAATCTGGGATGATGCTGTTCGGCGGCCCGCTCAGGGCTTCACCCCTCCTGGGCTCCATCTACAATTCGATGCCCAAGAAGTGTCATGCCAAGTATCCATAGACAGACCTCAATCAGGTGTGCAACCTTTGTCTGTCACTGGAGCATGACAAGGCCTCCTGCTCAGCGTCCCTCGCATTCTGGAGTAAAAAGACTCTGCTGGATCGATGCCTCGGTTGCGCTGCACATCAGCAGGGTGCCAATACTCCGGAGGATGAGCATTTCCTGCTGGCGACACCCTCCTCCCTGCGACATCTTTAAGGAGCTGGTAAAGGCTAAATGATGATCCTCCTCCTGCTGATCCGACTCCCCCCCCTCCCCGTGTCGGTTTCAACAAATATTTAATGGCAACGCGTTTCAAGCCAGCCGGGTCTTCGTCACGGTCTTTTATTTTTACATAGTGCACAAATCCCTTTTGTGAAAAACAGCTGTGATAGACATAAAAGACATACTATGAAAAGGAATGGAAGGAGAAAATGCAAACATTATGCATAAACTTCGGTTTTCAAATACAATAAATGAAATGTTAATACATAAACTCAAAAAGGATTCTGTTCAAATAATATTCATATTGGGGATACCTGTATCAAAAATTACATCTGCTAAAATGTCCACAGTGACATATAGCCTTTTGACCAAGTGGCTCCTTAGAAACAATGGCTACCCACACAGAACCATAAACAACTCACTTATAAAATATATATATATATAGGGCATATTGAGTCAATAGCAAATGCAAAGCCAAGTGGCTAAATTTGGTATGAATGCCAGATAATTCAATTAGAATCATTTCTCGTTAAATGCCAAGGCATAAGCAATGAACCAAATTTCTTTGTCCTGACCAAATTAAAATCTAACACCATGCTCATGGTGTCGTGTAGTTCCTAGGACCCCCCTGGACCTGTGGGTTTTGGATGACCTAAACTGAGGGCTTGGTGTGCAGACAGATTCTAGACACCCCCACAGGATGAGTCAGCCGTTAGACCAGCTAGCTCTACAGTGCCACTACCACCCCCTGTATTCTACAGCGGTGTAGGTAGTTTCTGGCAACCACTGAACATGACAACTCTGATTCCTCGGGTATCGTGGAAAACAATACGTATCTTTCGCTCAGTCACTCGTGCTTACTTTTCTCAGAATACACATACAATGACGATTGGAACGGTTTCAATAATTATTTATTGATCAAGCATCAGTCTAGTATGAAACATATTCGCTGCAACAATCAAAAGACAGGAGCAGACAAATGTGATCGCAAGCACCAATATCGTAAATAGTAGATACATTTCTACCATAGTGCTAATAAGAAGAATAAAATCAGATTATATAAAACAATAGCATTGGCGTACTCCTATGATGCGTAGCCTACCTAAATGTACCTAGCCTAGATCTGTAGGTGAAGCATGTGTATGTGACTATCAGGATATATCCTAATGGAGCCAAGAAACCCCTGGGGAAGTACTAACCCCTCACCTGATGGTTTAGAATGAAGGACCCCATCTCTGCGTCGAGAATGGCACCCCGCAAGGGATGTCAGGTCTCTGCCTGTCGAAGGATCAGCCTGCAGAGTCTCGGTCCAGCCTGGAAGGAATCCTCCTCTGTTTTGTAAGTGGGAGTGAGGGTCTTAAAGTGGTCACTCCAGGGTTTCTTCTAGAATCGATATGTTTTGAAAACATTTGCTAATCCTTTTCTAAACAAAAATGATCATGCACAGCTGGCTGTTGGCCATGGATGAAAAAAGTGGTGACCCTTATACAGAATAAATCTGCTGTGCCTGGGGACATGTTTATGTACGTCAGGTACAGGGATTAAGATAGGGTACCGAGAGCCTGGCGTCGAATAGACAGAAGTAAGCTACTAGGTAAATGGTCACCTGTGTAGGACCATTATGTCGTGTGGATGGGACAACATGTATGTAATCGGTATGTACATGATGGGACTATCATAAAGGACATGACAATGGAGCAAGTGGTACCCATGTGTGTAAAAAGCTATATGTATCTCAAAGAGATTGCACAATATCAAATTCTATATTGAGCTAGAAGAGAAAAGTTAGCTATACCTAAAAAGATATAATTCCTTTCCCATGCAAGTGCGGTGGAAAGAAATGCATCTTTCATAAATGAATAAATCACAACGTATCAAACATATCTGAAAGAAATACTTCATTGTTGTGCAAAATCAAAGATTTTCTTCCACCTTATTAGAGGAGAAATGCATCTATTGTTATGGAAAAGGAGGGCAGGAAAAGGTAGATGATGCAGTTATCTCAACTGGTGGCTATGTCCCCTTAATAAAAATCAAGAGTACATGTAATATCCCATCAGCCGATGTGAATATGTAGTTCCTCACTTTCGTTCAGTCCTCCTGGGAACTTACTTCTGAGCAGGATTATGTACTCTGACTCTTTCTGCCTTAGTTCTCTTTCCCTGTTGCCTTCTTTTCAATCCTGTCAATGCCACAACATACAAGAAGATTAGCATCTTGATCATGTTTTTAAGCCCAATGTCTAGCAACAGGAAAGGTTACATCTAGATTCCAGGCCCTGTAATGCTCCAGCACCCTCTTCTTCACTGGGCCTATTGTGCTGCCAGCATATTTCATACACAAGGGCAGATCAAAACAAATACAAAAATCACTGCGGCTTGTAATGAATTTCCTGATCTTTTGTTCTTTGCCCGTTGCAATATTATATGTCCTCTCATTTTTGCTCTTCTTACAGGCTTTACACCTCCCACACTTGTAAAATCCCAACTGTTCTTGTAGCCACCCATCTTTCTTATTCTGGGTCTCCGTGTAGCTGTGAACCAGGGAATCCCACAATGATTTGGGTTTGCGGTCCGTGATTTGTGGATACTGTGGCATTTCTCTGCCTATAATGGGATCGCTCTTAACTAAGTGCCAATGTCTTGCAATCATCTTCTTAGCTGTCTGGCTTTCATTGTTAAAGGTGGTGATCAAACGCACCACATTGTCATCTTTTCTCCTCTGACTCTTAGTGAGGAGGGAATCCCTCATTTTGCCTTCTGCTTTTTTCTTTGCTGTCTCTTCTAGGATACCCTCTATCCTTGAACCTTTCCAACACCTTGTCCCTTTCTTGCGCATAACCCTATTCTGTGCTACAGTTGCGCTTGGCTCTGAGTAATTCCCTGTAGGGAATACTCCACTTCGAATTGCGTGGATGATGGATTTCAGCATGTAGAATACTGTTCGCTGCAGTTTCTTTCCGATAAAGACTAGAGGTGATTTAATTTCCTACTACTGCCACCTTCACGTCAAGAAAGTCCATCTCAGTAGTATGTATCTTGTGTAAAAGATAGATTAAGATCATTATTAGAAATTTGTTTCAAGAAATCATCAAGTTCATCTCTTGGTCCTTCCCAAATGACAAACAAATCATCAATGTACCTAGTCCAGAAAGAAATGTGTTTAGTCCATTTATCGTTCTCATCAATCCAAACATGGTTGGCCTCCCACCACCCCATGAAGATCCCCGTTAAATTCGGTGCGAAGCAGCATACCATCGCTGTACCTGTGAGTTGTCGGAACCAAACGTCATCAAACATAAAGAAGTTATTAAGACAAAAGTGTAACATTTCAAACAACATATTTGAATGATCATACTGGCTCAATGGCTTAACTCTGAAAAAATATCTACATGCCTGAATCCCTAGATTGTGATCTATGCATGTGTACAGGGCAACAACATCAAGTGTGACCAAAAAGTAATGTGACTGCCATGGGATGTCCGGTATTTTGGTGAGAAAATCAGTGCTGTCGCGACAATATGAAGGGAGTGCCAGAACATAAGGTAAGAGAAAAAAAATCAAGAAACATAGATGTTGGTTCAAGGAAACTATTGTTGGCAGAGACAATGGGTCTTCCCGGAGAGTTCTCTTTACTCTTATGGATTTTTGGGAGCATATAGAAACCATTGGTTGTTTAACCCATAGAAACAAATATTCTTCTGTGCTGATCAGACCCCTGTCCCTCCATTTAAAAAAAAAATATCTTTATTTGCATTTTTTAATAAAAGTAACAATGTACCTCTATGAGGTAGGGATCTGTTATCAGATGCAGGTGCGATAGATATTGTCATGTATACTGCACATATATGATAAGTTTAGTCGATGCCAGTTTCACATATCAGGTAATTGTACATGGTATTATAAGTATCATGTATGGCGACAGTCTTATACTTTATATAAGTCACACCCATATGACCATTGGAATGACAGTGTGTACTTCTTGCCCTATCTCAATGTTGTCGGTCATCTGTGCGCCCATCCGGCATCTCTCATGGACTTCCGTACCTTATAGATCATTTCGGGAATATAGTTCGATGCAAATTGGATACAGTTAATAACCAAACTATCAAAAGAAAACAACGGGACCAACAGCAATCCGTCACGCCTGGGTCTTTGTACATATGAAATGTAAACTATTATCACATCTAAGCTATGATATGCTCGCCTCTCCTCCCTCTCGATTCCTGATGTGAGGAGTGACCGGATCTTCCCCCTCCCCAAGACCCCTGTCCCTCCATGTGGGCAACATGGTTTGATATTGGAGCACTGCCTGATGGTATATTAGGTAGGTGGTTCTTTCATAATCGCCCAAGGTGTCAAGCTGTCTAAGGGCCTCCCTTTGGTATTTTACAGCATCCCACAGGACTACATTGCCACCTTTGTCTGAAGGCTTAATGGCAAAACTATGGTCTTCTTTAAGTGTTCTAAGTGCTTCCCTCTGGCCTCTACTTAGATTATTAGCAAATCTGTCTGTAGTGTTATACCAAATATTTATGAGGTCCCTGATAACTACATCATGAAAGGTGTCAATCATATTGTGTGGTGTCACAGGGTTGCATAATGATTTGGGTTTGAAAGGGGTGGCCGAGGTCCTACCCAATTCTAAATCAAGAGATTCAAGAAAATCTCTCTCGGTAGACCAGTCACTAGTATCATCAGCTAACCCTACCAGGGTGGATAAGCCTGTAATATCTCCTATAGATAAGTCATCTGAGATCGTGTCACGTGGCTGAGCTAGTGCAGAACTATTGCATTTCTTGGATTTTTTAGGATTCTGTAAAAAAACCTTTTTCAGTTTCAATTTTCGAATAAAGAGAAAAATTTCAATTCTAGTTCTGCAGTAATCCAAATTAGCAGTTGGACAAAATGTTAATCCCAATTCCAAAGATTGAGCTCTCATGAGGAATCAAAGTATGTGAAGAAAGATTTACCACCGTTAGAGATTCTCACCCTTCATCTTCGTTTGGTTTGCCTTGTTGTTCTCCCATGTGGCGTTGCATCTTTCATTGTTTCCGATTCTTCTTCTTGTGTTTTCCCTCTTTCATTAGGTCCTCCTCTTCCTCTCGGAGGTCTGCCTCTCATTGTCTGATTTCTTTGTAAAAAAAATGATATTCATCCAGAGAGGTGAAAGAGAAGAATTCCCTGTGTGTCATCGTGTTCTGCTCATCCTGAACTGATGAACAGTTGTCTGAGCCCGATTCTGAAGTGGTCAATTCCTGTTGTCTCAGCGCTCCCACTTGTTTATATTGGCGGATGGCATCGTCAAATCGCCGCCCAAATGTTAGAATCCTGCCCTGTGCATAATCTCGTTTGTCTCACAAAAATTTGCGTTTCTTTTTTTGCTTGATCTCTTCCTCGTATTTCTTTAACCTGTCATCCATCTGTCATAAACTCCTTTATTGTTTCTTTTATGTCTATCACAGCTTTTTTGTTTTACAAAAGGGATTTGTGCACAATGTCATAAAAAAGGGCCACGACGAAGGCCCAGCTGGGTTGAAATTTGTTGCCATTAAATATTTTTTGAAACCGACACACCGTGTGCAGGCTCTTTATCATATATATATATATCTATATCGTCCCCTTTTGACCATGTGCACATTAGGGGCCATCTACCACCTGACTCCCTCCCTCGTAGTTCACACCGCCCGCAAGCGTGCCAACACCTAGGGCATGGAGGATGCACTGCCTCCAGATAGGGAAAGTAAAAAGATAGCCACAGCAGGAAGCACGTTGCTGCCCAGTCTCCTGCACATTTGCGGTAAGGAAATGCCTTAGTTCGTATGGTCACCCCCAAGTATTTTGACACAGAGCACACAGAGGCCTGCTAACTAGACCTCTGTGCCAGTGCCCTGACCTCAAAACATGTATGTTACATTAGCTATACCCAATTGGCATAGGCTAACTTACCTGTAAGTCCCTAGTTAGTATATGGTACCAAGGGCATGGAAGTTAGTCACCCCCGGGATTGCAGCACTGGTTGTACCACAGGTGAACCATGTCTCCCTGCCGGCCATTGCAGACGGGTAGAGCAGTTTCAGACTGCTAGCCCAACTTTGCCATTTAAACCAATTGCAATGGCAAAACCTCCCTCTGCAATATGTGTATGTCTTGCCTATGGCTGGCCTACTGAGCCCTAAGGCAGGGTGCAGCACATTTCACACACAGAACATGTATTTGACATGTTCTGGCATCAAAAACGCATAATTGTCGGTTATATTTTGGAGAGACTTGGTCACCCTTTTGGCAATTACATGCTGATCCCTCAGCTGTGCGAACTCCTGAACGGTGAGACCAAAGTTTATACTCCACGGTATCAAATAACTTGTTACATTAAGCCTGAGTAGACTCTCAAGTCGAAATTAATGTAATCAGTAACAGTGTGAAGCTTTTACAAAGTTGCCACTTTGTTGCCTTCAATTTACTGTGCGCCTGTTACAAAAGGAATCTGAGGCCAAGACAGCTTTCTGGGGACACCTGCTAACGACTCCCAGGAAAGGAGACAATAGGTGCCTGCACTTTAGAGAGGTGTTACTTCCCTCCTACAGGAAGCCACACATTTGTTGGCTCAAAAGGCAAGCTTCAAAACCGAAGCTGCCTTTGAAGAGCAAATGGGGAACGCTTGGGCGAGAGACAGCCCCATTGTTTAGGCAGACTAGCTTGCACCTGGGAAGAAGAGGGGAAACTTGTCACACCGATTTTTTAGGTGCATGTAGCCACCTTGGTAACCACACCTCTGAGTTGGGCTAGGAAGTGCAGGATGCCGATAGAGGGGTTCTTCTAAAACAAGTGTTGACCCGCGGTTTGCAGGTCATCGCCGAGCTGCACAGCCATATGAACACTGGTATTCCAAATAATACGCATTAACCATGTTATATCCAAATTTAATCCATTTTATTTCAAGTTTTTTTTCAAGTTTGTCCATCACGTCAAAGAAACGAAATTCAAAAATCTTATGCGTTTTAGTTGTTCCATGATTGCCGATCCAGGCCTATACATGGACATTTGCGAATCTCGGGTCCTCCAAATTATTCCAATAACATCTCACCCAATGCATTTCGGTCCAATGACCTTCGTCAGGGGTATATGTAGTTTATAAAAATATATATCAACCATGTTTGTTAACATCTAACATAATACTCCATTATTATCAACCAAATTTTACTTATTCAAAAACATTCCCATTAATAATATTCCCTGATTTGATAAAAGACATAAAACACCCCCATAAACATGTCCCATCATGTGAAAACTTTCTGTGCATTAACAAAACATAAACCAACCTGTGTAATGTAGGTCTATGACGTACTTCTACCTGTGTAATGTAGGTCTATGACAGTCAGATATGGTAAAATATTCATACCCCCAAGCGTCATCACCCTGTTAACCTGAACCTGTCAGTTTCACAAAAGATTTTTAAACCATTCAAACTTCCCAGATTCATGTTTACTACCATATCAAACCCCCTGCATACCTGAAGTAAACCTTGCTGCAGAACGACCTCATCGTCTATGTTTTTCCCGACCATGCTAAACCCACTCCATTTAAACCTACGTAAACCAACCCGCGTGTGAACCTGTAAAACGTAACATCACGTGTCACCATGGCCCCTCCCCGCTCAATAAAAAAACACCACCATTGTTGAAAAACATCACCGCAATGTAAATACATATTTAAACACATATAAATCCTCTCCTCTTTTATAAAATTAATTACAATCGTGTCAAAACCATGAAATCCCACAAATCTTGTTTGCAACTGATGATTGATATACATTCTATCCGTTCTCCGAATCAGAGTCTTTGGTGAACAGCCTTTGACGTGAAAATCAAGTCATCGTTTCTCTTACTCTTTTCCGTCGGGGTGCTAAACAGGTTTGGAACGGTATGAAAACTTTTAGCATACAATGTCCTGAAGCACACCCTTTTAATTTTTGATTCATAAAGGTTCAGGTCAACTTTTTAACATATATATATATAGAGGGGTTCTGCCATGTTGGGAGCAGGCAAAATGGTGCATCTTGAGATAGCCAGATGCCACACTTCACAGGAAGTGTTCATTGGACGGGATGTAATCTGGTAGCTCATTGGCTGCTAACCTCATCCTACCCAGAGGGTATTTTTTTTTTAGCATAAATAGGGCACTCAGATCTTGGCTGGACTGGAAAGAAGGACTACCAGTTCCACGGTGCAGCAGGGCAGAGAGAGGCTGCCTCTGCATGGACTATGCCTGGTGGCTAGCAAAGTCTTCTCCGGAGCCCAGACAAAGCAAAAAGACTTCAAGGGTCAGTTAGCTGACCTCTTCAGAGCACAGAGCTACAACAGCTTAGAAGCCTGCTAAGGCAAGTTGGTAGCCCAGAATCTTCAGACCACCGTCAACCGCTGCCATGCAGCACCAGAGACCTGCACCTGAAGGGACGTTCCGGACGAAACTGGGCCTACGCCATCTCAGTCATTACATTCTGTCAGAACACTTTTATATGGTGACACTACAGGATATAATAACATTGCTGCAAGAAGACGACTTCATGATGGTGCTCGATCTGAAGGACGCATACTTTCATATACCGATTCACCCGGCACATCATCAGTACCTCAGGTTTATGGTCAGTGGACGTCATTACCAGTTCACAGTTCTGCCGTTTGGGGTGACAACAGCACCAAGAGTGTTTACCAAATGCCTAGCAGTGGTAGCAGCCCATTTGAGAAGACACATTCTTGTCTGCCCCTCTCTTGGCAATTGGCTGATCAAGAGTTTAACGACAGAGTCGCCTACAGTATACACAGGCCACCATCAATCAGTTACACAAATTGAGGTTCACAATAAAGGCCACCAAATCACATCTATATCCTTTTCAGATACAGCCCTATCTAGGAGTAATCCTCAATTGGTTCTCATCCACAGCATACCCCAATGCCCAGTGGGTTCGCAATCTCCAGAACCAACTGGCTCTTTTTCAGCCTTATCGTTGCCTTCCAGTCAGAACAGTGATGCACCTTCTGGGCATGATGGCCCCCTGTATAGCAATAATTCCTCATGCCAGGCTCCGCATGCGCTCCTTATAGGAGCATCTAGCATCTCAGTGGTCACAAGCGGTGGGCAGTTTAGCGGATCTACTGTTGGTTCCACCCAGGGTCCATCACTCATTGCACTGATGGGGCACAGAGAATATCCTCAAAGGCAGACCTTTTTTGGCCCCGATCCTGCAAGTGACTATCACCACAGATGCATCACTCTTAGGGTGAGGCATGCATATGGAGCACATGATGGTTCAGGGTTCTTGGACCGGTCATCAGTAAACGCTACACATCATTGTGCTGGAGCCCATAACAATTCCGATGGCTTTAAAAGTCTTTCTCCCCAGTATAACCGGAAAGACCGTACTTCTCTGAATCGACAACATGACGCCAATGTATTACATTAAAAAACAAGGAGGAACACGCTCGATACAGTGGTCTCAGCTGGCACTGAACATTTGGCACTGGGCTATTTGCCATCACATCCACCTCTTGGCGGAGTATCTCCTGAGAGTGAACAGTTCGGTGGCAGACCTGCTAAGCAGGATGCAGCAACAAGTCCGCGAGTGGGAACTCCAACTCTGAGTCCTCCACCGCTTTCAGCAGTGGGGGTCACCAGACATGCATCTTCTCGCCACTGTAGAAAATGCAAAATGCCAAAACTTCGCCTCCAGGTACCGCCATCCACAGTCCATGTGCAATGCTCTTTGGATGAATTAGACAGGAATATTTGCATACACTTTTCCGCCTCTCCTACTCATTCCATATCTTATCAGGAAACTCAGACAAACATCTATCAAAATGATTCCAGTAGCTCCCAACTGGTCGCAACAACTCTGATTCACAACACTTTTAGAGTTGTCCCTAGTACCTCACGAGAAGCTCCCCAACATACCAGACCTTCTCACTCACAGCAAGAGCAGGGTTAGGCAATCAAACCCCAAACAACTCGACCTGACAATCTGGCTCCTGAAGTCGTAGAGTTTGAATACTTGCGATTGCCTCCAGAGGTAAGACGTTCAACCACTAGAGCTTGTTACGCAGCTGTGTGGGAAACACTTTGTACACTACTGTATAGCTCAGAACATAGACCCTTGTGTGCCTACTGTACAACAGATAGCATGCTATTTGTTACACCTACAAAAGTCACATTTAGCATACACTTACATATGACTTTACCCTGCAGTGATTGCGGCTTATCTGCAGAACCATAAGCATTAGTCACTTTTTCGAAAACCTGTCATTAAGGCGTTTGAGGAATGGTTAAAAAGAATAATTCCACCACGTGCACCAACCGGTATCCTCAGGGAATTTTAATGTTGTTCTTACAAGGTTGACGGCCACATCTTTTGAACCACTGCATGCTTGTCCACTAGAGTTCCTCTCTTGGAAGGTTGCTTCCTCGTAGCTATCACCTCCCTAAGAAGAGTTAGCGAAATTCATGCTCTTACCATAGAAAAACCTTATTTTCAGGTTTTTCACGATAAAGTACATCTGCGGACAAATCCCAAGTTTCTTTTGAAGGTCGTCTCTCCTTTCCATTTAAACCAAACACTTGATTTACCTGTTTTCTTCCCTAAGCCAGAGACAGTGGCAGAGAGAGCACTTCATACACCTGATGGTAAAAGAACATTAATGTACTACAATGAGAGAACTAGACCTTTTAGGAAAGGACAACAGCTTTTTGTGGCTTTCTTAAATCCAAGAAAGGGTAAAGCCATTTCTAAAGCAGGTATTGCATTGTGGATTGTGAACTGTATTCAAATTTGCTACATTAAAGCCAAACTAACTTTACCAACAGTTCCACACGCACATTCTACTAGAAAGAAAGGCACTTCAATGGCTTTCTTGGGCAACATCCCTTTAGCTAATATTTGTAAAGTAGCTACTTGGTCGAAACAACACACACTCACTAAACACTATTGCGTGGATGTTCAGGCAAGGCAGCAATCTCTTGTGGAACAAACAGTCCTACGGGCGCTAGTTCAAATACCTGCACCATCTGATGCCTAGAACCACTGCGAGAGGAGTACCTCTTTACAGTCTATGCATAGCATGTGTAACTGCAGCAAACACAGGCTATGAATGTAATATGTTACTTACCCTGTAAGCATCTATTCGTAGCATGTAGTGTTGCAGATTGACATGCTCCCTTCCGCCTCCCTGGCAGGCATACGCTGGTGTCAGATTTGCATGTATTATACATTATATATACACATTTGCACATATTTGTAGTTTATTATACACATATTCATTCCTTATAATTTCTTCACTAGCTCCATCCTCACTCGCCATTATGGCGGGAAAAAATTAACAATCTATCAATGGAGCTGTTGAACATGTGCATTCTCTTGAAGAGGAAACTCAACGTCACGTCAGCAATGAAAAGACTTCTTCGAGAAAAAACATGTTGTAGAGTCCGAGCCCAACACTAGATGGCAGTAGTGTGCATAGCATGTGAATCTGCAGCAATACATGCTACAAATAGATGCTTACAGGGTAAGTAACATACTCCTTCCTCACATTGGTGCCTAGCCGTGGGATCCGGAACTCGTGTTTAGCAGTATCATACAGTTGTTGAAGTCTGAGAGCACTGAGAATCCTCCAATTAGACACCTTTTAGAAAAGAGGTTCTTGTGCCTCCCAAGCAGTTGTTGAGGACTCCAAAAGGATTGTTCCACTGGATTACAAAATCTTTTCAAAGAGTTAAATAAAGCTTGGAAAAGTTGTGGCAAAGTTTCTAAAAAGTTCAAAGGTTATGACAAAGTTTCAGGAACCACTTTTTCATAAAGGAAACATGGAGCACGACACGGCCAACCTGTTCTCATTTAAGAGAGTTGAGCTTATGACCTTTTGTAGGGACAGGAAGATCAACATGGGAGCTAAGGCCAGGAAAAAAGAGCTAATCATTGTCCTCAAAGTTTGGGAAGATGCCCACAGGGTACCTCCACTCTTGGGGAAGGAATTGCCCAAAGGTAGTGGGAAGAAGAACGTGGAGGAAGATGTCAACAGTATCATGGGGGGAGCTGGTGAGAGCCTGTCCCCCTACAGGGCGCAACATAGTTCATGGGCAGAACATATATTGTACATGTTATGGCAGTAAAAATGCAAAACTGACGTTTTTTTCTGTGGAGAGACTTGGGCGAAATGTGGCAAGTACAGGGTTATACGCTGAGGCCTCAGCTGTGCTAATCCTGAATGGTGCGACCAAAGTTGATAATACAAGGCATCAAACAACTCGTTACATTAAGCCTGACTTGACTCTCAAGTCGAAATTAATGTAACAAGTAACAATGTGCTACTTTTACAAAGTTGCCACTCTTGCCTTCAATCTCCTGTGCCCTTAACTGTTACACAAGGAGCTTGAGCCTCAGACAGATTCCCAGGAAAGGAGCCTATAGGGAGCAACACTGGAGAGAGGTCTTGCCTCCTTCCTGCAGGAAGCCACACAGCTGGTGGCTCAAAAGGCAAGCTTCAAAGCTGAAGCCACCTTTAAAGAGCAAATAGGGAACACTTCGGGGAGAGGCAGTCCCATTGTTTAGGCAGACTAGCTGGAACCCAGGAAGAAGACGGAAAACCTGTTGTCAAACCGTTGTTTCAGGGGCATGTAGCCCCCTTGATAGCCACACCTCTGGGTTGGTCTAGGGAGCTCTGGATACCAAAAGAGGGGTTTGCCATGTTGGAAGGGGGAATAATGGTGCATCATGGTGCCTCATGGCATAAGCAGATGCCATATTTCCCAGGAAGTTGTCATCAGGAGGGAGAGAACCTGGTAGCCCATTGACTCTCAACCACATCTTACCCTGAGGGCATTTTCTTAGCATCAATAGGGCACCCAGAACTCAGATCTCTACTTGACTGGAAGAAAGACTGCCTTGCTGCACTTAGGAACCGGATACGAGGCTGCACAGGCATGGACCAAACCTGGTGGCTAGCAAAACAGAGGGACTGTGCCTGCAGTGTCCTGCTCATGGAGAAGTCGTCTCTAGAACCCAGCCAAAGCAGAGAGACTCCATGGGTCAGTTGGCTGATCTGTTCACAGCACAGAGCCACAACAGATGAGAAGCCTGCTGGGGCAAGTTGGTATCCCAGAATCTTCAGAACACTGCTATGCAGCAGCACAAGAGACTAAGACCTGCCACTCAAAGTTCCACCCAAGTTCGCTGAGCCTTGGAAAGCCACACCCACCCACCTACCTACCCACCAGCCGAGTTATTGCCTAGGGAAGGATTTAGCTTTGACCAAGATACTGGGTGACTGGTAGCTTAGTGGCAATTGGATTTCTACCAGCACCAAAAGGACATTGAAGGATGTGGCCACCTTCATGGACCAAGGAGTAGCCGCACAAAATCCCCTGTCATCTTCATCGCATCCACAGCATTCTTGAGCATCTTCAACATCCTTCATCTCTTGCATCAGGACCACTTCAATAGGCATATATTGCAAAGGGGATAAAGTGCCTGAAACTGCCTTGATACTTCTAAATCTGTGGAGGTAACTGGTGCCAAATTTCTCGAGTGTCTGGTCAGTTTTTCAATTGTTTTGGTGCTGTTTAAATGTGTTACACTTGTTCCTTTGTGTAAGCCTGGCTGCTGAGAGCCACAGCTACCCAGAGTTGAGCTGAAGGTTTAACAATGAAACCTATGGTTCCTAAAGGGGTTGGTAAGCATATTATACTTTGAGGTCACACAACCACACCATATAATACACCCCTTTTACTCACATGACCCTAAACCTTGCTCAACCAATAGGCACTCCACACTTATGAAAAATGATTCAAAATTATTCACAAAGATCCTGGCAATGAGGTTTGAAACCCTCTTGACTGGCGTGATCCACCTAGGCCAACCAGCCTTATTATGGATTTACAAACCAGACAATACAGAACACCGCCGCTATACTCGTCCTCGGCATCCCCCGCACGAACACATCAGCCAACACCTACGTAGACTCCACTGGCTCCCCGTGGAGAAAAGAGTCACCTTCAAGATCCTCACTCACACCTACAAATGCCTACACAACAACGGACCCAAATACCTCAACGACAGAATCAACTTCCACGTACCCAAAAGAAACCTCCGATCGTCCAACCTCGCACTGGCCGAAACCCCGCGCATCCATAGAGCCAGAGCAGGCAGAAGATCCTTCTCTCACATTGCAGCCAAGACCTGGAACGAGCTACCAACAGATATCAGACGGGCCCCCTCCCTGAACACCTTCAGGAAGTCCCTCAAGACCTGGCTCTTCGGCTAGACAGATCTGCGGACCCCCCTCAGTGCCTTGAGACCCTCCCGGGTGAGTAGCGCGCTTACAATTCCCCTGATTGATTGATTGATTGAAACCTAAAACAATTGGAAAAGAATAGACCACAATGGTCGAAAAAGATGGACCAGGAAATGGATCCCCACCAAACTAATTTCTTATCTGGTTGATTAGTGATTCCTTTCTAACATTATGCAAAGTGAGCCTAGGGCCAAGTTTATTTCGATGGCCTTGGTAGGATACCACAACCCTATATCTAAGATAGGTCTTTATGTAAACAGATCTCTGTCATTTCTTCTATATAGGGTTACCAGACAGAGATGTTCTCACCTACCCCTTCCTATTTGCTCTTAGTATTGAGTCCAGGCTATCCAAATAAGGGAAGAAGAAGCTATTGAGGGGAGTTATTTCAACCCAGACACTCAAATTATCACAGTTTGCGGACCATATGATTTTAGCCCTTATCTCCCCTAAAATGTTGCTACTGGCTCTAATGATGCACTTACATGGTTTTGAAGAGGGAGAAGCAAATCTAAAATCCTCAACGTGGCCTGGTCACAGTTAATACATTGAAGTGGTTGACCCCCATTTCATTTTGCGAACAAATCTGTGTCAACCCAAAACTATGCAATCTTTATGGAGCAAATTACCCACAATTTATGACATCACTGCATAGTGAACTAAAATAACAGGCCATTTGTACTCCTGGCCTGAAACAAAACAACCTTAACAATATGAACTTTTTGCTGAGGATCCTCTGTTTAATATAGGCTCTTCCAGTTGCAGTGGAGAAACATTTTGAGCAGCTGAACTAATCCTCATTTGTAACGGTTGCTCAAAAGCTTCATTTGGTAGTGCAAGCACCAATGATTTGCATATGAGACTCTTCAGAAGCCCAAAGGAAAGATACCCTTAGATGTAGCTGGTCTTTATACTTATTATAAAGTAGCTCACCTAAGAAAACTTATAGGCTAATCCCTCCGAGAAATTGATGAAATGTGGCTGCACATGTTGTGTGCCCTAATGGGAGGCACTCTACAGGATTTACTTTGTAAACCCAAAATATAACCTCCTTTTAATGCATATCTTGGTAGTCCAGGAGGCACAGCACTTACAATATTGCACATAGAGACAAAACATGATCATTTTTCCTTACCTATACATTCAGATTCATGCAATCAATATTTCGCCCCAGTGTGAGGGATTTTGTATTATTGGTAAGGAGATGATCTGATAAAGACTTCTAGCTGCAGATTTCTTACCTTAGAATTTTCCCCAGGCGTTAGGCTGCATCCAGAATTTTTTGAGCAATTCCCTTGCATACCAGAAGGTGGTGTTGTTTGGCTCCATGTGGTGTCATTGGCGTTGTGCGCGCCAGAAGTGATGTGCTTGGTGCCTATATAGGCATCACTCCAGGGCACTGACTCGGTTCCTTCGGATCTGGACGAGCCCTCCCTCAGTCATTTTTTGACTGAATTTATTTCAACATTTTGTCGAACTCTAGTGTTCCAATCTTTTCTACCTTTTTTCAGTGATATCCCCTGCGGAAACCGACTGGGTTCAAACCTTGTGGAGTCTGTCATTGACAAATGTCAGTGAAGGACCCCCACTTGGTGTGTCTGTGGTGCCTGGAGAGGAACCATGGCTCAGCTGCCTGTGCAGAGTGCCGGACCTTAAAACCTAAGGCCATTAGCTAGCGGGCCATCAAGCTGGTGGCTGCTCGCCATGCGACTCCGCATCACTCCAGGTCCCATTCGCAAGGGAGGTCTCAGAACTGCTCCCGCATTCGATCCTCGTCGTGATCCTGGACTTCTCCTGGTAAGTCACATAAGAATTCAAAGAAGTTGAAGCACTCTTCCACTTCTCTGTGCCACTCCCACTCTACAGGCGGCGCAAGGGAATGATGCTACAAATCTGGGACCTGCACCCAGATTGTTCCTGTGTAGTTGGAATCCATAGCTGTGTCTGATCCACGCTTTCCCGAGTTTGCCACAGCGATCCCCGTCCAACTGCTTGAATTCTACAAGGCCATAAGCCTAATCTTTTAGCAGTAGAACCCGTCTGGAGCACCTAAGGGCCTCATGGGTTCGGAAGGTTCCTTGACTGGGGCTCTGCCGGCGGGTCTGCCCTCGGTGCCAGTTAGGCCCTCAGGATCTGTTGCTGGATCTGGATCGGCCCCGGCCACAACCGCCTCCGGGGACCGTTCCGGCGGCACCAACCCCCTTGTGATTCCTAGCTCCGTGTGATGTCAGATCTGGTGCCGGCTAGGCCCACACAGCCTGAATTGGAGATGTACCCCTATTTTCTTGAGCGGCTCTCTGAGGAATGCAAATGGAGGGGAACGGAGGATCCCTGTGACTGTTCTGACCCCCTAGCAGAGTCCATGGCCAATGCACCTAATACGAGGACCTGGCTGACGCCAGTGGTCTTAACACCTCACCAGACACTGGTCTCCTCTCTCCTCCTACAGATGCTACAGAGGAAGGGGCTTCTTTTGCGATGGTACTCCGGAGGGCGGCTGAGGTCCTGTAACTATAGTTGGCCATGATCAGAACCCTTACTCCCTTTTATTGATGCCCTCACAGATGTCCTGCTCAGTTCTTGGGCAAAACCGTGCACTGGACCATTGCATGCTGCCACCCCCCCCTCTCTGGGGCCCAGCCTTCTTCTTTCAGCACCCCACCCCTGAATGCCTGGCGGTCCAGGCCTCAACCTCCTGGATAAATCCTGGCACATTCCCTACCACACCACCAGATGGGGAATCCAAGAGGCTGGATACCTTCGGTAAGAGAGTGTTACCCAGAGGTGACCCAACCCCCGGAAACCACAACTCAGAAGCTACTTTAGTTTGCTGTCATTCCACCATGGACTTCCAGTTGGTGGCAGGATTCGGTACCTCCTGCACCAATGGCGGGAAAAAACTTCGGACAAATGGGTGCTTCTAATCGTCTGGTGAGGTTATGCAGTTCCATTGCAACAGACCCTGCCACCTTTACCACTATCCTCCGATCAACTGACGGAGGCCCACCTCTCACTCTTGCAACAGGATGTATTGGCTTCTTCTTGCGAAAGGAGCCATTGAGAGTGTACCAGTATTAGAAGTAGGTCGTGGTTGCTATTTCCGCTACTTTCTGGTGTCGAAGAAGGGTGGAAGACTCTCTCTCATTTTAGACCTTCGCCCTCTCAACTACTTCCTGAAGAAGGAAAAATTCAAGATCCTCATCTTGCCTCAGGTCTTGTCTGGCCTCGGACATGGAGACTGGATGGTAGCATTGGGCTTGCAGGATGCGTACTTCCATATCCACACCTTGCCTACCCACAGACATTACCTGCTTTTCACAGTGGGTCACAGGCACTTTCCATTCCTGTTCTCTTTTGCCTTACCAGCGCCCTTCAGGTGTTCACCAAGGTGATGGTGGTGGTTGCAGCACTTCTTCGGAGGTTAAGCATTCCAGTCTTCCCCTACCTCGACAACTAGGTGTTGAAAGCGGTACCACCCCAGGCAGTCGTCCCCCACCTCGGGACTATGGTGAACCTCCTGCAATAGCTGTGGTTCATTATAAACATGCCGAAGTCACACAGGACTCCCTCTCAGACGCTTCCTTTTATCAGAGTTTTTCTTGATACATTACAGTTTCAGGCTTATCCTCTGGAACAGGGAGTCCAGGATTTTCAGGTGAAGATCCTGATGTTTCAGCCTGTATGCTGGATTTCTGTGAGACTGACTAGGAGGCTGCTGGGCCTCATGGTCTCCTGCAACCTGTTGGTAAAACATGGCTGTTGGCATATGCGGGCTCAGCATCAGGTGAATCTTTCTGACCTGGTCCAGATATCAAAGGGACTGCAAAAAGTTCTACAGTGTTGGTTCACGGCCCATGATTGGGTCAACGGCAAACCCGTCTACTTTTCCCACCCAGAGCTCACAGTGGTGACAGATGCATCGCTTTTGGCTTGGGGGCAGCCATTTCAGAGAGGTTGAGATCAGAGGACTATGGTCTCTGCCGGAGTCTCAGCTGCACATCAACTGTTGGAACTGAGAGCACTCCGATTGGCACTGAAAGCCTTTTTTTCCTTCCATCAAGGGAAGGCTAGTTGAGGGGTTCACAGACAACACCACCACCTTGTGATATTGCAACAAGCAGGGCAGGGTGTTGTTGTGGACCCAGTGTCAAGAGGCCCAACTTCTCTGGACAGGGCTGGAACATCAGGATATTTTCCTGGTGGTTCAACATCTGGTGGGCTCTCTGAACGCCAGAGCAGATGAACTCAGCCATTGATGCTTTGCAGATCACAAATGGCGTCTCCTTCCAGAGTTGGTAAAAGGTCTCTTCAGAGATTGGGAAGAACCTTGGTTAGATCTATTCGCCACCGCTGAGACTGCGCAATATCAGCACTTCTTTGTGCTGAAGTTTCCAAGGCGGCTCTTGCTCGGAGATGCATTTAATCTTGAGTGGGGCTCAGGTCCTGTCCCTTCCCCTAATACCACTCTTGTCCAGTGTTCTCATGAAGATCAAGAACAACCAGGCCCAAGTTATCTTCGTGGCCCCGGCCTGGGCAATGAGCATCTGTCCTCCGATCAGGCTGCCCCTTCTGGGGGATCTCCTGTCGCAGCAGCAGGGCAGGGCTCTGCACCCGAATCGGTCAACTCTCCACCTACATGCGTGGAGATTGAGCTGCAACAGTTGAGAGTGTTTGATCTCCCTCCAGAAGTGTGTGATGTCATCTTGGCAGTCAGGCATCCCTCCAAAACAATTTACGTTTGCAGATGGGTCAAATTTGTAGCCTGGTGTGTATCCAAATCTGTAGATCCTTTGTCTGCCCCTTGTCTGAAGTTTTGCCATTTGTTCTATCTTTAGCCCAGCAGGGTTTTGGTTCGGGCATGGTTAAGAGGGACCCTTTGCCATTTCCGCCTTCCTGCAGTTGCCAGACCAACCTTCCCTGTTCAAGTCACCTGTTGTGACTGGTTTCCCTAATGTTTTGCTACTACAAAGTCATGATTGACTGGTATATGTGCCTGGCAAGGCTTCACCGACTGTATATGAGAAGCCACTGTCTGTGCTGAAGCCGTATTCAAACTCCTGGATTTCTTTTGACATATTTGGTGGGATTACCTGTCGATTGAGACTTATTGGGTGGTTATTGTGGTGCAAGGAAAACAACCTTGACATCTACCAAATGACATGCGCACTGATCCTAGGATCACGGTCTCTGATACTAAAAAGACAGGCAAAATCGAACAGAAGTCTCGTGGAGTTGTCTGCCATATTGCTATGGGCTTTCAAATGGAAAGGCAGGGATCCAGAGTCCTTAGCACAATAGCATCAGAGGCTCTGGAGCGTGTTGGCAATGGAAAGGTTAACTTGCACATTCTAGGGGAAATAGAAGTTGAAAAAATCTGGCATCCCCTATTACAATATCTCAACAAGCCTTCTGATCTACACTGCCCACCCAGACTTAATTTGCTTAATTTATTATCTTAGTAAGAAATAAGAAGGCACATGTGTACGGGAGACATGTGGTTAGACCACTTGTTCATGTTAACTATCCTGGTTCGACTGCTTATTCATGATTTGCAAGGATCACATGCTCCACAAGGAGGAAGGTTTGTGTCTTTTTGTCTGGAGAGGAGTACTTCAAGTGCTGCTGTGCAGTCAAGGCTGGCGTCTGCATGATAGCTAGTCTTCCAGCGATGAGGGTACATTACCCGAAGCCTGCACCTTCTTGAGGAATTGAGGGTCTGCCTGAAGTGCCTAGAGCCTGTCTGCCTTCCGAGATAAGGAAAGAGGTTTCCTGCTCTGCAGGAGGAGAGGCTGCACTAGTGAAAGCTGTCCTGCGCAGAAAGCAGGGCCAGACTGGCCGTACGTGGCATCGGAGGCTGGAAGTGTGGGGGGGTGCTTTTCAAGCGGTTGGGGGACGGTTTTGTTACTGGGGGCCGGTTATGCAGTAGTGATTCAATATCGGCCCCCAGTAGCAAAAGCAACAAGCAGGCGTTTCCGGCATCCTGGGGCCAGGCAGTGCTTCCCCAGAGTCTGGTCCGAGAAAATTACCAGGGCTGCTCTGGGTTCCCAATACGGCCCTGGCAGAAAGCAAAGCCAGGAAAACCTGTGTTGTGAAGGAGGTCTCCCTCCCTTTCCCCAGAACCTCACCAACCCTCTCCACTCCACCTTGGTTGCTCTTTACAGTTTCCGTGCGAGCTGCATAAGACTTCACTAGAAGAAGTAACCCTGGTCAGCTGGTATTTTGCCACGGGCTGCACTGATAGGTGCTGCTGCTGCCGACAGTGTGAGTGAATCTCCATCTCTGCTAAAGCTGGAAGCCCTAATCACCCTGGAAGCTGCAACCGCCAAAAAGAGTCAACTGCAAGGTATTGAGCCTGGAGGCCGCAACTCCACACCAGAACACCACCTATCTGAAGCCAGTTTGGAAGTTTACTGCCTCACCAATTGACACTGCGAAATTTGTCCAGGAGCTCATAAGTACAGCAGCCATCTTGGACACCCATGAGCCCAGCCTCATCCACTCCATCTTTTTTTTTAGGTTTCCATAATAAAGGTGTTTTGTGCAGGTAAGGTTGATATATATATATATATATATATATGCAAAAACAGAAGCAGAGAACTCTGGGTAGTTCTCAAGTTTAGGTGGAAAGCAGTTCCAGTAAGAGCACTCTCAACACCAGCGACACTCTAAATTTGCTCACATCAAATGTTTGCTTTTCTATCAAAGTTTTTAAGCATAGGATTAGCGCAGTGCTATCCACGCCGAGATAGAAAGGGACAAAGTCTTTTGCCATTTTTACAGCAAAGTCTTTAAGCATAGGATTAGCGCAGTGCTATCCCTGCCGAGCTGTAAAATGGCCAAAGCCTTTTACCACTCCAGGCACAGTATTACAGCTTTGGATTGGTAAAAAAAAACATCCAAGCCAACCTGAAATGAATAAAAGCAACCCCTGACACGTGTTTCGCTCTCGTTAGAGCTCTTCAGAGAGGTATAGCTTTGTCCAGACACAAGGGAGCATCCAGTATAAGTCAAAACAAAACCCTTTCAGGCATAGAGTGACGAATAAATTATGCAAAAACAGAAGCAGAGAACTCTGGGTAGTTCTCAAGTTTAGGTGGAAAGCAGTTCCAGTAAGAGCACTCTCAACACCAGCGACACTCTAAATTTGCTCACCTCAAATGTCTGCTTTTCTATCAAAGTTTTTAAGCATAGGATTAGCGCAGTGCTATCCACGCCGAGATAGAAAGGGACAAAGTCTTTTGCCATTTTTACAGCAAAGTCTTTAAGCATAGGATTAGCACAGTGCTATCCCTGCCGAGCTGTAAAATGGCCAAAGCCTTTTACCACTCCAGGCACAGTATTACAGCTTTGGATTGGTAAAATACCATCCAAGCAAAACACTTTGTCCCTTTCTATCTCGGCGTGGATAGCACTGCGCTAATCCTATGCTTAAAGACTTTGCTGTAAAAATGGCAAAAGACTTTGTCCCTTTCTATCTCGGCGTGGATAGCACTGCGCTAATCCTATGCTTAAAAACTTTGATAGAAAAGCAGACATTTGAGGTGAGCAAATTTAGAGTGTCGCTGGTGTTGAGAGTGCTCTTACTGGAACTGCTTTCCACCTAAACTTGAGAAATACCCAGAGTTCTCTGCTTCTGTTTTTGCATAATTTATTCGTCACTATGCCTGAAAGGGTTTTGTTTTGACTTATACTGGATGCTCCCTTGTGTCTGGACAAAGCTATACCTCTCTGAAGAGCTCTAACGAGAGCGAAACACGTGTCAGGGGTTGCTTTTATTCATTTCAGGTTGGCTTGGATGGTATTTTACCAATCCAAAGCTGTAATACTGTGCCTGGAGTGGTAAAGGCTTTGGCCATTTTACAGCTCAGCAGGGATAGCACTGTGCTAATCCTATGCTTAAAGACTTTGCTGTAAAAATGGCAAAAGACTTTGTCCCTTTCTATCTCGGCGTGGATAGCACTGCGCTAATCCTATGCTTAAAAACTTTGATAGAAAAGCAGACATTTGAGGTGAGCAAATTTAGAGTGTCGCTGGTGTTGAGAGTGCTCTTACTGGAACTGCTTTCCACCTAAACTTGAGAACTACCCAGAGTTCTCTGCTTCTGTTTTTGCATAATTTATTCGTCACTCTATGCCTGAAAGGGTTTTGTTTTGACTTATACTGGATGCTCCCTTGTGTCTGGACAAAGCTATACCTCTCTGAAGAGCTCTAACGAGAGCGAAACACGTGTCAGGGGTTGCTTTTATTCATTTCAGGTTGGCTTGGATGGTATTTTACCAATCCAAAGCTGTAATACTGTGCCTGGAGTGGTAAAGGCTTTGGCCATTTTACAGCTCGGCAGGGATAGCACTGTGCTAATCCTATGCTTAAAGACTTTGCTGTAAAAATGGCAAAAGACTTTGTCCCTTTCTATCTCGGCGTGGATAGCACTGCGCTAATCCTATGCTTAAAAACTTTGATAGAAAAGCAGACATTTGAGGTGAGCAAATTTAGAGTGTCGCTGGTGTTGAGAGTGCTCTTACTGGAACTGCTTTCCACCTAAACTTGAGAACTACCCAGAGTTCTCTGCTTCTGTTTTTGCATAATTTATTCGTCACTCTATGCCTGAAAGGGTTTTGTTTTGACTTATACTGGATGCTCCCTTGTGTCTGGACAAAGCTATACCTCTCTAAAGAGCTCTAACGAGAGCGAAACACGTGTCAGGGGTTGCTTTTATTCATTTCAGGTTGGCTTGGATGGTATTTTACCAATCCAAAGCTGTAATACTGTGCCTGGAGTGGTAAAAGGCTTTGGCCATTTTACAGCTCGGCAGGGATAGCACTGTGCTAATCCTATGCTTAAAGACTTTGCTGTAAAAATGGCAAAAGACTTTGTCCCTTTCTATCTCGGCGTGGATAGCACTGCGCTAATCCTATGCTTAAAAACTTTTATAGAAAAGCAGACATTTGAGGTGAGCAAATTTAGAGTGTCGCTGGTGTTGAGAGTGCTCTTACTGGAACTGCTTTCCACCTAAACTTGAGAACTATCCAGAGTTCTCTGCTTCTGTTTTTGCATAATTTATTCGTCACTCTATGCCTGAAAGGGTTTTGTTTTGATATATATATATATATATATATATATATATATATCCATATATATCTTACTGTCGGTCGCCAGTAGGTAGTTATAGTTAGGACCTTGTTTCTATTAAAAAGCGTTTTTTCTTTTGCCAATATCTGTGGCGTCGTTTGATGAATCTCCGCGAAATTTTCAAAACTAATGGTTCACTTAGGTCTGCTCCTGTTTTGAAAGTGTTGGGGTGTTTCGTCAAGCGGGGGACAAGAAAAAAGGGGGGTCCCAAAACACGTTTTCCCCAGGTTAATTTCCATAGGAACTTTAGACAAAGCTACAGCCCGAACTGCTGAACGGAATTACACCAAATTTGGCAAAAAGGTAGGTCTTGGTCCAGAAAGCGTGCTTTTTTAAAATGGTGTAAATCCGTTCAGTAGTTGCTGAGAAATTCAAAAAAATAAAAATATTGATATCTGAGTACCGAGGAGGATTCGCGAACCCTCCCGAGCACGAGCTTCATTCTGATTGGCTGCCAACACTCCAAACCAGGAAGTGTTGGCAGCCATCTTGTGACTCGGTAACCGAGTCACAAGAAAACAGTAAAAAAAAAGATGAAAAACAAGAAAAGGGGGCATGGTAGAAACACCCTGACCCCCTAGGCCTGCTTAGGGGATCCCACAAGGACCCCCAGGGCCAAAAAAAGCATTTTTTTAAAATAATCGTCCGAATTCGCGCTGGGTGCGCGAATCCGGCCGAGAAAATAAAAAAAAAACGAAGCGCGGGCTCCCGCGCTTTGTTTTCTATAAGCCCCCGGGTGGGCCAGGTCCCGGGTGCAATGAGTAAATATGTAGCGGGAGCCGCCGGGGACCGCCACCTCCCCGGGGCTTCTAAAAAAATGTGTGGGGGGGCTCCTGCCCACCCACAATGCCCCGGGGACCGCCACCTTCCCCAGGGCATTGTTCATTATAGGCGGGGGCCTCGCGAGCCCCCCAAACCCCGGGGACCGCCACCTCCCCGGGGCTTAAATTAAAATTATGAAGTGGGGGGGGGCTCCTGCCCCCCACACTGCCCCGGGGACCACCACCTCCCCGGAGCACTAATTATTTAAATACGGGGGTCCGTTGCGGACCCTCAGGGACCACCACCTCCCCGGGGCTTTGC